>OU612096.1:66177054-67646201 GCA_914767995.1 Thecocarcelia acutangulata | reverse complement strand
ATAGAAGCGAATAGAAGCGAATAGAAGCGAATAGAAGCGAATAGAAGCGAATAGAAGCGAATAGAAGCGAATAGAAGCGAATAGAAGCGAATAGAAGCGAATAGAAGCGAATAGAAGCGAATAGAAGCGAATAGAAGCGAATAGAAGCGAATAGAAGCGAATAGAAGCGAATAGAAGCGAATAGAAGCGAATAGAAGCGAATAGAAGCGAATAGAAGCGAATAGAAGCGAATAGAAGCGAATAGAAGCGAATAGAAGCGAATAGAAGCGAATAGAAGCGAATAGAAGCGAATAGAAGCGAATAGAAGCGAATAGAAGCGAATAGAAGCGAATAGAAGCGAATAGAAGCGAATAGAAGCGAATAGAAGCGAATAGAAGCGAATAGAAGCGAATAGAAGCGAATAGAAGCGAATAGAAGCGAATAGAAGCGAATAGAAGCGAATAGAAGCGAATAGAAGCGAATAGAAGCGAATAGAAGCGAATAGAAGCGAATAGAAGCGAATAGAAGCGAATAGAAGCGAATAGAAGCGAATAGAAGCGAATAGAAGCGAATAGAAGCGAATAGAAGCGAATAGAAGCGAATAGAAGCGAATAGAAGCGAATAGAAGCGAATAGAAGCGAATAGAAGCGAATAGAAGCGAATAGAAGCGAATAGAAGCGAATAGAAGCGAATAGAAGCGAATAGAAGCGAATAGAAGCGAATAGAAGCGAATAGAAGCGAATAGAAGCGAATAGAAGCGAATAGAAGCGAATAGAAGCGAATAGAAGCGAATAGAAGCGAATAGAAGCGAATAGAAGCGAATAGAAGCGAATAGAAGCGAATAGAAGCGAATAGAAGCGAATAGAAGCGAATAGAAGCGAATAGAAGCGAATAGAAGCGAATAGAAGCGAATAGAAGCGAATAGAAGCGAATAGAAGCGAATAGAAGCGAATAGAAGCGAATAGAAGCGAATAGAAGCGAATAGAAGCGAATAGAAGCGAATAGAAGCGAATAGAAGCGAATAGAAGCGAATAGAAGCGAATAGAAGCGAATAGAAGCGAATAGAAGCGAATAGAAGCGAATAGAAGCGAATAGAAGCGAATAGAAGCGAATAGAAGCGAATAGAAGCGAATAGAAGCGAATAGAAGCGAATAGAAGCGAATAGAAGCGAATAGAAGCGAATAGAAGCGAATAGAAGCGAATAGAAGCGAATAGAAGCGAATAGAAGCGAATAGAAGCGAATAGAAGCGAATAGAAGCGAATAGAAGCGAATAGAAGCGAATAGAAGCGAATAGAAGCGAATAGAAGCGAATAGAAGCGAATAGAAGCGAATAGAATCGAATAGAATCGAATAGAATCGAATAGAATCGAATAGAATCGAATAGAATCGAATGGAATAGATTAGAATTGAATTGAATAAAATAGAGTAGAATAGAACAAAATTAAATCACAAGACAACTTTATTAGAGCACAGCTGTCTTTCGATTTCTTTCCGTAAATTTGTCAAAAGCACATAGGTTAGGTAGGCAGGCCGCTCGATTTTCCAAAGAGTACCTGGATACTCCAGCTCACTTGGGTCCTGAAGGTCCTTCCCTTTGTGATTGCCTGAAAAGTTAGGGTATTATAGAAGAAAAAATAAAAGTTGTAAGGATATAGGAGTGCGGAAGAGGGAAAGGAAAGGTGGGAAACTGCTTAATGTGGGATTACTTGATGGCTTACTAGCCATCCGCTACTTCTTATGACAGACCTTGTTTAAGCAGTCGGTTTGACCAAGGCCAGACAAGATAGGATGCTGAAGCTCCGCTCGCCTAATTATTTTAGTCGATGATGCTCCAATGCCGGGCAGGTGCCCAGGAGATGAAGGATCGTCTCCTCCTCCTCCTTGTCTTGGCAACTTCTACAGAAGTCGGTATAGGGTAAGCCTAGTCTCCTGGTATGGTTCCCAAACGGGCAATGTCCAGTGATGACTGCTACCGTCATTCTTAGGAGAGATCTGGGAAGTTTTAATAGCTCCCCCGTTCTCTCAGAGTTAATGTGCGGTTCTGTAAGCCACTTTTCTTGGGCATGTTGCAGCGTGTGGAGTTTATTCTTTTCCAACACGCTGATATGGGTTGTCCGCAAAAGGGGTCTATATCTCTATCCTCTAGGGCTGTCTCTTTTTTGGCTAAGTCGTCAGCGACGTTGTTGCCATTGTTGGCCCCATCTTCACGTACCCATTTTAGGGTTATGTTAGAATGTGTCGCCATTTTATTTAAAAATGTCCAGCATTCCTGGACTGTCCGTTACTATCATGATATCCTTTCCGAATGTCCTGTGATACGTCAGCCATCTGGCCGCTTTATTTATAGCCGATATTTCAGCCAGAAGTATACTGTATCCGTCTGATAATCTGAAGGATATTTTAGTGTTAAATTCCTCTATGTAAGCGCCACGCCCAACCCTTTCTCCATTTTTGGACCCATCCGTGTAAACATATAAGTATCCAGATTCTAGGGGAG
This sequence comes from Thecocarcelia acutangulata, assembly GCA_914767995.1. NCBI lineage: Eukaryota > Metazoa > Arthropoda > Insecta > Diptera > Tachinidae > Thecocarcelia > Thecocarcelia acutangulata. The sequence goes on along the minus strand of OU612096.1, from coordinate 67,643,724 downwards.
ATTCCTCAATTTGGTACACGAAGCTCCTTGTGAGGAATGGTTTTGGGATGCAGTAGTCAATTAGATCGAGGACTAGGTTCCCTCCAATCTCTAATATATTAGCATGTCCCCACGGTCTGTGGGTCCACGCTCCTGTCGCCTTCAGCCTGATCTCGGCTTTTAGTGATATCAAAAGTGAAAAAAATGCTTTGGTTGGTGTTGTCCTCATGGCTGCTGTGGTCAGTATTGCCATGGTTCGACTGACTTTTTCAATTTGAAGTTTGTTGGTTGCGGAGTCCAGTGATTTCCACCATACGAGTACTGATATTCCGTAGTAAATTATTGGTTTTATAACCATTTCATAAAGTCTTACAACTCCTTTTGGTTGTATGCCCCATGTTGTGTTTATTGCTTTTTTACATAGATAGATGGCTGTTGTAGCCTTAGTTACTCTAGCCTGTATGTTCTTTTTCCGTGATAGTTTGCTGTCTAGAATGACGTCTGAGTATTTCGCTTTATCCGATAGGATAAGCGTGGTGCCATCCATTTTTGGAGGTGTGAAGTGTGGGATTTTATACTTCTTACTAAAAAGTACGATTTCCGTTATCGCTGGATTTGTTCTTAGTCGTTTCAACTAATCTGCCCTTTGTGTAGGCGTTAAGATGGCGACAGATGGTTTTTGCTAATATTGGACCTTATGGGGATGTCTATGATCCTTTCTAGCGTTTTCAAAAGAAAGTATGTCAAGCTAATTGGCCTGTACTCCTTTGCTTGAGTGTGAGACGTCTTCCCTCCTTTTGGAATGAAGATTACGTTGCTCTTGGTCCATTTCCTAGGGATGTGCGACCAGCTTAGAACGGCTCTATAGATCTCAAGGTGCCATGGAGAGATCAGATCTAAATTGTTTTGTAGATCTGCAGGAATGATTCCATCCGGTCTTGGTGATTTGAACGGTTGGAAACTTTTGACTGCCCATTGCAGCATATCTTTTGTTATATCAAGATATACATGCGGTATCCGGACGTGTGACAGCGGAGAATTCTCGTTCTCTCTAAACGTGGCCCGAAAAGTTGGTGTTAATTAATTCTTCTAGCGATTTCTCGTAATTTGTGTTCTAACATCTATCTGCCTTTTGTATAAGGCTTGGGACTGTCGGTTGTTTAGAAAGTATTCTCCGAACTCTGCATGTTACTAAAAAACTCCCTCTAGAATCTTCGCTTCGAGTTCCTGGTGAGATTTTTGTATATGTTCACCGAAGCTTTATAGTCATCCCATTTACCTGTTCTTTTAGCTTCATTGAAAAGGCTACGACATTTCTTTTTTGTCTCAGACAGTTCTGCTGACCACCATTTGGGTCTGCTATTTTTGCTTTTTACAGATAGTGTACAAGATCGTCTTGTGGCGTTCTTGAAAGCGTCATTGACTTTCCCTACTGATCTTTCCATATCCATGACATTGGTTATGGTTGGGTATTGGGCCAGGTCTCTACTCAGGAACTCTCCCTGTTTTCCCCAGTTCGTTCTCCGCCTATTACGATAGAATGTGATTGTACGTTGTTTGCTTATTTTGAAATCTAAATAGCAGTGCAGTCCTCTGACACTCTCCATTCCTGTATTTGATCTGCGATATCTAACACCTCTTGCCTGTTCGAAGTCACGAAAGTGGGTTTGTTCCCTTGATTTAGTATTGCTAAATCATTATCTACAATAAATTCTACTAAATTCTCACCTCTTTTGTTTGTGTCTTAGTTTTTCCAGATCAGGTGGCGTGCATTCGCATCTGCGCCTATAATGCACAGTATGGCTTTGGTTTTCGCGTCTATTACCGCTTTTTACACCAGCTTGCATGGTGGTCATTCATCCTTGCCATGAGCCATGTAGCAGGATAAAGTCCATATGTTGGATCCCCCTACATCCGTCGTGGCAGTTACGGTATCTTCATTACTGTAATCAGATAAAATGAATAGGTTAGGTTAGGTTAGGTTGGGTTGTACAGTCCGCCAGTTTCATGAAACCAGCCCACTTGGGTGCCTTTGGTCCCGTTGTATTGCCTGAGGGAGAAGTGCAGCCCACGAGACTTACACTTCCCCCGACGTTTCAGATCCCAACCAACCCAAAAGCCGAATAAAGGAATCCAGACCGTTCAATCGGCATTCCGATATGTCTGCCAACCCGTACAGCATCAATCCGCCTAGATGCAGCGCTCTCATAGAACAGAGAGCTGTGCGCCGACAGAGGAAGTGGTCAACACTTTCCTCCCCGTCCTCATCCCCGAAACTTCTACAGAAATCATTAAATGGAAGATTTAACCTCCTAGCATGCGTCCCTATGAGACAATGTCCTGTCAGAACTGCCACCAAGTTACGCAATTTTTGACGAGGAAACCCCTTTAGGACCACAGTTCTTCTACGATCATGCGCAGGCCATGTTAGCCTTGCTACTCGGTAGGTGACCTCACCAGACCATCTGTACTGTGCAGTCCCTACAAGTTGACGTTGCACTTGGTTCTTACAGCTGTTAAGCGGGACTCCTACCATCGTATCAATATCCACTGGCTGTAGACGAGCCCCGGATTTCGCCAGCTCATCCGCCACAATATTTCCGGGCACTCCACTGCGCCCCGGTACCCAGAAAATTCCAGGCTTGAATGTTTCGCTATCTCATTAAGAGATACCCTGCATTCTTGAACCAGCCTGGACGTCGTATAGACACCCACAAGCGCACTTAACGCAGCCTTACTATCAGTACAGATTCGGATATTTACCCCGTATACCCTATAGTACCTCAACCAGTTAGCTGCTCTCAAAATAGGTGTAATTTCAGCCTGCATTACGCTACATTCATCATATAGCTTAAAACTGATCCTTCTCAGATACTGGGGCATAAAGATGCCGCCACCAACTCCCATGTCTGACTTGGATCCTTCTGTGAAAATTTCAAGCTCGTCCTCTTGGCGATCCATTTGATTCGCTGCCAATGCCGTCCTTGATAAGATCACGTCAAATCTCTTATTGGGCATTAGAGCTGATGCACAGTAATCAATATACTCCTGGAGGTCCATTATACCTTCTATTATCGAAGCATGACCCTCTGTCGCTTCTTTCCACATCCCACTGGCTTTTAGCCTGATTGCGAGCACATGGCCACTTCCTTCGCCGTAAGATCAGCTGGCAGCCAATGCATCATCGTAATTAGTGCTTTAGCAGACGTCCGTAGTATCTTTTCTATGAATCTGCAGTAGGTGGTTTTCTCTAAAGCCCACCACCAAACAAGCGCCCCATACATTAATATGGGCTTTATTACCATGTTAAATAACCAGCAAGAATTCCAACGATTTATACCCCAGGTGTTCCCGATGGCCTTACGACACAGATACAAGGCAACAGCCGCCTTTTACGCTCTAAATTGGACATTCTTCTTCCAAGACAGTTTTGAATCAAGATAGATTCCCAAGTATTTGGCACTGTCCGCCAGACTAAGCTCAACGCCTCTCAAGGTTGGCAGATTGAAAGCTCCGTTTTTTGTGGATTCACACTAAGACCACTATGGGTGCTCCATCCATCTATGATCCTCAGTGCGGAATTCAAACACTGTGAGAGAGTGTCCGGATATTTACCCGACACAGCCACAGCAATATTATCGACATATGCCACAGTCTTGAATAGCATGGAGTCTAACTCCAATAATAATGAGTTTAGGGCAAGATTCCACAGGAAGGGAGATAAAACACCCCCTGCGTAGTACTCCTATTAGCAACTCTACATATGGTGGCTCGTCCCATACTAGATGTTATGACCCTTTCTGTCAGTACACTCCATATGAGACTTATAATCGACTGATGAATATTCAGCCTTTCCAAAGCCATGGTAATGACTTTTGGCACAACATTATTAAAGGCTCCCTCTATGTCAAGGAAGGCCACCAATTTATACTCAACTTGCTCTAGAGTATTTTCTATATACCCTACGAGCGAATGCAACGCAATCTCAACAGATTTTCCCTTAGTATAGGCATGTTGATATGCAGATAAATAGCACGGATTAATTGACATTCTAAGATGTAGATCAACCATCCGCTCCAACGTCTTTAGGAAAAAGGATGTCTTATGGGCCTGTAATCCTTCGGAGTTGTGTGTGGAGTCTTTCCACCTTTAGGAATAAAGACCACTACACATCTACGATATGGTCTCGGTATATAGGATCATTTAAGACAGGCCGTAAAAATCCGGATCAACCATGGCATGATCAGTTCCGCATTCTTTTGCAAATCTGCTGGTATAATACCATCCGGACCCGGTGATTTGTATGGGCCAAAGCTCTTAAAAGCCCAAAGGACCCGGTTCCTATCGACAGAGAAACAGACTTCTCCTTGTCTGTTTCGTTCATCGGCCATACCTGCCCCCGTGTAGGGTGTACAGCCAGGAAAATGCATATCCATGAGTACCTCAAGGGTCTCCTGGCCGCTGGTTGTCCAATTACCACATTGTTTCTTTATGGAACCAGGAATGGACTGCGTGGTCTATATGATTTTGCGAAGCTTACTTGTCTCAGAGGCTCCTTCTACGCCACTGCAGAAAGATCTCCAAGACCTCCGCTTTGCATTTCTTATCATATTTTTAAACCTGTTTACGGAGGCTTTGTACTGCGACCAGTCTCCCAGTCTTTTTGCCTCATTGAAAAGTCTGCGAGACTCTTTTCGAGCTCTCGCTATCTCTAAGTTCCACCATGATGGTTTACTCTTAGCTCGGCACACGCTAGGTCTGCACGATTCCAAGATAGCTGTATGAAAAGGCTTAGTTAGTAAGTCTACAGCTCTCTCAGTATCCTCACAACCATTTATAGTAGGAGGATCCGGAAGAAGGTTCGAGAGAACTCTACCCTGTTCCTCCCAATTCGTCCTCTTCCTGTTTCTTCTTGGGACTAACCCTATTTCCTGAATTCCTATTTCAAACTCAATATACCTATAATCAGAAAATGAACAGTCATTCGACACCTTCCATCCTTTGATAATATCATTATAGCCTGAAACAGAACTCCCATGATTAAGCCCTCGAAAGAGAATAGACGTCCAGCATACACTTAAGCCCTCACACCACGTCAAGGTAGTTACCCAGGTGAGGGTAAAATAAATATATTTATGTGCTTTTTGACTATGATACAGGATCTTATGGTTAGATCCCTATTACCTGAATTTGCTGCATATATTAATTTATAAACTTTCGCGCCTAGTCCAAGGATCTTGCCATTGTTTGTCCATGGCTCTTGCACCAGCACAATATCAACGTCTCGCTTGGCGAGACGATATATAAGGCTATCTGACGCTGCTTTACTGTGATGAAGGTTAATTTGTGTGACCTTCATCGTTTATATGGCGTCGAGGTCGAAGTTGACGATGGTGGCATTCTCCAGATCGGAATCCAGAATACTGTCCTCATCATCAACTGTGTCGATTTCCAATCCTCCAAAGAACCCTCCAACCAAAATAGAGTTTGATTGTGAGATTGTGTTGAATTGGAATCAAACTCAACCTCCACATCCTGCACTTCTTTGGGCTCTTTGGCTTTTTTGTCGGAGTTGTGGCCCGATACAGACAGAGCCTGTCTGTCCCGGCTTAACGACAGAGACTCCTTGTTAAGGACCACAACCACTTTTCTGCTGGATCCTTTAGCATCTGCGACACTGACTACCTTCCACTCTTGTGTGGGGAGGTCAGGGTTCGCGACCTGAAGGATCCTGAGAATCGCATTAGGATCATGTGGCTCCGCAAGAACAATTGCAGCCGCTCTTGGCCGACGAGGGATGTCGGTGACCAAGATCAATTCCAGCTGTGCTCCGGGTTACACTTCCCCTAGTGATGCTATAACCTTTTTCATGGCGCTGGCCGATTTCTCGTCAACACATGAAATCAGTTTGACTCGGCCCTGAATCCACCCTGCATCAGTGAACTGTGGTGGAGGACCGGTGCTACCTTCGAACGCCTTTACGAAGTTGTCCAGCAACCTCTGGCTGATCAACCCCAACTTTTCGCGGGTGATTGCTTCGATCAATAACAGCCCTATTCAGTGGGTTTTTTGCAACCTCACTGTAAGGTCTGTTGATGACCATGGACCCCTTCCTCGGCTTTTTGCTCGGATTGGGTGTTTCTTCCGCGGACCGTCGCCTTTTCCAAGCTGCCTCGACGACAGTAGCGACATCCGGATCCGGGTCTTCGGCTATATATGCCTTGGCCCATGCCAAGCATTGTTTGTCATTGCTTGACATAGACTCTTCGGCTGCATTTCCGAGCTTTTCGACATATCGTCGAGCCGCTCTGATTTTTAACAAGGTTTTGCGAGAGCTGGTGATTTGCTCCCGCTCCACCATTTGTGACGTGGATTGTCCAGTTCGCTCTCTGCTGGCTAGCACATCCGGAGTTTTTCCGGATGTTGTTGGCTTTACCAGTTTTGAGCTCCCTGGCACGTCCGAGTAATTCGCAGAGTGTTTTTGGCTTTTTAGGCACACCCCGCGCTGTATTGCTGTGTTTTCAGCTTTTATTTTTGGTATTGCAGCAGTCGATGTATTAGGCCTTTCAGCTTCGTACATCTGACTACTGCTGTTTCCGGTTTCCATTGAGGGTTTGACCGGTTTTTGACGAAAGTCCATCAGCTTGGGTTTGCCAGCGTGATGGACTGTCGTGTTTTGTTCTGTTTTATTTGTTTTTGTGTTTAAATTTAAATTCATTTTGTTCCCACGAGTAGGCCAGTAAAGAAAGGACCATCCATACAGTGACGGCGTGTATGGACTAGGCAACTACAAACTACAACCGGTCCGTGCCCTAGACCGGAGGAGAAACAACTAGTCTTTTTGATCCACTGACTAGCCACACAGACCCTCGGTGCAGCTTCTACAACCTTGGCCTTCAGTGGGACATTTTGGTCCGCGGGTCTCATACACCTCGTGGTATTCGGGGTGTATGCCACCTGACCCGAGGTTAGCACATGACAGCGGATTGGTGTATTCCTCTGCCTTATGTTCCCCTCGAGCCAAGGACCTGGAGTATTCACACATAAGCCATGTTTGTGTCATGGTCATATATGTGAATGCCCCCGTCCTCCCCTATCCGCCACCTGGGGACGCGTCCGATGGGAGTATGACGACTCCAACACGGATTGACAAGCAATAGATATTTCAAAATTAATGGCTACACACTGTATGACACTAAAGATCCTCGTGGAAGGTCTTGTAGAGGCTCAGTAATTCTAATAAAAAATAGAATTAAGCACTATTTTCTGCCTGAGGCACGTGAGGAGTATCTGCAAGCAACTTGAATATTTGCATGAAAAAATCGTTATTTCTTCGATCTGCTCACCGCCACGATTTTCAATAACAGAAAATCAGTATTCACATTTTTTTAAATCACTTGGTTCTCGATTTTTAGCGGCTGGTGACTATAACGCTAAGCACACTTTTTAGGGATCACGTTTAATTTCCCCAAAAGGCCGTGTGCTTTTTGACACAGTTTCCAAACTGGGCTTAGATGTGATTTCAAGCGGACATCCCACTTATTGGCCCTCAGACCGGCGAAAGATTCCAGATGTTATAGATTTTGGAGTTGCAAAAAATTTTGCTTTAGAATGGATGCAAGTAGAGTCTTCATTAGATTTGTCATCGGACCACTCACCCACTATAATATCCGTTTCGTTCCCCCAGGAGGTTGGCTCCCCGTATAGTGACTTGGCGTTCGCCATCACTAGAGTTAATTGGCTAAAATATAAGAAATATTTGAGTATTCATTGTACAGAAAATATTGCCTTGAGAACCCCTGAGGATGTTGATATATCAATTAAAGATTTTTCTGAAGACCTTAAACTGGCCGTGCAACATGCTACCACTACCCATACGAGTTTCAGAAATGAGAACAATAGAACTTATTCGTCAGAAATTGAGCAACTTTTGTCAGAAAAAAGAAGAGTTAGAAGAGAATGGCAACTTCGCAGGTCTCCCCAGCTTAAAAACAGGCTACGGGAGTGCATAACTCAATTAAGAAATGTGCTTGAAATCCAAAGAATGCCTTCCCTTAAAAATTATCTAGAAGGTATTGATGGTAGCCCGCAAACCGGCTATTCTCTATGGAAAGCGACAAAAGGTCTGAAAAGACCCGTAATAGGTAAGCCACCTTTGCGAACTTCATCTGGCGACTGGGCAAGAAGTGATTCTGAAAAAGGTATGTTAATAATTTGAAAAACGTTTTTACTGCATATGATACAGTGGATGATGTTGCTGAATTTCCGCCATATGCTGTTAGACCGCCTGTGCCTTTGAGACTTAGTTTTCAAGATGTCGAAAACGTTATAAATAAAGTAAACTCAAAAAAAGCTCCAGGTTTTGACAAAATTACTGGCAAAATGCTTGTACAGTTACCTCGTGTTGCTAGAAGAATTCTTCTTTTCATTTTTAACGCTATTTTGCGCCTAGAATACTATCCTGCAGAGTGGAAGGTGTCTATGGTTACTATGATACCCAAGCCAGGGAAGGATCCCACTAAAGTAGAGTCATATAGACCAATAAGTCTACTGCCAACAATTTCAAAACTTTTCGAAAATTTGTTAATGACGAAGTTGACTCCAATTTTGAATGATGTAGGATGCATCCCGGATCATCAATTTGGTTTTCAGGCTAAACACAGCACCATAGAACAAACGCATAGACTAGTTAATATTATAAGAAAGACTTTTGAGGATAAAAAGTATTGCTCAGGTCTATTCATTGATGTTTCCCAAGCTTTTGATAAAGTGTGGCACGAGGGATTAAACAAATGACCCACTATATATTTAATATACACTTCTGACATGCCAACCAGATGTGGTATTCACACCTCAACTTTAGCAGATGACACAGCATTCTGCAGCGTACATGAAAACCATCAAGCAGCTTTACGCTCGTGGGGTATATAGAAAATACTCTAGAGCAAGGGGAGTATAGATTGGTGGCCTTCCTTGACATAGAGGTGTCGGGTAAATATCCGGACACCCTTTCACAGTGTTTGAATTCCGCACTGAGGATCATACATGGGTGGAGCACTCATAGTGGTCTCAGTGTTAATCCACAAAAAACGGAGCTTGTACTTTTCACCCGAAAATACAAGACTCCTCCTTTCTATCTGCCAACCCTAAGGGGCGTTGAGCTTAGTTTGGCGGATAGTGCCAAATACCTGGGAAACTATCTTGATTCAAAACTGTCTTGGAAGAAGAATGTCCAATTTCGAGCGGACAAGGCGGCTGTTGCCTTGTACTTGTGTCGTAAAGCCATTGGGAAGACCTGGGGTATAAATCGTTGGAATTCTTGCTGGCTATTTAACATGGTAATAAAACCCATATTAATGTGCTTTTTTGGTGGACGGCTTTAGAGAAAACCACCTATTGCAGATTCATAGAAAGGATACTGCGGACGTCTGCTTTGATGGTAACTGGTGCTTCTTGTACTACGCCAACTAAAGCACTAATTACGATGATGCATTGGCTGCCAGCTGAAGGAAGTGGCCATGTGCTCGGCAATTAGGCTAAAAGCCAGTGGGATGTGGAAAGAAGCGACAGAAGGTCATGCTTCGATAATAGAAAGTATAATGGACCTCCCGGAGTGTATTGATTACTGTGCACCAACTCTAATGCCCGACAAGAGATTTGACGTGATCTCATCAAGGACGGCCTTGGCAGCGAACCAAATGGGTCGCCAAGAGGAAGTGCGTGAAATTTTCACAGATGGATCCAAGTCGGACATGGGAGTTGGTGGTGGTATCTTTATGCCCCAGTATCAGAGGAGGATCAGTTTTAAGCTATATGATGAGTGTAGCGTAATGCAGGCTGAAATTACAGCTATTTTGAGAGCAGCTAGCTGGTTGAGGTACTATAGGGTATACGGGGTGAATATCCGAATCTGTACTGATAGTAAGGCTGCGTTAAGAGCGCTTGTGGGTGTCTATACGACGTTCAGGCTGGTTCAGGAATGCCGGATATCTCTTAATGAGATAGCGAGACATTCAAGCCTGGAGTTTTTCTGGGTACCGATTTACAGTGGAGTGGCCGGAAATATTGTGGCGGATGAGCTGGCGAAAGCCGGAGCTCGTCTACAGAGAGGGGACATTGATACGATGGTAGGAGTCCCGCTTAACAGCTGTAAAAACCAAGTGCAGCGTCAACTTGTAGGGACTGCGCAGGACAGATGGTCTGGTGAGGTCACCTGCCGAGTAGCAAGGCTGACATGGCCTGCGTATGATCGTAGTAGAACTACGGTCCTAAAGGGTTTTCCCCGTCAAAGGTTGCGTACCTTGGTGGCAGTTCTGACAGGACATTGTCTAATAGGGACGCATGCTAGGAGGTTAAATCTTCCATTTAATGATTTCTGCAGAAGTTGCGGGGATGAGGACGAGGAGGAAAGTGTTGAGCATTTCCTCTGACGATGCCCGGATCTCTGTTCTATGAGAGCGCTGCATCTAGGCGGACCGATGCTGCACGGGTTAGCAGATATATCGGAATACCGAGTGAACGGACTGGATTCCGTTGGCTTTCGGGTTGGTTTGAATCTGAACCGTCGGGGGAAGTGTAAGTCTCGTGGGCTGCACTTCTCCCTCAGGCAACACAACAGGACCAAAAGGACCCAAGTAGGCTGGTTTCATGAAACTAATATTTAGCTCAGAGCTATGCATATTTAATTGAAAAATAATTTTCTTTATAAAAAATTACATGCAACTTGTTTTTATGTTGCCGGTATAAAAGCACTTGTATTTTTACAATAACATTTAATATATGTAATATAAAAATAACATACCAACTTTTTTTTGATAAATTCATTATTTTTTTATAAATTCATTTATTTATTAGATTAGTTCATATATCAAAGGCACGGAATTTAGCTCAGAGCTATAATTGAAAAATAGTTTTCTTTATAAAAAAATTACAAACAAATTCCCGTCGTAGCAAATTTTGCATATATGTTGGCCTTTAAATACTGCCTTATTGCCAATGATGAGCTGCCCGAAATAATTCCAAACTTTGGATCCGTCGGCAATTCCTGGAATTTGAAAATGTCATTCTCAAATTCCTTAGAAATTACTAATTCTTCATCGGATTCAGAATCTAATAGTACAATATCATTTTGTTGAGCCGAATATTTAAAAATATTTGTTATTTTAAAATTTTCGATAATACATACAAAAAATTTTCACTTTACATACTTTATACAAAATTTACGATTTATACAAGAGTAACGCTTTTTAATAGGCTTGCCATATCATCACTTTGCTTAATATTGCCACATGAAAATTTTATTATAAACTGTAAGTAAATTTTTACACTACAACTTTTCTCGCTGCAACTTTTATATAATCAAATAAACCTTTTTTAAGACGGGAAATTTGCAGACAAGACTGAAAAGTTGCAGTCTATGTAGAAGTTTCACTCATTAGCAAAGAAAATATGTACATATTTACATATTTACAAAATTGTTATTTTAAATACACAATAAATAAAAATCATACGCACGAAAAAGGTTTCAAGTATGAGTACTACAATTATATCGCTCCTTTATTGCAACATGGTCATATAATCCACAGTAAATTAGTTTTAAATAAATTATTTTTTAAACAATTGAGTTTATTATTCACTACATTAGCTTCTAATATTGACACCAATAAAAAAACTATAAACAGCTTAGAAGCTAATATAGAGAATAATAAACTCAATTGTTTGAATTTCTATTCTCTGCTTTTTTATACTTAAAAAAAAAAAATAAAACAAATCGTTGCAACCAGACGTTTGAAAGGTGTAAAGTAAAGTAAGAGACGTGTATAAATGAAAAAGCTTGTTTTTTCTGTTTTGACAAGTATTAGTAGAGCATTTTTCTTTTTAAATTCTCAATAATTTATTTTGATTGTTGGGATATGAAGTTGAATGTTTGAGAATATTTTTCAAAAATTTCAAAGTTTGCTGTTGATTAGGGTAGCTCTATGAAATGTCGACATATAGACAGATAGGAAATATAAAAACAAGCTGTTTATAATTTTTTTAAATTATTTTTTCCTCAATAATTTTTGAGTTTTTATTTTGTTTCCATAGGAGCAATATCAAAAATATTAACTTTTTGCAACTTTTTCTTCGCCCTTGGAACCAAAAAAATGAGTAGCAAATATTTACAAAACGAACTGCTTTAGAGAAATACGGTCTAGTTTGCAAATTTTTCTGTCACTTGTCTCTACAGTTGCATGCAATTAGTTGCAAGAAAATATGCAATGTGTAAACATGCTTTAGTTTATGTATTAAACTGTGATGTAATTACAGTCAAAGTGTATTCATTTGACGAAAATTAATGAATTTGAAATGTGTTTTAATTCAAAAATTCTATAGAATATTTTACTAAAATTCATTTCAAATACATTTTAATTTTTTATTAATATATAAAAATACATAAGAAAAAAATACAAGGATAAGAAAAAAGCTAATTTTAAGCCGAATTAGCCGAAAATGTTTTGGCGGCGGCTACCAGAATTCATCGGCGGCTCAGGCTTACCCGGCTGAAATCGGCTCGGCGCAAGTCTCTGTGATGGACTGTCGTGTTTTGTTTTGTATTGTTTGATTTTATTTTGTTTAAATTAGGATTAATTTTTGTTCCCACGAGTAGGCCAGTGAAGAAAGAACCATCCATACAGTGATGGCGTGTATGGACTAAGCAACTAATAATTACAACCGGTCCGTGCCCTAGACCGGAGGAGAAACTACTCGCAACTAGTCTTTTTTTATCCACTGACTACCCACACAGACCCTCGGCGCAGCTTCTACAGCCTTGCGTGTTTATTCAGGTGCACCCTCTGGCAATCTTCTCAGTATCTTTTGAATAAAATATTTACAGCATAAGACTTCGTGACTTCTCAAAATCTATACTGATTTTGGATATAAGCTATACAGTTTTGAAATCTCCATTGTCATGGCTTTGAGCCATATGGGTCCATATGACAGCACCTTCTCGATTTTGGCCATTTTTTCTCATTTTAAAAAAATTTGCATTAACAAAATTTCGTTTTTTTTTCCTGAAATTGGCCATAAATTATCACTTAGGTTACATTTATATATTACGTTAAATTAATTTTCTCTAAATTTGTCAAGATTTAAAATTTTTCTCAAATAACTTTAATATTTTTAGAGTTACAGGTTTTTAAAAACGGAGCTGACGAAGCTAATTTCAGCTACGTCTTTAACATTTCCCATTGAAATCTTTGTAATGTTACTTAAATAAAATAAAAATGTTATCAAATATTACAGTCTGTTAAGATAACAGATGCTGTATAGTAGACTGTTAAAAAGAACAGGGTTGTTATAAACGTAGCTGACGACGGAGCTAACTTCACACACATATTATTATTATTACTTGTTATATTGTAGCTAAACATGGATATTATACTAACAATACATGTATAATTGACTTTATAGGCTTTCTTTGTATTGATATTGAATAAAATACAGTAAATGAGCAATTTTCAGCAAATTGAAAACTTTATTACATTTTTGGTTTGTACAACGGGTTATAGTTCAGGTTTTTTCTTTCTTAAGTTTTTTTCTTAAGAAGGATTTTTACAATACAAATCTTCTGTGATCCATAATCTCTGGGTACGGAGAATATTAAAATACAAAAATATGTATGTTAATAACTAAAAAGAAATACCGCTAGTTCTGAGACAGCAAACGCTGTACAAACAATGTGGGCAATTAACAAAATGCATATGTGATTCAATATGAGATGAATATAGATAAAAAATAATTAAATGCTCGGTGGCTTGGTGGTTAAAGCAGTAGATCATGATACGTCATGACCCGAGTTCAAATCCCAGTGGGTGCTGATGAGTAGTGTACCGACTACGAAACAGCTAGTTGTCCCCCAGCTAAAGATTTGATTATTATTTTTGTTGTCTTCTTCAACCAATAATTATTTATCACCGCAAATTTTTATTGTAAAAAATCCTTTTTAAGAAAAAAAAGCTTAAGAAAGGAAAAAACTTGAACTAAAAACCTGATGTACATATGTACAAACCAAAAAGTTTTTAATTTAAAAAATTATAAAAAAAAAGTTCGACATAAATTTAACAAATTAATGTTTGTAATTATTATTGCATTATATGCTTACATTCTAATAATAATAAAATAAATTAAATTCTTCTTCTTTAAAAAAATAGAAAAGAGCAAATGTAAATGCGAATATAGCTGTTCGAAACGTAATCAACGTTTTTATTTTTGTACTCCTGTCTTTTGTTTTTGCAAAATTTATTACAAATTTTGAAACAGTTATTTAAGTCATGTTAATTATAATAAAGAAAAAATATATTTTGGTTGATTTGGTTAACTTTGAATTAGTTCTTTCGAAGCATAGCTATGGCACATACACGATACGATAAAGCTTTCAAATCAAAAATCGTAGAACATTTTACTAACGGTGAATCCCATATTTCTATTACGAAGGGGTCTGGGATTAATAAATCAATAGTTTCACGTTGAAGTAAAAAGTATAAATCAACTGGAACTTTAGAAGTTGTAAATAAAGTCTGGCGAAACAGAAAAACTTCGGCGCGCACTGACAGAAAAATCGTTCGTTTGTTTAAAAATTATCCCTTCATTACTTCCCGAATGTTGTAAAAAAGCTTGATCTTAATATTAGAGCTAGGCACTGTAAGGAAACGGGCCTCTGAAAATGGTTTGAGAAGCTTCATGCCGTCTAAAAACCCCGTTCTAAGAAAAAAAAAACATAAAAAAGTTGTATAAATTGTTCAAACTTAATCCTAAGTTTTTATATATTTCATGAAATTTTAGGCTGGAATTTGCAAAATCACACCGCGGAGATATGGAAAATAGTTTTATTTAGCGATGAGTCTAAATTTAACTTATTAAATTCAGATGGTGTATGGCACGTTCGAAGACCAAAGGGAGAGCGCCTAGATCCACGCTGTACTAAAGGTTCTATCAAGCATGGGGGCGGAAGAATAATGGTGTGGACCTACTTTTCTGCCAGTGGAGTTGGCCCTTTTGTTGAATATGTACAAAAATGGACTACTTCACTTACAGAGACATTTTAGCCAACCACATGCTAGAATATGCAGAACGGGAAATGCTACATCGATGGGTGTTTCAACGTGATAACGACCCGAAACACACGTCGAAGTTGGTTAAAAAGTTTTTATGTGCAAATGGGGTTCAAACATCGGACCAATCCCCTGATTTGAACCGTATAGAAAACCTGTTTGGGATCTTAAAGCAAAGAGTTGGAACTCGCGTTTTTGGTAAAATAAACAGGAGCTTTTTAATTGCCTTAAACAATCGTGGGAATTGATACCCATATCAGTTTTAACAAGCCTTATGGAATCTATGCAAAAAAGATGTGCTGAGATGATAAAAAATAAGGGATACCATACAAAGTATTGAAAGTTGCTTACGTTTCGAACAGCTATAATCGCATTTACTTTTGCTTTTGTTTTTTTTTTTAAGAAGATGAATTTATTTTATTATTATTAGAATGTAAGCACATAATGCAATAATAATTACAATCATTGTTTCAAATAAATACAATAAAAAAAAATGCGAGACTTTAATTACTTCGTTAGAAAAAGTTGCTTAAGTTTCGAACAGTACTGTATGCAGTACATTGTACCATGACTAGGAATATAGGTTGTGAGGAGGGGGAAAGGGGGATTCGTGTTTGTTAACACTTGACTTGAACTTTCCTATGTTATAACAGATAGGAAACACGTCTGCAGGCAACTTATTCCACAGGCGAAGCGTGCGGCTAAAAAAACGAGTTCTCTCTGTAATGCGTAGCACGACTCCCTGGGCAATCGACCACAAATGGATGAGCTCTGGACGAAGAACGCGTGCTTCGTAAAAATGTGCGGGTTTCGAGAACAAGATCCCTAATCTCGTCAGAGCAAAATCCATTGTAGTACAGAGTAACGTACCACACACTGCGTCGATGCTCCAGTGAGTCAATAGAGTTGGATACCCTACTGTCACCGATAAGCTTCTTCGCCCTCTCCTGTACACGGTCGAGTAACTTTGGAAATGTAGTGAAAAATCGCAGTTTCATGTATAAGTACATTGAAATTTCAGAGATCCATAACTCTGCGGTTCCACCAACTTTTTCATTGAAAATTTTCTTCTTATTTTTCAATTTCTCACCCCTATAACATTTTCTTCTTATTTCTCAATTTCGCAATTTGGAGCTCTGCATAAACTGGACTTTAGCCATAAAATTTTGTGCCTTATCAAAGCCATTATATTTTACCCGCTTCCAAACGTGTTAAGAAATAAGCAAAATTTTGCATATCTAAAAAGACCTATTTAAGAGCTTTCAAATGATACAAATGTAATGAAAAATCGTAACTACATGTACACGTATATGAAAAGTACAGAGATCCATAACTCGGAAACCATGCATTTCCTCCAACTTTTTCACTAACATTTTCTTCTTATTTTTCAATTTTCTACCCCACTATAAATATATTTTTTCCAATTTGGAGCTCTGTGCGTAAACTGAACTTAAGACTTCATTCGTTTAATCTGGAACAAAACTAGGTTACGCAGCAGCGAATAAAAAATACATAGGTAGGCCGGCCGCTTTATTCTCCAGAAAGTACCCGGATACTCCAGCCCACTTGGGTCTTGAAGGTCGTTCCTTTTGTGAATAAAAAAAAAAAAAAATACATAGGGTGATAGAGAATTGTAAAACGCTTACTGCCTGTTACACGGTATCGAACGTTAACGTCCACTTGTATTTTGTGGGTCATAAAACTTATTTGGATACAAATTATGACCGTTTTATTAACTAGTTCTTCTATTGCATGCGTTAATTAGTACGAACATGTTGCGATTACATTACTTAGTTTGCTCTAAACCAGTTTTTTTTCTGTTAAAAATGTTAGTGAACGTGGTGTTCGGGTTAACTCGGTACATTACAATTTTAACAAAATTTTACATCAAAATATTACGGAGGTATTTTAAGCAAATACAAATATTTAAATAAAAGTGAAAAAAATTTTAATTAAATAACAAAAACGGGCTGCGATCAAAGTTTTCTTACACAACCAGCTTTTGGCCCGGTGCAGGGATTCTCTCCTCTGTGATAAAACAAATACCGGATTTGCTAATTAAAGTTTCCTTGCATAGACGGGCTTTGGGATTTTCTCCTCACTGGCTAACAAAAATGTCTCTACATAGCAATTAATACAGTCAAATCCCGATAAGTCGTACCCCTATAAATCGTAATTTCCTATAATTCGTAATAAATTGTCGGTCCTTTGAAGAAATCTTGATAATTCGTAAAATTTCTATTCATTTTGGTTCCCTCGATAATTCGTAATTTTTTTTCCAAATAAAATCTTCTTCACCCCTTATAAATCGTAATTGTTGGCTAACTACCAGCTATAATTCTTAATGAAACAACAGAAACATGGAAAGACTGGTTTCTGTTTACCGCTATTTTTTCCTGGGTTTTTGCTTGGGCGTTTGTTTGTTTTCTTACACATGCCATAGACTATGCGACCGTCGCTACAACATGTTGACTTGCCGAGTTGTGTATTTTGCGCACAAACTGTGCGGCATTAATTCACAACTTCATTTCTTAAAAAAATTCTGTTGAGTAAAGATGACCGCAGATGCAACAATTGTATATAAAAATAATAGCAATTCATAATAAAGTTGTACAACATGCTTCTAAATTTTACAACCAGACGATACAACTACCCAAAAAATCAAAACTTTTTAATCTTTCGTACAACCCATACACAACTTCATACGACGACCCCACACACTTTACAATCTAATAACTAACATCGTCAACTAGTCGCGTAGTCTGTGGCTTTCTTTAAGGATAGTTTGTTACATGAA
This sequence comes from Thecocarcelia acutangulata, assembly GCA_914767995.1. Lineage (NCBI taxonomy): Eukaryota > Metazoa > Arthropoda > Insecta > Diptera > Tachinidae > Thecocarcelia > Thecocarcelia acutangulata. Next base: position 67,625,853 of record OU612096.1, on the reverse strand, counting down.
AAATAAAGAAAAATGTTAAAGCGCACGCATAAAATTCTGTCGGTGTTACAAAAACAAAAAAAAATTTGCCGCGATTGACAATGGAGAGAAAAAAGAGATGTTGCTAAGCGATTTGAAATTGCTCCATCAACTCTTACTTCAATCCTTCAAAAAAAAGAAAAAAAAAAAAAAGAATTTATTATGCAAAAATCTTCAAGCAGTAAGCTAAAGCTCGAAAAACTACCTGAATATCCTGAGCTTGAAAAGTGTTTAGTTTACGCAGTACGGGCAGTCTAACATGCCCATTACTATTTTTTGTTTGATATTAAAGTTACAAGTATTTTACGCTAATTAAATGAATTTGCGAATTAATTTTAATTATTTTATATCTGGGTGTTACTGCAGACAAGCAAAAAAAGCTTCGCAGTTTTTGTGCTTGCTTTTTACTTTTGCTTTTACGGCCTTATTTATAATTTTTTTTTCACGTTTATTAAGCTTTTATTACACCAATTTTGTATAGAAATCAGCTTAATAATCATTTATTTTTAAATAAGGCAGTTAGTAAATAAATAAAAAACCCCTGTTAATTCGTATTTCGTCGTTGTTTAGCTTCGATAGTGAACAGACGTGTTTGTTTTTGATCGCAAAGTAAAAAAAATAAAACGGGAATAAGTAAAAACCGTAATAAGTGAACAGAGTGATTTTAATTAAAAGAAAATTTTTTGAATTTTTTTTTTTTATTACCGTTATAAATTTGTAAATAATAAAAAAATAGAAACAATTAATTGCATGAGTGTACCTATCAGATGTAATTCTGAAAAAGAGCTTAGCTCCGGTAGAAAAAATCTTTGGATTTCAGAGGAAGAATCTGTGAAAAAATCATTGGAAAATCTCTTGTCTCTTAGAGATAGGAAACGCTCGCGATTGTGTTCGCCATATATTGTTGTTACAACTGAAGATAAACCATCCTCCAGTTTAATTGTTGCTAATAAACCGAAAACACAAGTAGGCATGGACAGGTACGTAACCGTGGTTAAAAGGCAGCGAAGCCCCAAATCAGCTCAAATATCATCTCAACCAAAAATTTGTAAAGATGATAATAGGACTTCGGCAACGGATGGTAATAGATTTGCTATATTCCAAACAGATGAGCCAACAACATCTAAGAGAACATTTAAACCGCCACCAATTTATTTGAGAGAGTCTACTTCTAATGAGCTGGTGAAACGACTTATTACGGCAATCGGAAAAGACACCTTCAACGTTACATCAGTAAAGCATGGCAGCATCAACGAAACGAAAATCGAGGTAAACTGTGAAAACGAATACCGAAAGTTGTCTGACGTTCTGGAGAAGGAGAAAAGATCTTTTTACACCTATCAACTTAAAAGTGCTAAAGGCCTTCAGGTAGTTATTAAAGGTGTTGACCCTTGTGTAGATACGGATGACAAGACTGGAAGAAGAAGGATTTAAAATAAAAAATGTTGTTAATATTAGGAACCGTGAAAAGATCCCTCAACCCATATTTAGGGTTGAACTAGAACCCAGGGATGTTGTCCTAAAAAAAGGTGAAATTCATCCAATATATAACCTTAAATTTCTTTTGCATCGTAAGGTTACCGTTGAGGAGCCACATAAGCGTCTAGGACCCGTTCAATGCCTTAACTGCCAAGAATTTGGCCATACTAAGGCCTATTGTAAGTTGTCCGCAGTTTGCGTTGTGTGTGGTGAACTTCACGCCACAACTCAGTGCAATAAGCCAAAGGCTGACGCAAGTGTTAAAAAGTGTAGTAACTGTGGAGGTAATCATACTGCAAATTACAGGGGCTGTCCTGTCTACAATCACTTTAAGCGGTCAATGACAAACAGGGCATCAATACCCATTAACCAACCCCTGCAGTCAAATATCATTTCTAAAAGTAGTTTTCCCCAGATGAGTCAGTCAGCCAGCCATATAATCGTGCAAACCCCCAAAGAAGTTTCTTATGCAAATGTGGTAAAATCCAATAAACCAAACTTGAATCAGGAGCCCAAGCCTCCAAAATCCTATCCAAATTTTAGCAATCTTGAAGCAACTCTGCAGACTAGTTCAATCCATAAATACATTTACGGTTTCCATGACAACCATGATGCAGGAAATGCTGAAAATGCAATCCACTATTTTGCAGGCAATTTTAAACAAATGAATTGGTTAAAAATATGTTTCTGGAACGCAAACGGCATCCGCCATCACAAAAATGAAATTGAGCAATTCCTTATGGAAAAGCAAATCGATATAATGTTGATTGCTGAAACTCATTTGACAACCAACAGTTTTTTCAAAATTAATGGCTACATACTGTACGACACAAAAGATCCCCGCGGAAGATCTTGCGGAGGATCGGCAATTCTAATAAAATCCAGAATTAAACACTTTTTAATGAATATATGCATCGAATATTTGCATGAAAAAATAGTTATTTCCTCGATCTGCTCACCGCCACGCTTTTCAATAACAGAAAGCCAATACTCAAATTTTTTCAAATCACTTGGTCCTCGATTTTTAGCGGCTGACGACTATAACGCTAAACACACTTTTTGGGGATCACGTTTAATTACCCCGAAAGGCTGCGTGCTTTTTGACACCGTTTCCAAAATGGGCTTAGGTGTGATTTCAAGTGGACACCCCACTTATTGGCCGTCAGACCATCGCAAGATGCCAGTCGTTATAGATTTTGGAGTTACAAAAAATTTTCCCTCAGAATGGATGCAAGTGGAATCTTCATTAGACTTGTCATCAGATCACTCACCAACTATAGTTTCTGTTTCGTTTCCCCAAGGGGTTGGTGCCCCGTTTTGTGACTTGGCGTGGACCGTCTCTCGAGTTAATTGGTTAAAATATAAAAAATAATTGAGTACTCATTGTACGGAAAACATTGCCTTGAGAACGCCTGAGGATATTGATATATCGATTAACGAATTTTCTGAACACCTTAATCAAGCCGTACAACATGCTACCATTAGCCATATAAGATCCAGAAATGTGAGCAATAGAACTTATTCATCTGAAATTGATCAACTTCTGTCAGAGAAAAGACGAGTTAGAAGAGAGTGGCAACTTCGCAGGTCTCCCCAGCTTAAAGCTAGGTTACGGGAATGCATAGCTCAGTTAAGAAATCTGCTTGAATCCCAAAGAATGACTTCCCTTAAAAATTATCTGGAAGGTCTTGATGGTACTCCTCAATCCGATTATTCGCTATGTAAAGCGACAAAAGGTCTGAAAAGACCCGTAATAGGTAAGCCACCTTTGCGAACTTCAACTGGAGATTGGGCAAGAAGCGATTATGAAAAGGGAATGTTGTATGTCGATCATTTGAGAAATGTTTTTACCACAAATGATACAGCGAATAATTCAGCTGAACTACCGTCATACGCTGTTAGACCGCCTATGCCTTTGAGACTTAGTTTTCAAGATGTTGAAAATGTTATTCGTAATACAAACCCCAGGAAATCTCCAGGTATTGATAAAATTACTGGTAAAATGCTTGAGCAGCTACCTCGTGTAGCTCGTAGAATTCTTCTTTTTATTTTTAACGCTATTTTACGTCTCGAGTATTATCCTGCAGAGTGGAAGGTGTCCATGATTACTATGATACCTAAACCAGGGAAGGATCCCACTAAGGTAGAAGCATACAGACCAATAAGTCTACTGCCAACAATTTCAAAACTGTTCGAAAAATTGTTAATGGCAAAGTTGAGACCAATGTTGAACAATGTGGGATGCATCCCTGATCATCAATTTGGCTTTCGGGCTAAACACAGTACCATAGAACAAACGCACAGACTAGTCAACGTCATAAGACAGACTTTTGAAGACAAAAAGTATTGTTCAGCTTTATTCATTGACATTTCCCAAGCTTTTGATAAAGTGTGGCACGACGGCTTGATGCACAAAATAAAGTTAAACTTGCCTGCAAACACTCACAAGCTTCTGGAAAGCTACTTATGCGGCCGGAAGTTTGTTATCAGAGAAGGCGATTTTATAAGTCCCTTACAGCCAATCAAGGCAGGAGTTCCTCAAAGTAGCATTTTAGGACCTACTTTATATTTGATTTACACCTCAGACATGCCAACGAGATCCGGAATCCACACTTCAACTTTTGCGGATGACACAGCATTCTGCAGCGTACATGAAAACCATCAAGTAGCTTCGCGAAATTTGCAGGAGTATATTTCAATATTAGAGATATGGTTAAAACGTTGGAAAATTAAAGTTAATGAACAAAAGTGTACTCACGTTACATTCACGCTGCGTAAACAAACCTGTTCAGCCATCCAAATTAACAATTCACCTATTCCGCAGCAAAATGAAGTCAACAGATTTACTTCATATTGTATATACGTCTTATTGTATACGTCTTACTGTAGGCCAAGTAAACATAAGTTTTATGTGCCACGCCCATTTTTACGCCCCATCTCATACGGGATGTCGCTTACCGTTTGGAACAGACCGCTCGACCGATCTGCCTGAAATTTTCACAACACACCACTAAAGCTCTGGACAATTCCTTCTTTTGACCACGCCCACTTTGAAATGGGTGCTAATAGATTTACTTCAAATTGTATATGCATCTTACTGTAGGCGAAGTAAAAATGAAAGTTTTATGTGCCACGCCCATTTGTACGCCCCATCTCATGCCGGACGACGCTTGCCGGGGAGATAAGACCGCTGGTCCGACCTGCCTGAAACTTTCACAGCACGCCACTAAAGCTCTGGTATCTTTTATAAGACACTTCTTTCCTTTTGCCATGCCCACTTTGCCGCCCACTATTTTTAAAATTGATTGATTCGAAATAGATTTTAGCAGATTACTTCAATTTGTGTATATATACATCTTATTGTAGGCGAGGTAAAAGCAAAAGTTTTATTTGCCACGCCCATTTTTCCACCCCATCTCATGCGGAATGGGGTTTACCGTGTAGAACAGACCGCTGGACCGATCTGCCTGAAATTTTCACAGCACACCACAAAAGCTCTGGTATCTTTTATTAGACACTTCTTTTTTACCATGCGCACTTTCACGCCCACTTTTTTAAAATTAAATGATTGATTTGAAATGGGTTTTTATAGATTTACGTCAAATTGTAATTACATCTTACTGTAGGCGAGGCAAAAATTAAAGTTTCATGTGACACAACCTCTGGCTCTATTTCATATCATTCATTTCAATACTTTTTGTCCACACTGATATACGAAAAATTTTCAAATTTGTCATACAAGTATTTTCAATCATTGATTTATAGTGACAAAAACACAATGCAAACAAAATTATGGCAAATTAATGTTGTTAGGGCGGTGGTTTTAACGCATTTAATTTCGGTCGATTCTGAAATTCATGCAAGTTTGATTATTTTTATAACGAAAAAGAGAAGTGGTTTCACGTGCATTAAAGTCATATGTTTGTGTTATTATTAGGTGTGTTTCTTTACTCTACTTTGGGATCCCGCGGGATCCCAATTTGCACGAAAAGCGGTCCTGTACTTTAAAATTGGGCAAATGAGAGCGCTTTTGAGAGAATAGTATGCTTCCTCTTCTTGCAGGAAACAGCCCGTACTTTTTCTTCGGGCTAGTTTGGGCAAGTAATTAAGCAATCAGCTGTTCGAAAAATAAACAATAATAAAAAACAAAGTTCATTTGAATCAACTCGTATACAAATCATTTCAGTGTTTTTATATAAATATTAAATAAAAAGGAATGTGCAAAAGACCTTAAAAACTAAAAAGTGTAAAATATCACAGTATTTTTCCGTAAAACTAAATGACAATTTTTTTTTGCCACTTCAAAACACAGCATATGTTTCTTTTTGGGCTAGAAGTTTGTCTTTTTGCGTTCCCGTACTTTAGGTAAATTTTATCTGTATTTGAGAGAAAGTTATGCTTGCTCTCTTTTGCACGAAACTTGCCCGGAAAGTAAAGAAACACACCTATTGTTGTTACAAATTTTTCCATTTTAGATTTTTTTTCATTTTGGAAGTAATGCCATGACATACTCGATCGGCGTGCATACTACCATTAATATATTACTTCAAAGGAGATCACAAATTGATCGATTATCTCAAAATCAATTGCAGTGCTATGCACGATCTCAAAATACATCTGCGGGTCCAATTCCAAATCCAAAAAATCCAGTATCGGAATAATTAACACGACTTGCATATCATGTTGTACGAGACATGGAATATGATGCTCTTAATTATGCCCGCGAAATTAATGGCAGTCTACAGGAATGGTCTTCTTTTAGTGCGGCGAGATCGAGATAGAAGATATTATAAGTCTTAGTTTTTCCTAAAAAGTTACCTTATATCACGTAAGATAACGCGGATTTTTTAACGTATATACATACGTACATATGTACTTATCTATGATATAATAAAATTTTAAGTCTAAATGAAATGTCTGGACCGATGATTAGGATAATATTTTTTATGAAGTCTTCGTCATAACATACTTAAGTGTTTTTCGGAACGAAAAATTTATTGTATCACACCCACTTTTTAAATTAATTTTAAACACAATTTTTACGGAGAGAAATAGTTTTGTACAACGTTGTCAACGTCTACTTCTACGTCCACTTTTTTTAAATCCTTGAGAAAGAATAATTAAAGTAACACGTAAATTTTATTTTTTCTGAACTCAAAACCATAATAACAATACGAACAATGGATAACCATTGCAATAGATATGTATTAATTTCGTTTACACGGAGTTCTATATACTGAAGCTAACAAAAAAGTAAGTTCAACCAATTACAATTCGTATCGGATTGATAGTTTGTGAAAATAAGGTCAATCATATCTATTTCACTAATATGTTGGTTGTATTCAATTTACCATCCTTTTCTGCCATTTTACCGAATGAAAATCTGAGCTCATCCGTAATGTGCTCTCAAATATTTAGCAAAGTTACAAAAATCACGATTATTTGATCAGACGTGATGTCGGTGATCGGTGATGTTAAATTCAGTGACTCTCTTTATTCCCAATATTATGTCGTCAACTATACCTAGGTTGCCACTTCGCAATCTGCAACTTAATGTCAGATTGGTAATCATAGTGTTACTAAATATAAGCAAGTATTTTGAAAGAAATTACTGAATATTGGCAATCGTAAATTCCACTTTGGCATTTCAACCACAATACGCAACTTAAGGTCGGATCGGTAATCATAATGTTACAAAGAATACATCAATCAACCACATATCTGTAATGAAACTCGACTTCCGGTGAAAAAAGTGATGAACAACGCTCAAAAAGTAAGAATACTTAAATAAAAGTATATAGATGAAGAGGTTTTGATACCACGACTCCTAATGGTTTCGAGAAATACACTATTCCATCATTACGGCCTGCTTTCGCAATAAAAACCCATGTTTCTACGTTTTTTTACCTGTATCAATATCAATAAATTTGAAGGCAAAACAACGTTTTCCGGGTCAGCTAGTAACAAATATTAGTGCAAAAATCAGTAACACAAATAAGATATCGGACCACGAAATAATAGAAATTAAAATAAATAATATAAATAGCTCAAACGAAAATACAAAGGAAACAAAAATTTTCAAATACAGAAGAAGCATATTCCAAAGAGAAATAAACTCGAAATTAAAATATAAAGAAAGGCAAGATCTTAATTGCAATGTTAATTTGTTTGATGAAGCTATTGAAAACACAATCGAGAATCTTTCGGAAAATAAGAGGATTTGTAGGAAAAGTATAGAGAATAAATGGTTCAATAGTGAATTACAAATCCTTAAAAGAGATAAAATTATAAAATACAACAGTGCTAAACATGTAAATACATATCCGGCATGGAATGAATATAAAAAAGCTACAAATTCATATAAAACACGACTTGAACATGAAAAAATAACTATATTAATAAAAAAAATATGTATCACGAGGGATCCGAAACAAATGTGGCACAATCTCAGGGATTTAGTAGTAAAGAATAACAGAAATGTAATAAAATCTGTGATATTTGATAATGTAGAACATAAAACTAATAATGAAATAGCAATTCATTTTAATGAATATTTTGTAAATAGTGTTAAGGAAATTAGAGATAAGATAGAACACGTGCAATCTATTAATCAAATAAACGTAGTAAGTTCTATATTTAAATTTCGTGCAATATCAAATTATGAATTAAAAAACATCTGCAAAAATATAAAAAAGAAACCGGATTATAATAAAGTAAATATTCATGATTCTAGATAACTGGACCACAATTGGTGAAATATTACTTAAAATTGTAAATAAATCATTAGAAACGGGTAATTTCCCAGAAAATTGGAAAACATCAATGGTAACTCCTATTGAAAAAGTGTCAAAAACAAATAAATGCGAAGAGTTTCGCCCAATAAACTCCTTAAAATTATGTGAAAAAATTCTCGAAAAAGTGGTAAAAGATCAACTTGACCAATATCTAGAAATAAACAATACTCTTTCAAAATATCAATCAGGCTTTTGAAAAAAATATTCTTATGAAACCGCTGTAAACTACGTTATAAATAGATGGAAAAATATAAACAAAAACGAAAAAATAATGGCAATATTTCTAGATTTTAAAAGAGCATTTGAAACGATAGATAGAGAAATTCTGATACAAAAATTATATAACTATGGCATAAGAGATAATGAATTAAACTGGTTTAGATCATACTTGGCAAATAAAAAACAAATAACAAGAGTCATAATGTAAAATCAAGTGCAATAATGTATATGGTGTTCCGCAAGACCCGATCCTTGGCGCTCTGGTGTTCATAATATATATCAATGATATGCCTAATGTTCTCCAAAAGTGTGAGATAATATTATATGCAGATGATGCTCTCATATATCGGAAACTGATGAAGAATGCAAGATTAAAATGAATCATGATATGGTAAATGTGAATAAATGGTTAAAAATGAATAAACTAAAACTTAACGAAGATACAACTAAAATTATGGAAATAAATATGAGCAACAACACAGATTTTAAAATTAATGATATAATAATTGAAAAGTGGAAAAAATTAAATACCTCGGCTTCATTATAGACAAAAATATGAATTTTAAAGATCAAGTGGATTATATTAGTAAAAAAATCGGTAAAAAATGGCTTTTTTAAACGGATAAGAAATAAAATTTCAATGTTAACCGCAATAAATATATATAACGCGATTGTCAAACCACATTTTGAATTCGGTTCAACAATATTATATACATGCTGTACAAAGGTTCAGATAGAAAGACTACAAAAACTGCAGAATAAAGCTATGAGATCAATAATTAAATGTAACAGATATACCCCAATACAATTTATGCTTAATATGTTACAATGGATTAGCATACGACAGAGACTACAACTGAATACGTGTATGTTTATTCACAAAATGAAGGCAGGAAAGGCCCCAGAATATTTAACACAACAGCTAACTTATGTCAACGAAATTCAGCCGTATAACCTCAGAAACGCAAATGATTTTAGAATTCATCGAGCTACAAACAACGCAAGGAAGATATGTCCGCTTTACATGGGTCTACAAGTATTTAATCAATTACCGAATGAAGTAAAAAATGAAGAGAATATAAATATTTTTAAAAGAAAATGTATAATTCATATAAAAAATAATTGTTATTAGAGCTTAAATTTTTAATTAATGAAAATTATTAGATAATGTTTTTATAAAGTATTATTAATACTACTATTTAAACTAATAAAAAATAGTAAAAATTCGTAAACTTTAGTAAACAGCTGATGAAACTGTACCTATATATAATAGAGCACACAGGGGTAATTGCAGATCTGACTAGCCAAAAGTTAAGTTTGTTAAACACATTTTAGTCACTTACCCCGTAATCAGCCATGCTTATACATTTGTTTGTTTAACATATCTTACTAAATTTTGCTATAAAAAATTTTAGCATTAAAAATTTGCAAGTACTCAGTAAAAGAACTGCCACTTTACTCTCTTTTTTGTGTTCTCATTTACTGCAGCTTGGGTAAACGAACAGCATTCATTAAAATCCAGTAAAGCACAGTAAAAATTTGTACAAATTTTTGGGTAAACGAACAGTCATATTATACATATGGAGGTCTGTTCCGTAAAGTTCCTACTTGAAAGTATTAAACATAGTTTGTTTTAGGATAAGTTAATTAGAATTTAAAACTCAATTTAATTTTAAGTTATTTAGAACAAATTTGTACGATATACTTCATTAAGCAATAGAGTAATAGTTTTTTGAAAAATTTTCAGATTGTTATTGCGATATTTTCTTTTGTGTATGGAAACCCTTTGCGTGTTATAAACGGATATGATTCATTTGGCAATACGTGCGGAGTTAAAAAGAATGAACATTATCTAAATTATCCGTTATCTGGCTTGAATACAATTGACAAGCCACATTTATTATACTTCGACGTTCGAAAATTAAAGGATTCAATTAAAATATGTGTAAAGGAGTGCCCAAAGACAACATTACTTAAGCGTGAAGATGTATACGATTACTATTTGAAAAGCCACAATAAAATATGCCGTTATGATTTCAATATGTCACTTATAGCGAATGATAAAGAAGGAGATTTGTCACAGCTGTTTAATTATTTAGGTCCATGTCCGGATCTTCCAATTTTTGAGAGGTGAGTTTCAACAAAACATATGCACAAAGTCTCTCACGTAAACGTTTTTCTATTTAATTTGTTCTTCATTTACATTAAACATGCAAGCTCCCCTGTACTGCATCGATGTGTCCCGAAAAGCAAAAACGCTCCTGTTGACGAGATGTACAAAATGTTAAACTCTTGGGATGCTGCTCAACAATTTTTAGCTGATATATATGCTACATGGCACCTTATTGCAATAATCTGTGGCATATCATTTTGTAAGTGGTAAAAGTATTATCTAAATTTAAAAAAAAAGTAAAAAAATTGCTTAAGTTGAAATAGTTTAAATTTACTTTTTCATTAATTCGATTTTGTATTTATATACTTATATAAAATAATTTTTTTTGTCAGTTACGTATACTGGTAATGATGTCATGAAGTACTGTTAAGACGTGCTAATAGAACACACATTTGAAAGTAAAATTTTTTCAATGTGGCATATTCCTTTTCATAAATATTTTGTAACACTTTTAAGCATGATACCAAAAGTACAAGCTAATTGCATTCTCTTTTCTATTTAACTATGCAGTTGCAAAGTATAGGATGCACAGCATGGGCGGGTGACGGAGACCATATGCCCAAGATGGTATTAACAGTACATTTGTAGCGCCGCTGCCACTAACTATAACGACCTACGCCTTCACATAGGAAGGTGCAGCGCGGTTAACACCGAAATACCTCTAAAAAACTGTAAACCAATACAGTAGTAAAAAAGATTTACATCAGCACCTGCCTTTACGGCCTTATCTGATGATGGACCAATTCTACGGAGTGTGGCTTGTTAGGCTCAAACAGGTAGCAATTTTTACCATATGTTTGTAGCCATATGAGCAACTTCTTGGTGAGGAGTTCGGGGCTTCTAATCCCTCCTGTATGCAATTTCCCAGCTATCAATGGAAGACAAGGCTTAATGAGTTGGTAGGCCGAAGCCCACTAAGAGCATCAGCCCTTAAACCAACTCACCCGTAGTGTTATCCGTTGTATAGGCAACAGGTCCACATCAAGGATACTAACACCCCCGTCATGCGTTTTAGGTTCCAACCACAGGCAGAACGTTTCAGCCAAGGTAGGCACCTCAACCATGATCAACCTGGGTTAAACTTCAAGCAGAACCACCCGGGGGCGATGCTGATCCCCGTTCTGCCAATTTAAACCCTTGGTAAGGGTTTCGGAAGCCAATACAACATAAGTCATGCGGCTTCCTACAGTTTTATTTGCTAAAACAAACGAGGGACCCCTTCCCCTCTTTACACGAAAAAAGTTAATTGAGCCAAACCGTTAACCAGTGCGAGTGAGATGCAAAACTCTCAAAGACCGGACAACAAAAACAACAAGCCTGTTCTCAGCGCTGTCAACTCGGTGCTTTTTAACTTTATTTGTGCAAAAAATTCATTAGTCAGTGCGTGATGCGCTTTTTTAAATTTTCGGTGCGCCTTTTAAATTTCGGTGGCACCATCTCAACTTTTTGTTTTATTGTAAGAACACGTCTATTCGAGAGCCCAACAATTTTACGTTTCATTTTCCAGAACATAATCAGAACACGAAGTCATAAGTCTCAATTTTCACGAGGCAATTTTAGTTGCGCAATTCTTATCAAATTTTCGTTTCAACTTGCTTTTATTTTCAGACACAGCAATTTTACTTGAGCAATTTTCCTTTTCTATTGCTTACACTTTCTTAATCTTGCATGTACTGCATTCTCAAATTTTTCCATTTAATTTTCACTTCTTCTAAATTAATACTGCTATGTATTTTTTGAAATTGTCCACATATTTAAAAAAAAAAAAATTTTTTTTCAAATGAATTAAAATATCGCAATTTCGCTCCAATATTACTTTATCACGGACAACATATCAATACATAAAAGAAACACAAATGAAAGAAAATGATAATACGAATGATAGCACAAAACGACTTTCCGAGTACAAGCAAGTCTGTACTCATTTTTACACTCCCCACTCTTTCCTCTCTTAGTTGTCCACAAACTTAAGAATTGCGCAACTAAACTTGCCTCGTGAAAATTGGGACTAATGTGGAAAACGCACCATGTTACATACACAAATGTGAGAAACGAAGATGATACAACTCTATTTACTATTTATATGCATTACTTTTATTCTTGAATTTAGTCTTTTGCCTAACGTTGAACGAGCAACATCTTGTTTGCTAAATAAATCTTTTTATTAAATACCTGTGTATGTATTTGTGTTGCTTTTATTCCTCAACGAAAACTATAATAACAATTCAGAAGTAGGATAAAGAGCTAAGCCATCAAAGAGTGTTTTACAAAGTGTATGGTCACACACAGCAACTTTAGTTGGGCAATTCTTGACTTTATAGAAGCTTTCGGTGAGGGGAATAAGAAGGGAAAAAGAATTGCCGGTACTCGGCAATTCTCAGCAATTCCTTACTTTTCTCTCATGTGTGTATGTGTATGTGCATATACAATGTTATTGCATAAAGCAAAAGGTAGAGAATTGCTCAAGAATTGCCGAAAAAAGTTTTTGTGTGTGGACAAGAAAGCAATTCTAAAAGAAAATTGCTAATAAGTTCGGCAATTAAAATCGTTCTGTGTGACCACAGACAAACGAATATACAAAGCAAAGAAACTGTTTCGGGATATACACGGAGACGTACATACATATTTATGTATATTTTGTAATCGTGAATAAAGAACGTTGTTGAAAAAAAAGCAAAAACATTGTTTTTATGTACACGCAAACGAACTCTCTCAGAGAGAGAGTGTTTTCTACATAAACGTGCACAAACGAACAAACGTGTTGTTGTGTATTGCATGAGGGTGGAAATTAAGTGTTAAAGAAAAAAACAAAGTAAAAGAGAACTTGAGTGATCTAGTTAGTGTACGGTCACACACAGCAACTTTAGTTGGGCAATTCTTGACTTTATAGAAGCTTTCGGTGAGGGGAATAAGAAGGGAAAAATAATTGCCGGTACTCGGCAATTCTTAGCAATTCCTTACTTTTCTCTCATGTGTGTATGTGCATATACAATGTAAATTGCATAAAGCAAAAGGTAGAGAATTGCTCAAGAATTGCAGAAAAAAGTTTTTGTGTGTGGACAAGAAAGCAATTCCAAAAGAAAATTGCTAAAATATTTTTTATGAATAAGGCCATTAGTTTACAAAAAATTAAACTTTATTTCTTCACTTCCAAAATACAACTGAACTTAAAACTATTTTACAAAATTAATTACAGCTTAAATTCTAAGATAAAATATGCTTAGTAATTAATAAAAACATGCTTCGTTACCGTATGCAATATTATTGGTTTTCTTTGACCGTCTGGAAACAGGTCAGCAATTTACAATGAACTAAACAAAAGTTTAATAAACTGCAATTGGGTCATTTTATATTGAAAGTAAAATAATTAAATGTTTTTTATATTAACACCTCCCTACTTAAATCCGATCGTCCTCGTTCGGCTGGAAATAAGAACTGTATGTATTTGCTGTTACACCTTTGGGTTCCTTTCCTTTGGATTCCGATAATTCCGGCATAGATACGTGTACTTGGGGCTGGTTACTTACTAATGTTGGAACGAGATATGATTTATTTTCTTTCTTACACATTCCGGATTTAACAATTACAAGGATTAATACCAACATTGCAGTTAAGGCTATTTCAAGATTGATACCTGAGTTCTGCGCATTTTTACGATTGAGTAGATCTATTGCTTCTGTGTTATTAAGTTGCATTTCCTTTACCATCTCCAACGACAATTCTTCTTCGATATTTGGCTTTGGATTTCAAGGTTGTAAAATAGCAGGTAATGGCTTCATCTGTGCTGTCTCAAATGAGTTGTAGACTTGATCTGATATTGAAACAGACTCATTATGGAATTGCACTAAAAATGTACCGGTAAGGTTCCGAGGTTCTTTGTTAATAAAAATCGTTCCATTGAAGTTATTTAAAAGGATTGTTCCGGGTGAAATTTCGTCTATGGTGGGTATATTTCGATTGTTTATTAAATTGCAATTTGCTGGTCCACTTTTGATTAGTCTTGCTAGGCAAGTATCATTGTCTAAATTTTCTAAATTTTTTCTATTGCATATGGTAAGGTTATTATAGTTTTTACAAGCATTTTTTACTCCAAATATTACGTTATCGCATATTAGGATTTTGTTATAAATAATCTTGTTTACATGTTTTTCATATTTAATTGGTTTTACTAATATTTCATTACAAGAATTTACATTTGCTGTTGGTATACTAATTATATAAACAATAGAATCATGATTTGAGGCAATCTTAACTTCAGCGAATTCAAATGCCTGTTCTAAATTTACAAACTGTATTGAATCTGTATTTATTACATCTTTAATTATATTTATTTCAGTATAAGATAATATAAATGAGTTAATTATTCCGATTTTAGCCCAATGCATGGCATATTGAATATTAATTATTTCTTCTTTTACTATATCTAATTTATATTTTAGGACCGTTATGGCCTGCTCCTTTATGGAGTTGGTGCTACTACTGTTTATGTTTCTTAATATTTCATTAGTTATTTTAGTTATTTCTTTAAATTTATCAATTGATAATCTATTTATAACTACTTGTTTATTATTATTTCTCAACATTTTATTTGTTTTTTCTCTAAAATTTCAAAATCGTCGTGGTCAGGACTTCCAGCTATCCATGCGGACCCTAAAAAATTCAAGGATCTTTTAGATTTCGGTTTCAACCTATCTAGGAACTCCTGAAGCTCTTTTAGCTCGTGTCTAAGGAAGGGGTAGAGGAAGTGGGATTGATTAACTTTTTGGTGTAATGTTTCTTCTAAGCTGTCGATCAATTCTTGATATTCGTTCATATTAATAGTATGAATAAGTTTGAAGGTCCCGGTCTGTATCTTCGCTTGTCCAGAGTTAATAGTCACTAATTGTGAATTCGTGTAGTCCATTATTTTAATGTCAGCATAAGCGAGGGTAAAGAGTAACCTGCAATTAAAGTTATTTTAATTCCTTATGTTATTTTTGTGAATTGTTTTTCCTGATTCTGCTATAACGGTAGTGTTCTTATTTTCTCTAACTATTTCTTTTCTATATGTTTTGCTGAGTTTTGTCCCTAGTCTTTTGTTTTCCTTTACGTAAATAGTTTGTCCAGGTTCGTAAGTTCTAGGTTTTGCCTTTTTCGTGTTATGACAAATTATGTCCTCTATTTGTTTTTCCTTTAGTCTTTTTACGGTGTCTTGTTTAACTTTTTCTATATCTAGAGGATTAGTAGTAACTCTCCCCAAAAAGAATGTTTCTATGGGTTTCTTTTGTATGGTTGAGTGTATTGAATTATTATATTCGTATATTGCTCTGTGTAGTAATTCTGAGAAAGTCCACTGTCCATTCTCGGCTTTCAGACAACGCATAACCTCCGAAAGTGTGGAGTGGAATCTCTCTATTTGACCGTTGACGCTACTGCTGTAAGGTGGAATCCTAAATACCTTTATGTTATATTGATTTTCCAGCATAAAAACTATAGCTGTAGAATTAAATGATTTTTCATTGTCCATGACGATTATTTCTGGCATACCGAATGAAAGTAACATCTCTCTTAGGGGTTCTTTAACATCCTCGACGGACCGAGATTTTAGAATTCTAGCTTGCGCGAATTTTGAAAATTTGTCTATAGCGGTTAGTATTGACCTTTTGCCTGTCATAAAAATATCTATGTGGACGATTTGTCCAGGGAATTGTGGTATTGGCGTCTCTTGGATTGCGATTTTATTGGGGTGCCTTTCATATTTATTTTCCTTACACACTTTGCAAGGGCTAATTAGTTTTTTTATTTTCGAATGCATTTGCGGAAAGTAAAATTTTGTTAACAGTTGTGCCTTATTCTCAATACTGTTCCTGTGAGCTCGATTGTGCTCTTTAAGTATTTCGATTTCCTGTTCTTCGTTGTTTTTGAAATCTGTGAATGTTTTCCTAGAATATTTAACCCTATATTGGGTGAAATTATTTTTATAAACTTCTTGCATCATTCCCATTAATTCATCTGATGTGTATATGCAATTAGTTACCGAGGGATTCAGATATCTTTTAAATATCTGAGTCAGAGACTCTGGTGTAATATTGAGTTCGTTAATCCTGTGTCTGTGAAAGGTAGGGAAAACAATTTCAAAGTTATAAAATGGTTGGCTTCCTTCATTTGAAATGAATATTTGATTCTTGAAGACGTTTATGGGAGCGTCCGTGTATTGTATTAGATTTTGGGATGAACTCTCATCACTGTGTTGAGTTAAAGTTAAAGTGTTTACAAGAGTGTTCTCATGCGAAGGTCTGGATAAGGCGTCGGCAACTACATTAGTGCTGCCTGGCTTATATTGCAATTCGTAATTGAAATCCTCGAGAAATGCTTTCCATCTTTTAAGTTTAAAATTAGAATTTTTGTTATTTAAAGCGTAAGTCAGAGGAAGATGGTCTGTAAATATCTTTAACTTTGCGGAGCCATATAGGTAATTCCTTAGTGACTTTAATGCCCATACGATAGCAAGCAATTCTCTTTCGTTTGTAGCGTAGTGCTCTTCTGCTTTGCTAAGGGTTCTTGATAGGAAAACAATAGGCCTATTTTCTTGGGATAGCACTGCTCCCAATGCATAGTTAGAGGCGTCTGTCGTGAGGGTAAATGCTTTATTAAAATCTGGATACGCTAACATAACATCGTCAGAAGTCAATATGGTCTTTAGTTTTATAAAGGCATCCGTTGCTTCCTGATCTAACTCGATTGTAATCTTTTTTGACACATATTTCGACGAACGTCCTGCCTCCCCTCTCAAAAGCATTGTCAGGGGTTTTGCAATTTTAGCATAATCCCTGATAAAGCGTCTATAATAGTTTGACAGACCCAAAAATGATCTTAAATCTTTTAATGTTTTGGGTGTAGGGAAATTTAGGATTGCTTCTACTTTTTTGGGGTTGGTTTTTATTCCTTCATCTGAAATGATGAATCCCAAAAATTCCACTTCTCTTTTTAAGAACTCACACTTATCTAATTGAACTTTCATGTTTGAAAGTTTGAGAGTTCCGAAAATGGTATCTATATTTTTATAATGGTCTTCTTCATTTTTGGAGAATATTATAATATCATCCATGTAAACAAAACAAAGTTTTCCTATCCATTTCCTCAGTATGTCGTCCAGTGTTCGCTGGAATATAGAGGGCGCATTTCTTAAGCCAAACGGTAATCTGGTAAACTCATATTTACCATTGTTGACTGAGAATGCTGTTTTTTGTCTATCGACTTCTCTTAGCGGTATTTGGTGAAACCCGCTTTTAAGGTCTAGCACCGAGAAGAATTTGTTTTGCCCCAATTGTGGGAGAACGTCATTGATTTCTGGGGTGGGATATTTGTCTGGTAATGTCTGTTCGTTTAATTTCCTATAGTCGATTACCATCCTATACTTTTTCTGACCGGATGCATCGGCTTTCTTGGGTACTATCCAGATGGGCGAATTATAGGGAGATCTAGAGGGTCGGATGATACCTTGTTTCAAGAGGTCTTGTATCTGTTTTTCAACCTCATCTTTTAGTTGTACGGGATAAGGATAGTATCTAGAATATATAGGTTCATCGGTTTGTGTTTGAATATCGGCAACTACGGCTGTGGTATATGTGAGATTCTCATTAGGATCACTAAACAAGGTTTTATGACATGCAATAACTTCTTGTAGTTTCTCCGTCTGTTTTTGTGTTAAATGATCTGTCCTGATATTAATGTTGTTTACTGATTGCGAAATCTTTTGTTTTATTCGAACTTTTAGATTTTTATTGATTAGCATGTAATTATCTGCTAAGTAAAATGGTCCAGCCGTTTTTCAAAAATTAATCAACTCAGCTTTGGGTCCGTTACGTTTTACAATTGCCAAGGGATATTTCGACGATATACTTATACCGTCCTCTAACATTGATGAGTGCATAAAAAATATTCAAACGGTTTTGGATGCACTGAGACGAGCTAATTTGAAATTAAACATCTGTAAGTGCAAATTTTTGATGACAAAAGTCGAATATTTAGGCTATGAAATTTGTAATGGTGTAATTACGCCAAGCCAACTTAAATTAAATGCTATTAGTAATTTTAAACGACCTACAACCGTACACGAAGTGCGTCAATTTATCGGTTTAACGAGCTATTTTCGAAATTTTATCAAAGGCTACGCACTCTTGGCAAAACCTTTGACACGTCTAACTAAGAACGAAGTTACGTGGAGATGGAATGAAGAAGAAGAAAATGCTTTTAAACATTTAAAAGGGGTGTTAATTGAGGCTCCTGTTTTAAGTATTTATTGCAAGAACGCAGAAACTGAAGTCCATACGGATGCGTGCAAGGATGGGTTAGCTGGAATTATGGTTCAAAAACAAGCTGATGGAAAATTTCATCCAGTTGCTTATGCAAGTCGCCAAACTACTAAGGAAGAGTCTCGTTATCACTCAACTGAATTAGAAACTTTAGCTGTTGTATGGGTGTTAGAGCGATTTCGTGTTTACTTAATAGGAATTTCATTTGTAGTGAAAACCGATTGCAATGCTGTCAGAGCTTCTATGACTAAGAAAGACATCTTGCCTAGGATAGGTAGATGGTGGTTAAAGCTCGCTGAATATGATTTTGAGATTCAGCATACACCAGGAATTGAAAACCGTCATGTCGACGCATTGAGCCGCAATACTTCTGAATTTCCAGAAAATACTACAACTGTAGCAGATGTTTGCGCACTATATTCGAGTCTAGACACTGCAGATTGGTTGACGCTTTTACAGAAAAGTGATCATAAAATAGCAAATATTGTAGAAGTCCTACAAAAACACAATGAATTAACTAAAGATGATTTACGTATAAAGAAAGAATTTCTACTTCAAGATGGTCGAGTGTATAAAGTGGAAAACAATATAAAATATTTTTATATTCCCGATGACGCGAGGTATAAAATTGTTCAAACCTGTCATGATGAACTTGGACATGTAGGTGTTGATAAAACTGTTTCAAAGATTAGGGAGAAATATTGGTTTCCTAAACTTAGAAACTACGTAAAGAGATTTATAGGTGCCTGTTTTGAATGTCTATACCATAAACAGCCATCAGGTAGAAAACAAGGATTCTTGCATTCGCTAGACAAAATTGGTATACCTTTCCATACTCTACATGCTGATCATTTAGGGCCATTCGTAAAAGGCAGATATGGTAATATGTATATTTTGGTAGTAATTGATGGTTTTACCAAATTTTGTATTCTGAAACCGGTACGGAACATAAGAAGTGAAACAACTGTTCGCGCATTCACTGATGTAGTGGCTATATTTGGAGCGCCTAATCGTATCATAACTGATAGAGGCACATCTTTTACCGGATCACCTTTCCAGAAGTTTTGTAGAGATAAACATATTATACACGTGTTGAATGCGACTGCTACACCAAGAGCCAACGGTCAATGCGAAAGATTAAACCGAACAATAACCCCGATGTTATCAACTTTTTGCCGAAAGCCAAACGGTAGCGATTGGGATCAACACATTGGCATGGTACAATCGAGTGTTAACAATACTGTACATCAAGCATTGAAATCATCGCCATTTAAAGTGCTTTTTAATTATGAGCCGAAAAGGGTTATTCCTAATAGATTAGATGACGCTGTATCGGATCCCCATGACGTAGAAGATGTCATAGAGTTTCGGCAAAAGGTGATTGAACGTATTAGAAAGGATCAAAACAAACAAAGGTCACAATTCAATAAGAAGAGATGTGAGCCGGGTAGCACTGGTGAGCCCACAAAACTTTTGCCGTTGTATAAGGGTCCGTATATGGTTGTAGAGGTGTTGCCGAATGACCGTTACCGAGTGGCTGACTTTCCCGACATTCAACGTACTCACAGGCCTTATGAAGGTGTAGTGGCAGCTGAAGACATGAAGCGAGTGCAGTCTCCCCCAGATGCAATTGATGAAATTAACACCACTGATGATGGAAACACATTAGCAAGGCCAAAGAGGAAGACAACTGCTCCAAGATACTTAGATGACTACCAGCTGTGATCGAGGGCGATCAAATAGATTTGGATGGCCGAATGTTAGCTATCGATACTGAACGATAATTTTCTGTATGAATTTTTATTTAGCCCATCTGGCAACCCTTATTCTAGATTCTTTGTATTTCTTTAAGTTCGATTACTATTGAATATATGAATAGAGAACAGAAGTAAAAGAAAGGCTGATGTAATTACACACGTGGTTTTAGTAACTGGTTTAAATTTAGTATTTAATTTTTCTTTATTTAATCATAACTGTTCATTAAACTTTTTTTTAAATAAAACGAATTGAATATTTAACACCACTATGAGAAAGCTCTGTTAAAAGTGGGTGCCGCGTTTGCTCACTGTTGACCAAAAACGAGAACGTGTTGATGATTCTGAGTAGAGGTTGGCCATATTTAAACGTAACAAACCGGAATTTTTGCTTCGATATGTGACAATGGGTGAAACATGGATTCATTATTTCACTCCGGAATCAAAACGATCGTCATCTAAGTGGACAGCAACTGGCGAACCTCGTCCAAATGCGCCCGAATGTACAACGATCGGCTGCAAAGGTTATGGCCTCGGTATTTTGGGATGTGCGTGGTGTAATATTCATCGACTATCTTTAGAAAAGAATTACCATTAACAGTGAATATTATATAGCGTTGTTGGAGCGTTTGAAGGCCGAAATTGCAAAGAAACGACCTTATATGGCAAAGAAAAAAATTACATCACGACAACCGTGTCACAAATCAAAACTACATGATTAAAAATTCGAATTGCTCCCACAGCCACAGTATTCGCCAATTTGGCTCCCAGCGACTACTGGCTGTTCGCAGACCTGAAAAAAGCACTCGGCGGAAATTTCGCACGAATGAAGAAGTTAT
This sequence comes from Thecocarcelia acutangulata, assembly GCA_914767995.1. NCBI lineage: Eukaryota > Metazoa > Arthropoda > Insecta > Diptera > Tachinidae > Thecocarcelia > Thecocarcelia acutangulata. The sequence continues at coordinate 67,604,283 of OU612096.1, read as the reverse complement.
CGCTAAAACTGAGGCCTATTTTGAGGCAAAAGATAAATCGTTCTACATAAGTGGATTGAATGTTAGAGCGTCGCTGCAATGATTATGTTGCTCTTGGTGAAGATTACGTTGATGAATAAAGCTAGTATATGTGAAGAAATTTCGCGGAAAAAAATATTGTAAGTTGGGCTGTGAGATTTTTATTTTTTTTTATGTACGAAGCACCCAGTGGAAAAGGGTTAGAATCCACTGAGATCTTTTTGAGTTGGCCGGAGGTCCTACTGGTCTCTGCGTTCGTAACATTAAATGAATAACAGAAACGTGGAATACCTCATTTCCACATTCTGATATGGTTGATTGACAAAATTACGCTAGATAAAATAGATGAAATTACTTCAGTAGAAATACCTGATTACATTGATCAACACTTGCTTGGAGTTGTGGTTAAAAACATGCTTCATGGTATTAATTTAAACCCGTCATGCGTGGTCGATGGGAAATATACGAAAAGGTATCTTAGAGGACTGCTTCAAGAAATAATCTCTGGTGTTGATGGCTGCACTCGCTTTATCGTCATAGATCAACGGTGGTGGACAATTAATTACATTAAATGTGAAAACAATGAAATTGATGTTGACAATCGTTCGATAGTGCTATATTGCCCAGTGCTTGCAAAAACGTACATATCTGCTTAGCTCGAAAATATATGTATGATTGTTTAGTACTAAGATTTGAATACTTATTGTTAGTTACCTTTTTTAAGATTCAATAAATAAATAAATGCTTAAAAAAACGTCGGAAATGGACAGACAGCACATTTATTTTACGGAAGTTAATGCACAAAAAGGGCTGCAATGGCACCAGCTGCAACGGAAACTCCTTTTCGGTATATGCAAACTTTGCTATATGTTCAAATTCTAACATATAAATTTATATGCATCTTATCAGGATGCGTGCCAAAAGCTAAATTTATTAGAAAACGATTCACTACGCAATCATCTAAAGCTAGAAGAGTATTATTTGCTATCATATTGGTAACTTGCTTTCCATCCGAAACAAATCAACTTTTAAATACATGTGAAGCACATTTAATTTTGCCATTAAACTTATGGAAATAAACAACAAGACACTCTCGGAAGTTATTATGAGTAGTCCTAATCAAGAAGCAAATGATGATGGTCTGAGCAAAATCTAAAACGAGAAAGCAATTGCAACCCACACGACTTAGAACTTTTTATGCCTGAAAATCTACCACATTTACAGCACGTGCAACTCTCGGCAGACAATATTTTTTATGATTATGTTAATATTGGCTAAAATTCAATCACAAAATAATATTGCACTAGCTCTTGCATCGTCCGGCAGATCAGCAATACTGTTGTATGGTGGCAGAACAGGGTATTTGGCACTTAAATGCCTCTAAAGCCACATCTCTGAGATAAGCACAGATGCAATATTAAAAAAACACTCAAAAGGTAAAGTGCTGCAAATTTTTAAGATCATAGTATGGGATGAATGCACAATGACCCACAAGAAATCTTTACAGGCCCTTGATCGCATGTTACAAGATTTTATAACTAACAAAAAATTATTTGGAGGAGCACTATTTGTGATAGCTGGTGATTTCCAAGGAAAATTGTTTGCGATTCCACTGATGATGAGCTTAGTGCGTGCCTCAAATCGTATCTTCTTTGGCGTATTGAAATTAACAACAAATATGCGAGCTGTAATATGATGCACAAACTGCATTATTTTACCATCGAACTTTTATAGTATAACACAATGCATTGAAGTGTTACTTAATTGTGTATTTCCAAATGTCGAACGCAACTTGAAAAATGAACAGTGGTTACGTGAGCGAGCGTCACTTTCTGCCAAAAACAAATATGTCAATTCCATAAACAATAGAATTCTAATTATAAACATAAAAATCGATACCGTGATCAACTCACTTGATGTTTTAGGACTTCCACCATATGTGTTGCAACTCAAAATTGGAGGTACCAATTATTCTTAGATCAGTAATTCGAATCCAAGAGATTCGCAGCACTTCTTATGCTTTGGAACTACTAAACCCTTAGTTATGACGTCAGCCGGCATGTCCTTAGTTATCACATAATTAACTTCAACTTCTCCTTGCAAAATGGAATGGTGACGTATGTCTATGTGTTTTGTTCTATTGTGAATGACTGGATTTCGGCTTAACTTCTCGGCACTTTAATTGTCGTTATAAATACATTCGGAGTTTAGCTTCGATAGTGAACGGACGTGTTGTTTTTGATCGGAGTGTTTAAAATTAAACCGGAATAAGTAATAACGGGAATAATTGAAAAAGAGTGATTTTATACTAAAAAAAACTTTGTGACATTTACCGTTATATATTTTAAAGTGAAAATAAAAAAATTAAATAAAAACTGCATGAGTGTACCTATCAGAAGTAATTCTGAGACAGAGCTCAGCTCCACTAAAAATAGTCCTTGGATTTCTGAGGAGGAGTCTTTGAAAAAATCATTGGAAAATCGGTTGTCGCTGAGAGAAAGAAACCGCACGCGCTCGTGTTCGCCACATATAGTTGTTACAACAGACGACAAACCATCTACCAGTTCAGTTATAGCAGATAAGCCGAAAACACAAGTAGGCATGGAGAGCTATGTAACCGTGGTTAAACGGCAGCGAAGCCCCAAATCCGCTCAAATGTCATCTCAGTCCAAAATCCCCAAAGATGATAAGACCGCCGCTACAATGGATAGTAATAGGTTTGCTATCCTTCAGACTGATGAACCAGCAATACCTAAAAAAAACCTTTAAGCCGCCACCAATATATTTGCGAGAGCCTATCTCTAGTGAGTTGGTAAAACAACTTATTACGGCAATCGGCAAAGACAATTTTAATGTAACATCGGTTAAGCATCAACCACGAGAATGAATACCGAAAATTGTCTGACGTTCTGGAGAAGGAAAAACGATCTTTTACACATATCAGCTTAAAAGTGCCAAAGGTCTTCAGGTCGTTATAAAAGGGATTGACCCTTTTGTAGATACGAATGACGTCAAAACCGGATAAGAAGACAATGGCTTTAAAATTAAAAATGTAGTAAACATCAGAAACCGTGAAAAAATTTCTCAACCCATGTTTAGGGTTGAATTACAACCAAGAGATGTTGTGCTAAAAAAGAATGAAGTGCATCCAATTTACAACCTTAAATATCTTTGGCATCGTAAGGTTACCGTTGAGGAGCCTCATAAGCGTTTAGGGCCCGTTCAATGCCTAAACTGCCAAGAATTTGGCCATACTAAGGCCTGTTGTAAGTTGCCCGCAGTTTGCGTTGTGTGTGGTGAACTTCATGGTACATCACAGTGCAAAAAATCTAAGACTGACGCGAGCGTTAAAAAATGCAGTAACTGTGGAGGTAACCACACTGCAAACTACAGGGGTTGCCCTGTCTACACTCACTTCAAGAGGTCAATGACAAATAAGCCATTGATTTTAAATATGCCACCCCAGCAGTCAAACACCATTTATACAACCAATTTTCCCCAGGTACGCCAGCCAACCAGCCATATAAACGTGCGAAACCCCCAACAAATTTCTTATGCGAATGTGGTAAAATCCAATAAACCAAATTTGAATCAGGAGCATTTCAAAATTTATGGCTACACACTATATGACACAAAAGATCCCCGTGGAAGATCTTGCGGAGGATCGAAAATTCTAATAAAATCCAGAATTAATCTCTATTTAATGAACGAGAGACGCGAGGAGTATCTCCAAGCAACAAATATATGCATTGAACATTTTCATGGAAAAATAGTTATATTATCAATGTACTCACCGTCCGGATTTTCAATAACAGAAAATCAGTATTCACATTTTTTTCAACACACTTGGGCTTCGATTTTTAGCGGCTGGTGACTATAACGCCAAGCATTTTTGGGGATCACGTTTAATTTCTCCGAAAGGCCGTGTGCTTTTCGACACAGTTTCCAAACTGGGCTTAGATGTGATTTTTAGCGGAAATCCCACTTATTGGCCCTTAGACCGACGAAAGATTCCAGATGTTATAGATTTTGGAGTTGCAAAAAAATTTCCTTTAGAATGGATGCAAGTAGAGTCTTCATTAGAGTTGTCATCGGACCACTCACCCACTATAATATCCGTTTAGTTCTCCCAGGAGGTTGGCTCCCCGTTTAGTGACTTGGCGTTTGCCATCACTAGAGTTAATTGGCTAAAATATAAGAAATATTTGAGTGCTCATATATATATATATATATATATATATATATATATATATATATATATATATATATATATATATATATATATATATATATATATATATATATATATATATATATATATATATATATATATATATATATATATATATATATATATATATATATATATATATATATATATAAAGGGTGTTTTTTTAAGCCCGATAGAACTTGAAATTGTAAAAAATAACACAAAAAATTAAATTGTAATCAAAATTTTTTTTTATTCGAAAGATCAATACGTGACATTAACATTTGAAAATGATTTCGGGCATATGGGCACCGCGGCTGTTCTTGACGAAGCGCATTCTGGACGTCCAATTTTGGGCCACTTTTTCGAGCACTGCTGGCCGTATGTCACGAACAACACGAACAATGCTGGCCTCCAAGGCGTCAATTGTTGCTGGTTTATCAGCATAAACCAGTGACTTCACGTAGCCCCACAGGAAATAATCGAGAGGTGTCAAATCGCACGACCTTGGAGGCCAATTGACAGGTCCATTTCTCGAAATCAACTTATCGCCAAATTTTGATTTCAGTAAGTCGATGGTTGCGTTCGCCGTATGGCACGCGTGTGGTGCAGTAACGATCTCCATTGACCGTAACGCGAGCTCCGGCCTCATTTTTGAAGAAATAAGGTCCGATGATGCCACCAGCATGAAAACCGCACCAAACAGTGCATTTTTCTGGATGTAATGGAGTCTGTAGGGTCTCTTGTGGATTGGTCTCACTCCATATGCGGCAATTTTGCTTATTAACAAACCCGTTAAGCCAAAAATGCGCCTCATCGCTGAACACAATTTTGCGATAAAACAACGGGAAATCGACGACTGATTTTCAAAGTAAATTTGGATAATTTCGTAGCGTTGTTCAAGCGTGAGTCTATTCATGATGATTTGTCAGAGTATACTGAAACAAATAAAAAAAATGTTTCATCAAAATTTAATTTTTTGTGTTACTTTTTACAATTTAAAGTTCTATCTAGCTTAAAAAAACACCCTTTATATATATATATATATATATATTTTTATATATATATATATATATATATATATATATATATATATATATATATATATATATATATATATATATATATATATATATATATATATATATATATATATATATATATATATATATATATATATATATATATATATATATATATATATATATATATATATATATATATATATATATATATATATATATATATATATATATATATATATATATATATATATATATATATATATATATATATATACATACATATACATTTGAAAAAGATTTATTTATATTATTATATATTATTTTATTACCTGGTATTTTTTTATTTTTTTTATATTGGACCAGTACTCAGGGGATGACCCCTACATATGCAGTGCCTTGTACCAGAACTAGGAAAATAGGTTGTGAGGAGGGGGAAAGAGGGAGTAGTGTTTGTGAACATTTGACTTGAACCTTCCAACGTTATAACAGACAGGAAACACGTCTGCAGGCAAATTATTCCACAGACGAAGCGTTCGGCTGAAAAACGAATTCTCTCTGTAATGCGTAGTGCGATTCCCCGGGCGATCGACCACAAATGGATGAGCTCTGGACGATGAGCGCGTGCTACGTAAAAATGTGCGAGTTTCGGGAACAAGATCCCTAATCTCGTCCGAGCAAAACCCATTGTAGTAACGATAGAATAGAGTAACGCACCCCACACTGCGTCGATGCTCCAGTGAGTCAATAGAGTTGGATACCCTACTCTCACCGATGAGCTTCTTCGCCCTCTCATGCACACGGTGGAGTAACCCCAAAACAGACTTTGAGGCACCGGCCCAAACATGAGAGTTGTATTCCATTTTCGGTCGGATGTAGGTGGTATAAATAGTAAGGAGGGCGGATGGAGTGAAGTACATCTTACACCGTTTCAAAAAACCAAGACACTTGAATGCTTCTTTGGAGACATGAAAAATGTGTTCAGTCCAGCGAATATCACACTGTATCTTCATTCCAAGAACATCAAGAGCATCCGATTCCTCAATATTTATACCATCCATGAGTACAGATGAAGTAGCATTTGTGGTCGTTTGCTTGTGTGTTAATAAGCAACATTGGGTCTTACGAACGTTGAAGGCGACTCTGTTTTTACGACCCTATTCGGAGATTAATAGAAGGTCACTATTGAGTGAATCATTCATATTTAGCCTCTTGGCAGCGATCTCTGATAGGCTGGGCCTATAGCTAAAAGAGTACGAGTGGCAAATGCTGCTGTCATCTGCGAAAGAGTGGATAGGGTTGGAAGTTTGGTAGAGAAAATCATTTAGAAAAATAAGGAATAGGGTACGAGAAAGAACGGAGCCGGAATCCCTGAATTAATCTTGAACTCGTTTGATGAGACCCCATCTATAACAACTCGTATAGTGCGGTCTCTGAGAAAACTCGATATAAACCGAGAGAAGTCATCACCGACACCAAAAGCAGTAAGTTTTGCCAGTAGTGCACCATGCCACACTCTGTCAAACGCTTTTGAAATATCCAGAGCCACCACCCTACTTTCACCGAAATGATGGATTGAGTGGCACCATTTCTGCGAAAGATATGCCATAAGATCGCCAGTAGAACGACCCTTACGAAATCCATATTGACGATCACAAAGTAGTTTATGCGACTCTAGATACCTCATAAGGTGATGGTTGACCATGCTTTCCATTACTTTGGAAAGTGTAGAGCAAATTGCAATTGGGCGGTAATTTTCAGGGTTATTTGCATCACCCTTTTTGGGTATTGGTGTTACATTAGCAACCTTCCAGCTTGATGGAAACTCACCAAAATGGTAAAGTATGCTGAAGAGGCGTGCTAATGGACGCGCAAGCGTAGAAGAACACTGCTTCAAGACCAGTGCTGGAATGCCATCCGGTCCAGGAGTTTTGTTTATGTCGAGGTCTGCCAAAACCCTTTTAACTGCTCGTGCCCGGAAAAATATCTTTGGCATAGTTACAGATACTCTTTCGAGCTCGGGAAGTGGTTGACTGCTTTTCGGCAAGCAGGAGTTGCTTGCAAAAATTTCAGCCAACAGGTTAGCTTTGTCAACCGGGTCGGTGAATACTTGGTCATTCTTTAAGAGAGTTGGGATTGATGAACTAGTATTGTTCTTTACCCTCTTAACGAATGACCAAAAGGTCTTACTGCCCCGGGGAGCTGTAAGGACCTTGGCACGAAGACGCTGTTCGTGAAGAAACTTTTCACGCCTAAGTACCTTGGCACACGAAGATCTTGCCTTTTTGCGTAGCAAATCAGTCTCTGGGTTTTTGTTTAAACGCCAATTACTGAATGCTTCCTCTCTGGATCTGACTGCGTTTTTGCACGTCTGATTAAACCAGGACTTCACTCTTGGTTTAACCGAAATCAGCTTGGATGGGATGAATGATTTCATCCCTAGCAATATAATATTCTCGACCATTTTTGCTGAAGCATTTATGTCGTTATCTAGAAAGCAAAGTTTCCAATTAAAATGCTCATAAAATTGATTGAGCTCAGCCCAACGCGCCTTTTCGTAAATAAATATTGAACGTTTCGTAGCTGATTTCGAAACGTTACGAAGTTCAGAGATCGAAAAGGAGGCAGAAATGGTGCAATGATCCGAATTGCCGAGAGGTGCACTAAGTTTGACTTCATACTTTTCAGGGTGTGAAGTCAGGAATAAGTCAATTGTGTTTGAATGGTGCCCTTCAACACATGGAATATGCGTTGGCTCATTCACTAATTGCGCTAGATGGTTGTGCGCAGCGAATAACTCAACATATTGGCCTTCTGGAGTTGTATGACTCGAATGACGAAGCCAAGATGAGTTGTTAACATTGAAATCGCCAGCAACAACGATTTCACTGCTCGGACAATCCTCTAGGATTTTCGATATGGAGTCAGAGAGGGTATCGAAACCAGAAATGGTAGTATCCCGCCCCGTATTTGGACTTCTATATAGAAACCCGAAATGCAAAAAGTGTGACCTGATTTTGAATTTAACCCAAAGACAGGTAAATTCGGCATCATGCATGCCTAATGGTTGCTGGCGTTGGAACACAACTTCATTGCGAACGTAAATTACAAGGCCCCGATGGAAATTAAATATGGATAGGAGTTGATACCCAGGTATATGAAAATCCTGTGGATCAGCATTCTCAGATACCTGGGTCTCACACAGGGCGAAAACATCCGGCCGATGGAGACAAGTGTGAGCATAAACAGAGAAAAAATTCGTTCTCAGCCCACGAATGTTACAATAATCTATTTTAAAGTTACCTGACATCACGCTGAAAGACCAACAATCAAATCAAATGTTATCTTTGCTGTATAAGCGAGGCCGAAATTACTTGTTGCTGGGTCAATTGTATAGTATTCAGTGGTATATACCTTCAATACTATACAAATCAACAGCAATTCACTTTGAATTCACTTTGGGTATATCATAACTTTTTCTAGGTATAAAATAAGGACATTTTTTGAATTTATCGTTTATTTATTTCTTTTTTTACTAACATAATTTTTTATTTTTTTCAGTAATTTCTATTGCGCTGGTGACTTTAATGCATTGGCTTTCGCGTTTTGTTTCTTGGCTTATTTGTGTTTTGGTCATAGTCGCCAGTATCGGTCTATGTGGTGCTTTGTGGTATGCATATTATAGTATTAAGCATAAAAAACAGATCAACATTCAGTTTTCATATTTAGAGGAGTTTGTTCGTAATGAGCAAGCAGTGTTCACGCTAGCTATCTTAGCTACTATAACTATGGTAAGGTTTGTAATTATAAATATATTTATTTATCTTAAAAAAGAGCGTATAAATTTTTTTTCTGCGAGTGGTACCTATAACAGAAACGAAATTTCTCAATAAGTGTAATTAAGGAACCAGAATTTAAATTCAAGATCTACGAGTTTACTACTCGTGAATGAATTTAATGAAAATGTTAATCAAACAAGTGAGTTTTATTCACTATATTAGCTTCTAAACTTGATATCAATCAAAAAATTATAAATAGCTTGTTTTCTATGTTTCCCAGCTGTCTATATGTCGACATTTCATAGGAGTTATCCTAATCATCAGTAGACTTTGGAAATTTTTGAAAGATTCATTCAACTTTATAGCTCAACAATCTAAATAAATTGTTGAGAATTTAAAAAGAAAAATGCTCTAATAATACCTGTCAAAACACAAAAACAAGCTTTTTTTTTAATTATAAACGTCTCTAACAAAGCAAACAAAACGATGAACTTAAAAGAAGACACGGATAACGTTACAGAGTTGTGTTAAATTAACGTTGTGTTTTTAATTTTATATTTTCTGATTTGAAATCCTTATAAAAATAATTTGTTATAAATTCAGATGTAACAACATTAATTAAGGTAATTTCCACACACATGTATATGTATTTACATTATAAGAATTGTTGTTATATTTATACCAATAGACGCTCCCTTGAAAATGTAGACAAAAAATCTACGAAACGTCGGGAAAAGAAAAAACAACATGTTTTTTTATTTAAAAATAGGTCAAACAGCAAAAACGTTTTAAGCAACATTTACCTAAAAATTGACCATATAAAAATACAAAAAAAAAATTGTTTTAGCATCTGATGAGAACATATATGCAGAAGGTAGCGGTGATGTAAAGATAAAAACAAAATTTTGTACGCTCACTTTAAATAAAGTATATAAACAAAATAGTTAAGGCAGGTCATGTTGTTCAATTCACTGAGAATAAAGCTGTAGTGAGAAGTAACCAGAACGAAAAAATATTAACAGCTGACCTAATAAATGATATTTTTGTTGCAAATTTAGAAAACATAAAAGCGTGCGAAATAGCTAATGCAGCTATTGATGAAAATATGTCCAACAAATGGCATCAAAGATTCGGTCATTTGAACATAAGTGATTTAAATAAGTTAACAACCAAAAATATGGTGAAAGATTTTAATATGAAATTGCCTAACCCAGTGTTTAGACATACAAGTAAGAGTTCGAAAAACTCAATACACTCACATTTTTTTACTACCACATTCACATTTTTCGCACTCGCAGGTCTACTCGCAGCTAAATTTGCATGCGAGTGATTTTTTGGCACTTCCATGCAATCAAATGTCAAACAAACAAACAGTGTTACCGTGTAAATAATTTTAAACAAATCAACTGGATCATTATAAAATTAAAACTTAAGTTTTAGCTAGTTTGTTTGCTAAATTGTATGTTAATTTATTAAAACTTAAGACTACAGATGGAAATGTTTAAATTATAAAGCGTTAATATCAATAATATAATGATAATACAAATTAATGCCAACTATTTTCTAAAAATATTCTCAAGTGAAGAACACGGCAACTCCAGTTTATAAAGACAGGCAAAGAAGCAAAATATATGAAGGAAACAAATTGTTTGAAGTTCACGTGCTGACGACAAATTTAATATGAACTCTCACTGCATGTGTAGACAGAAATGAAAATTGCAAGAGATTCGAGTTTTTCGAAGAAATTTTCGTTGATAATACATATTCAGCACTCGCATGAGATTACTCGTATGTCTAAATGCAGGGTAACAGCTTTGAATGTATTACTTGTGCTGTAAACAAAATTTCTTCTACACCTTATAAAAATTATGCGAGTGTGCAAACAAAAAATATTTTGGAATTGGTGCATACGGATTTATGAGGAACAATTGGTGTGAGATCTATTGGTGGATCTTTGTATTTCATCACGTTTGATGATGATTATTCTCGTTTTGTTTCAAAGTATTTAAAAAAAAAAAAATAAAAGTGATTCTTTCGATGCATTTATAAATTTTACTGGACTCGCGAAGAAGCAGACAGGCCGCCAAATAAAAACCGTTCAAAGTGAAAATGGTAAGGAATTTATTAATTCTAAATTTAAGCAATATTTTGAGGAAAAATGTACTGTGCATCAGACAACAGTCAGCTATTCGCCACAACAAAATTGTGTTTCGGAGAGAGCAAATAGAACTCTTGTCGAAATGGCTAGATGTTTGTTAAATTCGTCTGCACTACCACAAAGTATGTGGTCACCCCACCATAAGTACTTGTTCATAAGTACTTGAGAAACCGAGTTCCAACAAAAGTACTCGACGATGTTGTTGTACAGGCCGCCAGTTTCATGAAACCAGCCCACTTGGGTCCTTTTGCTCCCGTAACTCGACGATGTTACTCCCTATGAAAGGTGGTTTGGCAGACAACCGTCTGTAGCGCATTTAAAAACTTTTGGTTGTTATGCTGATGTTCTAAAAAAGGGCCCGAAGCCAGTAAGAAACACAACGTCCATTATCAGGAAACATTTGCCCCTGTAGTGCGGAATGCAACAATAAGAATGTTGCTGGCTTTATCAACCAAGTATAAATTATTAATATAGTGGCAGCTTATTTAAATGGCAATCTAGAAGATGAAGTTTACATGACACAACCTAAAACTTTTGAAGACAAAAATTTTCCAAATAAAGGCTGCAAATTAAACGAAGTTCTATATGGGTTAAAACAAGCCGGACGTGAATGGAATAAAAAGGTGAATGATATTCTGTTGGAAATGGGGTTTATGAGATGCAAATCTGATACTTGTTTCTACATGAAACGAAATGGTTATGAAGTGAGTCTTATTACCGTATATGTAGATGACATGCTATTAGCGTGTTCAAGTGATCGGGAGATGAAAAGTATTATTTCAACTTCAAATAAATATGTTGAAGCCGTTGATCGTGGTCCGATTTCATTCTATCTAAGAGGCGACATAACTATACATCAAAAGCAGTATACTGAAAAAATACGCGAGCGTTGGAAGATGACTGAATGTAAGCCGGCGGCAACTCCATGGTCAAGTGGTACTGTTTTGAAGAAATGTGAAAGGCAATGAACTTAGAAACAAAAAATGATCAAAGTTTAATTAGTGCTTTGATGTACCTAGTCGTGATTACGAGGCCTGATTTGATCCATGTGGTGTCGAGATTGTCTCCATTTAATTCTCACCCGCACAGAGAACACTTTCAAGCTGCAAAGCACGTGCTCAGATACTTGAAAAAATATCCAATAGGTAAAATTACTTACTCTAATAGTATTAAAAATGTTGAATGTTTCGCAGACTCCGACTGGGGTTCTGACTCCATTGATCGAAAATCGTATTCTGATCATGTGCTGTTTATGGCAGGCGGTCCAACCTGTGGTGGCTCTGAGTACAATGGAAGCTGAATACATTGCTTTATGCCAAGAAGTAGTTTTTCATCGTAGTCTTTTGAAAGAGATGGGTTTTGATGACACTATTGAGTATCCTACTCCTATTTTATGTGATAACCAAGGCGCAGCATTTACGGTAAAGAATCCCACTGTGCAGAAAAAGAGTAAACACATCGACATCCGTTATCACTACATTCGGGAAAAATATGCCGAGAAAGCTATCGATATACACTACGTTACATCTGTCTGTCAAATGTCTGGCTAAACAAAAACATATTTATGGTTGCAATCTATTAAAAATCGCGCAGCATTTATGGTAAAGAATCCCACTGTGCAGAAAAAGAGTAAACACATCGACATCCGTTATCACTACATTCGGGAAAAATATGCCGAGAAAGCTATCGATATACACTACGTTACATCTGTCTGTCAAATGTCTGGCTAAACAAAAACATATTTATGGTTGCAATCTATTAAAAATCGAAATGTAATCTTGAAATTTTAAATTCTTTTTTGATTTGTTAAAATGCATTTGACTTGAGGGCGAAATTGTTAAAAATTGCTGCAACTCCACTTCACTTCAAATGCGTATACAATACTGTTTTAACTAACATTGTCAAACATAAGTCATTAACTTATGTTTTATGATTCATTCCTTTTCTATATCTTCCTTTATATTGTATGAATTTAAAAATAAATTGAATTAAACTTAACCACAAAGTTTTTATTATTACTGGGGAAAATAATTATGGAGATTCGCGTTAGTTTTAAATGAGAATTTAAATATCTAAAAAAATGTTTTGCTTGGAAAAAATCTTTTTATAGTAATTACATCTAAACTAAAATTTGCTATCTTAATAAATTTTTTTTTTTTTTTTAAGCATTTTTTTATTTATTGAATCTTCAAAATGAACTAACAATAAGTATTCAAATCTTAATACTAAATTTAAAATTAAAAAATGTGATTCTTAAGTCCGGCCAATGCTAGACAAAAAGTTTTATTATGCGGGAGCTATTTCGGTAAAATCACCTATTGAGCAATCTGATGGTGGCAACGGTATTCCTTCTTTTAAGCCGAGTGTGGCCGCCAAAATTAAGTATATTGCGCCCAAGAGGGTTTGGGTGAAGTTCTAGTGTACTGACATACCTTGTCGCGTACTTAGAAAACTCCTCTTTTATCAGCGGAACACTCAGATCTTTATGAATTCGTGAATTTTTTACATACCATGGAGCTGCAGTAATCGTTCGTAGAATTTTGTTTTGTCGCCTTTGGATTTTTTCAGTGTTTGACGCTGAGGCGGTGCCCCATAACTGAACTCCGTAGCACCATATAGGCTTTAGTAATGCGTTGTATAACAAAAGTTTGCAATCTAATTTCAGTGTCGAATTTCTGCCCATAAGCCAATTTAGCTGCGCTGCTTTTAGTTTTAACTGAGTGACCTTTGCTTCAATGTGAGACTTCCATGTTAGCCTACGGTCCAGGTGAATACCAAGGTACTTGACTTCGTTGTGCTGCGGAATAGGTGAGTTGTTAATTTGGATAGGCGGACATGTTTGCCTACACAGTGTGAATGTAACATGAGTACATTTCTGTTCATTAACTTTGATTTTCCAAAGTTTTAGCCATTTCTCTAATATTGAAGTATATTCCTGTAAATTTCGTGATGCTAAATGGTGGTTTTCATGAACACTCAAAAACGCTGTGTCATCTGCAAAGTTAGAAGTGTGGATTCCGGATGTCGTTGGCATGTCAGAGGAGTAAATCAAATATAAAGTAGGCCCCAGTATGCTGCCTTGGGGAACGCCTGCCTTGATTGGCTGAGTTGGGGTAATAAAGTCGCCTTCTCTGATAACAAACTTCCGCCCGTATAAGTAGCTTTCCAGAAGCTTGTGTGTATTTGCAGGCAAGTTTAGCTTTATTTTGTGCATCAAGCCGTCGTGCCACACTTTATCAAACGCTTGAGAAATATCAATGAAAAGAGCTGAGCAGTACTTCTTCGCCTCAAAGGTTTGTCTTATGACATTGACTAGTCTGTGCGTTTGTTCTATGGTGCTATGTTTAGCCCGAAAGCCAAATTGATGATCAGGGATGCATCCCACGTTGTTTAATATTGGACTCAACTTCGCCATTAACAATTTTTCGAATAGTTTTGAAATTGTTGGTAAAAGACTTATTGGTCTATATGATTCTACCTTAGTCAGATCCTTCCCTGGCTTGGGTATCATAGTAATCATTGAGACCTTCCACTCTGCAGGATAATACTCAAGGCGTAAAATGGCGTTAAAAATAAAAAGTAGAACCCTTCTAGCTACACGAGGTAACTGTTCAAGCATTTTACCAGTAATTTGATCAATGCCTGGAGCTTTCCTGGGGTTTGTATTACCGATAACGTTTTCGACATCTTGAAAATTAAATCTCAAAGACACAGGAGGTCTAACAACATATGGTGGTAATTCCGCTGTATTATTCTCTGAATCATTTGTGATAAAAACGTGTCGCAAATGATCGACATACAACATTCCCTTTTCAGAATCGCTTCTTGCCCAGTCGCCAGTTGAATTTCGCAAAGATGGCTTACCTATTACAGGTCTTTTTAAACCTTTTGTCGCTTTCCACAAGGAATAATCAGATTGAGGGGTACCATCAAGGCTTTCCAAATATGTTTTAAGGGAAGCCATTCTATGGACTTCAAGCAGATTTCTTAGCTGAGTTATGCATTCCCGTAGCCTAGTTTTAAGCTGGGGCGACCTGCGAAGTTGCCACTCTCTTCTGACTCTTCTTTTTTCTGACAGAAGTTGCTCAATTTCAGATGAATAAGTTCTGTTGCTCTCATTTCTAGGTCTTAAATGACTAGTGGTAGCATGCTGTATGGCCAGTTTGAGGTTTTCAGAAAAATTGTTAATTGACACATCAATATCCTCAGGCGTTCTCAAGGCGATATTTTCAGTACAATGTGTGCTCAAAAATTTTTTGTATTTTAACCAATTAACTCTATTGACAGTCAACGGTGAGCCAATCTCTTGGGGGAACGAAACAGAGATTATAGTGGGAGAGTGATCTGATGACATATCTAATGAAGGCTCCACTTGCATCCACTCTAAAGGAAAATTTTTCGCAACTCCAAAATCTATAACGTCTGGGATCTTTCGTCGGTCTGTCGGCCAGTAAGTGGGGTGCCCGCTTGAAACCACATCTAAGCCCATTTTGGAAATGGTGTCAAAAAGCACACGTCCTTTCGAGGTAATTAAACGTGATCCCCAAAAAGTGTGTTTAGCGTTATAGTCGCCAGCCGCTAGAAATCGAGGACCAAGTGATTTGAAAAAATTCGAGTATTGGATTTCTGTTATTGAAAAGCGTGGCGGTGAGTAGATCGAGGAAATAACGATTTTTTCATGCAAATATTCGAAGCATATATTAGTTGCTTGGAGATACTCCTCACATGTCTCGTTCATTAAAAAGTGTTTAATTCTGGATTTTATTAGAATTGCCGATCCTCCGCAAGATCTTCCACGGGGATCTTTTGTGTCGTACAGTATGTAGCCATTAATTTTGAAAAAACCGTTGGTTGTCAAATGAGTTTCAGCAATCAACATTATATCGATTTTCTTTTCCATAAGGAAGTGCTCAAGTTCATTTTTGTGATGGCGGATGCCGTTTGCGTTCCAGAAACATATTTTTAACCAATTCATTTGTTTAAAATTGCCTGTAAAATAGTGGATTGCATTTTTAGCATTTCCTGCATCATGTTTGTCATAGAAACGGTAAAAGTGTTTATGGACTGAACAAGAGTCTGCAGAGTTGCCTCAAGATTGCTAAAATTTGGATCGGATTTTGGAGGCTTGGGCTCCTGGTCCAAGTTGTGGTCGGATTTTACCACATTTGCATAAGAAATTTGTTTGGGGTTTTGCAAGTTTACATGGCTGGTTGACTGGCGTACCTGGGGAAAATTGTTTGTAGAAGTGGTGTTTGACTGCTGGGGTGGCATATTTGAAATTGGTGACCTATTTGTCATTGACCTCTTGAAGTGAGTGTAGACAGGGCAACCCCTGTAGTTTGCAGTATGGTTACCTCCACAGTTACTGCATTTCTTAACGCTCGCGTCAGTCTTTGGTTTTTTGCACTGTGATGTACCGTGAAGTTCACCACACACAACGCAAACTGCGGGCAGCTTACAATAGGCCTTAGTATGGCCAAATTCTTGGCAGTTTAGGCATTGAACGGGCCCTAAACGCTTATGAGGCTCCTCAACGGTAACCTTGCGATGCAAAAGATACTTGAGGTTTTAAATGGGATGGACTTCATTCTTTTTTAAGGCAACATCTCTAGGTTCCAATTCAACCCTAAACATGGGTTGAGGAATTTTTTCACGGTTTCTAATATTAACCACATTTTTAACTTTGAAGCCATTGTCTTCTAGTCCGGTTTTGACCTCATTCGTGTCAACAAAAGGGTCAATCCCTTTTATAACGACCTGAATACCTTTGGCACTTTTAAGCTGATATGTGTAAAATGATCGCTTCTCCTTCTCTAGAACGTCAGACAGCTTTTGGTATTTATTTTCACTGTTTACCTGGATTTTCGTTTCATTGATGCTGCCGTGCTTAACCGATGTTACGTTAAAAGTGTCTTTGCCGATTGCCGCAATAAGTTGTTTTACCAGCTCACTAGAGGTAGGTTCTCGCAAATATATTGGTGGCGGCTTAAAGGTTTTTTTAGAAATTGTTGGCTCATCTGCTTGCAGTATAGCAAACCTGTTGCTATCGGTTGCCGAAGTCCTATTATCGTCTTTAGAAAATTTCGGTTGAGATGATATTTGAGCTGATTTGGGGCTTCGCTGCCTTTTAACCACGGTTATGTACCTGTCCATGCCTACTTGGATTTTTGGCTTATCATCAACAATTAAACTGGAAGATGTTTTGTCTTCAGTTGTAACAACAATATTTGTCGAACATGATCGCGGGCGTTTCCTATCTCTTAGAGACAGGAAATTTTCCAATGATTTTTTCACCGATTCTTCTTCAGAAATCCAAAGGTTTTTTCTACCGGAGCTAAGCTCTTTTTCAGAATTACATCTGATAGGTACACTCATGCAATTAATTGTTTCTATTTTTTATTTGCAATTTAAAATGGTATTAAAAAAAAAAAAAATGTCACAAAGTTTTTCTTTTAAACAAAAACACTCTGTTCACCTATTACGGTTTTTACTTAATCCCGTTTTATTTTTTTTTTTTTTTTTACTTTGCGATCAAAAAACAAACACGTCCGTTCACTATCGAAGCTAAACAACGACTCTTAATAAATTTGACATATATTTATTTTTAATTGACAGAACATTCCATTAAACTTAAAAAAATTTTCTTAATCTTTTTGTCTTTCAGCTTTGTTAACTTTGAAATTTCAAAACGCACCAAAATTGAAGAGAAAGCACGTCAGCAAAAACACACTGGGTTTAGAGTTTTTTTTTTTTTTTCATTTTTAAAAACGCATTTTGTATTATAAAACGTATATTTTTTCTATATAAAAAACACGACTATTAGATGAAATGATCAAATTCGTTCAACAGCTAGATTTCGTGCTTGCCAAACTTGATATATTTAGTGTGATTCTGTTACTTTATTATTAAGATAAAGGCATCTTTACAATAATTGTGTAATTCAGCAACATTATTTAATTATATTCGCTGTCGACCGAAATCTGCTATTACTTTTACTGCTTATTATCAGGTACACAAATATACAGCTGCTTACCGTCATTAAAAATATATTGCAGGAACGTACAATCGTTACTGCAATGGATGAAATACGTCGAAAAAATTTACGATTATAGGATTATAAACATTTACAGAATCGCGCTACATGCCATCAAGCTCGATTATTAGCAACTCCGTTAAACATTCGTAAGCGAATAAGGCAAACCAACTGGCTAGAGTGGGCGTCTTTAAAGGAATTTATTGAAATATACGAAAATTTGCCAGAATTGTTTTAACTTGTGGAACTATTAGCCTAGAGACCTTTGCCGTTAGGGTATTTCTTTACAACCATAACTTAATATTGAGTCACTGGTTATTAATTATTTTTTTCTGCCTAATTTGTTAGTATATGTTGAAATTGTGACAAGATTGGTCAGTTGCTTTGAACACTTGTATTAACTTTAAACTTTTTATTTTAATAATATTTCATTCATGGAAAAAATTATTAATGATATACTTGTAATATATTTTTCTATGATGAATTAATAAATAAATAAAATAAAAGATGAAGTTTACCATAATCAAAATTTAATGCATGCGTTTTGGAATAATTTTGTCATTTAATTAATAATTTGGTAATTTATCAATTACCAAGCAGTAACGAACTCATGCGCCATCATAAAAACGAACTTCTTTATTCAGTATCTGCTTTTATTCTAATATTTGACAAACTTAGCTTGATCGTTTAATAGCAAACCACTCTCTAAAAGCAGCAAATTTTATAAAACAAACTGTTTCTTTTTCTTGCGAAAATGTGTGTAATATACAACAGCAAGATTGTCTTACTTTTTGCATATAATTTGGAAAGTTTTCTATGATGAAAAACCTTTCAGTTTAATAAATTCAAACTGTTCTAGTTTTTAAATATTTTATTTCCAATATAATTTTCTCAATGACAAAAAGTTTTTTTTTTTCTAGAACTAAATTTTTTAAGCAAAGCCTATTTTGTTGAAAACAAAAACATTCAAACTTGAAAAACCTACTGTTAAAATATAAATGTTGAAGATCCAAATTTCTTAATTTTAACATTCTATACTATATTCGTTTGGTATACTATTACTCCGTGTTCTTATTGTGCTCTGTAAAATGAAATGGTAAAATTTTGTAACTTGAATAAAATGATATTCAAATCGCAAAAAAATCAATTGGTGCCACCGAAATTTAAAATAAATAAACTAAATAGAATTTTTCGTACAAGCAGTTTCAAAAACACCAAAAGCAGTGCGAAACGCACCGAATTGTCAACACTGCTCTTCTATTTCTTCGGGATAATTCGCGAATTTAATTAATTAATTCTTTCACGAATTAAACAATTCACTCCCGAATTTTATTTTTAAATTCCCTTCTTTGCTTTTTAAATTCGCTCACGAATTTTATGGATAAAATTCGCGAACTAATAAGAATAATTCTTTGAAATATGAAAAATTAAATTCGTTCGTATTAAACTCGTTTGCGAACGAATTTAATTCGATCATTATTGCTACCCTGACATACGGTGAATATCAATAAATGAGAGTGCCAATGACTAACACAATTGTTTTTTACTTCTTATGGGAAAGCAATACAAAATATAGTACTACTAGCCACAACTTAAACAAAGAAAAGTGCTCAAAAAATGCGTGTACGCATGCATTTATGCATGAAGTACTGTTTAGTCCAACTCTTTTCGCAATAGGTTCTGTTAAGCTAATGCACGTGTTTAACTAATATTACTATTTTTTATATATATTTTAACCATACTTTACCTTGTATTCATTAGTACTGAATTCCTATGTAGCCTTGTTTGTTTATTTATTAATACACATTTCTTTTGTATTTTTGCACAAATATTTTGTGTTTTAGCAATTTGCAGCTCATATTTTGAGTCTGAAACGCAATAAATAAAAGTGAATAAAATTGGAATGTAGTTACTTTATGTCTTACCTTTTTAAATGCTGAAATATTTCTTGATTTTTATATATTTTAGATTTATGTATGTATTTTATTTTTAAATTTTTTATATATTTTTGTTAGAAGTCAGAATTTTAATATTATTTTCAGACACAATTTCAAACAAAACTGAAAACAAGGGAATATAGAAAGTAGTTCAGTCTTGGCATTTGCCGTGTTCACATCGATTTCTTCTTTGTTTGTGTTCGGTCTGATAAGTGTTTGCTTTCTTGGTGTTTTTGGAAGTTTACTGGAATAGTTTAGTTGGATTTAATATTTTTTTATTTTGCTATTTTTTTTTATTTGAGTGACTAATCGGAAAATTTTTCAAGAAAGTGAAGAGAAGTTTCAACATGAAGGGGGCTAACCCTCTTATTCCAACAGGAGCAGCAGTAGTTACTTTTAATTTAATACGTCGACGAGAAATTCTAAGACGGGGATGGGAAAGAGTACGTTTAGATGAATATGTAAATAACCCAATGAGATGTGTAAATTGCCAGCGTTTAGGACATATAGAGAAAAGATGTAAGAATATTGAACTATGTAGAGTATGTGGTTTGTCTCCTGCACATGAACCTTGCTCAAGGACGTACTGTGTTAATTGCAATAATGAGTACATCATTTGACTCATCATGCCCTTCCTTTTTAAAATACAAGTCTGTTAATAAAATCAAGGCTGATAAAAGATGTACTATACGTGAGGCATGGACTATATTTAATGATAATCCTTCTATTCATTCCCTTAAACCATTTAATAAAACTAACCCAACTTTTTCGGATATATTACGCAATAAATCATCTATAACAACAGACAATATTATTTTGGAAGAAAAAAGTAACGACATCATCTTTTCTAACGGTAATAAAAATTCTTCATGTTCCAGTAATAAAAATGAAATCATTTCTCTAACTTCCAACGACAACTCTGATACCATTCCAACAACACATCAACAGATTTCCAAAAAAAAAAAAAAAAAAAAAAATAACGGCATCACCATTGAAAATCCAACAAAGTCTTATCACAATAACAATAATAACATAACGATCAACGAAATACTAAGCAATTTTAATGAAGCAGCATACAAAACTTCAACTGACATGCTCATTGACAACACAACGACAGACACATCTAGCCCCTTTAAGGTTTAAACGTTTTAACACCAACCAGGAGTATATTTGAAAAACATACTAATCTTAATGTTTTAATAACACCAGAAACTTTTAAAAAAACAATGCCTAAAAAGAAAGGAAAGAAGAAAAGTTGCGAGTAATTGATTTAATTAGCATTGAAAATGGATATTGGACTGCATATTACTGTATTACAGTGGAACATCCAAGGTTTTATTACACACAAATACGCTCTCGAGAACCTAGTTTCTAAGCACAAACCCACAATTATTGCGCTTCAAGAGACCCACATAATTCCCAGAAATTTACAATATTTGCATTTATCAGGTTACAACATTTTTCATCACAATAAAAATATCAATTATACCAAAGCTGGAATCGCATTGTTAGTTTTGAATAATCTTTATGTCACACAGCACGTTAAATCTAATGGTGATCTCCTTTTCCAAACTATCACTATTAAAGGTAACTCCAACTTGTACATTACAAATATTTATAATGAATGCGACATACATTAACAGCAGATTTGATAACCACTATAGGTGTAACGTCACCTGAATAATATTTACAGCCTGTTCATGGAACACAATGTGCTCAAAAAACGCGACGAAATCTTGACGTTTTTCTTATTTGCGTTCATGCAACGCGAAAAAAAACTTTTTGGACGAAAAACGTAACAATTGACATTTGCTTTCTGTCTGTGTATCGCGTTTTTACATGCCAAACAGGCGAATGCTGCGCGCATGAATGGAAATTTTTATTCATTGAGCAAGAAAAAAGAAGAAGCTTGAACAAAAATAAAGATTCAAAAATATAAAAATGGAAATAACAGCAAAAACAAGTATGCATACATGTTCACACATATATATGTACATAAATAAACGTTCATATTCATGTTAACACGTACATACATATACATATATGTATGTATATGCAAACAATTTCCTTTTTTGCTAATTATTTAAAGAAAGGAAATAATTTAAAAAATAAAAGAATAAATTAGGATCAATCCATTTGTTGGCATTTGTATGACCAGCAAATATTCTATAATTTTTTTTCCAGCATAAAGATGTTTTGTTTACATAAATATTTATCACCGGTTTCTTTTTTATTGAAATAGAGTTACCGTTATTTACGATGCAAAAATATATTTTACACGAAAAAAGTAAACAAGATACATATAACTTGTATAGTGGCAATACTGGGGATTGAAAATATGTATACTAATACGTGTATAACGTAACAGAACGCGAACAATGAGAAGCTCGTTACACAGACCCAATTTCTTACGTAGTCCTAAACGTGTCGCTGGTTTTCGCTTTATGTAAAACGCGATCCATGAACAGGTTGTTAATTGTTAGAGACCTCAATTCTCAGAATCCTATATGGGGTTCTCAAAGTTTGTCGCACAGCGGTAGTCTTTGGGAAAAATTCGCCGACGACTCTGGTTTAGTAATACTGAACGATGGTTCTCCTACTTTACTCAACACTCGAGGAACTTTTACTTGTGTGGATGTCTGAATGGCAAATTCTGATTTAGCTGCCAACCTTTTTTGGAAAACCTTAAGTACTCCAGAAGTTGGAGATCATTTTCCCATTTTAATTGAAAATAATAAACATACTTACAAGAAACTTTTCCATCCGAGGTTTATGGTTGACAAAGCTGATTGGTCTCTTTTAGCTAATAAAGTAATGAAGGTTATGAATGAATTTCCTGTGTCGATGAATAGTAATAGAGAAGCTGCACAAATAAAGAAAATTATTATAAAATCGGCAAACGAAACAATATGCCAGAGCAAAAACCCCAAATTAGATAATTCTCCGGCTTGGTTTAATTCCTCAATTGCAAAATTAATAAAAGAGAAAAATAAGGCATTCAATATATTCAAAAGACATAGAACACAGGAAAACTCATTAAATTTTAGAAGAATGTGTTCACTGGTAAAGCGGGAGTCGCGGGTTGCGAAGCGTCAAACATGGAATAATTTTCTAAATTCTCTCAACCCAACAATGTTGGACGCTAAACCCTATGGTCTAGGATAAAAGGCATAAGATCTGAAAAAATGAGTAATTTTCCAACTTTATTTCACGACGATACTATTTTTTCTAATCCAGCTCACATTACTAATAAATTTGCTGAAGTATGGTGTTAGATCGGATCTGATAACAATTTTGATGATAACACCATATTAAGAAAACAAACTTATTTAGATAACATTGAAGCATAAGTTTCCCATCAAAACACATTTCTTTCTGAAACTATAACACCTGATGATTTGGATGTGGCACTTAGCAAGGTCAAAGGGGCAACACCATCGCTTGATAGAATTACATATTCAATGATAAGGAATTTACCAATCTCGTTAAAAAAACGTGTTATAAAGTTGAATAATGATATTTTGAGTAGTGGCACTTTTCCACACGATTGGAAGGTTGCCCTGTTATCACCTATTCCTAAGCCGGGGAAAAATCCAAATTGCACAGAAGGTTATCGGCCAATATCTCTAATACCTGTGTTATCCAAATTGTTAGAAAAAATAATTGCAATGCGTTTTTGGAAGAAGGCTAGAGAGAAAATTTCATCATTGCAACATGCCTTCCTACCCAAGTATGGGGTTCACTCTTTGGTCCATCAACTTGAAGATAAACTTTGGCAAAATTTATCAAAAAGAAAGCACAGCGGGGTTGTGTCAGCGGATATCGAAAAAGCTTTTGATAGAGTGGTTTCAATTTTCGTTCTAGATGAACTGTGTGTCTGGGGTATCTCTTTTTCAGTTATTAAGCTTATCAAATCCTTTCTGTCTAATCGCCAAATTATGGTAAAAATTGATGGATATCTTTCGCAACCATACTATCTTGACAACGGGATTCCACAATGCTCACCTCTGTCGGTTGTGCTTTTCACTAATATGAATTCTCTAGCAAGATCAATTCAAAGCATACCAGGTATGGATTTTATTGGAATATACATATGCGGACAATTTATTTACTGTAACCTCAGGGCATCAAGAAACTGTTACTAATCACTTAAATCATCTGAACAATTGCATCCAGAACTGGGCAAATTCGTGCGGAGCCGTAATACCAGTAAGCAAATCAGAGATACTACATGTTTGTCGACGAAGAAATTGCTGCCCACCTTTTATTCAATTTGGGGACGCTGTAGTGCAGTTCAAAAATGAATTAAAAATTCTTGGTATAATGTTTACCAAAAACTTGTTATGGAACTGCAATATTAAATACTTGGTTCAAAAATTGGGAAAAATTAATAACATCCTAAAGTTAATATGTTCTAAGAAAAAGGGCCCTCATATTGATATTGCTATTGACGTATGTAAAGCTTTAGCTTATGGTTTGATTCAGCATGGCATAACCGTTTATGGTTGGACTTCGAAAAGAAATCGCTAAGATAAATGCAGCATTAAATAATTGTTTTCAAACCGCTGCGGGTCTCTTGAGGGTAACTCCAGTACCGTCTCTCAGAGTTGAATCGAGATCCCTAGACTTTTCTACATTGATTTATAAAAGATCAATAAATATGGCAGCAAGATCCATAACAGATCCGAACGATGGTTTGCACAATAGCTTTTGGGATACCATAACTGACCATAAGAAAAGCTTCAGCGCAATACATAGCATCATGCTTTTATTTAAAAAGTTCGAAATTCCTTTACCCTCTAAGCCGGTAGCTTCATATGAAGATAACCATGTGATTAAAATTGATTTCAGTTTATCTGTATACAAAAAATCTAATACTAATCCGCAAATTTTTAGGATACTGATAACTGAGAAGATATCAATCTAC
This sequence comes from Thecocarcelia acutangulata, assembly GCA_914767995.1. Taxonomy (NCBI): domain Eukaryota; kingdom Metazoa; phylum Arthropoda; class Insecta; order Diptera; family Tachinidae; genus Thecocarcelia; species Thecocarcelia acutangulata. The sequence goes on along the minus strand of OU612096.1, from coordinate 67,579,199 downwards.
TCAGCTGATATTGAGTTATATACAGACGGATCTTTTCAAAATGGAATAACATCTTACTCAGTGGTTCAACATCAGCCCGGTTCCGAATGGGTGGTGGTTAAACAGAGCCAATTGCCTCCATTTTCTGGTATTTTCCCAACTGAACTGGCTGCAATTGTTTCAGCAATTAGTCATGCTGTCTAAACCAGAAATCTATCATATGCACGGACAGTCTTAGCGAAGTCAAGGCTATATTCTACAATAAAAATGATTTATATAATAATATTTTTAGAAATTTCTGTGTAATTCAGCCTGTGCTTGTTATGTGGATACCATCACATTTGGGTATAAGCGGCAACGAGCTAGCGGACAAAGCAGCGAAGGAAGCAATCACCATGCCTCTAGTCATGGAAATGCCATGTTTCAGCGTGGTTATAACCAACATTTATAAAAGTTCATTTTTGAATACATATTCTTAAGAACTCAAAATCCAGACATATCCAGACCCAGATACCATGACAACTATTCAAGATTACAGTGTGTTTCTCTTGCCCGTATAAGAGTTTTTTTCCATTCATTTATTTATTGAATCTTCACAAAGTGAACTAACAGTAAGTATTCAAATCTTAATACTAAATACATAAAATTAATTAAGTCTAGCCAATGCTAGACAAAAATGTTTTATTTTGCACGGTCAATATCGGTAAAATCACCTATTGAACGTTCTGATGGTGGCAAGGGTAGCCTTCCCTCTCAACCGAGAGTGGCCTTCAAAATTAAGTATATTGCGAGCAAGAGGATTTGGGTGAAGCTCCAATTTACTGATATACCTTGTTGCGTACTTTGAAAATTCGTCTTTTACAAGCGAAACACAGAGATCCTTATGAATTCGTGAGTTTTTTACGTACCATGGAGCTGCAGTAATTGTTCAAAGAATTTGATTTTGTCGCCTTTGAATTTTTTCAATGTGCACCATGGAGGTGGTGCACCATAGTTGAATTCCATAGCACCATATAGGCTTTAGAATTGCGTTGTATAATAAAAGTTTGCAATCCAGCTTTAATGTCGAATTTCTGCCCATAAGCCAATTCAGTTGCGCTGCTTTTAACTTTAACTGAGTAACTTTCTCATCTATGTGAGACTTCCACGTCAACCTACGGTCGAGATGAATACCAAGGTACTTGACTTCATTTTGCTGCCGAATAGGTGAATTGTTAATTTGGATAGCTGAACATGTTTGTTTACGCAATGTGAATATAACGTGAGCACACTTTTGTTCATTAATTTTAATTTTCCAAAGTTTTAACCACATCTCTAATATTGAAATATACTCCTGTAAATTTCGCGAAGATACTTGGTGGTTTTCATGTACGCTGCAGAATGCTGTGTCATCTGCAAAAGTTGAAGTGTGGATTCCGGATTTCGTTGGCATGTCTGAGGCGTAAATCAAAAATAAAGTAGGTCCTAGAATGCTACCTTGGGGAACTCCTGCCTCGATTGGCTGTAAGAGGCTTATAAAATCGCCTTTTCTGATAACAAACTTCCGGCCGCATAAGTAGCTTTCGATTCGCTTTGTGATTCTCCAACCCTACGGTCGTATTATTAAAAAGCGAACCAAAAAAAAAAATAATAATAATAAAACAAAAAAAAAAATCTTTGTGCTCACATACTTTTAAACTTACATGCATATAAAATCAATAATATATTGTATTAAATTGTAAAAACAATAACAAATATTTAAAAAAAAGAAACAACGGGAAAATAAATTCCTCACATTTCAGAAACTAAACAATAAAATCAATTTCAATAAAACAAGAGCGGTGGCAGTGCATTGTTATTGTTGTTATTGTGCGTGAAGATTTCCTACCCAGTTGGAAAAAAAACTATACATTAAGGTTTTGTTTTCGTGAGTGGACGTGTTAGTTTTTGATCGGAAAATAATAAAAAAAACCGTAATAGGTAAAAAGAGTGGTCCTATATAAAAGAAATATTTTGTGAAATTTTTTTTTTTTTTAATTAATTTTTTTTTTGTTAATAAAAAAACTGCATGAGTGTACCTAGCAGATGCAATTCTGAGAAAGAGCTTAGCTCAACTAGTAGAAACATACGGATTTCTGAAGAATCTTTACAAAAATCGTTAGAAAATCTTCTTTCTTCTAAGAGAAAGAAACCGCACGCGTTCGCGTTCGTCAAATATATTTGCAACATCTGCAGAAAAAACATCTTCTAGTTCAACTAGCGCCAATAAGCCGAAAACCCAAGTAGGCATGGATAAATACATCACCGTTTTGAAACGGCAACGAAGCCCTAAATCTGCCCAATTATCATCAAAGTCTAAAATTTCTAAAGATGAGGACCCCGGTAAGTCTTCTGATAATAATAGGTTTACTATTCTCCAAACGGATAAGCCAACAACTTCAAAAAAATCGTTTAAACCTCCTCCAATTTATTTGAGAGAGTCTACATCTAAGGAACTGGTAAGCAAACTTATTACCGTAATAGGTGAAAATACCTTTAGCGTAACATCTGTGCAGCATGGAAATATTAAAGAAACAAAAATCCAGGTAATTCATGAAAATGATTACCGCAAATTGACGGACGACTTGGAGAAGGAAAATAAAGCTTTTTACACCTATCAGCTTAAAAGTGCGACAGGCCTTCAAGTTGTTGTTAAAGGCATTGATTCTGGCGTAGATCCTAATGACGTTAAATCTGGTTTGGAGGAGAAAAGTTTTAAAATTAAGAATGTTTTTAACATCAGAAACCGAGAAAAGATACCTCAGCCCATGTTTAGGGTGGAATTAGAACCTGGAGATGTCACCTTAAAGAAGAATGAGGTTCATCCAATATATAATTTTAAATACCTTCTACACCGGAAAGTTACTGTAGAGGAGCCTCATAAGCGTTCAGGACCCGTTCAGTGCATAAAGTGCCAGGAGTATGGTCACACTAAGACATATTGTAAATTGCCCACTTTCTGTTTTGTGTGTGGTGATCTCCATGGCACATCAATGTGCACCAAATCAAAAACTGACAAACGTAAAAAAATGTAGTAATTGTGGAGGCAATCATACTGCTAATTACAGGGGTTGCCCCGTTTATACCCACTTCAAACGCTCAATGCCAAATAAATCATTAACTCCTCCCAAGCCGTCCCAGCAATCTCAATTCATTTCAAGCAACAATTTTCCTCAAGCAGGTCAGTCAACAACCCAAATAAATGTTCCAAGCTCTAACCAAGTTTCTTATGTCAATGTGGTTAAAACTAATATACCAAACGCGAATCAGAAGTCCAAGTCTCAACAGCCCGACCCATATTTTAGCAACCTTGAAGCCACATTGCAAACTTTTACGGCTTCTATGACCACCATGATGCAGGAAATGCTAAAAATGCAATCAACTATTTTACAGGCTATTTAAAAAAAATTATTTATTTAAAAATATGTTTCTGGAACGCAAACGGCATACGCCAACATAAAAATGAACTTGAACACTTCCTGAGGGAAAGGCAAATCGATGTTATGTTGATTGCTGTAACTCGCCTGACGTCAAGAAGTTATTTCAGGATAAATGGCTATATACTATATGACACTAAAGATCCACGTGGAAGATCTTGTGGAGGTTCGGCTATTCTAATTAAAAATAGAATTAAACATTACTTGTTAAATGAGACATGTGAAGAATATTTTCAAGCAACAAATATTTGTATTGAACATATTCACAGTAAATTGGTAATTTCATCAATTTATGCCCCGCCTCGGCTTTCAGTTACAGAAAACCATTACTCAAATTTTTTTACTTCTCTCGGATTCCGATTTATAGCTGCTGGTGACTATAATGCTAAACACACATTTTGGGGCTCAAGACTAATCTCCCCGAAAGGTCGTGTGCTTTTTGATACTATATCAAAATTGGGTTTAGACGTAATCTCCAGCGGGAGTCCCACCTATTGGCCATCTGACCAGCGAAAGATCCCAGATGTTATTGACTTTGGAATCGTAAAAAACGTCCCCTTAGAATGGATGCATGTGGAGCCTTTATTGGATTTGTCCTCCGATCACTCACCTACTATGGTCTCTATATGTTTCCCCCAGAACATTGGATCGCCATTTAACGACATAGGTGTATTCCAGTCTAGAGTGAATTGGCTAAAATATAAAAAATATTTAAGTACTCATTGTAAGGAAAATATATCTTCAGTCCTCAATCCGATTATTCTTTGTGGAAAGCAGCAAGGGGGTTAAAGAGACCCGTTAGATCTAAGCCACCCTTGCGTACTCCAACTGGGGTCTGGGCCAGAAGTGACTCCGAAAAGCGAATGCTGTACGCTAACCACTTGAGAAACGTGTTTGTCATTGACGGACTCAATGATGAAGCTGATATGCCGCCATATGCAGTTAGACCTCCCGTACCTTTTAGACTTCGTTTTCAAGATGTCGATAATGATATTAGTAACTTAAACCCGAGAAAAGCTCCAGGTATTGATAAAATTACCAACAAAATGCTTGTGCAGTTACCCCGAGTAGCTAAAAGACTCGTCCTTTTTATTTTTAATGCTATTTTACGTCTCGAGTACTTTCCTACTGAGTGGAAGGTGTCTGTCATTACTATGATACCAAAACCAGGAAAGGATCCTACAAAAGTTGAGTCATATAGGCCGATAAGTCTATTGCCAACAATTTCAAAACTGTTCGAGAAATTGCTAATGACGAGGTTGACCCCAATCTTGAATGAAGTAGGATGTATTGCTAACCATCAATTCGGTTTTAGGGCTAAGCATAGCACCATAGAACAGACACACAGGCTGGTGAATGTTATCAGAAATGCGTTCGAAGATAAAAAATATTGCTCAGCTCTATTTATTGACGTTTGCAAAGCTTTTGACAAAGTGTGGCACAAAGGCTTAACCCATAAAATAAAATTAAACTTGCCTGCAAACACGCACAAGCTGTTATATGACCGGAAATTCGTCGTTAAGCAAGGTGACTTCAAAAGCTCGGCTCAGCCAATCGAAGCTGGATTTCCCCAGGGTAGCATATTGGGCCCAATTTTATATTTGATTTATCCTTTAGATATGCCAACGAGCTGCAAAATTCACACTTCAACTTTTGCAGATGATACAGCATTCACCAGTGTCCATGAAGACTATAAATTAGCATCACAAAATTTGCAGGAACATATTCTTATATTGGAGAAATGGCTGAAACTTTGGAAAATCAAAGTAAATGAACAAAAATGTACCCATGTTACATTCACACTACGTAAAAAAACTTGTTCGGCTATTAAAATCAACAACTACATTGTTCCGCAGCACAGTGAAGTCAAATACCTTGGTATTCATCTCGACCGTAGGCTCACGTGGAAGTCTCACATTGACGCTAAAGTCACCCAGATGAAATTAAAAGCGGTGCAACTAAATTGGCTCATCGGCAGAAATTCTATCTTGAAGTTAGATTGCAAACTTTTGTTGTATAACGCAATCCTGAAGCCAATATGGAGTTATGGAATTCAATTGTGGGGTACCGCCTCTTCATCTAACATTGAGAAAATTCAAAAGCGCCGTAATAAAATTCTCCGTATAATTACTGCAGCTCCATGGTATGTTAAAACTCTCGAATTCACAAAGATCTAGGTGTACCCTTAGTGAAAGATGAATTTTCAAAACACGCGATAAGGTACATTAACAGACTGGAGTCTCACCCGAATCCTCTCGTACGTAGCATCCTTAACTTTGGTGGCCACACTCCACTGAGAAGGAAGGACACCCTTGCAACCACCAGAGCGTTGGAAAGGTGATTTACCAATAAAATACACGCAAGAAACAACTTTTCGTCTAGCATTGGCTAGACCTACGTAAATAAAATTTTTCAATATTAATAAATTTTTGTTTTCTATATTAATTAATGAATTTTTATTTTTAAGATTTGCATACTTATTGTTAGTTCTTTTAGAAGATACAATAAATAATTGAATTATAAAAAAAAAAAAATAAAAAAATAAGTAGCTTACCAGAAGCTTGTGAGTATTTGAAGGCAAGTTCAACTTTATATTGTAAATTAATCCCTCGTGCCAGACTTTATCAAAAGCTTGGGAAATGTTATTGAATAAAGCTGAACAATACTTTTTGTCTTCAAAAGTCTGTCTTATGACGTTGACTAGTCTATGCGTTTGTTCTATGGTGCTATGTTTAGCACGAAAGCCAAATTGATGATCAGGGATGCAGCCCATATTGTTTAACATTGGAGTCAACTTCGCTATTAACAATTTTTGGAACAGTTTTGAAATTGTTGGCAATAGACTTATTGGTCTGTATGATTCTACTTTAGTGGGATCCTTCCCTGGTTTGGGTATCATAGTAATCATGGACACCTTCCACATTGCACGATAATACTCTACACGTAAAATAGCGTTAAAAATAAAAAGAAGAATTCTTCGAGCTGCACGAGGTAGCTGCTCAATCATTTTACCAGTAATTTTATCAATACCTGGAGCTTTCCTGGCGTTTCTGTTACAAATAACATTTTCAACATCTTGAAAACTAAGACTCAACGGCATAGGCGGTCTAACAGCGTATGACGGTAGTTCAGCTGAATTATTCGCTGTATCATTTGTGGTAAAAACATTTCTCAATTGATCGACATGATTGTTATTGTCGTTATTGTGCGTGAAGATTACCTACCCAGTTGGAAAAAAACTATACATTAAAGTTTTGTTTTCTTGGAAAATCGCAATAAGTGGAAGAGCGAATTTATACAAAAGAAAAACTTTGTGACAATTATTTTTATATACTTTTAAATTAAAAAAACATAAATAAAAAAAAAATTGCATGAGTGTACCTAGTAGATGCAATTCTGAGAGGGAGCTTAGCTCCACTAGAAAAAACCTCTGGATTTCTGAAGAGGAATCACTGAAAAAATCATTGGACAATCTCCTGTCTTTAAGAGATAAAACTCGCACGCGTTCGTGCTCGCCAAACATTGTTGTTCCAACAGACGACAAACCATCTTCCAGTCTAGCTATTGTTGATAAACCGAAAACTCAAGTTGGTATGGATAGGTATATAACCGTGGTTAAACATCAGCGAAGCCCTTAATCCGCGCAAATATCATCGCAACCAAAAATGTCTAAGGACGATATTACCTCTGCGACAACGGATAGTAATAGGTTTGCTATCCTTCAGACTGACGACCCAACTACATCAAAAAAAAAACATTTAAACCGCCACCAATATACTTGAGAGAACCTACTTCTAGTGAGCTGGTAAAAGCACTTATTACGGCAATTAGTAAAGACACCTTCAACGTAACATCAGTGAAGCACGGACAAATAAGTGAATCAAAAATCCAAGTCAACTGTGAAAATGATTACCGAAAACTTTCTGCCGCTCTGGAAAAAGAGAAAAGATCTTTTTATACTTATCAACTTAAAAGTGCAGGCACGGATGAGGTTAAGAGTGCACTGCTAGATAAAGGCTTAAAAATAAAAAATGTGGTAAATATGCGGAACGATGAAAAGATTCCTCAACCCATGTTTAGGGTTGAACTGGAACCAGGGGATGTTATTCTCAAAAAGAATGAAACTCACCCAATTTATAACCTCAAATTTCTTTTTCATAGTAGGGTTACCGTTGAGGAGCCGCGCAAGCGTTTAGGGCCCGTTCAATGCCTAAACTGCCAGGAATTCGGTCATACTAAGGTATATTGTAAACTTCCTAGCTACACGAGGTAACTGTTCAAGCATTTTACCAGTAATTTTATCAATACCTGGAGCTCTCCTGGAGTTTGTGTTAGGAATGACATTGTCAACATATTGAAAACTAAGTCTCAAAGGCATAGGCGGTCTAACAGCGTATGACGGTAGTTCAGCTGAATTATTCGCTGTATCATTTGTGGTAAAAACATTTCTTAAATGATCGACATACCCCTTTCAGAATCGCTTCTTGCCCAATCTCCAGTTGAAGTTCGCAAAGGTGGCTTACCTATTACGGGTCTTTTCAGACCTTTTGTCGCTTTCCATAGAAAATAGTCGGATTGAGGGGTACCATCAAGACCTTCCAGATAATTTTTAAGGAAAGCCATTCTTTGGATTTCAAGCAAATTTCTTAATTGAGTTATGCACTCCTATAGCCTGCTTTTAAGCTGGGGAGACCTGCGAAGTGGCCACTCTCTTCTAACTCTTCTTTTTTCTATTAGAAGTTGTTCAATTTCAGACGAATATTTTCTTTTGCTCACATTTCTGGATCTTATATGGCTAGTGGTAGCATGTTGTACGGCTAGATTAAGGTGTTCAGAAAATTCATTAATCGACACATCAATATCCTCAGGCGTTCTCAAGGCAATATTTTCCGTACAATGTGTACTCAAATATTTTTTATATTTTAACCAATTAACTCGAGTGACAGTCAACGCCAAGTCACAAAACGGGGAACCAACCCCCTGGGGGAACGAAACAGAAACTATAGTTGGTGAGTGATGGATTGACAAATCTAATGAAGGCTCCACTTGCATCCATTTTAAGTCGCCAGTCACTAAAAATCGAGAACCAAGTGATTTGAAGAAATTTGAATACTGGCTTTCTGTTATTGAAAATCGTGGCGGTGAGTAGATCGAGGAAATAACGATTTTTTCATGCAAATATTCAATGCATATATTAGTTGCTTGGAGATACTCCTCACATGTCTCGTTCATTAAAAAAAATGCTTAATTCTGGATTTTATTAGAATTGCCGATCCTCCGCAAGATCTTCCGCGGAGATCTTTTGTGTCGTATAGTATGTAGCCATTAATTTTGAAAAAACTGTTGGTTGTCAAATGAGTTTCAGCTTCAATAAGGAAGTGCTCAAGTTCATTTTTGTGTTCGCGGATGCCGTTTGCGTTCCAGAAACATATTTTAAACCAATTCATTTTATTTAAAATTGCCTGCAAAATAGTGGATTACGTTTTCAGCATTTCCTGCATCATGTTTGTCATGGAGACCGTAAATGTATTTATGGATTGAACTAGAGTCTGCAGAGTTGCATCATGATTGTTAAAATTTTGATCGGAATTTTGGGGCTTGGGCTCCTGATTCAAGTTTTCTATATCGGTTTTGACCACATTAGCATATGAAACTTGTTTGGGGTTTTGCGCGATTATGTGGCTGGTTGACTGGCCTAACTGCGGAAAATTGTTTGTAGAAATGGTGTTTGAATGCTGGGGTGGCATGTTTAAAATTGATGGCCTATTTGTCATTGACCTCTTGAAGTGAGTATAGACAGGGCAACCCTGCAGTTTGCAGTATGGGTACCTCCACAATTACTGCATTTTTTAACGCTCGAGTCAGTCTTAGGTTTTTTGCACTGTGATGTACCGTGAAGTTCTCCACACACAACGCAAACTGCGGGCAACTTACAATAGGCCTTAGTGTGGCCAAATTCTTGGCAGTTTAGGCATTGAAATAAATGTTTTATTCAAACATTTTTAATTTTACTAGCTGGCGATTTTTTGACGATTTGCAATAATCATATTGACGATTTTGACGATTTTTTCCGCCGATTTCCGACAATTTTAAACCAGATTTATCTGGCATCTATGGTCACAATACTTGTCAGATGGTGATTGCTACTTGGGGTCTCCACGCGCAATAAACTTGAAAATAATTATGATTTCAGCTGTCAAATTCTTTTGCCAGCACCATATGTCCAAGTGTGGACTGCAAAAACATTTATTTGCATTCAAATTAAAAAATGTTATTATATTTTAATTTATTTATTGTAAACATGATAGTTTAAATTTATAATAAACACAGTAAATTTAACATTTTAAAACAATAAGTTTTATTTGTTTCCAAATTTACATTATTTTATTATTGTTATTAGTATATTGGACATGTAAGTACATCTTTACGCTTTCGTACTAACGAAACCTTTCGGGACGAAATTTTTAAATTATGTCCGATACACAATACGTGCTCTACACCTAAGAACATAAGCTTGAACATGAACGACGTTATTGCTTATGTTCGAAAATAAATATAGTCGACTCGCGAAAACTTGAACATCCAAAAACGTGAACACTTATTTTAACATTGACTACCCTACACGTAGTCAATGAACTTGTTTTTAAAGATTTTTTTTATTTTTGAAGTAAGTTCTGTAGTTTTTATTAGTTTTGGGAATAGCGGTATTATAATTTCTAATGGAGAAGTGAATCAAAGTGAAATTACAGTGTTGCGAAACTTGAAAGAAAAAGCAGCGTTACAGATACTCAATCAAAAACACCGACAATAAAAAATTACATCGTTTTTGGTTTAGTTTACAAATATTCTTCAAGTTTTTCTACACATATTTTTATGATTTATTAAATCGTTTTTTTTTTTTTTTTTTTTATCAATTTTTATTTATTTGTTGAATCTTCAAGAAGAACTAACAACAATTATTCAAATCTTAATAACTAAAATATGCACAATTAAGTTAACTTCGGCCTCACCAGCACAGCAGAATTAGCATTTGTACATGATCTTTCTATCGCAATGGCGGGAAACTTTGGAATAGACTTTTGCAACATACGTGGGCTGAGAACGAACTTCTCCGTCTATGCTCACACGTGTCTCCATCGGCCGGATATTTTCGCCCTATGTGAAACCCAGGTATCTCAGAATGCTGATCCACAGGATTTTCATATACCTGGGTATCAATTCCTATCCCTCTTTAAATTCCATCGGGGCCTTGTAATTTACATTCGCAATGAAGTTGTGTACCAATGCCAGCAACCAAACAAAATTCGGCATGATGCCGAATTTTCCCGTCTTTGGGTCAGGTCACACTTCTTGCACTTCGGGTTTCTTTACAGAAGTCCAAACGCGGGAAGGGATACCACCTTTTCCGGTTTCGATGCCCCTTCCGACTCTATATCAAAGATCCTGGAGGATCCGAGCAGTGAAATCGTTGTTGCTGGTGATTTCAATGTTCACAACTCATCCTGGCTCCGTCATTCGAGTCATACAACTCCAGAAGGCCAATATGTTGAGTTATTCGCTGCGCACAACCACCTAGCGCAATTAGTGAATGATCCAACGCATATTCCATGTGTTGAAGGGCACCATTCAAACACACTTGACCTATTCATGACTTCTCACCCTGAAAGGTTGTTATGATTTTTGGCAAGAAGATTCCTTACAGGAAATTTTAATCAACTAAAATAGGTAAACCTTTTTACCACATATCATGTACTGAAACCCCTACATAATATTTACTGTGGGTTCGCTCTATCACGATACATTTTTTTCCTTTTTTTTTCTCAAAGGGATTAACTCTTTTAACTCTTTGGTACATAAGTACATTTTAGTACATACATAACTAAAATCAAAGAGATAATCTACAGTAAGGAATTTGATTCCGCTATTTTTTTTTTCTTTATGCCTACTGAACAATAAAAGCCACGTCATTTCGGTTTAGAATTTTTGAATGGCAATTGAATTCGGACTTTCAAGCAAACTACAAGCGGTGATTTTTGGACAGAAATACGATACGCGTGCAAAGTTTATTATACAAGAATTTTTTTTCCTTTGCTAATTGAAAAGTTACGGATAGTAAAACAATTTAGCAAAATAAGAAACTGAATCGCGGGAAAACCCAAAATCAATTCCAAAAACAAACAAAAAGAAAAGAAGGAAAATGAATTGTAATTAGCATACCATCCCTATTTTAATTTTTAAATAAACTGTCCGAGAAAATATCTGGCGCATGCTTGGCTTAAACCTGAGAGGCCAGGTTACTGGGGTTGAGAAAACTGTCCGGCTTTCTTCCACAGCATCTATGTACGTACGAGAGATGAACACGGAGTGCCAAAAATCCTGATCAAGAAGTTGCTGCACAAAAGGAAATTGATCCACATTCCTAACTATCAGCTGCTATTTGAAATATTTCATCTGGAATAAGTATATTCATAACTTAACATCAACTAGAGAAAAAATCGCATATGAACTAAGTGTATTCTTAAATCGTCTAACCTCATTTTATTTCATGTACTAATTTTAGCTTAATAAAATTATACTAACTAATTATTCTATAGGTAAACATAAATAATCTTAATGTAAAATTGAAATAATCAAACCTTAACCAAAATTACGAATTTAATTGAATGAATTACTAACTACAAAGAATTACTAATTTGTATTCATACAATTTTGAACAAAATTTCTATAAGGTGTGTTTATTTCTATCTCTGTAACTTAATCAAATATGTACGTTAATATTATATATATATGTGTGTATGTATGTTCAGATATACGAGTATGGACATAAATATGTGGACTTAATTTTGCATTCCTAAATTGATAATTATAATCTTACATTCCTAATGCGGGAAAACCTAACTTAAATTATATCTTTTGGGTAATAACTTAACCACTATTAATATCTCTAGATTTTTGTTTCTCTTAAAATTAGCAATTATCGTTGGTATCATCATCATATTCCTTGCTGGGCCCAACACTGGAACATCATGATATGGAATTCGTGCGCAACAACAACAACGATATTTGATTGTAAGTTACAAAAACAACAACATTAATTAATTTTTATAACTTTAACTCTGCTCATATTTTCGATAAGTTCAATTCCGTCCGTTCCACTTTATCCTACTCTCAATATATACAGATCATTATATATATATATTTTTAATTAAAACTTCAGTCTTGCATTGTCACGTTAAGGAATTGCATTGTAAGATGGTTCTATGCATGTATGTTTGTACATAAATACATATATACATATGTACTCAATTAATTTTTTTTTTTTTTCTTGCTCTTTATTCCATACTTTCTTACATCTATACTTAAGGCTTATTGCATTCATATATATTACATATATATATATATATATATATATATATATATATATATATATATATATATATATATATATATATATATATATATATATATATATATATATATATATATATATATATATATATATATATATATATATATATATATATACAGTACGGGACAATTCAATGGAAACTTTTCTAAAAATTTATTTATTTATTTTTAGAAGTCGAAAATCAAAAATTATTTCTAAAGAAACTTGACAAGTATTTTAGAATTTCATTTTATAGATTCTTTTTGATATATAAACAAAAAAATAATAACATAAAAATAACGTAGTTCTAAAATTATAAAGAAAAATTAAAAGTATCAAATTTTGAGGTATTGACAAAACAATGGAAACTTAAAATTTACTCTAATAAAAACCTTCGGCCTATTATCAAAAATTAATATTTTGTTGGGTATCCTTTGTTTTTAATTACTGCATCACAGCGACGATGCATTGACCCAATTAATTTGTCAATTGTATCCTTTGGTACCTTTTGCCATTCACTCAAAACTGCATTGGATAAATCTTCCTTCCATGTGTAATTTCGAGTTCTTATCTTGCGTTCTACAATTTCCCATAGATTTTCTATGGGATTGAGATCCGGGGATTGGGCAGGCCACTTCAAAACACGGACCTCATTTGATTGTAACCAGTCAGTTACAACCCTAGAGGTGTGTTTTGGATCATTGTCATGCTGAAATCTCCAAATTAGTGGCATGTTCTCCTCTGCATATGGATACATTATGTCGTTTAAAATGGATCTGTAGCCGACACCAGTCATTGTATCCTTTATAATGTGAATTGGGCCCATTCCTTGCCCAGAAAAACAGCCACACACTATAATATTGCCACCTCCAAACTTGACTGTCTTGCTTGTGTACTTTGGGTCTAGTCTCTTTCCCTTTGGCCGCCTTACAAATGATCTTCCATCATTGCCCCTTAAATTATATTTGGACTCGTCTGAAAAAAGGACAGTGTTCCATTTCTCTTTAGACCAATTTATGTGCTTTCTGGCAAATTTTAAACGAGCAGCACGGTTTTTCTCCGATATCAGAGTTTTTTTCGCAGGGCGGAAGCAACCAAGACCAGCCTCGCGGGCTCTACGGCTAATTGTTCGAGAGCTAACATCCAATCCAAGAACATTTTTAACCTTTCTTGATGCCATTTGGGGGTCTTTTTTGAACTCTCTTGATATTAATTTATCCTGTCTTGGAGTAGTTTTACGTGGTCGTCCTCCTGAATGCAGAGTTTTAACAGTACCCGTTTCACGAAATTTCTTGATAATCTTCGAAATTGCTGATTTATTCATCGAATATCGAAATCACAAATAGTTTTTTGTTTTAATCCAGCATTAAAATCATTTATTATTTTTATTTTTAAATCTTCACTTATCTTGACTCTAGCCATTTTTACTAATTATGTATTCAAGATTCTTGTGTTTAAAATATTTGAAAAAAGAAGCTGGCAAGAGAGTAATTTAAAAAATAACGGTAAATTATTATGCATTTTGTCTCGTTTTTTCATCAATACATTTTGCTTTAGTCATCTTTCGTGCAGAAGTGTAAAAGTTTCCATTGTTTTGTCGAACCCCAAAAATTTTATACTTTTAATTTTTCTTTATAATTTTAGAACTACGTTATTTTTATGTTATTATTTTTTTGTTTATATATCAAAAAAAATCTATAAAATGAAATTCTAAAATACTTGTCAAGTTTCTTTAGAAATAATTTTTGATTTTCGACTTCTAAAAATAAATAAATAAATTTTTAGAAAAGTTTCCATTGAATTGTCCAGTACTGTATATATATATATATATATATATATATATATATATATATATATATATATATATATATATATATATATATATATATATATATATATATATATATATATATATATATATATATATATATATATATATATATATATATATATATATATATATATATATATATATATATATATATATATATATATATATATATATATATATATATATATATATATATATATATATATATATATATATATATATATATATATATATATATATACATATAAATGTATATATGGGATATACCTCAATGTATCTAAATTATTTTGTTTTCATTTGAATTTATAAATATGAACAAATAAATATCGTTTGCTTTGGGAATGACATGTTTAGCACTATGGGAGTTTACTTAATGTAAGTGGAAATCTGAATAAGGGATAATCAAATAATGACGGGTATTTTTGATTATCAAAAGGGTCTGATGAAAGATCAGCTTGGTGGGAACAATTGTACCCTTTCGGCATAACATCTTGCCTATTTTGTACTACTCTTTGAACATTTCTTTTATTCCATACAATTTGGCTTCTATGGCATGTGATGGATTTATTTGTCACACGTTGAAATTCGGGTTGAGAACCATTTTGCCGTATATCTGACATGCTAGCTGCGAATCTACATCTTTCATGCCTCTTACTCGGTTTCTGTAGAGATTTTCAATTTTCATCGTAAAAACATAATTAAGGATCTAGTCAACGTGTAACAAATATGGCGCCCAACGTGGGGCATGTAGTATATATATTTTTGTTGCGATTTTTGCAGAATATTATCTTGCATATCGAACACATATTAGCGGGTTTTAGAGACAGGACTGATTGTGCTATATCCAAATAAAGTTTAGCCTTCTTATGTAAGTCATAGATTGTCTTAAATCAAGTTATAAGACACTTCTATTTGCGACGTATGGAAGTCAGAACTTATATTTAAAACCAAAGAACTTGTATTTAAAACCAACGTTTTAAACCTACATAGATATTGTAGTTAGAATGCATAGTAGACAAGCTTGGTAGTACGCTTGCTTTAAATGCTTAAAAAAATAAAATAAAAATGTTAAATCTATATTCAAGTCCATACCAGACTTTAAGTGTAAAGTCTCTTATGTTGCGGTTTATTGGTTATTATCTTCAATATTTATATATGGTTAATATCAGATTATTTAGTTAATTACGTAACTTCAATTACATCAGCTACGTCTTACACTTGTAGTAAGCTAAGTTCTAATTTTGTTAAAATTTGTCATTCCCATGCAGCCGTCGTATATAATCCAATCAAATAAATATAATTATATTTTGTAATAATATAACCTTTCTGTAAATTATTTCTCGCGATTTTTCACCTAACATTATTTTGGACAAGTTACTCGTTTTAAATAATTTTAGTCATTTTCAAAAAACGCATTTAATTTGGTTTATGAATATGAACACTAAAAGCTCAAATCCAAATCTAATGCAAAAAATGTCAACACGAAGTAGACACATAGTTGCTCATAGCCCAACAGCGACTTCGGGTGGTGATAAAACCGTATCATCGGAAATTGCTTCTCGCAATGAACCTATAAGTACACAGGATTTTAATCCTGACAAGCATTCTCAATGTACACTACCCTCATCTCATTCACAAGAGGGAAATAATGAACATAGGCTTCAGGATTTAGCACAGGCTGTGCACCCAGGTGCAATACCGAAAGATACACCTAAAAGCGATATCTCAATGGATTTCCTTATTAGCACATTCCAACAAACCTTGCGCGAAACTCAAGAAACATTCCGAAAGGAATTTGATGAGTTAAAAAGTAATATAGGAAAGGATTTCAATAACATTTCGTTAAATGGGAATTCAAATGGAATACAGATGGCTTCAGTTCCCCACTCACCTAGGAATGACTCCAATGTTCAATTACAACAGTGGAAAATTTGTTATGACGGTACTAGCTCTGTATCCGACTTTTTGTTTAAAATCGAGACCTTGTGTGATCGCACCAAGTGTTCTCATGACTATTTAATGGCAAATTTTCATGTTCTTCTAAGTGGAAAAGCAGAAAACTGGTACTGGATGTTTACGAAACAAAACAGAAATGCCAACTATACCTTTCTTAAATACGCCCTTACTAAGGAATTCGGAAATTCCGAAAGCGATCAGGATATAATCTTAAAAACACCAGAAAGAAAGTTATGACGATTTTCATTCAGCAGTTGTAACGATGAACTCCACACTCAGGGAACCTATACCGGAGCATTCGTTAATAGAAATATTAAAAAGAAATGTCAACGTAAATTTGAAATTTATATTATTTAATTCGCAAACAAATACCCTTAACGATTTGCGCGATTTAGCAAGAAAAGGAGAAGAGATTTTAAAGGATACTAAAAGTTATCCTATTCCTCTTTCTTCTAGACATATCAATGAGGTGGACTTGAAGGAGGATTTGGAGGAGGACGTGGAAATTGATCCTCAAATTGAAGTAATTCTTTTTCCAAATCGCAAGGTAGATTATTCCAGAATTCTCTGCTGGAATTGCTCAGACTTAGGTCATTCGTATATCTATTGTCCCCTGGAAATACGAAACCTTTTTTGCTATAAGTGCGGCTATAAAGGTGTCGTTACTACAAAATGCCCAAATGATCACCAGGGAAATGTAAAGAGCGGCGAGGTAAAGACCGGGTTACCTCGCTTGGAGCAGTATATTCCGGGAATGAAGAACTCGTTTCAACAAAAGTAACTGCAAACTATAGCCCCTTAAATTTTAGCACGATTTCAGAATACGTAAAATTAATATCCAGAGCAATAATGCCAATTAATTCTGAAGTGCCAAGTACACCAGATTCCAAAACAATTGGTTCAAATATTCACTTAACTGATAGTTCAGAAAACAAGAGTTTTCCAAATTTTGTTGATAAACGATATATATCAAAAAAAATTTACAAATGTAGAATCAGACACAATCTAAGAAAAGCAGTTCGTAAGAAGATAGAAAGCACAATACTATCAGGAAACGATAACCGTCCGTTTGCAAATGTGTATATTTGTGGCGAAGAGGTTATCGGCTTACTTGATTCTGGTGCAAACGTGTCCGTACTTGGGAAAGACTGTTTAGAGTTTATCACTCGAAATAATATAAAGATAAAAAACCTGAAGTCGTCACTGTCAACAGCGAACGGTGAAAGACAAAAGGTCATAGGCTCTTGTAGACTCCCTGTTAGTTTTAAAAGGGTTGTTAAAGATATAGTTTTCTATTTAGTACCCTCACTTCAACAAAAAGTTTACCTTGGCGTAGATTTTTGGCAAATTTTTGCATTAGCTCCCCACATTATTCAAAATGTGTCTGAATTGGCGGAATCTACCGAAAGTCAGTTCAAATACCACCAATTGACTAAAGAGCAACAGCTAGAACTCGACAGAGTGATATTAGAATTTCCTTCTTTTGAAAATTTAGGCTTGGGTTGCACTGACCTGTTGGAACATGAAATAGACACTGGCGATTGTCCTCCAATAAAAACAAAACTATCCTCTGTCACCACCAAGAATGGCTGAAGCTCACAAAGAGGTAGAGAGGTTACTATCAATGGGGGTTATAGAGGAATCTAACTCTCCGTGGTGCTCTCCAGTTGTTTTAGTTAGAAAACCTGGAAAAGTCAGACTCTGCATAGACTGCAGACGCCTGAACTCAGTAACCAAGAAGGACTCATATCCATTGCCACATATTAATGGCTTGCTAAGCAGACTTAAGGATACTCACTACATTAGTGGCATCGATTTAAAGGATGCTTTTCTTCAGATACCTTTATCTGCGACCTCTAAAGAAAAGACAGCATTTGTGGTGCCAGGTAAGCCACTATATCAATATAAATATATGCCATTTGGACTATGTAATGGTCCACAAACAATGAGCAGACTAATGGATAGGGTTATCCCGTCAAGGCTAAGGGAAAACGTGTTTATTTATTTGGACGATCTACTCATATGTAGTGAATCATTCGAGTCACACTGTCAGACCCTGAAACAAGTAGCATCTTGCCTAAGATCAGCAAAATTAACTATAAATGTTATAAAAAGTAAGTTCTGTCAGCGGGAAATTAACTATTTAGGTTATATAATTGGCCAAGGCTGTTTGAAGGTTGATAGTTCAAAAATAGAAAGTATTACTTCATTTCCTTTACCTAAATCACCAAGACATCTAAGGAGGTTCATCGGTATGGCTAACTGGTACCGTGGATTTATTTATAACTTTGCTAGCCTAAGTGGACCTTTGACTGACTGCCTAAGAAAAACTAATAAACCTTTTAAGTTATCAGAAGAGGCTATCAATTCGTTTGAAATCTTGAAGCAGGCGCTCTCTTCAGCACCTGTGCTCGCTCAGCCAGATTATTCCAAAGAATTTATTGTACAATGTGACGCCTCTAAGGTCGGAGTAGGAGGTGTATTATTGCAGTTTGACAATGATGGGAAGGAGCACCCAATTGCTTTCGTTTCACAAAAACTAAATAGAGCTCAGCAGAATTACACAGTAACGGAACTAGAGTGTTTAGCAGCTGTCATATCTGTACAAAGATTTCGTATGTATATAGAAGGGCTACCTTTTCGAATTGTAACCGACCACTCCAGTCTAAAATGGCTTATGAACCAGAAGGATTTATCTGGCCGTTTGGCTAGGTGGAGCCTTAAGCTCCAACGGTTTAATTTCAAAATTGAACACCGAAAAGGTTCTTTAAACGTGGTTCCTGACACTTTATCCCGGTTTGATGCTGATGAGCTAAACATTGATTGTGCAATTTGGGACGTTAACTTAGATAGTACGGAGTTTGATAGCGTAGAATATCAATCTATTCTTTAAACAATCTTGGAAAATAAACACTCCCTTCCTGATCTTTGTGTAAAAGGTAAACTTATTTTAAGCGGGTGAAATTTAGACAGGGACTAGAAGATGAAGAAAAAGATCTCTGGAAGTTGTGGTTACCAGATCTGTTAACAAAAATTGCGATTGGTAAGGCGCATAACTCAAAAGATGCCTGTCATGGGGGCTTTTCAAAAACCTTGTATCGAGTTAGGCAGACATATTTTTGGCCAAAGATGTCAAAGGATATAAAAGATTTCGTGAACAAGTGTGAGCTATGCAAGCTAACTAAGAGTAATAACGTTATTTCTAGACCACCAATGGGTGCTCAGTTTGAGACGTTCAGACCATTTCAGCGTTTATATTGTGATTTTTTAGGGCCTTATCCATGCTCTAAAGCTCAAAACTCTTTCATTTTTATTTGCCTTGATCACTTTACGAAATTTATATTTATGAAACCAATGCGAAAAGCAACCAGTTTAAACGTCATTTCATTTTTGCAAACTGATGTATTCCCAACATTTGGGGTACCTCAATATATCCACAGTGACAACGGAAAACAATTCATTTCTAAAGAAATGAGTGATTTTTTTTTATCTCTATGGCATAACACATATAAAAACTGGATTCTACTCCCCTCAAGCGAATGCATCAGAAAGAGCAAACCGTGAAATCATAACGAAGCTCAGGATTTTGTTAAAGAATGATTCCAATCATTCAAATTGGGACCGACATATACCACAAATATTTTCAGTGCTAAGGAGTGATAACCATAGTTCGATTAACTGTTCCCCGTATTATGCACTTTTTGGGCAAAATATGTGCCAGCATGGTAGTTCCTATTCACTTTTGGAAAAACTAAACAGTCTAAACTATGATCAGGTTTATATACAATCAAATTCTGACCAGCTACACAGGATAAGGGAAAAGATAAAAGAAAATCTTGAAAAGGCTCATTGTAAAGCTCGAAATGTCTACAACTTAAGAACTAGAAACATTGAATACCAGCAGGACCAAATAGTTTATCGCCAGAACCACATTTTGAGCGACGCTTCAAAAAAAGTAAATGCAAAATTTATGCCCAAGTATATTAAATGTAAAATTGTTAAAAAAATTGGCAATTCATTATACGACGTTCAGGACCTTAAAGGAAATTACGTAGGGCGATTCCACGCTTCTGACCTAAAACCATAATGATTGCCCGGCTTGTCGTGGGTCGCGCCACACGTTATTCAATTTTTTTATGATTTCTATATATTGTGATAGATGAGAAGAAATCTTTCCTGTTCGTTAATTGATGTCAAATCTCTGAACGAAGCAGGTATGTTATGATTTTTGGCAAGAAGATTCCTTACAGGAAATTTTAATCAACTAAAATAGGTAAACCTTTTTACCACATATCATGTACTGAAACCCCTACATAATATTTACTGTGGGTTCGCTCTATCACGATACATTTTTTTTCCTTTTTTTTTCTCAAAGCGATTAACTCTTTTAACTCTTTGGTACATAAGTACATTTTAGTACATACATAACTAAAATCAAAGAGATAATCTACAGTAAGGAATTTGATTCCGCTATTTTTTTTTTCTTTATGCCTACTGAACAATAAAAGCCACGTCATTTCGTTTGACAAAAAGCTCGGTTTAGAATTTTTGAATGGCAATTGAATTCGGACTTTCAAGCAAACTACAAGCGGTGATTTTTGGACAGAAATACGATACGCGTGCAAAGTTTATTATACAAGAATTTTTTTTCCTTTGCTAATTGAAAAGTTACGGATAGTAAAACAATTTAGCAAAATAAGAAACTGAATCGCGGGAAAACCCAAAATCAATTCCAAAAACAAACAAAAAGAAAAGAAGGAAAATGAATTGTAATTAGCATACCATCCCTATTTTAATTTTTAAATAAACTGTCCGAGAAAATATCTGGCGCATGCTTGGCTTAAACCTGAGAGGCCAGGTTACTGGGGTTGAGAAAACTGTCCGGCTTTCTTCCACAGCATCTATGTACGTACGAGAGATGAACACGGAGTGCCAAAAATCCTGATCAAGAAGTTGCTGCACAAAAGGAAATTGATCCACATTCCTAACTATCAGCTGCTATTTGAAATATTTCATCTGGAATAAGTATATTCATAACTTAACATCAACTAGAGAAAAAATCGCATATGAACTAAGTGTATTCTTAAATCGTCTAACCTCATTTTATTTCATGTACTAATTTTAGCTTAATAAAATTATACTAACTAATTATTCTATAGGTAAACATAAATAATCTTAATGTAAAATTGAAATAATCAAACCTTAACCAAAATTACGAATTTAATTGAATGAATTACTAACTACAAAGAATTACTAATTTGTATTCATACAATTTTGAACAAAATTTCTATAAGGTGTGATTATTTCTATCTCTGTAACTTAATCAAATATGTACGTTAATATTATATATATATATATGTGTGTATGTATGTTCAGATATACGAGTATGGACATAAATATGTGGACTTAATTTTGCATTCCTAAATTGATAATTATAATCTTACATTCCTAATGCGGGAAAACCTAACTTAAATTATATCTTTTGGGTAATAACTTAACCACTATTAATATCTCTAGATTTTTGTTTCTCTTAAAATTAGCAATTATCGTTGGTATCATCATCATATTCCTTGCTGGGCCCAACACTGGAACATCATGATATGGAATTCGTGCGCAACAACAACAACGATATTTGATTGTAAGTTACAAAAACAACAACATTAATTAATTTTTATAACTTTAACTCTGCTCATATTTTCGATATGTTCAATTCCGTCCGTTCCACTTTATCCTACTCTCAATATATACAGATCATTATATATATATTTTTAATTAAAACTTCAGTCTTGCATTGTCACGTTAAGGAATTGCATTGTAAGATGGTTCTATGCATGTATGTTTGTACATAAATACATATATACATATGTACTCAATTAATTTTTTTTTTTTTTCTTGCTCTTTATTCCATACTTTCTTACATCTATACTTAAGGCTTATTGCATTCATATATATTACATATATATATATATATATATATATATATATATATATATATATATATATATATATATATGTATATATATATATATATATATATATATATATATATATATATATATATATATATATATATATATATATATATATATATATATATATATATATATATATATATATATATATATATATATATATATATATATATATATATATATATATATATATATATATATATATATATATATATATATATATATATATTTATACATATATATATATATATATATATATATATATATATATATATATATATATATATATATATATATATATATATATATATATATATATATATATATATATATATATATATATATATATATATATATATATATATATATATATATATATATATATATATATATATATACATATAAATGTATATATGGGATATACCTCAATGTATCTAAATTATTTTGTTTTCATTTGAATTTATAAATATGAACAAATAAATATCGTTTGCTTTGGGAATGACATGTTTAGCACTATGGGAGTTTACTTAATGTAAGTGGAAATCTGAATAAGGGATAATCAAATAATGACGGGTATTTTTGATTATCAAAAGGGTCTGATGAAAGATCAGCTTGGTGGGAACAATTGTACCCTTTCGGCATAACATCTTGCCTATTTTGTACTACTCTTTGAACATTTCTTTTATTCCATACAATTTGGCTTCTATGGCATGTGATGGATTTATTTGTCACACGTTGAAATTCGGGTTGAGAACCATTTTGCCGTATATCTGACATGCTAGCTGCGAATCTACATCTTTCATGCCTCTTACTCGGTTTCTGTAGAGATTTTCAATTTTCATCGTAAAAACATAATTAAGGATCTAGTCAACGTGTAACAAGGTACGAAGTCAAAGTTAGTGCACCTCTCGGCAATTCGGATCATTGCACCATTTCTGCCTCCTTTTCGGCCTCTGAACTTCGCAACGTTTCGAAATCAGCTACGAAACTATCAAAATTTATCTACGAAAAGGCTCGTTGGGCCGAGCTCAACCAATTCTATGCGCATTTTAATTGGAAACTCTGCTTTCTAGACAATGACATAAATGCTTCAGCAAAAATGGTCGAGAACATGATATTGCTAGGGATGAAAACATTCATCCCCTCCAAGCAGATTTCGATTAAACCAAAAGCAAAATCTTGGTTTAATCCGACGTGCAAAAACGCAGTCAGATCCAGAGAGGAAGGATTCAGTAACTGGCGTTTAAACAAAACCCCAGACACTGATTTGCGCAAAAAGGCAAGATCTTCGTGTGCCAAGGTACTTAGGCGTGAAAAGTTTCTTCACGAACAACGCCTTCGTGCCAAGGTCCTTGCAGCTCGTCGGGGCAGTAAGACCTTTTGGTCTTTCGTTAAGAGAGTAAAGAACAGTGATAGTTCATCAATTCCAACTCTTTTAAATAATGACCAAGCATTCACAGACCCTGTTGACAAAGCTAACCTGTTGGCTGAAATCTTTGCAAGCAATTCCTGCTTGCCGGAAAGCAGTCAGCCACTTCCCGAGCTCGAGAGAGTATCTGTAACTATGCCGAAGATATTCTTCCGGGCGCGAGCAGTTAAAAGAGTTTTGGAAGACCTCGATATAAACAAAACTCCTGGACCGGATGGCATTCCAGCACTGGTCTTGAAGCAGTGTTCTTCTACGCTTGCGCGTCCATTAGCACGCCTCTTCAGCATACTTTACCACGCTGGTGAGTTTCCATCGTGCTGAAAGGTTGCTAATGTAACACCAATACCCAAAAAGGGTATGGCAAATAACCCCGAAAATTACCGCCCAATTGCAATTTGCTCTACACTCTCCAAAGTAATGGAAACCATGGTTAACCATCACCTTATGACGTGTCTGGAGTCGCATAAACTTCTTTGTGATCGTCAATATGGATTTCGTAAGGGTCGTTCAACTGGCGATCTTATGGCATATCTCTCAGAGAAATGGTGCCACTCAATCCATCATTTCGGTGAAAGTAGGGTGGTGTCTCTTGATATTTCAAAAGCGTTTGACAGAGTGTGGCATGGTGCACTATTGGCAAAACTTACTGCTTTTGGTGTCGGTGATGACTTCTCTCGGTTTATATCGATGGGCTCTCATCAAACGAGTTCAAGATTAGTTCAGGGGTACCGCAAGGCTCCGTTCTTTCTCCTACCCTATTTCGTATTTTCCTCAACGACCTTCTCTACCAAACTTCCAACCCTATCCACTCTTTCGCGGATGACAGCAGCATTTGTCACTCGTACTCTTTTAGTTATAGGCCCAACCTATCAGAGATCGCTGCCAAGAGACTAAATATGAATGATTCACTGAATAGTGATCTTCTATTAATCTCTGAATGGGGTCGTAAAAACAGGGTCGCCTTTAATGCTCGTAAGACCCAGTGTTGCTTATTCACGCACAAGCAAACCACCGCAAATGCTGCTTCATCTGCACTCATGGATGGTATAAATATTGAGGAATCGGATGCTCTTGATGTTCTTGGAATGAAGATACAGTGTGATGTTCGCTGGACTGAACACATTTTTCATGTCTCCAAAGAAGCATTCAAGTGCCTCGGTTTTTTGAAACGGTGTAAGATGTACTTCACTCCATCCGATCTCCTTACTATTTATACCACCTACATCCGACCGAAAATGGAATACAACTCTCATGTTTGGGCCGATGCCTCAAAGTCTATTTTGGGGTTACTCGACCGTGTGCAGGAGAGGGCGAAGAAGCTCATCGGTGACAGTAGGGTATCCAACTCTATTGACTCACTGGAGCATCGACGCAGTGTGGGATGCGTTACTCTGTTCTATCGATACTACAATGGATTTTGCTCTGACGAGATTAGAGATCTTGTTCCCGAAACGCGCACATTTTTACGTAGCACGCGTTCATCGTCTAGAGCTCACCCATTTGTGGTCGATTGCCCGGGGAATCGTACTACGCATTACAGAGAGAAATCGTTTTTCAGCCGTACTCTTCGTCTGTGGAATAAGTTGCCTGCAGACGTCTTTCCGGTCTGTTATAACGTTGAAAAGTTCAAGTCAAATGTTCACAAACACTACTCCCTCTTTCCCCCTCCTCACAACCTATTTTCCTAGTTCTGGTACAATGCACTGCATATATAGGGGTCATCCCCTGAGTACTATCCCAATGTAAAAAAAAATAACATTTTTTCTTAAAGTCCAGCCAATGCTAGACAAAAAATTATGATTCAGCGAATGTATCAGAATACCGTGCCACAGCACATCATCTGTTATGCTCCCGAATGGAAGCCAGGGTGTCCCTTCTTTTTAATCGTGTGTGACCACCAAAGGTAAGGATATCTCGAGCAAGTGGATTTGGGTGGATTTCAAGTTTGGTTATATACCTTCCAGCATATTTGGCATATTCATCTTTTACTAAAGGTACGTTTAGGTCCTTGTGAATTCGAGAATTTTTTACATACCATGGGGCTGCTGTAATCGTACGTAGAACGCTGTTTTGACGCCTTTGAATTTTTCCAATATTCGATGCGGAGGCGGTGCCCCATAGTTGAATTCCATAGCACCATATTGGCTTTAGTATCGCGTTATACAGCAAAAGTTTGCAATCTAAGCTCAGGGTGGAATTTCTGCCGATGAGCCAATTCAATTGCGCGGCTTTTAATTTTATCTGGGTTGTTTTTGCGTCAATGTGTTTCTTCCAAGTTAGTCGACGGTCGAGGTGAATACCGACATATTTGACGTCACTGTATTGTGAAATTATTTGATTATTAATTTTTATTGACGGGCATGTATTTTTACGCAGTGTGAACGTGATATGGACACATTTTTGTTCATTGACATTGATTTTTCAGAGTTTTAACCATTTCTCTAAATTGTAAATATGTTCCTGCAAATTTTGTGATGCTGTTTGGTGGTTTTCATGTACACTGAAAAAAGCCGTATCGTCTGCAAACGTGGATGTATGAATTTTATCGCTTGTTGGCATGTCAGAAGCATAAATCAAGTATAAGGTAGGGCCCAGTATGCTGCCTTGTGGGACGCCTGCGTCGATTGTTTGAATGGGGCTATAAAACTCACCTTCGTTAACGATAAATTTACGTCCATACAAATAACTTTCAAAAAGTTTGTGGGTGTTCGCAGGAAAGTTTAGTTTTATTTTGTGCATTAAAACGTCATGCCACACTTTGTCAAAAGCTTGGGAAACGTCAATGAAAAGTGCAGAGCAATACTTCTTGTCTTCAAATGATTTTTTTATGACATTAACTAGTCTGTGTGTCTGTTCGATGGTACTATGTGTGGCCCTAAAACCGAACTGATGATCAGGAATACATTCTATTTTTTCCAGTACTGGACTCAACTTCATCAGTAGCAATTTCTCAAATAGTTTTGAAATTGTTAGCAGTAGACTTATTGGTCTGTACGATTCTACTTTAGTATGATCCTTCCCCGGCTTAGGTATCATCGTTATCATAGACACTTTCCACTCGACCGGATAATACTCAAGGCGTAAGATACCGTTGAAAATAAAAAGAAGAATTCTTGTAGCCACGAGAGGTAGTTGTACAAGCATTGCACCAGTAATTTTATCCATACCTGGAGCTTTCTTAGAGTTTATTTTATTGATAACGTTTTCCACATCTGGAAAACTAAATCTCAAGGACACAGGCGTTCTTACGGCAAATGGTGGAAATACTGCTATGTCGTTTGCTGCATCATCTGTAAAAACATTTCTCAAGTGATTTACATACAACATCCCCTTTTCGGAATCGGTTCTTGCCCAGTCGCCAGTTGGAGTCCGCAAAGGTGGCTTACCTCTAACGGGTCTTTTTAAACCTTTTGCCGCTTTCCACAAAGAATAGTCTGATTGAGGAGTGGCATCAAGGCTTTCCAAATATGATTTAAGGGAAGCCATTCTTTCTATTTCAAGCAGATTTCTCAATTTGGTTACACATACTCGTAGCCTAATTTTAAGCTGGGGAGACCTGCGGAGTTGCCACTCCCTTCTAACTCTTCTTTTTTCTGACAAAAGTTGCTCAATTTCCGACGAATAAGATCTATTGTTCTCGTTTCTGTATCTTATATAGTTAGTGCTAGCATGTTGTACGGCCAGTTTAAGGCTTTTGGAAAAACTATTAATGGACACGTCAATATCTTTAGGCGTTCTCAAAGCAATATTCTCCGTACAATCAGTACTCAAATATTTTTTATATATTAGCCAATTAACTCTAAGTCAGTAGACGGGGAGTAAAACTCTTGGGGGGGGAAAAACAGATATTATTGTGGGTGAGTGATCTGATGACAAATCTAACGAAGGCTCCACTTGAAACCAATCTAAAGGAAAACTTCTCGAAACTCCAAAATCTATAACATCTGGAATCTTTCGTCTGTCTGACGGCCAATGCGTGGGGTGACCACCTGAAATCACATCTAAGCCCATTTTAGAAATGGTATCAAAAAGTACACGGCCTTTCGGAGAAATTAAACGTGAAGCCCAAAAAGTGTGTTTAGCGTTATAGTCACCAGCCGCTATAAATCGAGGCCCAAGTGATTTGAAAAAATCCGAATATTGGTTTTCTGTTACTGAAAACCGAGGCGGTAAGTAAATCGAGGAAATAACAATTTTCTCATTACAAAATTCAATGCATACATTAGTTGCTTGCAGATATTCCTCACGTGTTTCGTTGAACCAATAGTGCTTAATTCTGGCTTTTATCAAAATTGCCGATCCCCCACAAGATCTTCCACGGGGATCTTTGGTGTCATATAGTATGTAGCCATTAATCCTGAAATAACTTGTTGACGTCAGGTGAGTTTCAGCGATTAACATTATATCGATTTGCTTTTTCATAAGGAAGTGCTCAAGTTCATTTTTATGCTGGCGGATGCCGTTTGCGTTCCAGAAACATATTTTCAAACAAATCATTTTTTTATTTGTTTAAAATAGCCTGCAAAATTATGGTTTGCATTTTCAGCATTTCTTGCATCATGCTCGTCATAGAAGCCGTAAAAGTGTTTATTGATTGAACAAGAGTCTGCAGCGTTGTCTCAAGATTGCTAACATTTGGATCGCAGTTTTGGGACTTGGATTGCTGATTTAAATTTGGAGTATCAGCTTTAACCACATTAGCATGTGAAATTTGTTTGGCGTTTTGCAAGTTAATATGGCTAGTTGCCTGGCCTGCCTGGGGAATACTATTTGCAACAATGATATTTGACTGCGGTGGCTGCTTAGGAGGTACAGAAATCTTATTTGTCATTGACTGTTTAAAGTGAGCATACACTGGGCACCCTCTGTAATTTGCAGTGTGGTTACCTCCACAATTACTGCATTTTTTAACGCTCGAATCAGTTTTTGATTTTTTGCACTGTGATGTGCCGTGAAGCTCTCCACACACAACACAAACTGCGGGCAAGTTACAATATGCCTTAGTGTGGCCAAATTCTTGGCAGTTTAGGCATTGAACGGGACCTAAACGTTTATGCGGCTCCTCTATGGTGACCCTACGATGCAAAAGAAATTTAAGGTTGTAAATTGGATGAACCTCATTTTTCTTCAGAACGACATCCCCTGGTTCCATTTCAACCCTAAACATGGGTTGAGGAATCTTTTCACGGTTCCTTATGTTGGTTACATTTTTTATTTTAAAGCCTTCCTCTTGCAATCCAGTCTTAATATCATCCGTGTCTACACAAGGGTCAATTCCTTTTATAACGACCTGAAGACCTTTAGCACTTTTAAGCTGGTAAGTGTAAAAAGATCTTTTCTCCTTCTCCAGAACGTCAGACAGTTTTCGGTATTCACTTTCATTATTTACCTGGATTTTTGTTTCACTGATACTGCCACGCTTAACTGATGTAACGTTAAAAGTTTCTTTGCCGATCGCCGTGATAAGTTCTTTTACCAGTAGTAGGCTCTCTCAAATATATTGGCGGTGGTTTAAAGGCTTTCTTAGATGTTGTTGCCTCCACAGTCTGAAGGATAGCAAATCTATTATTTTCAGTTGTTGTTTTGGTGCTATTATTTTTTGGTATTTTCGATTGAGACGACACTTGAGCGGATTTGGGGCTTCGCTGACGTTTAGCTACAGTTACGTACCTGTCCATGCCTACTTGTGTTTTCGGCTTATCTGCAACAATTATAGTGGATGATTGTTTGTCTTCTGTTGTAAGAACAATATTTGGCGAGCTTGAAGGCTGGCGTTTCTTATCATTTATGGAAAGTAGATTATTCAATGATTTTTTAATAGATTCATCTTCGGAAATCCATTAATTTTTGCTAGTAGAGCTAAGGTCTTTCTCAGAACTACATCTGCTAGGTAAGCTCATGCAGTGTTTTATTAAAGAAAAAAGTTTTTTATTATAGAAAATAAAAATGTAATTTATAGTTTTTTTCTCAGACTACCTTCGTAATCTTCCGCACAATAACAACAATAAAATTTAAGCACTGTCTCTGCACTTGTTTTGTAATTGATATTATTGCTTTATTATTAAAAGTTTAAGGAATTTATTTTCCCGTTGTTTTTTTTTTTAAATAGTTTGTTGTTTGCATAATTTATTACAACGTATTTTGTTTTTTTTTTTATGCTCGTAATTTAACACTATGTATTATTGTTTTTGTATGTCAGTTTACCAACATGTATAAAAAATTATTTTTGTCCGCTTTCAATTAACACGACCGTATGGTTGAAGAGTTGCGAGAACATGACAAAAGACTGAACTGCTTCGTTTTTTTTTTTTTTTTTTTTTTTTTTTTTTTTTGCAATAAAAATGTTGAAAAACGTATTTACGCTTATGTATGTTTAGCCTTTTATTTCATGTAGATTTAATTCAATTTACATCAACTGAATTGAAATATTGCAGTTAATTTTTTTGAACAAAAATTTGTTATATAAATAGTATATTAAACTGTTCTGCATAATGATTTTCAACGTATATCCATGTAAAAAAATCCAATCTATAACGTGAACTAAATCAAAAACGTGAACACCCTGGGTAAAAATTAGTTCACGTTTTTGCGAGTCGACTTTATTGCGAATGAAGACGTACAGTTAAGGAAATTTGAGAGAATAAATGTATTTTTTATATCATGGTATTAATTATAGCAAAGTTGGGGCAATTGTGTCATTATTTTTGACTGTGGTTCTAGAAATTTTATTTATAGGCTTTTTCCACTGAACAACATCTAACATCTACCATCAGTTTTTAAAGATGATAACATCTTCCCATAAGAAAAATTCAAAAATTTTCAACATCTTTATAAAATGTTCCTATCTCATGTTATTCTATTCAACATCTTTCGAGTATTTCATTGTCACCACTAGAAAAGTGGCAATAATGTCGATTATTCTTGTGGCATCACTGAAAAAACGTCATTTGTTTTGAAAAAAATCAGAAAAAATTATAATTTATTTATCATGTGTCAATTGTTTGCGTGTGTGTTTTCTTCCTTACTGGGGGTCTCCATTAGCCATGAACATAGTATGAGCATCATGGCGAACATCGCAAATGGCTAATGTGACCGCTCATGGTCATGTTTCGTTCATGCTCTGACATCGATGCTCGAGCATATGGCTGAGCATCAATGTTCGCCATAAAGTTGGCCATCACGTAAAAAAATACACAAAATAGCGCCGAATTGAACACTTTGATAAGGTAAATCCGAACATACATACGTATTCGCCACATACAGAACATGAACTTTTTTTTACACTCGCTCTGCCGACGTTATGTGCATGCCATGTTCAAGTCAATGGCACGTGAAGACACGGCGCTAATTTTTTTTTCTGAAATACTTTTTTCTCCGTTTGTGCCAAATTTTTTATGTGTCCTACATTTTGTTTATAGACATAAGTACGTATATTTTATAATTAATCCTCTTTTTCCTTTCTAATTAATTTTTTTCGAAACAATTTGGCGTGCTTTTGTTCAATTGTTTGAAAATTGAAATAATAATATTTTTGATTGATAGTAGATGTTAGATGTGAGCAATGTGAAGAGTGTTTCACATTTTCAACACGCTTCCATGAAGATATTGATCAGTGTATATATGTATATATATATATATATATATATATATATATATATATATATATATATATATATATATATATATATATATATATATATATATATATATATATATATATATATATATATATATATATATATATATATATATATATATATATATATATATATATATATATATAATAATTTATTTATTAATACAAAAAAATAAATTTAATTATATAATTTTTAAAATAAATTATTTAATAATAAAAAAAATTAAATTAAAATATTTTATTTATTAATTTTCATTTTATTTTTATAATTATAATAATATATATATATATACAGTACTGGACAATTCAATGGAAACTTTTCTAAAAATTTATTTATTTATTTTTAGAAGTCGAAAATCAAAAATTATTTCTAAAGAAACTTGACAAGTATTTTAGAATTTCATTTTATAGATTCTTTTTGATATATAAACAAAAAAATAATAACATAAAAATAACGTAGTTCTAAAATTATAAAGAAAAATTAAAAGTATAAAATTTTTGGGGTTCGACAAAACAATGGAAACTTAAAATTTACTCCAATAAAAACCTTCGGCCTATTATCAAAAATTAATATTTTGTTGGGTATCCTTTGTTTTTAATTACTGCATCACAGCGACGATGCATTGACCCAATTAATTTGTCAATTGTATCCTTTGGTACCTTTTGCCATTCACTCAAAACTGCATTGGATAAATCTTCCTTCCATGTGTAATTTGTGTAAATAATGTGTAAAAATAAATTTTTAGAAAAGTTTCCATTGAATTGTCCAGTACTGTATATATATATATATATATATATATATATATATATATATATATATATATATATATATATATATATATATATATATATATATGTATATATATATATATATATATATATATATATATATATATATATATATATATATATATATATATATATATATATATATATATATATATATATATATATATATATATACCACCAACGGTTGTTCATTTGTTTGAAAGGTGTAAAGAAATGTTAGAGACGTTTATAAATAGAAAAGCTTGTTTTTTGTGTTTTGACGGATATTATTAGAGCATTTTTCTTTTTAAATTCTCAGCAATTTATTTGGATTGTTGGGATATAAAGTTGAATGTTTGAGAATATCTTTCAAAAATTTCCAAAGTCTACTGATGATTAGGGTAGTTCCTATGAAATGTCGACATATAGATAGCTGGGAAACATAGAAAACAAGCTATTTATAATTTTTTATATATATATTTTTTTTTTTTTTTTGCCCTTAAGCAGGTATGAATGCAAGTGTAACAAATTTAGCATGATAGAAAAAAATGGCTACAACAATAAAAACACAACATTAAAAAAATAACAGGTATTTTGTTTGTGTAAAAGAGCGAATCCATACTTCAGCTGACAAAACTAGTTGATAAAGAACATGTGCAAAAATTTAAATGGCGCCGAAAAAGCTAAACAACACTGGACAGAGTAAGTGCCGACGGATTGACCGAATTTGGCTGAATTCGCCGATGCATCCACCTAATAGTGAATTCGCCTTAAGACTTAGCATGAGTGAGTTATTAACATATTAATATACTTACTACTTTTAACATATAAAAAAGTAATGCTGAATGGTTTTTAATTTTTGTCATACTAAGCACAATTTTTTAAGTTAAATTTGCCAGGTCTTCGTAATATGATATTATTTCTTATTTTACCTTCAGTGAATTTTATAAATTGTTGTAAATTTTATTCACCCTTCTATTAATAACCAATTAAAACGATGAAATCATTTAGCCTAGAGCTCAAATAATTTCATCGTTTGAATTCAGTGATTTTTTTTATCACGATATTGACAACACCACAAAATAAATGTAACGTAAAAATGTAAGAAAATTCTATTTTCTACAGGTTTATACATTCCGATTACGTTACATTACATTTCAATAACTGTTCTAACTGCTTTACACATAACAAAACCGATCAGCTGTTTAATTACGTTACATTTGCATTACATTCCAGTCGGCTAACTGAGCCTTAAGTTGTATTAAATACAAGTTCAGTTGTTTTTTATTTTTATCTTGGACCAGTACTCAGAGGATGACCCCTATATATACAGTGCATTATACAAGAACTAGGAAAATAGGTTATGAGGAGGGGGAAAGAGAGAGTAGTGTTTGCGAACATTTGACTTGAACTTTCTAACGTAATAACAGACAGGAAACACGTCTGCATGCAACTTATCCCACAGATGAAGCCTACGGCTGAAAAACGAATTCTCTCTACAATGCGTAGTACGATTCCCTGGCCAATCGACCATAAATGAATGAGCTCTGGACGATGAACGCATGCTACGTAAAAATGTGCGAGTTTCGGGAATAAGATCCCTAATCTCGTCAGAGTAAAATCCATTGTAGTAACGATAGAACAGAGTAACGCACACCACATTGCGTCGATGCTCCAGCGAGTCAATAGAGTTGGATACCGTACTGTCACAGATAAGCTTCTTAGCCTTCTCCTGCGCACGGTCGAGTAACCCCAAAATAGACTTTGAGGTACCGGCCCAAATATGAGAGTTGTATTCCATTTTCGGTCGGATGTAGGAGTTTATCAGTCTTAAATAATTGGTCTCATTTAAATGTGATGAAAGAGTGGCAGCTTTACTGAAATTCCAAATAATATGGAAAGTGTTCCATAGAACAGCTGTTTGTTAGTGGAAGAATAGAAAAATTCTTAAAGAAAAATATTTAATTTACTAACGGCATAGAAAAACTTAATCATTTTATTTCATGCGAAGTTATTTTTCATTAATTATTATATTGTGCTGTTGTTTAGTGCAAAATTAGCAACTAATTTTCAAATATCTTCTACAGGCAATAGCTCGCTCGTATGTGTGTTTTGTTTACTGTTTTTTGCACTAATACAAATCCAAGCACACAAAACCCCTATCGCTCCTTTATTGCAACATAGTCATAACGCAAAAAAAAAAAAATTGTTTCGAGAAAATTTTTAGTTTCCATACAAGTCTTAGAAATTTTTTTTAGAAAATATCTCCTAAAGGTAACAGTTTAAAGGTAATTTAAATAAAATTTTGGCACAATATAAAAGGTAGTGCTGTTAACAATTCTGGGGGGTTACTCTCTATTGCGATGCGAAAGATAGATGCGATAAGAGTATAATTTGGTATTCTGTGCTGTTTGCGCAAACTTTTTCGCAAAATAGTTTAAAAATAAAGTAACAGTGGTATCACGAAATAACCAATAGCGAAGAATGATAAACTAAAATGTGCGAAAGGAAAAATTAAATGCGAAAAGAAAATACGAAAACGCAATACAGGGTACCAATTCTTCGATTTTTCTTTCGCATCGCAATAGAAAGTAACCCCCCTGCATTGTTAACTCGTACAGCTAATTTTTTGAGATATGACTATGTTGCAATAAAGGAGCGATATGGACTATGAGAAAAACTTAAATTTAATTCAAATTTGTGGTGAAAAACTGATTTTCGTATTTAAATGGAACTTAAGCAAAATGACATTTAAATACGAACTCAAAAACTGGGCCTTGTTTTAAAAAACGTTTTTCTTTCTTTGGTCTTTTGAAATTTATAATAAGTACTTTTGTTCATATACGAGTACATGCGTAGTGAATGTGAAAGGCTTTTTCACATACGAGTATACGCTTAACCAGACATATGAATGTAAATGAATTAAATTCGATATCAAGTAGTAAAAACTTATTTAGCTTAGAAATACGAATACATACATACTCTTTAGTTATTATGAAAAACTAATTAATAAAAAAATAATACGACATCGTAGAAAGTTGTTGTAAAAACTATATTAGGAAAACTATATTAAGAAAGTTATGAGGTCTAAAAAGTTAACAAATTAAATTAGAAAACAGATTGGATGCACACAAATATCAATCAGTAGATCTACAATATGATTTAAACTCGCTTTTGACTTAGGTCTACTTAATATGTTATAATTAATTGCCACAGATATATAAGATCGCATTTTTATATCTATTTTAGATTATTCTATTAGTCATCATTTACTATTTGAAAAATAAACTTTCTGGACTATCAGCCTTGTTTGAAGAATCAGGAAAATGTATGATGAACTTGCCAGGGCTAATTGTTGCTCCTCTATTGGCATTTATTGTGTTGGTAATATTTTTAGCATTTTGGGTGTTAGTTGTCATTTGCATAGCTACAGCGAGTGCTCCCGGAGACAAAAATCCTTTTGCTCCGCTTGACAACACTTCTGCTCATGCTACTACCACAGATGTTACACCTACAAAAACGAGCTCTAAAAGTAAGTAATTTTTTTTGTACACATATACGAGTATATACATATGTATTTACGTGTAATCTACGTATGTATTATGTAATTTGTAACCAAATTCACCCCACTTATTTTACTAATATATGTATATGTATCTATAAAATATCCAAATCCTACGTTCCTTGGATAAATTACAATATCTTGACATCATAATTTTGTAAGTGATATTCTTCATTCAAGTATTTTTTCAGATAAATATAAAAAAAAAATAAAATTTACGTTAACAAATGTATATAGAAAGCACCCTATTTTGTATATATAGTTTTAGAAATAATTTTATTTCGAAATTTTCATATTATTGGTATATAGTGACTAACAAAATAAACTCGTAGAAAATGAAAATCTTTTACAAAAAAAAAAAAAAAAAAACTAGTTTCCCAGATAGGCAAGCAAGCAAAGCGAATTCATACCAGGTATATGCAAGTGCAATAAATACAACACTACAAAAATAAATATTTTTCAGATGTGAAGGGAAACAAACACAAAAAGGA
The DNA here is from genome assembly GCA_914767995.1 of Thecocarcelia acutangulata. NCBI lineage: Eukaryota > Metazoa > Arthropoda > Insecta > Diptera > Tachinidae > Thecocarcelia > Thecocarcelia acutangulata. The sequence continues at coordinate 67,542,732 of OU612096.1, read as the reverse complement.
ATTCAAAAAAATATAATAAAAAGAAATTTACAAGGAATAACTTTTAAATATTTCGTGAAACTCTTAATTCATAGAGCTCAGAAAGGTGAAAATGGCCAGCCAGTTTGGGGAGGATTTTGGATGATACCTGGCGCTCAAAATACGATACATAATTTTAAAAATTCTTTTAAAATTGTTTGTTCAAATTTCTTTTAAAAAGATTACAATAAGAGACAAACTTAATTATTTCCTGAAATTTTTAATTATTTCGTGAAACTTAAAGTCTCAGATCATAGAGCATGAAAAGGTGCAAAGCCAGACTGGATACAACACATCATTTAAAAAATTGTTTTAATTTTTTTTTCAAATTTGTTTTAATTATGCCATTGACATCTGAAACAGATTAAAATAAAAAAAAATTATTAGCTGCTTTTCAATTTCACCTGTTATGAATTCGCCTTGCAAAAAAGCGTTAAAAATTTGTGGACATAAACTTAAAATTTATCATAATTTGAGTTAGTCATATTTGATATTATATGCTAGACTTGTAAAATATTTGGATTTTTTAATTCATCTTATTTTTTTTTTCATACATCTTCACAAAGTGAACTAACAACAAGTATTCAAACCTTAATACTAAATACTTAAAATTAATTAAGTCCAGCCAATGCTAAACAAAAATGTTTTATTTTGATCGGTCAATATCGGTAAAATCACCTATTTAACGTTCTGATGGTGGCAAGGGTATCTCTCTTTTTTAACCGAGAGTGTCCTTCAAAATTAAGTATATTGCGTGCAAGAGGATTTGGGTGAAGTTGTAATTTACTGATATGCCTTGTCGAGTACTTTGAAAATTCCTCCTTTGCCAGATCTTTATGAATTCGTGAGTTTTTTACGTACCATGGAGCGCCAGTAATCGTTCGAAGAATTTGATTTTGTCGCCTTTGAATTTTTTCAATGTTAGAAGTTAAGGCGGTGCCCCATAATTGGATTCCATAGCACCATATAGGCTTTAGAATTGTGTTGTATAATAAAAGTTTGCAATCCAACTTCAAAGTCGAATTTCTGCCCATAAGCCAATTTAGTTGCATTGCTTTTAACTTTAACTGAGTAACTTTCGCATCAATGTGCGGCTTCCACGATAGCCTACGGTCCAGGTGAATACCAAGGTATTTGACTTCATTTTGCTGCCTAATAGGTGAATTGTTAATTTGGATAGCTGAACATGTTTGTTTACGCAGTGCGAATGTAACGTGAGTACACTTTTGTTCATTAACTTTAATTTCCCAAAGTTTTAACCATATCTCTTATATTGAAATATACTCCTGCAAATTTCGCGAAACTACTTGATGGTTTTCATGTACGCTGCAGAATGCTGTGTCATCTGCAAAAGTTGAAGTGTGGATTCCGGATCTCGTTGGCATGTCTGAGGCGTAAATCAATTATAAAGTAGGTCCTAGAATGCTACCTTGGGGAACTCCTGCCTCGATTGGCTGTACGGGGCTTATAAAATCGCCATCTCTGATAATAAACTTCCGGCCGCATAAGTAGCTTTCCAGAAGTTTGAGAGTCTTTGCAGGCAAGTTTAACTTTATTTTGTGCATCAATCCGTCGTGCCACACTTTATCAAAAGCTTGGGAAATGTCGATGAATAGAGCTGAACAATACTTTTTGTCTTCAAAAGTCTGTCTTATGACATTGACTAGTCTATGTGTTTGTTCTATGGTGTTATGTTTAGCCCGAAAGCCAAATTGATGATTAGAAATACACCCCACATCATTCAGCATTGGAGACAACTTCGCCATTAACAATTTTTCGAACAGTTTTGAAATTGTTGGCAGTAGACTTATTGGTCTGTATGATTCTACTTTAGTGGGATCCTTCCCTGGCTTGGGTATCATAGTAATCATGGACACTTTCCACTCTGCAGGATAATATTCAAGGCGTAAAATAGCGTTAAAAATAAAAAGTAGAACTCTTCTTGCTACACGAGGTAACTGTTCAAGCATTTTACCAGTAATTTGATCAGTTCCTGGAGCTTTCCTGGGGTTTGTATTACAAATAACATGTTCAACATCTTGAAAACTAAGTATCATTTGTGTAAAAAAATTTTTCAAATGGTTAACATACAACCCCTTTTCAGAATCGCTTCTTGCCCAATCTCCAGTATAAGTTCGCAAGGGTGGCTTACCTATTACGGGTCTTTTCAGACCTTTTGTCGCTTTCCATAGAGAATAATCGGATTGAGGAGTACCATCAAGACCTTCCAGATAATTTTTGAGGGAAGGCATTCTTTGGATTTCAAGCAGATTTCTTAACTCAGTTATGCATTCCCGTAGCCTAGTTTTGAGCTTGGGTTGCCACTCTCTTCTAACTCTTCTTTTCTCTGACAGAGGTTGCTCAATTTCAGACGAATAAATTCTATTGCTCACATTTCTGGATCTTATATGGCTAGTGGTAGCATGTTGTACTGCTTCATTAAGGTGTTCAGAAAATTCGTTAATCGACACATCAATATCCTCAGGCCTTCTCGAGGCAAGATTTTTCGAACAATGTGTACTCAAATATTTTTGTACATTTTAACCATTTAACTTGAGTTAAATGTAAACGCCAAGTCACAAAACGGGGATCCAACCACCTGGGGGAACGAAACATAAACTATAGTTGGTGAGTGATCTGATGACAAATTTAATGAAGGCTTCACTTGCATCCATTCTGAGGGAAAATTTTTTTTAACTCCTAAATCTATAACGTCTGAGATCTTGCGTTGGTCTGACGGCCAATAAGTAGGTTGTCTACTTGAAATCGCACCCAAGTCCATTATGGAAACAGTGTCAAAAAGCACGCGGCCTCTCGGGGAAATTAAATGTGATCCCCAAAAAGTGTGTTTAGCGTTATAGTCGCCAGCCGCTAAAAATCGAGAACCAAGTGATTTGAAAAAATGTGAATATTGGCTTTCTGTTACTGAAAATCGTGGCGGCGTGTAAATTGATGATATAACGATTTTTCATGAAAATGTTCAATGTATATATTTGTTGCTTGGAGATACTCCTCGCGTGTCTTGTTCGTGATTAATTCTGGATTTTATTAGAATTGTCGATCCTCCTCAAGATTTTCCACGGGGATCTTTTGTGTCGTACAGTATGTAGCCATTAGTTTTGAAAAAAAAAACTCTTGGTTGTCAAATGAGTTTCAGCAATCAACATTATATCGATTTTTTTCCATAAGGAAGTGTTCAAGTTCATTTTTGTGTTGGCGGATACCGTTTGCGTTCCAGAAACATATTTTAAACCAATGCATTTGTTTAAAATTGCTTGCAATATAGAGGATTGCATTTTCAACATTTTATGCATCATGCTTCTCATGGAAACCGTAAATGTATTTATGGATTAAACAAGAGTCTGCAGAGTTGCCTCAAGATTGCTAAAATTTAGATCGGATTTTTGAGGCTTTGGCTGCTGATTCAAGTTTGGTTTATCGGATTTGCCCACATTCACGTAAGAAATTTCTTTGAGGGTTTGAACGATTAGGTGGCTGGTTGACTGACCCATCTGGGGAAAGTTACTTTTAGAAATGATATTTGACTGCTGGGGTTGGTTAATGGGCATTGATGACCTATCTGTCATTAACCGCTTAAACTGCTTGTAGACAGGACAGCCCCTGTAATTTGCAGTGTGGTTACCTCCACAGTTACTGCACTTTTTAACACTTGAGTCTTAGCAGTTTAGGCATTGAACGGGTCCTAGACGCTTATGTGGTTCCTCAACGGTAATCTTACGATGAAAATGAAATTCAAGGTTATAAATTAGACGAATTTCACCTTTTTTTAGAACAATATCACTGGGTTCTATTTGAACGCTAAACATGGGTTGAGGGATTTTTTCACGGTTCCTAATATTAACAACATTTTTTATCTTAAATCCTTTTTCTTCCAGTCGAGTCTTAAAGGTCAACACCTTTAATAAGTACCTGAATGCCTTTAGCACTTTTAAGTTGATAGGTGTAAAAAGATCTTTTCTCCCTCTCCAGCACGTCACACAATTTTCGGTATTCATTTTCACTGTTTACTTTGATTCTCGTTTCGCTAATGCTGCCATGCTTTACTGATGTAACGTTGAAGGTGTCTTTACCAATTGCCGTAACAAGTGCTTCTACCAGCTTGCTAGAAGTAGGTTCTCTCAAATATATTGGTGGCGGTTTAAATGTTTTTTTTTTTTTTTTGTTGATGAAGTTGGCTCATCAGTCTGAAGGATAGCAAATCTATTACTATTCGTTGCCGTAGTCCTATTATCATCTTTGAAAATTTTCGGATTTGATGATATTTGAGCGGATTAGGGGCTTCGCTGACGTTTAACCACGGTTACACATGTCCATACCTACTTGTGTTTTCGGCTTATCTGCAACAGTTAAACTGGAAGATGGTTTGTCTTCTGTTGTAACAACAATGTTTAGCGAACACGAACGCGTGCGTTTTTTATCTCTTAGAGACAGGAGATTATCCAATGACTTTTTCAAAGATTCTTCCTCAGAAATCCAGAGGTTTTTTCTAGTGGAGCTAAGCTCCCTCTCAGAATTGCATCTACTAGGTACACTCACGCAATTTTTTTTTATTTATATTTTTTTTTTACTTTAAAAGTATATAAAAATAATTGTCACAAAGTTTTTCTTTTTTATAAATTCACTCTTCCACTTATTGCGGTTTTCTACTTCTACCGTTTCTTTGTTTTTATAACACTACGATTAAAAACAAATACGTCCGTTCACTATCAAAGCTAGACTCTGACTTATGCGCACATATTTGTATACATTGATCTTTAGTTTAAAAGCATTTTTTAGATATAAAAAATTTCCTAAAATTTACGCAGGCTTTGAATTTGTCGCCATTTGTGCAAGTGCTGCCAATCCTAGAAAACAATTCAACATTTTAGGGTTAGTAAAAGTGAAGTGTTACCTGATAGAACAACGTGTCTTTATTATTGTACAATATTGCAGAAGTATTAAATGCTTGGCGGGCACAGTACGAAAGTTTTCATACAAAATATCGTTGGAATAGGGTTCTAACTTCGTCAACTGTGAAGAGATTATTTGACGCCTAACGTACTTGTCATCCAAAAATAAACTGCACAAATGTCGAAGCAATTGTTGAACCAACCCATGCTCTCCTCAGTGTGTACTCACTAAAGACCGACACAGCGAAGATTTTTTTTTATCTTGGGCCAGTACTCAGGGGATGACCCTTACATATGCAGTGAATTGTACCGGAACTAGGAAAATATATTATGAGGAGGGGGAGGGTTTGTGAACATTCGACTTGAACTTTCCAGCGTTACAGGCGAAGCGTTCGGGTGAAAAACGAATTCTCTCTGTAATGCGTAGTACGATTACCTGGTCAATAGATCACAAATGGATGAGCTCTGGCCGATAACCGCGTATTACGTAAAAATGTGTGGGTTTGGTCAGTAGTGTTTTGTCCCTTGTCGTGTGCACATGTCTTTTGTTACTGCTGTCCGTATTTTCCTCCCCCCGGGCAACAGGTTTTGCCTTGGCGTATTCCTAACTTAGGCGCTCTGTTTTTCGGGGAAAAGAGGGGAAGGGGTCCCTCGTTTGGTGCGGCAAACAAAACTCTAGAAAGCCACATGACTTATGTTGTGTTGGCTTCCGAAACCCTTACCAAGGGTATAAATTGGCAGAACGGGGATCAGATCAGATCGGGAAGTTCTGCTAGCGGTTCGACCAGGGCTGATCATGGTTGAGGTGCCTACCTTGGCTGAAACGTTCTGGCTGTGGTTGAAACCTAAAACGCAGGAAGGGAGTGTTAGTATCCTTGATAATTGTTTGGTGATGGCTTTTTTCGAGGGCTAACAATCTCCCGAGGATCTGTTGCCTATACAGCAGATACGTGTACTGTAAGGAACCAGTGGTGATGGTTGACGGGTGAGTTGGTTTAAGGACTGATGCTCTTAGTGTGTCTCGGCCTACCAACTCATTAAGCCTTGTCCTCCATTGATTGCTGGGAAATTGCATACATGAGGGATTAGAAAGCCCGAACTCCTCAACAAGAAGTTGTTCATATGACCGCAATCATATGGCAAGAACTGCTACCTGTGTGAGCCTAGCAAGCCACACGGGGGCGGTAGTGAATCGTGAAAAATTCACTCCGTGGAATTGGTCCACCATCAGGTTAGGCCGTCAAGGCAGGTACTGATGTAGATCATTTTTACAGTTGTCCGTATTTTCCATATATGTATGTTCATTAATTAAATTCATATAAAACCAAATTGCACCGGATTAGGTGGCAAAGCCGTGTACACGTGTTTATTTTTCTTTCTCTCTTTTTTACTGTTGTCCGTATTTTCTATATACTTACATACTTATTACTATATACATATTATTATTAATTTCGTATGAAAGATCTTTTTACACTTATCAGCTTAAAAGTGCTAAAGGTCTTCAGGTCGTTATAAAAGAAATTGACCCTTGTGTAGACACGGATGATATTAAGACTGGATTGCAAGAGGAAGGCTTTAAAATAAAAAATGTAACCAACATAAGGAACCGTGAAAAGATTCCTCAACCCATGTTTAGGGTTGAAATGGAACCAGGGGATGTCGTTCTGAAGAAAAATGAGGTTCATCCAATTTACAACCTTAAATTTCTTTTGCATCGTAGGGTCACCATAGAGGAGCCGCATAAACGTTTAGGTCCCGTTCAATGCCTAAACTGCCAAGAATTTGGCCCCACTAAGGCATATTGTAACTTGCCCGCAGTTTGTGTTGTGTGTGGAGAGCTTCACGGCACATCACAGTGCAAAAAATCAAAAACTGATTCGAGCGTTAAAAAATGCAGTAATTGTGGAGGTAACCATACTGCAAATTACAGAGGGTGCCCAGTGTATGCTCACTTTAAACAGTCAATGACAAATAAGATTTCTGTACCTCCTAAGCAGCCACCGCAGTCAAATATCATTGTTGCAAATAGTATTCCCCAGGCAGGCCAGGCAACTAGCCATATTAACTTGCAAAACGCCAAACATATTTCACATGCTAATGTGGTTAAAGCTGATACTCCAAATTTAAATCAGCAATCCAAGTCCCAAAACTGCGATCCAACTGTTAGCAATCTTGAGACAACGCTGCAGACTCTTGTTCAATCAATAAACACTTTTACGGCTTCTATGACGAGCATGATGCAAGAAATGCTGAAAATGCAAACCATAATTTTGCAGGCTATTTTAAACAAATAAAAAAATGATTTGTTTGAAAATATGTTTCTGGAACGCAAACGGCATCCGCCAGCATAAAAATGAACTTGAGCACTTCCTTATGAAAAAGCAAATCGATATAATGTTAATCGCTGAAACTCACCTGACGTCAACAAGTTATTTCAGGATTAATGGCTACATACTATATGACACCAAAGATCCCCGTGGAAGATCTTGTGGGGGATCGGCAATTTTGATAAAAGCCAGAATTAAGCACTATTGGTTCAACGAAACACGTGAGGAATATCTGCAAGCAACTAATGTATGCATTGAATTTTGTAATGAGAAAATTGTTATTTCCTCGATTTACTTACCGCCTCGGTTTTCAGTAACAGAAAACCAATATTCGGATTTTTTCAAATCACTTGGGCCTCGATTTATAGCGGCTGGTGACTATAACGCTAAACACACTTTTTGGGCTTCACGTTTAATTTCTCCGAAAGGCCGTGTACTTTTTGATACCATTTCTAAAATGGGCTTAGATGTGATTTCAGGTGGTCACCCCACGCATTGGCCGTCAGACAGACGAAAGATTCCAGATGTTATAGATTTTGGAGTTTCGAGAAGTTTTCCTTTAGAGTGGTTTCAAGTGGAGCCTTCGTTAGATTTGTCATCAGATCACTCACCCACAATAATATCTGTTTTTCCCCCCCAAGAGTTTTACTCCCCGTCTACTGACTTAGAGTTAATTGGCTAATATATAAAAAATATTTGAGTACTGATTGTACGGAGAATATTGCTTTGAGAACGCCTAAAGATATTGACGTGTCCATTAATAGTTTTTCCAAAAGCCTTAAACTGGCCGTACAACATGCTAGCACTAACTATATAAGATACAGAAACGAGAACAATAGATCTTATTCGTCGAAAATTGAGCAACTTTTGTCAGAAAAAAGAAGAGTTAGAAGGGAGTGGCAACTCCGCAGGTCTCCCCAGCTTAAAATTAGGCTACGAGTATGTGTAACCAAATTGAGAAATCTGCTTGAAATAGAAAGAATGGCTTCCCTTAAATCATATTTGGAAAGCCTTGATGCCACTCCTCAATCAGACTATTCTTTGTGGAAAGCGGCAAAAGGTTTAAAAAGACCCGTTAGAGGTAAGCCACCTTTGCGGACTCCAACTGGCGACTGGGCAAGAACCGATTCCGAAAAGGGGATGTTGTATGTAAATCACTTGAGAAATGTTTTTACAGATGATGCAGCAAACGACATAGCAGTATTTCCGCCATTTGCCGTAAGAACGCCTGTGTCCTTGAGATTTAGTTTTCCAGATGTGGAAAACGTTATCAATAAAATAAACTCTAAGAAAGCTCCAGGTATGGATAAAATTACTGGTGCAATGCTTGTACAACTACCTCACGTGGCTAGAAGAATTCTTCTTTTTATTTTCAACGGTATCTTACGCCTTGAGTATTATCCGGTCGAGTGGAAAGTGTCTATGATAACGATGATACCTAAGCCGGGGAAGGATCATACTAAAGTAGAATCGTACAGACCAATAAGTCTACTGCCAACAATTTCAAAACTATTTGAGAAATTGCTACTGATGAAGTTGAGTCCAGTACTGGAAAAAATAGAATGTATTCCTGATCATCAGTTCGGTTTTAGGGCCACACATAGTACCATCGAACAGACACACAGACTAGTTAATGTCATAAAAAAATCATTTGAAGACAAGAAGTATTGCTCTGCACTTTTCATTGACGTTTCCCAAGCTTTTGACAAAGCGTGGCATGACGTTTTAATGCACAAAATAAAACTAAACTTTCCTGCGAACACCCACAAACTTTTTGAAAGTTATTTGTATGGACGTAAATTTATCGTTAACGAAGGTGAGTTTTATAGCCCCATTCAAACAATCGACGCAGGCGTCCCACAAGGCAGCATACTGGGCCCTACCTTATACTTGATTTATGCTTCTGACATGCCAACAAGCGATAAAATTCATACATCTACGTTTGCAGACGATACGGCTTTTTTCAGTGTACATGAAAACCACCAAACAGCATCACAAAATTTGCAGGAACATATTTACAATTTAGAGAAATGGTTAAAACTCTGAAAAATCAATGTCAATGAACAAAAATGTGTCCATATCACGTTCACACTGCGTAAAAATACATGCCCGTCAATAAAAATTAATAATCAAATAATTTCACAATACAGTGACGTCAAATATCTCGGTATTCACCTCGACCGTCGACTAACTTGGAAGAAACACATTGACGCAAAAACAACCCAGATAAAATTAAAAGCCGCGCAATTGAATTGGCTCATCGGCAGAAATTCCACCCTGAGCTTAGATTGCAAACTTTTGCTGTATAACGCGATACTAAAGCCAATATGGTGCTATGGAATTCAACTATGGGGCACCGCCTCCGCATCGAATATTGGAAAAATTCAAAGGCGTCAAAACAGCGTTCTACGTACGATTACAGCAGCCCCATGGTATGTAAAAAATTCTCGAATTCACAAGGACCTAAACGTACCTTTAGTAAAAGATGAATATGCCAAATATGCTGGAAGGTATATAACCAAACTTGAAATCCACCCAAATCCACTTGCTCGAGATATCCTTACCTTTGGTGGTCACACACGATTAAAAAGAAGGGACACCCTGGCTTCCATTCGGAAGCATAACAGATGATGTGCTGTGGCACGGTATTCTGATACATTCGCTGAATCATAATTTTTTGTCTAGCATTGGCTGGACTTAAAGAAATTTTTTTAGTTATTAAGATTTCAATAATTGTTGTTCTTTTTGAAGATTCAACAAATAAATAAAAAAAATTGATAAAAAAAAATAAAAAAAAATTTCGTATGAAATCAAAGTGCACCGCAATAGGTAGCAGTGTACACGTGTTTTTTTTTTTTCGCCGTTGTCCGTGTTTTCGACATATGTTCAATATTAATTTCTTCTGAATGTACTTCATTACCTTGTAGTGTGGAAGGTGTTGGACAAAATTTTGCTAATCTGAGCAGTGTCGAAGGTATATACACTCGGCACTGATCAGTTTTAACTAATTTGATTCCAACATTTTAAATGCTGCAATAGAGTTTGATTTAGTATTTCGTGTTGTCATTGTTAAAGTTAAACTCTACGAGCACTACTCTCTCTTTCCTACCTCATCATAACCTATTTTCCTAGTTCCAGTACAATGCACTGCATATGTAGGAGTCATCCCCTGAGTACTGGTCCAAGATAAAAAAAAGATTCTGAAGTGTTCAAATTTTAATACTAAGTTTTCAAATTTTAATACTAAGTGTTCAAATTTTAATACTAAATTTAAAGTTAAAAAAAAAGTGTGATTTAAAATTAAAAAAATTGATTTTTACTTAAGTCCGCCCAATGCTAGACGAAAAGTTTTATTACGCGGGAGCTATTTCGGTAAAATCACTTATTGAGCAATCTGATGGTGGCAACGGTATCCCTTCTTCTCAACCGACTGTGGCCGCCAAAATTAAGTATATTACGCGCAAGAGGGTTTAGATGAAGTTCCAGCTTATTAACATACCTTGTCGCGTACTTAGAAATTTTTCTAAATACAATTTGTTGAGCACACATTAGCCATGTCATTTGTACATAAGTACAACCCCGAGTTGGTTGTCACATTTTTTTATTTTTTTTTTCATTTATTTATTTATTGAATCTTCACAAAGTGAACTAACAATAAATATTCAAATCTTAATACTAAATACATAAAATTCATTAAGTCCAGCCAATGCTAGACAAAAATGTTTTATTTTGCACGATCAATATAGATAAAATCACCTATTTAACGTTCTGATGGTGGCAAGGGTATCCCTACTTCTCACCCGAGAGTGGTCTTCAAAATTAAGAATATTGCGTGCAAGAGGATTTGGGTGAAGTTCCAGTTTACTGATATACCTTGTCGCATACTTAGAGAAATTGTCTTTTACCAGCGGAACACTCGTACGCAATCGTACGAAGTGTTTGATTTTGTCGCCTTTGAATTTTTTCAATGTTAGATGTTGAGCGGGTGTCCCATAATTGAACTCCATAGCACCATATAGGCTTTAGAATTGCGTTGTATAATAAAAGTTTGCAATCCAACTTCAATGTCGAATTTCTGCCCATAAGCCAATTTACTTGCACTGCTTTTAACTTTAACTGAGTAACTTTCGCATCAATGTGCGGCTTCCACTTTAGCCCACGGTCCAGGTGTATACCAAGGTATTTGACTTCATTTTGCTGCGGAATAGCTAAATTGTTAAATTGGTAGCCGAACATGTTTGTTTACGCAGTGCGAATATAACGTGAGTACACTTTTGTTCATTGACTTTTATTTTCCAAAGTTTTAACCATTTCTCTAATATTGAAATATACTCCTGCAAACTTCGCGAAGCTACTTCATCTGCAAAAGTTGAAGTGTGGATTCCGAATCTCGTTGGCATGTCTGATGACTAAATCAAATATAAAGTAGGTCCCAGTATGCTACCTTGGGGAACTCCTGCTTCAATTGGCTGTAAGGGGCTTATAAAATCGTCTTCTCAGATAACAAACTTCCGGCCGCATAAGTAGCTTTCCAGAAGCTTGTGAGTGTTTGCAGGCAAGTTTAACTTTATTTTGTGCATCAATCCGTCGTGCCACACTTTATCAAAAGCTTGGGAAATGTCAATGAATAGAGCCGAACAATACTTTTTGTCTTAGATAGTCTGTCTTATGAAGTTTACTAGTCTGTGCGTTTGTTCTATGGTGCTATGTTGAGCTCGAAAGCCAATCTGATGATTAGGGATACATCCCATTCCATTCAATATTGGAGTCAACTTCGCCATTAGCAATTTTTCGAACAGTTTTGAAGTTGTTGGCAGTAGACTTATTGGTCTGTATGATTCTACTTTTAGTGGGATCCTTCCCTGGCTTGGGTATCATAGTAACCATTGACACTTTCCACTCTGCAGGATAATATTCAAGGCGTAAAATAGCGTTAAAAATAAAAAGTAGAACTCTTCTTGCTGCACGAGGTAACTGTTCAAGAATTTTACCAGTAATTTGAACAATTCTTGGAGCTTTCCTGGGATTTGCATTACCGATAATGTTTTCAACATCTTGAAAATTAACTCTTAAAGGCACAGGCGGTCTAGCAGCATATGACGGTAATTCGGCTATGTTATTCGCTGCATCATTTGTAATAAAAACGTTTTTCAAATGATTAACATACGCCATCCCCTCTTCAGAATCGCTTCTTGCCCAGTCGCCAGTTGAAGTTCACAATCGCTTTCCACAAGGAATAATCAGATTGAGAAGTACCATCAAGGCTCCCCCCCCGTAGCCTAGTTTTAAGCTGGGGAGACCTGCGAAGTTGCCACACTCTCTTCTGACTCCTCTTTTTTCTGACAGGAGTTCCTCAATATCAGCCGAATAGGTTCTATTGTCCTCATTTCTGGATCTTGTATGACTAGTAGTAGCATGCTGTACAGCCAGTTTGAGGTTTTTAGAAAAATCATTGATTGACACATCAATATCCTCGGGCGTTCTCAAGGTGACATTTTCCGTACAATGTGCACTTAAATATTTTTTTATATTTTAGCCAATTAACACTAGTGACGGTCAACGGGGAGCCAATCTCTTGGGGGAACGAAACAGAGTTTATAGTAGGTGAGTGATCTGATGACAAGTCTAATGAAGGTGTAATGAGTGCCATCCCTAGTTAAGTACTTTTACGTACAACTATGTATGTTATTAAATAAGAATATAGAATAAGCAAAGAAGACAAATAAAAGTAGAGTCAGTTATGAGCAAGAAACGAAAGAAGACGGTTGTATGCATTTATTTTAATACATGGCGATCCTGCCACCACAAAAAGCATAAATATAAAAAGAGCAAGTAGAAAAGCAAAGCGAACAACAACAAATATAAATTAATTTTTCCTTTTGGAAAATAAACGTTAATTCGGCCTTAGGAAAGGCGCTATTGTTTAAAGCGTCATAAACTTTTGATTGAAAAACTGTGTTTGGCCATTAAAATATGAAAAGTGCTATATAAGGCGAAACTGTCTTAGATTTCTTAAGATTTTTTTCTGTGAAAGACTTTTGACTTTGTGGTGTACACAAATTTTCCTGTTTTAATATAAAAAAAAAAAAACAAACATTTTTGGTTGTTAAAGAAGGTTTTATAGTGAGAATTGAGAGAGCCACCTAACAAAATGAGTGTCATACATACTTATACATATGTAAACGTGAGCAAAGCCAAAATTTCTGTGTATACGGATTACACAAAAAAACGAAAATTTCGTTAAACTAAAAAGTGCCTTGTGCAAAAAGTTATATGGAAAAAATTATTCAAGTTAAATTATTATATGTATGTACACATATATAAATTTACATACATATGTATGTCATCACCGTTAATTTGTACAGTCGCGACAAAACATAAGCAAGTGAAGTTTTGAAAATTCAAAAGAAAAAAAATTAAATTAAAAGCGACTATAAAAGAAAAATCAATACCGTTAGATTCGGTACATGCACACAGTTGAAAAAACAGTTTTCTGGATTTAATCATGTGACACTGTGTACAGTTAAAAAAAAAAAACCTATATATGTACCTATAACCAAAAAGAACAATAAAAGAGAACATAAAGCACGATAATGAAAATAACTTCATATAAAGAACATGAGTGCAAAGTGAAACTATGCGAATTAAAATATAAAAAAAACAGATGATAAAACCTGGTGGAAACAAACGAGTAGAAACATAAAAATCAACATAAGAAAGAAAATGAAACAAAAAGAAAAAAACGAAACAAAATAAAAATAAAAACGAAATAAAATAAAACAAAACGAAAAAAAACAAAATCACAGTAGTGTTTAAAGTAATCAAAAGGAGATTATGTAAATAAAGACAATAAAATTTGAAAATAAACTTTAACATAATACTAATAAACTACAACTAAATAAGTTACATCTACATAAGTTAGAACAATGCAAATACATACGTAAACAACAAAAACAAACCAACCAAAAGTACATGCATAAGTTTAAAATGAAAACAAACAATATGCCATATTGAAACTATAAAAACGAAAACAAAAAAGTTACATATTTTATTTACAAATTCAACAATTAAAATTAAAAAAAATTTAAATGTTAAAAATGTGTATCTTATACACAGTCTTTACATACATATGCATATAAACGGTGAGAAACAATATCACAACATTATGTTAACACATCATATGCTTCAAGTGTTCGATCAAATGGCAAACAAGGTATGTACATAAAGAAAAAACAAACATAAAGAAGAATGCAGAAAGACACAACACAATAACTGAAGAAAAGCCGATAAAAACATAGAATAGAGTGAAGTAAGAGAACATAGCAACAAAATAAAATACTACACATAGCTGAAGAGGGGTAACCAAATAATCATCAAACAAATCATCATCATCAACTTACATATGCAACAGTGGGACTGAGTAGTAAATGTGCAGATTTTTTTTTTATTGCAATTATTTTAGAAGTTAAATCGAAACATGTAATCAATACGTAGAATACGTAAATATTTTTAATGAAATTAATATAAATGTAATAATTAATTATTACTTAATATACTTATTATATACTTAATATACTTAATTTTACTAACTTTTTACTTACCTTTCAAATTATACATAACAACCATATACTGAAATTTATACTTGTATACATAATTAACATAACTATTATGTACACATGCAACTGAAGTTAATCATTTCTATTAATAATTAATTATTACTTACTTTGTGTAGCTACAACTACGTTGTAAATATTTACAATTGTTTTGCATTCATACATATGTTCATACATCCAAGCATGGTTATGTAAACAAAACATAATCATATCATTTTTTTATATTTTTTTCTCTCGATATAGCTTTAATATTACAATAAATGGTAAATAAAATTAAAGAAAACAATTTTTAGTGTTTTTCGGTGTAGTAAGAACATTATTTTTTTCCCCTCCGCAAAATGTTGAATCAAAATGGGTAAAATTATATTGCATACAATATATATTTTTCATAACAACTAAAAATAATATAATTTTACTTTACCAATTCAAAATATAAAAACACACATCTTAAGAAGAAAATTTTTGTTTAAAATTAATACACACATGTCAGAGTTTGACAAAGAAGTTTTTAATGAATTGATTGTAAATTTTTATAAAGTAAAAAAGAGAATTTTGCAAAATAGGCCACTTTCCAAAAACCAAGTTAAACTCAATGAATACATAGAATCGCTCATTGAGACTTTTAATAAAATTTTATCATATACCAAGACACATACAATTGAATCAATTTCTTCTGAAACATACAATAAGGTAACACACTGTAGGGAAATTTTGATCAAGTGTTTTGGAAAACTAAACTGCAGAATCAAGGTGCCTCAAGATATTTTTGCGTTCGAATTTATAGATAGAACAGTAATTACTGATTCCGAATCTGAAGAACAAACGGTTGACGAATATACTGATAGCGACCAAGAAAAAGAAAATATTCCTAAACAAAAAATTAGTAAAGAATTACCAGTAAATAATACGACCGAAACAGAAATACTGACAGCAGAAATGGCTACCCTAGAACAGAAAAAATCATTTGTTAATATGTGTTCTAATATTTTCAGAGAAAACTACAACGGTAATCCGCTTGCATTAGAATCTTTTATAGATAAAATAAATTTGGTTCAAGATCTAACGGACGCAAACCTTAATGACACTTTTATTTCATTCGTAAAATCAAAATTAGCTCGGGAAGCTTTACCCGAAAATATTAATACAATCGATGAAATAAAATGTGCTTTGAAAAATAAAATAAGACCCGAGAATTCGAAAGTAGTTGCAGGGAAAATTGCTGCGTTGCAAATAAGGAATTATAATTATGCAGATTTTGCTAAGCAAGCCGAAGAGCTCGCCGAGGCTTTAGAAAGATCTCTCGTTATGGAAGGCATAACAAAAACAAAAGCCCATGAAATGGCAGTTGAGCAGACTGTCAGTGTGTGCCGCTTAAATGCCAGATCTAATTTGGTCAAATCGATTTTAGCGTCGACGAATTTTACTGATCCGAGGGATGTAGTTGCTAAATTAGTAATAGAGCAAACAAACGAATCCAACGAAAGACAAGTTTTAGCTTTCCAGTCAAGCAGGGGCAACTCAAGCAATTATTTTTTTAGGAACCAACCAAATAGGTTTAATAACTTTAATCGCGGCAGTACGTATAGACGTGGTAACAATTTTTCAAGGGCATTCAACAATAACCATGGTAATACCAATTATAATAATAACAATAATCAAAACCGCAATAGTTCATATACAAACCGTGGTAGAGGCCGTTTCAGTCACAACCATAACAGAAACAACGCAAACAGAAACGCAAGGGCTCTGCATTTAAACGCAGAAGCCCCTCAGCAGGAAATGCTGGGGGAGTTAGACCGCAGTTGCTAACCAAATGTATTTTTAGTTTGAATTTAAATTTTTCAGATTATATTATAATAAAGTGTACGGAAACAAACAGCTGCAGCACCTTTCTAGTCGATTCACAAGCCGATATATCTCTAATTAAAATCTCTTGTATAAAACCTTATGTCAAGTTTAATCAAAGTGAAATTGTAAGTATCACTGGTGTAACAACCCAGTCTACCTCAACATTAGGTACACTTTATACCAACCTTATTGTCCATAACCATTTTATCCCCCAAACTTTACATGTAGTAAGTGATGACTTTAATATTCCGTCCGATGGAATACTCGGTAAGGATTTTCTCAAAACTTATAGATGCAAAATTAATTATGAGCGTATGACAATTTCATTTTGCTACAACAACGCTAACTTGCGAATTCCAATAAAACATGGGACGACCAATAATAACTGTATAATACCCCCGAGATGTGAGGTTTTTCGACTTTTCAAATTAAAAAATATTAAAGAACCAGTTTTTATAGACACGCAGGAACTTTGCAGTGGAGTATTTACAAGCAAATGCATTGTTGACCCCAAAAACCCAATTGTGCGAATAGTTAATGTAACTGACGAATTTAAGTGCATAGAAAATATTAAGATAAAATCTGAAAAACTAACAACTTACAACGTTTATACATTTAATGAAATAAAATCACAAACAAATCGTATTGTGGAATTAAGAAAATTGTTGAAAAATCAAATGCCAAAAGAAGTGGAAGAGCACCTAATGCCTCTTTGTGAAAAATATGCCGATATTTTTTCACTGAAAGATGATAAAATGACGGTTAACAACTTTTACGAGCAAAAACTAAGACTAAATGACCATTCTCCAGTGTATATAAAAAATTATAGAACACCCTACTCACAAAAACAAGAAATTGATAAGCAGGTAAATAAGTTGTTAAAAAATGGGTTAAATGAGCCTAGCCAATCAAATTATAATAGCCCATTAATTTTAGTGCCAAAAAAAAGTATTGACGGTCAGAAAACTTTCAGAATGTGCGTGGATTATAGAGGTGTTAATAAAAAGCTAATTGCTGACAAATTTCCACTCCCAAGGATTGATGATATTTTGGACAACCTTGGACGAGCCAAACATTTTTCAATATTAGATTTGTGTTCTGGATTTCATCAAATCCCACTACACTCTGACTCTAGAGATGTCACGTCATTTAGCACTAATACAGGATCCTATCGATGGAAAGTATTACCGTTTGGGCTCAACGTGGCCCCTAATTCTTTCTCACGAATGATGACAATTGCCTTTTCAGGCTTGTCCCCAAACCAGGCGTTTTTGTATGTCGATGACATAATTGTCACAGGCTGTAGCATTCAACATCATATGAAAAATCTGACAGATGTTTTTGATATCTTCAGAAAATGGAACCTAAAAATAAATCCATATAAGTGTAACTTTTTCAGGCCAGAGGTCACATTCCTAGGCCACAAATGTACTTCCAAGGGACTCTTACCAGATGATACAAAAATAAAAACCATTGAAAATTACCCTGCCCCAACTGATAAAGATGCTGTTAGGAGGTTTGTCGCCTTCGCAAATTATTACAGAAGATTCATAAAAAATTTTGCTTCATTGGCAGCACCTTTAAATTATATAACTCGCAAAAATGTAAATTTCGTTTGGGATGATAAATGTCGACAAGCATTTGAAAGTTTAAAATCAAGTTTGAAGTCTCCAAAATTGCTACAATACCCGGACTTTTCCAAAAAATTTTTCATCACTGTTGATGCTTCAAAAATAGGTTGTGGAGCTGTTCTAAGTCAGGACTTTAATGGATGCGATTTACCAATTTATTTTGCATCGAAATCTTTTAATACTGCAGAACAAAAAAAACCGACCATCGAACAAGAGCTTTTAGCTATCCATTTTGCTATCAAACAGTTTAGGCCATATGTTTATGGTACAGAATTTACGGTGAGGTCAGACCACAGGCCTTTAGTATACCTATTTAATATTAAAGATCCGTCCTCGAAACTAACGAAAATTAGACTAGAATTGGCCGAGTACAATTTCACAATAGAGCATATCAAAGGTAAGGACAACGTAGCGGCAGATGCTCTTTCTCGTATATCAATAAATGATTTAAAAACTCAGAGTAAACAAATACTGACTGTAACAACTAGAGGGATGTCAAGACAAACGCAACAGGTAACACAAGCAACGTCGGCGAATGTAGAAGAAGTACCAGTGTATGATAAATTTTCCCACGAATTTTCAAAAAAAAATCCCAAAATTAGAACTGAACTATTATATTCCAACAATGAATTATCAAAACTCCAAATAAATATACATAAAAAATCCAAAATTGCACTATCTATTGATATTCAAATTGGTAACAAAACATTGAATTTAGATAAAATGCTTTTGGGGCTTGAACAAGAAGCCGTCAAGGCGAATATTCTCAAAACAGAATGGCCAAAAGATGATTTGTTTTTTACAATTTGTAGTATACAAACCTTAAAAGACCATGGCATACAAATATTAAAAAATATAGAAATCATTTTAACTAATCCCATCGAACAAGTTTTTGACAAAAACCAAAAAGAGTATTTAATGAACGTCTATCACAATGATAAACTCTTAGGAGGACATTGTGGGCGGAATAAATTATATGCTAAACTTAGAACAAAATTTTATTGGAAAAATATGTCAAAAGACATAGCAAAGTTTGTAAAGCAATGTAATAAATGCAACTTAAATAAAGTTAAACCTGGGAATAAAGAGAAACTGGTATTAACACCAACACCCCAAAAAGCATTTGATATAGTCATTTTAGACACAATTGGCCCATTACCCGAATCCAATTATGGAAATAAATATGCACTGACTTTGATGTGTGATCTGACAAAGTATCTTACAACTATAGCAATACCTGACAAAAATGCAATCACGGTCGCAAGAGCGATATTTGAAAATTTCATTTTAGTATATGGCTCCATGAACACCATCAGAACAGATTTAGGAACAGAGTTTAAAAATCAAATATTGATAGAATTATGTAAATTTCTAAAGATTGAGATAAAATTCTCAACTGCATACCATCATCAAACTGTAGGAACGGTGGAACGGAACCACAGAGTTTTTAATGAATATCTTAGAGCATATATTGACGAAAATATAAATGATTGGGATACCTATTTGAGATACTTTACATTTTTTCATAATACCACAACAAACACTGCATACGACAACAAATTTACGCCCTATGAACTCATCTTCGGTAAACCCCCCTTGCTTCCAACGGAAATGCAAAAAACAACAATTGATCCAATATATAACATCGAAAACTACAGTAAAGAGGTTAAATATAGGTTACAGAAAACGCATCAGTTAGCAAAAGAATTAATACAGAAACAGAAGCTTCGAAATAAACACAATTATGACAAAAACACAAAACCCCTAACTATAGACATTAATGATAAGGTTCTAGTACAAAAACAACCTTATGATAAATTTAAAAGCATTTATGAAGGTCCATTCATAATCAAAGAAATTGACAATTGTAATGTGGAAGTTTATGATAAAATAACAAAAAAAGGCAAAATCATTCATAAAAATAGAATAAGAAAATATTGATAAAATTCGAACACAATGAAATATTCCAATAATCATAATTTTTTTTTTACATATACATATATAAATTTTTAAAATTTATTTATATGTAAATTTATTTAAAACTTGAAATCAAAACAATTTAAACTCAAAAGCTTAACGAAAGAAAATAAAGGGGAAGGAACTCCCAATAATTGAAAAAAAGAAACATATATATGAATGTAAATAGCAATACAAAATAGCTTGAAAAAAAGCAAGAAGGAAACAAGCCAGGTACCCCTTGTTTGCTTCTTCCTTTTTTTAATAAAAAGAGGGAGGTGTAATGAGTGCCATCCCTAGTTAAGTACTTTTACGTACAACTATGTATGTTACTAAATAAGAATATAGAACAAGCAAAGAAGACAAATAAAAGTAGAGTCAGTTATGAGCAAGAAACGAAAGAAGACGGTTGTATGCATTTATTTTAATACAAAGGCTTCACCTCTTCATTCTGAGGGAAAATTTTTTGTAACTCCGTTTTTTAGATAACGGTACTTTTGTGTTTTTCGGTGTATGGTCCCACTCAAACCCTTGTGGAGCCCAACCAGCAAGTCCGATCGAGATAAATAGCATATCGTTGGGAAGATTATTGAATGACTTTTCCGTCGATATAATGCGAATTTCTGACAAGAAATGGCTGACTTATGGCGCATCAAAATTCAAAATTTGCCTATATTTTTATACCCTTCACAAAAATGTTAAGGATATATAAGTTTATGATTCCGTTTGTAATTTCTACAGTTTTTTTTGCGACCTTATAAAGTATATCGGCCGTATGCAAAAAAACTTAACAAAGCTTGGTAAGCAATTGTTAAGACAAATTTCCTAACGTTGTATGCAAAAACAATTGTTAGCTTACCATTCGTTTAAAGTTGAATTGAGTACACTTTAACTGTACGTTAAAATGACACTTGACTTGCCGATTATTATTTTTCTTGAAAAACACAATATTGGGAAAATTTTAAAACAAAAGATATTATTATTTTTATTACATAAATTAATTGCAACATTCCATTTTATATAAACTGAAAATATTAATTTTGAAAGAAAAATATAAATAACAATTATGTTAGTGATGCACTTTCAATCAAACGAATACAATGAAAATCGTTATTCGAATAATAAAAATTTTTCTAGATAAGTACCCGTATTACTTTTTCTCAATTTCATTAATATACTACATATTATATATTCATTATTTATTAAGAAGGTAAATCCAAGAACTGTTTGTCAAAAATATGATATTTTATGTAATAATAATCAGTTTTTATTTTTTAAATTTGTTTTTCGGTTTTCGAATATTAGTTTTTATTCATCACTATTCAAAAAATTAAAACTGAACATAACGGCGTTGCCATAACAAAGCAATTAAATTCCTTACTACATGTAAAAGTTAACGTACTGTTTTTGCATAAAAAATTTTAACAAATGTATGGTAATGCTAATGTGTTTGGTAACTAATGTATGCGTTAAAACTCAAGTAAGAATTTTTTTTGGATATGGCCCTATATATTCTGATTCAGAATTAATGGAAAAGTCGATTAAGCGATGTCCGTCTTTCCGTCTGTCGGTCGTTGAAATACCGTTTCTGAGAAAACCATTAGACATAGAAACTATTTTCTTTCACCATTCCATTACTCCATATTGCCATGTATTTGCTATTGAAATTCAGTAATATCGGTTCACGTATAGCTGAGATATATTCAAAATTCCGAAAAAAGCCATGAATTTTTGCAATTTTGTATGGAAATTCTTGACAAAAAAAGTTGTTTGTTTTGCTTCAAACTTCACACACTCATTAAGCATGGTGACTAAAAGGCAAAAAAAATTGTTTTCCGATATGGGTCCATATATACCCGAGATATAGCCCAAATCGGGGTTTTCATAAAAATGTCGCGTAAGCGAACTTAAACAACTTTTTTGTGCTCAAAAACAGTTCTGGTAATGAAATAAGGTTATATAAATAAGGAAAATGAAAATTTCCGATATCGGTCGATATATACCCGAGATATAGCCTAGACCGGGGTTTTCATAAAAATGTCGCGTAAGCGAACTTAAACAACTTTTTTGTGCTCAAAAGCAGTTTTGCTAATGAAATAAAGATACATAAATATGGAAGATACAAATTTCCGATATCGGTCCATATATTCCCGAGATATAGCCTAAACCGGGTTTTTCATGAAAATGTCGCGTAAGCGAACTTAAACAATTTGTTGTGCTCAAAAGCAGTTTTGGTAATGAAATAAGGTTATATAAATATGGAAAATTAAAATTTTCGACATCGGTCCATATATACCCGAGATATAGCCTGAACCGATGTTTCCATTAAAATTTTTTTTTTTTTTTTTTTTTGCTGAAAAGCAATTCTTGTTATAAAAGAAGGTTACTAAAATACAGAAAATAGAAAATTCCGATATCGGTTCATATATAACCGAGCATATTCAGGTCACATTTTTAATATACCATACATATTCGTGACTATCGTGAAGGGTATTATAGATTCGGCCCAGCCGAATATACTACACTCTTACTTGTTTAAGTGTATATTTTATTGTTTTAAGTTGAATTTAAATTAATATTTTTTTATTGGTATTTTTCACAAAAACACCGCACAGAAAATAAAACAAAGCTTATAGAAAAAGAATAAGCCGAGCAGCGGATAACAACTAAAATTTGACAACATAAAACACGGACGATAGTAAAAAAACGTGTGCACAGAATGAAAGACAAAACACTACTCATGAAACTACAGGTCTATGTTAACAAACCTACACCAACGAATTTTAGACACATTATGCCAAATGGTCACAGAAAATTCCGAGAAACGATTGCGTATGTGTATGCAAAGGTATAGAGGCCATTTGCCTGATGTGTTATTCCATAGCTAACCCTGTTATATGAACTTTATGATGCAATAAAAAGGCCTGGGCATGTTTGCTCCAGGCCTATGCGCTTGATACTCAATTGTTTTTGTAAATGCGCTTAGCTATAGGGCTGTGATGTTTAATATACAAATACTGCGCTTAGCACTAGCAATGACAAATATAGAAACAACTTCGTGTTTCATATTTTTTTTTTTTTCGTTCTTCACCGCACACACACAAAAGCAAAGCAACAACACTTTCGTATGCTTTGTTGGTAAACATTGACGACAGCGATTATCAGTGTGAATTTTGTTTTTGTAAATTGTTTTGCTTTTTACGACAAAAAATATTAAATAAAAGTAGTTTTTCCTTAAATGTATTGGTGTTTACTCTTCCATATAGAACTTTAGGGCATTACTGCTCTAGAGCGTATGCACATACATATGTCTCACATAGTTTGCAAGTTATTTATGTCAAAAATTTTACAAAATATCTGCCAAGGTGAATTCATTTCACCAGGTTCAACTGAAAAAGCAGATGTTCTACTTTTTTCGACACGTAGAACATCAAGTGTCAATGGTTATTTCAGTTTTACTCACATACATGTATTCGTTTTGCAAGAAAATAAAATTAAAAACTTTCAGAGAAACTTATTTTTAAGTAACACAAGTAAATTAAAAAAATGAAAGAAAAAAATATTTTCAAAACGGAATTTTTGCTGCTATGCTTACACATTGATTAGATTAGTTTTGGTATATCAGATTCCTTTGGTATTTTTTGATAAATGATATTAACTGCGTTTTGATTTTTGGAGACCTTCCGATTTCGTTTTTTAAGCGGACCCTCAAAATTTCGATTAGGTTTAACTCCTCAGGGCTTTGTGATGGTATCAATTACTTTATACCATTATATTATAACCAGGATCTACAGATGTATGATTTATGTTTTGGGTCGTTATTTTGATAAAACTGATATTTTAAGTTTTCGAAGGTTTCCGATTCAATAAAGCCAAATTTTCGGGCGCTGGCACTCAAATTCATTTCGTAAAGTACCCATATATACTTCTTTTGTCATTATTTCACCCAAAACTCTAATTTCGTCCATAGTCTTGGTTGAAATACAACCCCACACCATAACTGATAATTTACCAAACTTCACAGTAGGTATTAATTTTTTATTTTCTAACGCTGTCAGGAGTCTGCGCCAAACTTGTTGTAGTCCATCGTGGTAGTAAAGCATAATCTCAGGAAAAGATACGTGCTCAATGAAAAATTTGTACCTTGTTTAAATTTTTTTGTGCGGAAAGCAAAGCTTTTTTCTCGCAACTCTTGAAAAGTATTGATGGTTTTGCAAAACGTTTCGAACAGTTTGATGAGAGATACTCATTCCTCATTCATTGCCAATGTCAAATGATATACTTTTCAAAATGTTTCTTTGAATTCGTCGAGTTATTTTATCTGTCTGTTTCGGTTCAAGCCTTGTTACTTTTTCGGCTCGATTTATAACGTTATATACTGAGCTTAAGTTGAGGGAGAACATCTCCGCAATTTCTCTATGTGATTTGCCCTTGTAATAATAAAAATAAACCAGCTATGTAATATATTTCTTGACTCACTTTCTTGGTATTTTATGCTTAATTTAATAAATAAACGCTACCAACTAAACTTATCATCCTTCTAAAAAAAATTACATGCAAAAAACTAACCGTTCTTTTTATCTGGCTTTTTTTAAAACATTTTTTTTACACCATTCAAAGTAATTGAGTTTTATTCAATACTAGCTTAACCCGGTGTGCGTTGCTACCCCATAATTACAATGAAATAAAAAGTGCTTATATAGCTTAAAAAATATTGTATTAGCTATATTGATGATGATTTTGCTAACCATTGTAGCGCGCTGGGATATACAATTATTTTAGTTTGTATATACGAAACATAAACCAATACGAGTAACGGCCGTATGCAAAAAAACTTAACAAAGCTTGGTAGAAAAATTTCCTAACGTTGTATCCAAAACGAATTATTACTTACCATACATTTAAAGTTGAAATGAGCCACTTTAACTCCACGTTAAAATGATATTTGGATTCTTGATTATGATTTTTCTCTAAATTCACAGTTTTATAGAAAATATTAACAAAAACAATGTATTATAATTGTTAGATACATAAATTAGAATGTTACATTTTGTATGAACTTAAAAAATTAATTTTGCAAGGGAAATGTAAATAAGAAATATGTTAGTGATGCACTTTCAATCAAACGAATACAACGAAAAACGTTATTCGAATAATAAAAATATTTCTAGTATAAGTAATCCTATTAATTTTTCTCAATTTTATTAATATAGTACATATTATATATTCATTATTTATTAAAAAAGTAAATCCATGAAATGGTTGCCAAAAATGTGATATTTTATGCCATAATAAAAATTTTTTATTTTCTAAATTTGTTTTTCAGTTTTAGAATATTAGTTTTCATGCATCACTATTCAAAAAAAAATACAAGTGAACATAAAGGCATTGCCAGAAAAAACAGTTAAATTCCTTAATACATTTAAAAGTTAACGTACTGTTTTTGCATAAACTTTTTTAACAAATGTATGGTAGAGCTAATGTGTTTGGTAACTAACGTATGCGTTAAAACTCAAGTAAGACTTTTTTTTTTTTTTTTTTTTTTTTGATATGGCCCTAAGTCTTAAGTTTTTCCTACATGAGAATATTCAACGTTAAAGGCCTCGTTATGCGAACGTTGATGTTAGAAAAACTTAACGTACCTTAACGTACGGCCGTTTGTATAGTTATAGAACTTTAAAAAACGTACCACATGTCAACAAAAAATAAACAAAACATTACACAGCATAGTGTGCTATGTTTTGTTTAATTTTTCGGTGTTTCTAATTAAAAAAAAATAGCATCCATATCTTTTTTTTTAATTTTTTTATTATTAACAAAACAATTTTCATTTATTAAAACAAAATAAAACTATTTATATTTTCCAGCCAAATTGAACTTTTTTTTTGTCAATTATTGTCGGCTGTTCGAAACAGTGTTGAGCTTTTCAACATAGTGATGGGCATTTTTAAGTTAGTTTTCGTACTTGCTATAGTCAAATAAGTACCAATTGGCTTCAAGAAATATAAAGTTTATGTTTAAAATTTCTAATATTATATGATGATGGGTTGGTATCATTCGTCTAGCTGGACTTCAATCCTGACCAAAGCCAAGAAATATTTTTATTTATAATTATAACAATAATTGCCGCGATCAATAACTCTTGATCAAAGAAGACAGGAAAAATAATTAACATTAACATTAATACATACGTTTATGTTTAAAGAAGTAGTTGTACACATATATTCACGTTTCTATTGTCATTATTCAAACTCAATATATTTTATTAAATAGTATTCTTATAACTCTTATGATAAAAATGGCAAAAACTGTAAATTATATTATTTTTGCATCACTGAAAAAGTTCCAAAAAGGGGTTAATGTGCCAGAATACCATCTCTCATATAAGAGTTCCAGCACTGGTATACGAATGTCACGTAACAACGGCGTCAAATTCTATTTTAAACAGGTTGAGACGTTCCGGCAACGTGACAGTTAATTTCAGTAAGCACTTACAATATTAATGTATACTTAAATACTAACGACCGTTCCATAAACGTACGTGGACGTTCGCATAATTGTACCTTAAGCAGTCTGTGGACTTGACAAATTCAAGCCACAAACTTGCACGGATTGACCTTGAACTTTAATAATTGTCTTTGCAAACACTAAACGAACAGAAAATTGCAAGCTTTTGAAACCAAATAGCAAGGCGGCTGTAATTCGTGGCAATAGCATATTTGTACCTTTATTTTTGCTCTTTATAATGATCCCTTCGATTAAGTTGTGTCGCAGCTTTTTTTTACTGGAATTCGAGGGCCATTGCAAAGTTATAGTGGATCGCTGATGCGCAGTAGAATAATTGGTACTTTCAATTTTGAGTTGCAGCACATATGGTGGAAGTCCCGGAACATCAAGCGAGTTAAAAAACTCAAAAGGATAATTGACAGCATCAGCATAGATAGAATAGGATATACATACATAGATAGAATAGGATATAGATTCGCTGATTTTATTTAGAATTCTATTGTTTATTGAATTCACATATTTGTTTTTGGCAGGAAGTGACGCACACTCACGTAACCACAGGTAATTTTTATACCCTTCACAAAAATGTAAAAGGTATATATAAGTTTGTGATTCCGTTTGTAATTTCAACAATTTTCATTTGCTACCCTATAAAGTATATATATTCTGAATCAAAATTAATAGAAAAGTCGACTAAGCGATGTCCGTCTGTCCGCTGTTGAAATACTTAGAAACTTTTTTCTTTCTCCATTCTTTTACCCCATCGATTCGTGGGTTTGTTATAACAATAATATGTATGTTAATAACTAAAAAGAAATACCGCTAGTTCTGAGACAGCAAACGCTGTACAAACAATGTGGGCAATTAACAAAAATGAACATGTTATTCAATATGAGATGAATATAGATAGAGAATAATTAAATGCTCGGTGGCTGAGTGGTTAAAGCAGCAGATCATGATACGTCATGACCCGAATTCAAATCCCAGTGGGCGCCGATGAGTGGTTTAGCGACTACGAAACGGCTAGTTGTGACCCAGCTAAAGATTTGATTATTATTTTTCTCGTCTTCTTCAATCAAAAATTATTGATCACAGCAAATTTGTATTGTAAAAAATTCTTCTTAAGAAAAAACTTAAGAAAGGAAAAAAATTGAACTATAACCCGTTGTACAAATCAAAAATTTTATTTAAAATATTTTTTTTCTGAAAAGCAATTCTTGTTATGAAAGAAGGTTACTAAAATACAGAAAATAGAAAATTCCGGTATCGGTTCATATATAACCGAGATATAGCTTAAACGAACTTTTCCATGAAAGATTTCTTTTTTTGGAATGACGATTACAAGGCCAAAATATTTTTTCTCCGATATCGGTCCATATATATCCGAAATATTTAGTTCAAATTTGTAATATATGCTATACATATATACACGTGACTATCGTGAAGGGTATTTTAGATTTGGCCCAGCCGAATATACCATACTCTTGTTTAAATTGCGTTCGACATTTGGAAATACACAATTAAGTAACTCTTCAATGCATTGCATATTACAAAAGTTCGATAGAAAAATAATGCAGTTTGTGCATCATATTACAGCTCGCATATTTGTTATTAATTTCAATGCGCCAAAGAATATGTGATTTGAGGCACGCTCTAAGCTCATCATCAGTGGAATTGCAGGCAATTTTCGTTGGAAATCTTCGGCTAACACAATTAGTGCTCATCCAAATAATTTTTTGTTAGTTATAAAATCTTGTAACATGCGATCACGGGCATCTAAAGATTTTTTGTGGGTCATTGTGCATTTATGCCATACTATGATCTTACAAATTTGCAGCACTTTACCTTTTGAGGAGTGTTTTTCTAATATTGCATTTGTGCGTATCTTAGAATTGTGGCTTTAGAGGTAATTTAAGTGCCAGACACGCTGTCCTGCCACCATACAAAAGTATTGCTGCTCTGCCGGACGATGCAGGGGCTAGTGCACTATTATTTTGTGATTGAACTTTAGCTAATATTAAGGAAATCATGAAAATTCTGATCCGTCCACAATAAAATATTATATGCCGGGAGTTACACCTGCTGTAAGTGTGGTAGATTTTCAACTATAAATTGTTCTAAGTCGTGTGGGTTGCAATTGCTTTCTCGTTGTAGATCTTGTGCATACCATCATCATTGCATGTTTGATTAGGACCAATCACAACAACTTCCGAGAGTGTCTTATTGTTTATTTGCAAACATTTATTTTCTATTAGAATCAATGCCTCATTATAAGTTTTATGTGAAAATTCAATTCTTATGTTGTTGCAGGTAATTATTTTTCGATATGGCGCTTCATATACGGCTCAACGTTGACTTGTTTCGGATGGAAAGCAAGTTACCAATATGATAGCTTTAGATGATTAGATATTGATGCATTTGCGTTGGGAATCGTTTTCTAATAAACTTAGCTTTTGGTACGCATCCCGATAAGTTGCATATATATAGAATTTGAGCATATAGCAAAGTTTGCATGTATCGAAAAGGAAGTTTAGGTTGTAGCTAGTGCCATTGCAGCCCTTGTTGTGCATTAACTTCGGTAAAATAATCGTGCCGTCTGTCCATTTCCGATGTTTTTTTAAGCATTTATTTATTTATTGAATCTTCTAAAAGGTAGCTAACAATAAGTATTCAAATCTTAATACTAAACAAACATATATTTTCGAGTTGAGCAGACAAATGCATTCCCCATCCCCCTAGATGGCGCTCAAGGATTTGGGAATCATAAATTTCGATAACCAGCTCCATTGATGCTAATGTATCGGGCCATTTGATATTCTATAATTTCATCGTTTGTTTACGTATATGCAGATATACTTAATTTATTTGACGAAATTATAGTACTCGACATTAATATGTATGTGTTTTGTAGGTTTTTGCAAGCCCCGGACAATATAGCACTATCGACATCAATTTCATTGTTTTGCACATTTAATGTAATTGATTGTCCACCACCGTTGATCTATGATGATTAAGCGGGTGTAGCCATCAACACCAGAGAGAAGCAATTCTCTAGGATATCTTTTCGTACATTTCCCATCGACCACGTATGGCGGATTCGAATTCATGCAAGTGTGAATCAATGTTAGTATGCTTTTCTGCATCAAAAGAGAATTTTATAGATTGGTCCACAAATTGACGAAATTCTTTAATAATAAATTTTTGAGGCGGGCGTATTGCGACAACCGCCGTCACCTTCAGTTTTGAAGAACGTAATTTTGTCGAAATTTTTTTATATGAAAAAAGAATTTTGAAAATTGGTCCACAAATGACGAAGTTATTTGATAATTAATTATGTTAAGGACAATCACGCCACCAATTTTCCAAAACAAAAAAAAAGAAACAAAAACAAATTATTGAACATTTCCATATAGAAAAGGAATTTTGAAAATTGCTCCATAAACTCTGAAGTTATTTGACAATCAATTATTGGGGTCGGCAATTGGCGACAAACTTCATCTCTCCAAAATAATCTTAATCGTTTAGGTCGTTTTGCATTTGCACAAAAAATTTTGATATTTGGTTAAAAACGGAGAAGTTATTATCTTTTATATTAAAAAATCTGTTAAAAATTTTGTGAAAGAAATAACATAATTTAAAATAGGGGCGTAAAAGAAGGCGCGGTAGAAAAAAGTAGCATATAATTTATTTAAGTGTTCCAGTCAATTACTGTGAAAATTTTAGGAAGATTGGTCCTGCAGACTGGCAGGTCTTAAGGTACAAACAAACAAATAAATAAACGTACAAACACACATTCAATTTTATATATTGAGAAAAAGATATTAGCTACTAATATATAAAAGCAATTTTGTTCAAAAATTTCGTCAACGATTTGTTTGAGATGTCGTCAACATGTCTTCCACGATTTTCTATTGTCTTGTAACCATCGTTTAAGATGTCTAAGACATGGCTAACTGGGTACTTAGCGTGTGCTTGTATTGGTTTTGTGCGGGTACGTAGCGGAGCAATGCGCCGGGCGGCTAACAGCCGGCTAAGCTGAGCCGCCGACGATTTTTGATAGCCGCCGCCGCCGATTATTTCGCAGCTAAAATTTACACCAACTCAAAATCTAGATTTGAATTAAAATCTACAACGAAATCTATATCGTTTACATCACAATTTTTTGACATCTAGCAAGATTTCATTTTCACAAAAATAATTTATGCTTGCGGGGTTGACAAAACAATTTTATCAGAGACTGAATACATCAACATTAAAGTGTATATTTTTGTTGCCCAGAGACTGCATACACCACATTAAAGTGTAATTTTTGTTGCAGCGTAGTATTTTTAAGTACTTTTTGAACAAAATCACGGTTGTATTACTCGGTATTGAGTAGCTTTCGGGAGATTTCGTCGAAATCTAGTCATAAAGTAGATTTAATTTTGTATGGGAAATCTCAAAATCTACTAGATTTGGCTTGAAATCTCGAATAAGCAGATTTCGCTTTGGTGTAAATAGACTATAATAGCGCATTTACACCAACTCAAAATCTAGTAGATTTGAATTGAAATCTGCAACGAAATCTATATCGTTTACACCACCGAAAAAATAATTTATGCATGGGGGTTGACAAAACAATTTTATCAGAGACTGAATACACCACATTAAAGTGTATATTTTTGGTGCCCAGAGACTGCATACACCACATTAAAGTGTATGTTTTTGTTACAGCGTAGTATTTTTAAGAACTTTTTAAACAAAATCAAAGTTGTGTCGCTTAGTACTGAGTAGATTTCAGGAGATTTCGTCGAAATCTACTCAGAAAGTAGATTTCATTTTGTATGGGAAATCTTCTCGAAATCTACTAGATTTGGCTTGAAATCTCGAATGAGCAGATTTCGCTTTGGTGTAAATAGGCTATAAGTGTTTTTTTAAGTAAATATAGAACCACTGAATCTAACGGTTCATATTATGCATTGTAGAAAAAGAAATAAACTATACAAGTGCAAAACGGAAAAGTGATACGTAAAATGAAAAAAGTGCAAAAATTATCAAAATTTTTAACAAATAAATGATTAGTGAAGATCATAAGTCTGAAACAACTTCTGACACTGAAGAAAATAAAGTGAATTTTGATTTGCAGAAATATCAGGAGTTACTCAACGCAAAAGCAGAAGCGAAAAAAAGTGTAAGATTTTATTGGTGAAGAAGACTGCAAATAGATCACTTGTGTGGAATTATTTCGGGCAGATGGCGCTACATAATAAAATTGTACTAAAAAAGCAATTCTTGTGTAAAATATGTTTTTGAAAATATTTTTTTTAAAGTTTCCAAGTTTACTGACGATTAAAGTCCCCCCGGGGAACAGGTTTTGCCTTAGGCGCTCTGTTTTTCGGGGAAAAGAGGGGAAGGGGTCCCTCGTTTGGTGCGGCAAACAAAACTCTAGGAAGCCACATGACTTATGTTGTGTCAGCTTCCAAAACCCTTACCAAGGGTATAAATTGGCATAACGGGGATCAGCATGGGCCCCGAGAAGTTCTGCTTGCGGTTCAACCCGGGCTGATCATGGTTGAGGTGCCTACCTTGGCTGAAACGTTCTGGCTGTGGTTGAAACCTAAAACGCAGGAAGGGAGTTTTAGTATCCTTGATAATTGTTTGGTGATGGCTTTTTCGAGAGCTAATAATCTCCCGAGAATCTGTTGCCTATACAAAAGATACGTGTACTGTAAGGAACCAGTAGTGATGATTGACGGGTGAGTTGGTTTAAGGGCTGATGCTCTTAGTGTGCCTCGGCCTACCAACTCATTAAGCCTTGTCCTCCATTGATTGCTGGGAAATTGCATACATGAGGGATTAGAAAGCCCGAACTCCTCAACAAGAAGTTGTTCATATGACCGCAATCATATGGCAAGAACTGCTACCTGTGTGAGCCTAGCAAGCCACACGGGGGCGGTGGTGAATCGTGAAAAATTCACTCCGTGGATCAGATTAGGCCGTCAAGGCAGGTACTGATGTAAATGATTTTTACAGTTGACGATTAATAGTACGTTTCCATATAGGTAATTTTGGACAAATCGTTTCATTTGCCCAAATTAAGTAATTTGCGACGTGATTTCCCATATATTTCTAATATGATCAAATTATCTCAAATGTCTTAATTTGTTTAAAATTACGTCGAAATTTGTCTGTGCAACACTGTGGGGCTATTATTCTTATAAATACAACATTGGGGTATTCATTATTGGTGAGTTACAGTTCGAAAAAGCGACATGTTATTACGAACCAAAATTATTGATTTATTTGATTATGAAGTTAAATTTAATAAAAACTAAATGTTATTTTCCGTTTTTATCAGTTTTTTTTTTTATTTCTTAATAATTTTTTTTTTTGTTAAAATAATGAAATAAAGTATTTATATTTGTATATTCAATGCCAATAAATAAAATAAAGAATATGAAACTATTTTGTTTGTTTGCGAACTAGGTTCTCTAGGTTTAACAGGCTGCCAGCGTTAATTAGATTCTATAAGTAATGGCAAGTTTAGCATCTTCATTAAGCATCTATCTACAAGAGGTTTCGTATTCCTTGAGTAGGGAAGGTTAATTTGTATGCAAGTCTCAACTGGCTAGTGTTCGGAAGGACCCACCCATAACTACAGCCTGATATCCAAATAACTTACAGTAGTAGTAAAATTTAGTAACAGATACTACTCGTGGGTCCTCAGGTTCATTTTACTTCGGCACAAGCGACGAAAACGATAAAGTC
Source organism: Thecocarcelia acutangulata (assembly GCA_914767995.1). Taxonomy (NCBI): domain Eukaryota; kingdom Metazoa; phylum Arthropoda; class Insecta; order Diptera; family Tachinidae; genus Thecocarcelia; species Thecocarcelia acutangulata. The sequence continues at coordinate 67,509,175 of OU612096.1, read as the reverse complement.
AAGCTACACTCTACATATTTGATTGCTAGGATTCTTGCGGTTTGGATACCCCTCAATTCCAACAGAACACGTAAACGAGAGCATCTTTAATTTGCTAATTAGAGTTCAGCGTGTTTAATTGTATTTAAACAGCTTGTTGCACAATGTTTATTGCAAAAAAAAATTTTTTCATAAAATGTAATCAAACAACACAAACGTCAAATTGATTTCGAAAATTCGAAAAGAAAATTACTTACAACACAGTGGAAACACTTCGATATGATTTCTTCAAATCAACTTAATTTGCTTATAACGGAAACGTACTATAAACTTGCTTTTGTGAAATTTCGATATATAGACAGCTAGTAAATAAAAAAAAAACAAACTGCAAATATTTTTTGATTGGTAAATCAATACAATTTATCATATTAGTAACTAATAAAGTTAGTAATAAAAAACTCAATAGTGCATTTGTATAAAAGTTGTTAAGTAAAAAAACATTAAGAATAAAATGTTATTTGTTTTTCTTGATCCTAGTTCCTTGCCCTTTATTAGTTTAATAATACACAAACAAGTTTTTCCTGTAGACGTCTTCCAAGGAAGACGTAATATCGAAATAGAACAACAAAAAATTAAAAAAAAACCAAAATGATCTTGATCTGAATAAAGTTATTGCAAATTTTATTTGTTTGAAAACTATTATTGGAACATTTATTTAAAATATCATACAAAATTTTTTTAAAATTCATTTCAAATACTTTTTTTTTGATTTTTTAAAAATACACAAAATACATATAGTTCAACAATTAAGTATATCTGTGGCGTTTTATCATAACAGCTTAAGTCGATTTTTAAAAATTGTAAAAGTTGCTGCTAATTTGATTATTTGAAAAAATATGGTATTCTTGTTTGCAAAAATAATTTTTCGTATTATTCACAAAATTTAGTTATTATTATGGTTTATTTTCTTTTCTTCTTAAATTTAGTTCTTCATTCAAATTTCCCTTCAAAACTTTTTTTGCTCTTATCTCGACTTAAGCTGTTATGATAAAACCTCACAGAATATAATTGTATTACTAATGCAGTTGTAATTTGGATACTGTTTACTTTAATAAGTAATTCAAAAAGCAAAACAAATGTTATTCACGTTCATATTCTAAATTTTGCTCTTTGACAGAAATTCCTAGAACTTTGCTTTGTTCAATTAGCCAGGTAGCTATATAAAATTCGGCTAGCCGATTTATTTTCGGCTCTAGCTGGCTTTGAGCAGCCGCCGATAAAATCGTTCGGCGCAGTGCTCTGGTACGTAGCTGGTTGAAAAATTATGCCGTCAAAATATCACCCCTCACCACCTTCACCAACAAGCTGCCGGAACAATTGTTCGCGTGTGTCATTGAACAATCAAATTAAAAATAACATATATAAAGCTATGTACACACGGTTGTCAGATGTTACAATATTGTAAGATCAGGCAACATGCTGACAATGTAGTGACAATGAAAAATTGTCCCGCAGAAGTAGATTGTGTGTTCAGACGATCGTAAGAAAATCTTACAATTTCATTGTCAGACTATGGCCTGACAAATAATTCATCTGACAACAAAAATTGTCAGTTCACACGGTTGTTAGATTGTTAAATGAAGAAACTTGCCAGAAATTTTGTAAAGCATTGCCACTTATGTATATCAACAACTATCTGCTTGGCAGTGTTGCCCATCAAACTTTTTTCTGACAATGATGCCATTGTCAGGTGCATTAATTTTATACATCTGACAATTACAACTCAGCTTACAATACCAGCCAATTATCTGGCAATGCCGACGAAGAGTGTTCTCACGATTGTCAGATGCCTGACAACATTGCCGTCTTACAATTGATTGACAATGGTTTTTCTGACAACGTTGTAAGTTAAAAATTGGCAGTTCACACGATTGTGATACATTTTCAGACAATATTGTAAGATCTTACAACCATGTGTACGTAGCTTAAGTAATTTTTTTTCACACACAAAATGCCTATCTTTTTTGTATTGTTTTAGACTTGCATGCACTTAATGTAGATATACTTTGCTCAAACCTGTTGCAAATAGCTTTGAAATTTACATAATATATTACAAGGCACCTTTAATAGGGTAGTGGTATAAGGACAGCTGTCTTTCGTTTCCTTTGTTTCATAGACTTCCTTGCTTTTTCAAACAAAATTTTGACAACTTTTCGTAAGTTCTACCAACAAAATACATGTAAATGTTTTTTGAAGTTGTATTTATCGTAATATATGACAATTTAATATTTTCAATGATTTAAATACAAATTCAAAGAACCATTTGTTTCACAGGAAAAATGTAATATATCAAGGCAGCTTTAAGCAAGTAGTGGCAGAATTGCAATAAATACAACACCAAAAAACATCACCATGTATTTTGTTGGTAGAATTTACGAAAAGTTGTCAAAATTTGGTTTGTAAAGGCTAGACTTCCTTGCGCTTTTGACAAATTTACGCAAAGGAAACGAAAGACAGTTGTGCTTACACCACTACCGTACTAAAGCTGCCTTGGCCTTATTCATAAAAAATTAAACTGTTCTGTATTGTATTGTGTTGTATGTTTATTAAACTGTTTCCTATAGAAATTTGTCAAATAAGTATTTAATAAACATAAAATATTTTTTTTTAAATATGGCCGTAAATGTTTTTTGTAATTCAATAAAATCAAATAATAATGAAAATGAAAAATTTGGAATATTTATTTCTGCACGTAATTTTTACCATATTTCATATTGCCACATCGATGAAATCTTTGAAATTGTGAATTGCAAATAAGTTCTTAATCAGTATTTATTATCGTGAGTTACCTATTCGCCAAATAAAAATTTAATTTACTGTTTATGCGGCCAATTTTTTTGCTATTTACAATATTTTTATTCGCAAATAAGCTGCACGTATAAACATAGTAATGGAAACATTCAAACCAAGGCGAATTCATACCAGGTAAATGCAAGAGCAATAAATACAACACTACAAAAAATAAATCTTTTTTCAAATGTCAAGGGAAAAATATAAACACAAAAAGGAATTAAAAAAAAATATAATAAAAAAATTTACAATAAAAGAAAAACATTTAATTATTTCGTGAAACTTAGTTATTTCGTGAAACTTAAAGTCTCAGATTATAGAGCTTGAAAAGGCGAAAATGTCCAGCCAGATTGCGGAGGATTCTGAGTGATATCTGGCGCTCAAGATAGAATACATAATTTAAAAAATTGTTTTAAATTTTTTCCCCCAATTTTGTTTTAATTATGCCATTGACATCTGAAACAGATCAAAATTAAAAAAAGCTATCAGCTGCGCTATCAATTTACTGTTATGAATTCGCCTTGATTCAAACCATTTTATCATTCTTAACAAGGCGAATTCATAACAGGTGACTGATAACTGTTTTTAATCTGTTTCAGATGCCCATGGAATAATTAGAAGAATTTTGAAAAAAAAATTAAAGCAATTTTTTTACTTATGTATTATAGCTTGAGCGCCAGGTATGATCGAGAATCCTCCCCAAATCCAGCTGCCCATTTTCACCTTTCTATGCTCTATAAAAATACTTTTTTATTACATTTTTTTGTTTGAATTCCTCTTTGTGTTTTTTTCCCCTTGACATTTGAAAAATATTTTTTTTTGTAGTGTTGTATTTATTGCTCTTGCATTTCCCTGGTATGGATTCGCCTTGATTCGTAATAAATATTCTTCATGATTCATTGAAAATCGCCGCATAATTGTTTAAATAACTATAGTTTCATAAAAATTTTAGGCTTCCAACCTATAGAATACACCGAAGCTAAAACCCTTAAGAGCATGTTTTGGATCTATGTAATTGGCCTGATTTGGACAACTGAATTTATATTTGCTTGCCAACAATTCGCTTTGGCAGCAGCTGTTGCATTTTGGTATTTTAATAAACCTACCAGTACGCCCACAGTTTATGCAATTGGAAAACTGGTGAAATATCATTTGGGAACAGTAGCGAAAGGTTCATTTGTCATAACTATTTTTAAAATTCCCCGTCTTATTTTAACATATTTGTATGCGAAGTAAGAAAGTATTAAATAATATAGTAAGATTAAAAATTTTTAATATTTGCTTGATTTATCTACAGATTAAAGAAAGGCGAAGATAAAGGTTCCGAATGTGCAGCTTGCTGCTTAAAATGTTGTATATGTGGATTTTGGCTGTTGGAGAAATTTATACGTTTCTTAAATCATAATGCATACACAGTTGTTGCTATAGAATCAATTAACTTCTGCCCTGCTGCTGGAATAGTAAGTATAATAGAATTTTGAAACGTCTTTTCTAACTACCATGCATACTTTACAAATTTTATAAAATAACATCGTAACATAAAAGTAGCCTGTTTCAATAGTTCAAACTTATGAAATAGTTTATTTGAAAGTAGTGAAAACAGGGGAAAAATTGTTTAAAATAAACCACGGCATAAGACAATTCTTCTATTCTGCATTCTGAGGCCCTGTTTTTGGCATTCTATTTAACTGCCAAGCGTTTTATTGTAGCCACATGCATATCTGCCAGATTTGACGATAAATCGTCATTATGACGATTTTTGTAATACGATAAGCATGGCAACATTAAAGTTTTTGTAGATGAATTAAGGCCCAAATCAAGGCAGCTTTATACAGGTAGTGGCAGAATTACAATAAATACAACACCAACAAACATCACCATGTATTTTGTTCGTAGAATTTACGAATAGTTGTCAAAATTTTTACAACTATTCGTAAATTCTACCAACAAAATACATGTTAATATTTGTTGGTGTTGTATTTATTGTAATTATGCCACTACCTGTATAAAGCTGCCTTGGGCCAAATAAACCACACAAATTGCTTGCCAAACATGTCTAAATTTTAGGTTCGTGCAAACATTTTTATTCGTTTATGGGGTGTTTGCTAGTTTGTACAAATATTTGAAGCATGTTTGCACGAAAGTCAAAACTTTTTGATTTTCGTGCAAACATTGTGAGTGTGTGTGTAAATTTTGTCATTTCAATGAAATTTTTGCAGAGTGGTGGAAGAAGAAGTATACGGAGTGAATCAAGAAAATGTTTTCTTGTAATAATGTTTAGAATGGCGTAAAAGTTAAGTTTTATTGTGGAAATTAAAAAAATAAAGATTAAAAAACAGAATAATATTAAGAAATAGAGGGTAAAACCATTTGTATATTGCAAAAACTTCATATGGCGAGCAAATTGCCGCAACCCAATGGCCGGCTATTCACATTGAAAACAAAGAAAAAGTGATTAATGTGTATTTGTATGTGTGATTAAAAAAAACCAACTTTAAGTTAGCTTGTATAGACTAACTTAAAGCTAACTACTACGCAATGCAAAATTTACATTAATAAAAGTGTATACAAACACTGCAGAATTTCTTTTAAATGACGTTTGGAAGTATTGACAGAACTAAGTCGATTGGCAAAAAAACTGCTCCAAACCCCATAGAAAGATTTAATTTATTTAGGCTCATTATGAGTATTACAAGTTGAATGTATATAGCAACTAACATATGAAGAGTATTTTGTTTTTATTAGTGCCTTTTGTATCCTTTTAATAAAATTGTTATTAATAATATCGTTAAATATCGGCTTCATTCAGACTAAATCAACTAACGGCCATCGACGCCGTCCAATTTTAATGGCCGTCGACTTTACTTAACGTCTTAGATATTTGATTAATAAACAAACCCGCGCGTCTTATAATAAGAGCTGTCAAAAAAGCGATTGTATGTGTCGTTGTTTACAAAACACACGGCATTGCAATTTTACCAGTTATTAGTTTTGCAAAATATCTTTTTAAAAACTATTTTAAATGGAAAATAATTTAGTTTTATGCTGTAACGACAGGTTTTCCTCCACAGGCTGGAATAGCTCAGGGCTGCCAGGATTCATTACAAAAATTTATATTTGTGACTAAAGAACAAGAAAAAAACACGACACGCTCATTTTTCTATACAAAATGTGGTTTATTGCTTAAAAGTTATTTCTGCGTTATACGACGGATCGCAGTGCCAACACTAATACATCGCCTTTGGCCGACCGTACATGTAGAAGTCCGTGGGGTTCGCGCAAAACGCGGTGAGGGGAGATTAACTCAAACCCTCGAGGAATTAGACGAATCCCGAATCATATACACGACACGAGGTTGTTGGAGCGTAGATTCGAGAATATCCGGAGGAGAGCTTTACTCAAAATACTCCGAAAATTCCCTTTTAACAAAACCGGTTTGCGCCACAATTACGGTGAGGGGAGGTCAACTCCAAACCCTCAGTGGGTTAATGGGGCGCAACGTACTACGCGTGGTTGGTTGCAGAGGAGAGCTTTACTCTAGCTTTTGGCCAACCGAGTATATCGAAGTAAAAGAGGTTTGAACAAAACGCGGTGAGGGGAGATTAACTCAACCCCTCTTGGAATTAGCGGAACCCTATATTCGACACGAGGTTGTTGGAGCATAGCTTCGAGAATATCCGGAGGAGAGCTTGACTCAAAATCCTTCGGAGATTCTCTTTTAACGACCGGTTTGCGCCAAAAATACCGTGAGGGGAGGTCAACTCCAAACCCTCAGTGGGTTACTGGGACGCGACGTGCTACGCGAGGATGGTTGAGCGAAGTGGCAAGAATATCCAAAGGAGAGCTTTACTCTTTTCACGAAGGCCAGTTGACTCTGAAGCGAATCTCTTCCCCACAGAACCATCTGGTCCTTCCTGCCCCGGCAGCCAGTCAGACGTGGAGAATACCCTGAGGAGAGATTTCACTCCGAGCCCTCAGTATATTCTCCTTCCTACAAGAGTTCAGCTGGCCTGAGAAGCGATGAGACACCTCAGGTCAGCCGGGGTCTCGTGGTGCCTTCCAGGCAGCCCCGGTATTGCAGAGAATACCCTGGGGAGAGATTTCATTCCGAGCCCCCAATATATTCCCCTTTCCATAAGAGTTCAGCTGATCTGAAGAACAATGAAGCTCTCCAGATCAGCCGGCATCCTATGCCACTGGTTCAGCCTGCCCTGGCAGCAAGTCAGTATAGAGAATACCCTGAGGATAGATTTCACTCCGAGCTATAAGTGCATTCCCTTTACCATAGAAGTTCAGTTGATCTGAAGACCGTTGCAGGTCTCCAGATCAGCATCCTATGCCACTTTACCAGGCAAGCTGTGTTCAGCAGCCCTTTTTCTTAGTGATGCGCCGCCTTTTATGTGATCGCTCACCAACTGTTTAAAATAAAACACACCACAACGTGGTGAGAAAAACATGCTAAGACGATGTTTTGTTGTTGGCATAGCGATTTAACAAAGGGAATGAAATCATACTTACTAATAATAAAAAGACAGCTATTCTATGTTTACATACGTGTATGAATAAAAAAAAAAGGATGTTCAAAAGAGTGAATAAATAACAATAATAGCTTACATACATATATGCACACATAAATATTAACGAAATATTCCGCTAGCAACAACAACTTATGAAAATATGTATGCCTATGCATCAATGTGTGTAGAGCGTGAACAGCAAAATTGAAGAATCTTTAAAAATTAAAAAAAAAAAACAAAATTATTATTAAGATTCCCGTTAATAATTGTAGCGTTCATATGTAGGTATGTATATGTTAATTTTTTCCTTTGTAGACATACATTTTAATATAAGTTGTTGTTCTTAAAGAAGATTTATAAGAAAGAATATGTATGTATGTATTTTAGGTATGTGACCCAAAACCGAGGTCACGACTTTTGGTCGTCACAATGCATTAAATACATATATATTATAAGTGATTACTTTTGTACAAAATGTGCACATAGACAAAATTCATATAAGATTATATTCAAGGTGCATTAACGTTTACACGGTGGCAATACAACAAAAACAGGCATCTGGTAAGCTATGTTTGTCAAAAATATTTGTAGCAATTATAAACTATAAATGTACCTTTTAATAGTCATAAATTATTTTTATTTAAATTATTCACAAAGTAATTTTTATATGTTTAATTCAGAATAAAATACTAAATTCACTTTACAAAATATAAACAATACACTTGACGTAAATGGCTTACTATATTGCCAGTAGCAAAAAATTGTCACATGCAGTAGCGCTGCCACCTTGTAGATGTTAATGCACCTTGATTATATTGATCGCAAAGAGGTGTTTTCTTCTCGGCTTTCAATGATTTGTGAATTCTTATGAGATTAACAAAAACACGTGTACTCTTTGTTAGATATTAAGATGGGCACAAAGAAATTAGTTCTTTCATTCTGCAGACGTTTTCTCAGTTATTATGTCAGAGTTATTCGCAGTTGTAGACACTAGGTGAGACACAAAGTGTATATAAATTCAATATCCTGCACGATCATTCACAGGAAAATGTTATTAGAAGTTTGGTTGACTTAACAAAATCATTTCAAAATGGAGTTGTAGTGCCACATTTTTATACAAGAATGATTGTAATAGTTTATATACTCGTACATTTTACTATGTAAACACTATTATTACCATAATAATTTTATTTCAATTAAATTTATGTCTCGAGGCGCCAACAATATTCTCATATTTAAATTTTCATAATATTTCTTCTTTTCATAATATCGCACTACGAGTATTTGTCAAAAAATATGTCACTGAATTTTTAGAACTTTTTCAGCACACATGTTATATTCCGTAGATATCACAATTGTATAGTATAGCTAATCACGGCCTTAGGACGCAAATTTATATAGTTTTTGTCTAAATAAAAAATATGAACACTTCCAATATATTCAAAATTGTTCCAAAATATAGTGAGATGTCTCTCCATCTATCAAAGCGTATTTGTTTTTAATACCATACTATAAGTACGTATCTATGTACATAAATATAATTAATTAAAAACTAAACTCCTTAATAAATTTATATATTTTTTGCTAATGAACAAATTTGAAACCATAAGCCTGTATTAAAAATCTGTTATATATCTAAATAAAAATTTTAAGTACAATCAAAATTTGATAGTTTTAGAAGTCCGATTTTTTTACGATATTTCAAAACTAAAATGACTTTCAAAAATTATCGGGATATTGATTCATGTGTAGCTGGCTGTGCACTCACACCAAGCTGCTTGAAACACTCGATTAACCTTTTCTGTAACTTTGCTTTATTATCAACTCCTTCTTGAGTTGCTCCACATTAAGCTCGTCAAATCTCATTTTACAATCCCACTTGTGATACTAATTGTTACGTTTTCACCTTTTAAAAACGAGTTTGCGGATTATACAAGTGAAATACTAACACAGATACTTGTTCGTTACACAGTACTAAATATTTCACAACTTTATTTACACTTATTATTTATTATTTTTATTGGATGGTATCTGGCCCACATCGGCCACTTGCACTGCGACCAGTGTTGTTTTATTGTGCGTCGCCTTGCCCTATTACGGGTTATATATGTCAAGAAAACATACATACTCCTCCATTGGGAGTGATATTAAGTCACATTCACTTGACATATGTGCTTGTAGCTGCCTATATCTCCTGTGTCCCAATGATCCATTGACTGCTCTTCCTCATCGCAGAATCTGCAAATATCTGTGTTGGAAATGCCCATCCTGTACAGGTGCTTAAATCAGGTATAATAATCTGTAAGAGCACTTGTCAGTGTCCTGAGGCTTTTCCTGTCCAGTGTTAGAGCACATTATTCCCTCTTTGTATCAAAGCTTAGAAATATCTTTGAATGTTCCAGACCAGCTGTCTAATGTTGCTCAACGATGGACTCCGTCCATTTCTTCATCTCTTCATTAAGAAGACCCAAATGTTAGAGTGGGGCCAATAAAAGTCCCCTCTGCTCCTTTTTTGTTGTAGATGTCAGCCATCTCATTGCCGTAGTGCCCTTCATGTCCTGCCACCCAGATCAGAGTAACCTGGTTCTGGCTTGCCAGTTCATTTAGCCTGTTGTGACATTCCAGTACTAACCTGGACGTAAAGACATAACTGCTCAGGACCTTCAGTTGTGTCCCTTATCGGAGAGTATTTCAACTCATCGGAGAGTATTTCGCTTGGAATATCGGTGTGTCTTTACTAAGAGTTATATACCTGCGTGCTCTAGGCCCACTATTCCCGCCCCAACTCCTAGAAGCGTTTTGGATCCATCCGTGTACCACTTGTGAACCATCCCGCAGCCATCTTGGGTTCATGACCCATTCTTCCCTTGTTGGGAAGATGATCCTAAACTTCCTAACAAAGGAGTTAGTCGGATCTATATGGTCACTTGTTTGAGACATATCGATTACGTCTCTGATACCCTTTAGGATTGCTAAATGACCAATAAGGTTTCCTGTCTTTAGTTTTTCCTTTTTGTAAATTGAGATCGCCTGAACGGCTGCCTCTTTTTGAACAGCCACCTTAAGCGGTGTTACGTTCAAAAGAGCTTACATGCCTGTCGTTGTGATAGTTTTAATCGCCGCCGTGATACATAGGCATGCAAATATAAAAAATGTAATCTATTTTGCATTATTATACAAAATATATTTCCACACTACTCGTTTTGTTAAATCTAAAATTAAATCGTCCAGGATTTAATATCGTGATTATAAAAAAAATATTTCAAAATATGTTGATATAAAATTTAACTGTAAAAAATATCACTACTTAATCAGACGATTTTCTGGTGCTAGCAACTGGGTTAAAGAAATGTCAAATATTTTGTATGGTCTTACATTGGAATAATTTTAAAAATATAATCTAGACTAGTAGTATAAAGTTTTGTTGACAGCGTGCATATATACAGTGAAACTTATCCAAAGGGACAATTCCTACTGACATAAACAGGCAATCGTTTTTAACCGAAATATTCCAATTTTTCCGTACAGTACTTTTCGCTACAGCCGGACACTTTAATAAAAAATTTGTTTAAAACATCTCTTATAAGCGAACAGAAGCATTCCAAACAAGGCGAATTAATTTTAGAAATTAACACATTTTGTTAGAAACTCAGCAACAAAACTTGTATTTAATGAAACACATCAACAAAAAAGAGCAGCTTTTAATTTAATAAGACTGTTAGGTCAAACAAAAACATTTCAAAGAAAATAATTTTTTGTAAAAGTTACTTGACCAGGTAATATTTATAAACGGTATTTACTTACATTCATTTTAAAATACACAAAAAATCTTCAGAAAGTATGCAAGTTAAGAATTGAAATCATTATTTAATTTTTATAAAATACAAATTCTTTTCACACGAGTTATGCTGACGCTATGTCTGCTTTATTATGGTCAAATTACATTAAAAAGACAATCATACCTTTTGCTTCATAGACATAAGTTAATGTTAAGAAATTCTTTTTGTAAAGTTTTTAGTTCTAGTTTAAGAACGGAAATAAACGGTCAGCTTAGAGCTGACGAAAAATTATTTTTTTAAAAAACTAATGAAGTAAAAAATTAATTGGCGCCCAACGTGGGGGCCGGCAAAAAAATCGGCGGGAGTGAACACAAACTTTAAAATAAGTATCCCAAAAAAGAAAAGGGAGAAAAAATTATTTAATGAACTAATAAACAAGTACCCTCAAAAAGGAGGAAAAAATGTTTATTAAGTGAAAGCTATATTAAAGAAAAATAGGTTACAGAAAGTGAAATACCAAAATCATAACAAATTAGTGAAATCTATAAAAATATTAATTTCATTCTTGCTGCTATCCCGTTATAAGGATCGCTTACATTAATAATTCACATATGACTAAAGAAAAAGCAACAAAAACTGTTAATTCAATTTAGAAAAATAAATAAGAAAAACTCCTTTAAACAGAGGTTGCAATAGCAAAAAGACTTAAAAAAACTTACTAGCAATATAAAAATATAGTATTGGGATTGTTCCTTAACCCATACAGTAACACAGCCCGGTTACCATAATCAGCAGTAACACAGCCCGGTTACCATCACTATAACCATCGAAAGGAGTAACGAATTCCAGAAACAACTAGGTGTAATTAAAAAATATTGTAAGTAATTTTATATTAAGGATAAAAATTTACAGCAAAAACAACCTTATATACATACAACTGTTGTCAATAATTATATCAAATAAGAATTTACCACAAATATAAAAATGTATAGTGTTGCAAAAAAGATATAAAAATATAAAAAAAAAAATAAAATTGTTATCTGAAAATTTCAAAAGAAATAAAAATCTCTAATGCCGGAAGAGACGATTGAAAATTTAACGGACAGGTTAAGTAGGTCGCTTATCATGGCGCAAGTTACAGCGTCAGGGTTAGGGTCAACTGGACTAACAGAGTTACAAAAAAAAACAAATAAAAGATTTAGTCAAAGAAACAATTGAGACAGGACCCTTGACCAAGAGGATAGACGAATTAAACAGGAACCTGCAACAGTTAGGTAGTATTAACAGTTTCGAAGGCCCAAGTTATAGATGAAAGGGTTACTTCTGAAGAATCATTGGACGTAATAAAATCGTTACCCATATTTAATGGCAAGACTTCGTACGTAAGTTGGCGGGAAGCAGCCAACAATTCCATTAGCCTCTACAAACAGGGAAGTCGCAGATATTATGCTGCTTTAACAATTTTGAGCAATAAAATAATCGAGGAAGCAAACGACATACTTACCAACCATGGAACAGTGTTGAACTTGGAGGCAATTCTAAGTAGATTAGATTTTGCCTATTCAGACAAGAGACCGTTACAGATTATTGAACAAGAAATCAGCATCATGCGACAAGGTTCCCACTCTATCCTTGACTACTACAATGAGGTCAACAAAAAATTGACTGCTCTTATTAACAAGACAATCATGACACACGGTTCAAATGGTGAACTGACAAATGAGTTAAAGAAGAAAAATAGACAGCACGCATTACGAGTATTCATTACGGGATTGAATCCACCATTGGCAAACATTTTGTTTTCATTAGCTCTTACTGATCTTCCTAATGCCCTTGCAAAGGCCCAGGAATTAGAGTCTAATAATCTACGTGCTAACTTTGCACTTCAATTTAATCGAACCTCGCATTTTAATTCTAACCAAAAACCACAGAATGTTCTACGTTTCCCTCAACGCAATGAGAGAAATGTTCCAAGAAGTAACTTTTTCCAACCCAGACAGTTTTAACCAAAACCTATATCAATGGAGTTAGGCAGCTCTGCCAACGTAGTGCAAAGGACACAGCAACCATTTAATAACGAAAATAATTTTAGACCAGCATTTAACAATACTAATTATGGACACAGAAACTATCCAAACTATGTTCACGGTTGCGATCAGAACCATTTGCGACAAAGCATTAAACGCCAACAACCAAGCGGCCAAATAAGCCATCAGCCACAGTATAAGGCGCAGAGAGTAAACAATTTAAATGAAGATGCTTTTTTAGAACCCAGTTCGGATTGCCCTACATTTCAAAGAGAGGAGCATCCGGACGATTATATAGAATACTAATTGACAGTGGTGCTACTAGTTGTTACTGTAGCCCAAATATATTTAGAAATAGGAAGGAATTAATTATTAGTAAAAGGGTGAAAACCATAAATGGATTCACCATTATTAATCATTATAGCGAAGCCAACTTATTCGGAATAAGAGAGAGATTCTATGAGATTTCAAATCTCGAAGGGTATATTATTATTATATATTGATAGGGTACAATTTTATGAAAAAAGCAAATATTGTGCTAGATTTTGAAAAGGGAACGCTCTCAAGTGCGGAGCATTGTGAAAAGTTTTTAAATTTGAATAAAGCAGTAACCGAAAATGAGCAAGATTATGAAGCCACATCCGAAGATGGGGAACAAATTGAAAATATTAATTGTATTAAACAAAATGAAAAAGTCGAATATTTGCGACTTAAAATTGATGGTGAAATTACAAAACTCCATTCACATATAAATATGAGACTACCATTCAGAACAGACTTAAGAGCAGAAATTAATACAATTGCTGAAACTCCTATATGGAGTAAGCAATATCCATATCCTATGTCTGTTAATGCTTTTGTGAACAAAGAAATAAAAAATTTATTGGACGACGGCATAACTCGTCCAAGTAGAAGTCCGTACAATTCACCGATTTGGATTGTACCGAAAAAAGGAACAAACGAAGATGGATCCTCAAGGTTGAGGATGGTTATTGATTATAAAAAATTAAATGAACAAACAATTGCAGTAAATTATCCAATTCCAGACTGCAATGGAATATTATCGAATCTGGGAAAGGCAAGGTACTTTTCCACTATTGATTTGGAATCTGGTTTCCACCAAATATTAATGAAGGAAACAGATATTATTAAAACAGCCTTCTCCGTGAATAATGGCAAATATGAATTCTTAAGAATGCCATTCGGATTAAAGAATGCTCCAGGTATTTTCCAGGCTGCTATGGACGATATCCTGAGAGATTATATTGGTAAATTTTGTCATGTGTATATAGATGATATAACTGTGTTCTCATCTTCACTAGAGGAGCACAGCAATTACCTTACTAGGATAACAGAAACCTTTAAAGAAGCAAATATGAAAATTTCTTTAGAAAAATCAAAATTTTATAAAGAAGAAGTTGAAATTTTGGGATACATTGTGGGATATAATGTCATTAAAACTGATCCCAGAAAAATTGAAACAATCCAAAACTATCCTTTACCAGCTACCTTGCGACAACTTAGAAGCTTCTTAGGAATGTCAGGATACTACAGGAAATTTGCTAAAAATTATGCCCTCATTACAAAACCACTAACGGTTTACCTATCAGGAGAAAATGGTAGGATATCACAAAACATGTCCAAAAAAACAGAAATTCAATTAAACAAGGAAGCTGTCGAAGCCTTCAATAAGGTCAAAGCGTTACTAATAGACCAAGTGGAATTGGTGCAACCCGATTTTAATTGCAAGTTTATTTTAACAACAGATGCATCGAACGTTGCCATAGGGGCTATATTAAGCCAAAACGGAAAACCTATTACATTCATTTCAAAAACTCTGAATTCCACTGAAAGAAATTATGACACAAATGAAAAGGAATTGTACGCTATAGTGTGGGCATTAAAAACACTTAGAAATTACTTGTATGATGTAAAGGATTTAGAGATCCACACCCATCATCAGACATTAACATTTGCTGTTTCGGCCAGAAACCCAAATGCAAAAATGAAAAGATGGCATGCCTTTATTGAAGAATTTGCCCCAAAAATTATTTATAAACCAGGCACAGCGAATGTCGTCGCCGATGCCCTTTCCAGACAAGTTGTAAACCAAATTTCAGATAATGATAGTACCCATAATACACAGCCCTCAACCGAGAGTAGCGACAATTTCAATATTTCCGAAACTAATAAACCTCTTAATGAATTTAAACAGCAAATCCTTTTGCTAAAGAATAGATTCACAGTTCATGAATCTATTAAAATTTTTTATAGAACTCGTGATATAATAGAATTCGATACTAGAGAAAACCTCTTGACAATTCTCAAAGAGTTTCTAAAACCAAATTTAGTTACAGGCATACATTGTTCACTAGAAGACCTACATGAATTTAAAGAAACAGTTAGGAATGTATTTACAAATAAATTCGTTTTTACAAAAATTTTTCCAAACGACGTTATTAATTTAGATGATCAACAAATTATAGTAAAACAAACACACATTCGTGCTCAGAGGAACTTCAAGGAAAATTATAAGCAGATTTACAAACAATATTACTGGCCCAAAATGTTAAACCACTTTAAAGAATTTATAAGACACTGCGAAATCTGTAACAAAACTAAATACAATAGACATCCGCAAAAAGTAAAAATTGGAGAGACTCCAATTCCCAACAAAGAGGGGGAGTGCCTAAATATTGATATTTTTATGCTCAGAACCTTAAATTTATAAGTAGCATTGACGCATATTCAAAATTTTTTATCATTAAATCTATAAAAGATAGAACTAATTTAGGAGAAAAAGTATTAGACGTTTTGCAAAATTTCCCTAATGCAAAAAAACTCACTATAGATAACGAACCAGGATTTGCTTCACCGCAGTTTAAGGCACTAATGCAGCGAAAGAGAATAGAACTTTACTATTGTACTCCTCGCCATAGTACAACAAATGGTCAAGTTGAAAGGGTACATTCCACCATTATAGAGATAGATAGATACCTTAAGGAAGAATATAATTTAATCGATGATACAGAGGCCTTCTATATAGCGGTACAACAATATAATCAAACAATTCATTCCGTAATAAAAGAAATAAACCAGCAGACATATTTTTCAATAAAATCACACATAATCTGTATGACCTATTAAAGAGAGCACAAGAGAAAATGCTTGAAAGAGATAACACTAGTGGGGTTAAAACATATCAATCAGGGGCTGTTGTCTATGAGAAAATAATTGGACAACGTAATAAGCTTTCGCCTAGATTTAAAAGACAAAAAGTTCAGGAAGACTTAGGAAATAAAGTTAGAATATAGTCTCGTAACAGAGTCATTCACAAGGATAATATAAAGACATGAAATCGTACTATAATAAAACTTTCCCTTCTATCTTCTTCCAGAAAATGATTTTTACTAGCGTAATATTCTTTGCACTTTTTGCTGCATGTCAGCCCGAGGTACAAATACTCGACTACACTAACTCACAACTAATTTCAGTCTACTTAGGACAAACTAGACTACGAAACGGAAATTTTAAGCTTATCCACCTACTAAATCTGATTGATTACAAACGAATAAATTTTTTTTTTTTTTTATTGAATCTTCAAAATGAACTAACAATAAGTATTCAAATCTTAATACCAAATTTAAAATTAAAAAATGTGATTCTTAAGTCCGGCCAATGCTAGACAAAAAGTTTTATTATGCGGGAGCTATTTCGGTAAAATCACCTATTGAGCAATCTGATGGTGGCAGCGGTATCCCTTCTTTTAAGCCGAGTGTGGCCGCCAAAATTAAGTATATTGCGCGCAAGAGGGTTTGGATGAAGTTCCAGTTTACTGACATACCTTGTCGCGTACTTAGAAAATTCCTCTTTTACCAGCGGAACACTCAGATCGTTATGAATTCGTGAATTTTTGACGTACCATGGAGCTGCAGTAATCGTTCGAAGAATTTGGTTTTGTCGCCTTTGAATTTTTTCAATATTTGACGCTGAGGCGGTGCTCCATAATTGACTACCGTAGCACCATATAGGTTTTAGAATTGCATTGTATAGCAGAAGTTTGCAATCCAACTTCAATGTCGAGTTTCTGCCCATAAGCCAATTTAGTTGCGCTGCTTTTAGTTTCAACTGAGTGACTTTTGCTTCAATGTGGGACTTCCACGTTAGCCTACGGTCGAGGTGTATACCAAGGTACTTGACTTCATTGTGCTGCGGAATAGGTAAGTTGATTATTTGGATAGGCGCACATGTTTGCTTACATAGTGTGAATGTGACATGAGTACATTTTTGTGCATTAACTTTGATTTTCCAAAGTTTTTGCCATTTCTCTAATATTGAAATGTATTCCTGTAAATTTCGTGAAGCTAATTGGTGGTTTTCATGAACACACAAAAACGATGTGTCATCTGTAGAAGTGTGGTCCCAGTATGCTGCCTTGGGGAACACCTGCTTCGATTGGCTGAGTTGGGCTTATAAAATCGCCTTCTCTGATAACAAACTTCCGCCCATATAAGTAGCTTTCCAGCAGCTTATGAGTATTTACAGGCAAGTTTAACTTTATTTTGTGCATCAACCCGTCGTGCCACACTTTATCGAAAGCGTGAGAAATGTCAATGAATAGAGCTGAGCAATACTTCTTCTCCTCAAAGGTCTGTCTTATGACATTGACTAGTCTGTGTGTTTGTTCTATGGTGCTATGTTTAGCCCGAAAACCAAATTGATGATCAGGGATGCACCCCACATTGTTCAATATTGGACTCAACTTCGCGATTAACAATTTTTCGAACAGTTTTGAAATTGTTGGTAGTAGACTTATATGTTTTTTTGGAAGCTGTTGGTTCATCTGTCTGAAGGATAGCAAACCTATTATTATCCGTTGTCGCAGAGGTAATATCGTCCTTAGATATTTTTGGTTGCGACACGGTTATATACCTATCCATACCCACTTTCGTTTTCGGTTTATCAACAATAGCTAGACTGGAAGATGGTTTGTCACCTGTTGTAACAACAATGTTTGGCGAGCACGAACGCGTGCGTTTTTTATCTCTTAGAGACAGGAGATTGTCCAATGACTTTTTTTATGATTCCTCTTCAGAAATCCAAAGGTTTTTTCTAGTGGAGCTAAGCTCTCTCTCAGAATTGCACCTACTGGGTACACTCATGCATTTTTTTTTGTTTTTATTTATATTTCTGTTGCTTTAAAAGTATATAAAAATAATTGTCACAAAGTTTTTATTTTGTGTTAATTCACTCTTCACTTATTGCGGTTCTCTACTTATACCGTTATTATTATTTTTTTGTAACATTCCGATCAAAAACAAATACGTCCGTTCACTATCAAAGCTACACTCTGACTGAACGAATAACTGACGAACTGAACGTTGAAATTGAGCACAAATTGCTTAGAAATAGTACAAATTTACCATTCCTTCTTCATGATATTACTCAAATAAGGAATCTGTTAAAAAGAATAAAACCAAGACGAAAACGCTCAATAAATGCCATAGGAACAATATGGAAATCGATAGCGGGCACACCGGACCATGAGGATCACGAAATGGTGGTAAAGAAAATGAACGGACTCCTTAGTAACAATGAATGACAACGGATTATTAATAGAAACCCTATTGACAGAATCAACTCGCTAACCACTACCACTAATCAGATTTTGAAAACATTTAAATCACTAGAGCAGGTTCAGAAAACAACAGAAGACACCGTTATTAACAAGTTAAAAATCATAAAATACGCTTTACAATGGGCAAGAGCAAGAGTAATTAACTCATTTATCCTTTCAGAAAAGGAAATTTCCGAAGCAAAGATATTTTTAGACTCTGAAGAATTTCCGTATAACAATTTAGAGGAAGCCTTAGGGTTTGACACTGTTAAAATAGCAACAGATGATTCAACAATACTATATATCATAAACCTGCCGGCAATAGATAAAAATATTTGTGAAAAAATACTTATTAAACCTATTAAAAAGAACCATACTATAGTTAAGATTAATTCAGAAGAGATAGCTAAATGTAAAAATAAATATTATGAAATTAAAAGCAAATGTAAGCAATGTAATGAATTGTCAATTTGTAATAAAAATAATTTACTCTAAATAGCAAAAAGCATGATTGTATAATAATTAATAACCAACACGTACCCTCAGTACAATAACTTTATCAAGGTATGATATTTTTAAATCAGTTCGAAGGATTTTTGGAGATATCGGGAAATAAATCATACCAATTGTCTGGAACTTATATAATAAAATTCCATAATGACACAGTCACTGTAGAAAATAAAACATTCATATCAAAAGAAAAAATAAAATTGAACCCACTTCCAGCTGTATTACAGCTTTCCAATATTAATTCCACTACCCAGGAGATCCTTTCGCTAGAAATGATGAAAGAACTCCAAATCAAAAATGTCGATGAGATTGGACTAATATCAACAAAAGGAAACATAGTGTTTTTCCAAAATTTAGTTTTAGTTAAGAATTGAAATCATTATTTCATTTTTGTAAAATACAAATTCTTTTCACACGAATTATGCTGACGCTATGTCTGCTTTTTTAAGACGTTGACTGTATTTGCAAATGGTCAAATTACATTAAAAAGACAATCATACCTTTTGCTTTATAGACATAAGTTAATGTTAAGAAATTCTTTTTGTAAAGTTTTTAGTTCTAGTTTAAGAACGGAAATAAACGGTCAGCTTAGAGCTGACGAAAAAATAATTTTTTTTTTTTAAACTAATGAAGTAAAAAATTAATTTGCACACAAAATTTGAGAGCTTAAAAAAAAGTGGCAACGTTTAAGAGTTTCGCTTTTTACTACGGGCATTAATCGACCATAACCAAACAATAAGCATATGAGCATGCTCAAAAATCAATCCTGCTCATGCAACTCTTTAATATAAGAATACTCTTTTTACTTATTACGGTTTTATTTTATTACTTTCCGATCAAAGACCAACACGTCCACTCACTGTCGAAGTACACAATGAAATGATCGGTCAATATAAACCGATTTTTGCATAAAAAAAAATTTTTTTGCTTAAAAACAGCTATGATTATAAACGGAAGTTACTAAAATACAAAAAAGGAAAATTTCTGATATCGGTCCGTATATACCCGAGATATATTATATAGCCTAAACCGATTTTTTCATAAAAAAAAAATTTTTTTTTTTCTTTAAAGCAGTTGCGGTAATAAAAGAATGTTATATAAATAGAGAAAATGAAACTTTCTAAAATGTGTTCAGGCCGTCCAAAACTCATTTTGGAAGTCTGTACAATCTCTCGTACCATTGTGGGCATCATTAACTTACTTCTGACTACCTCCACAGCCTTCCCTTTAAGACACGACTGCAGTCGAATTAAATTTTCTGCATGAGAATAACCCGCAATCGAAGTACTCGTTTCAAAGCTGCTAATGAATAATGGCCATTCCTATGGAGCACCATGGAATTGCGGCAAATCTCTAGGTATCGTTTGCCTCGCAGCTAAATGGGAAGGTGTTGGTCCACCTACAGAATGCCAATTTGACGAAATATTGTTAGCCGCTTGGTTATATTGTGATTCATTTGGCCCGAACCGCGCCAGTATTTGATTTTTTTTTTCATAAATTCCTGCTGAATTCGTTGCTGTTCTTCGAGCATTTTGAGGTCTAAGTTCATTTGTGAGACGATAGGGTCATTTTGTTGGTTAAACTTGTATTGCATTTGGGGGTGCGACGGATGTTGCCGGTTGTAATATGAATGGTTCTCTTGAGGACTAAACAACTTTAGTGCTATCATGGTTAATTCTTGTTCGAGTTTATAGAGTTGGTGCTGATGGTATAATAGCACTCTTTTTGCCGTTTCTGATCATACCTGCCTTTTGCTGACTTTCTCCTACCTTCGTTGGTGACGAAGCTGCATGTTGCTCCCTTAGTAGACCAGTAGAGTTAGTACTCGTAATAGGCTGATTAACTTCTATATGTAGAGCGTTGCTACAGCTTTCCTCTTTATCATTGTTGCATCCTTCACAACTCCAACTCACATCAGCGATCGCACTATTTACCGCAACACAATCGTAATGATACCAATGATCACATTTTTCATATTGTACCATTTAATCGTTATCTATTGCGTCACATTTCTTGCAATTAAATTCAGTAAAAGATGCTTCAACTTCGGCCATTTGGAATTAACTAATTCTTCTCCAGGACAAATATTTAAATATGTTAATTTTATTTAAATTCAATCAAACTTCAAATTGTTTTCTAAAATTGTTATTAAATCTTGTTACGGTACGGTTTGGACTGAGTCGGTTCAGGTTTGAATAAAACAAAATATTTAAGAGCACCTCGTGTGCGTTAATATCTTTATTAATATTAATATATTAATAATTTGCAGTAAGAGCGAAAGCGCTTTAAACCCAATTTGTCTACTTCTCCAGCTTAAAATAAATATTTTTGTGTTGATAAGTTGAGTGTGCTAGACTAAAGCAAAAAATATAAAATTCTTATGATATTCTTATTTGTGCAAAATGTATTGCGTAGCATCATGGTTGGACTGTTTTCCCAATACTTTCTGTTACACTATTACACATCTGATACATACATATATACATAAATATTTAACTAAACTAACTTTATTTTGCTGTTTTGTTATTTAAGGCATGGAATGCAATGGCCACAAATGCTTTACAGGTAGCAACAATCAACAGTGTTGGCGATTTTATTCTGTTCCTAGGAAAAATTGTAGTAGCTGCTATTTCTGGTCTAATTGGAATCGTTGTATTAAAAGATAAACCCGGTCTTAATTTCTACATGGCACCCGTTATTTTGATCATTGTATTTTCCTTCTTTATTGCACACATTGTTTTATCGCTATTTGAGGTATGATTTCGATCATTATTTCGAAATAGAAAATAATCAAATTTTCGTTAGAGCTTGATCACACAAGATAATTTTAATTGGCCAATCTATGACTATACAAGATTTCGCATAGTTTTTGCATAATTAAATATATATATATATATATATATATATATATATATATATATATATATATATATATATATATATATATATATATATATATATATATATATATATATATATATATATATATATATATATATATATATATATATTTCCTAGTTCCAGTACAATGCACTGCATACGTAGAGGTAACTCCCTGAGTACTGGTACAAAATAAAAAATACCAAAATGTATTTCATTATCAAGAATTGTAACTTGAAATCTGGTGTGTGTTATGCATATACATATAATTATTTTGCTGCTACATATTTGTATCTAGAAAACACAAATATTGCAAAAAAAATATTTATGAATGAAAGAAGTTCAAAAGAAAGTTAAGAATAGTTGCGCAACTAAAATTGCCTTGTGTGATCTTGGATTTATATACAAAATTTTTTTTTTATTGGTCTTTCACACACGAGAATAATAGTTGTGGCATAAAACGACACTTCGTTTGCAAGGAAGGTGAAGAGAATAATAATTTGTTAACATAATTTGTCAACCAGCTTTGTTTTGTATTTGCAGCACAAAACTAAAACAAAAACACGCGTAAAGCAATTGAATAAATACAAAAAACACTAACAAGCAGTATACCAATTTCGACAGAGTGCTTGTATTCGCAATCTAACCGAAAGAGTATTGATTCGGGTTTGTTTAGTTCTATCCTATGCGAACGATCTGTCAAAACTCAATTAATATAGATAAGTACACAAGAACGAGTAACAATGAGATAGGCAAACCCAAATCGATTCGAATGTAAGTGATAGCTTTCTTTCGAGATTGGTAAACAGGCTGTAATACACACACAAAGCTGTGTGTTATGCCAGACAAATCAGTCTCGTGTGTGATGAATTAGAGCAAAAATTTTTATCATGTTTTAAAGCCTATTTTTTATACTTGTATAGATGGTGGTTGATACACTCTTCTTATGTGTGTGTGAAGACAAAACTATTAATGGGCGTGCCGGACGTTGGGCTCAAAGCAATTTAGCAAAATTGGTTGGGGAAGAACCATTACAGCCTGGCGAAGAACCACCAATACAAGTTGTGGAAATGATGCCTATTAATAAGCAACCTTTCAGCATGGCAAGTAAACCAATGGTCGTGCCAGATGGTGTTGGAGAGCCAAATGATTATTAAATTTAAGAAGTTAACTAAATGGAACCATTACGCACATTATTTAATCATGAACATTAATTTAAGAATAATTTATTAATAAAATATGTATTTTTTATATTTTTATGTGTCGCAATCAAAGATTTTTATCATAAACAAAATTATTAACTTCCGTATGTACGAGTACGTACAGTATATATACATAAGTACACATATGTATGTACACTGTAACGTTTTTACCTTTAAAAACGCTTTGCGAATTATTTATACAGCACTAAATACACACCAAATACAACTTTATTTATACTTAACTCAACTATGTATTAACACACTAGACTTGCTTACACAACGTTTAAATTTAACATCTGACTTTGCCGAGCATCTGCTTGTTGTTTATACTTCTTTATTACTTTCTACATTGTTCATGAGGTTTCTAGCTGGTTCTAATGGCAATTCCAGACTCGAATGTAAGAAATTAAATGCTATTCGAAACAATTGGTGGTCACTTGGAATTTTGCGTTCTTAAGACCATGTATGTGTCTTTGGTAGTGTACTCGTATTATATTTTTAGTTTTATGTTGTATGTGTAGATGTACATGTACATTTAAAACAAGCAGATCAACGGCTCGTACAGTTATATACACGTAGCGAGCAAAAGTGAGCACATGTTTAGGAATTTTACTGAAAAGTCCCTGTAAAAATAAAAACACGCAGTCAAATAAAACAAAACTTTTCACATTTATTCATTGTTAAGTTCGTAAAAGAAGGAGTAAAACAAAATTATTAAACACAAACATAAGAATGAGAAAAAGGCAACAATATTATATATTATCCATTTGCTCATGCAAACATTAAGAGTAACGAAAAATTTTTAATAGTTTCACTCTGTGATTCTTCAACCGCACGGTCGTGTTTTTAAAAAGTGAAAAAAAAAACAAACCAAAAAATCATTGTGCTAAAATATTTTTAAACTTGCATATAAAAACAATAATATATTATATTAAATTGTAAAAACAATAACAAATTATTTTAAAAAACAACGGAAAAATAAATTCCTCACATTTCAGCAACTAAACAATAAAATCAATTTCAATAAAACAAGTGCGGTGGCAGTGCATTGTTGTTGTTGTTGTTATTGTGCGTGAAGATTACGTACCCAGTGGGAAAAAAATCTGGAAAATAAAAAATTAAATAAAAACTGCATGAGTGTACCTATCAGATGTAATTCTGAGAAAGAGCTCAGCTCCACTAGAAAAAGTCCTTGGATTTCTGAGGAGGAGTCCTTGAAAAAATCATTGGAAAATCTGTTGTCGCTAAGAGAAAGAAACCGCACGCGCTCGTGTTCGCCACTTATAGTTGTTACAACGGATGACAAACCATCTAACAGTTCAGTTATTGCAGATAAGCCGAAAACACAAGTAGGCATGGACAGGTATGTAACCGTGGTTAAACGGCAGCGAAGCCCAAAATCCGCTCAAATGTCATCTCAGTCCAAAATACCCAAAGATGATAAGACCACCACGACAATGGATAGTAATAGGTTTGCTATCCTTCAGACTGATGAACCAGCAATACCTAAAAAGACCTTTAAGCCGCCACCAATATATTTGCGAGAGCCTACTTCTAGTGAGTTGGTAAAATAACTTATTACGGCAATTGGCAAAGACAGTTTTAATGTAACATCGGTTAAGCACGGCAGCATCAATGAAACCAAAATCCAGGTCAACCATGAGAATGAATACCGAAAATTGTCTGACGCTCTGGAGAAGGAGAAACGATCGTTTTACACATATCAGCTTAAAAGCGCCAAAGGTATTCAGGTCGTTATAAAAGGGATTGACCCTTTTGTAGATACGAATGATATCAAAACCGGATTAGAAGACTATGGTTTTAAAATTAAAAATGTAGTAAACATTAGAAACCGTGAAAAAATTCCTCAACCCATGTTTAGGGTTGAATTGGAACCAAGAGATGTTGTGTTAAAAAAGAATGAAGCGCATCCAATTTACAATCTTAAATATCTTTTGCATCGTAAGGTTACCGTTGAGGAGCCTCATAAGCGTTTAGGGCCCGTTCAATGCCTAAACTGCCAAGAATTTGGCCATACTAAGGCCTATTGTAAGTTGCCCCCAGTTTGCGTTGTGTGTGGTGAACTTCACGGTACATCACAGTGCAAAAAATCTAAGACTGACGCGAGCGTTAAAAAATGCAGTAACTGTGGAGGTAACCATACTGCAAACTACAGGGGTTGCCCTGTCTACACTCACTTCAAGAGGTCAATGACAAATAGGCCATTGATTTTAAATATGCCACCCCAGCAGTCAAACACTATTTCTACAACCAATTTTCCCCAGGTACGCCAGCCAACCAGCCATATAAACGTGCAAAACCCCCAACAAATTTCTTATGCGAATGTGGTAAAATCCGATAAACCAAAGTTGAATCAGGAGCCCAAGCCTCAAAATTCCGACCAAAACTTTAGCAATCTTGAGGCAACTCTGCAGACTCTTGTTCAATCTATAAATACATTTACGGTTTCCATGACGAACATGATGCAGGAAATGCTGAAAATGCAATCCACCATTTTGCAGGCAATTTTAACAAAATGAATTGGTTAAAAATATGTTTCTGGAACGCAAACGGCATTCGCCAACATAAAAATGAACTTGAGCACTTCCTTATGGAAAAGCAGATCGATATAATGATGATTGCTGAAACCCATTTGACAACCAACAGTTATTTCAAAATTAATGGCTACACATTATATGACACAAAAGATCCCCGTGGAAGATCTTGCGGCGGTTCGGCAATTTTGATAAAGACCAGAATTAAGCACTATCTAATGAACGGGACACGTGAGGAATATCTCCAAGCTACAAATATATGCCTTGATTATTTTCATGATAAAATCGTTATATCCTCGATTTACTCACCACCACGATTTTCAGTAACAGAAAATCAGTATTCACATTTTTTCAAATCACTTGGTCCTCGATTTCTAGCGGCTGGCGACTATAACGCTAAACACACTTTTTGGGGATCACGTTTAACTACCTCGAAAGGCCGTGTGCTTTTTGACACCATTTCCAAAATGGGTTTAGATGTGGTTTCAAGCGGACACCCCACTTATTGGCCGTCAGACCGACGGAAGATCCCAGACGTTATAGATTTTGGAGTTGTGAAAAATTTTCCCTTAGAGTGGATGCAAGTGGAGCCTTCATTAGATTTGTCATCAGATCACTCACCCACTATAATCTCTGTCTCGTTCCCCCAAGATATTGACTTCCCGTTGACGATCAATAGAGTTAATTGGCTAAAGTACAAAAAATTTTTGAGTACACATTGTACTGAAAATATTGCCTTGAGAACGCCTGAGGATATTGATGTGTCAATTAACGATTTTTCTGAAAACCTCAAACTGGCCGTACAGCATGCTACCACTAGTCATATAAGATCCAGAAATGAGAACAATAGAACTTATTCGTCTGAAATTGAGCAACTACTGTCAGAAAAAAGAAGAGTCAGAAGAGAGTGGCAACTTCGCAGATCTCCCCAGCTTAAGACTAGGCTACGGGAATGTATAACTCAGCTAAGAAATCTGCTCGAAATCCACAGAATGGCTTCCCTTAAAACATATCTGGAAAGCCTTGATGGTACTCCTCAATCTGATTATTCCTTGTGGAAAGCGACAAAAGGTTTAAAAAGACCCGTAATAGGTAAGCCACCTTTGCGAACTTCAACTGGCGACTGGGCAAGAAGCGATTCTGAAAAGGGGATGTTGTATGTCGATCATTTGAGGAACGTTTTTATTACAAATGATTCAACGAATAATACAGCGGAATTACCGTCATATGCTACTAGACCGCCTGTGCCTTTAAGACTTAATTTTCAAGATGTCGAAAATGGTATCGGCAATACAAACCCCAGGAAAGCTCCAGGTATTGATCAAATTACTGGTAAAATGCTTAAGCAGTTACCTCGTGTAGCAAGAAGAGTTCTACTTTTTATTTTTAACGCTATTTTACGCCTTGAGTATTATCCTGCAGAGTGGAAGGTCTCAATGATTACCATGATTCCCAAGCCAGGGAAGGACCTGACAAAGGTAGAATCATATAGACCAATAAGTCTTTTACCAACAATTTCAAAACTATTCGAAAAATTGTTAATGGCGAAGTTGAGTCCAATATTGAACAATGTGGGATGTATCCCTGATCATCAATTTGGTTTTCGGGCTAAACATAGCACCATAGAACAAACGCACAGACTAGTCAATGTCATAAGACAGACCTTTGAGGAGAAGAAGTATTGCTCAGCTCTATTCATTGATATTTCTCAAGCTTTTGATAAAGTGTGGCACGACGGCTTGATGCACAAAATAAAGCTAAGCTTGCCTGCAAATACACACAAGCTTCTAGAAAGCTACTTATATGGGCGGAAGTTTGTTATCAGAGAAGGCGACTTTATAAGCCCAACTCAGCCAATCAAGGCAGGAGTTCCCCAAGGCAGCATACTGGGGCCTACTTTATATTTGATTTACGCTTCTGACATGCCAACGACATCCGGAGTCCACACTTCTACCTTTGCAGATGACACAGCGTTTTTGAGTGTTCATGAAAACCACCAATTAGCTTCACGAAATTTACAGGAATATATTTCAATATTAGAGAAATGGCTAAAACTTTGGAAAATCAAAGTTAATGAACAGAAATGTACTCATGTCACATTCACTCTGTGTAAGCAAACATGTGCGCCTATCCAAATAAACAACACACCTATTCCGCAGCACAGTGAAGTCAAATACCTTGGTATACACCTCGACCGTAGGCTAACGTGGAAGTCTCACATTGAAGCAAAAGTCACTCAGTTGAAACTAAAAGCTGCGCAACTAAATTGGCTTATGGGCAGAAACTCGACATTGAAGTTGGATTGCAAACTTCTGTTATACAACGCAATTCTGAAGCCCATATGGTGCTACGGAATTCAATTATGGGGCACCGCCTCAGCGTCTAACATTGAAAAAATCCAAAGGCGACAAAACAAAATTCTTCGAATGATTACTGCAGCTCCATGGTATGTAAAAAATTCACGAATTCATAAAGATCTGAGTGTTCCGCTGGTAAAAGAGGAGTTTTCTAAGTACGCGACAAGGTATGTCAGTAAACTGGAACTTCATCCAAACCCTCTTGCGCGCAATATACTTAATTTTGGCGGCCACACTCGGCTTAAAAGAAGGGATACCGCTGCCACCATCAGATTGCTCAATAGGTGATTTTACCGAAATAGCTCCCGCATAATAAACCTTTTTGTCTAGCATTGGCCGGACATAAGAATCATATTTTTTTAATTTTAAATTTAGTATTAAGATTTGAATACTTATTGTTAGTTCATTTTGAAGATTCAATAAATAAAAATGCTCAAAAAAAAAAAAAAAAAAAAAAAAAAAAAAAAAAAAATAGTTTGTCCACAGCCCTTTATTTTTTATAACGCTGTTTTCTGAAGAAGCAGGGTTGGAACTTCATATTTACAGATGGTACCAAATCAATTGGCCACTGGCCAGCGTACGCAGTAGTGGACGAAGCAGGTAAAAGTGTGTCTCTCGGAGTACTACACGAACTTGGCTCTATATTCACAGCCGTATCCTGCGCAATTTTACAGGCGATACGTTTTGCACTGAAAAGTAGAAAGAAAACGGTCATATTTACAGATAGTCTATCAGTTTTGAAGTCGATTAGCAGCGCACACAACAATAAATGGAAAACAATCGCATAAATCAGAAATGCGCTCATTGGCAGTGAACACAAAATTAAATTGCACTGGATACCCAGACACACTGGAGTTGTAGGCAACGAAACCGCCGACACCGCTGCAAAATACGCCTCCACGCACCAATTAACAGATAACAGATGGAACAATAGAAAAAAATGAAAGTTACATCAAAACAAAATTGAAAGCGACAGTTATCAACCATCACCACTATTCAACAGTAAACCCCTCCCACAACCCACCAATCTACCCGACTAACACATCGAAAAGTAAAATCAAAATACTCTCTAGACTACGGCTAGGTCACACCTTTTTCTCGCGTAAATGGTTGCTTAGTAAACATAGGCAGCCAAAATGTAACAATTGCGGATGCACATTTATCGTCAAGCATTTCAGATTTCAAGAAACAGAATATTCGCGAATACACCACTCACCGATTTTCTTAGAGAACCAACAGCCACCAACATCAACAAAATCTACGAATATATCAAAACAACAAAACTTAAAATTTAATAGAGCTGTATAGGAAGAATATACACTTCCTTTTACAAATTCAACAGTATAACTTCCCTACATTTATGAATATTTTTGAAATAGAGCTGATGGCCTACGCTGCCAATGCTCGTTTTTTTCATTTAGTCTCAGAATTCATTCTGCTGATTAACTAAACAAATAAATAAATATAACGCTGTTAATGCGTTTAGGCATACTCTCAACAAGATGCTCTATAAATTTGCGAATAATTTGGTTCCATTCGCTTTGTACCCGTTGCCATAATTCGTCTATTTTCCCTGGAGCTCTTTGAATTTTTCCCAGCCGTTTTTTTAATATCGCACATAAATTCTCAATTAGATTGAGGTCAGGACTTTGTGCTGGCCAATCTAATACCTGAAGCTTTTGTTGCAACAGCCATTCTTTCACGATTTCCGCAGTGTGCTTCAGGTCACCGTCTTGCTGGAAAGTAACTTCTTCTGCATAAGGACCCTTGTTTATAAATGCATCAAACTGCCCCCTTCATGTTTAACTGTTGGCTTCTTTTGGATAGTTTCTGTAGGCCGGCGCTAACAATAGCTTAGTCCGTCCGACTGAAAACGATTAATTTTCACCTCGTCTGACCAAATCGCTCGCTTCCAATCGTCAACGCTATAATTTTTATATATTTTTTTTAGCAAATTCACGACGAGCCTTGATATTTTTAGCAGATAATGCCGGTTTTTTTCTTTTTGTCAGCTGCATCAAATCCGATCCTATGTAGGGCTCTGCGCACGATCCACTCACTGACGTCCTTATTTAAGACTTCTGCAGTTTTTTTGGTGTGAAAGAGCTGTTTTTTTTGTATTTCGCGTATCAACAAACGAGCATCTGAATCTGATGGCAGCTTTGGACGGCCTCCAACATCTAGTACTCGAACTGCATTTCGCTGTTTCAATACGTTAATGACTAAACGTTGGCTTATTTTTAAAATTTGAGCAATTTTTCTTGAAGAATTTCCGTTCTCCGATAGCACCAGGACGATATTCTCTACTTGCACACTAATTTTCTTCATAACTTTGCGGTGATTCACTTTAGAACACTATTTTGCAACTAACATAAAATTCAAAAACAAAAATGTTTTAAGTATCATATACAAAAAAAAAAAAAAAAAAAAAATAACGGTAAATTATTTCACTTTTATTAACCGTTGCTCCATATCTTTTCCTTTATATAAAAACGTGCAAAACTGAGCATATAAAGATTTTTGTATCTTGTTGCTCTTCTCTCATTCTCATATTTGCATTTGTTACCTTTTTTATTTTATTTTTTTAAGAACTTCGTAATGAATAAATATGAGAAGTTTTGTTGTATTCGGTTGCGTATTTTTATTTTTGTTAGGCCTTTCCGATAAAATTCCTGAACATTTACTCACTTTTGCTCGCTACTGTATGTATATTATTTTAATTTAATCAATTAAGTTTTTTATTCGCTATTTAAGCTTCTAACATTTATACCAGTAAAAAACTATAAATAGCTTGTTTTCTATGTTTAATTGTTTGAATTTTTGTTCTCTGCTTTAGGCCCAATCAGACTATTATACAAGTATAAATACTTTCATTAGATTTTGTTAGATAAAAGTCTAAACACATTTCTTGCGACTGTCAAAAAGTCTAACGTAAATTAGATTTGATGCATTCATGCCATCACACTTGATATAAAGCAACATAGATGTGCCATCATATAACTTTTCACGGCGGCAGGTGCGCTATTCGTCGTAGGCGATAGACGTGCCGGCGCATGAAATTCTTCAACAGTTAAAATAATAATTATGTATAACACATCCAAATTCAATAGCACAAACATATTTTATGTTCTAAATATAGCATGAGCAAAATACATTTATAAATGACAGCTAAATTCCAAATTTCGAGCTTTTTTCTAACGACAAAAAATACTATCAGTGACGGCACCCCATCGGCTACGAAATAGCCAACTACTCACTTTTTAACTAGTTGGCTTGCTAAAAAACACAACCCTGATCCAATGTAAAGTATTATCGTTTTGAAAAGTTTCAAAAAACAACAAAGTCGTATGGGCTGTCAAATTTTTATCGTATTATTTTTCGTATGTATGACGGATTACATTCAGACTATCAGACTTGCACGTATTATTTGAATTTTTGACAAGTATTAATACAAAGTATTCTGAACTGGGCTTTTTCGATACTTTCAAAAAACAAATCGTAGCAACCAACGGTTGTTCATTTGTTTGAAAGGTGTAAAGAAATGTTAGAGACGTTTATAAATAGAAAAGCTTGTTTTTTGTGTTTTGACGGATATTATTAGAGCATTTTTCTTTTTAAATTCTCAGCAATTTATTTGGATTGTTGGGATATAAAGTTGAATGTTTGAGAATATCTTTCAAAAATTTCCAAAGTCTACTGATGATTAGGGTAGTTCCTATGAAATGTCGACATATAGATAGCTGGGAAACATAGAAAACAAGCTATTTATAGTTTTTTACTGGTATAAATTTTAATTTAATTTTTTATTGTAATTTAATTTTTTATTTGTGGAATTTGGATGAGAAACATTAAGTTGTTCGAATCAGTGAATAATTATTATTGTCTTAAAACTAACGTTACTTCTACTTATATATTACTTATGAGAAGTTCTAGACGACTTCTTATCTAATAGTAAAGTCAATGTTTGGGAAACCAATTTGGATACCACGGCTAAAGGTAAGCTGATCAGACGGCACATATGCGCATAAGCATAGGGGCGATATATTTCAAGTGCATAATTTGGTTATCTATAATATGTGCATACATATGTACATACATGTGCGGCACTTCTCAAGGGCATATACAGACTTATATAAACCCATATTATTCCCAACTCAAATGCATTTTCAAGTGATAGTACTTAATAGGCGCACTGTCGCGACAACGGTCAGTGACAACAGCAATTTTTTTTATAAAAATAAAAAAATTTTTGGACTTCGGACTGGCGAAATGTTTGTCGAAACGATAAATTTTTGAGAAACTCTACAATTTATGTACCGATGTTCCATACTTCATCTTCTTTCAAAAGAGGGTGTGTCTACGGCCCAAAAATAAAAAGTTTTTTTTTTTGACTTCGTCCGAATATTTTTAGCTTTTCACGCCTAAATCGCTGAACCAATTTCAATGAAATTGGGTTTGCAGATATTTTTGAGGTCTGAGATACAACATAGGGTAATTTTTATTTTGAAGTTTCAGTCACAAAGGGGGATAAAAGGGGTGCGCAATGACCATTTAAAAAATAATTTCTAAAAAAACCCAGCCATTTACGTTCTGACGTTTTCTGTTCAGCCAATGTGTTGAAAATTTATAAAAATTTTTTCACCGAGCAGACGGAATGTCGGAAAAAAAGCATGAAAACAAAAAATTTTTTGGATATCGGCTTAATAATTATAATGTTCGTCCGAATAATAAATTGCTGATTTAACTCTACCATTTTCAAATACTATTTCGACCTGAAAATGAAAAAGTTTTTGCAAACGTAAAATATCCCTTAAAAAAATTTATAAATAAAATAAAACACTCCACTATAATAAACATATTTTCAATAATTTTTATTCTTTTGGCAGAGCTTATCAAAGAAATAAAAAAAATTGGACATCACACAATTCTATTATTGTCTGTCATTCACTCTGTGATTCTTCAACCGCACAGTCGTGTTTTTAAAAAGTGAAAAAAAAAAAACAAACCAAAAATCATTGTGCCAACATATTTTTAAACTTATGTACATACAAAAACAATAACAAAACAATAGCAAAAACAATAACAAATTATTAAAAAAAAAACAACGGGAAAATAAATTCCTTACATTTCATTAACTAAACAATAAAATAAATTTCAATAAAACAAGTGCGGTGGCAGTGCATTGTTGTTGTTGTTATTGTGCGTGAAGATTACCTACCCAGTGGGAAAAAAACTTGCAAAACCGAAAATCTTTATGACAATTATTTTTATATACTTTTAAATTTAAAAAAATATAAATAAAAAATAAAAAATTGCATGAGTGTACCTAGTAGATGCAATTCTGAGAGGGAGCTTAGCTCCACTAGAAAAAACCTCTGGATTTCTGAAGAGGAATCATTGAAAAAATCGTTGGACAATCTCCTGTCTCTAAGAGATAAAAAACGCACGCGTTCGTGTTCGCCAAACATTGTTGTTACAACAGAAGGCCAACCATCTACCAGTTCAGTTATTGCAGATAAGCCGAAAACACAAGTAGGCATGGACAGGTATGTAACCGTGGTTAAACGTCAGCGAAGCCCGAAATCCGCTCAGATATCATCACAACCAAAGATATCCAAAGAGGATAATACCGCTACAGCAACGCAAAGTAATAGATTTGCAATCCTCCAGACTGATGAGCCAAATACAGCAAAAAAAACATTTAAACCGCCACCAATATATTTGAGAGAATCTACTTCTAATGAGCTGGTAAAACAACTTATTACGGTAATCGGTAAGGACAATTTCAACGTGACATCAGTTAAGCGCGGAAACATCAATGAAACAAAAATTCAGGTAAACCATGAAAACGACTACCGAAAATTGTCTGATGTCTTAGAAAAACAGAAAAGATCATTTTACACTTACCAGCTCAAAAGTGCCAAAGGTCTTCAGGTCGTTATTAAAGGGATTGACCCATGCGTAGATACTGATGATGTAAAAACCGGATTGGAAGATAAGGGTTTTAAAATAAAAACAGTGGTAAACATCAGGAACCGTGAAAAGACCCCTCAACCCATGTTTAGGGTTGAACTAGAACCAGGGGATGTTCTGCTAAAAAAGAGTGAAATTCACCCAATATATAACCTCAAATATCTTTTGCATCGTAAGGTTACCGTTGAGGAGCCACATAAGCGTTCAGGACCCGTTCAGTGCCTAAACTGCCAAGAATTTGGCCACACTAAGGCTTACTGCAAGTTGCCCGCTGTTTGTGTAGTATGTGGCGAACTTCACGGCACAACTCAGTGCAATAAGCCAAAGGCCGACGCAAGTGTTAAAAAATGCAGTAACTGTGGAGGTAACCACACTGCAAATTATAGAGGTTGCCCTGTCTATACTCATTTTAAGCGGCCAATGACAAATAAGTCATCGGTTTCTCCAGCAGCCCAGCAGCCAAATGTCATTGGCAAAAACAATTTTCCCCAGGTAGGCCATCCAACCAATTTCACAAACACGCAGAATACCAAACAATTTTCATATGCTAATGTGGTTAAATCCGACCAAAACTTGAACCAGCAACCCAAGCCCCAAATTTCCGATCCAAATTTTAGTAACCTAGAGGCAACTCTGCAGACTCTTGTTCAATCCATTAACACTTTTACCGTCTCTATGACCAACATGATGCAGGAAATGCTAAAAATGCAATCCACTATTTTACAGGCAATTTTAAAAAAATGAATTGGTTAAAAATATGTTTCTGGAACGCAAACGGCATTCGCCAACACAAAAATGAACTTGAGCACTTCCTTATGGAAAAGCAGATCGATATAATGATGATTGCTGAAACCCATTTGACAGCTAACAGTTTTTTCAAAATTAATGGCTACATACTGTACGACACAAAAGATCCCCGTGGAAGATCTTGCGGAGGATCGGCAATTCTAATAAAATCCAGAATTAAACATTTTTTAATGAACGAGACATGTGAGGAATATCTCCAAGCTACAAATATATGCCTTAATTATTTTCATGAAAAAATTGTTATATCCTCGATTTACTCACCACCACGATTTTCAATAACAGAAAGACAATATTCAATTTTTTTCAAATCACTTGGTCCTCGATTTTTAGCGGCTGGCGACTATAACGCTAAACACACTTTTTGGGGATCACGTTTAATTACCCCGAAAGGCCGTGTGCTTTTTGACACCGTTTCCAAAATGGGCTTAGGTGTGATTTCAAGTGGACATCCCACTTATTGGCCGTCAGACCAACGCAAGATCCCAGACGTTATAGACTTTGGAGTTACAAAAAATTTTCCCTCAGAATGGATGCAAGTGGAGCCTTCATTGGACTTGTCCTCAGATCACTCACCAACTATAGTTTCTGTTTCGTTCCCCCAGGGGGTTGGTTCCCCGTTTTGTGACTTGGCGTTGACCGTCACTCGAGTTAATTGGATAAAATATAAAAAATATTTGAGTACACATTGTACGGAAAACATTGCCTTGAGAACGCCTGAGGATATTGATGTGTCGATTAACGAATTTTCTGAACACCTTAATCTAGCCGTACAACATGCCACCACTAGCCATATAAGATCCAGAAATGTGAGCAACATAACATATTCGTTTGAAATTGAACAACTTCTAACAGAAAAAAGAAGAGTTAGAAGAGAGTGGCAACTTCGCAGGTCTCCCCAGCTTAAAAGCAGGCTACGAGAGTGCATAGCTCAGTTAAGAAATCTGCTCGAAATCCAAAAAATGGCTTCTCTTAAAAATTATCTGGAAGGTCTTGATGGTACCCCTCAAACCGACTATTCTCTATGGAAAGCGACAAAAGGTCTGAAAAGACCCGTAGTAGGTAAGCCACCTCTGCGAACTTCAACTGGAGATTGGGCAAGAAGCGATTCTGAAAAAGGGATAGTGTATGTTAATCATTTGAAAAACGTTTTTACTGCAAATGATACAGTGGATGATGTTGCTGAATTTCCGCCATATGCTGTTAGACCGCCTGTGCCTTTGAGACTTAGTTTTCAAGATGTTGAAAATGTTATTCGTAACACAAACCCTAGGAAAGCTCCAGGTATTGATAAAATTACTGGTAAAATGCTTGAGCAGCTACCTCGTGTAGCTCGTAGAATTCTTCTTTTTATTTTTAACGCTATTTTACGTCTCGAGTATTATCCTGCAGAGTGGAAGGTGTCCATGATTACTATGATACCCAAACCAGGGAAGGATCCCACTAAAGTAGAATCATACAGACCAATAAGTCTACTGCCAACAATTTCAAAACTGTTCGAAAAATTGTTAATGGCAAAGTTGAGTCCAATGTTGAACACTGTGGGATGCATCCCTGATCATCAATTTGGCTTTCGGGCTAAACACAGCACAATAGAACAAACGCACAGACTAGTCAATGTCATAAGACAGACCTTTGAGGAGAAGAAGTATTGCTCAGCTCTATTCATTGACATTTCTCAAGCTTTTGATAAAGTGTGGCACGAGGGCTTGATACACAAAATAAAGTTGAACTTGCCTGCAAATACACACAAGCTTCTGGAAAGCTACTTATGTGGGCGGAAGTTTGTTATCAGAGAAGGCGACTTTATAAGCCCAACTCAACCAATCGAGGCAGGAGTTCCCCAAGGCAGCATACTGGGGCCTACTTTATATTTGATTTATGCCTCTGACATGCCAACGACACCCGGAATCCACACTTCAACTTTTGCAGACGATACAGCATTCTGCAGCGTACATGAAAGCCATCAAGTAGCTTCGCGAAATTTGCAGGAGTATATTTCAATATTAGAGATGTGGTTAAAACTTTGGAAGATTAAAGTTAATGAACAAAAGTGTACTCACGTTACATTCACGCTGCGTAAACAAACATGTTCAGCCATCCAAATCAACAATTCACCTATTCCGCAGCAAAATGAAGTCAAGTACCTTGGTATTCACCTGGACCGTAGGTTAACGTGGAAGTCTCACATAGATGCGAAAGTTACTCAGTTAAAGTTAAAAGCAGCTCAACTGAATTGGCTTATGGGCAGAAATTCTACATTGAAGCTGGATTGCAAACTTTTATTATACAACGCAATTCTAAAGCCTATATGGTGCTATGGAATTCAACTATGGGGCACCGCCTCCGCTTCAAACGTTGAAAAAATTCAAAGGCGACAAAACAAAATTCTTCGAACAATTACCGCAGCTCCATGGTACGTAAAAAACTCACGAATTCATAAGGATCTCTGTGTTCCTCTTGTAAAAGACGAATTTTCAAAGTACGCAACAAGGCATATCAATAAATTGGAACTTCATCCAAATCGTCTTGCACGCAATATACTTAATTTCGAAGGACACTCTCGGTTGAGAAGGAGGGACACCCTTGCCACCATCAGAACGTTAAATAGGTGATTTCACCGATATTGATCGTGCAAAATAAAACATTTTTGTCTAGCATTGGCTGGACTTAATTAATTTTATGTATTTAGTTTTAAGATTTGAATACTTATTGTTAGTTCACTTTGTGAAGATTCAATAAACAAATGAATGAGAAAAAAAAAAAAAAAAAAAAAAAAAAAAAAAAAAAAATTGTCTGAAAAGTACTGCTTGCACTTTGATCCCATTACATATGTATTTCAGTACGCTTTCCCCAGGAGACTTGGTCCCCGATTAACAATTTGCATAGGATTGTCACCCGAGTGAATTGGCTAAAATATAAAAAATTATTGTTTTAAGAACTCCTGAAGATATTAATGCGTCACTAAGCAGCTTTAGCGAAAACCTTAAACAAGCCGCTGAACTTGCTTCTCGCGTTTATTTAACACGCAGAAACATTCAAAATAGAACATATTCTTCAGAAATCGAGCAATTTGTGTTAGAAAAAAGAAGAGTTAGACGAGAGTGGCAACTTCGCAGGTCTCCGCAACTAAAAACAAGGCTCCGTGAGTGCAAGTTAATTTGGTGATGGTTCACCGGTTAAATGCCTCGAGCAACTCCACTCCCAGCACTTTTATTGAAACGACATTTATGGTAGTTTTTGTTGTTTATTAATATTGTTTAAGACTAAAAAGTAAGTACAAAGTCAAAGTAAAAAATGTGTATGAGAATACATATCAAAAGGATAAACAAAGATAACGTATGTATATGTTGCAAAGATCCTGTGTTGCCACACTTTAACACTCCTCCTCAACATATATGCCAGTTATGTACATCTCATTAAAGTTCTATGACATATTCATCAAATTCAAAAAATAGTTGTGTTTTACCCTTGGCAGATTTTTGGTAAGGACATCGGCCACCATATTATCTGTTGGACAGTACTTCAGGTTAACTTCTCCATTTCGCACTACTTCACGAACATGATGGTATCTGATGTCGATATGTTTTGTACGGTTGTGATAAACTGGGTTCATGGCTAATTTCAATGCACTCTGATTATCCACGTTCAAGTATACAGACTCAATGTCATCAGAAATAATTTCAGCCAACAAACGTCGCAGATATATTGCCTCTTTGCTCGCACTTGACATCGCCATATACTCAGCTTCTGTAGAGCTCAATGCTACAGTTGACTGCTTCCGCGATTCCCATGAAACGGCACATTTTCCCACGTAAAATATATAGCCTGTGTACGACTTGCGATCAACAGCATTGCCGCCCCAATCAGAATCAGCATAACCTTTAATAGTGGAATCACCAGCCTCGTACACCAATCCAACATTTATAGTACCTTTCAGATAGCGTAATATTTGTTTTACATAGTTCATGTGTTCATCATGAGGATCTTGATTATGTTGAGCCAGCTTCGATATAGAATGTTGTATATCAGGTCTAGATGTTATCGCCAAGTAAGTTAGAGACCCAATTATAGACTGGTATTCTTCTTTCTTCACTCATCACAATGAGTTTGCAGACCCGGGCTGAGTGGAACTGAAACAGGTTTGCAGTCCTCCATGCCCCATTGCCTTAAAATAGCACCAACTTTGCCATCACGTTTGATGTTGATACCAAGAAAATGACTCAAGACTCCTTTATCGTACACTTCGAAAACTTCTGATAATTTTGATTTAAACTTTACAATCTCCTCCTCGTTTTTGCTAGCAATTATCAGGTCATCGACATAAACAGCAATCAACATTAAATCCCGATTTACTGTTGCTTTAAACAAACATGGTTTATTTTCACATGCTTTAAAACCCATTTTTTCAAGAACATCACCAAGTTTCTCGTTCCAATTTCTTCCCGCCTGTTTTAAACCGTAAAGAGACTTACTCAGTTTTAAAACCTTTGCAGACTCAGCATGATTAATGAAACCCACAGGTTGTTGCATGTACACCTCATCACTAAGATCTCCGTTCAAGTATGCAGTACTTATGTCGATCTGATGTAAATGCATTTTTTCTGTAACGGCTATTGCTAACAATGTACGTATTGTAGCATAACGCACCACTGGTGAAAATGTTTCGCTGTAGTTTATACCAAATTTCTTGTTACATCCCTTAGCCACTAGACGGGCCTTGTATCTCTCAATTTCACCATACTCATTACGTTTTATAGCAAAAACCCATCTGCATCCAATTGCTCTGTGTCCCTTTGGCAATTCAACTAGGTTCCATGTTTTATTCTTTTCCAACGCATTTAATTCAGTTCTCATAGCTGATTTCCATTTGGTGCTATCTTCACACGATACGGCTTCTTCAAACGTTTGTGGAATGAAATCGGTACACATTGTATTAACAACGTTGCGCATTTTTCGAGGACGACCAGGCTGACCAGTTTTACTTATTCGAGGCCTGACAGGTCTGGCCTTAAAACCGAGAAAATCTTCTTCTGAGTCATCTTCGCCAGCTGTGTCGAAACGCTCCACATTATCGGTGTCTTCAGAGTCATCGCAATTATTGTTTATTTGTTGATTTTCTGCAGATTCAATAACTTCTTTGTTATTTTTAAAATCATATATTACAAAATCTTCTGAGTTTTCAGAGTTGTGATATAAAATGTTCCGGTAAAATTTTGTTTCATCGAATATCACATCACGACGTTCAACAATACTATGCGTTGCATTATCGTACAAACGATATGACTTCGATTGCAATGAATAACCAACCATGATAAGTTCATCTCCACGAGCTTCAAATTTTGCTCTCTGAGGCTTTTTAAGGGCCACTGCCATACTGCCGAAAGTTCTTAGGTGTCGTACATTAGGTCTTTTGCCATGCCAGACTTCATATGGAGTTATGTCGCCTAAAACCCGAGTGGGTCTACGGTTCCGCAAATAAACTGCTGTGCACACAGCTTCTGCCCAAAAATACATAGGCGTACCAGCATGAATCATCATTGAACGTGCCATCTCGACCAACGTTCGGTTCATACGCTCCGAAACTCCGTTTTGCTGGGGAGTGTGGGGCACAGTCAGCTGTCGCATTATCCCACATTCAGCCAAAAAATTATTAAATTCATTGCTTGTGTACTCACCCCCATTGTCGCTGCGCAAAGCCTGTATTTTTCTGCCTGTTTGACGTTCAACTTGCGCCTTAAAACGTTTGAACTTTTCAAGAACTTCAGATTTGCGCTTCAAAAAATATACAGCTGTGTACCTGGACATATCGTCGATGAAAATTAAAAAATATCTCGAACCACCAATAGAAGGAACGTCTATCGGCCCGCAGACGTCTGTATGAACAAGTTGAAGCAAATTGTTTGCTCTTGATGTTGACTCACGAGGGAACGATGAAACATGCACTTTACTCAGCATACAAGTTTTGCATTTTTCATTTGCGTAATTTTCATTTAGTTTTATACCATCAACCATTTTATCCTTTCATAGCATTTCAAGGCTGTTGTTGTTCAAGTGACCATAGCGTTCATGCCAATTAAAACAAGAAGCTAACACTTGTTTACTTTCACTACATACAACTTCGAATAAGTTATTAAATTTTACAGCTTTCATTATAGGGTTTTTGTTTTTGTCTCTAAGATAAGCAGCTTCATTTGTAAATGTTGCAGTATGACCACGTTCAACTGCCTTACTTATTGATACGAAACTTGCTTGAAGCTCTGATGAAAACAAAACATTTCGTAAAATAATATCCTTATTGCATGACTGAATTTTAACATCACCTTTGCCAGTTGCAAATATACACTTGTTGCCAGCTAACATAATCTTTTCGTCATGTTGCTCAAAATTAGTAAACATGTTGCGATCATTACACATATGTGCAGTCGCGCCGCTGTCAATATACCACTTGGTCCTCTGCAACGTTCTAGCACTTGCTAAAACTGAAAAAGACAACTGTTGACTATTTTGCTGTTTCTTCAGTTCGCAACTTTTAGCAAAATGGCCTGCTTTTCCACACACAAAACATTTTCCTTTGAATTTTGGGTGGTTGCTAACTCGTGTTTCTTTCTCGTGCTTTCTTTCTTTTGCTGTGCGAATGCCAAATGCGTTTTGATTTTTATTTTCTTCTTTGTCGGTCTTCCTTCTTTCGCCTTCCTCTATAAGTTTTTGCTTCAAAATAATTAATTGAGGTAACGCGTCCCTGGTTTCTACCGCAATGACGAAGTTTTCATATTCTTGTGGTAAACTCGACAACAAAATTATTGACAATAGCTCTTCCTGGATGGTTATGCCAATTTCCTGCAGCTTGTCTGCTATATCTGTAAACAAGTTAATATGATCTACCATGTTTAAACTTGCATCCATTCTTAAATTAAGCAGTTTTTTATAAAGCGTCACTTTTTGTATAGGTCCACTTGGCCTGTACACTTCCTTCAACCTTTTCCACGCTTCGCTTGAAGACTTACATCCTTTTACGTAGTTCAATTGGGATGGTTTCACACTCAAACAAATAGTGGCAAGAGCTTTTTCATCGTCAGATTCATTTTTAGCAATTTCTGCTACATCTTTTCCGTCCTTTGGCTTAAGCTCACCATTGACCAATTTCCAGTACCCACTATGCACCAAAATGCTTTTCATTTGGATAGCCCATGACTCGAAATTGTTTCCAACCAATTTTTCTATCTGATATAAGGAACTCATCTTTAAACAATATTCTTTAAACTTTTTTTTTTTTTTACTTTTCCGCGAACACTGGTCCCATAACCTGTTGTTTATTAATATTGTTTAAGACTAAAAAGTAAGTACAAAGTCAAAGTAAAAAATGTGTATGAGAATACATATCAAAAGGATAAACAAAGATAACGTATGTATATGTTGCAAAGATCCTGTGTTGCCACACTTTAACAGTTTTGACCATAAACTTTATATAATAAAGTTGTGATTTTATTTTATTACAATTTTAAAATTCAATTAGTTTTTTTTATGTATTTTTTTATATAATTTCAGAATTCAATTAATTTTTCCTTAAATGTTATTTTATATAATTTAGTTTTCAATAACAATTTTGTAAGTGAGGGTTTATCTTAGTTTTTATTGTATTAATATTTCTACTATGTAGAATTGTTTGTTTATACATATAATTTACTTTTAAATTTTTATGCAATTTTAATTTTGCCACATTTTTAATTTTGGTTAATTCCTTGATTCTAATGATTTACTATGTAAAATTGTTCTTTTAATCAGGACTCCTTTTTTTACGTTTCTTTTTCTTTGATAGTTTTTGTTTGTAACAAATTTTTTTCATGTGTACCTTTAATCTTGGATTTTATCTTATAATCCTTTTTTTATCTTTAAGCTTTGGTTTTTTCTTATAATCTTTTTAATCTTTAATATTCTTATCCCATGAACAATTAACTTTTTACTTCTGTTTTTCGCTGTGTCTCTGGTCAAACTGATTTAATGAATCGAGAAAAAAAATGAAAACTTCAAAAGAGAAGTAATTAATCTGTCCTTACTTTAATAATATGCCGAGTAAACTAAAGCAGAGATAGAGTTTCATCACTCCCATGCTTTAGGTAATATGTTATTCCTCTTGGCAACAAAATATAGAAAAAGAGAGAAGACAATGAAATTTGTTGTTCTTATTTTTGTTTAACTGTTGTTCAATTGTTATTGAACAAAAATGTGTTATTAAATTTACAGTAAAATAAAAAATTACTCAACCAGGTAACAAATATGTTAACTTCTCCCCCTTTAAAATCAGTCGTCCTCGACTGTAGAAAATTAAGTACTAATCAAATACATTCTGCGTTCAAAAATAGCTTTTAACAAATATAAGCATCTTCTAGTTCAAATTAGTTTCTATAAATTAGTTTTATAAAAATAAATGTAAAAATATATTATAATTTTTTCTACTTTTTTACAATTATTTCTAATAATAATACAGAGATCAGTTTTGGTTTTTTTCTCTATGAACTTAAATTAAATATGTTTTGTCTGAAGTAGGTTCAAGAAATAAAGTTCAATTAACAGTTTAACTTATTGCAAAAATACTGTACAATTTTCCAAGATTTAACGAATATTATCTTTGTGAACAATTTTGTTATCGATCTGTACTGTGGAACCTAGATCCTTCTGAATCTCTTTTTCTACATATAATTAATAAATTTGTTTCCCAATCTTCTATTGATTTTAACGAAAACTTTCTGTCCTGGCTGAAAAGCTCGAGCATGTCTTGCCCTGTTGTAAAACTCTAAATCTTTCTTCTGTTTGTCAATTAGCCTGTTCTTTACGTAAACCCTCAATTTGTCTGGTATTGAGTGAAATATATCTATTGGTTTGTGGTTAACGACAGAGTGTATGGTCTGATTGTATTTTAAAACTGATTATAAGAACTAAGTCCGTCGTATCATCGATGGAGTATTCTAATCTGACGCATCTGGCTATTTCTGATAATGTGCTTGAAATTTCTCCACCTGACCGTTTGATATGCTGTGTAAAGGTGGAACGGGAACAATATCTGCTCCAAAAAATTTTTTTACCAAAGTCTTGATTGTTTCGGAATTTAAGGCTTTTTCATTATCACAAATTATAGCTTTAGTATTCTTAAAAGTACTTAAAATGCCTTGGAGAGCTGGTTTAATATCGACAATGGATCTTGACACAATGGGCTTTGCAATGGCAAATTTTGAAAATTTGTCAACGCATGTCAAAAAAAATTTCCCATCTGTAGAGTAACGGCCGTATTCATAAAAAATATTGTATGTTTATTAAACACTTATTTGACAAATTTCCTGTAGATATTTGTCAAATAACAGTTTAATAAACATACAATATTTTTTATGAATAAGTCCATAAATATCTACGTGTAAGACTTCACCTGGAAAAGATGGAATGGGTGTTTCTGATATTTTTTGTTTTTTTGGGTGCCGATTATATTTAGCTTGATGACAAATTTTACAGTTTTGAATAATCTGTTTTAATTGCTTCCTCATATTTGGAAAAAAATCCCGTAAAATTTGTTTAACGTTCTCACCTAGTGCACGGTGGGCTCTATTATGTTCATTGTTCATGATTTCTAGCTGATCATCCTTGCTAAATATATCGGATACGAATTTATCAGTATATAGAAATTTAATTGATGGGTATGCTGTAACTAAAAAATGTTGTATTTGGGCCAAAATTGGCAATTCGCAGTAAATACCATTTACCACGTTTTTATTTATAGCTTGCTGTAAAGCTTTCAGAATGTCTTCAATTTTGACGAAAGTTATTGTGTGGC
Organism: Thecocarcelia acutangulata; assembly: GCA_914767995.1. Taxonomy (NCBI): domain Eukaryota; kingdom Metazoa; phylum Arthropoda; class Insecta; order Diptera; family Tachinidae; genus Thecocarcelia; species Thecocarcelia acutangulata. Next base: position 67,464,302 of record OU612096.1, on the reverse strand, counting down.
GAACTCGATTTCGAAAAATAATTTTTGTTTGCTTCCTAATTTCTTGCCCTTGAGTTAGAACTATTTGATTCCGGAAACAATTGAGTGGGTTTTCTACAGACGGAATGACCTGAGTGTACAAATCCTCACTATTTTGAACATCCAAAGATGAGCTTGATGAAAAATGACAGATCATATTACTGTATTGCCTGGAAAGTGCGTCAGCAACCACGTTTTCCTTCCCAGACTTGCAATGAAATGTCGGTGCAAACTCTTCAACGAATGCTCTCCACCTTTTTATTTTTGAGTTGGGATTTCTTTCCGATACTGCGAATATTAACGGCTGATGATCTGTAAAAATATTCAGTTTATTGACACCATAAAGGTAATTTCGAAGGTTTTTTAAAGCCTATACAATGGCCAGCAATTCTCTCTCATTCACCGCGTAATTTTCCTCTGTGGACGAAAATGTTCGTGAAATCATTGTTATAGGGTGACCTCCCTGTCATAGCACAGCACTAATGGCATGTCCGGAAGCATCAGTCGTCAAATCGAACGGCTTTTCAAAATCTGGGTAAAGCAACAAAACTTCCTCCGATGCAAGAATCTTCTTCAATCTATCAAAAGTCTCCATGGCTTCCATATCCAGACTGATTTTAACGTTTTTCGACTGTTTTGCACCTATATGACCATTTTCACCTCTGATATATTTTGTTAGAGGTTTTGCTACATCCGCATAACCTTTCACAAATCTCCTGTAATATCCACAAAGGCCAAGAAAAGATCGCAAACCACGTAGAGATGACGGTGTAGGGTAGTTGACTATCATTTTTATTTTAGCGGGGCATGTTTTTATCCCCTTTGTCGAAACTGTAAAGCCCAAAAATTCAACGGATTCTTTTAAAAACACTGACTTTTCGACCGCAACTCGCATATTAGCATCATAAAGCTTCTGGAATATATTTGCAATATCATCAATATGTTTCTGCTCAGAGTCAGAAAATATGATGATATCGTCAATATCGACATGACAACATTTACCTATTTCCTCACGTAATATATCATCTACAGTACGTTGAAATATGCTCGGTGCTTTTTTCAACCCAAATGGCAGCCTACAAAATTCGAATTTTCTATTATTAATACTAAATGCAGTCTTTTGTCTATCCTGTGGCTGTGTTCTGTAACTTTGGCGAGAAGTTCTCGCGTCGAAAACTTGTGAAACAAATTATTCCATCGTTTCTCGAAAAGTGAGAAAAACTGCGTCTGTAACTCATGCCGAAAACTATCCAAAGCGATTACGTCGTTACGTTAGAAATGTCTGAAAATATAAAACGATGCCGACATGCAATTTTAAAAATGAAAGCGACAGCCACAATTAGTACCGCCGCCGACCAAAAATTACTATACTTCGACGGCGTCACATTATAACCGCCGGCTATTCTAGAAAATGTATGGTATGGCTCTAACGTTTACATTTTATTTACAAATACATATTTATGCACAAAATTTTGTAAAATTAAAAAACAATTGTAATTTGTGAATTCTGAATAAACATTATAAAATTATTACAATATACTTTGTTGGGTCGGATGTTAAAATTGTTGAAATTACAAACTTAAGTATTCCCTTAAAACTTGTGTGAAGGGTATAAAAATTAATTAAAAAGTTAAAATAAAAAAAAAACAGTCATGCTAAACTGTATAAATATGTATTTGATACTTAAATTAACAGCAATATACTTATTTTTTCAGTATTATTATTCATTTAATGATGATTATTATTATTTGAAATACTATCTCACAGCCTTTTTATTTGCGAGAAATAATGACAGTTAAAAGCGGAAAATTTTTTCGCAAAAGTTTTACAGACACGGTTTTTCTGTAAAATAGCGAGTAATTTCCTTACGTGACAGCTATTACTCACCAAAAAAGTTATAGCTACACTTTAGTGAGAAAAGCAGCTGTTTGTTTCAACTTTTTTTCATTTCGCACGTTTCAGTCGAAAAGTTTCTCGTGGCGAGAGTTACAGAACACAGCCACTGTTCCCTTAACTTAATCTGGTGAAATCCAGATTTAAGATCCAGGGTCGTAAAATATTTTGCTTTACCAAGATTTGCTAGGATAACGGAAGTCTGTGGTATTGGGTATTTATCGCTGTTTTCAAATTCAATTTTCGGAAATCAATTACTAAACGCCTTTTCGGTTTGCCATCGGTGTCAAAACCCTTCTTGTTAACGACCCAAACAGGATTGTTATATGGTGATCGAGAGGGTCGAATAATACCGTTTGCTAACAAGTCTTTAACTTCATTATTCACAAAATCCACCATCGCCATAGGATAGGAATAATACCGTGAGTACACCGGTTCTTCATCGGTGGTTCTTATACTGTCTATTGCGCTAGTATTATATGGAGGGTTCGCAAAAAACCCTTTATACTTTTCCAACAGAGTAAAAAATTTTTCGCGTACAGCCACCGGGATGTCACACGAGTCCATTAAGAAATGATTTGATTCACTACAATAAAAAAAACAGTAACTTCTCTACGCCACTCTCGTACTCCAATATGCCATTTTTTGTATCCAAATGTGCCTTTATTTTATTTAAATAATCGAAACCTATAATACCATCAAATGTAGTTAGATAAGGAAGGACAAAAAAATCTGCAACTTTGTTAAACAACTTCAAAGGAACCTTCTGGTAAACAAAGTTTTCTCCATGAACCGATTTTACCAAAACCGGATTCGTTACTGTAATAATATTCGAAAAGATGTCTAAGTCCTTAATATAATTTTTTGACGATCCAGTGTCTACTAAAAACCTAAGTCTTTTTCCTCTGAATTCCCTCTCGACACATGGCAAGAGGGGCCTTTGTCTAAAAAATTAATATGGTCTTCCTCAAGATTCTCAGAGCTCTGCCCCTCAAATGGTATCATAGTCCCATTTTGGCCCTCTGACAAATGAAATACGCCATGTTCTCTGGCATTTACCGAATTTGGAGCAATAAATCTCTGCTGCCTTTGAGAATTACGTTGATTAGTACTTACAGTTTTCATACTTACGTCTGTATCAATGGCTTGTTCTCGGAAATTATAGGCCGGTTGAGAACGATGTACTGGCCGAATATTATTTGCGGATGCTGCGCGAAAATTTGATGAGGCCCGCCAGGGGGTACTATTATGTACCCAATTATTATTACGGTAGTTTGGCGTGAATGGAATCTGTTGAGGTTGAAAACCTAGCCGCGCTGAATTGTTTAGAATTTGTTGACGAGAAAAAGTGTGTCTTGGAATACTCTGGCTTGGTGTCTGTCTGTGGTAATTGTTCACTACTTGTCTATTCAGACTTTCGCTAACGTTTCTGGCGAAATGATATCTACTGCGGTTTGTTTTTATTTCTTGTGCAAGAGCCAATAATTAATTGTTGAGATATTTTTATAATTATTTTTCCCAATAACTTTTAATTTTATTTTCTTTTTAAAAGAATTTATATATTATTTTCTTTCATTAAAATATAAAAATATATTTATTACAATTTTTTATATAAAATGATTATTTTACAAAAGTCAGCTTAAAACTGAAAACAATTGAATTAAAAAATTATATATATATATATATATATATATATATATATATATATATATATATATATATATATATATATATATATATATATATATATATATATATATATATATATATATATATATATATACTAGCTGACCAGGCAAACGTTGTTTTGCCTTCAAATTTTATTTACATGATAGGAATGACTTTAAATTTTCAAATTGTCATTGCCAGTGCAAGCCGTATATTGACAACTGCAAATGCTTAAAGTGGAATGGGATGCCTTTCGCAACCATTAGGACTCATGGTATCAAAACGTCCTCACCTTTAAACTATCATTTAAGTGCTCTTTTTTTGTAAACGTTGATCATAAAATTTTTCACCGGACGCCAAATAACATTACAAAGACATAGTTGGTCTATACTTCATAATATTATGTTTATCGATCTGACTTTAACTAATTCTAGCAAGTTGAAAAACTCGGTTGTAGAGTTGACGACCTTATCTTTGGAAGTAAAGAGAGCCAACAACTTCTGCATCATCTATTCGCGAACAGTTTAACTTTGAATCCGAAAATTCAGATCGATGCCTTTCGCAACCATTAGGACTCATGGTATCAAAACGTCCTCACCTTTAAACTATCATTTAAGTGCTCTTTTTTTGTAAACGTTGATCATCAAATTTTTCACCGGACACCAAATAACATTACAAAGACATAGTTGGTCTATACTTCATAATATTATGTTTATCGATCTGACTTTAACTAATTCTAGCGAGTTGAAAAACTCTGTTGACGATCTTATCTTGGGAAGTAAGGAGAGCCACCAACTTCTACATCATCTATTCGGAAGCAGTTCAACTTTGAACTCGAAAATTCAAATAGACAACAGCACGTTGGGTCAACTAAACATGATTTTTGTAAAATGTTTGAAAGAACATTTCTGATGAGCTCAGATTTTGATTCGGTAAAATAACAGAAAGGGACTGATAATCGAATATTGCCAGCGTATTCATGGAATAGATGGCGATATTTCAAGATGTGATTGTATTTATTTTCACAAACTATTAGTCCGATATGAATAATAATAACCTGAAATTACTTTTTTGTTAACTTCAGTATTTAGAACGCCACGTATATGAAATGAATGCATCCATTGTTTGTATTGTACATTATGAACTCGCGTTCACAGAAAATAAATTTCACATGAACTTTAATTTTTTTTCCTAAGAAAAATTCGTGAAACACAGGATCACGATTTTTGGCCGATAAAAGTTACGTAAAAATATTCGTCGGCTTGTATTTATCTCTCATCATTGTATTGTCGAATATGAACCAAAAATGTTTGGAACTTGGTGACGTTCCAAAAACCAATGAATGGAGTGGATCGGATGGAGATTAAAATTGTATCAATTTTAATTTACGTTAGCACAACACAGGTTCCATCTGGAAATGACCGTCACATTCATATAGACTGCTGTATGTACTCGTATACTCATAATTATCAGCCAGTTTACCAATCTCGAAAGCCTGCTTGCGTTCGCAATCTAAGCGAAAGAAAATTGATTTGGGTTCGTCTAACTTTTTTCTATGCGAACGATGTGTCAAAACTCATTCAAAACACATAAGAATATGCGAACGAATAGTAGTGAGATAGACAAACCCAAATTGATTCGAATGTGAGTGACTGGCTTTCTTTCGCATTCATTTTCTTTCGAAATTGGTAAACTGGCTGTATATATGTATACTCATAATTATGTATACTCATAATTAAAAGCAGCATATTCCACGTCTTGGACAACACGACGTGGAAGTCGTGCTAATCGCCGCGATGTTTGATTTCTTGGACTTCTATCCGCAGATGTAGTTTGACATCGTGCATCGCATTGAAATTGGTTTGAGGTAATCGTTCAGCTTGCGATCTCCTTTAAATTTTGATCGAGCAGCTCATGGTATTACCTTTGATACAATAATCGTATATAGCAAGTGAAAAATCGAATGGTAGAAACAACGCCTAAAAAGATTCAGCTCAGGAGTTCGAATGTCTTGTATAGATAAGACATTACGATACGTGGTTGGGTATTTTTTCCAATGACAATAAAAAATCATAATATGAAAATGGAGGGAATTTTGTTGATATTTGTATGGGAATGTATAGGAAAATCTAAATGCCACTAAGCCGATTTTGTAGAAACTTCACATAAACCATCTACAGTTCATTGCTAACATACCTTTAAATTTTGGTCGAATTCGGTCTACCCGTTTGGCCAGCTAGTGGTGACATTGAAGTGTACACTTATTTATATATATATATATAGATTTATTGAATTTTTAATGAACTTTTATAACAGGTTTTTTCTTTCTTAAGTTTTTTTTCTTAAGGATTTTTTACAATACAAATCTGCTGTGATCAATAATTTTGATTGAAGAAGACAAGAAAAATAATAATAAAATCTTCAGCTGGGGGACAACTAGCTGTTTCGTAGTCGCTACACTACTCATCAGCACCCACTGGGATTTGAACTCGGGTCATGACGTATCATGATCTACTGCTTTAACCACTAAGCCACCGAGCATTTAATTATTTTCTATCTATATTCATCTCATATTGAATCACATATGCATTTTGTTAATTGCCCACATTGTTTGTACAGCGTTTGCTGTCTCAGAACTAGCGGTATTTCTTTTTAGTTATTAACATACATATTTTTGTATTTTAATATTCTTCGTACCCAGAGATGTAAATATAAATTTATTGAATTTTTTATGAACTTTTATAATTTTTTAAATTAAATTTTTCGTTTGTACATTTGTACAACGGGTTATAGTTCAGGTTTTTTCTTTCCTAAGTTTTTTTTCTTAAGAAGGATTTTTTACAATACAAATCTACTGTGATCAATAATTTTGATTGAAGAAGATAAGGAAAATAATAATCAAATCTTTAGCTGGGGGACAACTAGCTGTTTCGTAGTCGCTACACTACTCATCAGCACCCACTGCTTAAATTAAATGCTCGGTGGCTTAGTGGTTAAAGCAGTAGATCATGATACGGCATGACCCGAGTTCAAACCCCAGTGGGTGCCGATGAGCCAGCATTCCTTAGCATACATAGTAACCACCAGCAAGCATCAATAAACTTACAGGAACATATCGACAAACTAGAGAAATGGCTCAAGCTTTGGAAAATCAAGGTTAATGAACAAAAGTGTGCCCATGTTACATTCGCACTGCGTCTAGGAACATGCTCACCCATTACTATTAACAATAAAGTAATACCTCAACACAGTGAAGTCAAATACCTCGGTATTCATCTTGACCGTAGACTAACATGGAAGTCGCACATCGAGGCAAAAGTAACGCAGGTGAAATTGAAAGCAGTGCAAATTAACTGACTACTAGGCAGAAATTCGACCTTGGAGCTTGATTGTAAACTTTTGCTGTACAACTCGACTCTAAAGCCAATATGGTGCTATGGGATTCAATTATGGGCCACAGCCTCGGCATCCAATATTGAAAAAATTCAAAGAAGTCAAAATAGAATTCTCCGTAGAATTACAGATGCTCCATGGTACGTTAAAAACTCACGAATCCACGCAGATCTGAACGTACCTTTTGTGAAATCTGAATTTGTGAAGTACGCGACAAGATATATTAACAAACTTGAATTCCATCCAAATCCTCTTGCAGTTAATATTCTCAACTTTGGTGGTCATACCTGTCTGAGAAGGAGGGATACTTTGGCTACCATTAGAGCTCTAAACAGATAACTGAATTCTGAAATAATATTCGCATAAAAATAAATTTCTGTCCAGCACTGGCAGGACTTTAATCACAATTGTTTTTTTTTTTTTTTTAGTATTAAGACTTGAATACTTATTGTCATTACATTTCTTATGTAGATTCAATAAATAAAACAATAATTAAAAAAATGTAATTTAGATGCTTCTGAAAATACAGCTCACTTCATAGGTGTTTGTTTGTCCAGTATACAAAGAATTCAGATTGCAATATTTTGGTAAATCCATACTAAATGAAAATGAAGTTATAACTATGTACACTAAATGGCTTAAATTTTGTTTCCTTTTATAAATACATTGAAGTTTGCTTAAAGTATAGAAAATTTATTTTAAATGAATTATATACAAGCAATAATATTTAAGATATTAGAATTGAGCCAATCTGGGGCCAAATCACCGCATACGATATCTAACAAAATTATCGAAATTTTTCATTTTGGTATCACGGCATACGATATCGAATAAACTGTATTGCAATAATATAAAAAAGTTAAAGGATTTATTTTTTGTATTCCTACTTTTAGGGAACGTATGGTCTTCAATCTATTGCATTTTGTTTAAATTACGATCCAATATGCATCGGTTGCCATAATTTAGATGTATCGTAATGTTATTCGATACGATAGTTAATTCGATATCGTATGCGGTGATTAGACCCCTGGCTTACAACTTATAAATTAAGCGATTTATAGATTTATGAATTATAAAATATGTACGTTCTAACGTTCTAACCTTATTCAAAAAAACTAAACGTTTAATTATCGCTATTAAGCGAAATTACCTAAACTATTATTCAAAAACCAACATTTGTTTAGTATCGTTAGTCTCATGTAGAAAGGCCCTAGCTCGCATTTTCCCTGAATCGAACTTTCTTAGGGATTCTACTACGTTTCACATAAATACACAGCGTCACAAAAATTTAATTAAATAATTTCATAAGTATCGCAGTTTCCATTATGATTTTCCTTCTCCTGTAAAATTGCGATTATGTTTGTTATGCCCTTTCTGCATGAGACCAACGATATACTGTTATTAACTCAGTATTAAGTGCTGAAACTTTAATAAACCTTCTGCCCATCGTTAAACGTACTTTTTGTCATAATTCCTCTTATTGGTTTTTGCCCTCAATATAATGGAATAGTTTGATCGTAGAATTCGAAAGACGAAAAATTTTATACGAACTAAAGTAACGAAGCATATTAAACTTGCAAAATATTTTTTACGTTATAAATATGAACTAAGACTAAGTTTATGTTGACTATGACTAAGTTTAAAGCAAAAATATTAATCTGATCGTGTTCTGGAACGTAACAAAACCAAAGTACGAAATTAATTGAAGAAACCATTTTCGCAAAAATGTATACTAAGGACTATATATATATATAAACGGTTGTTATGGCTTACATATGCTCGATTTAACTGAAGTGTTTAGTATAGTAATATTTCCTTTTATTAAATGAAATCTTATTTTAAAAATATATGTAACAAAAATTAATGAATGGTATACTTATGAAATTAACTTCATGTTTGTATGAGCACAAGGCAGCTTTAAACAGGTAGTGGCAGAAATACAATAAATACAACACCAAAAAACATCACATGTATTTTGTTGGTAGTGAATAAATTTGGGGTTGAGGGATTTATTATCCTTTTTAAATAAATCCCTTTTGCTTATAATTTCTCAAGGGTTTGAAAATATGGAAAATAACAAAGAAATTTGTTAAGTGAAAAATTGTTTGCTGGGAAAATGCGTTAATAAAAGAGATGCTTACCGTTGGTGTGATGGATATCAAGTGTTTTATTTGTTTTTTCATTAGATGCCGCAAAGGCTTTTAGTACAATTTGACGTTACACAACTTAGTGCCTATTTCCACTATACAAGAAAATAAGGTTGCAATTTTTCATTTTCTTCTTTGAACTTTCTTTGTCGTTTCCACTGTACAAGTCTTATAGCTTAAACTGAACTAATTTGAGCTTGAATAGTATACATACGAATATGAAAGCAAAACAAATTGCAAGTACATGCAAATATGTACTCGTTTACTGGATGAGGTAAAATACCTCACCCCGTTCTCCAAAAGTTAATCAGTTCAGCAATAAGACTTGCATAGTGGAAACTGGGAATTATGTTAAATTACATTGCATTACAATGTTCATAGCATTACATTCTATATTTTTAGATAACGCAACGCAGTTTACAAAAAGTAAATTTTGTAGAAAAGTAAAAATTCATTAAATTCAATTGAATAATAAAATTAGTTATATAAAACTCATAAGACATATAATTATTGTATAAAAAAATTAAATCCATTATGTTAATTTAAACAGGTAGAATTTTGGAAAAATTGTCAAAATTTTGTTTACTTTTGTTTGAAAAAGCAAGGAAGTCTATGGGTTTTTTTTCAGAATTATGTATTTTGTATACAAAATTTTGACAAATTTACGCCAAGGAAACGAAAGACAACTGTGCTTATAGCACTACCCTAGTAAAGCTGCCTTGTATGAGCATAAATTTTTGTTATAGCTTTAAATGCTATAGTTTTTTGTTAAAGGCAACCATGATTTTTTTCTCCTATATTATATTCAAAAATGATTAATTTTACTAACTGACGATTTTTTGCGATTTGAAATAATCATATTGACGATCCGTCGAATTTGACGAGCATCTGCTTTGCAGACCAAGTTTCTTGTGCTACCAAGTCCAAAATGTTGAATTTTATAACATTATCTACCATAAATACGGCAGCTTCAGCAAATATTCACTTTTCTTCTTGTTTCATTACATGGGAGAGATAGATAAACTATTTTAAGAAAATAGACCATCAACATAACTGAAAAAGTATGTGTGAAAAAATGCATTATTATTAACGAAAAATTAATAATTATAAAATAAATTGCATGCAATTACATGAGTTAATATGCACTTATGCATTTAAATGTATGGTTTCATAATATGTCCGTTATATTTTAACAAACTTAAAAACTTTAAAGGCCCTGATTCACTATCCTCAACGGTCGTACGATTCATTCACAGGAAACTCTTTTAAAAGTCTGGCCGAATTGAAAAAATCGCTTCAAAATGGCGTTGTAGGCCACACTATTATACAAGTATGATTGAAATAATTTATTCACAATAAAACAATTTTATTAACATATGTAATAATTTTACACCAGTAAAAAATTATAAACAGCTTGTTTTCTATGTTTCCCAGCTATCTATATGTCGACATTTCATAGGAACTACCCTAATCATCAGTAGACTTTGGAAATTTTTGAAAGATATTCTCAAATATTCAACTTTATATCCCAACAATATAAATAAATTGTTGAGAATTTAAAAGAAAAATGCTCTAATAATACCTGTCAAAACACAAAAAACAAGCTTTTCTATTTATAAACGTATTCTCTGGTAACAAATTTTCGCCCATATAAGTAGCTTTTCAAAAGCTTGTAAAAATTTGCAGGCAAATTTAATTTTATTTTGTGTAGCAAGCCGTGGTGCCACACTTTATCAAAAGCTTGGGAAATGTCAATGAATAGAGCTGAACAAAGTCTGTCTTATAACGTTGACTAGTCTGTGTGTTTGTTCTATGGTGCTATGTTTTGCCCGAAAGTCAAATTGATTATTAGGCATACATCCCACTTCATTCAATATTGGAGTCATCTTCGCCATTAACAATTTTTCGAACAGTTTTGAAATTGGTGGCAGTAGACTTATTGGTCTGTATGATTCTACTTTAGTAATCATGGACACCTTCCACTCTTTTTTTTTTGTAGCTTAGACCAGTACTCAGGGGATGACCCCTACATATGCAGTGCCTTGTACCAGAACTAGGAAAATAGGTTATGAGGAGGGGGAAACAAAGAGTAGTGCTTGTGAACATTTGACTTGAACTTTCCAACGTTATAACAGACAGGAAACACGTCTCCAGGCAACTTATTCCACAGACGAAGCGTACGGCTGAAAAACGAATTCTCTCTATAATGCGTAGTGAGATTCCCCGGGCAATCGACCACAAATGAATGAGCTCTGGACAATGAACGCATGCTACGTAAAAATGTGTGAGTTTCGGGAATAAAATCCCTAATCTCGTCAGAGCAAAATCCATTGTAGTAACGATAGAACAGAGTAACGCACACCACACTGCGTCGATGCTCCAGCGCGTCAATAGAGTTGGATACCGTTCTGTCACCGATAAGCTTCTTAGCCTTTTCCTGCGCACGGTCGAGTAACCCCAAAATAGACTTTGAGGCACCGGTCCAAATATGAGAGTTGTATTCCATTTTCGGTCGGATGTAGGAGTTTATCAGTCTTAAATAATTGGTCTCATTTAAATGTGATGAAAGAGTGACAGCTTTACTGAAATTCCAAATAATATGGAAAGTGTTCCATAGAACAGCTGTTTGTTAGTGGAAGAATAGAAAAATTCTTAAAGAAAAATATTAAATTTATTAACGGCATAGAAAAACTCAATAATTTTATTTCATGCGAAGTTATTTTTAATTAATTATTATATAGTGCTGTTGTGTAGTGCAAAATTAGCAACTAATTTTCAAATATCTTCTACAGGCAATAGCTCGTATGTGTGTTTGTTTTGTTTACTCTTCTTTGCACTAATACAAATCCAAGCACACAAAACCCCTATCGCTCCTTTATTGCAACATAGTCATAACGCAAAAAAAAAATTGTTTCGAGAAAAACACATTTAAAATTTTTAGTTTCCATACAAGTGTTAGAGTTTTTTTTTTTAGAAAATATCTCCTAAAGGTAACAGTTTAAAGGAAATTTAAATAAAATTTTGGCACAATATAAAAGGTAGTGCTGTTAACAATTCTGGGGGGTTACTCTCTATTGCGATGCGAAAGATAGATGCGATAAGAGTATAATTTGGTATTCTGTGCTGTTTGCGCTAACTTTTTCACGAAATAGTTTAAAAATGAAGTAACATTGGTATCACAAAATAAACTGTAGTGAAGAATGATAAAATAAAATGTGCGGAAAGGAAAATTAAATGCGAAAAGAAAATACGAAAACGCAATACAGGGTACCAATTCTTCGATTTTTCTTTCGCATCGCAATAGAGAGTAACCCCCCTGCTTTGATCCCAAGATAAACAGATCTCCCCTTTGCCGTTGTGTATTCTGGTCATGCAATCTCCCATGTAAGGCTTGCAGCCAGGATAATGCGTATCCATGAGAACCGCTAATTGTCCAGCTTCCACACTGTTTCTTAACGAAACTTGATATGGGCTGGGTGCTAGATAGGATTTTGCGAAGCCTACTAGTCTCAGAAGCTCCTTCCACACTTCTGTAAAAGAACCTCCATGAACTTTGCTTCGCATTCTTTATCAGGTACTTGAATTTATTCACTGAGGCTTTGTACTCTGACCAGTGGCCTCATTAAAAATACCTCTCCTGAATTCCTATTTCGAATTCAATATACCTGTGATCAGAGAATGAGCAATCTGGCGATACTCTCCATCCTCTAATCTCCCGCCATTTCTGTAGCCTCGCGAACCCTGAATGATGGGGATTCGCTATCATGCGCCATGTAGCTGGAGACAACCAGGAAAGTACCTGTATCCGTCTCCCAGGCGGCCATCACTGTATCTTCATCACTGAAATCAGAAAGAATGAAGATTTTTAAATCACTCCTCGCCATTATACAGGATCTGATCAGTCCGCAAACCCCTGCCCCCCCCCCCCCCCTAACAGAGCCAAGGTTCTTGGACCAGAACCAGCTCCTCCTCTCTTTTCGACAGGCGGAGAAGCAATGCAGCCGAGGTTGCTTTTGATGTGAAGGTTAACCTGTAGAGCCTTCACCATCGTCTGCTTTCTGTACAACCGTAACGTTGACGTCCTCTTGGTTCTGATCTTGATCAGAGTCCAAGAGGGCGTCCTCGTCAACATGCTCGAAGAACTCCCCCACCAAATCAGAGTTAGAGAGGGCGTCTTCGTCCGATGTTGCACATCCCCCGGAACCAGGTCGCCCTTGGCGTCACCTCTGTATACTCAGAGAAAGATAGTATCAAAACACAGATTCATCTTTCCCTTTCTAGCACGAAGTGGCGCTAGTGACTCCTGATTCAGCAGGATGGTGATATTCCTGGTGTTGCCTTTTGATTCGGATACCCTGACAACCTTCCAATCATTGGTCGGTATGGCAGGATTTACACCTCTCAGGACCTGCAGGATCTCCACCGTAGAACCAGAGATGTCTGGTATCCTGGCGATGGCTCTAGGTCTCCGTGGAACCTCTGAAAGAGGAACCACGTCAAGCCTAGCTCTTTCCCATGGCCGTTTACAAGAGCGACCGCTTGTTTAAGTAACAAGGCCGATCGCTCATCCGCACAAGCCATAAGTTTGATATGCCGTCGATACCAGACAGCCTCCTCACACCTGGGGCACGCACACGGATTGTCCTTCAGAACTCTCCGGATCGTATAAATCCCCATGATTTCACGCTTCACTATAACCCAGTTAGAAGGAGTTATAGCCAGTTCCACGTTGCCCCTGTCAATGATCGCCATCATGAGCTGATCTTTCGCCACCTTACACGCTTACTTGCGGGTTGTTGGCCCTGTAGCACAGCCTACTCCTCAGAACGTTGCCTCTTAGGCGCATCCTTGGATGTGAGTGGAGGCGAACATTGCAGCTCAGCTATAACTGCTTTTGCCCACGGTAAGCGGGACTTCTCTACAGCTGTTAAGGCATTTACTGGCTTTTTCACCAGTTCACTGAACATTTTGTTCATGGTACGCCGCTTCAAAAAGACTCGTCTTGCAGGGCTTATGTGCCTTTGAGATCTTTTTGCCGAAGGTTCAGTTTGGGTACCCGAAAACGAGTTCGTGGTTCCCTCGCTGTACCTTCCACGGGAGATCTGGGTTGTGACCTGGGCACCCGAAAACTGGTTCGCAACTCCCACACCAGTGGGAGTGGTGGCACTCATTTACACCTAAGCCAAATTTAGTACTTTAGGGATTTCGAATCAAATCTGGTTAATGAAAATGAAATGTAGATTACGACTAGATTTTGACGACAACTGTGATTTTGTTCACAATAATACATTAAAATACTACGCTTCTATAAAAAAGATATACTTTTACATGATGAATGCATAGTTATTGCTATCAAACCCTATGGAAAAAAAAGATTTTATGCAAATGAAATCTTGTTAGATGTCAAAAAACGGAAGTGTAAAAAGTTAAGATTTTGTTGAAATCTACTAGATTTTGGGTATATGTACACACAACGCAAACTGCGGGCAACTTACAATAGGCCTTAGTTTGGCCAAATTCTTGGCAGTGTAGGCATTGAACGGGTTCTAAACTTATGTGGCTCCTCAACGGCAACCTTACGATACAAAAAAAATTTAACGTTATAAATTAATATCACCTTTTTTTAAGAGAACCCAGGGAGTTCTAGTTCAACCCTAAACATGGGCTGAGGGACTGTAATAACCTTGTGAAGGTTATTATTATTGCAATAAATAAAACTCTAAATGCAAATGTCAAATTACTGTTTACTTGTTGAGTAAGTGAGAGCCGCAAAGAGAATGCCGAAAAGAATGAAGATTTACATTTACATAGCTGAAGATGTTGCTAAACATTTTATAATCATTATGTGTAACTAATAATTATCCATGAATAAATATAGGGCAGTACATGGCACTCCTTAGTACCCAGTTGGGTCATAGCGGGGGCGCGTCTGTTCCTTGTAGATCGCCTCGGTGTAGCAGAGTTTGTAGGCGACGACAGCTCAGTACATGCAGCTTCAGCTACAGTGTCTTTAGTGCTATCTTTATTTATACTCCAGAGAAAA
Organism: Thecocarcelia acutangulata; assembly: GCA_914767995.1. Classification (NCBI taxonomy): domain Eukaryota; kingdom Metazoa; phylum Arthropoda; class Insecta; order Diptera; family Tachinidae; genus Thecocarcelia; species Thecocarcelia acutangulata. Next base: position 67,449,140 of record OU612096.1, on the reverse strand, counting down.
CATTTTCATTCTTACCGGATTCTTCACAAGCAGCATCTTCATATTCGTCATCGGTTCCTCCATTTTCTGTTGCGCTCTCTGCTCTGACTGATGTATTCGTGAAGATAACTTGTGGTTGCATTCTTCCTTGAAGTTGATTTAAATGTCGCTTTACAATTGTGGAATCTTTTAGTTGTATTGAATAGGAGACTGGACCATTTATAGCTGCAACAACTCCTTCCACCCATTTAGCGCTAACTGAATAATCTTTACATCAGACAGTTTCAGATACTTATATCAAAGTTTTTTTACCAACAACATTATCTCTCTCTTTAATTTCATTAGGGTGCAGTTTGTCGAAATAAGACTTGAGCTGGCGGTTAAAAAACATCTCGGCTGGAGAACGATTTGTGCTACTATTCGGAGTGATATGCTGGTTAAAAAGAAAACGTGATGGAGCCAACTCAACGCCAGAGCCTACTTGAACCTTCTTCAAAAATTCTTTTGTTGGTTACACCATTCGCTCTGCTTGCCCATTCACCGATGGGTGGTAGGGAGCAACCCGAATGTGACGAATTACATTGTTCTTCAGGAACTTGTCGAACTCATCGGACGTAAATGCAGTCGCATTATCAGAAAGGATACAGTCTGGCAACCCAAACGTGAAAAATAATGATCCTAATGACTTAATAGCTGATGCTGAGGATGTGGATGTGGACTTTACAATGAATACTTAAATTTTTTTAAAATCAATAATATATTGTATTAAATTGTAAAAACAATAACAAATTATTTTAAAAAACAACGGGAAAATAAATTCCTCACATTTCATTAACTAAACAATAAAATCAATTTCAATAAAACAAGTGCGGTGGCAGTGCATTGTTATTGTTGTTATTGTGCGTGAAGATTACCTACCCAGTTGGAAAAAAAACTATACATTAAAGTTTTGATTTCTTGGAAAACCGCAATAAGTGGAAGAGCGAATTTATACAAAAGAAAATCTTTGTGACAATTATTTTTATATACTTTTAAATTAAAAAAATATAAATAAAAAAAAAAGTTGCATGAGCATACGTAGTAGATGCAATTCTGAGAGGGAGCTTAGCTCCACTACAAAAAAACCTCTGGATTTCTGAAGAAGAATCATTGAAAAAATTATTGGACAATCTCCTGTCTTTAAGAGATAAAACTCGCACGCGTTCGTGCTCGCCAAACATTGTTGTTACAACAGACGACAAACCATCTTCCAGTCTAGCTATTGTTGATAAACCGAAAACGCAAGTGGGTATGGATAGGTATATAACCGTGGTTAAACGTCAGCGAAGCCCCAAATCCGCGCAAATATTATCGCAACCAAAAATGTCTAAGGACGATATTACCTCTGCGACAACGGATAATAATAGGTTTGCTATCCTTCAGACTGACGAGCCAACTACATCAAAAAAAAAAAAAAAAAACATTTAAACCGCCACCAATATACTTGAGAGAACCTACTTCTAGTGAGCTGGTAAAAGCACTTATTACGGCAATTGGTAAAGACACCTTCAACGTAACATCAGTGAAGCACGGACAAATAAGTGAAACAAAAATCCAAGTCAACTGCGAAAATGATTACCGAAAACTTTCTGCCGCTGTGGAAAAAGAGAAAAGATCTTTTTATACTTATCAACTTAAAAGTGCTAAAGGCCTTCAGGTTGTTATAAAAGGTATTGACCCTTATGTAGATACAGACGAGGTTAAGACTGCACTGCTAGATAAAGGCTTTAAAATAAAAAATGTGGTAAATATGCGGAACCGTGAAAAGATTCCTCAACCCATGTTTAGGGTTGAACTGGTACCAGGGGATGTTATTCTCAAAAAGAATGAAACTCACCCAATTTATAACCTTAAATTTCTTCTTCATCGCAGAGTTACCGTTGAGGAGCCGCACAAGCGTTTAGGGCCCGTTCAATGCTCAAACTGCTAGGAGTTTGGCCATACTAAGGCCTATTGTAAACTGCTCAGTTTGTGTTGTGTGTGGAGAACTTCACGGCACATCACAGTGCAAAAAGTCAAAAACTGACTCAAGTGTTAAAAAATGCAGTAACTGTGGAGGCAACCATACTGCAAATTACAGGGGCTGACCTGTCTATAACCACTTTAAGCAGTCAATGACAAATAAGCCATCAATTACCTTTAAGCAACCCCAGCAGTCAAACATAATTTCTGCAAACAATTTTCCCCAGGTAGGCCAGTCAACCAGCCACATAATCATGCAAAACGCCAAACAAGTTTCATATGCTAATGTGGTCAAAACCGATACACAAAACTTGAATCAGGAGCCCAAGCCCCAAAACTCCGATCAAAATTTTACCAATCTTGAGGCAACTCTGCAGACTCTTGTTCAGTCCATAAACACTTTTACCGTTTCTATGACAAACATGATGCAGGAAATGCTGAAAATGCAATCCACTATTTTGCAGGCAATTTTAAAAAAATGAATTGGTTAAAAATATGTTTCTGGAACGCAAACGGCATCCGCCAACACAAAAATGAACTTGAGCACTTCCTTATGGAAAAGCAAATCGATATAATGATGATTGCTGAAACTCATTTGACAAGCAATAGTCATTTCAAAATTAATGGCTACACACTGTATGACACTAAAGATCCTCGTGGAAGGTCTTGTGGAGGCTCAGCAATTCTAATAAAAAATAGAATTAAGCACTATTTTCTGCATGCGACACGTGAGGAGTATCTCCAAGCAACTAATATATGCATTGAATATTTGCATGAAAAAATCGTTATTTCTTCGATCTGCTCACCGCCACGATTTTCAATAACAGAAAACCAGTATTCACATTTTTTCAAATCACTTGGTTCACACTTTTTAGGGATCACGTTTAATTTCACCAAAAGGCCGTGTGCTTTTTGACACAGTTTCCAAACTGGGCTTAGATGTGATTTCAAGCGGACATCCCACTTATTGGCCCTCAGACCGGCGAAAGATTCCAGATGTTATAGATTTTTGAGTTGCAAAAAATTTTGCTTTAGAATGGATGCAAGTAGAGTCTTCATTAGATTTGTCATCGGACCACTCACCCACTATAATATCCGTTTCGTTCCCCCAGGAGGTTGGCTCCCCGTATAGTGACTTGGCGTTCGCCATCACTAGAGTTAATTGGCTAAAATATAAGAAATATTTGAGAACTCATTGTACAGAAAATATTGCCTTGAGAACCCCTGAGGATGTTGATATATCAATTAAAGATTTTTCTGAAGACCTTAAACTGGCCGTGTAACATGCTACCACTACCCATACGAGGTTCAGAAATGAGAACAATAGAACTTATTCGTCTGAAATTGAGCAACTTCTGTCAGAAAAATGAAGAGTTAGAAGAGAATGGCAACTTCGCAGGTCTCCCCAGCTTAAAAACATGCTACGGGAGTGCATAACTCAGTTAAGAAATCTGCTTCAAATTCAAAGAATGCCTTCCCCTAAAAATTATCTAGAAGGTCTTTATGGTATCCCGCAAACCGACTATTCTCTATGGAAAACGACAAAAGATCTGAAAAGACCCGTAATAGGTAAGCCACCTTTGCGAATTTCATCTGGCGACTGGGCAAGAAGTGATTCTGAAAAAGGGATGGTGTATGTTAATCATTTGAAAAACATTTTTACTGCAAATGATACAGTGGATGATGTTGCTGAATTTCCGCCATATGCTGTTAGACCGCCTGTGCCTTTGAGACTTAGTTTTCAAGATGTCGAAAACGTTATAAATAAAGTAAACTCAAAAAAAGCTCCAGGTTTTGACAAAATTACTGGCAAAATGCTTGTACAGTTACCTCGTGTTGCTAGAAGAATTCTTCTTTTCATTTTTAACGCTATTTTGCGCCTAGAATACTATCCTGCAGAGTGGAAGATGTCTATGGTTACTATGATACCCACTAAAGTAGAGTCATATAGACCAATAAGTCTACTGCCAACAATTTCAAAACTTTTCGAAAAATTGTTAATGGCGAAGTTGACTCCAATATTGAATGATGTAGGATGCATCCCGGATCATCAATTTGGTTTTCGGGCTAAACACAGCACCATTGAACAAACGCATAGACTAGTTAATGTTATAAGAAAGACTTTTGAGGATAAAAAGTATTGCCCAGCTCTATTCATTGATGTTTCTCAAGCTTTTGATAAAGTGTGGCACGAGGGATTAATGCACAAAATAAAGTTGAACTTGCCTGCAAACACTCACAATCTTCTGGAAAGCTATTTATGCGGCCGGAAGTTTGTTATCAGAGAAGGCGACTTTATAAGCCCAACTCAGCCAATCGAGGCCGGAGTTCCCCAAGGTAGCATTCTGGGACCTACTTTAAATATAATTTACACTTCTGACATGCCGACCAGATGTGGTATTCACACTTCAACTTTTGCGGATGACACAGGATTCTGCAGCGTACATGAAAACCATCAAGTACCTTCGCGAAATTTGCAGGAGTATATTTCAATATTAGAGATGTGGTTAAAACTTTGGAAAATTAAAGTTAATGAACAAAAGTGTACTCACGTTACATTCACACTCCGTAGATAAACATGTTCAGCTATCCAAATTAACAATTCACCTATTACGCAGCAAAATGAAGTCTAGTACCTTGGTATTCATCCCGACCGTAGGTTAACGTGGAAGCCTCACATTGACGCGAAAGTCACTCAGCTAAAATTAAAAGCAGCGCAATTAAATTGGCTTATGGGCAGTAATTCTACATTGAAATTAGATTGCAAACTTTTGTTATACAACGCAATATTAAAGCCTATATGGCCCTACGGAATTCAATTATGGGGCACCGCCTCAGCGACAAACATTGAAAAAATTCAAAGGCGACAAAACAAAATTCTTCGAACAATTACTGCAGCTTCATGGTACGTAAAAAACTCCCGAATTCACAAGGATCTGTGTGTTCTGTCATGTGCACCCTGTGGTCAACAAATGGGACGGGGATAATGCCGTTGTGTCATTTAAATAACTTGGGTCAGTGGATGGAAAAAGGAAGAAGAAGAGCGACTAACTAAAATGGGGGTTTTTTTTTTTTAGATTTTATTTATGTACATATGAATAAATGTTAATACAATTTCATATTTAATGCCTCAGGACCTTAAAGGTTTTGTAGAGGCAATTACGTGGCATAAATTTCAGTGCAATACATGTATATACATATGCTAATAAAAATTTCAAATAACATTAAAAAAAAGTGAAAACAAAAAAATACTTATAAAAGAAGTGTTTCCAAATTATTTCTCAAATGTAGTTTAAGCTTCCGTTTGAAGCATGATAAAATGTTTATATTTTTAATTACAGGTGGTAAATTATTATATTCACTTGGCCCAGCAAACATAATCTTTTGTTTTGTTAGCTCTGTCCGGCATCTTGCTATTTGAAGGTCGCTAGCTTGCCTTGTAACTCTTCCCGTTCTTGTTAAGTTTTGATGAAACTTGATGGACTTTCGACTTATTCCACGTAGTGACTTAAAAACATACAGCAGCATTTGATTTTTATATAAGCCACGAATCGGTAGAATATTTTGCAGGTTATATATAGTTTTAAGTGCTTTATTTTGCGCTGATTGCAAACTCTTCAGAGAAATTGAATTTCGAAAACCGTATATTAACGGCAAATAGGTCAAATGTGAATGAACAATCGATTGATATATCATTAATTTTACATTAGTATTGAGTTTATTTTTAAATTTATACAAAATTTCAGTAGCTGAAGACTTCAGTTTTAGAATATGTTCATCATTATTACTTAAATGTACGCCCAGATATTTAACAACTTTCGTTTCTGCGATTCGTGATCCATCTATATGAACAACCATATCTTCCTCATTCCGTTTTATGTAGGGTCTAAATCTTATGAAATTTGTTTTCTCCGAATTCAGAACTAGTTTATTAAATCTAACAAACTCTGCCAGGATAGCAGCATCATGCTCTATTTGTACTTGTAACACCTTTTCGTGGTTGTATTTATAGAAAAGGCACATGTCATCTGCAAACATCACCAATTTCCCAAAAAATTTCAAATTTTTTAAATCATTGATATAAATTTTAAAAAGCAGTGGACCCAACACACTACCTTGTGGAACACCATATAGAACAGGCAGTAAACTGCTCTTTGAACTTCCAACTTGAACAAACTGAAATCTGTTTTTCAAATAGTCCTTAAATAATAGTAGTGTGTTGTTAGTTAAGCCTATGTTTTCCAGTTTTTTTAGTAAAATTTCATGCTGAACTAAATCAAACGCTTTTGAAAAATCGAAAAATACCCCAGCAACACCTTTAAAACCAGCATCAATTCCAGAACATATGTATTCCATTACATACACCAAAGCTTCCTCAGCTCCTGCACCTTTTGTAAAACCATACTGTGAATCATATATAATACCTTTTGATTCAAGGTATGTACTTAGTTGATTAATAATAATTTTTTCTAAAACTTTGTCAACATTTGAAAGTACTGACACAGGTCGGTAGTCAATCATATATTGTGCAGCAATCTTTTTTGGTATTGCAACAATTTTGTGCACCTTTAAAACATCTGGATATTTTCCAGTTTCGATCATATTATTAAAAATTTTTGCAAGTGCATCCGAAATTAGAGTTTTTCCAGCAACCAACATTTTTGTTGTTACATTGTCATAGCCAGTACTATTTTTAAGATTTAAGTTTTCAATTACGTCAACAACATCATTCTGATAAACTGGAGATAATTCCCATAAACTGCTTTCAGGTATTAAGGTTCCAAACATATTTATGTCATCACTAGGATAACTTATTATGCCTAATTTTAAGTTATTAGCATATTCAGAAAAAAAATTATTCAGGGTATTTGCTTTAGTTAAATCATCAAAAATATGTCCACCATATCAATTCTTTGAGTGTATTGTTATTACACCGACCAAGTTCTTTGTTTAAAAAATGCCATGTTTTCTTGATATCAGTTCCAAATGATCTTAACTTGTCTATATAAAAATTGTCTCTTAGATTTTTATTGCATATTTTGATTACTTTGCTTATCCTTTTCACTTGTTCACTAATATGGGGTTTATTTTTTTGTTTTCTTCTGACTTTCAAAAGCTTATGTTTATAGCATATTAAATTATATAGACTTTCAGACATCCATGGCGCTATTTTAAATCGAATATTACAGTTTTTTGATAATACTTCTGTACTTCGTGATGCAGCAGATGTTAAAATTTGTATGAAGTTTTCACACAGATCTAGAACTGTAGAGCTTCCAAAATTAGAATTCAATGCATTATCTAAAATATGTCCAAACTTTTCATAGTTAACTTTTGTTCTGCACTCATTTACATTTTCAGTACTTTCGAAGTTCATATCAATACTGCAACTAAGAAAATTGTGATCAGATAATGTATTTTCAATGCTGTGCACATTAACTTTATATGAAAAACTGCTAAGTACCCAATCTATACATGTTCCACTAAGAGGTCTTGTAATATACTCATGACAAGAATGAATATCAAAATTTTTAAATAAATCTACTAATAGTTGCTGTGCCTTATTGTTTACCAACAAATCAACGTTAAAGTCTCCAACAGCTAAAATCGGGCGGGATCCAATCTGTTCAAGAACTCTTTCCATTATTTTTACAAAATTATCTAATTTGCAACGTTGAGACCGATATACGGAAATGATGACAATATTAGAGTTATTCACTTTAATTTCTGGTACTTCTAAAGCAATAACATCTAAAAAATCTTCACTTTTATTTATAATTACCCGATAATTAAGCTTAGAGTTAACGTACAAAGAAGTGCCGCCAAATCCATCCGGACGGGCACAATGAATTGAATGAAATCCACCTATCGCATACAGATTTACGTTTTGTTTGCTGAACCAAGTTTCCTGGATAGCAATTATTTCTGGCAATTTAAGAAGCTGACTTATTTGATTTTTAACTTTATTAAATTTATTTATTGAAGAAACACTTCTTATATTAACAGAAATTATATTTAATAAATTCTTACAATTTTTGTTCAAAAAATAATTATAAGTATCAAAGTTTTTAAAATATTGAGAGATCATGTGATTAAATAATTAGTTCAGTAAAGAAATTTAAAAAAAAAATTAAAAAAAACAAACAAAAAGTTGGACTTTTGTCATCTTCATCATTGTCTTCTTCATCAACATTATCTGGAAAACTTGTACGTACATTGAGCCGATTTTTGACACCACCAGCATAATTCATTAAAATATAAAATAAAATATAAATATATTTAAACCCAACTTCTTTCAACGATTTAGCATATTTAAGAACTTCTAAGCTATTTTTCGACAAAAAGTCACTGACAAAAACTTTTTTCATTTCTTCTAATTCTTTTTCTTTTTTTTCATAAATGTTGTTTTACTTTTTTTGTTTGCAAACTTGACAACAACAGATGATTTGTTATTTTTGCTTCCAATAAAATAAGCATGTTCAATATTATTTTCATTTATTTCAGCACCTGATTTTTTTGCTACTTCCAAAACAACGTCAAGTGCTTTTGATTTTTCATTTGTTTTGATACCATTTATTATGCAGTTATTCTCAACACATGCATCATTTAAAAATGCAACAGATGATTTTAATTTGTTTACTTCTTCTTTTAAGTTTTTATTTTCTTTTTGTAGGGTCTGTATGTTTTGAGTATTCTTTTTAACACCACGTAAAATATCATCATATTGAGATGACATAAATTTAATTGTTTCTTTTATTTCCATCATTTCTTTCAAAATAGTTTTATATTCATCTTTATTATCATTTTGGAGCACACAAAATTGGCATTTAAATTCAAGAGATCTATCTTCAATTAACTTCTCTATCTCCACTTTGTTAAGTTTACTACATAAGCACCCAGCAGTCCACAAGTTATTACAATTTACAAAGCATCCGATTGTAAGCGATTGTGTCAACAGAAAAAATCAAAATAAACATGTTAAGCACAACAAACAACTAGCATTCGATTCAGATTAGTCTTTTTCTACTCATATTGTTAAATAAATTGTACATAAGAAGCAAAGAAGAAAACAAATGCTAATAATATAGTTTTGAACTCATCCAATCTTCGCTTACAATGTATACAGTGTTGGATGCATCTTACGGCCTAGGCCATCGCTGTGTAAATGTAAGTAGGAATTGTATACAGACTTCGGATGGGTCGCACTTACATTGTCAATGCTCTCAGATCGAAGATGTATGTGACAAAAAGTTCACTGGGCAGTGGAGAGTTTTTTTACAATTATCACATTCTATAGCTTCATCATTGTCTAACACTGGCGTTTGGCATTGTACACAAGTAATTATTTTCTTTTGCGTATTTGTGCTTTTTCGCACCTTTGGAGGCATTTTTCATATAATTCTTGCGTATTTCTGCTTTCTTAACAAGAAACAAGTAACTTATATATCTCAAATTTCTTATATTTTGTAAATTTTATTGAGCACACGAATAAGCCAAGAAGTACACGTTCACTCGTCAAGGTTGCCACGCTTCAACTTCAGTTTTCAGTGTATGCATTTACTGCAGTATTTAAGACAAATGGAAATGAAAAAAAGATGGGGGAATTTTGTGTTGGCGGGAAAATTATGACAGGTAGAAAGGGGTAAAAATGGCGAGTTTGGGGAGAGTTGGGAGTTCGATGTGAAGAATATGGGACGGTAAGGTTGGTGATCGGCAAAAAGATTGAGAAATTGATTGATTGAGCAAAAATTAATTAAAGTTTGAAATGCTTACTTTTTTTTTGGTTTCAAAAAAAAAAAAAAAAAAATACTGAAATTGAAAAGAAAATAGACGTGGTTTTCTTTACTTTTATATTAAACGGCGGAAAAATGAAATAGTCTGAGCCAAAAAGAACTAAAGAAAAATTCAAAAATCTTATAAACTTAAAATAAAATGATCTAGAAACTAAAAATGTTAAAACTTAAAATAAAATAAAATTAACTAGAAGTTAAGGCTTTGAAAACTTAAGTTAAAGTCAAGGAGAAAGCTAAAAGGTAAAGCAACGCAGAGCATAACGTTCTACCTAGTGCCTACTCTGAGTCGAGAGTTGTTCTTGGGGATCGACTTTATGAAGGCTTTCAATTTTTTTACTCACCTAGAGACTCTAACGACGAATAATGTAGGTCTCTGTGTAGAGGCAAATAAAAGAATGGCGCCCAACGTGGGACCCGAAAGTGGATTTTTTGAGCTTTTGAAGTGAGTTCTTTGGTAACAACTTTTGTAAGTCCCGTTGAGTCACTCAAAAGTCTTCAACGCGTTGCGACATTAGTCGGCCAGAGTAGCTTTTCTTCAAGAGTTAGAACCGTTTTAGTTTTGTAATCTTTTTTTTATTTTTAAATTTTTGCTTATTTGGCTGCCGTTTCTGACTCTCAACAATCCGTAAGTCCCGAGGTGTTATAAGTCTTTCTTCAAACGAATTTCCCTGAGTTGCGACGAATTGTTGGAATTGGAAGCCGTAGTTAAATTTAGAGGTGATTGCACGCTATGAGTTCAGACACCAGCTGAAAGAAAAGTTACAGTTTTCGCTGTGGTCGGTTCTGATCTCGGGAGTGCAAAACTTCTTTTCTATTAATTTTTGTTAAACGTAATAGCATAATTCGGTTTCCATACAACCAAAGTTACCTTTTTGTTTTGTTAGATATATTGATTGTGGGTTGTCCTGATATTTTTGAAAGTAGTATCAACAATAATCAGTTGCACCATAATTCAGTCCAGGTAAAAGTTGCCGAAAACTGAACCATAATTAATTCACCGACACCACCAGCTACAGAACCTAGAACTAGTGAAAATTTTTAATAGGTTTCTCTCACAGCGGATTCAAATACATTTGCCTCTTTCTTGTCACCTGAAAATCCCATAGCGCTTGTTATTTTGTGATCACGTTTGGTCATTTGCGCTTATAGTCATTTGATTATTATCATTATTTTGATTCACCTATTTATTTTTGATTCATTTGGTTTTTGTTTATTATATATACGATTTTATTTTCTTACGTATCTAATATTTCTAATATTTATTTGATTTTTTTTATTTATTTGATCTCCTTTCTAAAAATTTTTTTATTATATATTGGTTTCTTTTTGGGTTTATTTATTATTGTATACATTCAGTTTGTTACATTTTATTTCTTTTTGGCTATTTCTGATTTTTTTAAATTTGTTTTGGTAGTTCATTTTACTACGCGAATTAAGTCTTTTCATTTGGTAGCAAAGCAAAGGAAATACACCCGTATTTTGTTTTCCTGTTTGTTGGTCTATTAGTTTATTTGGTCTTTTTGCTATAATTTGTTTCCTTTTGGTTATTTATAATAACAATAAAGAAAATCGTTTTTTATTTCATTTTTTCATTACGCGAATCAAAATTTGTTGAGATTTGGGTTATATACATATTTTTAGATTTGGAGTGCGCTAAGAGCTACAAAAGTCAATACGGTTTTCGATTGTTAATTTGAATTGGAATGGTTTTAACTCATTCGGGGAAAAACCAGTTATTAGCCAAAGATAACAACATGGAAAATGTTTCACGTACTTTAGAACCAACAGCGTCGGTGGATACTGTTTCTGAATTGTGAGGTGGGGTTGCGAATAATGAGTCAAATATGTTGCAGCAAGTTTTGCCTGTGGATCAAGAAACAGCGAACCAATCGAGTCATAATTCGACTGATTCTACTCCTTCGCCAGAATATAGTAGCCTCACGGCGCAAAACAGACAGCTGCAAACAAGAAGCGAAAGTCAGGGTGGTTTAGATGCAGAAGTAGCCACGTTCATACAGAGTGAGCTTACTAGACAGATGCAAGGAATTCAGGTAGCTTTACAGTAGCAAATCTCCCAGGCTATAGGTCGTCTGGCCGAAAGCCAGGTGAATGTAATTCGTTCAACAGCCAATGTGGCAGCGAATGCGCCCACAACTCATAGGCCGGTATCTACTGAAACGCGACCACAACAACAGAGGACAGTACAAAATAATATATTATCAGGTAATCAAAATATAGACTTTAACTCAGCTCAAGCCAACTTGGCGCCTGACCCAGCACCGGGTTATGCATCGTTTCAATTTCCTCAGAATTCTGCACCGCTACAATCCGGTCCTTCTGGCAGTCGCCCAGTGACGACGCGTTTTTGTACGACACCACCAGTTGATTATTACGCCGTGTCTGATAATAGGGTTGATTTGTCCAAGTGGGGTATTAAATTTGATGGTTCTGCAAAATCATTGAGTGCAGAAGAATTTATATTTCGAATTGAGATGTTGAGGGCAGATCACGATCTTTCTTTTATTGATCTTAGGCGTAGTTTCCATACCTTGCTAGAAGGCCAAGCCCTAGACTGGTACTGGAACTTCCGGAAGCTAAATTCACTGATGACTTGGGATGAAATGGTAGGCGCGTTTTTAAACCAATTTAGGAGTTACGAAAGTGAATTTCAGGTGCAAAAGCGGATAATGGATCGTCGCCAGGGGGCCCAGGAATCATTTGAAGAGTTTTTCAATGCCGTTTTAAAGTTGAGAAATCAACAAAGGTCTCCTTATACAGAGATGAAGATGGTCGAAATTATGAGAAGCAACCTGAAACCATCTCTGTCCCATTTGCTTTTTTCAGTTCGCATTGAAAGCCTGAATGATTTTTTCCAACAGGCTAAAAAGGCCGAAAGTCTTATTTTGAGCCAAAAGGCGACGTACCAGCAGCGTGGGTATACACAACCCAGAGTACATGAAGTTGGTTATGAGGGAGAAGAACCTTTAGGCGAGGGCTTCAATGTTGATGAAATAGCGGCCCGAAACAATCTGACTTGTTGGAATTGCCGGCAAGCCGGGCATAGCTTTGTAGACTGTCCTACACCAATTGTACGAATATTTTGTTTTAGATGTGGACGGGATAATGTCGTTGCTCCTAAGTGCCCTCGGTGTCAGGGAAACCGATCCAGAGGCCCGTCTCAAACTGGGAAGACGCGGTCAGCGGAGGTCCAGACCCAGTAGTCGAAAACCAATCGCATAATGAGTTATATAATGTTAGTATTATGAAACTAGTTGATAAAAATCAAGTAGATCAGCAGGCTAGTAGAAGAGAGTTGAAACCGTTGCATGTACGCGTAAAAGAACATAACGAAGCGAAGCGGAGAATGTTCGGGCAGGTTTCTAAACGGATTAGAAAGGCGCGCGAGAGATATCAAACTCGCAAACGGATCAGACACGAGATTTCGTCGGCTCAACTATTTCACTCTGTGATTCTTCAACCGCACGGTCGTGTTTTTAAGAAGTGAACAAAAAACAAACCAAAAAATCAATGTGCTATTATATTTTAAACTTACATATAAAAACAATAATATATTGTATTAAATTGTAAAAACAATAACAAATTATTTTAAAAAACAAAGGGAAAATAAATTCCTCACATTTCATTAAATAAACAATAAAATCAATTTCAATAAAACAAGTGCGGTGGCAGTGTTGTTATTGTGCGTGAAGATTACCTACCCAGTGGGAAAAAAACTATACACTAAAGTTTTGTTTTCTTGCAAAACCGAAAAACTTTATGACAATTATTTTTATATACTTTTAAATTAAAAAATATATAAATAAAAAAAAAATAAAAAATTGCATGAGTGTACCTAGCAGATGCAATTCTGAAAGGGAGCTTAGCTCCACTAGAAAAAACCTCTGGATCTCTCAGGAAGAATCACTGAAAAAATCATTGGATAATCTTCTGTCCCTAAGAGATAAAAAACGCACGCGTTCGTGTTCGCCAAACATTGTTGTTACAACAGAAGAGAAACCATCTTCCAGTTTAGCTATTATTCATAAACCAAAAACGCAAGTAGGAATGGATAGGTATATAACCGTGGTTAAACGTCAGCGAAGCCCTAAATCCGCACAAATATCTTCAAAATCAAAAATTTCTAAAGACGATAAACCCACTGCGATAACGGATGGTAATAGGTTTGCTATCCTTCAGACAGATGAGCCAACAACATCCAAAAAAACATATAAACCCCCACCAATTTATTTGAGAGAGCCTACTTCTAGTGAGCTGGTAAAACAACTTATTACGGCAATCGGTAAAGATACTTTCAACGTCACATCAGTGAAGCACGGCAGCATCAGTGAAACTAAAATACAAGTAAATCATGAAAACGATTATCGAAAATTGTCTGATGTTTTAGAAAAAGAGAAAAGATAATTTTACACATACCAGCTCAAAAGTGCTAAAGGTCTTCAGGTCGTTATTAAAGGTATTGACTCTTGCGTAGATATTGATGACGTCAAAACCGGATTGGAAGATAAAGGTTTTAAAATAAAAACCGTAGTAAGCATCAGAAACCGTGAGAAGATCCCTCAACCCATGTTTAGGGTTGAACTAGAACCCAGGGATGTTGTCCTGAAAAAAGGTGAAATTCATCCAATTTATAACCTTAAATTTATTTTTCATCGTAAGGTTACCGTTGAGGAGCCACATAAGCGTTCAGGACTCGTTCAGTGCGTAAATTGCCAAGAATTTGGCCACACAAAGGCTTACTGTGAGTTGCCCTCTGTTTGTGTTGTATGTGGCGAACTTCACGGCACAACTCAGTGCAACAAGCCAAAGGCCGACGCAAATGTTAAGAAATGCAGTAACTGTGGAGGTAACCACACTGCAAATTATAGAGGTTGCCCTGTCTATACTCACTTTAAGCGGTCAATGACAAATAAGTCATCGGTTTCTCCAGCAACCCAGCAGCCAAATGTCATTGGTAAAAACAATTTTCCCCAGGTAGGCGATTCAACCACCCATACAAAAACGCAAACCTCCAAACAATTTTCATATGCTAATGTCCTTAAAGCCGACCAAATCTTGAACCAGGAGCCCAAACCTCAAAAGTGCGATCCAAATTTTAGTAATTTAGAGGCAGCTCTGCAGACTCTTGTTCAATCCATTAACACTTTTACCGTTTCTATGACAAACATGATGCAGGAAATGCTAAAAATGCAATCCACTATTTTGCAGGCAATTTTAAAAATATGAATTGGTTAAAAATATGTTTCTGGAACGCAAACGGCATCCGTCAACACAAAAATGAACTTGAGCACTTCCTTATGGAAAAGCAAATCGATATTATGTTGATTGCTGAAACCCATTTGACAACTAACAGTTTTTTCAAAATTAATGGCTACACACCGTACGACACAAAAGATCCCCGTGGAAGATCTTGCGGAGGATCGGCAATTCTAATAAAATCCAGAATTAAAAACTTTTTAATGAACGAGACACGTGAGGAATATCTCCAAGCTACAAATATATGCCTTAATTATTTTCATGAAAAAATTGTTATATCCTGGATTTACTCACCACCACGATTTTCAATAACAGAAAGATAATATTCAATTTTTTTCAAATCACTCGGTCCTCGATTTTTAGCGGCTGGCGACTATAACGCTAAACACACTTTTTGGGGATCACGTTTAATTACCCCGAAAGGCCGTGTGCTTTTTGACACCGTTACCAAAATGGGCTTAGGTGTGATTTCAAGTGGACACCCCACTTATTGGCCGTCAGACCAACGCAAGATCCCAGACGTTATAGACTTTGGAGTTACTAAAAATTTTCCCTCAGAATGGATGAAAGTGGAGCCTTCATTGGACTTGTCCTCAGATCACTAACCAACTATAGTTTCTGTTTCGTTCCCCCAGGGGGTTGGTTCCCCGTTTTGTGACTTGGCGTTGACCGTCACTCGAGTTAATTGGATAAAATATAAGAAATATTTGAATACACATTGTACGGAAAACATTGCCTTGAGAACGCCTGAGGATATTGATGTGTCGATTAACGAATTTTCTGAACACCTTAATCTAGCCGTACAACATGCCACCACTAGCCATACAATATCCAGAAATGTGAGCAACAGAACATATTCGTTTGAAATTGAACAACTTCTAACAGAAAAAAGAAGAGTTAGAAGAGAGTGGCAATTTCGCAGGTCTCCCCAGCTTAAAAGCAGGCTACGAGAGTGCATAGCTCAGTTAAGAAATCTGCTCGAAATCCAAAGAATGCCTTCCCTCAAAAATTATCTGGAAGGTCTTGATGGTACTCCTCAAACCGACTATTCTCTATGGAAAGCGACAAAAGGTCTGAAAAGACCCGTAGTAGGTAAGCCACCTCTGCGAACTTCAACTGGAGATTGGGCAAGAAGCGATTCTGAAAAGGGAGTGTTGTATGTCGATCATTTGAGAAATGTTTTTACCACAAATGATACCGCGAATAATTCAGCTGAGCTACCGTCATACGCTGTTAGACCGCCTATGTCGTTGAGACTTAGTTTTCAAGATGTTGAAAATGTTATTCGTAACACAAACCCCAGGAAAGCTCCAGGTATTGATCAAATTACTGGTAAAATGCTTGAGCAGCTACCTCGTGTAGCTCGTAGAATTCTTCTTTTTATTTTTAACGCTATTTTACGTCTCGAGTATTATCCTGCAGAGTGGAAGGTGTCCATGATTACTATGATACCCAAACCAGGGAAGGATCCCACTAAGGTAGAATCATACAGACCAATAAGTCTACTGCCAACAATTTCAAAACCGTAATAGGTAAGCCACCTTTGCGAACTTCAGCTGGCGATTGGGCAAGAAACGATTCTGAAAAAGGGATGGTGTATGTTAATCATTTAAAAAACGTTTTTATTGCAAATGATACAGTGGATGATGTTGCTGAATTTCCGTCATATGCTGTTAGACCGCCTGTGCCTTTGAGACTTAGTTTTCAAGATGTCGAAAACGTTATAAATAAAGTAAACTCAAAAAAAGCTCCAGGTTTTGATCAAATTACTGGCAAAATGCTTGTACAATTACCTCGTGTTGCTAGAAGAATTCTTCTTTTTATTTTTAACGCTATTTTGCGCCTAGAATACTATCCTGCAGAGTGGAAGATGTCTATGGTTATTATGATACCCAAGCCAGGGAAGGATCCC
This sequence comes from Thecocarcelia acutangulata, assembly GCA_914767995.1. Taxonomy (NCBI): domain Eukaryota; kingdom Metazoa; phylum Arthropoda; class Insecta; order Diptera; family Tachinidae; genus Thecocarcelia; species Thecocarcelia acutangulata. Next base: position 67,432,181 of record OU612096.1, on the reverse strand, counting down.
ACTAAAGTACAGTCATATAGACCAATAAGTCTACTGCCAACAATTTCAAAACTTTTCGAAAAATTGTTAATGGCGAAGTTGACTCCAATATTGAATGATGTAGGATGCATCCCTGGTCATCAATTTGGTTTTCGGGCTAAACACAGCACCATTGAAGAAACGCATAGCCTAGTTAATGTTATAAGAAGGCTTTTGAGGATAAAAAGTATTGCTCAGCTCTATTCATTGATGTTTCCCAAGCTTTTGATAAAGTGTGGCACGAGGGATTAATGCACAAAATAAAGTTGAACTTGCCTACAAACACTCATAAGCTTCTGGAAAGCTATTTATGCGGCCGGAAGTTTGTTATCAGAGAAGGCGACTTTGTAAGCCCAACTCAGCCAATCGAGGCAGGAGTTCAAGGTAGCATTCTGGGACCTACTTTATATATAATTTACACTTCTGACATGCCGACCAGATGTGGTATTCACACTTCAACTTTTGCGGATGACACAGGATTCTGCAGCGTACATGAAAACCATCAAGTACCTTCGCGAAATTTGCAGGAGTATATTTCAATATTAGAGATGTGGTTAAAACTTTGGAAAATTAAAGTTAATGAACAAAAGTGTACTCACGTTACATTCGCACTCCGTAGATAAACATGTTCAGCTATCCAAATTAACAATTCACCTATTACGCAGCAAAATGAAGTCTAGTACCTTGGTATTCATCTCGACCGTAGGTTAACGTGGAAGCCTCACATTGACGCGAAAGTCACTCAGCTAAAATTAAAAGCAGCGCAATTAAATTGGCTTATGGGCAGTAATTCTACATTGAAATTAGATTGCAAACTTTTGTTATACAACGCAATATTAAAGCCTATATGGTGCTATGGAATTCAACTATGGGGCACCGCCTCCGCTTCAAACGTTGAAAAAATTCAAAGGCGACAAAACAAAATTCTTCGAACAATTATCGCAGCTCCATGGTACGTAAAAAACTCACGAATTCATAAGGATCTCTGTGTTTCTCTTGTAAAAGACGAATTTTCAAAGTACGCAACAAGGCATATCTATAAATTGGAACTTCATCCAAATCGTCTAGCACGCAATATACTTAATTTCGAAGGACACTCTCGGTTGAGAAGGAGGGACACCCTTGCCACCATCAGAACGTTAAATAGGTGATTTCACCGATATTGACCGTGCAAAATAAAACATTTTTGTCTAGCATTGGCTGGACTTAATTAATTTTATGTATTTAGTTTTAAAATTTGAATACTTATTGTTAGTTCACTTTGTGAAGATTCAATAAACAAATGAATGAGAAAAAAAAACTATACGAGGGCCTTGACACAAGGTTTTATACCAAAATAAAAATCAATGGCCACGAAATCGAGGGTCTGATTGACAGTGGGGCCACGGTAACGTGTTTGGGCCGCAACTGTCTTGAGTTTGTTGAGAAGGCTGGATTGCAAATCCACGATTTCTCGGCAAATATCAGGACATCGGACGGAACCGGGCACGCTATAGTGGGCCGTGTGCGCGCGAACGTTACGTTTGGTAAAGCAACGCAGAGCATAACGTTCTACCTAGTGCCTACTCTGAGTCGAGAGTTGTTTTTGGGGATCGACTTTATGAAGGCTCTCAATTTTTTTACTCACCTAGAGACTCTAACGACGAATAATGTAGGTCTCTGTGTAGAGGCAAATAATACCCCTGATATAGTGACTCATGCCTTGACAGCTGAACAGCTCCAAAAATTAGATAGGGTCATATCAATGTTCCCCTGTTATACGAAGAAAGGTCTAGGTAAAACACATTTAGAAACCCATTCTATAGATACTCGCGACGCAACTCCAGTCAAGGATAGGCATTATCCTGTCTTTCCGGCTGTACAAATGCTTTTGTTCGCAGAGTTGGACAGAATGCTTAGCCTCGGTGTCATTGAGCTTAGCGAGAGCCCATGGAACCATCCGGTTACTCTGGTCCAAAAGGGCGAGAAAACCAGGCTGTGCTTGGACGCTCGTAGGCTCAATGCGCTGACGGTTAAGGATGCTTATCCGTTGCCGCATATTGAGGGTTTGCTCAGTCGCCTAGGAGACACTATTTTCATATCCAGTGTCGACTTAAAGGACGCTTTCTGGCAGATACCACTAGAACCGTCTAGTAGGGAGAAAACTGCATTCACGGTGCCGGGACGCCCGCTTTACCATTTTACGGTCATGCCCTTTGGATTGTGTAACGCAGCCCAAAGGTTATGCCGTTTAATAGATAAAGTGATTCCTGGAGCGCTTCGTGATAGAGTTTTTGTCTACTTAGACGATCTTTTGATAGTATCTCCAGATTTCGAGACACACCTGGAGTTGTTGAAGCAAGTATCTATCAGTTTGGAAAAAGCGGGGCTGACCATTAATGTGGCCAAATCTAAATTTTGTTTCAAGGAGTTAAGATATCTTGGGTACATAATTGGAGGTGGCAAAATGAAACCTGATCCGACGAAGGTGGAGTCCATAACTCGTTTTGTTTACCCCAAAATAGCAAAACAAGTGAGGAGTTTTATGGGGGCAACTGTTTGGTATAGAAAATTTATACCAGACTATGCCACCATAGCTGCTCCGATCTTTGAAACGTTGAAAAAGGGTAAACAATTCAAGTTTACGGAGGAAGCTAGAGCCGCGTTTGATCGCCTCAAGAACGCTCTGATAACGAGTCCAGTTCTTAATCACCCGGACTTCAGCAGACATTTCTATATCCAGTGCGATGCCTCCGCTGTAGGAGTTGGAGCTGTACTTTTTCAGAAAGATAATTCTGAAAATGAACACCCAATTGCCTACTTTTCGCATAAACTGACATCGGCACAAAGGAATTACTCAGTTAGTGAGAGGGAATATTTGGCTGTTGTCCTGGCGATTAAGAAATTTAGGCCCTATGTAGAACTTATGCCATTCTCTGTGATAACTGACCACAGTAGTCTGAAGTGGCTTATGTCACATAAAGACCTCAGTGGTCGGTTAGCTCGATGGAGTCTGCATTTACAGTCGTATGATTTCACCATAGAGCATAGGCAGGGAAAACAAAATGTAGTACCTGATACCCTATCGCGCTATGAAATGGATGAAGTCTGTGTAAATGTAGAGGGACTGGTTGATCTCGTCTCAAGCGCGTTTAACTCTGGCGACTACTTAGAACTTGTTTCGACTATCGAAGCAAATTCTGAGCGGTTGCCTGATTTAAAAGTGCTTGACGGCTTAGCCTACAAGAGGGTACGACCTTATGATGGGGTGGTCGTTAATGAGGATTTCACCTGGAAACTATGGATTCCTCATGAACTGACCAAGTCCATCATAGAAAAGTCTCACAATTCTCCTCAAGCTTCACACGGAGGGGTTGGCAAAACATTGCGTCGAATAAAAGAATATTTTTATTGGCCGAACCTCAATGTTCAAGTCCGCGAATACGTGCGTAGCTGTCAAATTTGCAAAGAAACGAAACCGTCGAATGTCACTTTGAGACCGCCCATGGGAGCGGAAACGGTTACGCAATGACCTTTTCAGCGCATTTTTATCGATTTTCTTGGCTCATACCCGCGATCTAAAAACGGGAATACTTACATTTTTATTGTACTAGATCATTTAACAAAATTCGTTTTACTGAAAGCGTTGCCAAAGGCCAGTGCCAAGAACTGGATTAAGTTTTTAATTTCAGAAGTTTTTCACAAATTCGGCACACCGGAAACCATTGTCTCAGACAATGGGAAACAATTTGTAAGCAAAGAATTTGCCGATTTGATGAAGAACTTTGGCATAAGACACGTACGTATGGCGATTCATGCGCCGCAGGCCAACGCTTCAGAACAGGTCAATCAATCAATTTTAGCAGCGGTGCGGGCACATTTGGAAGATGATCAAGCGGAATGGGACAAGCATTTGTCAGAACTCGAATTTTCACTAAGATCCTCGTTTCAGTCTTCGATTGGTGTCTCGCCATATTTTGCCATATAGTGCCTATAGATTAGCGCGAAAACTTAAAAGCTTGGATGATCCTGAAGTAGACATAGTCACCAAATCTGAAAAACTATCTTTATTACTGATTTACTACGCAAAAAAGCAAGATCTTCGTGTGCCAAGGTACTTAGGCGTGAAAAGTTTCTTCACGAACAGCGTCTTGGTGCCAAGGTCCTTACAGCTCCCCGGGGCAGTAAGACCTTTTGGTCATTCGTTAAGAGGGTAAAGAATAATACTAGTTCATCAATACCAACTCTCTTAAAGAATGACCAAGCATTTACCGACCCGGTTGACAAAGCTAACCTGCTGGCTGAAATTTTTGCAAGCAACTCCTGCTTGCCGGAAAGCAGTCAACCACTTCCCGAGCTCGAAAGAGTATCTGTAACTATGCCAAAGATATTTTTCCGGACACGAGCAGTTAAAAGGGTTTTGGCAGACCTCGACATAAACAAAACTCCTGGACCGGATGGCATTATAGCACTGGTCTTGAAGCAGTGTTCTTTTACGCTTGCGCGTCCATTAGCACGCCTCTTCAGCTTACTTTACCATTTTGGTGAGTTTCCATCAAGCTGGAAGGTTGCTAATGTAACACCAATACCCAAAAAGGATGAGGCAAATAACCCTGAAAATTACCGCCCAATTGCAATTTGCCCTACACTTTCCAAAGTAATGGAAAGCATGGTCAACCATCACCTTATGAGGTATCTGGAGTCGCATAAACTACTTTGTGATCGTCAATATGGATTTCGTAAGGGTCGTTCTACTGGCGATCTTATGGCATATCTTTCGCAGAAATGGTGCCACTCAATCCATCATTTCGGTGAAAGTAGGGTGGTGGCTCTGGATATTTCAAAAGCGTTTGACAGAGTGTGGCATGGTGCACTACTGGCAAAACTTACTGCTTTTGGTGTCGGTGATGACTTCTCTCGGTTTATATCGAGTTTTCTCAGAGACCGCACTATACGAGTTGTTATAGATGGGGTCTCATCAAACGAGTTCAAGATTAATTCAGGGGTTCCACAAGGCTCCGTTCTTTCTCCTACCCTATTCCTTATTTTTCTAAATGATCTTCTCTACCAAACTTCCAACCCTATCCACTCTTTCGCAGATGACAGCAGCATTTGCCACTCGTACTCTTTTAGCTATAGGCCCAGCCTATCAGAGATCGCTGCCAAGAGGCTAAATATGAATGATTCACTGAATAGTGACCTTCTATTAATCTCCGAATGGGGTCGTAAAAACAGAATCGCCCTCAACGCTCGTAAGACCCAATGTTGCTTATTAACACACAAGCAAACGACCGCAAATGCTGCTTCATCTGTACTCGTGGATGGTATAAATATTGAGGAATCGGATGCTCTTGATGTTCTTGGAATGAAGATACAGTGTGATATTCGCTGGACAGAACACATTTTTCATGTCTCTAAAGAAGCATTCAAGTGCCTCGGTTTTTTGAAACGGTGTAAGATATACTTCACTCCATCCGACCTCCTTACTATTTATACCACCTACATCCGACCGAAAATGGAATACAACTCTCATGTTTGGGCCGGTGCCTCAAAGTCTATTTTGGGGTTACTCGACCGTGTGCAGGAGAGGGCGAAGAAGCTCATCGGAGACAGTAGGGTATCCAACTCTATTGACTCACTGGAGCATCGACGCAGTGTGGGGTACGTTACTCTGTTCTATCGATACTACAATGGATTTTGCTCTGACGAGATTAGGGATCTTGTTCCCGAAACTCGCACATTTTTACGTATCACGCGCTCATCGTCTAGAGCTCATCCATTTGTGGTCGATTGCCCGGGGAATCGCACTACGCATTACAGAGAGAATTCGTTTTTAGCCGTACGCTTCGTCTATGGAATAAGTTGCCTGCAGACGTGTTTCCTGTCTGTTATAACGTTGGAAAGTTCAAGTCAAATGTTCACAAACACTACTCCCTCTTTCCCCCTCCTCATAACCTATTTTCCTAGTTCTGGTACAATGCACTGCATATGTAGGGGTCATCCCCTGAGTTACGCCAGAAGATACGTGATATGTTACATAAAGCCTATTTGCGTAGTGAGAAAACGTACAACACTCGTTGTCGTAAAGTAAAGTTTGTATTGGGTCAGGAAGTTTTTCGACGAAACTTCCAGCAAAGCGATTTTAAACATGGTTTTAACGCTAAGCTCGCGCGAAAGTTCGTGAAATGTCGAGTCGTAAAACCTGTCGGAAATTGTCTATACGAAGTAGAAGACATGAAAGGGAGATCGTTGGGGCTATTTCACGCCAAGGATCTAAAGCAGTAGCTATAGGTTCCTGGGTGGTTCTAGTCCCAACGATTCCATTCGAGTAAACGCTTGTAAACGGTGTTTTGGTCTTTTATTTTGCTTTGAGGACGAATTCTGTGTTTCGTTATTGGTTATATTAATTTTTTTTACAAGTTATAGTATCAATAGAGCGGTTACAAAAGTTGTGTGATGCACCAGTTTTATTTTCTAAGCCAAGTCGGGCTGCTTGCCGGTGAGACATTGGATGCTTTCACGAGTAATTTAATGTTAAACTCAGCTATAGCCCAGGTTTCTAGCTGACTACATTTGTAGCCGGTTACAGCCCCCAATGCAACTCCATATGCTCTAGGGAAACTATGCCATTAAGAAGCTGAAGTCGTTAGATATCTAGGGCCATAACACAATTCTTAGTCCGTTCTTACAGCGAGTTGAGTTTAAGTAAAATTAATTTAACCTTGAAAGCTTGTGGAAAAAACTGTCAAGGCTCGTGGCAGTACCTAAGTCACATAGGGGCAGCTTATAAAAGCTGAGCAAATGCTCTGGCACACATGAGAGTAGATGCGTTAAAATTAAAATGTGTTGAGAATGCATTTTCAGAAAGTTTATAGTTTTCAAACTATAAACTTATTTATTGTGGCCTCGGGCCACAATAAATAGGTTCATCATTTGTCAACCTAATTTTCATGTTACAGTTTGGTGGTATGGAAATACTACCAGAACTGTCAAAATAACTTTTTCTTATAATTGACTCAATCCACAAAGCATTCTCCGCTTCCAACTCACTGTTATAATCAATCACAACATTATCTTCAATCGTACAAACCATATGCAACAATTCCTCACACTCTTATTTTCTTCAACTATATCTAACAACGGCAAATCATAATCGATCTGAACATCTACCTCGGAACCAACTCGGTTAGAAATAATATTAAAATGTCTATTTATTATCTCAGGCTTTACAATGTTTTTCTTACTTTCAAAACTAGTTTCTCTAACACGGTTTTCTATCTCCTTAATATTTAAAGGACTTTCACTTCTAACCGTAGCTGGAATCATATTTATATCGGCCGGATCTCTATATATATTAAAAAACATAAGTGCACTGATAATTTTGTTATCTGGTTTATTTTTTAAATTCAAATTCAATAAAAAAAATTTTACTGTAAATTACAGTTTTCTTCTTCATTTGGAATAACCCTGTGTTCATTTTATCCAATAGATCCCTTCCTACAAGAACCGGTACAACAGATTCTTCATCTGGCAAAATTAAAAATGATATTCAAATATCAAATTACCAAAAATAAATTCACAATTTATAACACCAACTGTGCTTAGTCGATAATTTCCCATCCCACGGTATGCTGAGAGTTTTCTATGGTCCTCAGATAAAAATGGAACAATAGATCTTTGGATGAAACTAATAGGGCTACCAGTATCAAATAAACAATGAACATCAGTAACCACAGTGCGCTTATATTTTCCAAAAAAGGCAACACTTACCATTTGATATGCTTGTAAGGGGTCAACAACATTTTCTATTACAGCAGCAGCGGTTTTCTTCTTCTTCGGACAAGCCTGATGGTAATGGCCCACCTCAGCACAAATAAAGCACGAATTTGCGGGACGTTTAGGCTTTGGGCAGCGGTCTTGATAGTGTCCAAATTGAGAACAGTTGAAACAGCGTATTTCATTACCAGTTGCTTTGACGGCATTCCCCGCCTTGGACGCATCTATACTGTTCTTATTGGTCGTGTTTGCGCTAAAGTTTTTCGTAGCGGCATAAAATGGTCGCTGCTCATAGCGGTCCAAACGTCTGACTAACTCATCGCTGTATAAAATTGCTATGTTGTCATCAGATATACCGTCAACAATAATGTCCACCAGTTCTCGTTCTTCAATATCAGACTGCGACGCTATGGCTTGCATTGCGACCAGATAGCTTAAGCAAGATTCATTAGGCCTTAATGTTCGACTTCGCAGTTGACGGTATACTTCTTGCCGCGAGATCGTTCTCGTGAACGTTTTAATTAATTTAGATCTGATCTGTTCGTAATTGAGCAGACCTTGACTCACTAAATATTTCTTAGCTGTCCCATCCACTCTTTGGCGGATTCCCAAGCACTTCTCTTTGTCGGAATACTTACATACATCAGCATAATACTCATACTGCACAAACCACTTATTAATATCGTAGTGGTCGTCGCCAGTAAACATTGGCACAGCAGCGTTTAGTTCCGACAAGTTTATGTTCTGTGGTTGATACGAGCCATAATCACTTCCCTCTAGAGCTTTTATTTCCTTTTGCAGCTTAAGAATTTCCATCCTCATTTTTAGGTTTTGTAATTCCTCTTGAAGGTTTAAATTTTTCGTTCGGACAGCAGAGACAGAAGATCCATCAGTGTGGACAGCAATATTGTTTCGTTCAGCAGTACTAGCTCCAACATTTAAAACAGCAGAGCCCGGCACATGAACAGCAGTCACATCAACAGCAGTCATTTCAACAGCATAACCATCTGCAACGATGGCGGGAACCTCACCAGCGGCCAAATTTTCCCCGTCACTGCCGGCATTGATAGCATCCCCTAAATTCTCAGCCATGACGCCTTTTCCAGAAGCAGCTACGTTTTTTCCATCTGTTGCGTCCCTGGGCATAGCATCCTCTTTCACGTCTAATGACTCACACAATGTCTTTAATTGAGACAGTGTGGCTGAATCCGGATAAGTTGCCCCGACAGCACTTAAAGCTGCCATTAAAGAATTTCGGGTGCAACGCGGTCGTAAATCCATTTCTTTTATAATGCGGAAAAAAATTTTTTTTTATTTTTCAAATAATTTGTCAATTTGTAGGGGAATTTTGTGTTGGCGGGAAAATTATGACAGGTAGAAAGGGGTAAAAATGGCGAGTTTGGAGAGAGTTAGGAGTTCGATGTGAAGAAGATGGGACGGTAAGGTTGGTGATCGACAAAAAGATTGAGAAATTGATTGATTGAGAAAAAATTAATTAAAGTTTGAAATACTTACTTTTTTTTGGTTTCAAAAAAACTAAATAAACTAAATAAAACAAAAAAAGAAACCGCATTCAGTTAAAACTAATAAAAGAACAAAGCAAAGAAACAAAAAACCTTCTGAATAAAAAGAAAATCAATCAGACACATCTCCAGAAGGAGTAGTCAACCGAGGAGCAGAAAGAGCCAGCAGCAGAGGCAGAAACCAGCAGCAGGGCGAGGTAGCTACAGGTATCCAAATCAACGGCACCAGGACGTAGAGACGGACTGACCAGGACAATTATAAGGTATATTGGTAATTTTGTATTTGTATATATATACATATATATATATATATATATATATATATATATATATATATATATATATATATATATATATATATATATATATATATATATATATATATATATATATATATATATATATATATATATATATATATATATATATATGTTTTAATTTGTTGAAATTTCCTTTATTAAACTCATTTTGCGTTTGGATTTTGTTTGATTGTAAGCGTGTAGGGCTAATACCATCGAAATTAATTTTGATAATAAGTAAAGAAAAACGGGTTTCCAATTAGTAAAGGGAGCGCTCACTAGCTGATAGGGATAGTTTGGTTTGCTTTGGTCGGAACTTTGCCATTATTTAAAAGGAGTTTCCTTATAGCGCAGGCTAGATAGTTTCTGAAGATATAAGTTGAATTGTAAGATGAATAATGTATGGTTAAATAAATGATTATAACGTTTTCTAAAATTATAAGTGTTCAATTTAAAATGGAATAATTTGTGCTAGAGATATGGGACGGTGATAAGGAAGAGCTAAAGTATAGGTTTAGGGATGGTTTAAAAATTATTTTCATTCGGCAACAAACCATCAAGGTGGAGTTCCCCAGAACTTCAGCAGGGGAGGGTTTCCGATCCTGGCAGAACACCAGCCAGAAGGGGTTTGCTGTGGGAGAGACTACAGGTGGTAAGTGGTGGTGTTGGTGAGTATGTGGAAGCGATAGTACGTACTTGCATTTTGCATTTTATTTCTGGTATTCATTAATTTTTTTTTATATCCACTTTCGGGCCTCATTTTTTCTTTGTTTCTTTTTTTTTCATTCATTTATTTATTGAATCTTCAAAATATGAACTAACAATAAGTATTCAAATCTTAATACTAAATATAAAAGTTAGTTCCAGCCACTGTTAGACAAAAAAGTTTTATTTTGCGCTAATAATATCGGTAGAATCACCTATTTAACGTTCTGATGGTGGCCAGGGTATCCCTTCTTCTCAACCGAGAGTGGCGCCAAAATTAAGTATGTTGCGTGCAAGAGGATTTGGGTGAAGCTCCAGTTTACTGATATACCTTGTGGTATACTTAGAGAACTCGTCAGTTACCAGCGGAACACACAGATCCTTGTGAATTCGTGAGTTTCTTACGTGCCATGGAGCTGCAGTAATCGTACGCAGAGTTTGGTTTTGTCGTCTTTAAATTTTTTCAATGTTAGATGTTGAGGCGGTTCCTCATAATTGAACTCCGTAGCACCATATAGGCTTTAAAATTGCGTTATATAACAAAAGTTTGTAATCCAACTTCAATGTCGAATTTCTGCCCATAAGCCAATTTAGTTGCGCTGCTTTTAATTTCAACTGAGTGACTTTCGCATCAATGTGAGGCTTCCACGTTAGCCTACAGTCGAGGTAAATACCAAGGTATTTAATTTATTATGCTGCGGAATAGGTGTATTGTTAATTTGGAGAGCCGAATATGTTTGCTTACGCAGTGTGAATGTAACGTGAGTACATTTTTGTTCATTAACTTTTATTTTCCAAAGTTTCAACCATTTCCCTAATATTGAAATATACTGCTGCAAATTTCGTGAAGCTTCTTGATGGTTTACATGAACGCTGAAAAAAGCTGTGTCATCTGCAAAAGTTGAAGTATGGATTCCGGATCTCGTTGGCATGTCAGATGCGTAAATCAAATATAGAGTGGGTCCTAGAATGCTACCTTGGGGAACTCCTGCTCCAAATGACTGTGAGAGACTTGTAAAGTCACCTTCTTTGATAACAAATTTCCGGTCGTACTCAACTTTATTTTGTGCATCAGTCCGTCGTGCCACACCTTATCACAAGCTTGGGAAATGTCGATAAATAGAGCTGAACAATAATTTTTGTCTTCAAAAGTCTGTCTTATGACATTGACTAATCTATGTGTTTGTTCTATGGTGTTATGTTTAGCCCGAAAGCCAAATTGATGATCAGGGATACATCCCACATCGTTAAGTATTGGAGACAACTTCGCCATTAACAATTTTTCTAACAGTTTTGAAATTGTTGGTAGTAGACTTATTGGTCTATATGCCTCTACTTTAGTGGGATCCTTCCCTGGCTTGGGTATCATAGTAATCATTGAGACTTTCCACTCTGTAGGATAATACTCAAGGCGTAAAATAGCGTTAAAAATAAAAAGTAGAAGCCTTCTAGCTGCACGAGGTAACTGTTCAAGCATTTTACCAGTAATTTGATCAATGCCTGGAGCTTTTCTTGGGTTTGTATTTGCGATAACGTTTTCGACATCTTGAAAATTAAGTCTCAAAGAAACAGGGTGTCTAACAACATATGGTGGTAATTCCGCTGTAATATTCGCTGAATCATTTGTAATAAAAACGTTTCTCAAATGATCGACATACAACACCCCTTTCCAGAGTCGCTTCTTGCCCAGTCGCCAGTTGAAGTTCGCAAAGGTGGCTTACCTATTACGGGTCTTTTTAAACATTTTGTCGCTTTCCACAAGGAATAATCAGATTGAGGAGTACCATCAAGGCTTTCCAAATATGTTTTAAGGGAAGCCATTCTATGGACTTTAAGCAGATTTCTTAACTGAGTTATGCATTCCCGTAGCCACTCTCTTCTGACTCTTCTTTTTTCTGACAGAAGTTGCTCAATTTCAGACGAATAAGTTCTATTGGTTTCATTTCTAGATCTTATATGACTATGGTTGCATGCTGTAGGGCCAGTTTGAGGTTTTCAGAAAAATCGTTAATTGACACATCAATATCCTCAGGCGTTCTCAAGGCGATATTTTCAGTACAATGTGTACTCAAAAATTTTGTGTATTTGAACCAATTAACTCTATTGACAGTCAACGGTGAGCCAATCTCTTGGGGGAACGAAACATAGATTATAGTGGGAGAGTGATCTGATGACAAATCTAATGAAGGCTCCTCTTGCATCCACTCCAAGGGAAATTTTTTCGCAACTCCAAAATCTAAAACATCTGGGATCTTTCGTCGGTCTGACGGCCAATAAGTGGGGTGTCCGATTGAAACTACATCTAAGCCCATTTTGGAAACGGTGTCAAAAAGCACACGGCCTTTAGAGGTAATTAAACGTGATCCCCAAAAAGTGTGTTTAGCGTTATAGTCGCTAGCCGCTAAAAATCGAGTACCAAGTGATTTGAAAAAATTTGAATATTGGCTTTCTGTTATTGAAAATCGTGGTGGTGAGTAAATCGAGGATATAACAATTTGTTCATGAAAATAATCAATGCATATATTTGTAGCTTGGAGATATTCCTCACGTGTCTCGTTCATTAGATAGTGCTTAATTCTGGTCTTTATCAAAATTGCCGAACCGCCACCCACGGGGATCTTTTGTGTCATATAATGTGTAGCCATTAATTATGAAATAACTGTTGGTTGTCAAATGGGTTTCAGCAATGAACATAGTTATTCTGAATTACCTTTATTAACTAATTTCTAATATGGCAGATTAGTGCAATGAATTTAAGCTTCATTTATAAAGTATTTACTTTTTTTAGAAATAAATGGCAACATGAGCAAATTTGGGATTACAAGATAGTTGTACTTGTATTTTAGCTTCACTGATGCTGCCGTGCTTCACTGATGTGACGTTGAAAGTATCTTTACCGATTGCCGTAATAAGTTGTTTCACCAGTTCACTAGAAGTCGGCTCTCTCAAACATATTGGTGGAGGCTTATATGTTTTCTTGGATGTTGTTGGCTCATCTGTCTGAAGGATAGCAAACCTATTACCACCCGTTATCGCAGTTTTTGATTTTGAAGATATTTTTTTTTTTTTTTTTTTGTTAGCTTTTTTTATTTATTGAATCTTCACAATGTGAACTAACAATAAGTATTCAAATCTTATTACTAAATACAATAAATTAACTAAGTCCAGCCAATGCTAGACAAAAAGTTTTATTATGCGCATATTATATCGGTAAAATCACCTACTTAACGCTCTGATGGTGGCAACGGTATCCCTTCTTCTCAACCGAGTGTGAGCACTAAAATTAAGTATGTTTCGTGCAAGAGGGTTTGGGTGAAGTTCCACTTTGCTGATATACCTTGTCGCATGCTTTGAAAACTCATCTTTTACCAGTCGAACACACAGATCCTTGTGAATTCGGGAGTTTTTTACGTACCATGGAGCTGCAGTAATTGTTCGAAGAATTTGGTTTTGTCGCCTTTGAATTTGTTCAATGTTTGACGCTGAGGCGGTGCCTCATAATTGAATTCCGTAGCGCCATATAGGCTTTAGTATTGCGTTGTATACCAAAAGTTTGCAATCTAATTTCAATATAGAATTTCTGCCCATAAGCCAATTTAATTGCGCTGCTTTTAATTTTAGCTGAGGGATTTTCGCGTCAATGTGAGGCCTCCACGTTAACCTACGGTCGAGATGAATACCAAGGTACTAGACATCATTTTGCTGCGTAATAGGTGAATGGTTAATTTGGATAGCTGAACATGTTTATCTACGGAGTGTGAATGTAACGTGAGTACACTTTTGTTCATTAACTTTAATTTTCCAAAGTTTTAACCACATCTCTAATATTGAAATATACTCCTGCAAATTTCGCGAAGGTACTTGATGGTTTTCATGTACGCTGCAGAATCCTGTGTCATCCGCAAAAGTTGAAGTGTGAATACCACATCTGGTCGGCATGTCAGAAGTGTAAATTATATATAAAGTAGGTCCCAGAATGCTACCTTGGGGAACTCCTGCCTCGATTGGCTGAGTTGGGCTTATAAAGTCGCCTTCTCTGATAACAAACTTCCGGCCGCATAAATAGCTCTCCAGAAGCTTGTGAGTGTTTGCAGGCAAGTTCAACTTTATTTTGTGCATTAATCCCTCGTGCCACACTTTATCAAAAGCTTGAGAAACATCAATGAATAGAGCTGGGCAATACTTTTTATCCTCAGAAGTCTTTCTTATAACATTAACTAGTCTATGCGTTTGTTCAATGGTGCTGTGTTTAGCCCGAAAACCAAATTGATGATCCGGGATGCATGCTACATCATTCAATATTGGAGTCAACTTCGCCATTAACAATTTTTCGAAAAGTTTTGAAATTGTTGGCAGTAGACTTATTGGTCTATATGACTCTACTTTAGTGGGTATCATAGTAACCATAGACATCTTCCACTCTGCAGGATAGTATTCTAGGCGCAAAATAGCGTTAAAAATGAAAAGAAGAATTCTTCTAGCAACACGAGGTAACTGTACAAGCATTTTGCCAGTAATTTTGTCAAAACCTGGAGCTTTTTTTGAGTTTACTTTATTTATAACGTTTTCGACATCTTGAAAACTAAGTCTCAAAGGCACAGGCGGTCTAACAGCATATGGCGGAAATTCAGCAACATCATCCACTGTATCATTTGCAGTAAAAATGTTTTTCAAATGATTAACATACACCATCCCTTTTTCAGAATCACTTCTTGCCCAGTCGCCAGATGAAATTCGCAAAGGTGGCTTACCTATTACGGGTCTTTTCAGATCTTTTGTCGTTTTCCATAGAGAATAGTCGGTTTGCGGGATACCATAAAGACCTTCTAGATAATTTTTAGGGGAAGGCATTCTTTGAATTTGAAGCAGATTTCTTAACTGAGTTATGCACTCCCGTAGCATGTTTTTAAGCTGGGGAGACCTGCGAAGTTGCCATTCTCTTCTAACTCTTCATTTTTCTGACAGAAGTTGCTCAATTTCAGACGAATAAGTTCTATTGTTCTCATTTCTGAACCTCGTATGGGTAGTGGTAGCATGTTACACGGCCAGTTTAAGGTCTTCAGAAAAATCTTTAATTGATATATCAACATCCTCAGGGGTTCTCAAGGCAATATTTTCTGTACAATGAGTTCTCAAATATTTCTTATATTTTAGCCAATTAACTCTAGTGATGGCGAACGCCAAGTCACTATACGGGGAGCCAACCTCCTGGGGGAACGAAACGGATATTATAGTGGGTGAGTGGTCCGATGACAAATCTAATGAAGACTCTACTTGCATCCATTCTAAAGCAAAATTTTTTGCAACTCCAAAATCTATAACATCTGGAATCTTTCGCCGGTCTGAGGGCCAATAAGTGGGATGTCCGCTAGAAATCACATCTAAGCGCAGTTTGGAAACTGTGTCAAAAAGCACACGGCCTTTTGGTGAATTAAAAGTGTGCTTAGCGTTATAGTCACCAGCCCCTAAAAATCGAGAACCAAGTGATTTGAAAAAATGTGATTACTGATTTTCTGTTATTGAAAATCGCGGCGGTGAGTAGGTCGAAGAAATAACGATTTTTCCCTGCAAATATTCAATGCATATATTAGTTGCTTGGAGATACTCCTCACGTGTCTCATGCAGAAAATAGTGTTTAATTCTATTTTTTATTAGAATTGCTGAGCCTCCACAAGACCTTCCACGAGGATCTTTAGTGTCATACAGTGTGTAGCCATTAATTTTGAAATGACTATTGCTTGTCAAATGAGTTTCAGCAATCATCATTATATCGATTTGCTTTTCCATAAGGAAGTGCTCAAGTTCAGTTTTGTGTTGGCGGATGCCGTTTGCGTTCCAGAAACATATTTTAAACCAATTCATTTTGTTAAAATTGCCTGCAAAATAGTGGATTGCATTTTCAGCATTTCCTGCATCATGTTTGTCATAGAAACGGTAAAAGTGTTTATGGACTGAACAAGAGTCTGCAGAGTTGCCTCAAGATTGGTAAAATTTTGATCGGAGTTTTGGGGCTTGGGCTCCTGATTCAAGTTTTGTGTATCGGTTTTGACCACACTAGCATATGAAACTTGTTTGGGGTTTTGCATTATTATGTGGCTGGTTGACTGGCCTACCTGGGAAAATTGTTTGCAGAAATTATGTTTGACTGCTGGGGTTGCTTAAAGGTAATTGTTGGCTTATTTGTCATTGACTGCTTAAAGTGGGTATAGACAGGGCAGCCCCTGTAATTTTCAGTATGGTTGCCTCCACAGTTACTGCATTTTTTAACACTTGAGTCAGTTTTTGACTTTTTGCACTGTGATGTGCCGTGAAGTTCTCCACACACAACACAAACTGAGCAGTTTACAATAGGCCTTAGTATGGCCAAACTCCTGGCAGTTTGAGCATTGAACGGGCCCTAAACGCTTGTGCGGCTCCTCAACGGTAACTCTGCGATGAAGAAGAAATTTAAGGTTATAAATTGGGTGAGTTTCATTCTTTTTGAGAATAACATCCCCTGGTACCAGTTCAACCCTAAACATGGGTTGAGGAATCTTTTCACGGTTCCGCATATTTTCCACATTTTTTATTTTAAAGCCTTTATCTAGCAGTTCAGTCTTAACCTCGTCTGTATCTACATAAGGGTCAATACCTTTTATAACAACCTGAAGGCCTTTAGCACTTTTAAGTTGATAAGTATAAAAAGATCTTTTCTCTTTTTCCAGAGCGGCAGAAAGTTTTCGGTAATCATTTTCGCAGTTGACTTGGATTTTTGTTTCACTTATTTGTCCGTGCTTCACTGATGTTACGTTGAAGGTGTCTTTACCAATTGCCGTAATAAGTGCTTTTACCAGCTCACTAGAAGTAGGTTCTCTCAAGTATATTGGTGGCGGTTTAAATGTTTTTTTTTTTTTTTTGATATAGTTGGCTCGTCAGTCTGAAGGATAGCAAACCTATTATTATCCGTTGTCGCAGAGGTAATATCGTCCTTAGACATTTTTGGTTGCGATGATATTTGCGCGGATTTGGGGCTTCGCTGACGTTTAACCACGGTTATATACCTATCCATACCCACTTGCGTTTTCGGTTTATCAACAATAGCTAGACTGGAAGATGGTTTGTCGTCTGTTGTAACAACAATGTTTGGCGAGCACGAACGCGTGCGAGTTTTATCTCTTAAAGACAGGAGATTGTCCAATAATTTTTTCAATGATTCCTCTTCAGAAATCCAGAGGTTTTTTCTAGTGGAGCTAAGCTCCCTCTCAGAATTGCATCTACTAGGTATACTCATGCAATTTTTGTTTTTTATTTATATTTTAATACTTTAAAAGTATATGAAAATAATTGTCACAAAGATTTTCTTTTGTATAAATTCACTCTCCACTTATTGCGGTTTTGTACTTATACCATTTCTTTTGTTTTATTTTTATTATTTTTTTTATATCACGCCGATTAAAAACAAATACGTCCGTTCACTATCAAAGCTAGACTCTGACTGATTTTTTTTTTGTATGAATCAGGAATAGGTTTTACATCTATTTCAGCTGGCATGGTTTGTTTTTCTTTTGTATTGTAGCAAACAACAGATACATGACAAAGAACCACCCCAAGACGGCGAGCCCTAGCCGTGATAAACGCCAGCATGCCAGCGACGTCATGCATCTGGCAGCACACACACAGCCCTACAATAAGTTGTGCTTATTTATTTGCAACATCAGCTATATGCTACAGGCACTACGTGCTTGCGTGCTACGACTACAACAGTTCCACTGGTTAAAAGATGAGTTTTCAAAGCATGCGACAAGGTATATCAGCAAATTGGAACTTCACCCAAACCCTCTTGCACGAAACATACTTAATTTTAGTGGTCACACTCGGTTGAGAAGAAGGGATACCGTTGCCACCATCAGAGCGTTAAGTAGGCGATTTTACCGATATAATATGCGCAAAATAAAACTTTTTGTCTAGCATTAGCTGGACTTAGTTAATTTATTGTATTTAGTAATAAGATTTGAATACT
Source organism: Thecocarcelia acutangulata (assembly GCA_914767995.1). NCBI lineage: Eukaryota > Metazoa > Arthropoda > Insecta > Diptera > Tachinidae > Thecocarcelia > Thecocarcelia acutangulata. Next base: position 67,413,882 of record OU612096.1, on the reverse strand, counting down.
TATTGTTAGTTCACATTGTGAAGATTCAATAAATAAATAAAAGCTAAAAAAAAAAAAAAAAAAAAAAAAAAAAAAAAAAAAAAAAAAAAAAAAAAAAAAAAAAAACTATGAATACCTCTAGCCATTTGGAATATGAATCAAAAACTAGGAAACACAGCTTACTGCGGAATGGTCCGGCAAAATCTATTTGTAAACGGGACCAAGGTCTCTGTGTGGTTTCCCAAAATGAATTTCAGCTTTTATTGGGTCATGTCTAGTTTCTTGACATGGCCTACACTGCCTTACAAGACACTCTATTTCTCCATCTATTTGCGGCCACCATACATAAGACTTTGCTAAAGCCTTCATTTTTACAATCCCACGGTGCGCTGTATGTAAAGCATTAATAACAAAACGCCGGCATGGTTGAGGAATTATTGCTCTGGTTCCCCCTATTAGAGTTGAAATTTCGGAACGCCTGGAGAAAAATGGGAAGGCTTCATCTGTGCGTTGCACCCCTTTAGGCCAACCTCGTAACACCCAACTTAAAACTTTAGACAATATTTTGTCTTTGCTAGTTTCAGTTGATATTCTTTCTGCATCTAGGACTGGACTATTGATATTTTCAATCATCAAAATCTCGACTTCTTCAATCTTGGCGCTTTCGTGCGAGATAGAAAACGGCTAAAGAAGTCGGCATTACCCATTTTGTTTCCAGGCCGGTAAATTAATTCAAAGTCCTACGCATTTAAGAATATGCAGCGACGTAACATTTGATTAGAAATTACTATGGGCACCGGTTTCGAAACTCTAAAAATACCTAATAGTGGGCGGTGATCGGTTATCAACGTAAATTTTTGTGGAACTTTTTTATACCGGCACCCAAAGCAGTCAATTTGTGCGTAATTCCGTTTAGTTTTTGACAGTGTTCTGGAATAAAACGCTATGGGCCTTTCAGAGCCATCAGGCATGAGGTGGCTTAACACTGCCCCGATTCCATATGGGGAAGCGTCGCAAGCTACGACAATCGGCAAATTTGCATTAAATTGTACGAGAACCTGATCTGATGTTAAAAGCTTCTTCATATTATCGAAAGCTAGTTATTATTTTTCTCCCCAATCAAAGTGTACATTTTTATCTAATAAACGATGCAGTGGTTCAGCGACTGTGGCTTTGTGCGGTAAAAACGAATGATAGAAATTTACCAAAAAAAGATTGTAACTGTTTTTTATTAGTTGGTGGAGCTGCTTCATGTATTGCTTTAAGTTTAGATGGTGCTGGTGGAATTCCGACCGAGTCAAGCTTCTATCCCAAGAATTCAATACTAGGTACCCCAAATTGGCATTTCTTCTTTTTAAGTCTGAGTCCGGCCGAACTTAGTTTTTCGAAAATGTCCCCTAACCGTATGGCAAGTTCTTCTTCATTTTTTCCCCATTATTACAATCAGCCGTGTTCCGAGAACTCGCGTTCTAAAACCGCAAGGCGTTTTGAAAAACGCTTGATTTTTAGGTGTTCTGAGGAACGCGCGTTTTGTAGTGTTTGTGAACATTTGACTTGAACTTTCCAACGTTATAACAGACAGGAAACACGTCTGCAGGCAACTTGTTCCACAGACGAAGCGTACGGCTGAAAAACGAATTCTCTCTGTAATGCGTAGTACGATTCCCCGGGCAATCAACCACAAATGGATGAGCTCTGGACAATGAAGGCGTGCTACGCAAAAATGTGCGCGTTTCGGGAACAAGATCCCTAATCTTGTCAGAGCAAAGTCCATTGTAGTAGCGATAGAACAGAGTAACGCACCCCACACTGCGTCGATGCTCCAGTGAGTCAATAGAGTTGGATACCCTACTGTCACCGATGAGCTTATTCGCCCTCTCCTGCACACGGTCGAGTAACCCCAAAATAGACTTTGGGCCCAAACATGAGAGTTGTATTCCATTTTAGGTCGAATGTAGGTGGTATAAATAGTAAGGAGATCGGATGGAGTGAAGTACATCTTACACCGTTTCAAAAAACCGAGGCACTTGAATGCTTCTTTAGAGACATGAAAAATGTGTTCATTCCAGCGAACGTCACACTGTATCTTCATTCCAAGAACATCAAGAGCATCCGATTCCTCAATATTTATACCATCCATGAGTACAGATGAAGCAGCATCTGCGGTCGTTTTTTTGTGTGTTAATAAGCAACACTGGGTCTTACGAGCGTTAAAAGCGACCCTGTTTTTGCGATCTCATTCGGAGATTAATAGAAGATCACTATTCAGTGAATCACTCATATTTAGCCTCTTGGCAGCGATCTCTGATATGCTAGGCCTATAACTAGAAGAGTACGAGTGACAAATGCTGCTGTCATCTGCAAAAGAATGGATAGAGTTGGTAGTTTGATAAAGAAGGTCGTTAAGAAAAATTAAAAATAGGGTAGGAGAAAGAACGGAGCCTTGCGGTACCCTGAATTATTCTTGAACTCGTTTGATGAGACCCCATCTATAACAACTCGTATAGTGCGGTCTCTGAGAAAGCTCGATATAAACCGAGAGAAGTCATCACCGACACCAAGAGCAGTAAGTTTTGCCAGTAGTGCAGCATGCCATACTCTGTCAAACGCTTTTGAAATATCTAGAGCCACCACCTTACTTTCACCGAAATGATGGATTGAGTGGCACCATTTCTGCGAAATATATGCCATAAGATCGCCAGTAGAGCGACCCTTACGAAATCCATATTGGCGATCACAGAGTAAATTGTGCGACTCTAGATATCCCATAAGATGGTAATTAACCATACTTTCCATTACTTTGGAAAGCGCAGAGCAAATTGCAATTGGGCGGTAATTTTCAGGGTTATTTGCCTCACCCTTTTTGGGTATTGGTGTTACATTAGCAACCTTCCAGCACGATGGAAACTCACCAAAATGGTAAAGTATGCTGAAGAGGCGTGCTAATGGACGCGCAAGCGTAGAAGAGCACTGCTTCAAGACCAGTGCTGGAATGCCATCCGGTCCAGGAGTCTTGTTTATGTCGGGTCGGTGAATGCTTGGTCATTCTTTAAGAGAGTTGGGATTGATGAACTAGCACTGTTCTTTACTCTCTTAACGAAAGACCAAAAGGTCTTACTGCCCCGGGGAGCTGCAAGGACCTTGGCCCGAAGGCGCTGTTCGTGAAGAAATTTTTCACGCCTAAGTACCTTGGCACACGAAGATCTTGCTTTTTTGCGTAGCAAATCAGTGTCTGGGTTTTTGTTTAAACGCCAATTACTGAATGCTTCCTCTCTGGATCTGACTGCGTTTTTGCATGTCTGATTAAACCAGGATTTCACTCTTGGTTTAACCGAAATCTGCTTGGAGGGGATGAATGATTTCATCCCTAGCAATATCATATTTTTACTGGCGTGTAGGAGTTTTTTTATATGTATGTGTTTTACATACATATGTATATATGTATGTGGTAGTAATATAAAACGAAAAAAAAAATTGACAACAAATAGAAAAATTTTTCTATTTAGTTTTCTTAATGAAAATGTGTAAAATTCTTTAAACGTTTTATTGAAATAAAAAGAAAACATATTAAATTTGAATAGTGAATAATTTTATTGCCTTTTGCAAGTTCAGTTTTAGCAAATTCAATCAGTTCAATTCAATATATACATGCGAGTTGAAGTCGCCAATTTTAAGCGATATGCGTTTTCCAGAACACCTATTTGGCGATTTCAAATCGCAAAACCATATTTCTTGCAGTATACGTTTCTCAGAACACTTATTTGGCGTTTTCAAATCGAAAACGCTAAATTTAAGCGATTTGCGTTTCTCAGAACATGCATGAATATCATCAAAGTAAGACAAGACTTTGAAGTAAACTTACTATAAGATTTTGGAAAATACCAAGTGCAGATGATGTGCCAAATTGAAACCTATTTACTTTGAACGCTCTTCTATGAGTAACAATAGTTTGTAACAGGGAAGTTTGTTCATCTACTGGCAGTTGCTGATATGCCTGTGCAAGATCAATTTTGGCAAAAATATGTCTACCTTCTATGGACTACAAAAAGGATCTTATTGCAGGAATTTGGAAACAGTGAGATTTAATGGCTTTATTAACCGTCGAATTGTAGTCTCCACATATGCGTAGAGTCCCATCCGTCTTCATTACAGGTACAATAGACGTTGCCCAGTCAGAGTGTTCCATATATATTTCCAAAACACCCTGTGAGCAGAGACATTCTAACTCAGCTTCTAAACTTCTAGTGGCTTCTAAACTTCTAGTAGCTAACGTAATCCGACGTGGGGGGTATCGAATAGGTGTAACTGTTTTGTCAACTTGCAATGAAATAAGGGGACCCGTATAACGTACAAGATCGTCACTGAATAAATTTTGATACCGCTTCAGTACTTGGTTTAGTGTTGAAGACTCCTTAACTGTATTTACCTCTTCAATTCGGATTCCAAGACTTGCGAACCAATTCCAGCCAAGAATGTTGAATTGTTTACCCTCAACAATCACTAGTGGTAAATTTAAAATTTTTTTAAATTTTTGGTTTGTACAAATGTACAACGGGTTATAGTTCAGGTTTTTTCTTTCTTAAGTTTTTTTTTCTTAAGAAGGATTTTTTACAATACAAATCTGCTGTGATCAATAATTTTGATTGAAGAAGACAAGAAAAATAATAATCAAATCTTTAGCTGGGGGACAACTAGCTGTTTCGTAGTCGCTACACTACTCATCAGCACCCACTGGTCGGGTCATGACGTATCATGATCTACTGCTTTAACCACTAAGCCACCGAGCATTTAATTATTTTCTATCTATATTCATCTCATATTGAATCACATATGCATTTTGTTAATTGCCCACATTGCTTGTACAGCGTTTGCTGTCTCAGAACTAGCGGTATTTCTTTTTAGTTATTAACATACATATTTTTGTATTTTAATATTCTCCGTACCCAGAGATGTAAATATTTATTTATTGAATTTTTGATGAACTTTTTATAATTTTTTAAATTAAATTTTTGGTTTGTACAAATGTACAACGGGCTACAGTGCAGGTTTTTTCTTTCTAATTCAAATATAGTTCTATTTCTATGTAACTATATAGTTGCAGAGTATAGGATGCACATCATGGGCGGGGTGACGGTGACCATATGCCCAAGATGGTATTAACAGTACGTTTGTAGCGTCGCTGTGACTAACTATAACGACCTATGCCTTCACATAGGAAGTTGCAACGTGGTTAACAATAACCTCTAAAAAAAACTGTAAACCAATACAGTTAGTCGAGATATTACCATTATTCGTTTGGCTTGTGTATTCATTTATTTGTTTTTATTAAAATAGAATATGAGTCACTTCGTAGTCAGTTGTGTGTGATACGAATCTTTATTATTAATTTAATAAAGATATATATGTTCAAATGCCGTTTCAGCGTAATAATGCAGATGTTTAGTATATATAACAACTGCGTTTTACAAGTATGATTGCAATAATTTATATACACAATAATATAATTATTAAAAACTTTTGTTACCATAATAATTTTACATTATTTAAATTTTTTCCCGAGGCGCCAACAATATGCTCATATTTTTCACAATATATACCACATTGATCGCACAGAAACCATAATGTTTTGAAAAATATCATAAAATTTTTCAAAGCGAACTATTTGTCAAAAACTCTGTTGCACAGTTTCATTTTTAGTACCAGAAGCGTTCAACTTCAGAGCATGATACAAAAAACAAGGTAGCCCTTCGCTACAACAATAAAACAAGTAAGAGTGTAGTATATTCGGCTGGGCCGAATCTAAAATACCCTTCACGATAGTCACGAATATGTATAGTATATTAAAAATGTGACCTAAATATGCTCGGTTATATATAAACCGATATCGGAATTTTCTATTTTCTGTATTTTAGTAACCTTCTTTTATAACGAGAATTGCTTTTCAGCAAAAAAAAAAAAAAAATTTTTTAATGGAAAAATCGGTTCAGGCTATATCTCGGGTATATATGGACCGATATCGAAAATTTTAATTTTCCACATAACCTTATATCATTACCAGGGATCTAATCACCGCATACGATATCGAATTAACTATCGTATCGAATAACATTACGATACATCTAAATTATGGCAAACGATGCATATTGGATCGTAAATTAAACAAAATGTAATAGATTGAAGACCATACGTTTCCTAAAAGTAGGAATACAAATAATAAATCCTTTAACTTTTTTATATTATTGCAATACAATTTATTCGATATCGTATGCCATGATACCAAAATGAAAAATTTCGATAATTTTGCTCGATATCGTATGCGGTGATTTGGCCCCAGAACTGCTTTTGAGCACAACAAATTGTTTAAGTTCGCTTACGCGATATTTTCATGAAAAACCCGATTTAGGCTATATCTCGGGTATATATGGACCGATATCAGAAATTTTAATTTTCGTAACCTTCTTTTATAACAAGAACTGCTTTTCAGCAAAAAAAAAATGTTATTGGAAAAATCGGTTCAGGCTATATCTCGAGTATATATAGACCGATGTCGGATATTTTCTTTTTCCATATACATACATATATATATATATATATATATATATATATATATATATATATATATATATATATATATATATATATATATATATATATATATATATATATATATATATATATATATATATATATATATATATATAAGTATATATATAACCTTATTTCATTACCAGAACTGCTTTAAGGTGAAAAAAGTTGTTTAAGTTCGCTTACGCGACATTTTCATGAAAAACCCGGTTTGGGCTATATCTCGGGTATATATGGACCGATATCGGAAATTTTAATTTTTCATACCTATATAACCTTATTTTATTATTAGAACTGCTTTTAAGCAAAAAATATTGTTTGAGTTCGCTTACGCCGCGTGTTCATGAAAAACCCGGTTTAGGCTATATCTCGGGTATATATGGACCGATATCGAAAACTTTCATTTTCAATATTTATATCACCTTATTTTATTACCAGAACTGCTTTAAGGCGAAAAATTTGTTTAAGTTCGCTTACGCGGCATTTTCATGAAAACCCCGGTTTAGGCTATGTCTCGGGTATATATGGACCGATATCGGAAATTTTTAGCTTCCATATTTATATAAACTCATCTTATCACCAGAACTGTTTTTAATAAAAAAAAGTTGTTAAAGTTCGCTTACGCGACATTTTCATGAAAAACCCGGTTTGGGCTATATCTCGGGTATATATAGACCGATATCAAAAATTTTCATTTTCCATACTTATATAACCTTATTTTATTACCAGAACTGCTTTTAAGCAAAAACAAGTTGTTTAAGTTCGCTTACGCGGCATTTTCATGAAAACCGCAGTTTAGGCTATATCTCGGGTATATATGGACCGATATCGGAAATTTTCATTTTCCACATTTATGTAACCTAATTTCATTACCAAAACTGCTTTTGAGCACAAAAAAGTTGTTTAAGTTCACTTACGCGACATTTTCATTAAAACCGCAGTTTAGGCTATATCTCGGGTATATATGGACCGATAACGGAAATTTTCATTTTCCACATTTATGTAACCTAATTTCATTACCAGAACTGCTTTTGAGCAAAAAAAAATTGTTTAAGTTCGGTTACGCGACATTTTCATGAAAAACCCGATTTGGGCTACATATGGACCGGGTACATATGGACCGATATCGGAAATTTTCATTTTCCATATTTATGTAACCTAATTTCATTACCAGAACTGCTTTTAAGCACAAAAAAGTTGATTAAGTGTGCTTACGCGACATTTTCATGAAAAACCCGATTTGGGCTATATCTCGGGTATATATGGACCGATATCGGAAATTTTAATTTTTCATATTTATGTAATCTAATTTCATTACCAGAACTGCTTTTGAGCACAAAAAAGTTGTTTAAGTTCGCTTACGCGACATTTTCATGAAAAACACGGTTTGGCTATATCTCGGGTATATATGGACCGATATCGGAAATTTTCATTTTTCATATTTATGTAACCTAATTTCATTACCAGAATTGCTTTTGAGCACAAAAAAGTTGTTTAAGTTCGCTTACGCGGCATTTTCATGAAATCCCCGGTCTAGGCTATATCTCGGGTATATATGGACCGATATCGGAAATTTTCATTTTCCATATTTATGTAACCTAATTTTATTACCAGAACTGCTTTTGAGCAAAAAAAAAGTTATTTAGCTTCGCCTATGCGACATTTTCATTAAAAATTCGATTTGGGCTATATCTCGGGTATATATGGACCGATATCTGAAAAAAAATGTTTTTGCCTTTTAGTCACCATGTTTAATAAGCGTGTGAAGTTTGAAGCAAAACGAACAACTTTTGTTTCCAAAAATTTTCATACAAAACTGCAAAAAAAAATGGCTTTGTTCGGAATTTTGAAAATATCTCAGCTATACGTGGACCGATATTAGTGAATTTCAATAGCAAACCCATGAATCGATGGGGTAAAAGAATGGTGAAAGAAAAAAGTTTCTAAGTGTAATGGTTTTCTCAGAAACGGTATTTCAACAGCGGACAGACGGACATCGCTTAATCGACTTTTAAATTAATTCTGATTCAGAATATATACACTTTATAGGGTCACAAAAAAAAAACTGTAGAAATTACAAACGGAATCACAAACTTATAAATACCCTTTACATTTTTGTGAAGGGTATAAAAAACAACAGGTATTTTGTTTGTGTAAAAAGGCGAATTCACACTTAAGCTGTCAAAAGTAGTTGATAGCGAACCAAGGCGAATTCATTATTAGGTGGATGCAAGGTGCATTAACGTATACACGGTGGCAGCACTAGAGCAAAATTACAACAATACAACAAAAACAGGCATTTGGTAAGCTATGTTTATCAAAAATATTAGTAACTATTTTCACAATTATAAACTATGAATGTACCTTCTCATAATTATAAAATATATTTATTTGAATTATTTTTATGTTCAGAAAATCATTTATATATGTTTAATTCAGAATACAACACTAAATTCACGTTCAAAAATGTAAACAATACATTTGACGTAAATAGCTTCCTATATTGCCAGTAGCAAAAAATTGTCACATGCCGTAGTGCTGCCACCGTGTATACATTAATGCACCTTGGGTGGATGCATCGGCGAATTCGTTTAATATGGCGGCACTTTCTCTGTCAAATTTTGTTTACCTTTTCGGTGCCATTTAAATTTTTGTACATGTTCATGTTTGGAAAAGCAAATCGATATAATGTTGATTGCTGAAACCCATTTGACAACCAACAGTTATTTCAAAATTAATGGGTACGCATTATATGACACTAAAGATCCCCGTGGAAGATCTTGCGGAGGATCGGCAATTCTAATAAAATCCAGAACTAAACACTTTTTAATGAACGAGACATGTGAGGAGTATCTCCAAGCTACAAATATATGCCTTGATTATTTTCATGATAAAATCGTTATATCCTCGATTTACTCACCACCACGATTTTCAGTAACAGAAAATCAGTATTCACATTTTTTCAAATCACTTGGTCCTCGATTTCTAGCGGCTGGCGACTATAACGCTAAACGCACTTTTTGGGGATCACGTTTAACTACCTCGAAAGGCCGTGTGCTTTTTGACACCATTTCCAAAATGGGTTTAGATGTGGTTTCAAGCGGACACCCCACTTATTGGCCGTCAGACCGACGGAAGATCCCAGACGTTATAGATTTTGGAGTTGTGAAAAATTTTCCCTTAGAGTGGATGCAAGTGGAGCCTTCATTAGATTTGTCATCAGATCACTCACCCACTATAATCTCTGTCTCGTTCCCCCAAGATATTGACTCCCCGTTGACCATCAATAGAGTTAATTGGCTAAAGTACAAAAAATTTTTGAGTACACATTGTACTGAAAATATTGCCTTGAGAACGCCTGAGGATATTGATGTGTCAATTAACGATTTTTCTGAAAACCTCAAACTGGCCGTACAGCATGCTACCACTAGTCATATAAGATCCAGACATGAGAACAATAGAACTTATTCGTCTGAAATTGAGCAACTACTGTCAGAAAAAAGAAGAGTCAGAAGAGAGTGGCAACTTCGCAGATCTCCCCAGCTTAAGACTAGGCTACGGGAATGTATAACTCAGCTAAGAAATCTGCTCGAAATCCACAGAATGGCTTCCCTTAAAACATATCTGGAAAGCCTTGATGATACTCCTCAATCTGATTATTCCTTGTGGAAAGCGACAAAAGGTTTAAAAAGACCCGTAATAGGTAAGCCACCTTTGCGAACTTCAACTGGCCTGTGGGCAAGAAGCGATTCTGAAAAGGGGATGTTGTATGTCGATCATTTGAGGAACGTTTTTATTACAAATGATTCAACGAATAATACAGCGGAATTACCGTCATATGCTACTACACCGCCTGTGCCTTTGAGACTTAATTTTCAAGATGTCGAAAAGGTTATCGGTAATACAAACCCCAGGAAAGCTCCAGGCATTGATCAAATTACTGGTAAAATGCTTGAACAGTTACCGCGTGTAGCTAGAAGGGTTCTACTTTTTATTTTTAACGCCATTTTACGCCTTGAGTATTATCCTGCAGAGTGGAAGGTCTCAATGATTACCATGATTCCCAAGCCAGGGAAGGACCTGACAAAGGTAGAATCATATAGACCAATAAGTCTTTTACCAACAATTTCAAAACTATTCGAAAAATTGTTAATGGCGAAGTTGAGTCCAATATTGAACAGCGTGGGATGTATCCCTGATCATCAATTTGGTTTTCGGGCTAAACATAGTACCATAGAACAAACGCACAGACTAGTCAACGTCATAAGACAGACCTTTGAGGAGAAGAAGTATTGCTCAGCTCTATTCATTGATATTTCTCAAGCTTTTGATAAAGTGTGGCACGACGGCTTGATGCACAAAATAAAGCTAAACTTGCCTGCAAATACACACAAGCTTCTAGAAAGCTACTTATATGGGCGGAAGTTTGTTATCAGAGAAGGCGACTTTATAAGCCCAACTCAGCCAATCAAGGCAGGAGTTCCCCAAGGCAGCATACTGGGGCCTACTTTATATTTGATTTACGCTTCTGACATGCCAACGACATCCGGAGTCCACACTTCTACATTTGCAGATGACACAGCGTTTTTGAGTGTTCATGAAAACCACCAATTAGCTTCACGAAATTTACAGGAATATATTTCAATATTAGAGAAATGGCTAAAACTTTGGAAAATCAAAGTTAATGAACAGAAATGTACTCATGTTACATTCACACTGTGTAAGCAAACATGTGCGCCTATCCAAATAAACAACACACCTATTCCGCAACACAGTGAAGTCAAATACCTTGGTATACACCTCGACCGTAGGCTAACGTGGAAGTCTCACATTGAAGCAAAAGTCACTCAGTTGAAACTAAAAGCTGCGCAACTAAATTGGCTTATGGGCAGAAACTCGACACTGAAGTTGGATTGCAAACTTCTGTTATACAACGCAATTCTGAAGCCCATATGGTGCTACGGAATTCAATTATGGGGCACCGCCTCAGCGTCAAACATTGAAAAAATCCAAAGGCGACAAAACAAAATTCTTCGAATGATTACTGCAGCTCCATGGTACGTAAAAAATTCGCGAATTCATAAAGATCTTAGTGTTCCGCTGGTAAAAGAGGAATTTTCTAAGTACGCGACAAGGTATGTCAGTAAACTGGAACTTCATCCAAACCCTCTTGCGCGCAATATACTTAACTTTGGTGGCCACACTCGGCTTAAAAGAAGGGATACCGCTGCCACCATCAGATTGCTCAATAGGTGATTTTACCGAAATAGCTCCCGCATAATAAAACTTTTTGTCTAGCATTGGCCGGACATAAGAATCATATTTTTTAATTTTAAATTTAGTATTAAGATTTGAATACTTATTGTTAGTTCATTTTGAAGATTCAATAAATAAAAATGCTAAAAAAAAAAAAAAAAAAAATGTGAGGAGTATCTCCAAGCTACAAATATATGCATTGAATATTTTCATGAAAAAATCGTTATTTCCTCGATTTACTCACCGCCCCGATTTTCAATAACAGAAAGCCAATATTCCAATTTTTTCAAATCACTTGGGCCTCGATTTTAAGCGGCTGGCGACTATAACGCTAAACACACTTTTTGGGGATCACGTTTAATTACCTCTAAAGGCCGTGTGCTTTTTGACACCGTTTCCAAAATGGGCTTAGATGTAGTTTCAATCGGACACCCCACTTATTGAACGTCAGACCGACGAAAGATCCCAGATGTTTTAGATTTTGGAGTTGCGAAAAAATTTCCCTTATAGTGGATGCAAGTGGAGCCTTCATTAGATTTGTCATCAGATCACTCTCCCACTATAATCTATGTTTCGTTCCCCCAACAGATTGGCTCACTGTTGACTGTCAATAGAGTTAATTGGTTAAAATACAAAAAATTTTTGAGCACACATCGTTCTGAAAATATTGCCTTGAGAACACCTAAGGATATTGATGTGTCAATTAACGATTTTTCTGAAAACCTCAAACTGGCCGTACAGCATGCTACCACTAGTCATTTAAGATCTAAAAATTAAAACAATAGAACTTATTCATCTGAAATTGAGCAACTTCTGTCAGAAAAAAGAAGAGTCAGAAGAGAGTGGCAACTTCGCAGGTCGCCCCAGCTTAAAACTAGGCTACGGGAATGCATAACTCAGCTAAGAAATCTGCTTGAAGTCCATAGAATGGCTACCCTTAAAACATATCTGGAAAGCCTTGATGGTACCCCTCAATCTGATTATTCCTTGTGGAAAGCGACAAAAGGTTTAAAAAGACCCGTAATAGGTAAGCCACCTTTGCGAAATTCAACTGGCGACTGGGCAAGAAGCGATTCTGAAAAGGGAATGTTGTATGTCGACCATTTGAGAAACGTTTTTATTACAAATGATTCAGAGAATAATACAGCGGAATTACCACCATATGTTGTTAGACCTCCTGTGTCTTTGAGATTTAATTTTCAAGATGTCGAAAACGTTATCGGTAATACAAACCCCAGGAAAGCTCCGGGCATTGATCAAATTACTGGTAAAATGCTTGAACAGTTACCTCGTGTAGCTAGAAGAGTTCTACTTTTTATTTTTAACGCCATTTTACACCTTGAGTATTATCCTACAGAGTGGAAGGTCTCAATGATTACTATGATACCCAAGCCAGGGATGGATCTGACTAAGGTAGAATCATATAGACCAATAAGTCTTTTACCAACAATTTCAAAACTATTCGAAAAATTGTTAATGGCGAAGCTGAGTCCAATATTGAACAATGTGGGATGCATCCCTGATCATCAATTTGGCTTTCGGGCTAAACATAGCACCATAGAACAAACGCACAGACTAGTCAATGTCATAAGACAGACCTTTGAGGAGAAGAAGTATTGCTCAGCTCTATTCATTGACATTTCTTAAGCTTTTGAAAAAGTGTGGCACGACGGCTTGATGCACAAAATGAAGCTAAACTTACACACAAGCTTCTGGAAAGCTACTTATATGGGCGGAAGTTTGTTATCAGAGAAGGCGATTTTATAAGCCCAACTCAGCCAATCAAGGCAGGAGTTCCCCAAGGCAGCATACTGAGGCCTACTTTATATTTGATTTACACCTCTGACATGTTAACGACATCCGGAATCCACATTTCTACCTTTGCAGATGACAAAGCGTTTCTAAGTGTTCATGAAAACCATCAAGTAGCTTCGCGAAATTTATAGGAATATACTTCAATATTAGAGAAATGGCTAAAACTTTGGGAAATCAAAGTTAATGAAAAGAAATGTACTCATGTTACATTCACACTGTGTAAGCAAACATGTCCGCCTATCCAAATTAACAACTCACCTATTCCGCAGCACAACGAAGTCAAGTACCTTGGTATTCACCTGGACCGTAGGCTAACGTGGAAGTCTCACATTGAAGCCAAGGTCGCTCAGTTAAAACTAAAAGCAGCGCAGCTAAATTGGCTTATGGGCAGAAATTCGACACTGAAATTAGATTGCAAACTTTTGTTATACAACGCAATACTAAAGCCTATATGGTGCTACGGAATTCAGTTATGGGCACCGCCTCGGCGTCAAACATTGAAAAAATCCAAAGGCGACAAAACAAATTTCTTCGAACGATTACTGCAGCTCCATGGTACGTAAAAAATTCACGAATTCATAACGATCTGAGTGTTCCGCTGGTAAAAGAGGAATTTTCTAAGTACGCGACAAGGTATGTCAGTAAACTGGAACTTCATCCAAACCCTCTTGCACGCAATATACTTAATTTTGGCGGCCACACTCGGCTTAAAAGAAGGGATACCGCTGCCACCATCAAATTGCTCAATAGGTGATTTTACCGAAAGAGCTCCCGCATAATAAAACTTTTTGTTCAGCATTGGCCGGACTTAAGAATCACATTTTTTAATTTTAAATTTAGTATTAAGATTTGAATACTTATTGTTAGTTCATTTTGAAGATTCAATAAATAAAAAATGCTTTAAAAAAAATGTTCTTTATCAACTACTTTTGACAGCTTAAGTGTGAATTCGCCTTTTTACACAAACAAAATACCTGTTGTTTTTTTTATTGTTGTATTGTTGTAGCGAAGCGGCTGCCTTGTTTTTTGTATCATGATAGCGAACATGTACAAAAATTTAAATGGCGCCGAAAAAGGCAAACAAAACTTGACAGAGAAAGTGGCGCCCAAGGCGAATTCATTACTAGGTGAACTTAACAGCACAGGTGATTATTTTTTGCTTCTCGCGTTTTTTCCAATGAGACTGTCAAATTTTGTTTCTTTTGTTTACAAAACTTTTTCGCGCCATTTTAATCTGAAGGTTTTTTGCATGATTTAGTGCAATTTCAAGAAATTTGTGTGAATTTAAAAGTGAAAAACTAATATAATCTGTGATTTTAATTACATACAATTATAAAAGCTTATATTTAACGTTTATATACAATTTTTTCTCTGCTGAGCAATCTTATACGAATTTAGATTATGACATTCACGATATGTTTCACAATAACAAAATACATAGTACTGAATTCGTCTTTCCGCTTGCACTTACCTGTATTAAGTCGCCTTGGGTAAACCTCTACTGTACCAAGGCGAATTAATTATTAGGTGGATGCATCGGCGAATTCAGGCGAATTCGATTAATATGGCGACACTTTCTTTGTATCATGCAAGGCGAATTAATACAGGTGAACTTGACAGCTCAGGTGATTATTTTTTGCTTCCCTCCTTTTTCTTCCTGAGATTGTCAATTTTTTTCATTTGTTTACAAACAGTTTCGCGCCATTTTAATCTGAAGAATTTTTTGTGATTCAGTGCAATTTCAAGAAATTTGTGTGAATTTAGAAGTGAAAAACTAATATAATCTGTGATTTTAATTGCAAACAATTATAAAAATTTGTTAAAACGTTTAAACAACGTTTGAGTAAAAGCAAATAAATTATAAAGTGTGTAATTTTCATTACAAAAATTTAAAGCAAACTGTGGTTTCAAAAGTGAAACACCAATATAATCTGTGATTTTAATTACAAACAATTACAAAAATTTGTTGTGTCGTGAAATATTAAAAGTGAATAACTTATATATTTTGATTTGACGCATAAAATTTTTTCTACAAAATGCGTAAATGTGCAATATGTAAAAAAACATTTTTGCCTTGTGGTGGCTCACTATTCCGTGCACCAACATATGCCGTTAAAAGGGGAAAATGGAGCCTTATTTGTATAAAATAGGCTCTTTTCAGGGCTACCAAATTAATTTAAAAAGAGAGAAATTAAATTGTTTCAGGGCAAGGGCTGGGAAAAATAATCAACTTATGTATTTCAAATACAAGATATAAATTACTTCCCATTACAAAATGATACGAATTTTGCCTACATAACTTTGGATACGTAGTGCAAAATCGTAATTTCATACACACAATATCAAAACTTCAGAGGTCCATAACTCGGAAACTATGAGTTTCCGCCAACTTTTCTTCTTATTTTTCAATTTTCTACCCTCCTATAAAAATTGTTAGCAAAATATTGATTCTATGCAAAATTTTCTTATAAATATAAAAAGGAAATCTGCACCAATTTACTGAATAAAAAAAAATTGGTTAGTTTTTACTTTTGGGGTAATTTTTTAATTTTTAAGGTGAATTTTACGTACTGTCCGACTTTTATTTGCATAATCAATCTAAGTATTTGTTAATGCACAATAATTGAGATATATAATATGTAGATTTTGAAAACTGATTTACTTTTTAAATCTATGAAAATCCACACTATTCACGTAGTTGTTTTTAGTACAAATGTAAAATTTGTTTTTAAAAAGAATATAAAATAAATTTGCTTTTTATTATTTTAGGTAGGCTGGATCCTCTAATATATTGGAATTTAGTGTCTTTTAACTTTTAGAAGCACTTGAATAAATACATTCGAATCAATTTGGGTTTAACTTTCTGATTATTTCTCGTTTGTAATTATCGTTCGCATAAAGTTAGACGAACCCAAATCAATTTTCATTATGCTGGCTAACTGACTGTAACAGCCATTTACTAATCTCGAAAGAAAATAAATACGAAAGAAAGCTAGCCCCTCGCATTCGAATCAATTTGTGTTTGTTTACCTCACTATCATTCGTTCGCGTACACTTATGTATTTTCGTTATACCACATATTTCGCAGAGAACTAAGACGAATCCAAATCAATTTTCTTTCGATCAGATTGCGAATACAAGCCCTCTGTCGAGATTGATAAACTGACTGTTACATTGTTTACAAGTTACTTACGTATGTCAAGATGTTCAAATCAAAAATAAAATAACATGTAAATTTTTTACACAGCTAAAATACCTGTTGGTTTTTATAGTTTTCGAGTTACATGTACTTTAGATACATTTTTTCCTTTTAACAAAATTTTCATGCATATTACATTCTATTTAAGTTGATTATTCGGCAAAAAATGAAAAATTCGACCAAATGAAAAAATCTTTTTGTTTTTATTAATCGGTTGCGAGTTGAAAACAATATAAGGATTTCACATTTCTAAGCTTACAAAACATTATTCAGCTATTGACTCTAGTTGCTCGTAGTTTTCGGTTTTAATGTCATTTAAACCCAATTCCTCATTTTGTTCATAGCTGCAATCATATTTTATAATTCTTAATTTATCGTCAGGATCATCGTTGTCTAAAAGTGACTGAACATAACTATTGCCTGCCGAATCATCCAGTATTAATGTAGCTCCAAATTTTAAGTCAATAATTTCTTCAAATTTTTTTACAAAGCCTTGGAACCTTTGTTTTGTTTTCTCATCAGAGAAATCGTGAAACATGATATCATTGCCAGACAGTTGATCTTTCATTGCAGTTAAAATTCCTTCGACAGTCTTAAAACGACCACCTAAAGCACAGAGTATAACCTAAAGCAGATGGTCGAACCGCACAATCAAGCTCAGGTATTGTAAGACTACATGTTTCAGATTTTAAGACATCACGCATCAAATCTTCCTTCGAGTCTATGCGAACTTCAAATCGCACACCCTTTTCCTCAATTCCACCACCAGACTTGACTTCATTTGTTTTGTTGCCACACATTTCACATACAGTTGCCATAATCACAACTTCTTTAAAGTATGGAATGCTAGTAAGCTTCATGTTAGTTTCACATGGCGAACGGCATTCACTACACAAAGTTTGAAACTGCAGAACTTCTCCGTGTAAATCATCCAATGTCCAGGAACCTTCAGTAATAGGTTTAAGCAAATGTTCGTCATCATTCTGTTTCGGTTCTGAAGATCCAGCTTGCTCATAAAAACCCAAAGGTTTATCTTGTTCTTTGCTACGTGCAAAATACAAAGTTTGGCAGCACGTATCAATGGAGGGAGCCAAGGGATTTTCAATAAAACTATTGCCACTAATATCTTTTATTATCAATGTAAAAGGTGTTTTTAGGTCCTTTAATATATAAAGTCGTTCGATATAAGCATCAATCGATGCTTCCGGACGCGTTTATCTTGATTCTGGCTTAAACCACGTATTGTTTTTTCTATAATACCTTATTACTAACACACTATCGCCATTTTTTAACCAGCTGAACAATCTTAGGCGAATTTAGATTTTGACAACCTCAGGAAGATTTACAATAACAAAATACATAGTGATGAATTCGCCTTCCCGCTTGCATTCACCTGTATTAATTCGCCTTGGTATCATGATACAAAAAACAAGGTAGCCGCTTCGCTACAACAATACAACAATAAAAAAAACAACATGTATTTTGTTTGTGTAAAAAGGCGAATTCACACTTACGCTGTCAAAAGTAGTTGGTAAAGATATGTACAAAAATTTAAATGGCGCCGAAAAAGGTAAACAAAACTTGACTGCGAAGGTGCCGCCATATTAACCGAATTCGCCTGAATTCGCCGATGCATCCACCTAATAATGAATTCGCCTTGCTTTGTATCATGTACTGTACTGGACAAGGCGAATTTATACAGGTAAATGCAAGCGGAAAGGCGAATTCAGTACTATGTATTTTGTTATTGTAAAACTATCGTGAATGTCAAAATCTAAATTCGCCTAAGATTGTTCAGCTGGGAAAAAATTTTATATAAACGTTAAATATAAACTTTTATAATTGTTTGTAATTAGAATCACAGATTATATTAGTTTTCACCTTTAAATTCATACAAATTTCTTGAAATTGCACTAAATCATACAAAAAATCTCCAGATTAAAATGGCGCGAAAAATGTAAACAAAAGAAAAAAAACAAAAGAAAAAAATTTGACAGTCTCTTACTACCCGTCCACACGGGCAATCTGATTGACAATTATTGCCGTGGCAACTGCCAAAATCGATTGCCGACACAAGATATATGCGTGTGGACCGTACGAATATGTGTTCAAACACATGTTCAGCAATTATTGCTAGAAGATATTGCAAAGCAATTATCTTTGAACATAAGCTGTCAAAATTCACTTATCATCACTGATGTTTATGAACACACATACAAACATACGCTTCAATATATAAACAAATGTACAAATGATTATAAAGTGATTTTATCAACAGAAAAAATGTAATTATTTACATTTTTGAGTTCATAAAAAAAAGAAATGGAGTGCTCGGAGATTGATGCATTTAAAGCACTCATTTTTCAAAGAATAAAAGAAATAAAACAATTACAATTAGTTAAAACATGCGCAACCTTCTTTGCCAAAATATCTTAAATTATGTTTTAAGATATTTACATGTTCAACTAAAGTACAGCATTGTACATTAGCAACTTCATGACGTTATTCTGCCAGCGTTATTGTTAGTATTAAGACACAACCAAGGCGAATTCATTACCAGGTGAACTTAACAGCACAGGTGATTATTTTTTGCTTCTCGCGTTTTTTCCAATGAGACTGTCAAATTTTGTTTACAAACTCTTTCGCGCCATTTTAATCTGTAGATGTTTTTGCATGATTTAGTGCAATTTCAAGAAATTTGTGTGAATTTAAAGGTGAAAAACTAATATAATCTGTGATTTTAATTACAAACAATTATAAAAGCTTATATTTAACGTTTATATAAAATTTTTTCTCTGCTGAGCAATCTTAGGCGAATTTAGGTTATGACATTCACGATATGTTTTACAATAACAAAATACATAGTACTGAATTCGCCTTTCCGCTTGCATCCACCTGTATAAAGTCGCCTTGGACATAACAGATTGCCTGTGTGGTCGCATTGTTAAGACATTTTTCGTTTGAAGTTGCCACTCCTCGCATTTTTTTCATTTTGTTGCTTCATATTATTATTCTCATATCAACATCAACTTCATATAAAGACACTAGCTGTGCTTAAAACACAACAACAACAATGTTGGCCCTTAGGTTGAACCAAGGCGACTTTATACAGGTGAATGCAAGCGGGAAGGCGAATTCAGTACTATGTATTTTGTTATTGTAAAACATATCGTGAATGTCATAATCTAAATTCGCCTAAGATTGCTCAGCAGAGAAAAAATTTTATATAAACGTTAAATATAAGCTTTTATAATTGTTTGTAATTAAAATCACAGATTATATTAGTTTTTCACTTTTAAATTCACACAAATTTCTTGAAATTGCACTAAATCATGCAAAAAAACCTGCAGATTAAAATGGCGCGAAAATGTTTGTAAACAAAAGAAACAAAATTTGACAGTCTCATTGGAAAAAACGCGAGAAGCAAAAAATAATCACCTGTGCTGTTAAGTTCACCTGGTAATGAATTCGCCTTGGGTTGAACCAAGCAGACAATTAAAAATAAAACAACTTTTAAGAGCAACTAACTTTATTGAATTTTATTCAGTTTATTAAATTCTATGCGGTTTAATAACTTTTATGAAATTTACGTTGCTTTAAAACAATTTGTTTTACACTCTGCCTGATCAACTAAAAAAGAACCATGATTTTTCATTACAAGGTTTTTTAAAGCAGTAGCTGATCATCAGATTGAACCGTTATTAAACAAGAGAGAATACATAAATATGTATGTTTATGCGTACATATGTATGTATGCAGGTATGTATTATATACTTGTTTTAACGGGCAACAAATTAAGTAAATAAAAAATAAATTTATACTAAAAGACAGTGACGGCGGTAACAAACAAAAAAGAAAGAAAAGAGAAATGAAGAATTTCTGTCTGTCTATTAATTTCGCAACTCTAATAGAGTATTTACACCAACTCAAAATCTAGTAGATTTGAATTGAAATCTACAACGAAATCTATATCGTTTACACCAAGGCGAATTCATTACTAGGTGAACTTAACAGCACAGGTGATAATTTTTTCCTTGTCGCGTTTTTTCCAATGAGACTACCAATTTTTTTTTCCTTTTATTTACAAACTTTTTCGCGCCATTTTAATCTGAAGATTTTTTTGTATGATTTAGTGCAATTTCAAGAAATTTGTGTGAATTTAAAAGTGAAAAACTAATATAATCTGTGATTTTATTTACAAACAATTATAAAAGTTTATATTTAACGTTTATATAAAATTTTTTTCCAGCTGAACAATCTTAGGCGAATTTAGATTTTGACATTCACGATATGTTTTACAATAACAAAATACATAGTACTGAATTTATAAGGTGAATTCGCCTGCCCGCTTGCATTCACCTTATAAATTCGCCTTGGTTTACACCACCGTTTTTTTGACATCTAGCAAGATTTCATTTGCTCAAAAATAATTTATGCATGCGGGTATGACAATACAATATTATCAGAGACTGAATACACCAGCGTTAAAATGTATATATTTTGTACCCAGAGACTGCATACACCACATTATAGTGCAATTTTTGTTGCAGAGTAGTATTTTTAAATACTTTTTGCAAGAAATCACAGTTGCATCGCTTAAGGGCACTTCAGACTATCACACTTTGTATTAAGACTTGTCAAAAAATCAAATAATACGTGCAAGTGTGATAGTGTGAATGTAAAGCGTTATGAAGATGAGAAATAATACGGTAAAAGATTTGACATCCCATAACACTTCACCATTTTTAGAAATTTGTTTAAACGATTAGATTTTTCATTGGATTAGGGTTGCATTTTTTGCAAAAGCAAATAATAAAAATATTAAAACAAGACGTTAAGTAAATTGGCTGTTTATGTTCAAGTCATATTCCTTCTTTTACCTTAGGTGTGATAGTGTGAAAACAAAATGTAATGATACGTTAGATTTTTTGACAGTCGCAACAAATATCTTTAGATTTTTGTCCCACAAAATCCAATCAAAATCTTAAGACTTGTATGATAGTCTGAAACGCCCTTTAGTACTGAGTAGATTTCAGGAGATTTCGTCGTGATATAATATCAAATATTTTTCTATCAGCAAACGTCAAATTTGATAGCAGAGAGAATTATATCACGTGTAGCCTTCAAAATTAGTATTATTGCAATATTATATCAGATATCACAATATTGTTTTGATAATATATATTTAGAAAACCATATCATGATATGAACTGTCAAAAAACGTAAACAAAACGACATAATATTCAATTTTTGAAGAATTCCCAAAAAAGTGTAATAAAAAAATCATGAAATATTTATAAAAAATCGTTTATTGTTCTTTTTGTTGTTGGAATATATAAATTTGTTTAAGAAAAATACAACATTCAACGATGTTTACTGCATGATTGCTTAAAAATTGTGAAATATTATGATATTTGCAAAAATACTTGGCGCCATGCTAGATATGAGAGAAAATATAATTTGTTTTTTCTCGTTAATCTGCTGACATTCTCTCTCATATTATATCAGAGTTACACTGCGTTTAGACATACAAGTAACTTGTTACAAGTTGTGTGTACATATTAACAACCAATACATCGAAAAAAATAATAAAAACACTTGCAATTTGCACGATTGTTTACACACTCAAGTGCAAGTTCATTTTCAAAATGTCGTCGAAGACAAACGTTGTACGCCTTTGTACTACATGCGCTTTTAATGTCTGTGCTGCCAAAGTTTTAGCATAGCAATATTTCAGGGGAATTATATTATGCACACAATTTTTTCACAATTTAAATAATAAATTTGTATTCCAAATAAAAAATAAGTTATAGATGTTTATTTATTTTCGTGTTTTTATATTATGTTTTCGGCATACAATTAAAAATTTTAATATTTTAAAAAAATTTCCTTGAAAAATACCCATTAAGGTTAAAATGAAATATCTATTGGCAACACTGTTTGTTTCTGCTTGCATGCAAGTGAAAAAATCACTGCCAACCAAAATCAGTTGCAAGTGAGGCTACTACTTGCAGGTGTGTGAATGTATTAGTAAAAATATGGGTATGTATTGGGTTTTTTGCACTTGCACTTGCGTGTGTAAACATTGAATTAATATCAGTTGTAGACACTATGTAAATTAGATTTCATTTTGTATGGGAAATCTTCTCAAAATCTACTAGATTTGGCTTGAAATCTCGAATGAGCAGATTCCGCTTTGGTGTAAATAGGCTATAAAAGGTTTCGGCAAGTTCAAAGCAGAATGAGAAAAATTTCTGTCTTTCAGTTTCCAAACCCTAAAAGCGGAGTTACCACATGCCTGTTGTGTTGTAAGAGTGCTATCCCATTTGGCAATTGTGTTGCGCAGTTCTATTTTTTGGTTTTATTTATTTCCTTTTAAACTTGATTTTGCGTCCACATACAGAAATTTAGTTGCGCAACTTTCATTTTGTTTTACTTAATATTTTGAATGGCTCGAAAAATAAACAAAAGAAAATATAAAAAACAAGAATGTGCGAACAAAACGAATTACTGAGTACAAGCGAGTTTGTACACAAATATCAGTAATAGCCTATTTAAACCAAAGCGAAATCTGCTCATTCGAGATTTCAAGCCAAATCTAGTAGATTTTGCGGAGATTTCCCATACAAAATGAAATCTACTTTACGAGTAGATTTCGGCGAAATCTTCTGAAATCTACTCAGTACCAAGTGATGCAACCGTGATTTTGTTCTAAAAGTATCTAAAAATACTACGCTACAACAAAAATTGCACTATAATGTGGTGTATGCATACAAAAATACACACTTTAATGCTGGTGTATTCAGTCTCTGATGATATTGTATTGTCAAACCCGCATGCATAAATTATTTTTGAGCAAATGAAATCTAGCTAGATGTCAAAAAACGGTGGTGTAAACGATATAGATTTCGTTGTAGATTTCAATTCAAATCTACTAGATTTTGAGTTGGTGTAAATGCGCTATAATTCATTGCCCTTCAAGTTGCTCTTACCTCTCACAACACAACCACAAGACTTTGAAAGAGAATTGCGCAACTAAGCTGCCGAATGTGAAAGCGTTCTAATTTTGCTCTAGTGCTGCCACCTTGTAGATGTTATTACATCTTGATGTAAACAGAAAAAGCACTATTTTGTTTTTTATTTGAAACACGTGCGTACGATAATTGGGTTTTGCTAGTAAAAGTAATATAAAATGGTGAAAAATTTCCAGAAAAAGAAAAAAACGAGGCAACTTGAAATTGTACCAATGGATGAAAATCCGCCATTGCCATCCCAAAGGTCATCTAATGAAATTATTCCAAAAAGGGTAATTTTGGCCTATTTTATTCAATATTTTTTTCAGGCTTCCAAGCAGTAATCCTGCATGGGATGCTAATTTGCTCTTTTATATTAAATCAGCTGCATATTTTATTCATTTTAGGAAAAATGGATTAACAAACAGAGAGTTCTAGTTTTTGCTGCTCGAGGTATAAGCCATCGTGATAGACATTTAATGAAGGACATTAAAACTTTAATGCCTCATCACAGACCCGAATCAAAAATGGAAAGATCAAAAACGTTATCAATTGTTAATGATGTGTGCGAAATGAAGCACTGCAATAAAGCAATGCTTTTCGAAGGTCGCCGTAAAAGAGATCTTTACATGTGGATATCCAATATTCCGAATGGACCCTCTGCTAAATTTTTAATGGAGAACATACATACAATGGCGGAACTTAAAATGACTGGTAACTGTTTGAGAGGGTCCAGACCTTTATTATCCTTTGATGCTAAGTTTGATGAAATTCCACATTTAAAATTATTAAAAGAAATGTATACGCAAATTTTTGGAGTACCTAATCATCACCCGAAAAGTCAGCCGTTTATTGACCACGTGTACACTTTTACTTATTTAGATAAACGAATTTGGTTTAGAAATTTTCAAATTCTTTCAGAAGATGGAGGTTTGGCAGAAATTGGCCCTCGTTTTGTTATGAATCCAGTTAAAATTTTTGAAGGTTCTTTCACTGGCAATACTTTGTGGGAAAATCCAGACTACGTCAGTCCCGCAAAACAAAGGCAAATGTTGAAAAAGGCTGCTAAAGAACGTTATGTTAATCGTATTGAACAAAAAGTTCATCATGACGCAACGATACCCAAAAGTTCTTATGAGGGTATTGAATATGAGGATATTTTTGCTGACACCAACGAAATTGAAACGGCAAAGCTATTGGCAGAAAAAGCGAAGAAAAAATTTGTTCAAAATGCTAAGAAACTGGAAAAGTCACCTAAAAGCGCTTTGACAAAAAAAATTGAAGAAAAACAGTTGGAAGCTATTAAACACGTAATCGAAAAAAAAAAATTTGCTAAAAATAAAACACCTCTAACTTAATATCAATTTTCTTCTGTTATTTGAAAATACTCACGCTGTAAAATGCTAAGAAACTGGAAAAGTCACCTTAAGTCGATAACACACGATATGATTTTAACAATGTAGATGTAATTTTTCAGAATGTAAAATGCCTACATGTCTGTTACCTCAAAAACATTGCGTCTGTAAAAAACATAAGCAAAGTCGTCTGACAAAATTTCAAATAGAATGTGTTCTATTTTGTTAAGTAGAGAACACACGATATGTTTTTAACAATGCAGGTGTCATTTTTCACAATGTAAAATGCCTACATGTCATCTGTTACCTCAAAAACATTGCGTCTGTAAAAACCATGAGCAAAGTCATCTGACAAAATTTCAAATAGAATGTGTTCTATTTTGTTGTGTTTAAACATCTGACATTATAACTATATGTATTGCTAACAATTCAGCGGCGATAACATTGGACGGTAGGAGTAGTCGGCTTCAGAAAATTTTAACGAATTAATATTTTAATATGTTTTAAGTAATTATTTTTTATAATAATAAAAAGCATAGACAATGTCAGACGTAAATGTACATGCACGTTTGTGAGCAAATTTTATAAACCGTCTGTAAAAATTAAAATATTGACAAACATGAAAAAATACATATTAAAAAAACAGACGCGAAAATATATCGTCTGTAGATGCCTTTACTGCACGTCTCCATTCGCAATATTTATTTTCGAACATAAGCAATAACGTCGGCAGAATAACAACGGGAACAAATCTAGTTTATTAACACAGCTCCAAATAAAATAAAAAGTACATAGGGTGATAGAAAATTGAAATAATAAGAAAATGTAAAATGATAATATTGGCGGAAACGCTTAGTGTCCGAGTTATGGACCGAAGAAGTTTTCATATATACATACATGCCTCATGACTTATCTAATGCAAGCCACAGACTACGCGACTAGTACCACATGACGATGTTGGTTATTAGATGGACCGAAGAAGTTTTCATGTATACATACATGCCTCATGACTTATCTAATGCAAGCCACAGACTATGCGACTAGTACCACATGACGATGTTGGTTATTAGATTGTAAAGTGTGTCGGGTCGTCGTATGAAGTTGTATCTCGGTTGTACGAAAGATTAAAAAGTTTTGATTTTTTCGGTAGTTGTATCGGAATGGTTGTAAAATTTAGGGGCATGTTGTAAAACTTTTTTATTTTGATTTGCTATTATTTTATACTTATGTATATTTGGCAATTATTTAGTTTATGTTATTTATTAAAACTGAGCAAAACTATATTTATTTGTACTATTACAGTTTAATATTAAATATTTTGATGTTCCACGTTCGTTCGTTGCCGACAGGTGAATAGATCGAGAAACTTCTTTTTTATTTCCTTTGCGCCCAACATGTGCTTTTTTACTTTTTGTACTCGTACCGATTACTATCGGTAGTCGGTTAATAATACCTGGTAGTTACAGGGTGCCACATCACTCCCCTTGCTAGAAAAAAGCTATCGAAATCTGACCGGGAGCCTTACACGTCTTCCGCTTGTAGTCGTTTTACCGCCAGGTTCAGGTAGCTGGGTGTTTGATGTAGTAGGCGTATTTTTTGCACAGCTAGAAGGCGCTTGCGTCGGCGATATAGGAGTTGTATTATGTTCTGGAACGTATTGGGACGCGCGGTCGTTTACCGAGGGCATTAGTACTGCCTCATCCGATGAGCACGACTCCGATGATGGAAGAAAACAGGGTTTTAAACGATCGATACTGATGTTTGTTCTTCTATCTCGCAACAGCACTGTGAAAAATTTTGGGAACCTTTTTACAACCACGTAAGGACCGTTATACGGATGTGTAAGTGAGGGACGTATCGAGTCGTTTCGGACAAATACATGCGTTGATGACTGGAGATCTTTAGAAATGAATGGTGTTTTTGTGGAGTGGTGGGAAGTTTGTGTAGGCTGAAGATTTTTCATAGACTTTCGGAATTCTGTTACAAAGTTGCTAGAGGCTGTCGAAGGTGTATTGTTTAAGAAAAATTCTCCTGGGATATTTAGGGTTGTACCATATACCAGTTCAGCCGGCGATGCATTTATATCCGGTTTAAAAACCACGCGAAGACCGAGTAGAATCATTGGCAGGTGATAAACCCATCTTGATGTGTTGTGACATAGAATGGCAGACTTAAATGTTCTGTGCCACCTTTCTATTAGGCCATTAGCCTGGGGGTGATACGCTGTTGTTCGTAAGTGCGTGGCTCCAATGGCTTGCATTAATCCAGTGAAAATGGATGACTCGAACTGTCTGCCTATATCGGATGTGATGCGATGTGGAACGCCGAATCTGAAAATCCAGTGGACAAGCAGCGCTTTTGGTACTGCTTCAGCAGAGGCGTCTGGCATCGGGGCAGCTTCGGGCCATCGTGTAAATCTGTCGATAATTGTTAAACGGTATCGTTGCCCTGCACACAATGGAAAAGGCCCAACGATATCGATATTAATATGTGAGAAACGTGTAGTCGGCGATTCGTACATGCCGGGTGTCGAAATAGTATGACGCTGCGTTTTCGAACGTTGACATGGTAAACATGTCCTGACAAAATTGGCGATTTCTTTTCTCATGCCAGTCCAAACAAATCTTGAAGTCACTAATAACGTTGTAGCGCGAACCCCAGGATGCGATAAATTGTGTAAGGAGTTTAGTATTTGTCCTCGGAAATCTTTTGGAACGTACGGTCGAATACGTGAAGTTGATATATCACACACAATTTGTTCATCACATCCTAAAATATTCAAATACTTTAATATTAGTGAGTTATTAGACGTACCTTGATTTTTTAACATGTTTTGCAGCTCGACGTCAGCTTTTTGTGCTGTTGCTAAATTTTTAAAATCTATTGACTGTTGAGCAGAGTCACATGTAAAGTTTGTATTCTGGACAACGCGTCAGCCGCTGAATTTTCAATGCCAGGTATATGACGGATATCAGTTGTAAATTGACTGATAAAATCGAGTTGTCTCAGCTTCCATGGCGATGCTTTTTCCAATTTCTGCTTGTAGGCGTATATCAGGGGGCGATGATCAGTGACTATGTAACAGGGGCGTCCTTCTATTTCATTTCGAAAATGGCATACTGCTTGGTATACGGCAGTTAATTCTCGGTCGTACGTTGAATATTTCTGCTGCGTCGGCGTTAGCTTTTTTGAATAAAGGCTAACGGTTGCATGACCTCTTCAACCTTCTGATGCAATGCTGCTCCCACGGCTGTGTTTGACGCGTCGACGTAAATAGCCAGTTCTGCACCGGAGACGGGGTGAGACAATAACGTGGCGTTGCATAGCTCGTATTTACAATGCTCAAATGCATTATCGGCTTCGTCTGTCCATACCAATGTGGAGGTGTCGTTTTTTTTATTACCTGTAATCATACTTAGCAAAATCTTCTGGTAGGTTATAGTGTGCGGCAAAAACCTTCTGTAAAAGTTCATCATGCCAATGAAACTTTTAAGTTCTTGCGCGTTGCACGGCCTTTGATACTCTTTCTTCACTGCTACTTTTTCGGGTGATGGTTTAATGCCTTCCGGTGTGACAAGGTGGCCAAGAAATGAAATTTCAGACTTACCAAACTCGCACTTTTTTAAATTAATTGCAAGCCGATTGTCTCGCAGGCGCTGAAATACCATACGAAAGTCGTGATGATGCTGCTCTAACGTAGCAGAGGAAACGAAAATGTCGTCAATATACGGAAACACGAAATTCACACCCCTGAACACCTCGTTGAACAGACGCTGGAAGGTCTGCGCAACATTTCGTAGGCCAAACGTCATGCGGTTGAATTCATATAACCCAAACGGGGTGCTTATTGCCGTTTTGGGTACATCGTCAGGGTGAATCGGAATTTGATGAAATGCCTTCTGGAGGTCAATTTTTGAAAACACTTTCATACCGTGTAAATTGCTCGTGAAATCCGATAAATAAGGCAGGGGGTACCGGTCTGGCAATGTCTGTGTGTTGAGAGCGCGATAGTCCCCACAAGGTCTCCATGTCCCATCGCTTTTTTTGACCATATGCAATGGGCTACTCCAGTTACTACTGGACGGGTGGCATATTCCAGCTTCGGTGAGAAAATTAAATTAAATTCCTTTCTTGCAGCGGCGAGTTTTTCAGCTGTTAATCGGCGAGGACGGCAAAATGTGGGCTGGCCAGTTGTTTCTATTCGGTGAAATATTGTTGATTTAGTTCTGGATCCGTAAGGCGGGAGTATCGTGATGTCGCTAAATTCTTGTAAGAGATCTGCAAATGGGCTGTACGCGCTGAAAGTTTTGACGTAAGCGGTTCTTGTAGTCGACGGTAGCTGAGACTCGTGACCGGTAACGCTATCTACTAATCGGTTACGACGTAGATCTATCAATAAATCATAATATTTAATGAAGTCTGACCCTATTATTGGCGTTGTCACATCGGCAATGATAAATGGCCAAAAGAATTTTCGTTTTAAGCCGAGGTCTAACGTAAGGCGCGTTTCGCCTATAACCTTGATCGGCGAACCATTTGCCGCATATAACGTTACAGCTGTTGGGCAGATGTTTGTAGTTTTTGCAGAAAGGGGAATCACTGATACGTCGGCGCTGCTGTCAACTAAAAAATCTTTTTGTGTACATCTGTCGGTCACTTGGAGGCGAAAAATATGGCACTTGGTGGAGAAATTTTCGCCAGAATCTCCCACCGGCCTACTAAGTTAATTGAGGGATTGTGCTGTCACCGTGTGCACTTGCCGCTGCTTATGTTTACACGGGTTGCGACATTTCCGCGCACTGTGCCCGTACTTCTTATGGTACCAGCACTCGTCGAAATTCGAGCCGTTTCTCCCATCTGATAATTCTTGACGACGCTGAGAACGATTACGAGCGGCAGTAGGTATACGAGCTCGCGAGCGTGATCGCATGGCAAATTGCTCAAATTTCTTACTAAGTTCCATGATAGCTGTACGTAGCTCGTCAATGTCATTGGCGGAGTCTGTGGTTACTTTAAATACCTGTGATGGTGATAGAGCGTCTACAACTGAGTCAGCTGTTTTAGTAAATTCTGCTGCTGTACCACTCGACGCTGCTACTACCGGCTGAGCAAACGTGGGCAATCGTTTTGTCCAAAGACCCTTAAGTGGGTCTTTGGACAAAGTGTCCTTTGCACTGCGGAGGATTTACTCCTTGAGTATTTATTTACCATTCTCGGTTAGGTGGCGTGTAGCTAGAGCCTTGATGATGCCTTTTATCTTATACGGACTAGAAGTGGTATCGGGTACTATTTCTACTAATCTGGCAAAGCTGTGTAGGATCGTGAATTCTATTGTTAGATATGTTTTTTCTGTTCGCAGACGAGAACATGTGTCTGATTTCGTGGTTAAATTTCTTGATTTTTCGTTTTTGGATTTTATTAGGTATTGCAATGTTGTTTTTTTTTCTACAAAACGTTTAGAGAGGCGAATGTCGTACATCTTTGTAATCGCTTTCATTTTTCTCGATCGACTCGGAACAAACAAATCTTAATCCCTCGAATTAATTGTTCTACCTTTAGCATAGCCTTCATAGTGAGAATTGCTCGGTGGTGAAATGTGTTGCCGCATGACCTAAGAATCTTTTCACATTCTAATAATGTATTTCGACTTAAGCTTCGACAACATCTGACCCTGACTCATCTGCCGTGATTATCTTTTTGTTTGTGTGTGGAGTTGCGCTATTAATACTGGTTGCCATGCTTATATTTGTATATGTTCTAGGGCTGGGGAGTCTCGAAAGGAAAGGAAATGAAATTGATGTAATCCTCTTGATCTTATCTTAGTATGTTGTTATTTTTTAAGTTGACTGATATAATAATGAATATATATAATAATGAATATAATTTCTATGATGTCTGTTTCATTAATAATATTAAATTACATTGTAAATTGATTTGCATTATATAAGGATTTGAGTTGTATTATTATTTGAGTTACTCAGGTATATGCACTTATTAATCTACCTGTGCAGTACTACTTTATTTTGGCCTTGATGGCTTTTGTACTGCAATATGTCATAAATAAATAAATAAGTGTCGCATCACCTACCGAGTTACCTGCCACTCGCTTCATTTCGAAAAAAAAGCTCGGAGGGCTTTTTGTCGCCTAGCGGCATTTCGGATAAGAGGCGATTAAGTCGCCTCTGCTCGCTGTCGGCAAAATGGTCTATAATTCTTCGTTTTACGTATTCGAAACGGTCGGTTGCTGGTAAGGCTGTGATGATATCAGTTAATTGAGCAATAGTTTCCGGCTTTAGCGGTGCAAGTACGGTGGCGGCTTTTTGCTTGTCAGAACCTATGCCCGAAGCACTGAACCAAAATTCCATGGATATAAACCAGGCCTCGATGTTTGTGTTGCACATTTCTGGAAATGGAAGTCGGGCATAAATGGCTGATATACTCCCGGTGGTGTTTCGTGCAGTCTGCGTTTTATCATCGTATTCAGAGGACGCTGTCGATAAATTGTTGGTTGCCATAATTTTTTAAAACGGGGTCACCAATTTGGCAATTATTTAGTTTATGTTATTTATTAAAACTGAGCAAAACTATATTTATTTGTACTATTACAGTTTAATATTAAATATTTTGATGTTCCACGTTCGTTCGTTGCCGACAGGTGAATAGATCGAGAAACTTCTTTTTTATTTCCTTTGCGCCCAACATGTGCTTTTTTACTTTTTGTACTTGTACCGATTACAATCGGTAGTCGGTTAATAATACCTGGTAGTTACAGGGTGCCACATATATACAATTGTTGCATCTGCGGTCATCTTTACTCAACAAAATTTTTTAAGAAATGAAATTGTGAATTAAAGTTGCCTAGTTTGTGCGCAAATCATACAACTCGGCAAGCCAACGTGTTGTAACGACGGTCGCACGGTCTATGGCATGGGTAACTTAATATCAAATATTCTTCTCTCATATGAACATATTCACGCTGTCAGTCGTAAAGCAGCTCTGGGCTGAAGAACAGCTCCCGCGTCATTATAATTATTTCTTAACTACGGTCTTTGCAAGTTTTGCGTCGCACTAGCACCGGTTAGCGGTTCGCTTCAACTAACTGTATCGGATTACAGTTTTTTAGAGTTATTTCGTTGTTAACCACGCTGCAACTTCCTATGTGAAGGCATAGCTCGATATAGGTAGTCACAGCGACGCTACAAACGTACTGTTAATATCATCTTGGCCATATGGTCTCCGTCACCCATGCCCATGCTGTGCGTTCTATACTTGCAACTGTATAGCTAAATAGAAATATTCACGCTGTAAGTTTGATCCTTCTAAAAATTGTTTGCAAATTTTTAAGCAAAACACAACAAAAAAATCGAATGAATTGTAATAATATAATTGTTTTAAGCAATTTCTTTACATTTGTTTACTTCTGGAATACGTTTTCTTAAATCTATATAACGTGAGCCTACGATCGATATCAATACCAAGGTATTTGACTTCACTATGTTGCGGAACAATATGGTTGTGGATTTTAATAGCCGAACATGTTTCTCTGCGTAGTGTGAATGTAACATGCGTACATTTTTGTTCATTTACGTTGATTTTCCAAAGTTTCAGCCATTTTTCCAATATAAGAATATGTTCTTGCAAATTTTGTGGTGCTAATTTATAGTCTTCATGGACACTGATAAATGCTGTATCATCTGCAAAAGTTGAAGTGTGAGTTTTGCAGCTCGTTGGCATGTCTGAAGCATAAATCAAATATAAAGTTGGACCCAACATGCTACCTTGGGGAAATCCAGCTTCGATTGGCTGAGCCAAGCTTTTGAAATCACCTTCCTTAACGACGAATTTCCGGTCATATAAGTAGCTCTCTAACAGCTTGTGTGTGTTTGCACGCTGGTTTAATTTTATTTTATGAGTTAAGCCTTCGTGCCACACTTTGTCAAAAGCTTTGGAAACGTCAATAAATAGAGCTGAGCAATATTTTTTATCTTCGAACGCGTTTCTGATAACATTCACTAGCCTGTGTGTCTGTTCTATGGTGCTATGCTTAGCCCTAAAACTGAATTGATGGTTAGAAATACATCCTACTTCATTTAAGATTGAGTTCAACTTCGTCATTAGCAATTTCTCGAACAGCTTTGAAACTGTTGGCAATAGACTTATTGGCCTATATGACTCAACTTTTGTAGGATCCTTTCCTGGTTTGGCTATCATTGTAATGACAGACACCTTTCACTCAGTAGGAAAATACTCAAGACGTAAAATAGCATTAAAAATAAAAAGGACGATTCTTTTAGCTACTTGGAGTAACTGCACAAGCATTTTGTTGGTAATTTTATCAATACCTCGAGCTTTTCTGGGGTTTAAGTTACTAATAGCACCCTCAACATCTTGAAAACGAAGTCTAAAAGATACGAAAGGTCTAACGGCATATCAGCTTCATCATTCAGTGCGTCAATGGCAAACACGTTTCTCAAATGATTAGCGTACAGCATCCCCTTTTCGGAATCACTTCTGGCACAGTCCTCAAAACCGTTAAATACCGGTCGAATAATAACCGTTCAATCACCTTAGTGTGTATATTCCCCTTGCTAGAAAAAAGCTATCGAAATCTGACCGGGAGCCTTACACGTCTTCCGCTTGTAGTCGTTTTACCGCCAGGTTCAGGTAGCTGGGTGTTTGATGTAGTAGGCGTATTTTTTGCACAGCTAGAAGGCGCTTGCGTCGGCGATATAGGAGTTGTATTATGTTCTGGAACGTATTGGGACGCGCGGTCGTTTACCGAGGGCATTAGTACTGCCTCATCCGATGAGCACGACTCCGATGATGGAAGAAAACAGGGTTTTAAACGATCGATACTGATGTTTGTTCTTCTATCTCGCAACAGCACTGTGAAAAATTTTGGGAACCTTTTTACAACCACGTAAGGACCGTCATACGGATGTGTAAGTGAGGGACGTATCGAGTCGTTTCGGACAAATACATGCGTTGATGACTGGAGATCTTTAGAAATGAATGGTGTTTTTGTGGAGTGGTGGGAAGTTTGTGTAGGCTGAAGATTTTTCATAGACTTTCGGAATTCTGTTACAAAGTTGCTAAAGGCTGTCGAAGGTGTGTTGTTTAAGAAAAATTCTCCTGGGATATTTAGGGTTGTACCATATACCAGTTCAGCCGGCGATGCATTTATATCCGGTTTAAAAACCACGCGAAGACCGAGTAGAATCATTGGCAGGTGATAAACCCATCTTGATGTGTTGTGACATAGAATGGCAGACTTAAATGTTCTGTGCCACCTTTCTATTAGGCCATTAGCCTGGGGGTGATACGCTGTTGTTCGTAAGTGCGTGGCTCCAATGGTTTGCATTAATTCAGTGAAAACGGATGACTCGAACTGTCTGCCTATATCGGATGTGATGCGATGTGGAACGCCGAATCTGGAAATCCAGTGGACAAGCAGCGCTTTTGCTACTGCTTCAGCAGAGGCGTCTGGCATCGGGGCAGCTTCGGGCCATCGTGTAAATCTGTCGATAATTGTTAAACGGTATCGTTGCCCTGCACACAATGGAAAAGGCCCAACGATATCGATATTAATATGTGAGAAACGTGTAGTCGGCGATTCGTACATGCCGGGTGTCGAAATAGTATGACGCTGCGTTTTCGAACGTTGACATGGTAAACATGTCCTGACAAAATTGGCGATTTCTTTTCTCATGCCAGTCCAAACAAATCTTGAAGTCACTAATAACGTTGTAGCGCGAACCCCAGGATGCGATAAATTGTGTAAGGAGTTTAGTATTTGTCCTCGGAAATCTTTTGGAACGTACGGTCGAATACGTGAAGTTGATATATCACACACAATTTGTTCATCACATCCTAAAATATTCAAATACTTTAATATTAGTGAGTTATTAGACGTACCTTGATTTTTTAACATGTTTTGCAGCTCGACGTCAGCTTTTTGTGCTGTTGCTAAATTTTTAAAATCTATTGACTGTTGAGCAGAGTCACATGTAAAGTTTGTATTCTGGACAACGCGTCAGCCGCTGAATTTTCAATGCCAGGTATATGACGGATATCAGTTGTAAATTGACTGATAAAATCGAGTTGTCTCAGCTTCCATGGCGATGCTTTTTCCAATTTCTGCTTGTAGGCGTATATCAGGGGGCGATGATCAGTGACTATGTAACAGGGGCGTCCTTCTATTTCATTTCGAAAATGGCATACTGCTTGGTATACGGCAGTTAATTCTCGGTCGTACGTTGAATATTTCTGCTGCGTCGGCGTTAGCTTTTTTGAATAAAGGCTAACGGTTGCATGACCTCTTCAACCTTCTGATGCAATGCTGCTCCCACGGCTGTGTTTGACGCGTCGACGTAAATAGCCAGTTCTGCACCGGAGACGGGGTGAGACAATAACGTGGCGTTGCATAGCTCGTATTTACAATGCTCAAATGCATTATCGGCTTCGTCTGTCCATACAAATGTGGAGGTGTCGTTTTTTTTATTACCTGTAATCATACTTAGCAAAATCTTCTGGTAGGTTATAGTGTGCGGCAAAAACCTTCTGTAAAAGTTCATCATGCCAATGAACCTTTTAAGTTCTTGCGCGTTGCACGGCTTTTGATACTCTTTCATCACTGCTACTTTTTCGGGTGATGGTTTAATGCCTTCCGGTGTGACAAGGTGGCCAAGAAATGAAATTTCAGACTTACCAAACTCGCACTTTTTTAAATTAATTGCAAGCCGATTGTCTCGCAGGCGCTGAAATACCAAACGAAAGTCGTGATGATGCTGCTCTAACGTAGCAGAGGAAACGAAAATGTCGTCAATATACGGAAACACGAAATCCACACCCCTGAACACCTCGTTGAACAGACGCTGGAAGGTCTGCGCAGCATTTCGTAGGCCAAACGTCATGCGGTTGAACTCATATAACCCAAACGGGGTGCTTATTGCCGTTTTGGGTACATCGTGAGGGTGAATCGGAATTTGATGAAATGCCTTCTGGAGGTCAATTTTTGAAAACACTTTCATACCGTGTAAATTGCTCGTGAAATCCGATAAATAAGGCAGGGGGTACCGGTCTGGCAATGTCTGTGTGTTGAGAGCGCGATAGTCCCCACAAGGTCTCCATGTCCCATCGCTTTTTTTGACCATATGCAATGGGCTACTCCAGTTACTACTGGACGGGTGGCATATTCCAGCTTCGGTGAGAAAATTAAATTAAATTCCTTTCTTGCAGCGGCGAGTTTTTCAGCTGTTAATCGGCGAGGACGGCAAAATGTGGGCTGGCCAGTTGTTTCTATTCGGTGAAATATTGTTGATTTAGTTCTGGATCCGTAAGGCGGGAGTATCGTGATGTCGCTAAATTCTTGTAAGAGATCTGCAAATGGGCTGTACGCGCTGAAAGTTTTGACGTAAGCGGTTCTTGTAGTCGACGGTAGCTGAGACTCGTGACCGGTAACGCTATCTACTAATCGGTTACGACGTAGATCTATCAATAAATCATAATATTTAATGAAGTCTGACCCTATTATTGGCGTTGTCACATCGGCAATGATAAATGGCCAAAAGAATTTTCGTTTTAAGCCGAGG
Organism: Thecocarcelia acutangulata; assembly: GCA_914767995.1. Lineage (NCBI taxonomy): Eukaryota > Metazoa > Arthropoda > Insecta > Diptera > Tachinidae > Thecocarcelia > Thecocarcelia acutangulata. The sequence continues at coordinate 67,377,089 of OU612096.1, read as the reverse complement.
TCTAACGTAAGGCGCGTTTCGCCTATACCCTTGATCGGCGAACCATTTGCCGCATATAACGTTACAGCTGTTGGGCAGATGTTTGTAGTTTTTGCAGAAAGGGGAATCACTGATACGTCGGCGCTGCTGTCAACTAAAAAATCTTTTTGTGTACATCTGTCGGTCACTTGGAGGCGAAAAATATGGCACTTGGTGGAGAAATTTTCGCCAGAATCTCCCACCGGCCTACTAAGTCAATTGAGGGATTGTGCTGTCACCGTGTGCACTTGCCGCTGCTTATGTTTACACGGGTTGCGACATTTCCGCGCACTGTGCCCGTACTTCTTATGGTACCAGCACTCGTCGAAATTCGAGCCGTTTCTCCCATCTGATAATTCTTGACGACGCTGAGAACGATTACGAGCGGCAGTAGGTATACGAGCTCGCGAGCGTGATCGCATGGCAAATTGCTCAAATTTCTTACTAAGTTCCATGATAGCTGTACGTAGCTCGTCAATGTCATTGGCGGAGTCTGTGGTTACTTTACATACCTGTGATGGTGATAGAGCGTCTACAACTGAGTCAGCTATTTTAGTAAATTCTGCTGCTGTACCACTCGACGCTGCTACTACCGGCTGAGCAAACGTGGGCAATCGTTTTGTCCAAAGACCCTTAAGTGGGTCTTTGGACAAAGTGTCCTTTGCACTGCGGAGGATTTACTCCTTGAGTATTTATTTACCATTCTCGGTTAGGTGGCGTGTAGCTAGAGCCTTGATGATGCCTTTTATCTTATACGGACTAGAAGTGGTATCGGGTACTATTTCTACTAATCTGGCAAAGCTGTGTAGGATCGTGAATTCTATTGTTAGATATGTTTTTTCTGTTCGCAGACGAGAACATGTGTCTGATTTCGTGGTTAAATTTCTTGATTTTTCGTTTTTGGATTTTATTAGGTATCGCAATGTTGTTTTTTTTTCTACAAAACGTTTAGAGAGGCGAATGTCGTACATCTTTGTAATCGCTTTCATTTTTCTCGATCGACTCGGAACAAACCAATCTTAATCCCTCGAATTAATTGTTCTACCTTTAGCAGAGCCTTCATAGTGAGAATTGCTCGCTGGTGGAATGTGTTGCCGCATGACCTAAGAATCTTTTCACATTCTAATAATGTATTTCGACTTAAGCTTCGACAACATCTGACCCTGACTCATCTGCCGTGATTATCTTTTTGTTTGTGTGTGGAGTTGCGCTATTAATACTGGTTGCCATGCTTATATTTGTAGGGCTGGGGAGTCTCGAAAGGAAAGGAAATGAAATTGATGTAATCCTCTTGATCTTATCTTAGTATGTTGTTATTTTTTAAGTTGACTGATATAATTGAATTGTATTGTAGACTGAATTAAGAAGAATGAATATAATTTCTATGATGTCTGTTTCATTAATAATATTAAATTACATTGTAAATTGCATTATATAAGGATTTGAGTTGTATTATTATTTGAGTTACTCAGGTATATGCACTTATTAATCTACCTGTGCAGTACTACTTTATTTTGGCCTTGATGGCTTTTGTACTGCAATATGTCATAAATAAATAAATAAGTGCCGCATCACCTACCGACTTACCTGCCACTCGCTTCATTTCGAAAAAAAAGCTCGGAGGGCTTTTTGTCGCTTAGCGGCATTTCGGATAAGAGGCGATTAAGTCGCCTCTGCTCGCTGTCGGCAAAATGGTCTATAATTCTTCGTTTTACGTATTCGAAACGGTCGGTTGCTGGTAAGGCTGTGATGATATCAGTTAATTGAGCAATAGTTTCCGGCTTTAGCGGTGCAAGTACGGTGGCGGCTTTTTGCTTGTCAGAACCTATGCCCGAAGCACTGAACCAAAATTCCATGGATATAAACCAGGCCTCGATGTTTGTGTTGCACATTTCTGGAAATGGAAGTCGGGCATAAATGGCTGATATACTCCCGGTGGTGTTTCGTGCAGTCTGCGTTTTATCATCGTATTCAGAGGACGCTGTCGATAAATTGTTGGTTGCCATAATTTTTTAAAACGGGGTCACCAATTTGGCAATTATTTAGTTTATGTTATTTATTAAAACTGAGCAAAACTATATTTATTTGTACTATTACAGTTTAATATTAAATATTTTGATGTTCCACGTTCGTTCGTTGCCGACAGGTGAATAGATCGAGAAACTTCTTTTTTATTTCCTTTGCGCCCAACATGTGCTTTTTTACTTTTTGTACTCGTACCGATTACTATCGGTAATCGGTTAATAATACCTGGTAGTTACAGGGTGCCACATCACTCCCCTTGCTAGAAAAAAGCTATCGAAATCTGACCGGGAGCCTTACACGTCTTTCGCTTGTAGTCGTTTTACCGCCAGGTTCAGGTAGCTGGGTGTTTGATGTAGTAGGCGTATTTTTTGCACAGCTAGAAGGCGCTTGCGTCGGCGATATAGGAGTTGTATTATGTTCTGGAACGTATTGGGACGCGCGGTCGTTTACCGAGGGCATTAGTACTGCCTCATCCGATGAGCACGACTCCGATGATGGAAGAAAACAGGGTTTTAAACGATCGATACTGATGTTTGTTCTTCTATCTCGCAACAGCACTGTGAAAAATTTTGGGAACCTTTTTACAACCACGTAAGGACCGTCATACGGATGTGTAAGTGAGGGACGTATCGAGTCGTTTCGGACAAATACATGCGTTGATGACTGGAGATCTTTAGAAATGAATGGTGTTTTTGTGGAGTGGTGGGAAGTTTGTGTAGGCTGAAGATTTTTCATAGACTTTCGGAATTCTGTTACAAAGTTGCTAGAGGCTGTCGAAGGTGTGTTGTTTAAGAAAAATTCTCCTGGGATATTTAGGGTTGTACCATATACCAGTTCAGCCGGCGATGCATTTATATCCGGTTTAAAAACCACGCGAAGACCGAGTAGAATCATTGGCAGGTGATAAACCCATCTTGATGTGTTGTGACATAGAATGGCAGACTTAAATGTTCTGTGCCACCTTTCTATTAGGCCATTAGCCTGGGGGTGATACGCTGTTGTTCGTAAGTGCGTGGCTCCAATGGCTTGCATTAATTCAGTGAAAACGGATGACTCGAACTGTCTGCCTATATCGGATGTGATGCGATGTGGAACGCCGAATCTGAAAATCCAGTGGACAAGCAGCGCTTTTGGTACTGCTTCAGCAGAGGCGTCTGGCATCGGGGCAGCTTCGGGCCATCGTGTAAATCTGTCGATAATTGTTAAACGGTATCGTTGCCCTGCACACAATGGAAAAGGCCCAACGATATCGATATTAATATGTGAGAAACGTGTAGTCGGCGATTCGTACATGCCGGGTGTCGAAATAGTATGACGCTGCGTTTTCGAACGTTGACATGGTAAACATGTCCTGACAAAATTGGCGATTTATTTTCTCATGCCAGTCCAAACAAATCTTGAAGTCACTAATAACGTTGTAGCGCGAACCCCAGGATGCGATAAATTGTGTAAGGAGTTTAGTATTTGTCCTCGGAAATCTTTTGGAACGTACGGTCGAATACGTGAAGTTGATATATCACACACAATTTGTTCATCACATCCTAAAATATTCAAATACTTTAATATTAGTGAGTTATTAGACGTACCTTGATTTTTTAACATGTTTTGCAGCTCGACGTCAGCTTTTTGTGCTGTTGCTAAATTTTTAAAATCTATTGACTGTTGAGCAGAGTCACATGTAAAGTTTGTATTCTGGACAACGCGTCAGCCGCTGAATTTTCAATGCCAGGTATATGACGGATATCAGTTGTAAATTGACTGATAAAATCGAGTTGTCTCAGCTTCCGTGGCGATGCTTTTTCCAATTTCTGCTTGTAGGCGTATATCAGGGGGCGATGATCAGTGACTATGTAACAGGGGCGTCCTTCTATTTCATTTCGAAAATGGCATACTGCTTGGTATACGGCAGTTAATTCTCGGTCGTACGTTGAATATTTCTGCTGCGTCGGCGTTAGCTTTTTTGAATAGAAGGCTAACGGTTGCATGACCCCTTCAACCTTCTGATGCAATGCTGCTCCCACGGCTGTGTTTGACGCGTCGACGTAAATGGCCAGTTCTGCACCGGAGACGGGGTGAGACAATAACGTGGCGTTGCATAGCTCGTATTTACAATGCTCAAATGCATTATCGGCTTCGTCTGTCCATACAAATGTGGAGGTGTCGTTTTTTTTATTACCTGTAATCATACTTAGCAAAATCTTCTGGTAGGTTATAGTGTGCGGCAAAAACCTTCTGTAAAAGTTCATCATGCCAATGAACCTTTTAAGTTCTTGCGCGTTGCACGGCTTTTGATACTCTTTCATCACTGCTACTTTTTCGGGTGATGGTTTAATGCCTTCCGGTGTGACAAGGTGGCCAAGAAATGAAATTTCAGACTTACCAAACTCGCACTTTTTTAAATTAATTGCAAGCCGATTGTCTCGCAGGCGCTGAAATACCAAACGAAAGTCGTGATGATGCTGCTCTAACGTAGCAGAGGAAACGAAAATGTCGTCAATATACGGAAACACGAAATCCACACCCCTGAACACCTCGTTGAACAGACGCTGGAAGGTCTGCGCAGCATTTCGTAGGCCAAACGTCATGCGGTTGAACTCATATAACCCAAACGGGGTGCTTATTGCCGTTTTGGGTACATCGTCAGGGTGAATCGGAATTTGATGAAATGCCTTCTGGAAGTCAATTTTTGAAAACACTTTCATACCGTGTAAATTGCTCGTGAAATCCGATAAATAAGGCAGGGGGTACCGGTCTGGCAATGTCTGTGTGTTGAGAGCGCGATAGTCCCCACAAGGTCTCCATGTCCCATCGCTTTTTTTGACCATATGCAATGGGATACTCCAGTTACTACTGGACGGGTGGCATATTCCAGCTTCGGTGAGAAAATTAAATTAAATTCCTTTCTTGCAGCGGCGAGTTTTTCAGCTGTTAATCGGCGAGGACGGCAAAATGTGGGCTGGCCAGTTGTTTCTATTCGGTGAAATATTGTTGATTTAGTTCTGGATCCGTAAGGCGGGAGTATCGTGATGTCGCTAAATTCTTGTAAGAGATCTGCAAATGGGCTGTACGCGCTGAAAGTTTTGACGTAAGCGGTTCTTGTAGTCGACGGTAGCTGAGACTCGTGACCGGTAACGCTATCTACTAATCGGTTACGACGTAGATCTATCAATAAATCATAATATTTAATGAAGTCTGATCCTATTATTGGCGTTGTCACATCGGCAATGATAAATGGCCAAAAGAATTTTCGTTTTAAGCCGAGGTCTAACGTAAGGCGCGTTTCGCCTATAACGTTACAGATGTTGGGCAGATGTTTGTAGTTTTTGCAGAAAGGGGAATCACTGATACGTCGGCGCTGCTGTCAACTAAAAAATCTTTTTGTGTACATCTGTCGGTCACTTGGAGGCGAAAAATATGGCACTTGGTGGAGAAATTTTCGCCAGAATCTCCCACCGGCCTACTAAGTCAATTGAGGGATTGTGCTGTCACCGTGTGCACTTGCCGCTGCTTATGTTTACACGGGTTGCGACATTTCCGCGCACTGTGCCCGTACTTCTTATGGTACCAGCACTCGTCGAAATTCGAGCCGTTTCTCCCATCTGATAATTCTTGACGACGCTGAGAACGATTACGAGCGGCAGTAGGTATACGAGCTCGCGAGCGTGATCGCATGGCAAATTGCTCAAATTTCTTACTAAGTTCCATGATAGCTGTACGTAGCTCGTCAATGTCATTGGCGGAGTCTGTGGTTACTTTACATACCTGTGATGGTGATAGAGCGTCTACAACTGAGTCAGCTATTTTAGTAAATTCTGCTGCTGTACCACTCGACGCTGCTACTACCGGCTGAGCAAACGTGGGCAATCGTTTTGTCCAAAGACCCTTAAGTGGGTCTTTGGACAAAGTGTCCTTTGCACTGCGGAGGATTTACTCCTTGAGTATTTATTTACCATTCTCGGTTAGGTGGCGTGTAGCTAGAGCCTTGATGATGCCTTTTATCTTATACGGACTAGAAGTGGTATCGGGTACTATTTCTACTAATCTGGCAAAGCTGTGTAGGATCGTGAATTCTATTGTTAGATATGTTTTTTCTGTTCGCAGACGAGAACATGTGTCTGATTTCGTGGTTAAATTTCTTGATTTTTCGTTTTTGGATTTTATTAGGTATCGCAATGTTGTTTTTTTTTCTACAAAACGTTTAGAGAGGCGAATGTCGTACATCTTTGTAATCGCTTTCATTTTTCTCGATCGACTCGGAACAAACCAATCTTAATCCCTCGAATTAATTGTTCTACCTTTAGCAGAGCCTTCATAGTGAGAATTGCTCGCTGGTGGAATGTGTTGCCGCATGACCTAAGAATCTTTTCACATTCTAATAATGTATTTCGACTTAAGCTTCGACAACATCTGACCCTGACTCATCTGCCGTGATTATCTTTTTGTTTGTGTGTGGAGTTGCGCTATTAATACTGGTTGCCATGCTTATATTTGTAGGGCTGGGGAGTCTCGAAAGGAAAGGAAATGAAATTGATGTAGTCCTCTTGATCTTATCTTAGTATGTTGTTATTTTTTAAGTTGACTGATATAATTGAATTGTATTGTAGACTGAATTAAGAAGAATGAATATAATTTCTATGATGTCTGTTTCATTAATAATATTAAATTACATTGTAAATTGATTTGCATTATATAAGGATTTGGATTGTATTATTATTTGAGTTACTCAGGTATATGCACTTATTAATCTACCTGTGCAGTACTACTTTATTTTGGCCTTGATGGCTTTTGTACTGCAATATGTCATAAATAAATAAATAAGTGCCGCATCACCTACCGACTTACCTGCCACTCGCTTCATTTCGAAAAAAAAGCTCGGAGGGCTTTTTGTCGCTTAGCGGCATTTCGGATAAGAGGCGATTAAGTCGCCTCTGCTCGCTGTCGGCAAAATGGTCTATAATTCTTCGTTTTACGTATTCGAAACGGTCGGTTGCTGGTAAGGCTGTGATGATATCAGTTAATTGAGCAATAGTTTCCGGCTTTAGCGGTGCAAGTACGGTGGCGGCTTTTTGCTTGTCAGAACCTATGCCCGAAGCACTGAACCAAAATTCCATGGATATAAACCAGGCCTCGATGTTTGTGTTGCACATTTCTGGAAATGGAAGTCGGGCATAAATGGCTGATATACTCCCGGTGGTGTTTCGTGCAGTCTGCGTTTTATCATCGTATTCAGAGGACGCTGTCGATAAATTGTTGGTTGCCATAATTTTTTAAAACGGGGTCACCAATTTGGCAATTATTTAGTTTATGTTATTTATTAAAACTGAGCAAAACTATATTTATTTGTACTATTACAGTTTAATATTAAATATTTTGATGTTCCACGTTCGTTCGTTGCCGACAGGTGAATAGATCGAGAAACTTCTTTTTTATTTCCTTTGCGCCCAACATGTGCTTTTTTACTTTTTGTACTCGTACCGATTACTATCGGTAATCGGTTAATAATACCTGGTAGTTACAGGGTGCCACATCACTCCCCTTGCTAGAAAAAAGCTATCGAAATCTGACCGGGAGCCTTACACGTCTTTCGCTTGTAGTCGTTTTACCGCCAGGTTCAGGTAGCTGGGTGTTTGATGTAGTAGGCGTATTTTTTGCACAGCTAGAAGGCGCTTGCGTCGGCGATATAGGAGTTGTATTATGTTCTGGAACGTATTGGGACGCGCGGTCGTTTACCGAGGGCATTAGTACTGCCTCATCCGATGAGCACGACTCCGATGATGGAAGAAAACAGGGTTTTAAACGATCGATACTGATGTTTGTTCTTCTATCTCGCAACAGCACTGTGAAAAATTTTGGGAACCTTTTTACAACCACGTAAGGACCGTCATACGGATGTGTAAGTGAGGGACGTATCGAGTCGTTTCGGACAAATACATGCGTTGATGACTGGAGATCTTTAGAAATGAATGGTGTTTTTGTGGAGTGGTGGGAAGTTTGTGTAGGCTGAAGATTTTTCATAGACTTTCGGAATTCTGTTACAAAGTTGCTAGAGGCTGTCGAAGGTGTGTTGTTTAAGAAAAATTCTCCTGGGATATTTAGGGTTGTACCATATACCAGTTCAGCCGGCGATGCATTTATATCCGGTTTAAAAACCACGCGAAGACCGAGTAGAATCATTGGCAGGTGATAAACCCATCTTGATGTGTTGTGACATAGAATGGCAGACTTAAATGTTCTGTGCCACCTTTCTATTAGGCCATTAGCCTGGGGGTGATACGCTGTTGTTCGTAAGTGCGTGGCTCCAATGGCTTGCATTAATTCAGTGGAAACGGATGACTCGAACTGTCTGCCTATATCGGATGTGATGCGATGTGGAACGCCGAATCTGAAAATCCAGTGGACAAGCAGCGCTTTTGGTACTGCTTCAGCAGAGGCGTCTGGCATCGGGGCAGCTTCGGGCCATCGTGTAAATCTGTCGATAATTGTTAAACGGTATCGTTGCCCTGCACACAATGGAAAAGGCCCAACGATATCGATATTAATATGTGAGAAACGTGTAGTCGGCGATTCGTACATGCCGGGTGTCGAAATAGTATGACGCTGCGTTTTCGAACGTTGACATGGTAAACATGTCCTGACAAAATTGGCGATTTCTTTTCTCATGCCAGTTCAAACAAATCTTGAAGTCACTAATAACGTTGTAGCGCGAACCCCAGGATGCGATAAATTGTGTAAGGAGTTTAGTATTTGTCCTCGGAAATCTTTTGGAACGTACGGTCGAATACGTGAAGTTGATATATCACACACAATTTGTTCATCACATCCTAAAATATTCAAATACTTTAATATTAGTGAGTTATTAGACGTACCTTGATTTTTTAACATGTTTTGCAGCTCGACGTCAGCTTTTTGTGCTGTTGCTAAATTTTTAAAATCTATTGACTGTTGAGCAGAGTCACATGTAAAGTTTGTATTCTGGACAACGCGTCACCCGCTGAATTTTCAATGCCAGGTATATGACGGATATCAGTTGTAAATTGACTGATAAAATCGAGTTGTCTCAGCTTCCGTGGCGATGCTTTTTCCAATTTCTGCTTGTAGGCGTATATCAGGGGGCGATGATCAGTGACTATGTAACAGGGGCGTCCTTCTATTTCATTTCGAAAATGGCATACTGCTTGGTATACGGCAGTTAATTCTCGGTCGTACGTTGAATATTTCTGCTGCGTCGGCGTTAGCTTTTTTGAATAGAAGGCTAACGGTTGCATGACCTCTTCAACCTTCTGAAGCAATGCTGTTCCCACGGCTGTGTTTGACGCGTCGACGTAAATGGCCAGTTCTGCACCGGAGACGGGGTGAGACAATAACGTGGCGTTGCATAGCTCGTATTTACAATGCTCAAATGCATTATCGGCTTCGTCTGTCCATACCAATGTGGAGGTGTCGTTTTTTTATTACCTGTAATCATACTTAGCAAAATCTTCTGGTAGGTTATAGTGTGCGGCAAAAACCTTCTGTAAAAGTTCATCATGCCAATGAACCTTTTAAGCTCTTGCGCGTTGCACGGCTTTTGATACTCTTTCATCACTGCTACTTTTTCGGGTGATGGTTTAATGCCTTCCGGTGTGACAAGGTGGCCAAGAAATGAAATTTCAGACTTACCAAACTCGCACTTTTTTAAATTAATTGCAAGCCGATTTTCTCGCAGGCGCTGAAATACCAAACGAAAGTCGTGATGATGCTGCTCTAACGTAGCAGAGGAAACGAAAATGTCGTCAATATACGGAAACACGAAATCCACACCCCTGAACACCTCGTTGAACAGACGCTGGAAGGTCTGCGCAGCATTTCGTAGGCCAAACGTCATGCGGTTGAACTCATATAACCCAAATGGGGTGCTTATTGCCGTTTTGGGTACATCGTCAGGGTAAATCGGAATTTGATGAAATGCCTTCTGGAGGTCAATTTTTGAAAACACTTTCATACCGTGTAAATTGCTCGTGAAATCCGATAAATAAGGCAGGGGGTACCGGTCTGGCAATGTCTGTGTGTTGAGAGCGCGATAGTCCCCACAAGGTCTCCATGTCCCATCGCTTTTTTTGACCATATGCAATGGGCTACTCCAGTTACTACTGGACGGGTGGCATATTCCAGCTTCGGTGAGAAAATTAAATTAAATTCCTTTCTTGCAGCGGCGAGTTTTTCAGCTGTTAATCGGCGAGGACGGCAAAATGTGGGCTGGCCAGTTGTTTCTATTCGGTGAAATATTGTTGATTTAGTTCTGGATCCGTAAGGCGGGAGTATCGTGATGTCGCTAAATTCTTGTAAGAGATCTGCAAATGGGCTGTACGCGCTGAAAGTTTTGACGTAAGCGGTTCTTGTAGTCGACGGTAGCTGAGACTCGTGACCGGTAACGCTATCTACTAATCGGTTACGACGTAGATCTATCAATATATCATAATATTTAATGAAGTCTGACCCTATTATTGGCGTTGTCACATCGGCAATGATAAATGGCCAAAAGAATTTTCGTTTTAAGCCGAGGTCTAACGTAAGGCGCGTTTCGCCTATAACCTTGATCGGCGAACCATTTGCCGCATATAACGTTACAGCTGTTGGGCAGATGTTTGTAGTTTTTGCAGAAAGGGGAATCACTGATACGTCGGCGCTGCTGTCAACTAAAAAATCTTTTTGTGTACATCTGTCGGTCACTTGGAGGCGAAAAATATGGCACTTGGTGCAGAAATTTTCGCCAGAATCTCCCACCGGCCTACTAAGTCAATTGAGGGATTGTGCTGTCACCGTGTGCACTTGCCGCTGCTTATGTTTACACGGGTTGCGACATTTCCGCGCACTGTGCCCGTACTTCTTACGGTACCAGCACTCGTCGAAATTCGAGCCGTTTCTCCCATCTGATAATTCTTGACGACGCTGAGAACGATTACGAGCGGCAGTAGGTATACGAGCTCGCGAGCGTGATCGCATGGCAAATTGCTCAAATTTCTTACTAAGTTCCATGATAGCTGTACGTAGCTCGTCAATGTCATTGGCGGAGTCTGTGGTTACTTTACATACCTGTGATGGTGATAGAGCGTCTACAACTGAGTCAGCTATTTTAGTAAATTCTGCTGCTGTACCACTCGACGCTGCTACTACCGGCTGAGCAAACGTGGGCAATCGTTTTGTCCAAAGACCCTTAAGTGGGTCTTTGGACAAAGTGTCCTTTGCACTGCGGAGGATTTACTCCTTGAGTATTTATTTACCATTCTCGGTTAGGTGGCGTGTAGCTAGAGCCTTGATGATGCCTTTTATCTTATACGGACTAGAAGTGGTATCGGGTACTATTTCTACTAATCTGGCACAGCTGTGTAGGATCGTGAATTCTATTGTTAGATATGTTTTTTCTGTTCGCAGACGAGAACATGTGTCTGATTTCGTGGTTAAATTTCTTGATTTTTCGTTTTTGGATTTTATTAGGTATCGCAATGTTGTTTTTTTTTTACAAAACGTTTAGAGAGGCGAATGTCGTACATCTTTGTAATCGCTTTCATTTTTCTCGATCGACTCGGAACAAACCAATCTTAATCCCTCGAATTAATTGTTCTACCTTTAGCAGAGCCTTCATAGTGAGAATTGCTCGCTGGTGGAATGTATTGCTGCATGACCTAAGAATCTTTTCACATTCTAATAATGTATTTCGACTTAAGCTTCGACAACATCTGACCCTGACTCATCTGCCGTGATTATCTTTTTGTTTGTGTGTGGAGTTGCGCTATTAATACTGGTTGCCATGCTTATATTTGTAGGGCTGGGGAGTCTCGAAAGGAAAGGAAATGAAATTGATGTAGTCCTCTTGATCTTATCTTAGTATGTTGTTATTTTTTAAGTTGACTGATATAATTGAATTGTATTGTAGACTGAATTAAGAAGAATGAATATAATTTCTATGATGTCTGTTTCATTAATAATATTAAATTACATTGTAAATTGATTTGCATTATATAAGGATTTGAATTGTATTATTATTTGAGTTACTCAGGTATATGCACTTATTAATCTACCTGTGCAGTACTACTTTATTTTGGCCTTGATGGCTTTTGTACTGCAATATGTCATAAATAAATAAATAAGTGTCGCATCACCTACCGAGTTACCTGCCACTCGCTTCATTTCGAAAAAAAAGCTCGGAGGGCTTTTTGTCGCCTAGCGGCATTTCGGATAAGAGGCGATTAAGTCGCCTCTGCTCGCTGTCAGCAAAATGGTCTATAATTCTTCGTTTTACGTATTCGAAACGGTCGGTTGCTGGTAAGGCTGTGATATCAGTTAATTGAGCAATAGTTTCCGGCTTTAGCGGTGCAAGTACGGTGGCGGCTTTTTGCTTGTCAGAACCTATGCCCGAAGCACTGAACCAAAATTCCATGGATATAAACCAGGCCTCGATGTTTGTGTTGCACATTTCTGGAAATGGAAGTCGGGCATAAATGGCTGATATACTCCCGGTGGTGTTTCGTGCAGTCTGCGTTTTATCATCGTATTCAGAGGACGCTGTCGATAAATTGTTGGTTGCCATAATTTTTTAAAACGGGGTCACCAATTTGGCAATTATTTAGTTTATGTTATTTATTAAAACTGAGCAAAACTATATTTATTTGTACTATTACAGTTTAATATTAAATATTTTGATGTTCCACGTTCGTTCGCTGCCGACAGGTGAATAGATCGAGAAACTTCTTTTTTATTTCCTTTGCGCCCAACATGTGCTTTTTTACTTTTTGTTCTCGTACCGATTACTATCGGTAGTCGGTTAATAATACCTGGTAGTTACAGGGTGCCACATATATACAATTGTTGCATCTGCGGTCATCTTTACTCAACAAAATTTTTTAAGAAAAGAAATTGTGAATTAAAGTTGCCTAGTTTGTGCGCAAATCATACAACTCGGCAAGCCAACGTGTTGTAACGACGGTCGCACGGTCTATGGCATGGGTAACTTAATATCAAATATTCTTCTCTCATATGAACATATTCACGCTGTCAGTCGTAAAGCAGCTCTGGGCTGAAGAACAGCTCCCGCGTCATTGTAATTATTTCTTAACTACGGTCTTTGCAAGTTTTGCGTCGCACTAGCACCGGTTAGCGGTTCGCTTCAACTAACTGTATCGGATTACAGTTTTTTAGAGTTATTTCGTTGTTAACCACGCTGCAACTTCCTATGTGAAGGCATAGCTCGATATAGGTAGTCACAGCGACGCTACAAACGTACTGTTAATATCATCTTGGCCATATGGTCTCCGTCACCCATGCCCATGCTGTGCGTTCTATTGTTTGCAAATTTTTAAGCAAAACACAACAAAAAAACCGAATGAATTGTAGTAATATAATTGTTTTAAGCAATTTCTTTACATTTGTTTACTTCTGGAATACGTTTTCTTAAATCTATATAACGTGAGCCTACGATCGATATCAATACCAAGGTATTTGACTTCACTATGTTGCGGAACAATATGGTTGTTGATTTTAATAGCCGAACATGTTTCTCTGCGTAGTGTGAATGTAACATGCGTACATTTTTGTTCATTTACGTTGATTTTCCAAAGTTTCAGCCATTTTTCCAATATAAGAATATGTTCTTGCAAATTTTGTGGTGCTAATTTATAGTCTTCATGGACACTGATAAATGCTGTATCATCTGCAAAAGTTGAAGTGTGAGTTTTGCAGCTCGTTGGCATGTCTGAAGCATAAATCAAATATAAAGTTGGACCCAACATGCTACCTTGGGGAAATCCAGCTTCGATTGGCTGAGCCAAGCTTTTGAAATCACCTTCCTTAACGACGAATTTCCGGTCATATAAGTAGCTCTCTAACAGCTTGTGTGTGTTTGCACGCTGGTTTAATTTTATTTTATGAGTTAAGCCTTCGTGCCACACTTTGTCAAAAGCTTTGGAAACGTCAATAAATAGAGCTGAGCAATATTTTTTATCTTCGAACGCGTTTCTGATAACATTCACTAGCCTGTGTGTCTGTTCTATGGTGCTATGCTTAGCCCTAAAACTGAATTGATGGTTAGAAATACATCCTACTTCATTTAAGATTGAGTTCAACTTCGTCATTAGCAATTTCTCGAACAGCTTTGAAACTGTTGGCAATAGACTTATTGGCCTATATGACTCAACTTTTGTAGGATCCTTTCCTGGTTTGGCTATCATTGTAATGACAGACACCTTTCACTCAGTAGGAAAATACTCAAGACGTAAAATAGCATTAAAAATAAAAAGGACGATTCTTTTAGCTACTCGGAGTAACTGCACAAGCATTTTGTTGGTAATTTTATCAATACCTCGAGCTTTTCTGGGGTTTAAGTTACTAATAGCACCCTCAACATCTTGAAAACGAAGTCTAAAAGATACGAAAGGTCTAACGGCATATCAGCTTCATCATTCAGTGCGTCAATGGCAAACACGTTTCTCAAATGATTAGCGTACAGCATCCCCTTTTCGGAATCACTTCTGGCACAGTCCTCAAAACCGTTAAATACCGGTCGAATAATAACCGTTCAATCACCTTAGTGTGTATATTCATATGATAGTTTTAAACTCGCAAGCTAGGAAATTAAAGGAACAAAGCCAATATGTAGGATTTGATAGATAGCAAATAAAATATTTATTTGTCAAAACAAATATTTCCTTTAATAAAAAATTGATGTTTTAACGAGTCATCAACAACATCGAGTTGAGGAGCGAAAACAGCACAAGCATGCACAAAATACGCGGTAAGGTACATTAACAGACTTGAGTCTCACCCGAATCCTCTCGCACGTAGCATCCTTAACTTTGGCGTCCACACTCGACTGAGAAGGATGGACACCCTTGCAACCATCAGAGCATTGGGAAGGTGATATACCACCAAAATACACGCAAGGAGCAACTTTTCGTCTAGTATTGGATGGACCTAAGTAAAAAAAATTTTTTCAATATTAAATAATTTTTTTCTATATTTTTAGTTTAAAGATTTAATTTAATTTTTTAGTTTTTAAGATTGGCATACTTATTAGCTTTGTTCGAGGAAATTCCGGGTAAAATGAGAGCAAACAAAAAATACTCTCAGAAAACAACAAATTTGCCAAAAATTGCTGGAACACAAAAAACCACATTTCAAGCCCGAAATTAAATATCAGCTGTTGTTTATTTATACAATTTTAAAATTCAGTGTTCTCAGCTTCTAAATTATACAACGCACTGAAATCCAATAAAAAATGCGTACTTTTACAAAAATATACGGGGAAAAAATTAACAAAAAAATTTATTTTATAATATTCGCCTTAATAAAAAAATTGTATTTTTTTTATATTTATGAGCAAAATAAATATGTATCGCTTAGTTATTTTTCGAATTTTGTTCGATTTAAAAAATAAATTAATTTTCAATTATTACGTTTATGTACAGCCTACTAGAAAACTATTGTCGAAAACTTGACCTCGTATGTAAATGTATAAACAAAGTTTTTTATTCAATAAATTGTTGCATATTTAGTTTGTGGTTTTAACAAATTTCATATAACTTCAATTTTTTATAGATTTTTACAAGTTATTAGCAAAATAAAAATAAAATTTGTAAAATTTTGGTACAAGAAATCGAGATCAGTGCCAGCAACAATTTATTGAATAAGCCAAACCAAAAATGCAAAAAATATATATAAACTATTTTTTTAAATACGTAGCTATCAGTACAGATTGTTTCAATCCTATTAAAAGAAAATGCACTAAAAATTAAATAAAAGCATCGTGCACTGATTTAAAAGTTTTTTGTGTGATTTTTAAAAACCACTAATATCGGTGTGAAAAGCGTTGAGGTGACAGCGCTGTTGCAATTCAAACGAACATTTATGACAATTTATTTAAACATTTTGAGCTAAATAAAAACGGAAAATAACTTATTTAAGTATAACTTATTTAAATATAACGTATTGTTATATTTTCAAATATGGTTTTTTATGATTTGCACTTTGGTGTTTTATTTTCATAAATAAACATCTGATTAAATGATAAAAAAATTTACCATTTTGCATGGAAAAAAGTACGGGTAAAGTCTGGTAAAATGAGAAACACAAAGTACTCTCAGAAGCTTTCTTATTTACCCAATTTTCAGCACAAGAAACAATTTTCGTGCAAATTGGGAGCCGCGGGTTCCCGCGGTAACGACGTCGAACACAACTATTGTTAGTTCTTATAGAAGATACAATAAATAATTAAATTGTTAAAAAAAAAAATAAAACAAACAAAAAATCAAGCTTCTGGAAAGCTACTTATTGGACGGAAATTTGTTATCAGAGAAGGCAACTTTATAAGCCCAACTCAGCCAACCGAGGCAGGAGTTCCCCAAGGCAGCATTCTGGGACCCACTTATATTTAATTTACGCCTCTGACATGGCAGAGGCGTGTCATCTGCAACCTTTGCAGATGACACAGCGTTTTTGAGTGTTCATGAAAACCACTAATTAGCTTCACGAAATTTACAGGAATATATTTCAATATTAGAAAAAGGGCTAAAACACAATGCGTAAGCAAACATGTTCGGCTATCCAAATTAACAATACACATATTCCGCAGCACAATGAAGTCAAGTACCTTGGTATTCGCCTGGACCGTAGGCTAACGTGAAAGCCTCACATTGATGCGAAAGTCAATCAGTTGAAATTAAAAGCAGCACAACTAAATTGGATTATGGACAGAAATTCGACATTAAAACTGGATTGCAAACTTTTGTTATATAACGCAATTTTAAAGCCTGTATGATGCTACGGAAATCCTTTATGGGGAACCGCCTCAACATGTAACATTGAAAAAATTCAAAAACGACAAAACCAAATTCTTCGTACGATTACTGCAGCTCCATGGTACGTAAGAAACTCACAAATTCACCAGGATCTGTGTTTTCCGCTGGTACAATTTTCTAAATACACGACAAGGTATATCAGTAAACTGGAACTTCACCCAAACAATCTTGGGCGCAATATACTTAATTTTGGCGACCACACTCAGCTTAGAAGAAGGGATACCGTTGCCACCATCAGATTGCTCAATAGGTGATTTTACCGAAATAGCTTCCATATAATAAAACTTTTTGTCTAGCATTGGCCGGACTTAAGTAAAAAGCACATATTTTAATTTTAAATTTAGTATTAAGATTTGAATACTTATTGTTAGTTCATTTTGAAGATTCAATAAATAAAAAAAAAAATGAAAGTTTCTGATATCGGTCTATATATACCCGAGATATAGCCTAAACCGGATTGAAAATGTCGCGTAGGCAAATTTAAACAACTTTGTTAAAAGCAGTTCTGGTAATAAAAGAAGGTTATATAAATATGGAAAATGAAAATTGCCAATATTGGGCCTTAACCTTTTTTTTTCATGAAAATGTCGTGTAAGCGAACTTAATTTTTTTTTTGCTTAGAAGCAGTTCTGGTAATAAAATGAAGTTATATAAATATGGAAAATATCAGTTCATATATTCCCGAGGTATAGCCTGAAACCATTTTTCCACTAACATATTCCTTTTTTGCTGCAAAGCAATTATTGTTATAAAAGAAGATTACTAAAATACAGAAAATAGAAAATTACGCTATCGGTTCATATATAACCGAGATATACTTAAGTAGCTTAAACAAACTTTTCCATGAAAATGTCCATGAAAGATTTCTTTTTTGGAATGGTGATTACAAGGCAAAAATATTTTTTTTTTAATTCTTTGTCCGGAAATTTGGTGGTAAATTGGGTGAGTGCAAGTTCACTTTGGCCTTAAAACGCAAACCAGCTTTTGCTATTTGATAGTGTCCGGATAACACTATTCATTCGCTACAGTCAATTCATTGCCTTTTACATTAAGATTGGGCACAAAACCCAGACACACTTGCTTGTTAAATATACTTTGCCTCTGAACCTTATTCGGCTGTATAAACGTTATATCTGTGGTATAAACAGGGCTGGGCAAAATACTCATTTTAAGTATTTCAAATACAAGATACAAAATACTTCCCAGTTGTGTATTTCAAATACAAGATACAAAATACTTTCAAGTTGTGTATTTTAAATACAAAATACTTTCCAGCTGTGTATTTTAAATACAAAATACAACTAAAAACTACAAATACTTTTTTGTCTTCCGATCTCATAAGAATATACCACTCTGGTCTTAGATAAATATTTTATTTTATATATGCACTTAAACTAAGTTGCATATTGTCACATACAACTTAAAAGGGCGTAACTGGCAAAGTATTGAAAGCCTATTAAAAATTATGGATAGTTGTATTATTGATAATAACTAGACTAGACTAGAATTTTTTTTGTCAGTTATACTCTTTTTCTTTTTAGGCGACAATATACATATATGTTTATACTTACAACTGCATATATACTTATCATGTATTCAAATACTAGAAATAAAGCTGTGTGATATTATATAAAATGTGGTATATTTTTTTTTATTATATATATTTAACATTCTATACATTTTACATATATACACGTGTGATATAAGTGTTTACATTCATGTGATTGTTCTAAACTTGCCAACTGGGAAATTAATAATATTTAGGATTTAATAGATAGCAAATAAAAGATTCATTCGGCAAAACAAGTATTTCCTTTAATGAAACAAGATAATTTAATAAGTCATCCGACAAACAACCTCTTGTTGGGGAGTAAAAAAAATATTTCTACAGGTTCTGCGGAACCTGCTGCCAAATTCTATAAATGCATAAAAACAATAAAATTCTTATCATCTTTACTGCAACTACTACTTCTTCTATTGCATCCATGTTCGGTTTCACGTTCTTTCTCTAAGGTATCTATTGCAAGGTTTTGAATTCGTTGCCTCTCTTTTAATGAGATGATTTCTGGTGACCAGTGTATTTTGGAACTAGGGTGGACGCCAATATGGCTCTATTTGCTTCAGGTGTCGTTATATGTCCTTTCTAAGCTCTCCATTAGTTTTGTTAAAATACAACTGAAATACCTCAAATTATTGTATTTGCAATCGATAAAATCTGGTTCTCACCGACATTAAGGTAGGCAAAAGTTTTCATAATAAAAATTATTTCCCTGTATATAATACAAAGCGTTGGGAAAAGGCTGGTGGCGAATATGTGAAAATTCCTATTGATATCACCTGATTAGTGTAAAATGTATTTGCTCTGGACAAGAAAATTGAAAGCTGAATTGCGGTATTGCAAAATAATAAACATTTTAGTGGTCGCAGTTTCTAGCAATTTTAGCTTTTGTGTGAAAAAACTTATTTTGAACTTTTAATAAATAAATGTATTTTGTAAAAATGTATTTTTAAGCCATATGTATTTGAAATACAAGATACAAAATACTTTTGAGTTATGTATTTGAAATACACAATACTAAATACTTTCAGGTTGGGTATTTGAAATACAGATACAAAATACGTATTTGTATTTCAAATACATGTATTTCAAATACTGCCCAGCCCTGGGTATAAATACATTGTAACGACACTTACGCTTTATGCTGGGATAGCTCAGCGTGGTCCAGGGTCGTTTCAATAAAAGAAATCAAAAACAAAGAAAACAAAGAATTAGTCTTCAGTGTGGTTTCTTTATTCAAATAAACTAATACAAAATATTCCTTATGTGTTTGGTCACATGCGGCAGTGGCACCACGTACGGCTGACGTTGGCGGGGGGTTGCGGTCTGCTATGGAGGAATTTAAAACTCCTGTGGCGGATGGTGGAGGTATTAATAACACCTTCACGCTCCGTCTCCCTCCAACGTTGGCAAACTGTTCTCAGGAGAATTCAAAACTCTCCCTCGAATACCAACCTGACGATGAGGCAAACCAGGCAAAGATGAACCACTCCAGAGTAAAATTTTAGGAATTAAGAACTCCTCACTACCCCTTATTGGTACTTTGCCATGGCTATGGGCACTCAAAAAAAACTATATGCTTTGAATTAGAATTAAAAACTCTTCTTCAAGGCACTTCTTACCTGCAGGTCGTCCACTTGCCTACATTACATGTAACTTATTATACTAAATTAATTATTAATTCAAAAGTAAATATAACAACGCTTCTTGCGTTAATAATAATTGGAATAAAAAAAAATAGCTCAGCGTAGTCCAGGGTCGTTTCAATAAAGGAAACAAAGAAAAACAAAGAATTAGTCTTCAGTGTGGTTTCTTTATTTAAATAAACTAATACAGAATCTTCCTTATGTGTTTGGTCACGTGCGGCTGTGGCACCACCTACGGCTGACGTTGGAGCGAGGTGGCGGGCTGCTATGGAGGAATTGAAAACTCCTGCACGGACGCACTCGCTTCCCCACCGACCCACTACCTCTGGTGTCGCGCTGGAGTGGAATTAAAAACTCCTCTGGTGGATGGTGAAGGTATTAATAACACCTGCACTCTCCGTCGCCCTTTAACGTTGGCAAAATGTTCTCAGGAGAATTCAAAACTCTCCCTCGAATACCAACCTGACGATTAGGCAAACCAGGCAAAGATGAACCACTCCAGAGTAAAATGTTAGGAATTAAGAGCTCCTCACTACCCCTTATTGGTTCCTTGCCACAGCTATGGTCACTCAAAAAATACCGTAAATGCTTTGGATTAGAATTAAAAACTCTGTTTTAAGGCACTTCACAACTATGACTACTCAAAAAACTAGATGCTTTGAATTAGAATTAAAAACTCTGTTTCAAGGCACTTCACAACTATAGCTACTCAAAAAAACTAGATGCTTCGAATTAGAATTAAAAACTCTTCTTTAAGGGACTTCTTACCTGCAGGCCGGCCACTTAACAAACTGCCCAAAATGTTCTGATACTCGTGCTTTTATACCCTAATCTGAGCACACATACACGTACTAACACCTACGAGCGACCATATGTGTGGCTGCGTTTAGCATACATTGTCTCATGGTTGCTATTCGTTCATGGTGTGGTGGTGCCATCTATGCTGACCGTTAATTTTAAACACAATTTTAAAACATGTAAATTATTATCATCAATTCATGATTACAAACAAATAATAAGAAGATATCGATAACTTCACGAATAATAATAAAGAAATATATATATATATATATATATATATATATATATATATATATATATATATATATATATATATATATATATATATATATATATATATATATATATATATATATATATATATATATATATATATATATATATATATATATATATATATATATATATATATATATATAAATTCATTACGTAGATAATCATAACTAAATATAACTGTGCTTCTTGCACGAACAATAAGCAAATATATATAAATTCATTAAAAATATACAATATGGATATGTCTGGAAAACAGGATGTGCCTACACTGGTGTTGCTTCAAAACGAGGCCTCCGACTTTGAGCGTTACACTGCCTCCTCCGTTATGGGCAACAAAATTCTTCAGTTTTGTTGAGCGTATGTTCTGAGTGCGGCACGGTAGTCTGTAATGAAACCATAAGGTGGGATTAGTCAGGACAAACAAAAAAAAAATTCACTGAGTGGAAACCCAGGTTTTAGTTCCCATAATACGGCTTAAGGCCACTGATGTGGGAGGTTCGTTAATCCCTTTGATCTTTACCCACAAATTTTACTATTGCGGGCGATATAAATTCTTTTACGACAAAAGGCCCCCCGTATTTTGGTGCGAGCTTTGCCGCAAAATTATCGATTGCCTTGGACAATGGGTGTTGGCGGACCAGCACCTGATCTCCGACACTCGGTTTCCATTTTCGACGTCGCAAATTATAATGCCGTTGTTGACGTTGTGATGCTTTTTCCAAATTTCTCCGGACAGTTTTAAACACTTCCTGCAGCTCTAAGGCACGCTCCTCCGTTGTTGGGTTCCGGGCTCCCGTCCCCGTAGCGACTTCATCATATAGTGCTTTTGGCAGACGGGGTTCTCGTCCCTGAGTTAAATATGCTGGCGTATACCCTGTCGATTCCGATCTACTGGTGTTGATTGCCAACATGATTTCGGGAAGGTTTTCGTCCCATGACCCGTGGCCCGCGAACTGCGCTAGCATCGTCTTTATCGTGCGATTTGCGCGTTCTGTCGGGTTCTCTTGGGGAGTGTATGGAGCCGTGAACTCTTGTCGGATACCGTTTTCCTCCAAGCATCTGCGGAATACTCGGGAGGTAAATTGACTTCCGTTGTCGGTGATGATTCGCTTCGGGACCCCGTATCTGGCCACAACGCGCTCTCGGAGCGCTTTGCAGAGTCCTTCTCCGGTGGCTTTTCGAAATGGCACCAGCTCACACCATTTGGAGAAGGCGTCAAAAAAAACCAACAACATGGTATTTCCGTGCCAGGTCCGAGGGAGGAGTCCCATAAAGTCGGCGCAAAGGGTTGCCCACGGTTCCTCTGGGATCCTAGTTAGCATTTCGCCTGCCGGTCGTTGCTGTGAGATTTTATACCTTTGGCGGTAGTTGCACTTTCGTACATAATCTTCAACGTCTTTTGCCATTCCTGGCCAGTAATACCTCTCAGCAATCTTGTTCAGGGTTTTCCTAGTGCCGAAGTGCCCGCCGGCAGCACTATCATGGTTTTCGATTATTACTTTTTCCCTAAGGGCGGTCGCGACACACAACTTCCATGGCGTACAACCTTCCCTGTTTGCATTACGACCCGAACGCCTGTACAGCTCGTTATTTATTATTGCCCAGTTGGGCCAATTTTCCGGACTCTGGTGTATTCGCTCCATCTGTTTTCTCACCCAGTTACATTTGATGGCTTCTGCTGTTTGCAGAATCTGTACAGATGGTACTGGTTGGCGTGAGAGAGCATCGGCCACCACATTTTGTTGGCCTTTCCGGTACTTAATGTCAAACTGATACTGCTTTAGCTCGAGCGCCCATCGCGCTAATCTGCCGGTCGGATTATCGATGGTATTTAGCCACTTCAGCGCCAAATGATCGGTCATGACTGTAAATCGATACCCTTCTATATAGGGTCTCATTTTGCGAATGCCCCAAATTATGGCTAAACATTCCTTTTCAGTTGCTGAATAATTTTTCTCGGCCCCATTTAGGTGCCGGCTGGCATACGCTATGACTCTTTCCTGATTCTCTAACGTTTGTGTTAGTACCGCCCCTAGTCCATAGTCGCTGGCGTCGGTTTGTAGCACGAATGTTTGTGTAAAATCGGGGCAGGCTAGTATTGGCGCAAGTTAAGGTCAGTCTCAGGGACACCACAACAGTAAACATGTCTAGACAAGTACAAGTAACATAAAGACAAATAATATTGGAAAACACATATTAGTAAGAAAAGCATAAAGAAACTAAGTAATATTGTAAACAAATAAAAATAGAGACTTAAAGATAAACATGTAACACTTAAGTATAAGACAATAAAAAAGATAAATATTGTAAACAAGTAAATATTGTAAGTAGAGATTAGGACACTTAAAGATAAACATGTAACACTTAAGTATAATACAGTAAAAAGAGATAAAGAAAAAGTTGTAAACAACCCTTAACATAAAAAGACAACAAAACATGATCCCAATACCCATGGTTGATAACATGTTTTCAGTGAACATTACTTTGATCAATCCGAACAAAGGAGATAGTCTAAGTAAGATTATTATTTAAAGGAACCAAAATAAAGAAAGTAAGTTAGTTAAGATTTTACTCTAAAGAAAACACATCGTGTTAAGTAACTTAGCTCTAAGTTAAATATATTAAAATAAAATAAAAAGAAACGCATAAGCGTGAAAAAATATTTTTTTTATATTTAAATAACAAGACAAATTGTTAATTCGCATCGGTGAGTTTCGCTTTAAGTTGGTCAAATGCGTCCTGTTGCTCCTGACCCCATTTCCAGTGCTTTCCCTTTTTCAGTAGGGCTGTTAATGGCTTGTCAACAGTGGCGAAGTTAGGGACGAATCGGCGGTACCACGACGTAATGCCCAGAAACCTGCGAACCCCCTTTAGATCCTTCGGTGGAAGCATGTCCATAATAGCCGCTATTTTGTCAGGGTCCGTCTGGATGCCATTCTGCGTGATGACATGACCCAAATACTTAGTTTCGGCTTCAAAAAAAACGACACTTCTCAGGGTTGATTTTTAGCTTCGCTTCTCGTAGCCGACGGAAGACTTCTTTTAGGTTCACCAGGTGTTCTTCGAAGGAGGCGCCGATGACAATGATGTCATCGGCGCCTCCTTACTCGCCGGGTGAAAGATGGTCGGCAGCGGCAAGTCAAAACGGATAAGCTGCCAGGTGCCAATAAGGTCACCCCCTTAATATCAGCATTTCCTACAACCCCAAGGCCAGTCAAGATAATCACCACTTCTGACTCCCCGATCCAGAATAGCTCCACCACGTCACTAAGCGGTGATATCACCCCACCAAAGGCGGCTACAACAAGGTCTATTTCGCCCCAAAGGGCGGAAGCCAAGTGGGTGCAAGCCGAGGCAAATAGAACAATACCACCTATGTCAGATGATCCTGAGCATAGTCCCCGTCAACTAATTTTAGCAGGACTGGAGCAGTGTATACAAGAAGCAGTTTCCCGCAAAAGACCTCACCAACGGCTCAGATTCCGCCGAAAAATTGATGACAAATCGTACCAGATCAACATTAATGGAGCTGGTGCAGTGAGGGTAGACAATATACCAGCTCCCCCCAGACCGTTGAACATTTTTGTTTTTGGCGTATCGGAGGAGGCAGTGTAACGCTTAAAGTCGGTGGCTTCGTTTTGGAGCAACACACGTTTTCATATATTTCTATTTATTTAGTTATTCATTTAATTATTCCAATTATTATTACCGCAAGAAGCGTTGTTATATTTACTTTTGAATTAATAATTAATTTAGTATAATAAGTTACATGTAATGTAGGTTAAATTATTTCTAAGTTTGAAAATTTTATTTAAAATTAACGGTCAGTGTAGATGGTACCACCACACAATGAATAAATATCAACCATGAGACAATGTTTGCTAAACCCAGCCGCACATATGGTTGCGCGTAAGTGTTAGTGCGTGTATGTGTGCTCATCATAGAGTATAAAAACACGAGCATCAGCATATTCGGGGGAGTTTGGCAAGTGGACGGCCTGCAGGTAAGAAGTGCCTTGAAGAAGAGTTTTTAATTCTAATTCAAAGCACATAGTTTTTTTGAGTGCCCATAGCCATGGCAAAGTACCAATAAGGGGTAGTGAGGAGTTCTTAATTCCTAACATTTTACTCTGGAGTGGTTCATCTTTGCCTGGTTTGCCTCATCGTCAGGTTGGTATTCGAGGGAGAGTTTTGAATTCTCCTGAGGACAGTTTGCCAACGTTGGAGGGAGACGGAGCGTGAAGGTGTTATTAATACCTCCACCATCCGCCACAGGAGTTTTAAATTCCTCCATAGCAGACCGCAACCCCCCTCCAACGTCAGCCGTACGTGGTGCCACTGCCGCATGTGACCAAACACATAAGGAATATTTTGTATTAGTTTATTTAAATAAAGAAACCACACTGAAGACTAATTCTTTGTTTTCTTTGTTTTTGATTTCTTTTATTGAAACGACCCTGGACCACGCTGAGCTATCCCAGCATAAAGCGTAAGTGTCGTTACAACATATCTGTGATACCAGGATACACTTAATTATTAAATATACTTTCTGTGGTACAAACTGTGAGTTAAGGGCCGAATAAACCACACAAACATACGTCAAATTTTTAGGTTCGTGCAAGCATTTTTGTTCGTTTATGGGAGTGTTTGCTAGTTTGTACAAATATTAGAAGCATGTTTGCACGAAAATCAAAATTTTTGATTTTCGATCAAACATTCTGAATTGAGTGTAAATTATGTAGTTTCAATGAAATTTTACAGAGTGAGGGTGGAAGAAGAAGCATGCAGAGGGTATCAAGAAAATGTTTTTTTTCTAATAATATTTAGAATGGCGTAAAAGTTTACTTTTATTGTGGAAACTAAAAAAATAAAGATTAACGGCCGTA
The DNA here is from genome assembly GCA_914767995.1 of Thecocarcelia acutangulata. Lineage (NCBI taxonomy): Eukaryota > Metazoa > Arthropoda > Insecta > Diptera > Tachinidae > Thecocarcelia > Thecocarcelia acutangulata. The sequence continues at coordinate 67,351,052 of OU612096.1, read as the reverse complement.
TTCATAAAAATATTGTATGTTTATTAAAAACTTATTTGACAAATTTTTATAAGAAATTTGTCAAATAACAGTTCAATAAACATGCAATATTTTTTGTGAATAAGGCCATTAAAAATAGCATATCAAGAAACAGAGGGTAAAATAGACATTTTTTCATTTCTCTTTTGGTCTTGCCTAAACCTTTTCAGCCGTATTCATAAGAAAACACTAATCTGCATTTCAACAACTTTTTAGTTAAAATAAAAAAACTGATTTTATAAAAACGTAAAGTAAAAACTAGTAACGAGAGAGTAACAAGAAATTTTGCAAAATTACTCTCAAAAATGTGAAAAAGTAAATGAACACTTTTCTAGCTAAAATTTGCAAGTTAGAGTAGTGTTGTTATGTATAGGTATATATGAGTACTTAATAACTACTCTTATATTTTTTGGACAAATTATACATATGTATATTGTTATAAAAAGAGCGTGAATGTGGTCATTTATATTCAGCATTGTCGTAGCTGGCATTTTTTGAGTACGGCTTGTAACAGAATAAAGAAAAGTTTTACAATTTTATTTAATCTAGTACTAGACGTAGTCAAAATACGCTAAATACAGGGGTGATTAGATACTTTTGAATAAAATATCTATTTTTAATTAGGGGCGCTTACCCCATACACGCTTCAACTCAATTGGTTAGGTAGGCAGGCCGCTGGATTCTCAAAAAAGTACCTGGATTCTCCAGCTCACTTGGGTTCTGAAAGATCGTTCCCTTTGCGATAAACTCAATTGGCTACTGAGTCGGTTGTTGTACAAATCAAGACGTTTAAATTGATTCGTTTGGAAGTTGTCGAGTTGGTTGAAGAAAAATCAAACCATTTTGTTTTTTTTTCAAGTTGGCTAGTAAGCCTCTCAATTCGGTTGTGCTTTGTATGTTCGAGTCTCCTGATCAGTTGTGCAAAAAACTTAAGAAAGGAAAAAACTTGAACTATAACCAGTTCTGCAAATGTACAAACCAGAAATTTAATTTAAAAATTATAAAGTTCAACAAAAATTCAAGAAATTATTGTCCAAATTTATGTTTGTAATTTTTTGTAAAGAAAATGTTAAATAATTTTAAAATTGTCTTTAATTTCATTGAATCTGATAGTTCGATGAAAATCTTTCAATTCAGTTTATGAAGTGTGTTGCCAAGAACCAATTCAATTGAAAGACTCAATTCACAATTGAATTGAAACGTGTATTTATACGTTATAATTGCCTGCCTACACATAGCATTTTTATTTTTCAAATTAATTTCAAAGTGTAAAGTACTGAGTAGCTACGTACTCATAATATTTACAATACTAAAAATAACATCTGGTTTGTAAAAATAAAAAAACAGAAATATTTTAGAGGTTAGAATTAGATAAATGTTAATAGTTATAATTATAAATGGAAGGATCCAAGTGTGAATTTAATTGCTTCCCTAGAAGCTTTAAACACATTCAAGTAAGTAAATTTGCCGGAACATCTTTTGCCACTGATGTGCCAGATACTGTGTTGCTTAGTTTATTTCCCTTAGACTTCTTATTTTATTAAAAAGGTTACAAAAATACATTTGTAAATTTTTTAATACTTTTAATCGACTTAAAAGTTTACATACAATTACAGTTTCTTAAATTTTGCAAAATGTTTTAATTTTTAACTTAATTTAGAAATACTGTTTTGTAAACACAAAAGCAAAACAGCTGTTTGAATAATTATTGCAAGTAAAAATTTTACTTATAAAAACTTGCAAGAATTTTTATGGCTCTCAATTTTTTACGCTCTTTTGACACTCTCTCGTTGCAAATTTTTTGGGTTAATGAACGCTTTCTAGTAACAATTATTACAAATTTGTAAAAGTTTTTAGTAAATGAACACAACTATAAACAGAATTTTCGATAAAAATCATTTTATTGAAATTCTCTATTTGTGACTGGCAACGCCATAACAGACAATCGTCATCTAAATCATTGTGTTGCATTAAAAACGGTTATTAGTTAACGTAGTAATCATATAAAGAAAGGTTTTGTATTGTTTTTTATGAAAACCAATGATAAAACAAATAAATAAATGTTAACTCCATTTTGTCTTTCAATTGAATACCCAAAAATACTGAGTTGGAAGGCTTTTACCTTGGTTGCTTTTGCTTACGCATAGGAAAAAATGTGAATAACGAGTTTTTTTTTATTATTTAGTTCTTTTACGCATCACTAATGTGCATCACATTTTATTTAGTCTAAGAGCCCGTGAGGTCCAGACCTTCGTAATTTAATAAAAGCTGAACGTTATTCTATGTGTGCCCCTAGTACAAGTAAGTATGATCCCCGCCCATGCAACGTGGGTAGTGGTGGCTTTGGCAGGTAACATGTAACGAAGGTATATAAAATTTCATCACAAATTTATCATAGAATAAAACTCAATTTTTTTATATTTGGTTTGTAACAATATCAAAACTCTCGTTGCTCATTGCCAGACACATAGTATGGTTACAAATCCCTGCCAGACACCCCTAAACTATTATAATTTGTAATTATACTTACGTTATATTATAATAGCTGAATTTTATATATATTTTTTGGGGCACTATTAAACAATGTTTCCTTAATAGCCAGACAGTTTCGACGGTTCTATCATCTTACCAGACGCATACAAAGTGCACAATTACTGAAAAAGTAAGAGGCTTATGCAGTAACTGGTGCGAGTGAAGCATTGTTTGGCCCATTGCGAATCTTTCTTGCGCATACAATGTTGCTCATTCCAAATTGTCTAGCTATATTTTTTACAAGCAATTTTATTAAACAAAATAGTTACCTTTGGAATAATATATAAAGAATATTTCAAGTTTATTAAGCTCTTATTGCACAAATCTATATATATAAAAATAAAAAGAAGTGTACACTTTTATGTCGCCACTAACTGGCCAAACGGGCCGACCGATTTCGACCAAAATTTAAAGGTACGTTGGCCATGAACTGTAGATGGTTTATGTCAAGTTTCTACAAAATCGGTATAGTGGTTCCAAAGATATGGCATTAAGATTTTCCTATATATTCCCATACATATATCAACAAAATGGCTTTGATTTCTCATATTATGATATATTATTGTCACTTGCAAAAATACCAAACCGTGTATCGTAATATCTTATCTAGACAACGACATTTGGACTCCTGAGCTGATACTTTTCAGGCGTTGTTTCGATCGCCATTTTATTTCTACGCTGACCATTCGATTTTTCACTTACTACATACGATTATTGTATCAAAAGTAACGCCATGAGATGGCAAGCTGAACGATTACATCAAAACCAATTGCAATGCGATGCACGATTTCAAACTACATCTGCGGATAGAATCGGACATCGGGCTAATTAACACGACTTCCATGTCGTGTTGTACAATACATGGAATATGCTGCTTTTAATTATGAGTGTGAAATTGGTTGCAGTGTACATGAATGTATCGGTAGAATGACGTTGAGATGTTCACATTTCCAGATGGAACCATTGGCCTGTGTTGTGCTAACGTAAAGTGAAATTATTACAATTTTAATCTCCATCCGATCGACTCCATTCATTGGGTTTTGGAACGTCACCAAGTTCCAAATATTTTTGGTTCATATTCATACAATTTGACATTTAAAATTACTTACTTCGAGGTGATAACAAAGATGAGAGATAAATATAAGCCGACGAATATTTTTATGTAACTTTCATAAGCCATAAATCATTTTCCTGTTTCCCGTTTGTCTGGCGGATACTTGAGAATTTTTCTTAGAAAAGAAAAATTAAAGTATGACGTAAAATTTATTTTCTGTGAACGCGAATGCATAATGTACAATACAAACAATGGATGCATTCATTTCATATACGCGGCGTTCTAAATACTGAAGTTAACAAAAAAGTAAGTTTAGGTTATTATTATTCATATCGGACTGACAGTTTCTGAAAATAAGGACAATCACATCTTGAAATATCGCCGTCTATTCCATCAATACGCTGGCAATATTCAATTACCCGTCCCTTTTTGTTATTTTACCGAATCAAAATCTGAGCTCATCAGCAATATACTCTCAAACATTTTACAAAAATCATGTTTAGTTGACCGAACGTGTTGTCTATTTAAATACTCGGATTCAAAGGTAAAGTGCTTGCGAATAAATGATGTAGAAGTTGATGGCTCTCTTTACTTCCCAAGATAAGGTTGTCAACTCTACAACCTGCTAGAATTAGATAAAGTCAGATCGGTAAACATAATATTATGAAGTATAGACCAACTATGCATTTGTAATGTTATTTGGCTTCCGGTGAAATATTTGATAATTAACGTTTAAAAAAAAAGAGTACTTAAAGGATAGTTTAAGAGATGAGGACGTTTTGATACCATGAGTCCTAACGGTTGCGAAAGGCATAACACTCCATTTTAAACATTTGCAGTTGTCAATATACGGCTTGCACTGGCATTGACAATTTGAAAATTTAAAGTCATTCCTATCATGTAAATAAAATTTGAAGGCAAAACAACGTTTGCCTGGTCAGCTAGTTTCTCTATAAAATTACCCTGATAAGAGATAAATAGACATGAAATATTTCTTTATAAATAAAACCGTAAATATTTAAACCAATACTTACTAGAATTTTTCTAATGATATGTCAATCCTGTTGTTTCTAATTTTTATAAAATTAGTTTATTCAATTCGATTAAGATTTCAAAAAGACATTAAATTCAATTCAATTAAATCATATTATTTATTGTCTGAACGAACAATTAAAAAATAAATAAAAAAATTCAGAAAAATTAAGCTAGTTTAATCAAATATTGAAACTATTTTCATTATTGTTATCGTTTTCGTCGATTTTTTCACTTTCCTCGTCGCTGCTACTCCAGTCCACGGATTGATCGTCATTAACATTGTCGACCTCATCTGTTTCTGTTTTCAAAGATTCACTGACAGAATTAGAGAGTTGATCTCCTTCAAACCATTTAAAATAGTATTGGTCATCCTGCAGAACCCAACCATTATTTACCATTAACTGAACCTTTTGCCAGCAAACTACTCTCAACCATTACATTAGTCAGCCCACAATCACAAATGACTTTACCGACAGCTTTGTAATAGGCCATCATTATATGAAAAGGTCCTAAATGAATGAACAAATGATCAAATGTTGGTTTTTCCGTAGCATGTAACGCTACTTTTGCCAGATCGTAGGTTACCTGTATGTAGGGTTGCTGTAAATCTTCAGCTATTTTTTTTTACTTTGTTTCATCGTTTCTAATACGGTTGATGTACTAGTTGGAGATGTGTTTATCATGTCTATTTATCTCTTATCAGGCTAATTTTATAGAGAAATTTGTGCAATAAGAGCTTAATAAACTTGAAATATTCTTTATATATTATTCCAAAGACAATTTGGAATGAGCAACATTGTATGCGCAAGAAAGATTCGCAATGGGCCAAACAATGCTTCACTCGCACCAGTTACTGCATAAGCCTCTTACTTTTTCAGTAATTGTGCACTTTGTATGCGTCTGGCAAGATGATAGAACCGTCGAAACTGTCTGGCTATTAAGGAAACATTGTTTAATAGTGCCCCAAAAAATATATATAAAATTCAGCTATTATAATATAACGTAAGTATAATTACAAATTATAATAGTTTAGGGGTGTCTGGCAGGGATTTGTAACCATACTATGTGTCTGGCAATGAGCAACGAGAGTTTTGATATTGTTACAAACCAAATATAAAAAAATTGAGTTTTATTCTATGATAAATTTGTGATGAAATTTTATACACCTTCGTTACATGTTACCTGCCAAAGCCACCACTACCCACGTTGCATGGGCGGGGATCATACTTACTTGCACTAGGGGCACACATAGAATAACTTTCAGCTTTTATTAAATTACGAAGGTCTGGCTCTCACGGGCTCTTGCTCTATAAGGAATGCTGTATCATCTGCAAATGTTGAAGTGTGAATGTTGGTGCTTGTCGGCATGTCAGATGCGTAGATCAAATATAAGATAGGCCCTAATATGCTGCCGTGGGGAACTCCAGCTTCAATAGGCTGGGCGGGGCTTATAAAATCGCCTTCTTTTATTATAAATTGGCGACACTATAAATAGCTTTCCAAAAGCTTATGTATGTTTGCAGGTAAGTTAAACTTTATTTTATGCATTAAGCCATCGTGCCATACTTTATCAAAAGCTTGTGAGACGTCGATGAATAAGGCAGAGCAATATTTTTTTATCTTCAAATGCCTTTCTTATGTGGGTGAGAGACGATACTAATTTTCGTACTTAACGAAGTATGAGTTGTAGTACGGTTTTCAGATACACGTTACTACAACTCATACTATTTCATTTGAAAGAAATATTTTAAAGGCAATACACGCGCCGGCAAATCAATATTCGTATAATATGATCTTGTTTATATTAATTTCGTCTAAGTTTTTCTAGCTAAAGATCGTTGTTTTGTTGTTTTTTTATTAAAAAGGTTTATCAATTTTATATTTTCGATATTTCGCTAATAGTTTGTTAGCATCTTTAGGCAAAATTAATATATTATTAAATTAAATGTTATTTAACAAACTATTAGCGAAATATATAAAATATAAAATCGTTAAACCTTTTTTATAAAAAACAACAAAATAACGATCCTTAGCTGGAGAAGAATTTACAAGAGCTTAAATAGTTTTTATATTTCAAACAAAATATTTAACACATGAAATCTGCTCTTCATAAAACAAATTTCGCTGTACTACAGCATGATACACGATACTTATTTTCATACTTACGAAAGCTCCGCCCACGAAAATCAAAATTTTTTGATTTTCATACTACAAAGTATACTTCGCAAGTACGACAGCATGATACACGTTACTAATTTGATACTTGTACGATTTGTCGTACGATTTGTAGTAACGTCTATCATAGGTATTATGACGTTAACTAACCTGTGTGTTTGCTCAATGGTGCCATGTTTCGCTCTAAAACCAAATTGGTGACTAGGAATACATTCAACCTTATTAAGCATTGGATCCAACTTCGTCTTTAGCAATTTTTCGAAAAGTTTTGAAATTGTTGTCAGTAGACTTATTGAGAAGCCGTTTTTTGGTTTGCAAGCAAATTTCTTAGTTGATTTGTGCACTCACGGAGCCTTTGTTTTAGTTGCGGAGACTTGCGAAGATGCCACTCTCGCCTAGCTCTTCTTTTTTCTAACACAAGTTGCTCGATTTCTGAAGAATATGTTCTATTTTGAATGTTTCTGCGTGTTAAATAAACGCGAGAAGCAAGTTCAGCGGCTTGTTTAAGGTTTTCGCTAAAGTTGCTTAGTGACGCATTCATATCTTCAGGAGTTCTTAAAACAATATTCTCAGTGCAATGGGTACTCAAAAATTTTTTATATTTTAGCCAATTCACTCGGGTGACAATCCTATGCAAATTGTTAGTTGGTGAATGATCCGATGACAAGTCTAACGAAGGCTCAACTTGCATCCATTCTACGGGGAACCCCTTTACCACTCCAAAATCAATCACGTCAGGAATCTTTCGTCGGTCAGTCGGCCGCTTTTTTTTTTTTTTTTTTATCTGGGACCAGTACTCAGGGGATGACCCCTACATATGCAGCGCATTGTACTGGAACTGGGAAAATAGGGTATGATAATGAGGAAAGAGGGAGTAGTGTTCGCGAAATGTTAACGATAACAACACGAAAGACTGAAACAAACTCTATTGCAGCATTTAAAATGTTGGAATTAAATTAGTTAAAACTGTTCAGTGCCCAGTGTATATACCTTCGACCCTGCTCAGATTAGCAAAATTTAGTCCAACACCTTTTACACTACAAGGTAATGAAATTCATTAAAAATAATATTAATATTGAACATATAAAGAAAACACGGACAACGGTAAAAAAAAAGATAAAAAAAAAGAAGAAACACGTGTACACATACTGCTACCTATTCCGGTGCACTTTTATTTAATACGAAATTAGTAATAAACATACATATATATATGTAGAAAATACGGACAACGGTAAAAAAAGAGAAAAAAGGCAAGAATAAACACGTGTACACAACTTGCTACCTATTACGGTGCAATTTGGTTTCATACGAATTTAATTAATGAACATACACATATTGGAAATACGGACAGCAGTAACAAAAGACGTGTGCACCTGATGAGAGACAAAACACTACTCCACTTGATATTACGCCTAAGCCCATTTTAGAAATTGTATCAAAAAGCACCCGATCCTTCGGGATGATTAAACGTGAGCCCCAAAAAGTGTGTTTTGCATTGTAATCTCCAGCTGCTATAAAACGAGGTTCTAATGAGGTGAAAAAACTTGAATATTGTGATTCCGTCACTAAAAATCGAGGCGGCGAATAAATCGATGAGATAACCAATTTGTAATGAAAATTTTCCACACAGATATTAGTTGCTTGAATATAGTCCTCACATGTGCCGTTCCTAGATTTTATCAAGATTGCCGAACCCCCACAAGGTCTTCCACGGGAGTCTTTAGTATCGTATAGTACGTAGCCGGTAATTTTGAAGAAGCTTGTTGACGTCAAGTGAGTTTCTGCAATCATCATTATATCAATCTGCTTATCCATCAGGAAGTATTCGAGTTCATTTTTGTGTTGGCGGATGCCGTTCGCGTTCCAGAAACATATTTTTAACCAAATCATTTTCTCGAAATTACCTGCAAAATGGTGGATTGCTTTTTCACCATTTCATGCTTCATCGTCATCATAGACGACGTAAAAGTGTTTATAGTTTGAATAAGGGTCTGTATTGTTGCCTCAAGGTTACTGAAATTTTGATCGGGCGGTTGAGATCTAGATTCCTGATTCAGGTTCGCACAATTAGACTTAACTACATTAGCATAAGAAATTTGTTTTTGATTTTGAACAGTTATGTCGGTGGTTGACTGTCCTGTCGGAGGAAAAGAATTATTAGACAAAATTTGAGTCTGCTGTGGTGGCTTAGAAGCAATTATTGGTTTGTTGTTCATTGAGCGCTTGAGGTGGGTGTAGACGGAGCAACCTCTATAATTAGCTGTATGGTTTTCACCGCAATTACTGCATTTTTTTATTTTTGGGTCGAATTTCGGCTTATTGCATTGTGCTGTACCATGGAGTTCTCCACACACAACACAAACTGTAGGCAACTTGCAATACGCTTTAGTGTGGCCAAATTCTTGGCAGTTGTGGCACTGTACGGGTCCTAAGCGCTTATGCGGTTCCTCTACGGTTATTTTTCGATGTAAAAGGTATTTCAAACTATATATTGGATGAACTTCATTCTTCTTTAAAGTCACATCTCCTGGCTCTAGTTCAACCCTAAACATGGGTTGAGGGATCTTTTCACGATTTCTGATGTTTAACACATTTTTTACTTTGAATCCCTTGTCTGTCAAACCGGTCTTAACTTCATCAATATCTACGCAAGGGTCAATCCCTTTTATTACGACTTGAAGACATTTAGCGCTTTTAAGCTGATAAGTATAAAAAGCTTTTTTTTCTTTTTCAAATTCGTCAGACAGTTTTCGGTAGTCATTTTCATGGTTAACCTGAATTTTAGTTTCGTTAATGTTGCCGTGCTTGATGGAGGCAACGTTAACTGTATTTTCTCCGATTGCTGAAACAATTTTTCTTACCAGTTCATTGGAGGCAGATTCTATTAAATAAATTGGTGGGGGTTTAAACGATTTTTTGACGAAGCTGCTGGCTCATCCGTTTGAAGAATAGAAAATCTGTTTCGATCTGTTGGTCTAGCGGTGTCGGCATCTTTAGAGATTTTAGATTTGGATGCAATTTGAGCAGATTTAGGGCTTCGCTGACGTTTAGTGATGGTGATATACCTATCCATGCCTACTTGCGTTTTTGGTTTATTGGCATTAATTAGAGTAGAAGATATTTTATCTTCTGTTGTAACATCTACTTATGTTAGGCGAGCCGGAACGGGAGCGGATTTTATCTCTTGTAGAAAAAAAATTATCCAATGATTGCTTTATAGATTCTTCTTCAGAAGTCCATATGCTTTTGCTGGTGGAGCTAGGTTCTTTTTCAGAACTATTTCTGATGGGATCACTCATACAGAAAACAAAGCTTTAACTTTTTTCCAACTGGGTAGTTAATCTTCACGCACAATAACAACAACAACAATGCACTGCCACCGCACTTGTTATATTGAAATTGATTTTATTGTTTAGTTAGTGGCTGGTCACACACAGTAACTTTAGTTGGGCAATTCTTGACTTTATAGAAGCTTTCGGTGAGGGGGGGGGAATAAGAAGGGAAAAAGAATTGCCGGTACTCGGCAATTCTCAGCAATTCCTTACTTTTCTCTCATGTATGTATATGTATGTGCATATACAATGTAGATTGCATTAAACAAAAGGTAGAGAATTGCTCAAAAATTGCCGAAAAAAGTTTTTGTGTGTGGACAAGAAAGCAATTCCAAAAAAAAATTGCTAAAAAGTTCGGCAATTAAAATCGCTGTGTCTCACCTTAGACTTACTGAAATGTGATGAATTTATTTTCCCATTGTTTTTTAAAATAATTTGTTATTGTTTTTGCAATTTAACACAATATATTATTGATTTTATATGTAAGTTTAAAAGTATTTGAGCACAATTTTTTTTGTTTTTTGTTTTTGTTTTTTGTTCGCTTTTTATTAACACACTATATGACACAAAGGATCCCCGTGGAAGATCTTGCGGAGGTTCGGCAATTTTGATAAAGACCAGAATTAAGCACTATCTATTGAACGAGACACGTGAGGAATATCTCCAAGCTACAAATATATGCATTGATAATTTTCATGAACAAATTGTTATATCCTCGATTTACTCACCACCACGATTTTCAGTAACAGAAAACCAATATTCACATTTTTTCAAATCACTTGGGCCTCGATTTTTAGTAGCTGGCGACTATAATTCGAAACACACTTTTTGGGGATCACGTTTAATTACCTCGAAAGGCCGTGTGCTTTTTGGCACCGTTCCAAAAATGGGCTTAGATGTGGTTTCAAGTGAACACCCCACTTATTCGCCGTCAGACCGACGAAAGATCCCAGATGTTATAGATTTTGGAGTTGCGAAAAATTTTCCTTTAGAGTGGATGCAAGTGGAGCCTTCATTAGATTTGCCATCAGATCACTCACCCGCTATAATCTCTGTTTCGTTCTCCCAAGAGATTGGCTCACTATTGACTGTCAATAGAGTTAATTGGTTAAAATACAAAAAAATTTTGAGTACACATTGTACTGAAAATATCGCCTTGAGAACGCCTGAGGATATTGATGTGTCAATTAACGATTTTTCTGAAAACCTCAAACTGGCCGTACAGCATGCTACCACTAGTCATATAAGATCCAGAAATGAAACCAATAGAACTTATTCGTCTGAAATTGAGCAACTTCTGTCAGAAAAAAGAAGAGTCAGAAGAGAGTGGCAACTTCACAGGTCTCCCCAGCTTAAGACTAGGCTACGGGAATGCATAACTCAGTTAAGAAATCTGCTCGAAATCCACAGAATGGATTCCCTTAAAACATATCTGGAAAGCCTGGATGGTACTCCTCAATCTGATTATTCCTTGTGGAAAGCGACAAAAGGTTTAAAAAGACCCGTAATAGATAAGCCACCTTTGCGAACTTCAACTGGTGACTGGGCAAGAAGCGATTCAGAAAAGGGGATGTTGTATGGCAATCATTTGAGAAACGTTTTTATTACAAATGATTCAGCGAATATTACAGCGGAATTACCACCATATGTTGTTAGACCTCCTGTGTCTTTGAGACTTAATTTTCAAGATGTCGAAAATGTTATCGGTAATACAAACCCAAGAAAAGCTCCAGGCAAATTACTGGTAAAATGCTTGAAAAGTTACCTCGTGCAGCTAGAATGCTCCTACTTTTTACTTTTAACTCTATTTTACGCCTTGAGTATTATCCTACAGAGTGGAAGGTCTCAATGATTACTATGATACCCAAGCCAGGGAAGGGAGCATACTGGGGCCTACTTTATACTTGATTTACGCCTCTGACATGCCAACGACATCCGAAATCCACACTTCAACCTTTGCAGATGACACAGCGTTTTTGAGCGTTCATGAAAGCCATCAATTAACTTCACTAAATTTACAGGAATATATGTCAACATTTTAAAAATGGCTGATGGTTTGGAAAATCAAAGTTAATGAACAAAAATGTACTCATGTCATATTCACACTGTGTAAGCAAACATGTGCACCTATCCAAATAAACAACTCACCTACTCCGCAGTTGAGGTATACACCTCGACCGTAAGCTAACGTGGAAGTATCACATTGAACCTAAAAGCAGCGCAACTAAATTGGCTTATGGGCAGAAACTCGACATTGAAGTTGGATTGCAAACTTCTGCTATACAACGCAATTCTAAATATATATATATATATATATATGCAATATATATATATATATATGCAATAATCGTTCGAACAACTTGGTTTTGTCGCCTTTGAATTTTTTCAATATTTGACGCAGAGGCGGTGCCTCATAACTGAATTCCGTAGCACCATATAGGCTTTAGTATTGCGTTGTATAACAAAAGTTTGCAATCTAATTTCAATGTAGAATTTCTGCCCATAAGCCAATTTAGCTGCGCTGCTTTTAGTTTTCACTGAGTGACCTTTGCTTCAATGTGAGACTTTCACGTTAGCCTACAGTCCAGGTGAATACCAAGGTACTTGACTTCATTGTGCTGCGGAATAGGTGAGTTGTTAATTTGGATATGCGCACATGTTTGCTTACGCACATGTTTGTTTAAATTAAAAAAAAAGATAAACATGTCTATTTGATTATGTATCAAGTGAATATTTATTTTATTATAAATATAATATAAATTAAAAAATGTTGTTATATTTTTATTTATTTATTGCAAACATGATAGTTTAAATTTATAATAAATAATGTAAATTTAATATTTTGAAACAATAAGTTTTCCTTGTTTCAAATTTACATTATTTGATTATTGTTATTAGTATATTGGACATGTAAGTACATCTTTACGCGTTCGTACTAACGAAACCATTCGAGACGAAATTTTTAAATTTATGTCCAATACACAATACGTGTTCCACACCTAAGAACATAAGCTTGAACATGAACATATTTTTGCTGTTATTCTGCCGACGTTATTGCTTATGTTCGAAAATAAATATTGCGAATGGAGACGTGCAGTTAAATTTATCTCCAATACACAATACGTATTCTACACCTAAGAACATAAGCTTGAACATGAATATATTTTTAACGTTATTCTGCCTACGAAAATCTACATATAAAATTGTACCAAAAAACTTACTGTTGTTTACCAGTTCAGTGCTAGTAGCGTTGATAGATATTTATTAAATTATCTGCTATCCAACGACTTTTCAGGTGGTTGTGTCATTTGTGGCGGCAACTTGTACTGGGCTAGTTAACGCTTCTTTACTGCCTGGCTTTAAGGAGATTAAAGTAGAATCTTTGCATGCTAGAAATTAGGGTATTTCCAATGCGAATGGTACGGGCAGCATACAATTTTATTGATGTATTTTATATATACGTATATGTTTTTTCCTTTTTTTATAATTTTCGTATATTATGTTTAGTTATTATTATTATTATTTTTTTTTTATTTAGATATTAAGTAGTATTATGAATTACTTTATTAATTACAACACGAAAAATTTTTAGCCAATACAAAGTTATTATTTTTTGAAAGCAATAAAAATAGAATTTGTGTTGTCTATTTTCACTTTCAAATACAGAAACACTATTTTTTCACTAATCGAGAAACGATGGAATTTATTTGTTTCATACTTTTCGATGTGAAAACTTCTCACAAAATTTACAGAAACGAGGTACTGGTATGAATTCCAATTGGTATTGGTTAATATATACCCGCAACTTGTAACAGGTTACTTGCATGTGTAAACTTTGAACGAAATTTGAAATTTTTGGAGTGGCAATACTGGACTGAAGTTGCCAATAGTTGTCTGCATATTACTGTTCACAGGGCAAATTTTTAACTTCCTGTTTTTGACAGAACGCTATCAACGTGACTCGTTCTTTTTCCGCTTTGAGCTCTGAACATGGCGGTTGGTAAAAATAAAGGTCTCTCTAAAGGAGGCAAGAAAGGTGGCAAGAAGAAGGTTGTTGATCCTTTCTCCCGCAAAGATTGGTACGATGTCAAGGCACCCAACATGTTTGCAACTCGTCAAATTGGTAAAACATTGGTTAACCGTACCCAAGGCCAGAAAATCGCTTCTGATTACTTGAAGGGACGTGTATTCGAAGTCGCTTTAGGTGATTTGCAAAAAGATAACGACTCTGAACGATCTTTCCGCAAATTCCGCCTCATCGCTGAGGATGTGCAAGATCGTAACATATTGTGCAATTTCCATGGTATGGACTTGACCACAGATAAATACAGGTAAAGTTGAAACTAGTTGCGTACTTTCATATGCATATAGTTGTGTATGTGCGTATGCGTTCTTGCTTATGTAGTAAATGAAAGTATTTTATGGTACGTAACAAATTTCGATGTATATACTATGCAATATACTAAAAAAAGGACCAAGTGTAGTTTACGCACAGTGCTCCAAAATGTTCTTAACTCGGAAACTGTGTTTCTGCCAACTTTTTCACTTGATATTTTATTTCTTATTTTTCAATTTCTTAACCATGGGCTCGAAAGTATCTAGAAATGATGAAATATACGAAATTTATGATTTTATGAAACTTAAAAACTGGATCTAGAATTATACATAGTTTATTTTTCTATTTTAGATCTATGGTAAAGAAATGGCAAACTCTAATAGAAGGCGTTGTTGAAGCCAAAACTACTGACGGATATTTACTGCGCGTATTCTGCATTGGATTCACCGCCAAGGACCAACAGTCTCAGCGGAAGACTTGTTATGCTCAGCACTCCCAGGTCCGTAAAATCCGTTCTAGAATGCACGAAATTATTACCAAAGAAGTTTCGAATTCTGATTTAAAACAACTGGTTGGTAAACTTGCTTTGGATTCTATTGCTAAAGATATTGAGAAAATCTGCCAACGCATTTATCCATTACACGATGTCTACATTCGTAAAGTGAAGGTATTAAAGAAACCACGCTTCGAGTTGTCAAAATTATTAGAGTTGCATAATGATGGAGGTGGTAAAGGCACTGAAGTTGTTGTTTCGGCTGAAGGTGCTGTTATTGAGAGACCGGAGGGTTATGAACCTCCAGTTCAAGAATCCGTTTAACAATTTTTTCTAAATTAAGACAAATTACTCTTGTTTTTTGTATGAAGATATTGAAGGGAAATTAAACTGCACCTTAAAAGTCTTAAAAACAAATCGTATTTTCAATTAAGACTAGTCATCAGTTGTTTATTGGTAGTGTTGATTTTTTGCTGTGGGAAGTCGATTTTCTTTTTTATTTTCAGATTCACATTGAGGCTTTCGAATGGGGTTCCGTATGGGAAAGCAATGGAAATGTAAGTTTTTTTTTTATTTTTATATTAAATTTGATGCAATATGATGTTTTTTATTTTTCGTCGCTGATAAATATGAATTGACAACTACTAGCTGATTTATTAAGGAAATAAAAAACATCTACCAAAAATCTTTTTATTTTTATTTATTTACCAAAAATCTTTTTATTTTTAGATTTGCTACTTTTAATGGACCTTTCTAAAGTGAACGTCGTGCCAGCTAAATTTGGGAATTTTAAGGTAAGCATTTTCAGTTTTCTACTCGAAATATATATATTTATAAATATTTTCAATGATGATTAAATATTTGCTACTCTTGAATTGAGACTTGATGAAAATACCAATCTGATTGAATACGTGTTAAAAGTACAGACAAAACACTTTGCAACTGACTTGAATTTTTCTGTTTAATACATTTTTAAAATAAGCTTTCTGGTCGTATCATAGTAGTTTTTTTTTAAGTATATTTTACATTTTCAGTAGTACGCAGAAAAGCGCGTTTAAATCCTCAGAAGAAATCAATCACCGTTAGAAAGTGAATATGGTTTCGCTTTTACTGAAATGTATGTTATAATGTGTACCATACACATTTCTTAAAATCAGACCACACTTTCTCACAACCCTCTACGGAACGGGTGGTGGATTATAAATTTTTGTAAACGCGCTTCAATCTACTATTTTCTCTTCTAAACTATTGTCTTATTTGTCAAATAAGAATTATGCTCCATTATGTCTACGTATTTGGCGAAAATCATTATCGCTATTACAGTTTCTACATCCATATTAAGGCCATAATAACGTAGTGGCCTTTCTTCTGTACTTTACAAATTAACTATATTCTTCTCTCCATTCACTGAAAACACTAAAGGAGGATCAACTCGTTTAATTCCAACGAAAAGGTTTGACAAACATTTTACTTTTTTCTTGCATTTGAATTGAGAAAATTAATTTGCATGAGATATAAATGCCGTGAGAATATTCATAATTGGGCTGTAAGTGCCAAGTTTGACTCCGAGTCTTTAGTTTATGGGAGAAGAGAATGGAAAAGAGGGTATAAACTTCACGGTACCGTCAAGATTAAAATTAAATGTCAAAAAAAATATATAAAAAACATGTGTGGGAGCGTAAATGTTAGTTCAAAAAGAAATTGAAGCAGAATTGATCAAGAAAACCTGAGGTGTATAAACTGCGAAAAACTTCAAATGAGAAACAGCAATTCTAATGGAAGATTAGATCTTCTCCCTTGCGGCAGCGTCCCATCGGAACTGGCACAGTAGAATGCTATTATACCTGATCAATGGCAGCCTTTTTTTTTTTTTATTTATTTATTTATTTGTTTTATTTAGTTATAACTATTTAAATACAATATATTATACATTTTCTTTAACATATTCAAAAGTTAATTTTTTTAAAGTTCGGTTTTTATCAATGTTGGTAATTCATTAAATACAAATTAAACTATTTTGTGCTGATGCACTTCTAAATGACGAAAGTCTAAAATCTTCATTGTTTCTTAAATTGTACGGTTGAACATGCCTTATTATTCTTACATATCTAGTTAGGTATGGTGGCAGCAAGTTGCTTTTTATTTTAAATACGTATATTAGCATATTAAAGTATATTCTTTGCTTCACACTCAACCACATTAACAAGTTCAGCATAACTCGGATAGGTGTTAATATACATATTACATTTTCAAATACTTCTCTTAGATATATTCGAGAAGTAATCTCATTAGATCATCTGTTCTGTGTGGTCTCTAAAAGTTGCCGCTATACTTGTTTCTTGCAGCTCATCAAAGCTCTTGTCGCACAGTAGAACCGGTGGGCAGAAAATATTCTCCGGAAGGTTCTCTTATCATTTCCATAACTGGTACATAACCATATGTCCCACTTGGCCATAGCCTGATGCCAAATTCGTGCTTATTTCTTTCAACATGAAATCGGCCGGTAGCCAGTTCAGCATTGTGAAATGTATCGATGACGTCATGTGTCACCATCAAAGCAGATGTGCACATGATCGCCTCTACATTCTTGCACCATCTAGGCTTTTTCCAAAAACTTCCACTCTACGACCGCCCCATGCGTTACAATAGGCTTAACAATCATCCCTAATAGCCAGCAGGAGTTCCAAGGATTTATTTCCCAGTTTTTCTCAATAAGCCTTCTGCACTAGAAGAAGTAGAATTCTATTCTGCTCTTGACTGAATATTTCGCTGGCAGGATAGTTTGGAATATAAGTAGATATCCAGACCTGTAGAGTAATTCACTAACACGTTTTACCGCTAATAAAATTTGTTTAGAGAAATTAACAATAGCGTTGGTGTTTTTGCGATTCTATAATAGTTTTTAACACCATTTACCTTCGTTTTAAATCAGCTGTTTTTATAGCCTTAACTAACAAAAATTTTTGTGTCGTTTATTTTAACAACAATGTCGTTAAAATTTCTACTAAAATAACTTCGGAGTATATGGCATACGAGTTGTCGAAAAATCAGCCTCGAACAGTAGGTCGGCGTGTTCTCCGTGAAAAAAATATTTTAAATAATAAACATATAAATAGTTTTACTTACTCTAAACATGGAATTATTTGCAAAATTTGTTTGTTCTTTTTTCTGTTCCTCTTTGTGGGTTTCTTTATTTTTAACAAAGCTGCCACATTATTTCAAATTTTTTTAACACAAAATAAGTTAGTGAATCACATAAGCGTTAGTACAAACCGCAATAGCTCGCGTTAAGTTATGCTCTTTTAAAATCGTTAAAAGTTAGTGAATTGCACTACTGGGCACAGGTCTGTTTGAGGGTTTAGGTAACTTTTAGGATTTAGGCTGGCTTTAAAACTCTTTCCTCTCCTTGAAATTAACCATCAGAACCTCACAAGATATCCCATGATTAAGTTCCCAGCATACACTTCAGCTTCAGGCAGGTACCCTGGTGAAGGATTTGTTTTAACTTGTTTTTCCGTTTGCATTTTTTCCAATCATGATACGTACCATTTTTTCAAAACCCCCAAACACAATAAGGATGAATCTCTTGATTTGGTCAGTTACATAGTATTTGTATGAAACTTTATCATGAAATAGACAATCGTGAGAATGCTAAAAGAATAATTTTCTTTTTTTTTAGGCTGCACCATCTTTGCATTCCGTAGCGATAATTTTGATTCTTAATTAACTAAAGGTAAGTTTTTATCTATACTATAATATATAAAGAGGAAAAGTGTATGTTTTTAAAAAAAGTTTGTATGTTTATGGAACTACTGGTCCGATTGAATAAATTTTTACAGCTATGTCTTGACGGACATAGGCTACAGAAAAGCCCATTAAAGTGCTTTAGTGTAGGATCAAGCAAGATACGTAAACCGCCTAAATTCAGAAAATTTTTCTTACAGTTTTGGAAGAAAACTATTGAAACAATAATTTTAGGAACCCTAAAAAAAGCTCAATCAACGTGAGGACGCGTGTCCGTCCCCTGGCCAATTGTGAAAGTTAGTCCGTTTGTTTGTTTGATTATAAATCGACCAAGAGCAGAAATGACAAATGCTTGCCACAAATCATCTACTTTATAGATTTTTCATCAGAAACTGAACTGGCAAATAAAGAGAGAGTCTATATTAACAGACATGTGAACAATGACTTCGAATAACAACTGTTCAAAGACGGCGACGATATTTCTCCGTCAACCTCTTGCCCGATTGACTTTATTTTAAGTGAAACAGAGTGTTAATTAGTAAATAATGTACAACTAGAGCTGCAAAACTCGATATTTTCGATAGTTTCAAGAAAAACTATCGATACTATCGGTAAGCGCTGCTTTTGGCTATGAATCTGTAACTCAAGTGGAAGTTAGTAAACATAGGCCCAGCTTTTGGGTTCGTATTTAAATGTTATTTAGCTTTAAGTTCCATTTAAATACGATAATCAGTTTTTCACTACAAATTTGGACTAAACTTAAATGCCCAAACTTCTTCAATTAAGTTTTATTTAAGTTTTTCTCATGGTCCATATGGTTTTTGTGTGTTTGCATTTGTATTAGCGCAAAAAAGGTAAACAAAACACACATACGAGTTATTGCTTGCAGAAGATTTTCGAAAATTAGTTGCTAATTTTGCACTAAACAACAGCACAGTATAATAATTTATTAAAAATATCTAACTTAGCGTAAAATAAAATTGTTAAGTTTTTCTATGCCGTTAATAAATTTAATAGTTTTCTTTAAGAATTTTTCTATTCTTCCACTTACAAACAGCTGTTCTATGGAATACTTGCAGCTGGAATGGTAGCACATTCCAAATGAAATTATTCAACACTTAGTCAAAAGCATTCCCAAACGCATAAATAGCGTAATAAAATATAATGGGTTATGGACAAAGTACAAAACACATAACATAATGTTATTGTCTGAAAGTGCAAAATATAGTACAAAAAAATTCTTTAATCTCGTTTCGTTTCGCTTTTTTTTTTTTTTTTTTTTTTTTTTTTTTTTTTTTTTTTTTTTGTATATAAAATGTATAATTTTTTTTTTTTTAATTTGCAATTTAGAGCCCGTTTCTACAAAATGATTACCAGAAAAAGTTGGGAAAGAAAATCGCTTCGAATTAGAACTGTAAAAATGTAAAATTTCTTATCCTTTTTGTTTTGTCAAAAAATTTTTTGTATGCAAATTTTAACAAGGCAGTGTATTTTGTGAAAAAACGAAAACACCATAAGTAGTTTTTTATTTTTATTTAAATATATTTTTGTAAGTATCTAACTTATAAATAAAATATATAAAAAATAATTTGAATCGCTTTATTATTAAAAATGTTATGCGCCTGCAAATATAAACTCTGATTTCCACTGTATATATAAGTATATGTAGGTTTATTTATCATAAAATGCAAATAAATATCTGTATGCACTTTTAGTCTTATAGTTAGGTTGTAAAGGCAGCCAATTTCATAAAACCAGCCCCCTTGGGTCCTTTGTCGGTCCTATTGTGTTTATTCTTTTAGTTAAACATAAATTAACAATGGCCAGGCAACGCCGCGGGTGCAACTAGTTATTAAATTAAAGTTTCCTAGTAATAATTCCTATATGTTTGTTTGTTTGTTTATTTTATTTATTACAATTAAAATTATAATAAATCTACCAATAAAGCACTAGCAACAGAGGCTGTCGGCTTAAATTTATTTATTATCTATTTTATTTATTTAGTAACTATACAGTTGCAAAGTAAATCTGCAAAGTATAGGATGCACAGCATGGGCGGGATGACAAAGATCATATTGCCCAAGATGGTATTAAAAGTACTTTTGTAGCGTCGCTGTGACTACCTATAACGACCTATGCCTTCACATAGATAGTTTCCACGTGGTTAACAATGAATAACCTCTAAAAAAAACTGTAAACCAATACAGTTAAGTAAAGTTGAGGTAAACCGTTAACCAGTGCGATTGAGACGCAAAACTCTCGAAGATCGAACAACAAACAATTGAAAAAACAAAAATCTAAAAAGTAGTTGACAATATAACTTCTAACCGCTAAGATAAGTACTTCAATAATCCTGTTTTAAAACTGTTTGCGTTGCTAATAACTTGTATTTCATTGGGCAGCTGATTCCCAATGCCAATGTGTAAATAATTGCCTTTCTGACCAAGTGGTTTTGAGATTTTGTTAAGTAGTTTTCTTCCGCGAGAGGAACGTATACATATCCTTGCCACTGTTACGAAAATTTTATAATCCGAAGTAAAGGCATCGTCGATTACAAATAAAATCGAAAAGTCCCGTCCCTAATAAAGAATGCAGGTTTTTTTTTTTCTTTCTTTTTTTTTTTTCTTTTTTTTTTAAGCTTTATTCATCAACGTAATCTGCATCAAGAGCAACGCAAGCATTCTAGCGCCGCTCCAACATTTCAATAGCATTTTGTAGAACGATTTATCTTTTGCCTCAAAATGGGCCTCAGTTTTAGCGATAACTTCTTCATTCGTGCGAAATTTCCGCCGAGTGCTTTTTTCAGGTCTGCGAACAGCCAGTAGTCGCTGGGAGCCAAATTGGCGAATACTGTAGCTGTGGGAGCAATTCGAATTTTTAATCATGTCGTTTTGATTTGTGACACGGTTGTCGTGATGTAATTTTTTTCTTTGCCATATAAGGTCGTTTCTTTGAAATTTCGGCCTTCAAACGCTCCAACAACGCTATATAATATTCACTGTTAATGGTAATTCTTTTCTAAAGATAGTCGATGAATATTACATCACGTACATCCCAAAATACCGAGGCCATATCCTTTCCAGCCGATTGTTGTGCTTTCGGGCGCATTTGGACGAGGATCACCAGTTTCTGTCCACTCAGATGACGATCGCTTTGATTCCGGAGTGAAGTGATGAATCCATGTTTCATCCATTGTCACATCGAAGCAAAACTTCCGGTTTGTTACGTTTAAATATGACCAAACACTAATCAGAATCATCAACACGTTCTCATTTTTGATCAACAGTGAGCAGAGCTTTTTTATAGTCGAATACTCATGCAATACAAAGCCAATCCGTTCTTTTGATATCTTTACGATATCAGCTAACTCACACAACTGCACCTTTTTTTATGTTTTCTGGTGTTACCGCCTCATTTGGACGTCCACTGCGTTCTGCATCATCGGTGTCTCTACGACCACGTTTGAAGTCAGCAAACCAACGTTTATTGTTGTTCCCTATGGAGTGGAGTCCCCATAGCACTTTTTAAGCTTGAACGTTATTTTTTCACATCAAGAAACAGTATAAAATTAATTGCAAATTTTTTCTTAAAATATATGAAAATTCAAAATTACATAAAAACAAGTCAAATTTTATTTAGTCGCTTCCAGTTCCACGGTTTGATAATAAATTTTCATGTTATAAGCTATTTCACTTAGAGTTCACTTCATCATTTGCTTGCGAATTGAAATAGCTAAATTTTATGTGATTGCGACTTTCAGCACACCAATTTTGTGACTTCAAATCGTACTCACATTTTTTTGCGAAATGTAAGTTTCAGCACACGGCTGTATATTTCTACGCAATAAAATATTAGTTTTTTTTTATACCTTACCTATATAGTTATTTGTAATATTATTGGTATGTGTTTATTTGATAATTTTTGGTTATGCGCTCTACGACTAAATTTACTAATAATTTAAATAAACCGTATTTGTTTTCAATGTGCTAACTCTTTGTTAACAGACTGTATATGTAATTGCAAAAAAGGGAAGTTTTGAATGAATCCTTTTAATGATAGTTTAAGTGATGATTTCTAAAACTTGAATCTAAAAATGTGAACTATTTCAGCTAGATAGTAGAACTGATTAAAAGCAATAACTTATTCTTTTAAACTCAATAAATATGTTTCTTAACATGATACAATTTTTTTTTATTTCGCAGGCAAAATTGTTTTTGGCTGTTTGCACGAAAATAGAAGATAAGTATACTAAACGCTAACGACGATCTTATTAAAAAAAAATTCCTGTTGATTAAGCTCTTATTAGACAAATTTTGTATAGAAATCTGTGCAATAAGATTAAGATTTTTGGGATTAACAATTTGGTGTGTTAGTAAAAGCAAAACGTGTTATTAAGATTTTTTGTCTACACTTAGAAAATGTTATTCTCATCTTCACCATTTTTACGTGGAGACCTTCAATAAAGGGTTGGACTGCGGAAGAGTCATTTGTGAAAGCGCTTTTCCAAAAATTAAAAAAAAAAAAAAATTATTCCATTTAATTTAAATTATTTAAAAAAAAATTTATTCGTGATCGAAAATTGTTAATCCAAACATTTCTTAGTTTAAATTCAACGTTTGAACTAAAATTTCTGTAGATAAAAGGTTAGATTTTTCTTGAATTATTTCTGATGTAATTCGTGCATTGTGGTGCTAATTAAATACTTCCTTTGTAGGTATGTATTATTGTAAATGTTAAATACGAATTAAAATTTGCGGCACATATTCTTAAGAAACAAAACTAAATATAGACTTGAAGTTTGTGTGCAAAAGCTATAGAAATAAGTCTCAATTTACACACATCAGGTTTTCTTGATCAATTCTGCTTCAATTTTCTTTTGAACTTGCATTCACGTTCACACACAAAAGTTTTATATCGTCAAGTTTAAGTTTTTTTGCCTTAAAGTTTTCATATTTTCTGGCATTCCGTTTTAGACTTGACGGTACCGTCAAGTTTGCACCCTTTTCCACTCTCTTCTCCCCGTTCTCCCAAAAACTCAAGACTTGACGAGTCAAACTTGATGTGTGTAAACTGGCACTAAATTCTGTCCGAATTGAATCGGTGTAACCACTCTCGACGCGTTCTTTCACTAATAGTGGCATTACCATAGGGCATTCGAAGAGGCTCAGCCCAAGGCGAATTTATACAGGTGAATGCAAGCAGGACGGCGAATTCAGTACTATGTATTTTCTTATTGTGAAACTTCCTGCGAATGTCATAATCTAAATTCGCCCAAGATTGTTCAGCTGGGGAAAAATGTTAAATAAACGTTAACACATTTTTATGATCGTTTGTAATCAAAATCACAGATTACATTGGCAATAAAATCACAAAAATTTATTGAAATTGTACTAAATTAAAATCTTCACATTAAAATGAGGTGAAAATGTTTGTAAACAAAAGAAGAAAAAAAAGTTTACGGTCTCAGGAAGAAAAAGGAGGGAAGCAAAAAATTATCAAGTTCTCCTAGTAATGTATTCGCTTTGCCTCAGCCGCAGATTTCTTCATATTAAAGCAAAGGATAATTTGGCTCGTGAACTAAAATGTTTAATCAAGAATAACTTTATGATGCAGACACAAATCGACTATTTTTTCGACTAACAGCCTGTTTATAGGACACGAGTTAGCTCACTCGCGACGAGCCAATTTATAGACGAGTACGTAAGAAATTGGGTTCATAAAACGCGACTTGATTGTGTCGTGCAACTTACGTAAATTCGCGTATATGTCAAACATTTATGATAAATATTTGTTTGTTGCCACCATGCGAAAAAATAGTATCTGTTTACATTTTTCATAGCAAAAAAAAAAATTTCAATCTAAAAAAAGGCAATCCTATTCTAGGCGTAGTTGACACACATACATACATACGTTTGTATGTATACGTAAATAAATAAAATATTTTGTGGAAAGGTTTTTTTTTTTTTTTTTTTTTTGAAAAAAACGAATAAACAAACAAAAATTTTATATATTAACTGCAAGTTTTATGTTATGTATATGCGTATGTTTTATTATGTATGTATATATGTATACAAAACATTTGTATTCAACGAAAAAACGATTTTAGTTCATGTCTCCAGAAATTTGAGAGATTCTTAGAACGTTCTGTTGCAATTTCCATTCCTAATTTTCTTATTATTTATTACCACTTATAAACTATTTTTATTATAATTTCTCATTATTTATAACATTTTCTACACATTTTTTTATTGACGGGCATGTTTCTTCATTCGCCGATTTTGACATTTATGGTGAGACGACTCGCGTCTTACAAACGAAAATAAATTGACAGATGTTACGTTTTTTTTAAAACTAATCGTCAATAGTCGCGGTTTATAAACCGAAAACAAAAAAAAGTTGCAAAGCTAGCGTTTTTTATCGACGAGTCGTCTCATAAACAGACTAGACTGTAACACTTAACGCTACAGTTATCTTTTGCAAAACGGCGGTCTCAAAGTTGACAACCTAACACACGTTTTAACATTTTAGGCTCAACCATCACAACTAGCCCCAGAGGGCTCCTTAGAGGTGCCGAAATCATGACCGGCTTCCAATATATTTGTGTACCCTGCATTTTTGTAGAACACACGCCTAAAGCTGTCAGATTTGACAACATTGTTCTACAAATTTACAGAAATTTTTTAAAGCTGAAGGTCCATACCACGCGTTCTAAGCGTCTGTCAAAAAAGTAGAATCATTTCATTTATTTACAAAAATATGCAATGCAAAGCCTCAAGGGCTAATATAATTATATTACATCACAGCAGCATAGCAATTTTGTGGGACAAGTTACACATCACAAAGCATAGGACGCATAGACGCGTACGACGCAAACAATAGGTTGTCAGAAAAAAAATTGTCAGACACCTGGCAATCGTGTAAACACTTTTCGTCGGCGTTGTCAGAACATTGTCAGACGTTGTTAAGCGGCCCATACACGTTTCAATTCAATTGCGAATTGAGTCTTTCAACTGAATTGATTATTGTCCACACGCTTCATAAACTGAATTGAAAGATTTTCATTCAACTATTAAATTCAATGAAATTATAGACAATTTTAAAAATATATAACGTTCGCTTTGCAAAAAAAATTCAAATATAAATTTTGAGACCTGTAGTGCGATTCACTATACTTTTTAAGCCCCAATTATTTCGGTTAAAATTATTAACCACAAAATTAACCTTTTTCCTATTCACAAGTACTTTAAACACCATGTGCTGGGGTTTAAAGTCAGCTGTTTGAGGCAGCTGTTGTATTTAACCACATTAATAGGTGTTAATTAACACCCCAATATTTTGTGAGTTTAAAAAAAGTGTTGATTTATATTGTTTACATTTATTTATTTAATTTATGTAATAAACTATTTGTCTAATAAAAAAAAAAAACAATAAAAGTTAGTAAACAACAAAATTAAATCTTGAGAATAATATTTTTGTATAAAACAATAATTAAAAATTTTTTACTCAATATGTATTTCGTTTTCCTATAGAAAACTTCTTAAGGGAAGTATTTGTTGATCGATTATAAAATCAAAAATGTTTTGATAGGCAATAAAATAACATTTTTTTATGTTAAATGTAATTATGTATGTATGTATGTGTTTTTAATTTTATAATTAATCAAAAAATTCATTCCTTAAGAAGTTTTCTAAAGCAAAACGAAATATTCAATAAAAAACGTTTAATTATTGTTTTATATAGAAAGGATCTCGAGCTCATATATTATTTTTAAGATTTTTATACATATATATAAAAAGATCAAAGTTACAAAAGGTGAGGAAAACATATAAAAAAAAGACATTCAGTACAATAGATAATAAAAATGAAATGGAGAGTTGCCACGTTATAACAATCTGAACGTGAAGAAAAATAAAACCCTTTACGGTGGCTAAATATAGTTAGTGAATAACGTAGGGGTTAGTGTAAACAACAAAATGTGTGGTTAAAGTTAACACTTCTAATTGGGGTGTAAAGTTAGTGAATTGCGCTACTGATCAAGAGACTCGAACATACACAATACAATCGAATTGAAAGACTTGCTAGTCAACTTGTAAAAATCAAAACATTTTAATTTTTCTTCAACCAGACAGCTGGTTTAGGCTATATCTTGGGTATACATAGACCGATATAGGAAATTTTCATTACCAGAACTGCTTTTAAGCAAAAAAAAGTTGTTTAACTTCATTTTTTTCGGAATTTTGAATATATCTCTCGGTTCACGTATAGACGTGAACCGATATTACTGAATTTCAATAGTAATCCCACGAATCGATGGGGTGAAAGAAAAAAGTGTCTTAAGTCTAATGGTTTTCTCAGGAATGGTATTTCAACGGTGGATGTATATGGAAATGAAAATTGTAGAAATTACAAACGAAATCACAAACTTATATATACGTTTTACATGTTTGTGAAGGGTATAAAAAATCGTTACGCTTTGAGTGTATCCGTGCATATGTATAGTTCAGATTACAACACTCGTAAATTTATTGTCTTTGCTAAACATATAACTTAAACGAAGAATAACAACTCAACCCAAATTTTCTTTTTCCAGAATTTTAAAAACTTGGTTAACTGTATGGGCATCCTCTAAACCACTAATGTTGTCTTATGTAAAAAGTAAGTAGAAAATATATAACATTTTTCGCATTAAAAGAGCTAATATGGATGTTTAATTTTAAAAAGTTAAAATAATGCAATTAATATAAAAGTGGTTGCAACTCGGCCTCTAAACCACCAATGGAGTCTTCTTATGTAATAAATAAGTAGAAAATATACAACCTTATTCGTATTAAAAAGTTTAATATGGATATCAGTGATTTGAAAAAGCTAAAGCTAAGGCAACTATTTTAAAAGAGTTTTCTACTCGGCAATCATTGGAATTTCCGCATCTTCAAATATTTTACTGTCTGATATCCAGAAATGAATTCTAAAAAAAATAATGATGAAAATATGAACCTAGCTCGCTTTGATTAGCCATGAAGAGAATCCTGTTCTTTCCAACGCAAATGTAACAATCTGATTTAATATTATTGAAATGCTTATGAACAAAAACTAATTTTTATTATAGATTATTGCATCAATTTAAAATTTTTCTTTTCCAGAATTTGAATGACTTGGTTAACTGTATGGGTATCCTCTAAACCACCAATGGAGTCTTCTTATGTAATAGGTAAGTAGAAAATATACAACCTTATTCGTATTAAAAAGTTTAATATGGATATCAGTGATTTGAAAAAGCTAAAATTAAGGCCACTAATTAAAAGTATTTCCTACTCGGCGATCGTTGGAATTTTTGCATCTTAAAATCTTTTATTGTCTGATATCCATAATTAAACTCTAAAAAAAATTATGATGAAAATATTAACCCAGCTCGCTTTGATTAGCCATGAAGAGAATCCTGTTCTTTCCAACGCAAATCTTACATTCTGATATAATATTATTGATATGCTTATGAACAAAAACTAATTTTTATTATAGATTATTGCATCAATTTAAAATTTTCCTTTTCCAGAATTTGAATGACTTGGTTAACTGTATGGGTATCCTCTAAACCACCAATGGAGTCTTCTTATGTAATAGGTAAGTAGAAAATATACAACCTTATTCGTATTAAAAAGTTTAATATGGATATCAGTGATTTGAAAAAGCTAAAATTAAGGCCACTAATTAAAAGTATTTGCTACTCGGCGATCGTTGGAATTTTTGCATCTTAAAATCTTTTATTGTCTGATATCCATAATTAAACTCTAAAAAAAATTATGATGAAAATATTAACCCAGCTCGCTTTGATTAGCCATGAAGAGAATCCTGTTCTTTCCAACGCAAATCTTACATTCTGATATAATATTATTGATATGCTTATGAACAAAAACTAATTTTTATTATTGATTAATGCATCAATTTAAAATTTTCCTTTTCCAGAATTTGAATAGCTTGGTTAACTGTATGGGTATCCTCTAAACCACCAATAATTGAGTCTTATGTAATAGGTAAGTAGAAAATATACAACCTTATTCGTATTAAAAAGTTTAATATGGATATCAGTGATTTGAAAAATCTAAAATTAAGGCCACTAATTAAAAGTATTTGCTACTCGGCGATCATTGGAATTTTTGCATCTTAAAATCTTTTATTGTCTGATATCCATAATTAAACTCTAAAAAAAATTATGATGAAAATATTATTAACCCAGCTCGCTTTGATTAGCCATGAAGAGAATCCTGTTCTTTCCAACGCAAATTTTACATTCTGATATAATATTATTGAAATGCTTATGAACAAAAAATAATTTTTATTTTGATTAATGCATAAATTTAAAATTTTTCTTTTCCAGAATTGAAATAACTTGGTTAACTGTATGTATGGGCATCCTCTTAACCACCAATGGAGTCTTCTTATGTAATAGGCAAGTAGAAAATATACAACCTTATTCGTATTAAGAAGTTTAATATGGATATCAGTGATTTGAAAAAGCTAAAATTAAGGCAACTAATTAAAAGTGTTTGCTACTCGGCAATCATTGGAATTCTTGCATCTTCAAATCTTCTATTGTCTGATATCCAGAAATGAACTCAAAAAAAAAAAAAAAAATAAGGATGAAAATATGAACCTAGCTCGCTTTGATTAGCCATGAAGAGAATCCTGTTCTTTCCAACGCAAATTTTACATTCTGATATAATATTCTTGAAATGCTTCTGAACAAAAAATAATTTTTATTTTGATTAATGCATAAATTTAAAATTTTCCTTTTCCAGAATTTGAATAACTTGGTTAACTGTATGTATGGGCATCCTCTAAACCAGCAATGGAGTCTTCTTATGTAATAGGTAAGTAGAAAATATACAACCTTATTCGTATTAAAAAGTTTAATATGGATATCAGTGATTTGAAAAAGCTAAAATTAAGGCCACTAATTAAAAGTATTTGCTACTCGGCGATCATTGGAATTTTTGTATCTTAAAATCTTTTATTGTCTAATATCCATAATTAAACTCTAAAAAAAAATTATGATGAAAATATTAACCTAGCTCGCTTTGATTAGCCATGAAGAGAATCCTGTTCTTTCCAACGCAAATTTTACATTCTGATATAATATTATTGAAATGCTTCATAAGCATCAATTTAAAATTTTCCTTTTCCAGAATTTGAATAGCTTGGTTAACTGTATGGGCATCCTCTAACTAATTTTTATTACTGATTATTGCTGCTTTGGACGAGGTTTATCTGTTGATGAGTACTGAGATGACGATCGTTTTGATTCCGGGGTGAAGTGATGGATCCATGTTTCAGCCATTGTCATATCGACGCAAAAATTTTAGTTTGTTACGTTTAAACATGGCCAAACACTGCTCAGAATCAACACGTTCTCATTTTTGGTCAAGAGTGAGCAAACGCGGCACTTAGAGCAGAGCTTTCTTATAGTCAAATGCTCATGCAATATAAAGCCAACACGTTCTTTTGATATCTTTACGACGTCAGCTAACTGCAACTTCACTTTTCGATCATTCAAAACGATTTTATGGATTTTTTTTATGTTTTCTGGTGTTACCGCTTCATTTGAACGTTCACTGTGTTCTGCATCATCGGTGTCTACGACCACGTTTGAAGTCAGCAAACCAATGTTTTATTGTTGTTTCTGATTTTCTTTTCAAGCTATTGCTTCGCTTGAATGGTATTTTGTAAAATTAAATTATGAAATCGTTTTTATACCCTTCAAAAAATGTAAATGATTCCGTTTGTAATTTCTACAAATTTCATTTGCGACCCTATAAAGTATATATATTCTGAATCAGAATGAATGGAAAAGTCGATTAAGCGATGCCCGTCTGTCCGCCGTTTAAATACCGTTTCTGAGAAAACCATTAGACTAGAAACTTTTTTCTTTCACAATTCTTTTAGCCCATCGATTCATGGGTTTGCTATTGAAATTCAGTAATAATGGTTCACATGTAGCTGAGATATATTGAAAATTCCGAAAAAAATTCATCATTTTTTGCAATTTTGTATGAAATTTTTTGAAAAAAGTTGTTTTGCTTCAAACTTCACATAGTTATTAAGGATGGTGACTAATAGGCAAACAAAATTTTCCAGATATCGGTCCATATATACCAGAGGTATAGCCTAAACCGGGGTTTTCATGACAATATCGCGAAAGCGAACTTAAACAACTTTTTTTTTTTTTTTAACGCGGTTCTAGTAATAAAAGAAGGTTATATAAATAAGGAAAATTAAAATTTCCGATATAGGACCATATATACCAGAGATATAGCATAAACCGGGGTTTTGAAGAAATGTCGCGTAAGCGAACTTAAACAACTTTTTTTGCTTAAAAACAGTTCTGGTAATAAAATAAGGTTATATAAATATGGAAAATTAAAATATCAGATATCGGTCCATTTATATAGCTTATACCGGTTTTTTCATGAAAATGTTGCGTAAGCAAACTACATTTTGCTTAAAAGAAGGTTATATAAATATGGGAAATGAAAATTTCTGATATCGATCCATATATACCCGAGATATGGCCTGAACAGATTTTTCCATTAAAATTTGTTTTTTTTTTTTTTTTTTTTTTTTTTTTTTTTTTTTTTGCTGAAAAGCAATTTTCGTTATAAAAAAAGATTACTAAAACACAGAAAATAGAAAATTCCGATATCGGTTCATATAACCGAGATATACGGGTATGTTCTTGATTCTACTTTGAAGTGAAAATAGTTTGAAATCACTTCAATATCAAGCTTTGGTGTTCTACATTCTACTCTTTACTTTTCATTTGTGTTTTGTTTTCGAACATTAATTTGTAGTGAATTGTCTGGTTCTTGAAACTACTTTTACACAAAAAATAGCAGTGTGAAAACACTTTAATATCATTGTGAAAATGTAAACTTTTACAGAAAAACTGAGTATAATTACAATCCCATTGAAATAAGAGGGTTGGATGACGAAATATTTATTTGAGGTACAATTGTGCATATATTTATAGGCAAAATAAGGACTATCTTATATAAAAAAATTAATAATAGTTATTTTGTTAACTAAAGTCGATTGGGGATATCATCTCTTATTATAGCGGTTACAGAATCACAAATTCATCTGAATCATCGTTAGCACTCTCATGTCTTGGGTTTACCCCCACCGGGCTATTCCAAATTTTTTTCATAAAATGGCACTTAAAAATTACGGTCAGGTGTTGACGCAGAATTTGATAAATCTAACTGAATTTTGCTCTTATAAAGTAACAAGCATTAGATTAAAAACTTTGCACGTCGTTTTTTTTGGGCGAAAGACGTATCGCAAAAACTAAAATAAAATTGAAAATATGGTTCATTTCAGTACTAGTTTATATAAAAATACAAATAAAACTGAAAACGTGGTTCGTGCCAGTATTAGTTATGTCAACATTTATGCAAGTTTTATTTTCGAAGTTCCGTTCGAACGAAAGAATGAAACACCTAAACTACTACTTTTTCAGATCAACAAAAATTAAAAGTTAACTTTTCAAATCATTTTTTATTTTCATTCTACTACTTTTCTGGAACATGCCGGGTAGCTTAAACAAACTTCCATGAAAATGTCCATGGGAGATTTGTTTTTTAGAATGGTGATTACAAGACAAAAATATTTTTTTCCCCGATATCGGTCCATATGTATATCCGAGCATATTCAGCTCAAATTTGTAATATATACTATACATATAAAGGACTATCGCGAAGGGTATTTTAGATTCTGCCCAGCTGAATATACCACACTCTTACTTGTTGATCTATTGTTTTGAAAATAACAAAAGTAAAAAAAAATACTCAAAAAAAGGCGACTGCAATAAAACCCGGCCCGTTAGGCCCGGGATTTTTCAGCCATATAGTATTTATATAATTTTAATATTAAGTAAATAAATAATAACTAAGTTTTATTATTGATTAATTCCGCAACTCAAATTTTTTCTTTTCCAGAATTTGACTAACTGTATGGATATCCTTTAAACCACCGACAACATTATATATGTATATGTTAATACAAAGTATATATGTATATGCAATATATGTATATAATTATTTTTTCAGGTAAGATTTAAGAATTAAGATTACTGCAGTGACCAAAGTTAATTTAATTCAAGCTGATGAAACTATGCGGATTCTCCATCATTTGACCAATAAATGACATAACGTAACTGATACTGATTTAATTTTATTAACTAATTATTTAAGCAACTTTGAATTCAATTTTGTTTTTTTTTTTTTTTTTTTCAGAAACCCTTACTAAGTAAATTTGATGCTATAAATCCTGGATGTGTAACAATTTCTGATAACGGATGCGTTGATGTCTAGCCGGCCATATACTATTAAAGTTATTAAAAATGGCCGGGAACCGTAACGTTGTTTCATTATAAGTTTCTTTATTGGAATAAAAACTATATACATTTTTATAATGAAATTTCTTAAAGAAAATTCAAAGCCTATTATTTACTTCGATTTATACAAGGTTATTTTATATTTTACACAGTAAGAAACAATTTAAGTTTATGAAATAATAAGTGAATGTTCATACTCCAACACTCCTCCTCATTCGCTTTAAATTACATTTATCGCAAAAATACTTATGTTTATTTCTTCTGTTGGACAGTAGTATGAAGTTATGATACCTTTTCTAACCAAATCTTTTGTCATTTTATATTTTGTGTCCATATGTTTAATCTTGAAAGAAAATTTATCCTCATTCAAAAGACGTAAGCAACTTTGGTTATCGTTGAATATAGTTGTTGGCTCATCTGCCAGTTGATGGAAATCCTTCAAGAGTTGTCTTAACCATTTTGCTTCTTTAGCTGCTTCTGACAATGAAATATACTCTGCCTCACATGTTGATGTAGCAACTAATGTTTGTTTTTGACAGGACCAGGAAATTGTTCCACCATTATAGAAAAATATCCTTCCACTATTTGACTTTCTACCAATTCTTTCTTCTGCCCAGTTGGCATCAGCATACCCAATTAATTCTTGCTGTTCTTTCTCATTACTTAACTGTAATTTGAGATTTGCTGTAGTCTTTAAATACTTCAAGACAGGTTTGCATTGTTCCCAGTCTTCATTTGTGGGGTTTGACACTTTCTGAGCTAATATACTTACAGGTGCTGCAACATCGGGTCTGGTATTCACTGACACGTACAATAGATGGCCAATAAGTTTTCGATATTTATTATTATTCTCAAGAGGAATTGCTTTTTCTCTTTTACCATAACTTAAATCCATAGGAGTTTTAACAGGTTTTGCATCTTGTAATCCAAATTCTTTTGCAGTTTTGTTTATATAAGCATATTGACAGAGTTGAAAATTACCATTTTCGTCCTTTGATATTTCAATCCCCAAGTAGTGCTTTAAATTACCAAGATCCTGTAAAACAAAACTACTGGAGAATTTACCAATAATAAAATCCATTTGTTCTCGAGTGCAGCAAGCTAATATAATATCATCAACATAAATTATTATATAACATTCCTCGAAAATAAGAGCGCAATACAAACATGGGTCATTTAAGCTCTGTTTAAAACCAGCACTCAAAATTATTTCATTTAAGGTACTGTTCCAAGATCTTGCCGCTTGTTTTAGACCATATATACTTTTCTTTAGTAAGCATACAATATTTTCACTTCCTTGATGAAAACCTTGAGGTTGCTTCATAAAAATTGTTTCTGACAATTTGCCATTTAAAAACGCTGTCTTAGCATCAATATGGTTAACAACCATGTTTTTCCTTCCAGCTATCGAAAGCAAAACTCTAAACGTTATGTGCGGCACAACAGGAGCAAAAACTTCATCATAGTCGACTCCGTACTTCTGTGAAAATCCTTGAGCCACAAGACGAGCCTTGAAACGGCATACATCACCATCAATATTTTTCTTTATTTTATAAACCCATTTGCTGCCAACAGCATTTGAATTCTCAGGTAATGGAACAAGCTCCCAAGTTTTGTTATTTCCCATTGACTCCATTTCTTCTTGCATAGCTGCAAGACAATGCTCCTTTTCGTCACTTTTTATGGCTTCTTGATAAGACGTCGGTTCTTTAACTTCTGTTGTTAACCAAATTTCGTCAATAAATCTTCTTGCTTCTTTGCCTTTATTTATTCTACTTGAAACCCTGGTAGCAACTGTGTGAGTATTTGAAATATCTTGTTTCTCAGTGTCACACTCATCAGCAACTACTGAAATATCATTATTGATTGAAATGCCACTATTTTCAGTTTCCTTAATATTCTCCTCCTCAATCAATAATAGTTCAGAAATTTTATGAACTTTTTTATTAAAACTTAAGGACACTTCTTTATAAATAAAATTGTCTGTAACATCTGTAAAGCGAACATCACGACTTATGACAAGTTTTTTAGTGCAAGTGTTGTAGCAACGACAAGCTTTCGAAC
This sequence comes from Thecocarcelia acutangulata, assembly GCA_914767995.1. Taxonomy (NCBI): domain Eukaryota; kingdom Metazoa; phylum Arthropoda; class Insecta; order Diptera; family Tachinidae; genus Thecocarcelia; species Thecocarcelia acutangulata. Next base: position 67,315,883 of record OU612096.1, on the reverse strand, counting down.
AATTATCATAGCCTAGAAATATCATTTCCAGTGATGTATCATCTAGTTTCCGCCTCCTTTCAGAAGGAATATGCACAAAACATTTAGATGCGAAAACATGAAAATTTTTTAAGCTTGGTTTTGAGCAATACCACAATTCATATGGTGTTGCGTTTATAACTTATGAAAAAATTCTATTCTGTATATAATTTGCAGTTGAGATGGCTTCTCCCCAAAACGTATAGGGTAAATTAGCATCAATTAACATGCATCTTGCCATCTCAACTATGGTCCTGTTTTTCCTTTCTGCCTTCCCATTTTGTTGGGGACTATATGGAGCAGTTAATTGGGCTTCAATTCCTTCAGACCTCAAAAACTTCATCATATTCTTTGAAGTGTATTCACCACCTCTATCGGACCGAATAACCTTAGGAATACGACCAAACCTCGTCCGACAAAAAACGATAAACTCTCTCACAATGTCTTCAACTTCAGACTTTCTTGTTATTAGGCGTATTGTTGTGAAACCAGAGTAATCGTCTATAAAATTTATGAAATATCTTTTCCCCGATGGTGTAACGGTTTGCATTGGTCCACATACATCTGTATGAATTAATTGTAGTGGCTGGAAGCGGAAGTCTAGTTAATTTTCCCTTAGCACAACTTTCGCAAATTTCTTTAATGTTACATTCAACAATTAAGTTTTTTATTCCCTATTTTTAGCTTCTACCATTTATACCAATAAAAATTATAAATAGCTTGTTTTCTACGTTTCCCAGCTATCTATATGTCGACATTTCATAGGAACTACCCTAATCATCAGTAGACTTTGGAAATTTTTGAAAGATATTCTCAAACATTCAACTTTATATCCCAACAATATAAATAAATTGTTGAGAATTTAAAAGAAGAATGCTCTAATAATACCTGTCAAAACACAAAAAACAAGCCTTTTTATTTATACACCTCTCTAACATTTCTTTACACCTGTCAAACAAATGAACAACCGTTGGTTGCTACGATTTGCTTTTTTGAAAGTATCGAAAAGCAGAGAACAAAAATTCAAACAATTAAGTTTTTTATTCGCTATTTTTAGCTTCTACCATTTATACCAATAAAAATTATAAATAGCTTGTTTTCTGTTTCCCAAAAAAAATACTTATATCTACTTCTTTAGATGGCCAGGTTTTTTACAAAAATAACAAGTAACATCGTTCTTACCAACAATTTTTAAAACAGCATCATTCCCATTATTACCAGCATGTAATCTTCTTTCATACTTCGCGATTACCTTTTGTTGAACCAAAGCAAATGTATCAGTAGTGTTTTGTCTCTCATCAGGTACACACGTCTTTTGTTACTGCTGTCCGTATTTCCAATATGTACATATATGTTCATTAATTAAATTCGTATGAAACCAAATTGCACCGTAATAGGTAGCAAGTTGTATACACGTTAAAATTTTGTTTTTTTTTCTCTTTTTTTTACCGTTGTCCGTATTTTCTACATATACATATGTATGTATGTTTATTACTAATTTCGTATGAAATAAAAGTGCACCGGAATAGGTAGCAGTATGTGTACACGTGTTTCTTCTTTTTTTTCACCGTTGTCCGTGTTTTCTTTATATGTTCAATATTAATATTATTTTTAATGAATTTCATTACCTTGTAGTGTGGAAGGTGTTGAACTATATTTTGCTAATCTGAGCAGTGTCAAAGGTATAAACACTGGGCACTGATCAGTTTTAACTAATTTAATTCCAACATTTTAAATGCTGCAACAGAGTTTGTTTCAGTCTTTCGTGTTGTTATCGTTAACATTTCGCGAACACTACTCCCTCTTTCACTATTTTCCCAGTTCCAGTACAATGCGCTGCATATGTAGGGGTCATCCCCTGAGTACTGGTCCCAGATAAAAAAAAAAAAAAAAAAAAAAAAACCTCATCTTCCTTTCGAGATTCTAAAGAAGTAGTAAGAGTATCATAACTTTCTGGCAAGCTACTTAACAGCATCGCTGCACTCCATTTGTCTGACAAGGATTCCTCACCAACATCACTTAATTTTGAAAACAGATCGTTCATGGCTGAAATGTGCGCTACTGCATCACCACCTTCTTCAAGCTTTAGACTGCATATGGACCGCATTAAATGAACTTTATTGCTCAGTGTATTCTTCTCATGATATTCTTTCAATGCCTTCCAGGTATCTGCAGCGGTTTTTAAATTCCGAATATGGCAAAACTGGTCATCCACCACTAGCAAACCTATGGTACCTCTAGCTTCATCATCTTTATTATCCCAGTCATCTAAGATTGGCTGATTTGTTACAACATTATTTGCTATAACCACTTCTGGACGTTTACCCTCAATCACTAGTTTCCAAAGATTATGCTTCCGTAGCAAAAGTTCCATTTTAAATTTCCAATTTGCATAATTTTCATTATTCAGTTTTGCAAACTTCGGCTTTGTATCGGCCATGTTGACTTTTCTTCAGTGGATGTAACAAAATTTCCGCAAAAAAAACCTCTTCAAAAGCCTTATAAACTTCTTTTCTCTCCTTAAATTTTCAAATCTTTAGCAAAGGCCCGTAACGTTGTTTCTTTATTGGAATAAAAACTATATACATTTTTATAATGAAATTTCTTAAAGAAAATTCAAAGCCTATTATTTACTTCGATTTATACAAGGTTATTTTATATTTTACACAGTAAGAAACAATTTAAGTTTATGAAATAATAAGTGAATGTTCATACTCCAACATATACATCATTATTTTATGTTTATTACAGGCTTGCGAGGGCGGATTGATTGTAAAGCTACCTTAAGTAGGGAAAACATTTTTTTTTTTTCAAAAAATGCTTTTTTTAGCTCAAAACAGTTATTTTTTTTAAGGTTTACGGCCGTATCGTTTTATGCTTATTAAATAAGGAAATTTACACATTGCATTGTATACAAAAAATACAAAATGTGTTAGTGATGCACTTTCAATCAAACGAATACAACGAAAAACGGTATTCGAATAATAAAAATTTTTCTGGTAAAAGTAACGCCATTAATTTTTCACATTTTAATTAATATACTACATATAATGTATTCACCATTTATTTAAAAGATAAATACAGGGAATATTTGTCAAAAATTTATCATTTTATGTAGCAATAATAAAAATAATAATTTTTTTTATTATTTTATTTTCCGGTTAATATAGTATTCATTTTCTTACATCACTAGTCAAAAAATTACAACCGAACATAACAATTAACTAACGCATACGTTAATACTCAAGTAAGAATTTTTTTGCATATGGCTCTTAATATTTATTTATTCAACGTATTACATATATTAATATATAATTTAATATAATATATAAATATATAGTTAACAATATGAGTGCCCCAGCGCCACTAGGGCATTAAAGAGGCTAGTTGGCAAAGGTTTTTTATGAAAATAAAAATTATAAATTTCTGAACCAAAAGCTTAAAAAATAAAATAGTTAATTAGTAATGAAAAAAAAAATATTAGTTTCAGGTATTAACAGTAAGTAATTATTAATTCAATTAGATAGAAGCATTTCAATATCTTGAAGTAAATAACGTTTTAAAGCAACTTTAAAATGTGAAATTCGATGTATATCCCTCAAATTAATTGGAAGGTGGTTAAACTCAGAGCAACCAACGTATTCAATCTTTTGTTTAGTTTTTTCTAATCGACATCTCTTCACCAAGAGATTAGCGCTCATTCTAGAGTTAAAATTAGCTTGATTTATTCTAAAATCTGTAGCGTGGTATCCGATGTTATGCACCGCTTTAAACATGTACATTAATAATTGCATTTTATACAAGCCACAAATTGGCAAAATAGTTTTCGCAATCTCATTGTATAAAGATATTGTTTAATATAAGCGCGGTAAATTGAACACAGTTTTTAATGCTTTATTTTGCGCACTTTGCAGTGTTTTGAACTCCGAGGACTTCTTATAAGCATAAATCATTGGCAAATAAGTTAGATGGCTATGAATTAATGCGTTATATAACAATAGCTTAGTTCTTTTGTCAAAAACGTTCTTAAATTTGTGGAGAATTCCAATTGTCGGAGCTATTTTACTTTTCAAAGATTTTATGTTTTTATTCCAGGATAAATTGTTTTGAAAAATAATACCCAAGTATTTTAAAGAAACACATTCTTGAACTTCCACATCACCAATAGAAATACTGAAGGCTGGCATATTTCCTGAACAGTAAGGTCGAAACCTGATTAATTTAGTTTTATCTTTATTTAATAATAATAGCCTGTTAAGCCTTACATATTCTAATAGCACGTATAAGGGTAAAAAAAGCTTATGTCACTATCAACTTTCCATATAATTTGAGATTTGATGACGTTTAAAAAAATTATAAAAAGTAAATGACCCAATACACTTCCCTGCGGGACTCCATAATTAAAAACAGCTTCGACATCGCTTTTTACGCCATTTATTTCAACATATTGTGATCTACTGTGCAGGTAACTTTTAATCAAATTGAATGCACTCTATTGTAAACCGTAGTAAGGAAGTTTTTGTAGCAAAATATCGTGATCAACAAGGTCAAATGCCTTCGAAAAATCATAAAAAATTGCACCCACGCCACCATTATAATCATCCAAACTTTCATATATATAATTTAAAACGTTAACTATAGCTTCCTGTGTTCGGCTACCTTTTCTGAAACCAAATTGCAATTTATATAAAAGGCTATCTCGTTCTAGATGCTCTAACAGCAGTTGCATATGTAACACCTTTTCTAAAATTTTTTCTATTATAGACAATAGGTCTATAGGTCTAAATTTTTCTACCGTCTCAGCCTTAGTGTCTTGGAATAGGAGTTATTTTTGCAATTTTCAAAGCTGCGGGGTATACCGATGTGCTTATAATATCATTAAAAATATGTACTAGCTTTGGTAGTAATAAATTTTTAGATTCCAACAGGAAAAAAAAAGAAAAGAATATCGCCATTTTGATTCTTCAATAACAGGGGTTGCTTCATTTTCCTTCCTAGGTTTTCGCTCAAGAATTTCCAGCACTTTCTAGGGTTACTTTGAAGATTATCAAGGTTATTTTGAAAATAGCTATTCATACATATTTTACTAGCTGCTTTAATGATTTTGCTTATTCTTAATTTATTTTCACCCGCCGCATGTCTTTCTTTTTTCCTTCTTGTTTCAAGCAGTTTTTCTTTAAAATTCATAAGACTTCGAAGCCGATCATTTATCCATGGTGTTATTCGGCATTAAGCTTGCATTTTTTTTCACATTTTTAACAGTAGACTCTGTCTAATACAAGCTGTTAATATGTTGCTGTTCTGTTAGTTGCAATGAGCTTAGTTGATGTTGAAGATGCATCCGCAACAGCCTGTAGTCACATATTTTGTAACTTCTTTCAGTACAGTGTGAAACATATTACTTGCCACCCTGCATGAAAGTTAAAAGGGTTCTGGCCGACCTCGACATAAATAAGACTCCTGGACCGGATGGCATCCCAGCACTGGTCTTGAAGCAGTGCTCTTCTACGCTTGCGCGTCCGTTAGCACACCTCTTCAGCAAACTTTACCATGTTGGTGAGTTTCCATCGTGCTGGAAGGTTGCTAATGTAACGCCAATCCCCAAAAAGGGTGAAACTAATAACCCCGAAAATTACCGCCCAATTGCAATTTGCTCTGCGCTTTCCAAAGTGATGGAAAGTATGGTCAACTATCACCTTATGAAATATCTAGAGTCACATAAATTACTTTGTGACCGCCAATATGGATTTCGCAAGGGTCGTTCTACTGGCGATCTTATGGCATATCTGTCAGAGAAATTGTGCCACTCAATCCATCATTTTGGCGAAAGTAAGGTGGTGGCTCTGGATATTTCCAAAGCGTTTGACAGAGTGTGGCATGGTGCGCCACTGGCAAAACTTACTGCTTTTGGTGTCGGTGATGACTTCTCTCGATTTATATCGAGCTTTCTCAGAGACCGCACTATACGAGTTGTTATAGATGGGGTCTCATCAAACGAGTTCAAGATTAATTCAGGGGTACCGCAAGGCTCCGTTCTTTCTCCTACCCTATTCCTTATATTCCTAAATGACCTGTTATACCAAACTTCCAACCCTATCCACTCCTTCGCGGATGACAGCAGCATCTGCCATTCGTACTCTTTCAGTTATAGGCCCAGCCTATCCGAGATCGTTGCCAAGAGGCAAAATATGAACGACTCACTAAACAGTGATCTTCTATTAATCTCCGAATGGGGTCGTAAAAACAGGGTCGCCTTTAACGCTCGTAAGACCCAATGTTGTTTATTAACACACAAACAAACGACCACAAATGCTGCTTTATCTGTACTCATGGATGGTATAAATATTGAGGAATCGGAAGCTCTTGATGTTCTTGGAATGAAGATACAGTGTGATGTTCGCTGGACTGAACACATTTTTCATATCTCTAAAGAAGCATTCAAGTGCCTAGGGTTTCTAAAACGGTGTAAGATGTACTTTACTCCATCTGATCTCCTTACTATTTATACCACCTATATCCGACCAAAAATGGAATACAACTCTCATGTTTGGGCCGGTGCCCCAAAATCAATTTTGGGGTTACTCGACCGTGTGCAGGAGAGGGCGAAGAAGCTTATCGGTGACAGTAGGGTATCCAACTCTATTGACTCACTGGAGCATCGACGCTGTGTGGGGTGCGTTACTCTGTTCTATCGTTACTACAATGGATTTTGCTCTGACGAGATTAGGGACCTTGTTCCTGAAACCCGCACATTTTTACGTAGCACGCGTGCATCGTTCAGGGCTCATCCATTTGTGGTCGATTGCCCAGGGAATCGTACTACGCATTACAGAGAGAATTCGTTTTTCAGCCGTACGCTCCGCCTGTGGAATAAGTTACCTGCTGGCGTGTTTCCTGTCTGTTATAACGTTGAAAGGTTCAAGTCAAATGTTCACAAATACTACTCCCTCTTTCCTCCTCCTCACAACCTATTTTCCTAGTTCTGGTACAATGCACTGCATATGTAGGGGTCATCCCCTGAGTACTGGTCCAAGTTAAAAAAAAAAAAAAAAAAAAAAAATATTGTGATCACTGATGTCACATTCAATTGAGTCAATAAGAAGTATTTTTGATATGTTACTGTATATGTGATCAATTGATTTTCCACTCGCTGGACGTGTTACCATATTATGACAACTTGCAAAATCATAGTGCAATAAATTGTTTGCAAGGTCGGTAAACAAGGATGCATCAAAACAATTTATATTTGAATCTCTAATTAAAATGGTAGGTGATCGAGAATTTCGAGCCAAAATGTTTTCAATGAAATCATAAAATGTATTCGTAGCGTACTTTTGAGAGCGATAAAATGTAAACATTTTGAGTAATTTACCATTTATTTTCAAAATTTGTAGCGACACTTGAATTGCCTCAAATAAGTGTTTGCTTTCGCAGAAATCGACTACGTATTGAAAACTATCTTATATAAAGCGAGGTTCCACCATATGCATCATCTACAGCAATAAATTGCATTACATCAAGGGATATTGTAAATCTGTTCTAAATGAAACCATGTTTCCTGAACTGCTATAACGTTAGGTTAGGTTTAACAGGCTGCCAGTTATTATAAAGCCAGCACACTTGTGCCCAGTCAGGTGCCGTTGTGTTGCCTGGATATATGTATCTCAGTAGATCTACATATCACTCGCTTAGAACCAACCCGAGGATCGGATAAAGGAGTCCAATCCACTTACATCACATTCCGATACCTCCGTCAAATCATGCAGCATCGGTCTGCCTAGGTACAATGCCCTTATAGAAAGAGCTGGACACTGACAGAGGAAGTGCTCAACGCTCTCTTCTTCCTCCTCGTCTCTGCAACTTCTACAGAAGTCATTAAATGGAAGATTTAACCTCCTTGCCTGTGTCCCTATGTAGCAATGTCCTGTCAGAACCGCCACAGCAGAACGCAACCTCCGTCGGGGCAAGCCCCTTAGGATAATAGTCCTCCTGTTATCATATCTGGGCCATGTCAGCCTTGATATCCGACAGGTACCCTCATTAGACCATCTGTCTTGAGCGGTCTGAAAAAGTTGACGTTGTACTAGTTTCTTACAGCTCGCAAGCGGGATTCCAACGATCCCATCAATATCTCTTTGTTGTAGCTGGACAACTGGCCTTTGCCAGTTCATCCGCTACTAGATTTCCGGACACTTCACTGTGCCCTCGTACCCAGATAAGCTCCAGGTTCGAATGTCTCGCTATCTCGTTTAGAGATATCCGGCATTCACGAACCAACCTGGATGTCGTATAGACTACAGCTAGTGCATACAACGCAGCCTTACTATCAGTACAAATTCGGATATCATTCTCATATATCCTTAACCAGTTAGCTGCCCTCATAATGGCCGCAATTTCGGCTTGCGCTACACTACACTCATTTTGCAGCCTAAAACTCATCCTCCTCTCATACAAGGGGATAAAGATACCCCCACCGACTCCCGAGTCCGACTTGGATCCATCTGTAAAAATTTCAAGCACGTCCTCTTGACGATCTGTGCCAGTCGTCTTCGAGAACGAGCCTGATAAGATTACATCAAATCTCTTGTCGGGCAGTAGAGCCGGCGAGCAGCTATTCTTCCTATTATTGAGGCATGACCATATGTCGCCTACTTCCACGTCCCGCTTGACCACAGCCTTATAGCCGAATTCATGGCTATTTCCTTCACCATGAGATCAGCCGGCAGCCATTTCAGCATAGTGAAAAGTGCTTTCGATGGCGTGGTGTCGAAAGCACCAGTCACCATCAAAGCAGCTATAACGTTGGGCAACGTATTAAAACTCGTTATTAATGCTCTAAACTTGAAAAAAATTTTATGGAGGAAATGCTTATGTTTACATAAATAATATTAAAAAAGTTTGTCTTTAAAGTTTTTATATAATTATCAAATGTTCCTATTTCTGTAAAATATTTATTACTCGAGATCATTAGTTGAAAGAAAATGTGTGTTTATAAACAGAGCGAGAAAAAACAAATTGTAACAAGAGAATTTGTTAAGCTGACGGTGTGAATTGTGGTTCTTCATCTTCTATAAAGTCATCATTTGTATATTGTTATTGCGAACTTGACTTCCGGGAATTGTGGGTTGTTGCTTCCATAAGAATAGCATCGACATCCTCTTAGTGCCTGATGAGTTTCGGCTTTGCAATACTATTTTTTTTTTTTTGCATAAATTCTTCCTCTAGTTGTATAAAAACATTGGTAGCCAACAGATTTTAGAGTTTTGGAGTAATTGCATAGCTCAAGTGATTCTCTACCCAAAAAATCATTCACAAAAATATTTTTAGTTTCTTCATTGTCTTTAAATTTAGATTTGGCAGCCATAAGTTTGTCTTTTGCCGTCTTCGAATTGAACTTTACAACTACCGTCTGTCTTGCATTGGACACATTTCTTTTTTTTTTTTTTTTAATAAGCTTCTATATTAATATCCTGTATATCTATACCATCATCTTTAGATAAGTTTATAACTACTTCAGTAGCACCAGATCCTTTTTCATTAATTACTCTACTAATTACACAATCATTTTTAACACGCTGATCGTTTAACATTTTGACTGCTTTTTAAAGTTGTAATTTCGTTTTTTAATTTAAGGTTTTATTTTTCAACAATTTGCAGTTTTTTCTTGTTCTCATTTATGCTTTTCAGTGTTTCATCAAATTTTGTTGACATAAAGTTCATTGTGTTTTACATTTCATTCAGTTGATCAAGTTTTACAGCCTGTTTATAAGACACGACTCGTCGATAAAAAGCGCTAACTTTCTAACAGCCTGTTTATAGGACACGAGTTAGCTCACTCGCGACGAGCCAATTTATAGACGAGTACGTAAGAAATTGGGTTCATAAAACGCGACTTGATTGTGTCGTGCAACTTACGTAAATTCGCGTATGTGTCAAACATTTATGATATTTGTTTGTTGCCATCATGCGAAAAAATAGTATCTGTTTACATTTTTCATACCAAAAAAATTTTTATCAAGTTAAGAAGCGGCATTCCTATTCTAGGCACAGTTGGCACACATACATACATACGCATGTATGCGTAAGTAAATAAATAAAACAAAATATTTTTTGGAAAGGCTAATTGAAAAAAAAAACGAAAAACAAACAAAATTGTATATTTTAACTGCAAGTTTTATATTGTATATGTGTATGTTTTATTATGTCTGTAAATATGTCTACAAAACGAAAAAACAATTTTAATTCATGTTTCCAGAAATTTGAGAGACTCTTAAAACGTTCTGTTGCAATTTCCATTCCTAATTTTCTTATTATTTATTACCACTTATAAACTATTTTTATTATAATTTCTCATTATTTATAACACTTTCTACACATTTTTTTATTGACGGGCATGTTTCTTCATTCGCCGATTTTGACATTTATGGTGAGACGACTCGCGTCTTACAAACGAAAATAAATTGACAGATGTTACGTTTTTTAATACTAATCGTCAATAGTCGCGGTTTGTAAACCAAAATCAGAAAAAACTTACAAAGTTAGCGCTTTTTATCGACGAGTCGTCGATAAAAAGCGTGTCTTATAAACAGGCTGTAAGTTTTTTCTGGTTTTGGTTTACAAACCGCGACTATTGACGATTAGTATTGAAAAACGTAACATCTGTCAATTTATTTTGGTTTGTAAGACGCGAATCGCCTCACCATAAATTTCAAAATCGGCGAATGAAGAAACATGCTCGTCAAGAGGAAATGTGTAGAAAGTGTTATAAATAATAAGAAATTATAATAAAAATAATTTATAAGTGGTAATAAAAAACAAGAAAACTAGGAATGAAAATTGCAACAGAACGTTCTAAGAATCTCTCAGATTTCTGGAAACATGAACTGAAATCGTTTTTTCGTTGCATACAAATGATTTGCATACATAATAAAACATACACATATACAAAATAAAACTTGCAGTTAATATATACAATTTTTGTTTGTTTATTCATTTTTCTCAATTAGACCGCCATAAAAAAAGCCTTTCCACAAAATTTGTATTTTGTTTTATTTATTTACTTATACATACATGCATATGTATGTATGCATGTCAACTGTGCCTAGAATAGGATTGCCGTTTTTTAGGTTGAAAAAAATTCTTTTGGTATGAAAAATGTAAACAGATACTATTTTTTCACATGATGGCAACAAAACAACATCATAAATGTTTGACATATACTCGAATTTACGTAAGTTGCACGACACAATTAAGTCGCGTTTTATAAACCCAATTTCTTACGTATTCGTCTATGAATTGGCTTGTCGCGAGTGAGCTAACTCGTGTCCTATAAACAGGCTGTTACTGGGGGTCTCCATTAGCCATGAACATGGTATGAGCATCATGGCGAACATCGCAAATGGCTAATGTGGACCGCTCATGGCCATGTTTCGTTCATGCTCTGACATCGATGCTCGAGCATGTGGCTGAGCATCAATGTTCGCCATGAAGTTGGCCATCACGTACAAAAATACACAAAATGGCGCCGAATTGAACACTTTGATAAGGTAAATTCGAACATACGTATTCGCCACATACAGAACATGAACTTTTTTTTTACATTCGCTCTGCCGACGTTATGTTCATGCCATGTCCAAGTCGATGGCACGTGAAGACACGGCGTTAGAAGCCGACTGGTTGGCAGCCGCGCCGCCGATGATTTTTCCTGAGCCGCTCCGCCGCCGATTCCATCGGCTGATCGGCGGCTTAAAACACAGCCGATTTACAGCCAGTTTACCAATTTCGAAAGAAAATGAATGCGAAAGAAAGCCAGTCACTCACATTCGAATCAATTTGGGTTTGTCTATCTCACTACTATTCGTTCGCATATTCTTATGTATTTTCATTGAGTTTTGACACATCGTTCGCATAGAAAGAGTTAGACGAACCCAAATCAGTTTTCTTTCGCTTAGATTGCGAACGCAAGCAGGCTGTCGAGATTGGTAAACTGGCTGTTAGTCGGCTTAGCCATTCTAGATGCCAGTTTTTTAACTGCTTTTTTACTTTCAATGCTGGTATTGGAGTGATTTTTCTACCAAATGAGCGATTTTAAGACGTGTATACCATCATGACAATAAATATGTATTAGATGTCTTTAAGGCATGTCGTTTTTGTTTGCTGGCTAATTGATAGAAAAGACACAAACCCTGTTTTTTTTCCTAATTTCTTTTTGTTATCATTTGTAGTTTTGTTATTTTTCATAACACATCGATTCTAACAAAAGGGTAAAAAGATATATAAAAGATGTATAAAAGATATTATTTTGCAACATCAATTAAAAAAGAGACATGTCTTAAAAATCATGGTGAAAATGTAACATGATTTCGGTAGTAGCTTTAAAAGAAAAAAAAGAAAATATAATGTCGTCGTGAAAATTGGGTGTAAGATCAGATAGGGCGACTTTAATTGCCAATTTTCTTTTGGACTTGCTTTAATGTCCACACACCAAAGCTTTTTTCGGCAATTCTGGTTTTTTATTTAGCTTTATATTGTATATGATGCACACGCACATACATACATGAGAGAAGGGTATGGAGTTATTGAGTACTGGAAATTCTTTTTTCTTTTTTTATTCACTTTGCCGAAAGCTTCTATAAAGTCAAGAATTGCTCAACTACGGTTGCTGTGTCTGACCTGATAATTATTCTCATAGTTAATGGGCCAAATAAACTACGCAAACCGCTTGGCAAACATACGCAAACAAATGAATAACTTTTTTTTTTGTTTTCAATGAGAGTAGACGGTCATTGTGTTGCGGCAATTTGCTAACCATACGAAGTTCGCAAGATACAAATTGTTTTAAAAATTGTTACATGCTCTATTTCTTTATATATTGTTTCTATAATATTTATTTTTTTCATTTCAACAATAAAGGTAATTTGTTAGCTAATTCTAAAAATTATTACAAGCAAACACTTTCTTAATTAATTTTGTGCGCTTCTTCTAACCACCCCATTCTACAGAAATTTCATTGAAATGACAAAATATACACACACATTCACACTGTTTGCATAAATATCAAAAAAATTTTGGTTTTCGTGTAAACATGCTTTAGATATTTGTACAAACTAGCAAACATATACAAACAAAAAGGTTTGTCCAAACCTAAAAGTTTGACATGTTTGGCCTTAATTATACATATATGTTGAAGCGGTAAACAAATCACATCTAGGTGAATGGGAGGAAGAAAATGGAAAGGGGTACAGTTTAAAATTAAACATAATAAATTTGCTTTATATATCCTATGTATTTTTAACAATATTTTTGGCACAGCTGACAAAACAACGGCTAGCCGAGAAAATCGCGGCGCACATGGCTAAGCCGCCGCCGCCGATAAATTTTGCCCTTTCAGCCGCCGCCGACAAAATACCCACGGCTCGCATCTCTGGTGCAGTTCTCCAACTGTAAAATTCCTATTGTCATCAACACAACATACATGGCACATAAATTCGCTCTCATTAATGATACAAAAAACAAGGTAGCTGCTTCGCTACAACAATAAAAAAACAACAGTGGCTGTGTTCTGTAACTTTCGCCACGAGAAACTTTTCGACTGAAACGTGTGAAATGAGTTAAAACAAACAGCTGCTTTTCTCACTAAACTGTATCTATAACTAGTCTTGGTGAGTAATAGCTGTCACGTAAGGAAATTACTCGCCATTTTACAGAAAAACTGTGTCTGTAAAACTTTTGCGAAAAAATTTCCCGCTTTCAACTGTCATTATTTCTCGCAAATAAAAAGGCTGTGAGATAGTATATCAAATAACAATAATCATCATTAAATGAATAATAGTACTTCAAAAATAAGTATTTTGCTGTTAAATATTTATTTACACAGTTTAGAATGATTGTTTTTATTTTTTTTTATTTTAACATTTTAATTAATTTTTATACCTTTCACACAAGAAGTTTTAATGGAATACTTAAGTTTGTAATTTCTACAATTTTAATTTCCGACCAAACAAAGTATATTGTAACAGTTTTATAATGTTTTTTTTTCAGAATTCACAAATTGCAATTGTTTTTAATATTACAAAGTTTTGTGCTTAAGTATGTATGTATGTATTTGTAAATAAAATGTAAACGGTTATAATATGACGCCGCCGAACAAAATTTCTTAGCTTTAGCAATTTTTGGTCGGCGGCGGTACTAATTGTGGCTGGCGCTTTCATTTTTAAAATTGCATGTCGGCATCGTTTTATATTTCCAGACATTTCTAACGTAACGACCAAGGGGAATTCATTATTAGGTGGATGCATCGGCGAATTCAGGCGAATTCGGTTAATATGGCGGCACCTTCGCAGTCAAGTTTTGTTTACGTTTTTCGGCGCCATTTAAATTTTTCTGTCTTTATCAACTACTTTTGACAGCGTAAGTGTGAATTCGCCTTTTTACACAAACAAAATACCTGTTGTTTTTCTTATTGTTGTATTGTTGTAGCGAAGCGGCTACCTTGTTTTTTGTATCATGGTAACGACGTAATCGCTTTGGGTAGTTTTCGACATGAGTTACAGACACAGTTTTTTCTCGATGGAATAAATTGTTTCACAAGTTTTCGATGCGAGAACTTCTCGCCAAAGTTACAGAACACAGCCACAGGTATTTTGTTTGTGTAAAAAGGCGAATTCACACTTAAGCTGTCAAAAGTAGTTGATAAAGAACTTGACAGAGAAAGTGACGCCATATTAAACGAATTCGCCGATGCATCCACCTAATAATGAATTCGTCTTGCTCTCATTGCTTTTGAGCAGACTTTCGTACTGCCGTTCAAGGCGAATTTATACAGGTGAATGCAAGCGGAAAGGCGAATTCAGTACTATGTATTTTGTTATTGTAAAACCAAGGCAAATTTATACAGGTGAATGCAAGCGGAAAGGCGAACTCAGTACTATGTATTTTGTTATTGTAAAGCTCTAAAGCTCTAAACACTAAAACACATGTATTTTATTTTTGACAGATTGCTGGTTGCTGTCTGCTGTCGTCTATGTGTTTAAAGTTTAAAACATATCGTGAGTGTCAAAATCTAAATTCGCCTAAATTCGTTCAGCTGGGAAAAAATTTTATATAAACGTTAAATATAAACTTTTATAATTGTTTGTTTCGCTCTGTGATTCTCCAACCGTACGGTCATATTTATAAAAATCGAACAAAAAAAAAAAAACAAAAAAAATCTTTGTGCTCACATACTTTTAAACTTACAGACATATAAAATCAATAATATATTGCATTAATTTGTAAAAACAATAACAAATTATTTAAAAAAAAACAACGGGAAAATAAATTCCTCACATTTAAGAAAATAAACAATAAAATCAATTTCAATAAAACAAGTGCGGTGGCAGTGCATTGTTATTGTTGTAATTGTGCGTGAAGATTACCTACCCAGTGGGAAAAAAACTATACATTAAAGTTTTGTTTTCTTGAGCGGACGTGTTAGTTTTTGATCGGAAAGTAATAAAAAACCGTAATAGGTAAAAAGAGTGATCCTATATAAAAGAAATATTTTGTGACATTTTTTGTTTGTTTTTTAATTAATTTTTTTTGTTAATTAAAAAAAAAAAACTGCATGAGTGCACCTAGCAAATGCAATTCTGAGAAAGAGCTTAGCTCAACTAGTAGAAACATTTAAATTTTAAACCTCCACCAATTTATTTGAGAGAGCCTACATCTAAGGAACTGGTAAGCAAACTTATTACCGTAATAGGTGAAAATACCTTTAGCGTAACATCTGTGCAGCATGGAAATATTAAAGAAACAAAAATCCAGGTAATTCATGAAAATGATTACCGCAAATTGACAGACGACTTGGAGAAAGAAAATAGAGCTTTTTACACCTATCAGCTTAAAAGTGCGAAAGGCCTCCAAGTTGTTGTTAAAGGCATTGATTCTTGCGTAGATCCTAATGACGTTAAATCTGGTTTGGAGGAGAAAGGGTTTAAAATTAAGAATGTTTTCAACATCAGAAACCGAGGAAAGATACCTCAGCCCATGTTTAGGGTGGAATTAGAACCTGGAGATGTCACCTTAAAGAAGAATGAGGTTCACCCAATATATAATGTTAAATACCTTCTACACCGAAAAGTTACTGTAGAGGAGCCTCATAAGCGTTCAGGACCCGTTCAGTGCATGAACTGCCAGGAGTATGGCCACACTAAGACATATTGTTAATTGCCCACTGTCTCTGTTGTGTGTGGTGATCTCCATGGCACATCAAAGTGCACCAAATCAAAAACTGACACAAACGTAAAAAAATTTAGTAATTGTGGAGGCAATCATACTGCTAATTACAGGGGTTGCCCCGTTTATACCCACTTCAAACGCTCAATGCCAAATAAATCATTAACTCCTCCCAAGCCGTCCCAGCAATCGCAATTCATTTCAAGCAACAATTTTCCTCAAGCAGGTCAGTCAACAACCCAAATAAATGTTCCAAGCTCTTACCAAGTTTCTTATGCCAATGTGGTTAAGACTAATATACCAACCGCGAATCAGAAGTCCAAGTCTCAACAGCCCGACCCATATTTTAGCAACCTTGAAGCCACATTGCAGACTTTGGTTCAATCAATAAACACTTTTACGGCTTCTATGACCACCATGATGCAGGAAATGCTAAAAATGCAATCAACTATTTTACAGGCTATTTTAAAAAAATTATTTATTTAAAAATATGTTTCTGGAACGCAAACGGCATACGCCAACATAAAAATGAACTTGAACACTTCCTGAGGGAAAGGCAAATCGATGTTATGTTGATTGCTGAAACTCACCTGACGCCAAGAAGTTATTTCAGGATAAATGGCTATATACTATATGACACTAAAGATCCACGTGGAAGATCTTGTGGAGGTTCGGTTATTCTAATTAAAAATAGAATTAAACATTACTTGTTAAATGAGACATGTGAAAAATATTTTCAAGCAACAAATATTTGTATTGAACACATTCACAGTAAATTGGTAATTTCATCAATTTATTCCCCGCCTCGCCTTTCAGTTACAGAAAACCATTACTCAAATTTTTTTACTTCTCTTGGATCCCGTTTTATAGCTGCTGGTGACTATAATGCTAAACACACATTTTGGAGCTCAAGATTAATCTCCCCGAAAGGTCGTGTGCTTTTTGATACTATATCAAAATTGGGTTTAGATGTAATCTCCAGCGGGTGTCCCACCTATTGGCCATCTGACAAGCGAAAGATCCCTGATGTTATTGACTTTGGAATCGTAAAAAACGTCCCCTTAGAATGGATGCATGTGGAGCCTTTATTGGATTTGTCCTCCGATCACTCACCTACTATGGTCTCTATATGTTTCCCCCAGGACATTGGATCCCCATTTAACGACATAGGTGTAATTCCAGTCTAGAGTGAATTGGCTAAAATATAAAAAATATTTAAGTACTCATTGTACGGAAAATATATCTTTGAGAACTCCAGAGGATATTGATGAGTCAATTAATGATTTTTCCCAAAATATTATAAAAGCCGTGCAACATGCCACCACTACAAATTTTAGAAATATGAATAGCAGTTAAAGAGACCCGTTAGATCTAAGCCACCCTTGCGTACTCTGACTGGGGTCTGGGCTAGAAGTGACTCCGAAAAGGGAATGCTGTACGCTAACCACTTGAGAAGCGTGTTTGCCATTGACGGACTGAATGATGAAGCTGATATGCCGCCATATGCAGTTAGACCTCCCGTACCTTTTAGACTTCGTTTTCAAGATGTCGATAATGCTATTAGTAACTTAAAACCGAGAAAAGCTCCAGGTATTGATAAAATTACCAACAAAATGCTTGTGCAGTTACCCCGAGTAGCTAGAAGACTCGTCCTTTTTATTTTTAATGCTATTTTACGTCTCGAGTATTTACCTACTGAGTGGAAAGTGCCTGTCATTACTATGATACCCAAACCAGGAAAGGATCCTACAAAAGTTGAGTCATATAGGCCGATAAGTCTATTGCCAACAATTTCAAAACTGTTCGAGAAATTGCTAATGACGAGGTTGACCCCAATCTTGAATGAAGTAGGATGTATTCCTAACCATCAATTCGGTTTTAGGGCTAAGCATAGCACCATAGAACAGATAACACCGGCTGGTGAATGTTATCAGAAATGCGTTCGAAGATAAAAAATATTGCTCAGCTCTATTTATTGACGTTTCCAAAGCTTTGACAAAGTGTGGCACAAAGGCTTAACCCATAAAATAAAATTAAACTTGCCTGCAAACACGCACAAGCTGTTAGAGAGCTACTTATATGACCGGAAATTCGTCGTTAAGGAAGGTGATTTCAAAAGCTCGGCTCAGCCAATCGAAGCTGGAGTGTCCCAGGGTAGCATATTGGGTCCAACTGTATATTTGATTTATGCTTCAGACATGCCAATGAGCTGCAAAATTTACACTTCAACTTTTGCAGATGATACAGCATTCATCAGTGTCCATGAAGACTATAAATTAGCACCACAAAATTTGCAACAACATATTCTTATATTGGAGAAATGGCTGAAACTTTGGAAAATCAACGTAAATGAACAAAAATGTACGCATGTTACATTCACACTACGCAGAGAAACATGTTCGGCTATTAAAATCAACAACTACATTGTTCCGCAGCACAGTGAAGTCAAATACCTTGGTATTCACCTCGACCGTAGGCTCACGTGGAAGTCTCACATTGACGCTAAAGTCACCCAGATGAAATTAAAAGTGGTGCAACTAAATTGGCTCATCGGCAGAAATTCTATCTTGAAGTTAGATTGCAAACTTTTGTTGTATAACGCAATCCTAAAGCCAATATGGAGCTATGGAATTCAATTGTGGGGTACCGCCTCTGCATCTAACATTGAGGAAATTCAAAAGCGCCAGAATAAAATTCTCCGTGTAATTACTGCAGCTCCATGGTATGTTAAAAACTTTCGAATTCACAAAGATCTAGGTGTACCCTTAGTGAAAGATGAATTTTCAAAACACGCGATAAGGTACATTAACAGACTGGAGTCTCACCCGAATCCTCTCGCACGTAGCATCCTTAACTTTGGTGGCCACACTCGACTGAGAAGGATGGACACCCTTGCAACCATCAGAGCGTTGGAAAGGTGATTTACCAACAAAATACACGCAAGAAACAACTTTTCGTCTAGCATTGGTTGGACCTAAGTAAATAAAATTTTTCAATATTAATTAATTTTTTTTCTATATTAATTAATGAATTTTTAGTTTTAAGATTTGCATACTTATTGTTAGTTCTTTTAGAAGATACAATAAATAATTGAATTATAAAAAAAAAAATAATTGTAATTAAAATCACAGATTATATTAGTTTTTCACTTTTAAATTCATACAAATATAGGCGTAAATAAGAAAAGTGTTTTTATTTCAAGCGTCACAACTCAACTGTCGCTTGCCTTTTTATTTCTTAATGCTTACAGCTAAAAAAATAACCACCAAAAGTGGATGACGCAATAATGCTTAACTAATACTTAAATAATAAGAGAGTAAATATAAAATGTATGTACATTAAAGAGTATAGTATAACATGAGCAAGTAACAATTATCGAATATATATGTATGAAAGTAGATTAAAAAGAAATAAAGTAAATGTACAATGTGCGTGTATGTAAAAGTATAAAATAATATAATGCTCTCAAAGATGAATACATGTACTTATAAACAGTTATATGTACAAAAGAATTCGTGTTGGATTCAGGGAAGTAGCCCAATAGGGAAATGTGCTACAATTCGGCCATCCTGACCCACGAGATCACCTGATCTCGCGACGAAGAGATCTTATCCCTACCCTTGAACCATGGACGAATATTAGCGACAGCCCACACGCCCTTGTAGGGGTTTCTGGACTGCTGGAAGCCCTCGACGTCTTCTAATAAATACCTATCATTCCTCAAAACTTTCGTTATCCTGTATGGCCCCCTAAATTTCGGAATCAATTTCAATTGGTTTCCTACGTTTGTCAATATAACGCTTGTTATAATCCTGTAAATGTCTCTGTCTTTCCGAAGCTCTCTTTCTAACTTTATCATGGTCGTTCTGAGTTTCTTGTTGAAAATCATCAAGTACACACTCCTTCAAAGAGTCTACAATGATACCCCTCTGACACAGTCCGAAAAGCATTACACTTGGTCGCTCACCAATTGCCCTATGAATAGTGTTATTCAATACATATTCTACTTTGTCCAAAACTATGTCCCAGAACAAACCTTCATCAGGTCGGACGAGTTTTGCTAACATTGGACCAATGCTCCTGTTCACTCGTTCAACTTGTCCGTTGGCTTGTGGGGATCCTGTCGCGACCTTTACATGTCGTATACCTCGTTCGCTGAGAAAGTCCTGAAATTCTGCAGAGGTAAATGCTGTTCCCCTATCACTTACAATACACTTTGGACGGCTATACGCTCTAAAATAGTCCCTCAGATGCTCCAATACCTCCTTTGTCTTTGTAGTTTTCGTAGCATATAGTCTTACGAATTTGGTGCTCGCGTCGACAACCACCAATACATATTTTAGCGTTCTACCATTATCAACTGGGCCAATATGATCAATATGAATGACGTCGAATGTTACAGTAGACTTCGGAATATTATTCAGAAAACCCTCCTTCATTCCGTGCTTATCCGAGTATGCAATACACCT
Organism: Thecocarcelia acutangulata; assembly: GCA_914767995.1. Lineage (NCBI taxonomy): Eukaryota > Metazoa > Arthropoda > Insecta > Diptera > Tachinidae > Thecocarcelia > Thecocarcelia acutangulata. The sequence continues at coordinate 67,295,181 of OU612096.1, read as the reverse complement.
TAAACAATTCTGTACGTGGTCGGATGCCTTCTTCCGCATATGAAGAAACCAATAACTACCCGATATTAAATCTATCAATTTATCGATTCCAACGTGTCCCACTCATCGTGGTATCTGTATAATACGTGATCCTCCATTGCCTCCGGAACGCAGAATAATAGGAACTCATCCTTATTCGTCTTTTTGTATAAAACTTCGTTCCTCATTTCAAAATTTTTATTCTGGCCTTTCTGAAGTGCTTCCTTCAACTTCAATAACCCTGCGTCCCTGTTCTGGCATATAACCAAGTTTTCCTCAAAGCTATTGCTCTCAATTGTCATTATGTGTAAATTCCTGCTAAGTGCGTCAACATGCTGCATGCGTGGCCCTGGCCCGTGCTCCAGTTCATAGTCATAATCCTGAAATTCCAACGCCCATCTATCTATTCTAGGATTCATCTCTTTACGGTTAAGTGTCATTGTCAAAGAGTTTCAGTCCGTCACGATTTTGAATTTTTTTCCCTGCAAGTAGGTTCTTAATCGGCTTAAAGCGAGCGTTTCCAGCTCAAAGCTATGGTACTTTGACTCCGCTTCACTAGTTCTTTTTGAGAAATAAAACACTGGATGCATTTTTCCATCTTCCTTTTTCTGCAAAAGTATTGCTCCAAACCCTACACTGCTGGCGTCACAGTGTAATTCTGTTTCATCCCCAGGAGCATATAACGCCAGTATCGAGGACTCTGTAAGTCTTTCCTTAAATATTTCAAAAGCCATCAGTTCCTGTGGCCCAAACTTAAAATTTTTGTCTTTCCTTGTCAAATCCGTTAAAGGTTTAGCTATAGTCGAACAATTTTTCACAAACCTTCTAAAATATGATGTAAGGCCTAAGAAGCTACGCACTGCATGCACATTTGTGGGGACAGGAAAATCATTCACAGCCCTCACACCCGTATTATCGGCCCTAATGCCTCTCCCATCTATTTCGCAACCTAAATATTTTACACTAGTCTGCATAAATTCACACTTATCTAGACGGAGTTCAAGTCTGTTTTCTACCAATCGTTTGAATACACTCGCAAGAATCTGTATATGCTCATCAATATTCTCAGTCGCTATCATGATATCATCAAGATAAACTATCAATCTGTCGTCTCTAATCATATCCGCGAAAACCCTGTTTACAAATCTCTGGAATACGGATGGGGCGTTTTTGAGCCCAAATGGCATACGTAAAAACTCATATTGACCAAGCGGGGTGGCAAACGACGTATACTTCACCGACTCGCTTGCTACGAAAACGTGATAAAATCCGTTCTTCAAGTCCAGCTTCGTAAAGTATTTGTTCCCTGATAACCGATCCAATCTATTAGTGGAATGAAGTAATTGTCACTTAAGGTCATCTTATTCAAAGTTCTATAGTCCACACACATACGAAGTTCACCTGTTTTCTTTTTCACAAGTACTATAGGCGAAGCGAATTCTGATTCGCTTGGCCTTATGTAACCCTTCTCCAAATAGTCATCAAAAATCAATCGGAACTTTTCCCTTTCGTCATATGATAACCTTCTCGGTGCGCAACTAAAAGGCCGTGGTTTCTCAATATTGAGCTTAATCTCACTTCTCGTGACTGGTTCAAGCGGTCTTTCCGTTCGTATGTAAGTATCGTAAAAAATTTTCTCAAGTTTATTCTTAACGTCCCTCCCAACCTGTACCTCGTTTCTGTAAATTTAGTGAGAAGTTTTCACATCGAAAACAATGAAACAAAAAATTCCATCGTTTCTTGATTAGTGAGAAATCAGCGTTTCTGTATCTCAAAGTGAAAACTGTTGGGATCTCACAAATAAAACGCAATTGATTTACGGAACAATATATCGAGATGTTTTATTATAAAGTTTTTTGTAAGAAGAAGGAAGTAAAAAGGAATTTAAAAAGGTAATAAAAATAGTTGCACATAATTGCACCTAATTATAAACAATTGGTTTAGTAGTGTAGTAGAAGACCAGATTTTCCAACTACCAACACTCCCACTAAAAGCTGGTCAGATATTCAACAGACCCACTAATTTTGCGCACATCAAATGTTTCTCTTTTGTTAAGGCCTTGGTGAGAAAATCAGCTACCATTTCTTCAGATTTGCAGTATTCCAATTTTATGTTGCCATCGTTAATTTTCTCTCGTATAAAATGATGACGAACATCAATGTGTTTTGATCGACCATGATAACCATCATTTTTTGCCAAACTTATAGCACTTTTATTATCACACGTCGATTGCATCTTCAGAGTTTCCCCAAAATTCTCCTTTTAATTGACGAAGCCATTCTGCCTCTTGTATGGCTGTGGACATAGCCATATACTCAGCTTCAGTAGTTGATAGCGCAACTGTTGCCTGCCGTTTGCTACACCAACTTATTGCAGCTTGTTGTATAAAAACATATCCGGAACAAGAACGCCTATCAATAATATCGCCAGCGTAATCTGCATCGCAGAAACCATAAATTTTAAAATGATCACTTCTTTTATAAGTAATTCTGGCATTAACTGTACCCTTTAAGTACCTGAATATACGTTTTACTGCATTCCAATGAGAAGTATCAAAATTATTATTAAATTTACTTAAATAATTCACAGCATATGCGATGTCTGGTCGTGTTCCTTGCACCAAATAAAGCAAACTGCCAATGGCTTCTTGATACGGTATGTTATTCATTAACGTCTGTTTATATTTTGGGCTAGTTAATTTTGTGTTGACATCAAAAGGCGTTGAAATGGGGTTACAATCTAACATATTGAATCGCCTCAAAATTTCGGACATATAAATGGACTGATCGATATGTATTTCATGTTGATCACGATTTCTTGTGATTCGAAGCCCAACACAGCTTTTAACTTCTCCTAAATCTTTCATCAAAAAATTATTTTGCAGACCAATTTTCACATTTTGCTTCAATTCATCGTTATTTGAAAAAATCATTAAGTCGTCGACATAGACAGCAATAAAAAACATTTTAGAGCCACTGACATTAAAATAGATGCATGAATCAAGTTTTGATTGTTGTAAGCCAATAGCTTTCAAGTTCTGATCCAATTTCTTATTCCATTGGCGACTAGCCTGTTTCAATCCATACAGAGCTTTGTTGAGTTTACACACTTTGCCACTACTGTTATTATAATAACCTTCAGGTGGTTGCATAAAAATGTCTTCATCCAAATCACCTTGCAAAAAAGCGGTTACTGCGTCCATCTGTTCGACATCAAGATTAAATTGAGCAGCTATTGATATCAAATATCGAATCGATGTGTATCTCACAACAGGTGAGTATGTCTCTTGGTAGTCGATACCTGCTTTCTGAGAGCATCCCTTAATCACCAGACGAGCTTTATATCTTTCAACATCGCCATTTTCATTTCGTTTAGTTTTAAATACCCATTTGCATTGGATCGGTTTCACTGAATCGGGTAAGTCTACCAGGGACCAAGTGTTATTATCTATCAACGATTTGTGTTCATCATCCATCGCTTGCTTCCACTGCGCAGCATTTTGGCTCTTCATGGCTTCATCCACAGTTAACGGATCTTCTGAAGTATTTGGTTCCGCTAAATACAATTCAAAGCCTGGCATATCAATAGGTTTTGGTTTCCGTTGGGAACGTCTAATGCCTTCATTTATTTCCAAATTCTCCAAAGGGTCATCATTTAGACTTTTGTGACCAGGTTCACAATTTTCTTGACGTATGCCAATTCTGAGACGCTGACATTCTTCATTATCTTTGGTTGCACTAACTGTTTCAGCATCTTTTGGCATGCTCTCCAAAAAACTAAAACTAATATCTCGCTCACCTTTTTCGAAATGTTTAAATTCATCTTCGAAAAATACTACATCACGACTTTTGATCAGACGCCACCCATTTGGATCCAATAGACGATAACCTTTTGTGTGGTCACAGTAGCCGACAAAAATAAGATCTTGCGATTTAGCATCCCATTTTTTCCTTTTCTCTTTTAGAATATACGATAAGGCCCTGCAGCCAAAAACTTTCAAGTTACTTAAATCCGGTTTAACACCCGTCCATACCTCCTCTGGTATGCTTTTAACAGCAGAGCAAAATGATCGGTTTATAACATAGACAGCTGTCGTTACAGCTTCGGCCCAAAATTTTGCAGGTAAACCTGCATGTATTAGCATACACCGTGCTCGCTCTACAATGGATCGGTTCATTCGCTCAGCAACGCCGTTTTGCTTAGGACTATACGGCACTGTAGTCTGATGTTTAATTCCGTTTTCTGTTAAAATCTTTGACAGGTATTGGTTGCAATATTCCGTGCCATTGTCTGTACGCAAACATTTCATTTTTTTGCCGGTTTCATTTTCTACTCCTGTTTTAAACCGTAAAAAGAGCGCTGGAACTTCAGATTTTGCCTGTAAAACGTAAATAAAAACTTTATGCGAAAAATCGTCTATAAACGTAAGAAAATACTTAGCTCCTCCTATTGATGGCTCCTCCATCGGACCACAAAGATCCGAGTGAACAAGCTGAAGTAAATCTGTCGTTCGAGTTTCTGATGGTTTAAATGGTTTCCGTATCATTTTTCCTTTAATGCATGACCCGCAAGCCTGATGTGGGTTCTGTTGAAAATTCATGCCTTTTACAAAATCTCTTGTTTTCTCTAGATCAGCATAATTTAAATGAGACATTCGAGCGTGCCACAATTGAACACAGTCTTTAACTGCTGCCATACAAATTTGATTTTCACGGTTAAGTTTAAACATATTGCCTTCGAGCTGAGCAGTTGCAAGGGGTTTTCCATTAGCAGATATTAAACATTTGTTACCTACAAATTTTACAGTATGTCCCCGTTGTATTATTTGACTCACTGACAAAAGATTCACAGTGAGATCCGGAATATACAACACATTGTGTATTTTTATATTTCTTGACGGCATATTGTCGTTTTTAACGCAGACAGTCACGTTTCCTACGCCTTCCACTTTTAATTTTTCTTTGTTGGCAACAATAATCTCTTTCACATGGGAGTTTTTTATTTCGTTAAACCAATCTTTACGCATTGACATATGCATACTTGCACCAGAATCCACGAACCAATCGTTTTCGTTTATTACTCCTGCTGCAAAAACAGTGCAAAAACCAACCTCTTGGTCTTTTTTAACTTTATTTTTACTTGTGCGACAATCTGCTGCCTTATGTCCATGTCGGTTGCAATTAAAGCAACGAAATCCCTTTTTTATCTGTGGTCTTTTCTTGACTGAAGAATAAAGTGCACCACATTCGCTTGGCTTTTTAATTTCTTGCAGTAATTTAGTCTTGATTGAATCACATGAGATTTTTACTCCGGAACTCTCTATGCCCATTATCATCGGGGCGTACTCATCAGGGAGTCCGGCTAGCAGCAACGTGCCAATCCATTCATCACTCACTGGCATTTCAACTTCTTTAAGTTTATGAGCAGTTGTCACAATTTGGCTAACATATTCTTCTATATTTTCGGACGTCGTTAACCGTGTTGTTATTAACTGCCGCAACAGTCCTACTCTGCGTGATAGCCCGGAATCTTGAAATGCAGCCTTCAATTTATCCCATACTTCTTTAGAAGTCGTGGCATCTTCAATATGTACATAATTGATTTTATCAATTAATAAAATTATTTTCGTTCTTGCCCTTGTGTCTAACTTAACATCTATCCCCTCTTTTGAATAAATTCCTGCTACTGTCTCCCACAGCTCTTCATGTTGCAAGAAATTCTTTACTGCAAACGCCCACGTTGTATAATTCTCACGGCCTTTTAATTTTTCAACATTAAAACTTGCAGCAATCGACGCCATTTTCACAAAACCTTTAAAACTCTATTGATACTGATATCGAACTATTGTTTATCAATTTCTGGGCCCATAACCTGTTGGGATCTCACAAATAAAACGCAATTGATTTACGGAACAATATATCGAGATGTTTTATTATAAAGGTTTTTGTAAGAAGAAGGAAGTAAAAAGGAATTTAAAAAGGTAATAAAAATAGTTGCACATAATTGCACCTAATTATAAACAATTGGTTTAGTAGTGTAGTAGAAGACCAGATTTTCCAACTACCAACAAAAACAGCCACCTCTAGTGATGTTTTTATTGGAATTATTCCATTAAGCAGCTGTCAGAAAAACAATGAATAATCTATCAAGAAGAAGAAAATCAAAAGCGCAAATATAAAAGTAGATAAAATTGAAAATAAAATATTAGAAATAAACTAAAAATTTGATAAGAGTGTAAAAAAAACAGTGAAATAAACAGAAAGTTGATCAAATATGTTCACCTTCTTAATTGTACTTGCTGAATAATCAAACAAGAAGAGGAAAAGCAAAAGTGTGTATATAAAAGTAAATAAAATTGAAAATATTAGAAATAAACTAAAAATTTGATAAGAGTGTAAAAAAACAGTGAAATAAACAGAAAGTTAATCAAATATGTTCAGCTTAGTAATTGTGCTTGCTGCAGATCATGACCGGCGTAATATGTTGCGAATTTATCGTCAAAAATTGAGGGATGCAACTGATCCATTTAGTATTCCGGATCAGCGCTTCACCGAATTATATCGGTTAAACAAAGCCGCAGCTTTTGCTCTTTTAACAGAGTTAAGCCCGCACATGTCCAATGAAAGGCGAAAGACATTTATTCCACAACCTGTCCGTATGTGTGTTGCTTTGCATTTTTTTGCTACTGGTTCATTTTATAGGGACATTGGACAGGATTTTACTGCTTCCGTAAGCAAGAGTGTCGTTTGCCGATGTATTCACGAAGTTGCTGATATATTAGAGCGCAAACTGATGTCTAAGTGGATTAAATTTCCATCAGTTTACGAATATGATGCTATAAAACAAAAGTAATGCTTGTTTATATATGTGAATTAAACTTAATATATTAACAATGTACAATAATTCAATCTATTTACAGATTTTATGAAGAAACTAGGTTTCCCGGGGTCATAGGTGCCATAGATTGTACACATGTACGTATCAAGAAGCCTTCATCAGAGGTTGAAGGGTGCTACTTAAATAGAAAAGGGTATCACTCTAAAAATGTTCAACTGGTAAGTTTATTGCAGCAAATTTTCCTTATATATACATATGCACGGACATGTACAAATATATACATATGTATGTAGGTATGTGTGTAAGCTTTTAATTATGTTTAAAATGTGTGTTTATTAGATTTGCGACTACAATTTAAAAATTCTTGGCGGTTTGGCAAGGTTTGGAGGATCAACCCACGATGCATACATTTGGGAAGCTTCATGCATCAACGCTTTGTTGCAACAGCGCTATGAAAGCGATAGAAGCAATCATTCCTGGCTGTTAGGTATGTAAATATATATATTTTGCTACACTAACATCTTTATTAAATGTGTTCTTAAAATTTGGTATCTTTATACAGGTGATTCTGGCTATCCTTTACGCCCATGGTTGATAACACCATACAGGTCATCAAGTGATGACGAAACACGTTTCAACAAAGTCCACGCTAAAGCCAGAAACTGCGTGGAAAGGCTGAACGGGGTTTTGAAAACAGTTTTTAGATGTTTGCAGGTTGGACTCCATACCACGCCTCAAATGGCTGGGAAAATTATTAATGCCTGCTCAGTTCTCCATAACTTTCGCAGAGAACGTAGCCTGATTAATTTGGAAATAGCACCTCCAGAAGAAATAGACAATGTTGAAGCGAATGAGGAAATTGATGCCCCACTACGTGAAGCTTATCATCTTCGCGATAGACTAAAAACTACAATATGCAGAAATATTGAATAGTTTTTATTAAATATAGACATCTAGGAAACATAAAAAACAACTTACAATTTTTTTTAATTCGCAATAGTTTGATATATTATTTCTTTTTTTATCAAAAATAATTTTTTAAAAACTATTTGATAAAAGTAAATTTATTTAAAATGTGATTTTAGCAAACAAATAAGAAATCTTCTTAAACATACATACATTTTTTTTCTTATATATGTACATCCATATTAATATAGGGTGTTTTTTTAAGCCCGATAGAACTTGAAATTGTAAAAAATAACACAAAAAATTAAATTGTAATCAAAATTTTGTTTTATTCGAAAGATCAATACGTGACATTAACATTTGAAAATGATTTCGGGCATATGGGCACCGCGGCTGTTCTTGACGAAGCGCATTCTGGACGTCCAATTTTGGGCCACTTTTTCGAGCACTGCTGGCCGTATGTCACGAACAACACGAACAATGCTGGCCTCCAAGGCGTCAATTGTTGCTGGTTTATCAGCATAAACCAGTGACTTCACGTAGCCCCACAGGAAATAATCGAGAGGTGTCAAATCGCACGACCTTGGAGGCCAATTGACAGGTCCATTTCTCGAAATCAACTTATCGCCAAATTTTGATTTCAGTAAGTCGATGGTTGCGTTCGCCGTATGGCACGTAGCGCCATCCTGTTGAAACCACATCTCCTCCGGATCAATGTCATCCATATTTTCAAACAAAAAATCATTGATCATGGTGCGGTAACGATCTCCATTGACCGTAACGCGAGCTCCGGCCTCATTTTTGAAGAAATAAGGTCCGATGATGCCACCAGCATGAAAACCGCACCAAACAGTGCATTTTTCTGGATGTAATGGAGTCTGTAGGGTCTCTTGTGGATTGGTCTCACTCCATATGCGGCAATTTTGCTTATTAACAAACCCGTTAAGCCAAAAATGCGCCTCATCGCTGAACACAATTTTGCGTCTATAAGTTGCGCGAATCGACGACTGATTTTCAAAGTAAATTTGGATAATTTCGTAGCGTTGTTCAAGCGTGAGTCTATTCATGATGATTTGTCAGAGTATACTGAAACAAATAAAAAAAAATGTTTCATCAAAATTTAATTTTTTGTGTTACTTTTTACAATTTAAAGTTCTATCTAGCTTAAAAAAACACCCTTTACTATAGTATATAATTTCTTCAACATGATTCCTTTTTTGTAAAATTAAACATTTCTACATACACATACTTTTATCAAATTTTAATATCAATAAATTTTATTAAATTTTAGTAAAAAAGTTATTGGATTTTTATTTACAATTTAAAATTGTATTTTATATTAGTAGTAGACTTATGCATATACATACGTACATTTTGCCAACCCGTATAAACGAAGCTATCTATATACACATTTTTGACCACAAATTAACTCGGTATTGAATATTGCTTAGCAGGTAGCTCTATGCAAACATATTTTCCATAATAAAAATTGTATACACATCTTTTATTACAGTGATCAAAAATTTCTATAATGGTTTTTATTTTTACTCTTATAGTTAAACAAGCGAAAATACAGGTGGCCAATGCCGCGAGTACGGCTAGTAGTAAAATAAACCAAAAATATTTTATTCTTATTAATTTTTATTAATAATAATAATAAGAAAGTGCAACCTGAAGGAAATTAAGATCATCCCCATAATAATAATGATAATAATAATAATGATAAATAATGATAATAGTTGTTATTATCTGAAATTTTCTAAAAAAGTCTCTATTCGAGCTAATTTATTTAATATGTTTTCATTTTGCATTTCAACATTATTTAATTTTGCAATCACCTCGTTGTGCAGTGTTCTTGCTTCGTCCAAAGCTTCTTCATGTTTAGAAATATTTGTTTTTGAAATTCTTGCTTTTTTAATTTGATTTGGAGCCGAATTAGATGTTGATGGCATTGAAGCTGGGGGAGTTTTCTTGGGTTGCTGTACATGCGTGTCTTCATCTTCCAAACATTCTATAGACAAAAACTGCTAAAAATGTATTTTGTTAGAAATATATTATTATGATTAAGGTTCCTGCACGTTTTCGCTAGTGTCCAACTTTTCGGGCAGCTCAACACCGGACTCTGGCGTACATGCATCACCATCGACAGCATCTACTGACATTACATGAAGAATTTGTTCTTCTATTTCATTAAGTTCGCGGGGTATGTCGGCCCAGCTACCTCCTCCAGTTTGATTCATAAAGCTTCTTCTCTTGTTGACTGTTTTTTTAACACCGCATTTCAAATCAATCCAACACTAAAAGATGATGAAAACATTTGAATAAGAAGTGACAATAACAAAAAGAACTTACTTTTTTCCATTGCTCCACTGTTTTTCCACCGCTACTCAAGCAGTTTAAAGTTTTAGAAAGTTCTTCCCACTGGGCTTTATAATTGGTACTAGAATTTATACCAGTGAATTGGCCTCTGGCGAATTTTAAGTTTGCGGACATATACTCCACCAGTTTTTGCTTTTGAAATTTCGAAATTCTTTCAGTCTTCTGAAATATTTTATAAATATACATATTTTTAACATGCTACAATTAAAAAAAATATGTTAATAACTTACCTTTTCTGAACTTTTAGAATTCATTTCAATATTTTCTTCTCGTTTTTTTTAAATTCCGCACGGTTTTTGTTTGGGTAACGATTTGACAGTTATTTTTCACAAAATTTAAATACAGAAACATATTTACTCCCAACTTTCCAATAATATACGTCAAAAAGCTCAATTGACAGAAAGTTTTCACAAAAAGAAATTGTGGAAACACTTGTGTGTGAGAAATGAGTTTTTGTTTCAATTCACACCGATATTCTTTCAATTCCCTTGTTTCATGTGAATAATTTCTCGATGTGAGAGATACAGAAACGAGGTACTGGTCACCAACCCGTAAACCATCGGTCTCAAAAGAATCCCCACATTCAATAGACATAATCGATTTTAAAAATATATCACCTTCCGCAAGACTATCTGTCACCCTACTCAAACCCGAGGTTCCTCCAGTCTCAGCCGTCAATACCAATCCGGCCTTATCCAGAAAATTCCTGCCAAGGACACATTCAAATACCATCGCATAATCATCCACGACAAACATGTCAACTTCAATTAATTTATTGTCAAAATAAATATAAAATAAAAATTTTCCACATGTTTCAAATTTGAAATTATTCAAGCAAAAAAAAGAAAAATCAACTCCCATCAATTCATCCTGTTCAATCTCCCTAGGTATAGCCGATCTTCTTATAAAACAAGCAGGGCTCCCTGTATCCATCAAGCATTCTACATAAAAATTATTTTCGTTAGTTCTATCTAGACTACAACTAAAATACCTTAAATATTTATTGCCTACCTTAGGCACCCTTCTATCTGGACAAGCAGCTACAAGGTGACTTAAACTTCCACAGCCATAACATGCTCCTACTTCCCTCTTAGGCTTCTGGCAGTTACTCGCGTAGTGTCCAATACAGTTGCAATTATAGCACCGAATTTTTGATTGAAGACTCTCTCTTTTATAAGGTTGTCGCTTCAGGCTTATCTTTGAAAAAGCTAGCAAAAGTTGTGTCTTACTCTTAAAACATTGTAAGTCGGCTTGCGTTCTTAAATTGTCGTCTGGAATGCCGTCAATAATATAATCTATCAATTCATCTTCTGGTATCCCCAAGTCGTAAGTAAGCCAACGTCACTTTACCATCATAATACGACATAAATTCTTCTCCTAGCTGCCATTTTCTAGATTCAAACTTTTGACGCTGCATAAGCTTGTTATCTGTTCCACCAAAAAGTGCCGATATTTCATTTAACAACTTGTCAAAATCATCATAAAGAAAGTTAGACATTGAGTGTAACCAGCACTGCACCTTACCCCTGACTTTTGACATCAGCAAAGCTTTCATGGTCTGAATGTCAACAGAGTATAACTGTTGTATATTTTTGAGTTGTGTTACAAATATTTTTGGGGCGACACTGCCATCGTAATCTGGTAACAGCTCCCTCAAAAATGACAAAGGTGCCGTGGTGCTACCGCTTACATTCACATTTTGCTCTTCGTCACATCGTTTGCTTTTAGCGTTTTCTTTTTCGTTGCTAACATTTACATTTCTGCCATCCTTTGGTTTCTCACGTTCAATTGCTTCTTGACGATCATTTGATTAATCACAAACATTTGCTTCTTCACGATCATTTGTACCACCGCCATCATTTGCTTCATCTGAAATACTGCTATCACTTTCACCATCATTGTTATCTCCACCTTTTTCAACACCACAGCACCGATCATTTGCACGTTGGTTTTCTTTAAACTTTTCAAATTCTTCCATTCGCTTATATAGTTTGTTTTCCCTTTCCAAAAGCTCCTTCTCTCTTTTGATGACCTCCAACTCTCTCTTTAGCAACTCCATAGCGCTGTCTACCTCCTCTCCACCCGCTGCCTCGCCAATAGAAGGACACTCTCCTCTTTCGTCTGCAGGTATCGAATTCAATCTAGATACAAGCGCATACTTTGTGCCGCTGGTTGGCAGTTCCAAGTGGCTAAGCCATTCTTTCAGTTGTACTAAACTATAGTTGTTTGCTTCAACTGTTTCCATTTTCTTTTTCTTAAAGTTCACTCTTTTGTTAATGGTTAAACAACCACTTTCGTTTTGTCTTTACTGTTAGTAAATTGTTGAATCGTTTATTTTTTTCTTTAAGTCATAAGCAAAACTATATACATATATATAAAAAACCACCGTTTAAACGTTTTTCTTCTTTTCTTTTATAGCCTTCATAAAAAAAATATTTCCCACTTCTGAAATAATTATAGGCGTAAATAAGAAAAGTGTTTTTCTGGGCTATTCTGCAAATCACTTTTTGTAAAAGTGATTTGAAATCACAAAAAAGGTGTTCTGCACACAAAATATTTTTGATTTTTGTGATTTTAAAACAGTTAGCTAACTTGCAATCAATTTGAAATCACATCCCAATTTTTGCACGCACTTTATTATGAATTTTATAATTTATTACATTAATAAATAACTTAATGTGTTTTCTATTGATTATTTAAGTAAAATCATTTATTTTATACGAAATAATAAATTAAATTAAGAAAAAACTAGATACGCTCATTTTGTTGCAAAATTTGCTGTAGTATTTTGTGATTGCTTGCTATTGGTTTATTTTATTTTACCTTTTATATTTATTAGAAGGAATTAACCTTATTTTGCAAATAATACCGCGAATAAAAAAATTCAACCTGAAAAAAATATCAGTAAATTGAACCAAAAAGCAGCTGTTTTTTGTGCTTTAGAAGAGTGTAAATCACATCGAAAATCTCAAAAAGTTGTGATTTGCAGAACAGGCACAAATCACATTTGTGCTTTTGAAACGGCATGTGCTTTGAAATCACGTGATTTTTAGAACATGCCTGTTTATTTCAAGCGTCACAGCTCAACTCTCGCTTGCCTTTTTATTTCTTAATGCTTACAGCTAAAAAAACAACCACCAAAAGTGGATGACGCAATAATGCTTAACTAATACTTAAATAATAAGAGAGTAAATATAAAATGTATGTACTTTAAAGAGTATAGTATAACATGAGCAAGTAACAATTATCGAATATATATGTATGAAAGTAGAGTAAAAAGAAATAAAGTAAATGTACAATGTGCGTGTATGTAAAAGTATAAAATAATATAATGTTCTCAAAGATGAATACATGTACTTATAAACAGTTATATGTACAAAAGAATTCGCGTTGGATTCAGGGAAGTAGCCCAATAGGGAAATGTGCTACACAAATTTCTTGAAATTGCACTAAATCGTACAAAAAAATCTTCAGATTAAAATGGCGCGAAAAAGTTTGTAAACAAAAGAAAAAAATTTGACAGTCTCATTGGAAAAAACGGGAGAAGCAAAAAATAATCACCTGTGCTGTTAAGTCCACCTAGTAGTGAATTCGCCTTGTGTAAAACATATCGTGAATGTCAAAATCTAACTTCGCCTAAGATTGTTCAGCTGGAAAAAAATTGTATATAAACGTTAAATATAAACTTTTATAATTGTCTATAATTAAAATCACAGATTATATTAGTTTTTCACTTTTAAATTCACACAAATTTCTCGAAATTGTACTAAATCATCCAAAAAATCTTCAGATTAAAATGGCGCGACGAAGTTTGTAAACAAAAGAAAGAAATTTGACAGTCTCATTGGAAAAACGCGAAAAGCAAAAAATAATCACGTGCTGTTAAGTTCACCTAGTAATGAATTCGCCTTTCTGCCGTTTATCTAACCTACCGTTTAGACAGGAAAGTAATTTCATGAAAGTTGCAATACACTCACACTGTTTTACTAACACACTCTCATTTTGTTTACTTTCCACTCAGCTTTCATTAAAAATTTCATGAAACAAATTTTTTGACGTTTTCTGAAAGTAAAATGACAAATTCTAAGCACTGTTGCCATACACAAAGAATTATACAAAGTTGCAGTATTGTAGTAAAATAATAATTATAAAATTAACTTCTTTTGTACGTATATGCAAATAATTATAATATATTATCACAATCTATGCTCATTTCATTTTCTTCTTTAACTTCCAATTTGCAATGTGCACAAATTATTTTATGATTAACAACTCTTACGGGTTACGCCAGGCATTCTTGAGTAGCTTGTTAATTTTATTGTTCAAAGTTTATTTTCGAATAAAAACAATATATACATAAAACGATATGTGTTTTGAATAATAAAACAAGCTTACTACATATTTCTGATAATAGTGTTTTAAAAGAAAGTGTTAACTAAACTTAACATTTATTAACTACAATACTTTCCCTTGTTAAGAAAATTAGTTAGCACTTGATAAACCCATTTTGTTGATTATATATTTTAGTCTAGTTGATTGTAACGGCTTCGTCATCACATCAGCCAATTGATGTTCAGTTGATATTCGCATCACTCTAATTTCTTTTTCAATTACTTTCTCACGAACGAAAAAATGTTTTAGAGCAATATGCTTGGTTCTCTTATGAAATTCTGGGTTCTGAGCTAATCGTATTGCTGCATTGTTGTCCACTTGCAAGACTGGAATTTCATTAATACCGATTAGTTCAGAATAAAGTCCTTTCAACCACATTATCTCTTTTGTGGCTTCAGTAGCTGCAACTATCTCTGCCTCCGTTGTAGATGTAGTTACAATTGATTGCCTTTGACTCATCCACGAAATGACAGCACCCGCGTACTTAATTGCTATTCCAGAAGTAGATCTACAAGTTTTAGTACAACCTCCGAAATCAGCGTCACTATAACATTCAAATTCCGTATTCAACTGAGGTTTGTACGTTATGGCATAATCTTTTGTTCCAGCTATGTATCGAAGAACTCTTTTAAGTCTAACAATGTCTTCTTTACCTGGTGTCCAAACTACTTTGGACAAAACTATTTTAGATTTAATATTATATATATTATTTATTAGATTTAATATTATATATATTATTTATTAGATTTAATATTATATATTAGTATATTATGGTTTGAATTTTTATATATATCCCTATAGTTTAATGATTAATTATGAATTATTATACTTATGAAGTGTTAATGAATTTAATTATCTAATACTTACCATTATATTAACTTACTTAATACTTACCAATTATTTATTTGAATTGCCTTATGTGTATACTCACCACTATGTAAAGTTGTTCGCAGTGGCAAGTCTAATCAATTGGAAACTTTCCAAGTGTCAATTTGGATCATTTCCGGTTTTTTTAAATAAAAAACTTACTTACCATCGAGATAACCTGAAGACTGCTAGTGCGATCAACAAATTTTTTTCCCTACTACAACCCATTTGTTAACATACGATCCCTACCCTGCAACTCAGGTGAATAATAAATATAATCTATTAGATTTATTGAAAAGAAATAATAAATCCTCTTTTATTTTATTTCTTTTCCCCACATCATTATCATTAACTCAACCCGAGTTAATCATATTCCCAATTCTGCTTTGCATAAAGCAGAGTTGGTTAACACAAAAGTTTGCTTTTAGCACAGCAGCAATTTTGTTCACCTGGTTTTTCCAAAGTTCTAGACAAATATCCAATACTAAATACCAGATCTGGTCTAGTACCAAGCATTAAGTACATAATTGCTCCTACGGCTTGTCGATATGGAAATGTGGAAACATCTTCAACTTTCCCTATTTCAGCATCTTCAACAATTTTAGCAATTGGGGTTAATACCGGCCTACAATTATCAAAATTGAATCTTTCCAAAATCCTTTTAGCATAAGCCTCTTGAGATATTTGAATTTCGCCTCTTGCTCTCTTTATCTCCAAACCCAAAAAATAGTTAGCTTCTTGCACTTTTTAATCTTGAACTCACTTGCTAGTTCTTGTAGTAAGTCTTTAAGATCACATAAATTGGTTGCTGATATTAGTCCATCATCAACATATATTACCAAAAAGATTTTACTCTCATCTACCGTCCTCACAAATAAGCAGGGATCAGCATCACTGACTTTAAATTTTAGCTTTATTAAAAAGTCAAATAAGCGTTTATTCCAGCACCTTGGAGCTTGCTTTAATCCATATAGGCTCTTTTTCAATTTGCAAACTCATGTTGTGCCATCATTATATCCTTCAGGTTGTTTCATGTATATCTCTTCTTCCAGCTTACCATAAAGAAAAGCGGTTTCAACATCAAATTGATATAAGTGCATGCTATTACTTGCAGCAATGCTCAATACAGACCGAATAGTTACTAATCGTGCTACAGGACTAAACGTTTCTTTATAGTCAATGTGTTTTCGTTGCCTGAATCCTTTAATAACAAGTCTTGTTTTAAACTTTTCAACAGTACCATCAGGATTTAACTTTACTCGATACACCCACTTTGATGGTAACGCTTTCATATCTTTTGGAAGTTTACACAATTCCCATGTTTCGTTTCTATTAAGAGAATTAATTTCTGAATTCATAGCTTCTCTCCACATAGTGCAATCATCGCTTTTCATTGCTTCATAATAATTTTCAGGAGTTTCTATTTTGTTCACAAAATCTTGAATTTCCATTACAAAGTCATCAAATTTAGAATTTGATAATAAAGACCGATCTCTTAATCTTTTAACTAAAGGCAAGTCAGAACTATCAGCATCCTCAACTCTTACCCTCTTTCCTCTTTATCGGTTTTCAGACACATTTTCTTGAATTTCATCACTTGATTTTGTAAAGCGAATACCATTTGATGCAGTATCTTCACTATTTGATTCTCTTGTACTAAGCTCTTCATTAGTTACTTCCCCAGCGTTCAGTTCTTCTTCATCAGATTCTTCTTCTTCTATATTTTTTCCATGTATCATGTTGTCTATACCCTTTCTCGAATAATCTTCAAATTTATGGTTAACTTCAATATTTGGTTTCAAAATATTTCTATCTGATTCATTAAAAACATTCATCTTAGCATCTTTAGGTATACACGACTTAATTTTCTCAACAAATTTTACATCTCTAGAGAGTATAACTTCTTCTTTTTCTTTGATATAAACACGATATCGGTCATCATCATCATATCCAATAAGATATCCTTTTAAAGCTTTAGCATCCATTTTCTTTCGCTTTTGTTTAGGTAAATGCACATAACAATCACATGATATTATTCTTGAATGATGTGTTCTGGGTTTCTTTCCCATCCATAATTCATAAGGACTCTTCCCATCAAGTGATGATTTTCCAGTTCTATTCAGCACATATAAAGCAGTTCTCGTTGATTATTAGAATATTTAAAAGTTCGAGCCATCTTAACGACTGTCCTATTCTCCCTCTCACTTGCACAATTTTGCTGAGGAGTATAAGGCGCTGTTAACCTCTGAGTAACACCATTTCTTCTAAGCATTAATTTCACTTCATGAATGTCAAATTCACCACCATTATCACTTAAAAATTCTTTAATTGGATGACCACTAGTTTTTGCTAACTCTAAAACCTCTTCCAGACAATCTTTTACTTCAGATTTTTGTTTTATAGCGAAACCAAAACGATACTTCGTGTAACTATCTTTAAAAATCAAAAGATACTTCCTTTTTGAAAAAGATTCACTAAAATTACCGCATATGTCTGCTGTTAAAAGTTCACCTGGACATGTAGCCTTAACTCTGTGACCAAACGGCAATCTATGCGCTTTTCCATAAATACATGGCTCACAAATGTTTTCATTTTCTTTTACTTTTATACCCAACTCGAACTCTAACATTCTTTTCACGTGACGCTTATCTTGATGCCCCCATCTCTCATGATATAGTTGTAGCAAATCAGAATCTTGAGCCTCATTTACTTGTACCATGCTTTTATTCTTTATAGTTTTAATAGTGAACCACCTACTGACCTTGATCCTGTTAAAACTACTTCATTATCAACGGCTAAATAACAATTAGTAGCTGTTGATGTAAACTTACTGTTGATGTTCTTGTCTTGAGCAGCAAGAACTGAAAACAGATTTCTTGAAATATTTGGTACATACCAAACATCATCCAAAAATAAATTCTTTACTTCCTTTTTGTTGCTTCTTGATTCAACTTCAATCGTTCCGCTGCCCTCTGCTTGAAGAACTTCTTTGCCTGCAGCTCTAACAAAAGTCGGACTTGAAAATTTTTTAAAGTTTATAAAACAACTTTTTGAATTTGTAATATGACGAGTTGCGCCATTATCTATCCACCAATTTATGGTATCAGCATCTTGCACCATATTTGCTTCTTCGCAGAAAATAGACAAACACTTTTGCGAAACAGCCTTAGCTTCTTGCATTTCTTTAGCTGGTTTACCATCTATTAACCATTTCTGGCAGTTACGTACCCAATGGCCTCTCTTTTTACAATAATTACAGACATCATTCTTTCTTTGATATTTCTCAGATTTATTAGCATTCTTGTACTTCTCATTTGCCAACAATGCATCTTGATTAAAGTTAACATCAATTTTCCCAAAATTTCTTTGGAACATTGTTATTTGTGTTGACAATTCTTCAAACGTCCTATCTTCATATTTGCTTAACATCATCCAACTTGATTTGAAAGTGTCAAAATTTGATGGTAAAATATGTAAAATCTTGCCCACAAGTAATAGATCTGGCAATGTATTTATACTCTTTTCTCTAAGGCCATTATTAAACTCCAACCATAACCCCTTTAATTTAGCAATGTGTGTTGTAACATCTTGATTACCATGCCAAGTAAAAGAGAAAAAATCAGCACAAATTTTAAATAACTGGTCCCTTGATGTCGCTTCGAAAAGATTCTTCAAGGCATCCCAAACATCTGCAGCACTTTCCTTGTCCATAACTTTTTGATACACGTCATCACTTATGGAACTGCATAGCACAGATTTTGCGTAGCTGTTAGCCTTTCTGTACAAAGCGCTTTCTTCTTTGTATAACTGCCTTTAGTCGGCTGTAGACAATTCACCTAAGGGTAAAGGCTTCTGCAATACTCTATCTATTGCATTCAACGCTCCTTCATGGTAATCCAAAAGATCTCTTATCTTCCTTTTCCACACTGGCCAATCAGTTTCTCCTTGCAGTATTTTGATATTCTTCGAAATATCCATTTTCAATAAATGTTTTTTTTTTAAACTTTATTGTTCAAAGTTTATTTTCGAATAAAAACAATACATACATAAAACGATATGTGTTTTGAATAATAAAACAAGCTTACTACATATTTCATAAAAATGAACTTGAGCACTTCCTTATGGAAAAGCAGATCGATATAATGATGATTGCTGAAACCCATTTGACAACCAACAGTTATTTCAAAATTAATGGCTACACATTATATGACACAAAAGATCCCCGTGGAAGATCTTGCGGCGGTTCGGCAATTTTGATAAAGACCAGAATTAAGCATTATCTAATGAACGGGATACGTGAGGAATATCTCCAAGCTACAAATATATGCCTTGATTATTTTCATGAAAAAATCGTTATATCCTCGATTTACTCACCACCACGATTTTCAATAACAGAAAGCCAATATTCAAATTTTTTCAAATCGCTTGGTTCTCGATTTTTAGCGGCCGGCGACTATAACGCTAAACACACTTTTTGGGGATCACGTTTAATTACCTCGAAAGGCCGTGTGCTTTTTGATACCGTTTCCAAAATGGGCTTAGATGTGGTTTCAAGCGGACACCCCACTTATTGGCCGTCAGACCGACGAAAGATCCCTGATGTTATAGATTTTGGAGTTGCGAAAAATTTTCCTTCAGAGTGGATGCAAGTGGAGCCTTCATTGGATTTGTCATCAGATCACTCACCCACTATAATCTCTGTTTCGTTCCCCCAAGAGATTGGCTCCCCGTTGACCGTCAATAGAGTTAATTGGCTAAAATACAAAAAATTTTTGAGTACACATTGTAGTGAAAATATCGCCTTGAGAACACCTGAGGATATTGATGCGTCAATTAACGATTTTTCTGAAAACCTCAAACTGGCCCTACAGCATGCAACCATAGTCATATAAGATCTAGAAATGAAACCAATAGAACTTATTCGTCTGAAATTGAGCAACTTCTGTCAGAAAAAAGAAGAGTTAGAAGAGAGTGGCAAACTCGCAGGTCTCCCCAGCTTAAAACTAGGCTACGGGAATGCGTAACTCGACTAAGAAATCTGCTTGAAATCCAGAGAATATCTTCCCTTAAAACATATTTGGAAAGCTTGGATGGTACCCCGCAATCTGACTATTCTCTGTGGAAAGCGACAAAAGGTCTGAAAAGACCCGTAATAGGTAAGCCACCTTTGCGAACTTCAACTGGCGACTGGGCAAAAAGCGATTCAGAAAAGGGGATGGTGTACGTTGATCATTTGAGAAATGTTTTTACGACAAATGATTCAGCGGATGCTGCAGTAGAATTTCCGCCGTATGCTGTTAGACAGCCTGTGTCTTTGAGACTTAACTTTCAAGATGTCGAAAACGTTATCAATAACATAAACCCCAGGAAAGCTCCAGGTATAGATCAAATTACTGGTAAAATGCTTGAACAGTTACCTCGTGTAGCTAGAAGAGTTCTACTTTTTATTTTTAACGCTATTTTACGCCTTGAGTATTATCCTGCAGAGTGGAAGGTCTCTATGATTACTATGATACCCAAGCCAGGGAAGGATCCGACTAAAGTAGAGTCATATAGACCAATAAGTCTACTACCAACAATTTCAAAACTGTTCGAAAAATTGTTAATGGCGAAGTTGTCTCCAATACTTAATGATGTGGGATGTATCCCTGATCATCAATTTGGCTTTCGGGCTAAACATAACACCATAGAACAAACACATAGGCTAGTCAATGTCATAAGACAGACTTTTGAAGACAAAAAGTACTGTTCAGCTCTATTCATCGACATTTCCCAAGCGTTTGATAAAGTGTGGCACGACGGACTGATGCACAAAATAAAGTTGAACTTGCCGGCAAACACTCACAAGCTTCTGGAAAGCTACTTATACGAGCGGAAATTTGTTATCAAAGAAGGTGACTTTACAAGTCTCTCACAGTCAATCGGAGCAGGAGTTCCCCAAGGTAGCATCCTAGGACCCACTCTATATTTGATTTACGCATCTGACATGCCAACGAGATCCGAAATCCATACTTCAACTTTTGCAGATGACACAGCTTTTCTTAGCGTTCATGTAAACCATCAAGAAGCTTCACGAAATTTGCAGCAGTATATTTCAATATTAGAGAAATGGTTGAAACTTTGGAAAATAAAAGTTAATGAACAAAAATGTACCCACGTTACATTCACACTGCGTAAGCAAACATGTTCGGCTCTCCAAATTAACAATACACCTATTCCGCAGCATAATGAAGTTAAATACCTTGGTATTTACCTCGACCGTAGGCTAACGTGGAAGCCTCACATTGATGCAAAAGTCACTCAGTTGAAATTAAAAGCAGCGCAACTAAATTGGCTTATGGGCAGAAATTCGACATTGAAGTTGGACTGCAAACTTTTGTTATATAACGCAATTTTAAAGCCTATATGGTGCTATGGAGTTCAATTATGGGGAACCGCCTCAACATCTAACATTGAAAAAATTCAAAGACGACAAAACCAAATTCTTCGTACGATTACTGCAGCTCCATGGTACGTAAGAAACTCACGAATTCACAACGATCTGTGTGTTCCGCTGGTAACTGACGAGTTCTCTAAGTATGCCACAAGGTATATCAGTAAACTGGAACTTCACCCAAATCCTCTTGCACGCAACATACTTAATTTTGGCGGCCACTCTCGGTTGAGAAGAAGGGATACCCTGGCCACCATCAGAACGTTAAATAGGTGATTCTACCGATATTATTCGCGCGAAATGAAACTATTTTGTCTAGCAGTGGCTGGACTTAAATAACTTTTGTATTTAGTATTAAGATTTGAATACTTATTGTTAGTTCATATTTTGAAGATTCAATAAATAAATGAATGACAAAAAAAAAAAAAAAAAAACATATTTCTGATAATAGTGTTTTAAAAGAAAGTGTTAACTAAACTTATCATTTATTAACTACAATAGTTAATACCAATTAAAACATATATTTTTAAATTTCTTTGTGAGTTAAAACGCAGATTTAAATAAAAAATATTAACGTTTTGTAAGAGCACTTTGTATTTCCAACTTCTTTCCACCAGAGTTACCAACTTTTTTTTCTTATGGTCCAGATTTACAGTCAGTTTACCAATCCCGACAGCGTGCTTGCGTTCGCAATCTAAAGGCCCTGATTCACTATCCTACACGATCGTACGATTCATTCACAGGAAACTGTTTCAAAAATCTGGCCGACCTGAAAAAATCGCTTTTTCGCGTTGTAGGCCACACTATGTTGTAATAAAATTACTACTTTGTTATTAATTACTTTAATTTATTTGAATCAAAGAAAACTTTGATTTTTATTTAAAATATTTGAAACATGAAAATAATATTTTTCAGTCTAATAAAAGAAATCTGGTAAATTGTATAACAACTTGAATTTGTCCGAATTGTTTTAGTTTATTTCATCATAGATTATGGGCCCAGTCCTTAACCTTCGTCTAAACGAAATTAAATAATATAAAAAAAAAGAGCTATTCGGGTTTTAAGATTTATCCATTATGTAAGGATAATTTCGACACATGAAAATCCAGGTAGAGGCACTACTAACTAAAATTGATGGATGGAAATTTATAAATGGAACGTTTGCCAAGCCAGAAAATCCTCCAGAAAGCGTATGTGCATGGGAATCTGAAGATGCAAAAGTAAGAGCTGATTTGATACTATTGGTTTCAACAAATGAATTGAAGCAGATAAAGAACTGCAATACATCTAAAGATGTATGGGAGAAACTACATAGCATCTATCAATAAAAGGGACCAGCTAGGAAGGCAATGCTATTGAAAAATCTTATATTGTTGAAAATGCAAAATGGAGAAGATATAAGAGACCACATAAGAAAATTTTTTGATATTGTAGATAAAATTAATGAATTTTTTTTTTTTTTTTTTTTTTTAACTTCATTATTTTATTTATTGAATCTACATAAAAAAATGTAATGACAATAAGTATTCAAATCTTAATACTAAAAAAAAAAAAAATTATGATTAAAGTCCTGCCAGTGCTGGACGAAAATTTATTTTTATGCGAATATTATTTCAGAATTCAGTCATCTGTTTAGAGCTCTAATGGTAGCCAAAGTATCCCTCCTTCTCAGACGGGTATGACCACCAAAATTAAGAATATTAGCTGCAAGAGGATTTGGATGGAATTCAAGTTTGTTAATATACCTTGTCGCGTACTTCACAAATTCAGATTTCACAAAAGGTACGTTCAGATCTGCGTGGATTCGTGAGTTTTTAACGTACCATGGAGCATCTGTAATTCTACGGAGAATTCTATTTTGACTTCTTTGAATTTTCTCAATGTTGGATGCCGAGGCTGTGCCCCATAATTGAATCCCATAGCACCATATTGGCTTTAGAATCGAGTTGTACAGCAAAAGTTTACAATCAAGCTTTAAGGTCGAATTTCTGCCTAGTAGCCAGTTAATTTGCACTGCTTTCAATTTCATCTGCGTTACTTTTGCCTCGATGTGCGACTTCCATGTTAGTCTACGGTCAAGATGAATTCCGAGGTATTTGACTTCACTGTGTTGAGGTATTACTTTATTGTTAATAGTAATGGGTGAGCATGTTCCTAGACGCAGTGCGAATGTAACATGGGCACACTTTTGTTCATTAACCTTGATTTTCCAAAGCTTCAGCCATTTCTCTAGTTTGTCGATATGTTCCTGTAAATTTATTGATGCTTGCTGGTGGTTACTATGTATGCTAAGGAATGCTGTATCATCTGCAAATGTTGAAGTGTGAACGTTGGTGCTTGTTGGCATGTCAGATGCGTAGATCAAATATAAGATAGGCCCTAATATGCTGCCTTGGGGAACTCCTGCTTCAATAGACTGAGCGGGGCTTATGAAATCGCCTTCTTTTACTATAAATTGGCGACAATATAAATAGCTTTCTAAAAGGTTATGTATGTTTGCAGGTAAGTTAAACTTTATTTTATGCATTAAGCCATCGTGCCACACTTTATCAAAAGCCTGTGAGACGTCGATGAATAAGGCAGAGCAATATTTTTTATCTTCAAATGCCTTTCTTATGACGTTAACTAACCTGTGTGTTTGCTCAATGGTGCCATGTTTCGCTCTAAAACCAAATTGGTGATCAGGAATACATTCAACCTTATGAAGCATTGGATCCAACTTCGCCTTTAGCAATTTTTCGAAAAGTTTTGATATTGTTGACAGTAGACTTATTGGACGGTATGATTCTACTTTCGTGTGATCCTTCCCTGGCTTAGGAACCATTGTTATCATGGACACCTTCCACTCTGCAGGGTAATACTCAAGTCGTAAAATAGCATTAAAAATAAAAAGAACAATTCTTTTAGCTACACGAGGCAGCTCTACGAGCATTTTGTTGCTGATTTTATCCATACCTGGAGCTTTTTTAAGGTTTAGATTGCCAATAGCATTTTCAATTTCTTGGAAATTGAATCTTAAAGGCACAGGAGGTCTACTAACAATAGGTGGCAACTCATTTGCATTGTCAGACCTATTTGTGGTAAAAACGTTTTTCAAATGGTTAACAAATAAATTACCCTTTTCCGAGTCATCTCTAGCCCAGTCACCAGACGGTTCTCGCAAGGGCGGCTTACCTCTAACTGGCCTTTTTAAACCCTTAGTCGCCCGCCATAAAGAATAGTCGGACTGAGGAGTACCATCCAGACTTTTTTAAGAACACCTGAAGATATTAATGCGTCACTAAGCAACTTTAGCGAAAACCTTAAACAAGCCGCTGAACTTGCTTCTAGAGTTTATTTAACACGCAGAAACCTTCAAAATAGAACATATTCTTCAGAAATCGAGCAACTTGTGTTAGAAAAAAGAAGAGTTCGACGAGAGTGGCAACTTCGCAGGTCTCCGCAGCTAAAAACAAGGCTACGTGAGTGCACAAATCAACTAAGAAGTTTGCTTGGAAACCAAAAAACGGCTTCTCTACAAACGTATTAATGAAATTGAATTAGAAATAATTGATGACCTAATCACTATTCTACTCTTATATAGCGTTCCTGAAGAATACGAATCATTTAGAATCGCTATTGAAACTCAAGAAAAATTGCTGAGTCCAGAAATATTAAAAATAAAATTACTTGAAGAATATGAAGCCAGAAGAAGAAAAGCATGCAAAGAGCCATCACATGCAATGTTTGCTAAGAAGAAGAAGGACAAATTTTTTAAACAAGATTGGAATCAAGATAAAGAGAAAGGTGAGAAATTTAAATTTTCTTATAACAACTGTGGAAAAGTTGGACACAAAGCGAGGGATTGCTGGTCAAAATACCAAAACAAAGGTATGAATAAAAATCAGGAATCAACAAAAAAAAGCTGAAGTAGCATTGCAAATTAATAGACAAAATGGTAGCTGGTGTCTAGATTCAGGATCATCATCTCACATGTGTTCAGAGAAAACAGTTTCATTTAATGAGATATCCATATACAGAAGAGCTTCATTTAGCAAATAATGAGTCAACGAGAACTGAAGGACACGGTGTAGTGATAATTAAAATTGAAACTGGTTACACATCAAGATTGGAGAATACACTTTCTGTTCCAGATTTAAGATCAAACGTACTATCTGTGGCAAAAATAACTGATCATGGCTACGAGGTAAAATTTAATAAAAAAGAGGCTATACTGCAAAACCCAAGTACTGGTGAAAAGATAATGATAGCTAAACGCAATAAAAATCTATATTACGTTGAAGAAGTAGTTGAAAACTGTAAAGCAGCTCATAGAACAAGCTTAAAAGAATGGCACGAACGTTATGGGCATCTAAATGAAAACGATTTGAAAGACTTGTTAAGAAAGCCAAAGGTAAATGGAATTAGTTTTAACTTTAATGAGAAATTACAGGCTTGTGAAGTATGTCTGAAAGGGAAGCAAACACAAGAACCGTTTAAAAGATCGATTACAAAATCAGAAGAACTGATTCACACAGACGTTTGTGGTCGTATGAGAGTCAATTCCATAGGAGGTTCAAGATATTTTTTAACATTTATTGACGACAAATCAAGATGGTGCGGAGTTTATTTTTTAAAGAAGAAAACTGAAGTTCTGGAAAAATTTAAAGAATTTAAAAGTGCGGTTGAAAACCAAACTAACAAGAAAATTAAAGCAATACGATCTGACAATGGAACCGAATATACGAATAACGAATTTCGAAATTTTGTGAAGAGAGAAGGTATAAAACATGAATTCACAGTGGAATATACACAACAGCAAAATGGGGTGGCCGAAAGGAAGAACCGTACTTTAGTGGAGATGGCCAGATGCATGATGATGCAATCGGGGCTTAGTCCAAGTTTTTGGGCAGAAGCAATTTTAACAGCAAATCATATTCGTAACCGATGTCCTTCTAAAAGTATTGGTAACGAGACTCCATTTAAAATTTGGGCTGGAAGAAATCCATCAGTTAACTATTTTCAAAAATTTGGAACAATTGCTTACACGCTCATAAAATCTAAGAAGCAAGGGAAATTTGATCCAAAATCAAAGAAATGTATTTTTGTCGGATATTCAATAAAATCAAGAGTGTATAGATTGTGGGACGAAACGGACAGGAAAATAATATGTGCACGAGATGTAAAATTTACAAATTCTTATCAATCAAGCAATAGCTATGTAAACATCATGAATGATAAATTTGAAATAGTTGATGATGAGAAAATAGAAATAATTTTTAATCCAAAAGAAGAGAAAAATGTAGAAGTGCAAACTTACGAAAATATAGTGGAACCTGAAGAGAGTAGCGAAAGTGAAGGGGACAGCTTTTATGGTTTTTCGGAATCTGAAGCAGAAAGCGTAAGTAAAGAAAACATCAATAATTCAAATAATGATTTTCAAACCCCTTTAACTACAAAACGCGGCCCTGGAAAGCCAAAGAAATTAAAAACTGGCAAAAGAGGTAGGCCAAGAAAATTATTCAACATGATTAAGAGAGATAAAACTGAAGATGGCTATCATTTTGCACAAATGATAGACCAAAACGAAACATTAACTGTAAAAGAAGCTATTACTGGTAAAGAAGCCATTAATTGGAAGAAAGCTATGAAAGCTGAATTTGACGCGTTATTGAAAAATAAAACCTGGGTCTTAGCTGACTCTCCAAAGGATAAGAAAGCTGTAGATTGCAAGTGGGTATTACGGAAAAAGTTCAAAGCTGACGAATCTGTAGAAAGATATAAGGCCAGATTAGTAGCAAAGGGTTTTACATAAATACCCGGCATTGATTATTCAGAAACGTTTTCGCCCGTAGCGAGAATTGGTTCCATACGATTATTATTGGCACTGTCAGTACAGTTAAAACTTGATGTGTATCAACTTGATTTTGTGACTGCGTATTTAAATGGAGAATTAGAGGAGAAAATTTACATGAAAATTCCCAACGGAATCGAATTGATCGTAGAAGATAATGAATATAAAAAGTACCAAGGTAAAACGTGCTTGTTAAAGAAAGCCTTGCATGGACTAAAGCAGTCAGGAAGGCAACGGTACAAGAAACTTGACGAAAAATTAAAGCAACTGAAATTCAAATCGCTGAAATCAGATAATTGTATATATATGCTAAAACAAGGGGAAGACATCACCTTAATTGCCATTTACGCAGACGATTTAATAGTAGCAACAAACAATAAAAACAAATGGAAAGAATTAAAGTCAGAATTTTCTAAATCTTTCGAGATGAAGGATATGGGTAGATTAAACTTCTGTCTGGGCATAGAATGCAAACAAGATGAAAATACAAAAGAAATAACGATGTCACAAAGGAAATATATAGAAAACGTTCTTAAGAAATTTAATATGGAAAACTGTAAATCTTCATTAACTCCTTTTAATACGGGTATAAAGCTGTCTAAAGAGATGTGTTCTGCAGATGAAGAAATATTTGAAGTTGAGCAATTACCTTATCAAAACTTGATAGGATCCCTGATGTATTTAGCAGTTTCAACAAGACCAGATATTGCTCATATAATAAGTGTACTAAGTCAGTATAACGCCAACTATGGAAGAGAACATTGGGTTGCTGCAAAACGAGTTTTACGATATTTAAAAGGTACTCGGAACATTGGTCTACATTATAAACAAACAAATGAAGATTTAACAAATGAAGATTTATGCTGATGCCGATTGGGGAGCGTGTGTGGATGATAGAAGATCTTACACAGGATATGTTTTTAAACTAGCGAGTGCGGCTTTCAGCTGGGATTCAAGAAAACAACAAACGGTTGCAATGTCAAGTACAGAAGCAGAGTATATGTCACTCTCTGAATCCACAAAAGAGAAAATTCACTTAAAAAGATTTTTAGAAGAAATTTTGGGGAATCAAAATTCAATCGTAATTTACAATGACAACCAAGGCGCTGGACTTTTGAGCAATAATCCAGTGTTTCATAGAAGAACAAAGCACATGGATATACGTCACCATTTTGTTAGAGACAATGTAGCTAACAAAAATATTGAAATAAAATATCAACCAACTACTGAAATGCCAGCCGATGTTTTAACAAACGGATTAATTCTAATTGCATTCGCAATTAGGATTAAAAATTGTTAATTAACTAATTATTGCAAAGTAATAATTCAGGGGAAGTGCTGTAATAAAATTACTACTTTGTTATTAATTACTTTAATTTATTTTAATCAAAGAAAACTTTGATTTTTATTTAAAATATTTGAAACATGAAAATAATATTTTTCAGTCTAATAAAAGAAATCTGGTAAATTGTATAACAACTTGAATTTGTCCGAATTGTTTTAGTTTAATTCATCATACACTATTATACAAGTATAATTGAAATTATTTATTTACACAATAAAATAACTAAAAACTTTTAAATTTCTGTCGCACGGTTGAATTTTTAGTACTTTTTCAGCACACATGCTTTATTGAGTACTTTATTGAGTAGATCGCGCGATCGTATATGAAACTGTAGCAACCCCTTTAGTGTATGGTCAGTTGGTTAGTTGGGCAATTCTTGAGTTTATAGAAGCTTTCGGTGAGGGAAATAAGAAGGGAAAAAGAATTGCCGGTACTCGGCAATTCTCAGCAATTCCTTACTTTTCTATCATGTGTGTATGTGTATGTGCATATACAATGTAA
Source organism: Thecocarcelia acutangulata (assembly GCA_914767995.1). Lineage (NCBI taxonomy): Eukaryota > Metazoa > Arthropoda > Insecta > Diptera > Tachinidae > Thecocarcelia > Thecocarcelia acutangulata. The sequence goes on along the minus strand of OU612096.1, from coordinate 67,265,670 downwards.
ATTGCATAAAGCAAAACGTAGAGAATTGCTCAAGAATTGCCGAAAAAAGTTTTTGTGTGTTCTGTTCTGTCTGACCACAGACTTACGGAATTTGGAACTTCGTGGATTAGTTTTTTCTCTTTTTGTATATCCGTTGATAGTTATAGAAAAAAACCACCTGTCAATTTTAATAATTTTGGCGGAATTGTTGAATATTTTATTAAATATTCGTATTATTTGATTTACTTTACATTGTTTTCTTCTAAATTTTCCAGCTAAAGATCTTGATTGATTTTTGTTTTTTATAAAAAATGTTTAACGGTATTTTTGATATTTCGATAACAATTTGTTATCATCATCAGGAAAATTAAAATTTTTTTTTATATAAATTGCATGAAAATGCATTATAATAATTCATAATAGTGTTAACCATGTTATAATAATATATAATAATGTTAACCTTTGTGATAATTTAAAAATCCCCTACAATAAGCCTAATCATACAAAACCTATCCCTTTTCCCTACATGTGGAAATAAAAAAAGGGAAAAATCCATATGCCTGGCAGCACTGATGCAAGGGTAACGCTGGGCACACAAGAAAAATAAAAGAAGAAGAATAAAAGTGTTTATCATTTCTCTTTACATAATGAGAATTATTTTTCACTCTCTTGCATTTAGAAAATTGCATTTTGTAAAGTGTCAGCAAATTTATTATTCATCAAAAAAATTTCTATCCTTTCGAAAACTTTTCAGAATGCCCGAGGAAGCAAAAGCGACTTTTAAATATCCTAGTGCTCGGAAAGATGAAACCTATGTTGAAAACTTGCACGGCGTGGAAATTAGTGACGTGTATCGTTGGTTAGAGGACCCCGACTCTGAGGAGACAAAAAAATTTGTCGATTTGCAAAATGAGATTAGTCAGCCGTTTTTAGAAAATTCTGAAGCGTGGAAAAAAATTAATGAAAAATTATTTAATCTATGGAATTATGAAAAATATGGATGTCCTACGAAACATGGCGACTATTACTACTTCTACAGAAATACCGGTCTACAAAATCAAAGTGTTTTGTACCAGCAGGACGCGCTGGATGGAGAGCAACGTTTATTTTTTGACCCCAATGCCTTATCAAGCGATGGCACTATCGCTTTAGCTCAAAAAGCCTTTTCAGATGATGGTAAATATATGGCGTATGGTTTGAGTGAAAGTGGATCAGATTGGGTAAAAATTTATGTCCGAGATGTGGAGACTGGTAAGGATCTTGAAGAGGTTTTGGAAAAAGTAAAGTTTTCCGATATTTCATGGACAAAAGACAATAAAGGGTTTTTCTATGGTCGTTATCCCGGTCAAGTGGGGAAAACTGATGGTTCAGAGACCAAACAAAACGAATTTCAAAAGCTTTATTACCACTATATAGGTCAACCCCAAGCAAAGGATATACTGATTGCAGAATTTCCTGAAGAACCTACATGGCGCATTCAATCTGAAGTTTCTGACTGCGGTAAATATCTCATAATGCCAATAGTAAAAGATTGCCGGGATAATATCCTGTACTATGCCAATCTGGAAGAGGCCGGCAAAATTAAAGACAAACTTAAAGTGCACAAAATTGTAGAGAAATTTGAATCGGATTACAATTATATAACGAATGTAGGCTCAAAGGTTTATTTTAGGACAAACAAAAATGCTCCAAATTATCGTATCATAATGATAGACTTTGATAATTATGCGGAAAAAAATTGGCAAACCGTGGTTGCCGAACACGAGTCGGATGTTCTCGATTGGGCCCGCTGTGTGAATGATGACAAAATTGTGCTTTGTTATATTCAAGATGTCAAAAGCGCTTTGCAAGTTAATTCTTTAAAAGACGGCAAACTAATAAGTAAATTCAAATTAGATATTGGTACTGTTACTTCCTTATCGGGTGATAAAAAGTATTCGGAGATCTTCTACAACTTTTCATCGTTTCTTAATCCAGGAACAATATACCATTATGATTTTAAATGGAATGACTATAAGCCAAAAATATATCGCGAAATAAAATTAAATTTGAAGAATTTCTCGGCAACAAATTACAAAGTGGATCAAATATTTTATAAGAGCAAAGATGACACCAAGGTACCCATGTTTGTAATTTATAAAAATACCGGAGCTATCAAACCAAGACCTTGCCTTTTGTATGGCTATGGTGGCTTCAACATCAGTATGCAACCTTCCTTTAGTATTTTGGGTTTAATGTTTATCGATTCTTTTGACGGTATGCTGGCTTATCCTAATTTACGCGGTGGCGGTGAATACGGCGAGAAATGGCATAATGCTGGCCGCTTATTGAATAAACAAAATGTGTTTGATGATTTTCAAGCTGCAGCTGAATATCTAGTAGACAACAACTATACAGCAAAAGATCGTTTGGTCATTCAGGGAGGTTCAAATGGCGGTCTTCTAGTAGGAGCCTGTATTAATCAAAGACCAGATCTATTTGGTGCGGCTGTTGCACAAGTCGGTGTAATGGATATGTTGCGTTTCCATAAGTTTACTATTGGGCATGCTTGGGTTTCCGATTACGGCAATCCTAGCGAAAAGGAACATTTTGATAACCTTTTTAAATATTCGCCATTACACAATATTCATTGTCCAAAATCTGCAAAGGAAGAATATCCCTCAACTCTTATACTTACGGCCGATCACGATGACCGTGTAAGTCCCTTACATTCACTGAAATTTACTGCTGCTCTTCAAGAGGCTGTGCGCAATTCGCAATATCAAAAGAAACCAATACTATTGCGCGTATACAGCAAGGCTGGCCATGGAGCTGGAAAGCCAACTTCCAAACGTATTGAAGAGGCAACCGATGTTTTAACGTTTATGTTGAAAAGTCTTAAAGTTGAAAATGTTAATATTTAAACCAAGTAAAAATGTCATTTGGTTTTTGTATTAACAAAGAAATTAACTGCATTGTCACCTTTTTATAAAACGTATTGTTATTAATTGTTTATAAATTATTCAGAAGAATAAAATCTATTAATTTCTAATAGTCTTCTTATTTATTTATTTACTTCACTTGTAATATTTGTGGCATATTGGCCAATAAAAATATAGTGCATAAAAAAGTAATACTATGAGATCAACAACATTTTTAATGAAGAAAGAAACAACGATATAAAGGAAAAGAGCCACTGACTCTTAATATATTGATTATCAATAATTTGCTTTTTACAAAAAAAATATTTATTTAGTACCTACATAGCTGCTAAGTAAAGGATGCACAGCATGGGTGGGGTCAGAAAGGCCATAAAGATGGTATTAACTGTACTTTTGTAGCGTCACTGTGACTAAGTGCCAGTTTACAGTTTACTTGATGTAAGTTTGACTCGTCAAGTTTTCAGTTTTTGGGAGAACGGGGAGAAGAGAGTGGAAAAGGGTGCAGACTTGACGGTACTGTCAAGATTAAAATGTAATGCCAGAAAATATGGAAACTTTAAGGCAAAAAAACTTAAACTTGACGACACAAAAGGTTTGTGTGTGAACGTAAATGCAAGTTTAAAAGAAAATTGAAGCAGAATTGATCAAGAAAACCTGATGTGTGTAAATTGGGACTAACTATAACGACCTATGCCATCACATAGGAAGTTTTCACGTGGTTAGCAATGAATAACTTCTAAAAAACTGTAAACCAATACAGTTAGTTGAGGCAAACCGTTAACCAGTGCGAGTGAGACGCAAAACTCTCGAAGACCGAACAACAAACACAAGCCTGACCGCACTTAAGAAATAATTACGATGACGCGAGAGCTGTTCTTCAGCTCAGAGCTGCTTTACGACTGACAAAAAAATAGTTTTTATATATTTACAATAATTTAATGTAATTATTGAAATATGGTGTACAATGAATGAAGAAGTATTTACCAAAGATATATATCGGTCCTTTATTGCAACATGTCATAATTCAAAAAAGCTTGTTTCGAGAAAAACGCATTTCAAATTTTTAGCAGCCATAAATGTCTTTGAAAAATTTTTTTAAAAATATCTTCTAAAGGAAACAGTTTAAAAGTAATTTGAATAAATTTTGGCACAACATTAAAGGTAGTACTGTTAACTATTCTGCATTGTTAACTCGAAAAGCTCATTTTTTGAGATATGACTATGTTGCAATAAAGGAGCGATATCAATGCGATTTCATTATTAGGTGGATGTCAAGGCGAATTAATTATTAGGTGGATGCATCGGCGAATTCGGTTAATATGGCGGCACTTTCGTTGTCAAGTTTTGTTTACCTTTTTCGGCGCCATTTAAATTTTTTACGTTCTCTATCATGATACAAAAAACAAGGTAGCCGCTTCGCTACAACAATAAAAAAAACAACAGGTATTTTGTTTGTGTAAAATGGCGAATTCACACTTAAGCTGTCAAAAATAGTTGATAACGAACATGTAAAAAAATTTAAATGGCGCCGAAAAAGGTAAACAAAACTTGACAGAGAAAATGCCGCCATATTAATCGAATTCGCCGATGCATCCACCTAATAATGAATTCGCCTTGTTCTTTATCTGTTAGCTGTCTTTTGACAGCTTAAGTGTGAATTCGCCTTTTACACAAACAAAATACCTGTTGTTTTTTTTATTGTTGTATTTTTGTAGCGAAGCGGCTACCTTGTTGTATCATGGCCTTGATTAAAAACATTCTGAATTCGCCTTAAACTCTATTGAATACATCATGATACCATGATACAAAAAACAAGGTAACCGCTTCGCTACAACAATACAACAATAAAAAAACAACAGGTATTTTGTTTGTGTAAAAAGGCGAATTCACACTTAAGCTGTCAAAAGTAGTTGATAACGAACATGTAGAAAAATTTAAATGGCGCCGAAAAAGGTAAACAAAACTTGACAGCAAAAGTGCCGCCATATTAATCGAATTCGCCTGAATTCGCCGATGCATCCACCTAATAATTAATTCGCCTTGCATGATACAAAAAACAAGGTAGCCGCTTCGCTACAACAATACAACAATAATAAAAACAACAGGTATTTTGTTTGTGTAAAATGGCGAATTCACACTTAAGCTGTCAAAAGTAGTTGATAAAGAACATGTAAAAAATTTAAATGGCGCCGAAAAAGGTAAACAAAACTTGACAACGAAAGTGCCGCCATATTAACCGAATTCGCCTGAATTCGCCGATGCATCCACCTAATAATTAATTCGCCTTGGAATACATCAGTATTGCCGGGAACGTAAATTAATTTTCCACAGTCAAGAACTCAATATTACACAAAATTTGAAAAATTATAATTCTTCTCGTTTTTTGAGAATATAAAAATTAAAGAAAAAAATTTTTAAATTGTTTTTTGCTAGAGAAGGTATAAGGAATTGTCGGTGATGATTTGGACCAATCAAGGAAACAATTATACAAAATATGGGAATTGGGAACTTATTAAAAGTTTTGCAAATCAACGAGAGTGAGACTAATAATTGATTTTATTTTTAATGTAAAATATAAATACATTTTGGATGTGCTATACGTGTGAAAAATTATTATTTTGTTAGATTTTTGCAAAGAAATGCAGATTCGTTTTAATTGAATAAAATTGAATCATGTACATGTTTTCAATAGAAAAAATTTTAAATTTACATGTGCAAATATGTCTAATAACAAAATTTTTAAAAGGCTCAGAACAATTTGTGTTAGATTAAAAAAATGAGTTTCGAAAACGTAAATGTTATTAACAACAATGAAGAATTTTCAATTGATAAATACCTATATTGCCTAAACAATTTTGAATAACAATACGGAGCAAAATATTACGATGCTGTAATATACAAAGAAATTATGAAACAATTTAATTGCACAAAAATTATCAGAATTTTTTTATTTTGTTCCAATTTTTGATAATTACGAGTACATGCTATGTGGTGACGCTGAAATAAAATTTATTAAAATTCTGTTTCTATTTTAAAAAACACGATTAACCCATTACTGTCGAAATAAAACTGGAAGTAATCATTAACAAAAAAGTTTTTTTTTTTTATTCATTGTACACAAAATGTACATATATAAAAGCACTAAAGAAATAATAAATGGGTGGATTACAATACAAATTGTTTGTATTGGCAGTGAATTATTTGATTTCATTTTTCATTTCATTTATTTCAATTTTTTTAATCGAGCCCATATTGCCCACATTTGATTAAACAGCTAGCTGGTGAAAATAATATACAATTTTCATATTTTAACCAATTTTATCTATGCCTTCAATATTTTACAATAAATAATTATTTGATGTATGCAGTTTATTACCATAAAAAAATAAATTGCTTTTTTCAACAGTTTAAGCTACGCTAATTAATTTTTAGAAAAAACTTGAAAATTGTTCAGTCAAAATAATAGCACTTGAGGTAATTTTATAAAAAAAATAGCTTTGATCCAGAAAAAAATTAACAAAATTAAAATATTTCAATGAGATATCTTAAAGATTAATCTGAAATATGTTTTCAATATTTTGTCGCGTACCCTTTATTCGCTATTAAGGCTACACAACGCCTTCCCATGGAATCTACTAAGTGCTGACATCTTTCAACTGAAATAGAACTCCAAATTTGTTGCACGGCTTTCCAAAGGTCATCAGCGCTGGATGGTCTTATTGCAGATACTCCGTTCTTAATGTCCGCCCACAAATTTTCGATGGGGTTCAAATCCGGAGATTGGGCAGGCCACTCCATCACATCGATTGAATTATCGATAAACCATTTTTTTTTGCCATTTTGCTGGTGTGTTTCGGATCATTGTCTTGCTGGAAGACCCACACCAGCGGCATTTCATAGCAAGCATAAGGTAACATTATTTCACATACATTTATACAATGTATGGGACCTACACTTTGATATGAAAAACAACCCCATACCATAATACTACAGCCACCATGTTTTATTGTCTTGGCGGTGAACTGAGGCTTGTATTCACTATTAGGTGGCCTGCGAACAAAAGATCTGGATCCCTTTCCTCCAAAAAGAATAATTTTGGACTCGTCTGTCCATAGCACATTCCTCCACTTTTCTTTAGGCCAATTTACATGTGCTTTTGCGAACGACAATCGTTTTGCTACATGCTTAGAGGAAAGGAGCGGCACTTTTCGGGGACTACAAGCATTAAGATTATTGTCTCGTAGCCTGCGACGAATAGTTTCCACGCTTGCCGGCACATCCAATACTTTTTTGAGCTCCGTAGCTGGCATAAAGGGATTCTTTTTGGTCGTTCGAATTAAACGTTTTAACATTAAGGGTGACAAAATTCGTTTTCTACCACGGGATTCAACTTTTGGCTCATGTTTTCACGCATTTATTATCATTTTATTGGAACAGTCCAGCAAATTTCTTATTTCGGTTTAAGATTTCCCCTCGGACGACATTTTTTTTATCAGCGCACGTTTTTCTGGCGTACAATGCTTTCCGCGACCCATTTTTTTGCAGTTTTAACAAATATATTGTATAATTTTACACAAAATGCTCCAGTAATGGTAATATTTCTTGTCTATTCTTTTTTTTTTTTTTTTATTTCTATTTTTATTTATAGAAATGTATTTAGCAAAAGCCTACTGGTGCTATTATATTGACTGCATGAATACCAAAGTAATAATAAATAAACTTTCATAGCAAAATGGCGGTTACAAAATTTGGCAAGAAATACACGTGGTCTGAGAGAACATAGAACATTTAACTGTTTTTTACACTCACAAAAAAATAATAGTAAACTTGTGAAGTTTCTACGCCTTTTGAAACTGATTATTGCATCTGGTGCTATTATATTGACCGGCACGTATATATATATATATATATATATATATATATATATATATATATATATATATATATATATATATATATATATATATATATATATATATATATATATATATATATATATATATATATATATATATATATATATACAGTACTGGACAATTCAAAGGAAACTTTTCTAAAAATTTATTTATTTATTTTTAGAAGTCGAAAATCAAAAATTATTTCTAAAGAAACTTGACAAGTATTTTAGAATTTCATTTTACAGATTCTTTTTGATATACATATAAACAAAAAAATAATAACATAAAAATAACGTAGTTCTAAAATTATAAAGAAAAATTAAAAGTATCAAATTTTGAGGTATTAACAAAACAATGGAAACTTAAAATTTACTCCAATAAAAACCTTCGGCCTATTATCAAAAAATAATATTTTGTTGGGTATCCTTTGTTTTTAACTACTGCATCACAGCGACGATGCATTGACCCAATTAATTTGTCAATTGTATCCTTTGGTACCTTTTGCCATTCACTCAAAACTGCATTGGATAAATCTTCCTTCCATGTGTAATTTCGAGTTCTTATCTTGCGTTCTACAATTTCCCATAGATTTTCTATGGGATATATATATATATATATATATATATATATATATATATATATATATATATATATATATATATATATATATATATATATATATATATATATATATATATATATATATATATATATATATATATATATATATATATATATATATATATATATATATATATATATATATACTAGCTTAACCCGATGTGCGTTGCTACTCCATAATTACAGTGAAATAAAAGGTGCTTATATAGTTTAAAAATTATTTTATTTGCTATACTGATGATGATTTTGCTAACCATTGTAGCGCGCTGGGATATACAGTTATTTTAGCTTGTCTGTATGAAACATAAATAAATAAATAAACAAATAAGTCTTTAGGTTTTCCCACAGTCAGCAGCTTAGAATGCACTCGTAATTATCAAAAATATCTGATAATTTTTGTGCAATCAAATTTTTTCATAATTTCTTTATATTATTATTTTATGCAAAATTGTTAAGGCAATATATTTATCAATTGAAAATTAATTATTGTTGTTCTTTATATTATTATTTTATGCAAAATTGTTAAGGTAATATATATATCAATCGAAAATTAATTATAGTTCTTAACATTTACGTTGCGGATATTTTTTTCATATAACAGGAAATACCACCATAATTTTTAGAATACTTAAAACTATAAAGTATTATTTTAATTAATTACAATAACATTCATTTTTTTAAGAACATGCATCTTGCTTATCGGTTCTAAAAAAGAATATTTATTAAAAATTAATTAATATTAGTTTTAAGAAAAACAAAGCTTGCTCCCGGTTTTTACCATCTATCTGATAATATTTTTTGTATATTTTGATTTAATTTTTCGTTCAAAAATTAAATAAATTGAAAAAAATTGTGTTATATATTTTGAGCATTTTTCTTTTTAAATTTTCAGCAATTTATTTGGATTGTTGAGATATAAAGTTGAATGTTTGAGAATATCTTTCAAAATTTTCCAAAGTCTACTGATGATTAGGGTAGTTCCTATGAAATGTCGACATATAAAGAGTGGTTAAATTTCAAGGGCCGATGTTGATTTTGAATAAAACACAAACTATTTAGGAAATTATTGTAATTTTATTTTATTGTGATATATTGGTATTATTCAATTATGTATGGAACAAAATATCGGCCGAATGGGCGCCGCGACCACGGCGGCACACCTCCATCCGATGGTCCAAATTTTTGATGGCCCTGAGGCATAATGGAGGTTCTATGCCGTTAATGTGCCGAATTATCTCATCCTTTAGCTGTTGAATTGTCGCTGGCTTATCGACGTACATCTTTTCTTTCAAATAACCCCAAAGAAAAAAGTCCAACGGTGTCAAATCACATGATCTTGGCGGCCAATTGACATCGCCATTACGTGAGATAACACGGCCATTGAATTTGTTGCGCAAAAGAGCAATTGTTTCGTTTGCTGTGTGGCAAGTAGCACCGTCCTGCTGAAACCACATATCGTCTACATCCATATCTTCCAATTCGGGCCATAAAAAGTTCGTTATCATCTCACGATAGCGAACACCATTCACAGTAACTGCCTGACCGGCCTCATTTTGGAAAAAATACGGCCCGAGGATGCCGCCAGCGCATAAACCGCACCAAACAGTCACTCTTTGTGGGGTTTTGGTTTTTCGACAGTCAATCTTGGATTCTCATTCGCCCAAATTCGGCAATTCTGTTGATTGACGAATCCACTGAGGTGAAAATGTGACTCATCACTGAAGATGATTTTCTTGGAAAATTGATCATCATTTTCATAATAAGTCTGGATAACTTTAACACGTTGTTGGATTGTGTATCTCTCCATGGTTCAAATTGAGTAAGTCTGAAATAGAGAAATGTCAAATAAAATTCGGAAAAAAACTTGGCGTTTAGGTGTGGTTCACATTCAACATCAGCCCTTGAAATTTAACCACCCGATAGATAGCTGGGAAACATGGAAAACAAGCTATTTATAATTTTTTACTGGTATAATTTTTATATTCTTAAAAAATGAAAAAAATTGTAACTTCGACTTTTGTGTAATATCAAGTTGTTGACTGCGGAAAATTAATTTACGTTTCCGTCAATACTGTAGTGCGATTCTGTAACTTTTATAACGATAATCGGATTGTTAAAATAATTATAACCATATTTTATCGAATTTGCTATTTCGTAACATGTTTTTAACGATATTCATTGTTGACCAAAATCAGCTGTTAATTTTACTGCCGATTGTCGATATTTTAAAGACAAACATTTTTGTTGTTGTTTATTCCATCGTTAAGGTGTATTTTTTATTAAATTTTCCATAAAATAAAGTGCTAATAACCTGATTTTTTTTATACTTAAAAATATTTATTAAATACATAAATTAATACATGAAATATTTATTAAATACCTTAAACATTTTCAAAAACAAAAATTTCAGTATAATTTTTTAACCGGTAAAGCGTGTTTTGTGTTAACATGGCTTTTGAACGTTTGGCATTCGGACTTGCAAGGGATGAAACAAGTTTGAACGCTTCAGAGGATAACCAGTATATTCTTCGGGAATTGAATAATTCCTTTGAGTTGACAGCTAATGAACTTAAAAAGTTATATAGATTATCACCAGACTTAGTTGTGGTCATTCTGAGCATACAGCAACTAGTACATATAAACGAATAAGTGAAGTTACTTACCTTATTACAAATTGTTGCGGCCCCTCTGCTGTGCATTGAATGTTCATCATCAAGATGTGTGTTGCGGCTTAAATACATATTCCATAATTACCTTTCTGACAACACTGTATAATTTGAATTTAACTGAACAATGACATTAGTATATCAGCTGTTGTTTAAACAATCAACTCTGCGTTGATTGTTATGCCTTTTTTCTGATGGCGGGCAGATCTAATGCTCATTTTAGTTTTACTATTGGACGCATAACCACGAGGTGGTAAAATTAAAGTAAAGAAATTTTCTTTTTTATATCTGGAGAAATTCAGAGGAATATTGAAAGGACAGAATTGAGTAAGATTTTATTTTTCTTCTTTGTTTAAAATCATTAATGTGAATTATATTAATTGTCTCTGTAGATAATAAAGCACATATAAACCATAAATCTAACAAATAAAATAGTGTTTGAGTTCATGAACCGCCGTTTATTGGTTTGTAGTTTTTTTATTTTCCTGTCCTGACTCGGTTTTATTCCGTAACACCAGGACGCAGTTACAGCGGTAATAAATTTTATTATTCAATTGTAAGTGCTGCCGCTTGTGTTTTGAGTTGTCCAGTTATAAGCCGGTATAACGACTAGATGCCTCGGCAAAGCGCCCGTTTGAAACAAAATAAAATGGCCGAAAACGAAGAAATGGATAATGCCAAATCAGATGGCATTGAAGAGTCGTTGTTTAGCTTCGATAATGAACGGACGTGTTTATTTTTTTTGATCGCAAAGTAAAAAAAAAATATATAACGGGATTAAGTAAAAACCGTAGTAGGTGAACAGAGTGTTTTTGTTTAAAAGAAAAACTTTGTGACATTTTTTAAATACCTTTTTAAATTGTAAATAAAAAATAGAAACAATTAATTGCATGAGTGTACCTATCAGATGTAATTCTGAAAAAGAGCTTAGCTCCGGCAGCAAAAACCTTTGGATTTCTGAAGAAGAATCGGTGAAAAAATCATTGGAAAATTTCCTGTCTCTAAGAGATAGGAAACGCCCGCGATCGTGTTCGCCAAATATTGTTGTTACAACTGAAGACAAAACATCTTCCAGTTTAATTGTTGATGATAAGCCAAAAACCCAAGTAGGCATGGACAGGTACATAACCGTGGTTAAATGGCAGCGAAGCCCCAAATCAGCTCAAATATCATCTCAACCGAAATTTTCTAAAGACGATAATAGGACTTCGGCAACCGATAGTAATAGGTTTGGTGTACTGCAAACAGATGAGCCAACAATATCTAAAAAAACCTTTAAGCCGCCACCAATATATTTGCGAGAGCCTACCTCTAGTGAGCTGGTAAAACAACTTATTGCGGCAATCGGCAAGAAACTTTTAACGTAACATCGGTTAAGCACGGCGGCATCAATGAAACGAAAATCCAGGTAAACAGTGAAAATGAATACCGAAAGTTGTCTAACGTTCTAGAGAAGGAGAACCGATCATTTTACACATATCAGCTTAAAAGTGCCAAAGGTATTCAGGTCGTTATAAAAGGGATTGACCCTTTTGTTGACACGAATGAGGTCAAAACCGGACTAGAAGACAATGGCTTCAAAATTAAAAATGTGGTTAATATTAGAAACCGTGAAAAAATTCCTCAACCCATGTTTAGGGTTGAATTGGAACCTAGAGATGTTCTCCTGAAAAAGAATGAAGTGCATCCAATTTATAACTTCAAATATCTTTTGCATCGCAAGGTTACCGTTGAGGAGCCTCATAAGCGTCTAGGGCCCGTTCAATGCCTTAACTGCCAAGAATTTGGCCATACTAAGGCCTATTGTAAGCTGCCGGCAGTATGCGTTGTGTGTGGAGAGGTTCACGGTACATCACAGTGCAAAAAACCTAAGACTGACTCGAGCGTTAAAAATGCAATAATTGAGGAGGTAACCATACTGCAAACTATAGGGGTTGCCCCGTCTATACTCACTTCAAGAGGTCAATGAAAAATAGGCCATCAATTTCAAATATGCCACCCCAGCAGTCAAACACCACTTCTACAAACAATTTTCCCCAGGTACGCCAGTCAACCAGCCATATAAACGTGCAAAACCCCCAACAAATTTCTTATGCGAATGTGGTAAAATCCGATAAACCAAACTTGAATCAGGAGCCCAAGCCTCAAAACCCCGACCAAAATTTTAGCAATCTTGAGGCAACTCTGCAGACTCTTGTTCAATCTATAAATACATTTACAGTTTCCATGACGAACATGATGCAGGAAATGCTGAAAATGCAATCCACTATTTTGCAGGCAATTTTAAAAAAATGAATTGGTTAAAAATATGTTTCTGGAACGCAAACGGCATTCGCCAACACAAAAATGAACTTGAGCACTTCCTTATGGAAAAGCAAATCGATATTATGTTGATTGCTGAAACCCATTTGACAACCAACAGTTATTTCAAAATTAATGGGTACGCATTTTATGACACTAAAGATCCCCGTGGAAGATCTTGCGGAGGATCGGCAATTCTAATAAAATCCAGAATTAAGCACTATTTAATGAACGAGACATGTGAGGAGTATCTCCAAGCAACTAATATATGCATTGAATATTTTCATGAAAAAATCGTTATTTCCTCGATTTACTCATCGCCCCGATTTTCAGTAACAGAAAGCCAATATTCAAATTTTTTCAAATCACTTGGGCCTCGATTTTTAGCGGCTGGCGACTATAACGCTAAACACACGTTTAGCGTTATAGTCACGGATCACGTTTAATTACCTCGAAAGGCCGTGGGCTTTTTGACACCGTTTCCAAAATGGGCTTAGATATGGTTTGAAGCGGACACCCCACTTATTGGCCGACAGACCGACGAAAGATCCCAGACGTTATAGATTTTGGAGTTGCGAAAAATTTTCCTTCAGAGTGGATGCAAGTGGAGCCTTCATTAGATTTGTCATCAGATCACTCACCAACTATAGTTTCTGTTTCGTTCCGCCAAGGGGTTGGTTCCCCGTTTTGTGACTTGGCGTGGACCGTCTCTCGAGTTAATTGATTAAAATATAAAAAATATTTGAGTACTCATTGCACGAATTTTCTGAACACCTTAATCAAGCCGTACAACATGCTACCACTAGACATATAAGATCCAGAAATGTGAGCAATAGAACTTATTCGTCTGAAATTGAGCAACTTCTGTCAGAGAAAAGAAGAGTTAGAAGAGAGTGGCAACTTCGCAGGTCTCCCCAGCTTAAAACTAGGTTACGGGAATGCATAACTCAGTTAAGAAATCTGCTTGAATCCCAAAGAATGGCTTCCCTCAAAAATTATCTGGAAGGTCTTGATGGTACTCCTCAATCCGATTATTCGCTATGGAAAGCGACAAAAGGTCTGAAAAGACCTGTAATAGGTAAGCCACCTTTGCGAACTTCAACTGGAGATTGGGCAAGAAGCGATTATGAAAAGGGAATGTTGTATGTCGATCATTTGAGAAATGTTTTTACCACAAATGATACAGCGAATAACCGCCTATGCCTTTGAGATTTAGTTTTCAAGATGTTGAAAATGTTATTCGTAACACAAACCCCAGGAAAGCTCCAGGTATTGATAAAATTACTGGTAAAATGCTTGAGCAGCTACCTCGTGTAGCTCGTAGAATTCTTCTTTTTATTTTTAACTCTATTTTACGTGGACAGCTTCCACTCCTGCAGAGTGCAAGCTGTCCATGGTTACTATGATACCTAAAGCAGGGAAGGATCCCACTAAGGTAGAAGCATACAGACCAATAAGTCTACTGCCAACAATTTCAAAACTGTTCGAAAAATTGTTAATGGCAAAGTTGAGACCAATGTTGAACAATGTGGGATGCATCCCTGATCATCAATTTGGCTTTCGGGCTAAACACAGCACCATAGAACAAACACACAGGCTAGTCAACGTCATAAGACAGACTTTTGAAGACAAAAAGTATTGTTCAGCTTTATTCATTGACATTTCCCAAGCTTTTGATAAAGTGTGGCACGACGGCTTGATGCACAAAATAAAGTTGAACTTGCCTGCAAACACTCACAAGCTTCTGGAAAGCTACTTATGCGGCCGGAAGTTTGTGATCAGAGAAGGCGATTTTATAAGCCCCTTACAGCCAATCGAGGCAGGAGCTCCTCAAGGTAGCATTTTAGGACAGACATGCCAACGAGATCCGGAATCCACACTTCAACACAGCATTCTGCAGCGTACATGAAAACCATCGAGTAGCTTCGCGAAATTTGCAGGAGTATATATCAATATTAGAGATATGGTTAAAACGTTGGAAAATTAAAGTTAATGAACAAAAGTGTACTCACGTTACATTCACGCTGCGTAAACAAATATGTTCAGCCATCCAAATTAACAATTCACCTGTTCCGCAGCAAAATGAAGTCAAGTACCTTGGTATTCATCTCGACCGTAGGTTAACGTGGAAGTCTCACATAGATGCGAAAGTTACTCAGTTAAAGTTAAAAGCAGCGCAACTGAATTGGCTTATGGGCAGAAATTCGACATTGAAGCTGGATTGCAAACTTTTATTATACAACGCAATATAGGCTTTATATGGTGCTATGGAATTCAACTATGGGGCACCGCCTCCACTTCAAACATCGAAAAAATTCAAAGGCGACAAAACAAAATTCTTCGAACAATTACTGCAGCTCCATGGTACGTAAAAAACTCACGAATTCATAAGGATCTCTGTGTTCCTCTCGTAAAAGACGAATTTTCAAAGTACGCGAGAAGGTATATCAGTAAATTGGAACTTCATCCAAATCGTCTTGCACGCAATATACTTAATTTCGAAGGCCACTCTCGGTTGAGAAGGAGGGACACCCTTGCCACCATCAGAACGTTAAATAGGTGATTTTACCGATATTGACCGTGCAAAATAAAACATTTTTGTCTAGCATTGGCTGGACTTAATTAATTTTATGTATTTAGTATTAAGATTTGAATACTTATTGTTAGTTCTCTTTGTGAAGATTCAATAAATAATTGAATGAGAAAAAAAAAATGTCGGATCGTTAAAAGTTACACCCATTTTTCACGATGATATTTTCAAACGTCTTTAAGTCATGTCTTTCATATTTGTGGGCAAATTTGATAGAAATGAAAGGGGGGTTAAACAAAATGACACGAACTGTGTTTTTCGTGGTTTTTTCCTAATTCCTTTTTGTTATCATTTGTAATTTTGTTATTATTTTTCATTTACATTCGTTTGGCAAGATGACTACATCGATACTAACAAAAGGATAAAAAGAGACAAACGATATTATTTTGCAACTACAATTGAAAAAGACATGTCTTAAAAAATCATGATGAAAAGGTAACATGATTTTGGTAGCAGCTTTAAAATAAAATAAAAAACACATGTCTTTAAAAGTCGTCGTGAAAATTGGGTGTTAGAGAATCACACTACTGATTTATTCAGTAGAATTCAAGGCGAATTCAGTATGTATATGATCAAGGCGAATTAATTATTAGGTGGATGCATCGGCGAATTCAGGCGAATTCGATTAATATGGCGGCACTTTCTCTGTCAAGTTTTGTTTACCTTTTTCGGCGCCATTTAAATTTTTTTTACATGTTCGTTATCAACTACTTTTGACAGCTTAAGTGTGAATTCGCCTTTTTACACAAACAAAATACCTGTTGTTTCTTTTATTGTTGTATTGTTCAAGGCGAATTCATTATTAGGTGGATGCATCGGCGAATTCAGGCGAATTCGTTTTATATGGCGGCACTTTCTCTGTCAAGTTTTGTTTACCTTTTCGGCGCCATTTAAATTTTTGTACATGTTCTTTTTCAACTACTTTTGACAGCTTAAGTGTGAATTCGCCTTTTTGCACAAACAAAATACCTGTTGTTTTTTTTATTGTTGTATTGTTGTAGCGAAGCGGCTACCTTGTTTTTTGTATCATGGTATTGTTGTAGCGAAGCGGTTACCTTGTTTTTTGTATCATGGTATATGATCATGATCAAGGCACAGGTGATTATTTTTTGCTTGCCACGTTTCATGATACAAAAAACAAGGTAGCCGCTTCGCTACAACAATACAACAATAAAAAAAACAACAGGTATTTTTTTTGTGTTAAAAGGCGAATTCACACTTAAGCTGTCAAAAGTAGTTGATAACGAACATGTAAAAAAATTTACATGGCGCCGAAAAAGGTAAACAAAACTTGACAGCAAAAGTGCCGCCATATTAATCGAGTTCGCCTGAATTCGCCGATGCATCCACCTAATAATTAATTCGCCTTGCTTGCAACCACCTGTTTTGAATTCGCCTTGATCATGATACAAAAAGCTTCACTACAACCCAAGGCGAATTAATTATTAGGTGGATGCATCGGCGAATTCAGGCGAATTCGATTAATATGGCGGCACTTTCTTTGTCAAGTTTTGTTTACCTTTTTTGGCGCCATTTAAGTTTTTGTGCATGTTCGTTATCAACTACTTTTGACAGCTTAAGTGTGAATTCGCCTTTTTACACAAACAAAATACCTGTTGTTTTTTTTATTGTTGTATTGTTGTAGCGAAGCGGTTACCTTGTTTTTTGTATCATGATCAGAATGTTCTAATATCTCACCTACACCAAGGCGACTTTATACAGGTGAGTGCAAGCGGAAAAGCGAATTCAGTACAATGTATTTTGTTATTGTAAAACACATCGTGAATGTCATAATCTGAATTCGCCTAAGATTGCTCAGCAGAGAAAATATTTTATATAAACTTTAAATATAAGCTTTTATAATCGTTTGTAATTAAAATCACAGATTAAATTAGTTTTTTACTTTTAAATTCACACAAATTTCTTGAAATTGCACTAAATCATGCAAAAAAAACTTCAGATTAAAATGGCGCGAAAAAGTTTGTAAACAAAAGAAACAAAATTTGACATTCTCATTGGAAAAAACGCGAGAAGCAAAAAATAATCACCTGTGCTGTTAAGTTCACCTGGTAATGAATTCGCCTTGACCTACACGATGCATAACGAACTGCTGAAAATTTCTGTGAATTCGCTTTTTACACAAACAAAATACCTGTTCATGATACAAAAAACAAGGTAGCCGCTTCGCTACAACAATACAACAATAAAACTAACAACAGGTATTTTGTTTGTTTAAAAGGCGAATTCACACTTAAGCTGTCAAAAGTATTTGATAAAGAACATGTAAAAAAATTTAAATGGCGCCGAAAAGGTAAACAAAACTTGACAGAAAAAGTGCCGCCATATTAAACGAATTCGCCTGAATTCGCCGATGCATCCACCTTATAATGAATTCGCCTTGTACCTGTTGTTTTTTATTGTTGTAGTCAAGGCGAATTCATTACCATGTGAACTTAACAGCACAGGTGATTATTTTTTGCTTCTCGCGTTTTTTCCAATGAGACTGTCAAATTTTGTTTCTTTTGTTTACAAACTTTTTCGCGCCATTTTAATCTGAAGTTTTTTTTGCATGATTTAGTGCAATTTCAAGAAATTAGTGTGAATTTAAAAGAGAAAAACTAATATAATCTGTGATTTTAATTACAAACAATTATAAAAGCTTATATTTAACGTTTATATAAAATATTTTCTCTGCTGAGCAATCTTAGGCGAATTTAGATTATGACATTCACGATGTGTTTTACAATAACAAAATACATTGTACTGAATCCGCTTTTCCGCTTGCACTCACCTGTATAAAGTCGCCTTGGTTGTAGTCAAGGCGAATTAATTATTAGGTGGATGCATCGGCGAATTCAGGCGAATTCGATTAATATGGCGGCACTTTCTTTGTCAAGTTTTGTTTACCTTTTTTGGCGCCATTAAGTTTTTGTGCATGTTCGTTATCAACTACTTTTGACAGCTTAAGTGTGAATTCGCCTTTTTACACAAACAAAATACCTGTTGTTTTTTTTATTGTTGTATTGTTGTAGCGAAGCGGTTACCTTGTTTTTTGTATCATGGTTGTAGTCATGATACAAAAAACAAGGTAACCGCTTCGCTACAACAATACAACAATAAAAAAAAACAGGTATTTTGTTTGTGTAAAAAGGCGAATTCACACTTAAGCTGTCAAAAGTAGTTGATAACAAACATGCACAAAAACTTAAATGGCGCCAAAAAAGGTAAACAAAACTTGACAAAGAAATGGCCGCCATATTAATCGAATTCAACTGAATTCGCCGATGCATCCACCTAATAATTAATTCGCCTTGGATACAAAAAACAAGGTAGCCGCTTCGCTACAACAATACAACAATAAAAAAAACAACAGGTATTTTGTTTGTGTAAAAAGGCGAATTCACACTTACGCTGTCAAAAGTAGTTGATAACGAGCATGTACAGAAATTTAAATGGCGCTGAAAAAGGTAAACAAAACTTGACAAAATAAGTGCCGCCATATTAATCGAATTCGCCTGAATTCGCCGATGTATCCACCTAATAATTAATTCGCCTTGATTAATAACTTAATGTTTACACACGCAAGTGCAAAAAACCCAATACATTACCATTTTTTTACTAATACATACACACACCTGCAAGTAGTAGCCTCACTTGCAACGTATTTTGGTCATGATACAAAAAACAAGGTAGCCGCTTCGCTACAACAATACAACAATAAAAAAAACAACAGGTATTTTGTTTGTGTAAAAAGGCGAATTCACACTTAAGCTGTCAAAAGTAGTTGATAAAGAACATGAACAAATATTTAAATGGCGCCGAAAAGGTAAACAAAACTTGACAGAGAAAGTGCCGCCATATTAAACGAATTCGCCTGAATTCGCCGATGCATCCACCTAATAATGAATTCGTCTTGATTTTGGTTGGCAGTGATTTTTTCACTTGCATGCAAGCAGAAACAAACAGTGTTGCCCATAGATATTTCATTTTGACTTTAATAGGTATTTTTCAAGGAAAAATTTTTAAAATTTTAATATTTTTAGTTATATGCCGAAAACATAATATAAAAACACAAAAATAAATAAACATCTATAACTTATTTTTTCTTTGGATTACAAATTTATTATTTATATTGTGAAAAATTTATGTACTTAATATAATTCCCCTGTAATATTGCTAGGCTAAAACTTTGGCAGCACAGACATCAAAAGCGCATGTAGTACAAAGGCGTACAACGTTTGTCTTCGACGACATTTTGAAAATGAACTTGCACTTGCGTGTGTAAACAATCGTGCAAATTGCAAGTGTTTTTATTATTTTTTTCGATGTATTGGTTGTTAATATGTACACGCTACTTGTAACAAGTTACTTGCACGTGTAAACTTAGTGTAAGGCGGCACTTTCTCTGTCAAATTTTGTTTACCTTTTTCAGCGCCATTTAAATTTTTTTACATGTTCGTTATCAACTACTTTTGACAGCTTAAGTGTGAATTCGCCTTTTACACAAACAAAATACCTATTGTTTTTTTTATTGTTGTATTCATGATACAAAAAACAAGGTAGCCGCTTCGCTACAAAAATTTAAAAAGGTAAATAAAAGTTGACAGAGAAAGTGCCGTTATATTAAACGAATTCGCCGGAACTCGCCGATGCATCCACCTCACAATAAATTCGCCTTGGTTGTATTGTTGTAGCGAAGCGGCTACCTTGTTTTTTGCATGATACAAAAAACAAGGTAGCCGCTTCGCTACAACAATACAACAATTAATAAACAACAGGTATATTGTTTGTGTAAAAGGCAAATTCATACTTAAGCTGTCAAAAGTAGTTGATAACGAACATGTACAAAATTTTAATGGCGCCGAAAAAGGTAAACAAAACTTGACAGAGAAAGTGCTGTCATATTAATCGAATTCGCCGATGCATCCACTTAGAGCGCTTTTACAATTAGACAGACGATGGGCAGACATTTTTTCATTTTTCTTTTGGTCTTGCTTAAACCTTTTACATATAAAAAATTATTAGACAGACAGAAACTTTTCGTTTCTCTTTTCCGTCTTTTTTGTTGTTGTTGTTATTTAAGCACAGCTAGTGTGCTTATATGAAGTTGATGGTGATATGAGAAAAATGATATGAAGCAACAGCATATGAAATGCGAAAAGTTAAAAAGAGAAACAAAAAATATCCACAAATGTCTAGTACAGAGAGTCGTGCATTAAATACTCTCCCCCACCGACAATTATCGTTGCAGCACCATCAAATTTCGTCAGTCTGCCCATCGTCTGGCCAAATGTAAAAGCACTCCTAATAATGAATTTGCCTTGGTTTTTGTATCATGCAAAATTCGCCTTGCTGTGGATTATATATACGGAAGCTGAAACATATACTCTTTTTACCAAGTGTCAAACTGACAGCTGGTAAAACGCTGTGTGAAGTTGTTCTTTTCCGGTAAAATCGTCCTCAATGGTAGGTGTGCGATTATTAAACATTTTATTGAAATCGGTGAAATCTAGTAAATCCTCGAAAAAGTTTAAGAAAATATAAAAATATATCGTGTTGAATTGCGTGCTGAGAAAAATGTTAATAAAATTTCTTTGCTTAAATGGTGCTATAGACAAATATTTATGTTATATTTTCTTCTTTTTCATTATATCTTGGATTTGATCTAATGGCTGTATGATTTTAACGTAAAAAGGGTCGCGTCAGAACTAAAACAGTCAAGAAGGCCGCTAAGGTCATTATTGAAAAATATTACACCCGATTGACTTTGGATTTCCATACCAATAAGCGGATCTGTGAGGAAGTTGCTATCATTCCCACAAAACCATTAAAAAACAAGATTGCCGGGTAGGTTATATATTCTGGTAATATTGCAAAGAAATTAATTTTGTTTGTTTCAGTTATGTTACTCATTTAATGGGACGTCTTCGCCATTCTCAAGTTCGTGGTATATCCATTAAATTGCAGGAAGAAGAGCGTGAGCGTCGTGACAACTACGTTCCTGCTGTTTCTGCCTTAGAACAGGATATTATTGAAATCGATCCTGATACCAAGGAAATGTTGAAGCTTTTGGACTTCCACAATATCCGTGGTCTCCAATTGACTCAAACGTCAACAAATAATTATAGCCGCAGAAATTAAGTTTAATTCGCTTAAATAATAGACCAATAAACAACTTATAAAAAAATATACATTCGAATTGGAAACAAAATTGGAGATAGTAAATGATGTGTAATTGACCATTTAAGGAAGGCTTTAATATCTAAAACGATCGACTATAAATTTGTATTTATGGACCGTAAAGTGTCCATGTATACATGCAATTTTCTACATTTTTCAACCTATATCGTAATTATTGGCATCATTCGAATGTTTATGAATATATCTCCAAACATACTAGATCTCCTGGAAAAAAACTTAGCTCGGTAAATATTAGTTTAAAAAAATGTTTGTATCAGTGTTACTACCTACATATGTATCTACATACATACATATGTATAAATTAAAATTCAACAAAAATTTTATTTAATAGAGGATGCTCTCTCTTCTATGGTATAATCAACGCCGGATTCGCTGACAAACGTTTTTTTTACTTGGTCGGATACGGGGATTCTCTCCTCTGTGGTATAACAAACACCGGCTTCGCTAACGACAGTTTTTTGCATGGAGGGATTCTCTTGTAGAGATCTATAGGGTGTTTTTTTAAGCCCGATAGAACTTGAAATTGTAAAAAATAACACAAAAAATTAAATTGTAATCAAAATTTTTTTTTATTCGAAAGATCAATACGTGACATTAACATTTGAAAATGATTTCGGGCATATGGGCACCGCGGCTGTTCTTGACGAAGCGCATTCTGGACGTCCAATTTTGGGCCACTTTTTCGAGCACTGCTGGCCGTATGTCACGAACAACACGAACAATGCTGGCCTCCAAGGCGTCAATTGTTGCTGGTTTATCAGCATAAACCAGTGACTTCACGTAGCCCCACAGGAAATAATCGAGAGGTGTCAAATCGCACGACCTTGGAGGCCAATTGACAGGTCCATTTCTCGAAATCAACTTATCGCCAAATTTTGATTTCAGTAAGTCGATGGTTGCGTTCGCCGTATGGCACGTAGCGCCATCCTGTTGAAACCACATCTCCTCCGGATCAATGTCATCCATATTTTCAAACAAAAAATCATTGATCATGGTGCGGTAACGATCTCCATTGACCGTAACGCGAGCTCCGGCCTCATTTTTGAAGAAATAAGGTCCGATGATGCCACCAGCATGAAAACCGCACCAAACAGTGCATTTTTCTGGATGTAATGGAGTCTGTAGGGTCTCTTGTGGATTGGTCTCACTCCATATGCGGCAATTTTGCTTATTAACAAACCCGTTAAGCCAAAAATGCGCCTCATCGCTGAACACAATTTTGCGATAAAACAACGCAATGTTTCATCAAAATTTAATTTTTTGTGTTACTTTTTACAATTTAAAGTTCTATCTAGCTTAAAAAAACACCCTATATTAACAAGTTTTCAAATGATACCAATATTGACCATATAAATCGAAAAATGTAGAAAATATATGCATATACGGACTAGAAGTGGATCGGGTACAATTTCTACTAATCTGGTAAAGCTGTGTAGGGTCGTGAATTCTATTGTCAAATATGTTTTTTCTGTTCGCAGACGGGAACATGATGTCTGTAGTTAAATTTCTTATTTTTTTGGGTTTTATCCGGTATCGCAATGTTGCTTTTTCAACAAAACGTTTAGAGCGGCGAACGTCGTACATCTTTGTAATCGCTTTCATTTTTCTCGATCGACTCTGAACAAACAAATCTTAATCCCTCGAATTAATTGTTCTACCTTTAGCAGATCCTTTATTGTGAAAAATGCTCGCTGGTGGAATGTGTTGCTACATGAGCTAAGAATCTTTTGACATTCTTTTTTTTTTTTTAGCTTTTTTTTTTATTTATTAAATCTTTACAATGTGAACTAACAATAAGCATTCAAATCTTACTACTTAATACAATAAATTAACTAAGTCCAGCCAATGCTAGACAAAAAGTTTTATTATGCGCATATTATATCGGTAAAATCACCTACTTAACGCTCTGATGGTGGTAACGGTATCCCTTCTTCTCAACCGAGTGTGACCACAAAAATTAAGTATGTTTCGTGCTAGAGGGTTTGGGTGAAGTTCCAATTTGCTGATATACCTTGTCGCATGCTTTGAAAACTCATCTTTTACCAGTGGAACAAACAGATCCTTGTGAATTCTGGAATTTTTTACGTACCATGGAGCTGCAGTAATTGTTCGAAGAATTTTGTTTTGTCGCCTTTGAATTTTTTCAATGTTTGACGCTGAGGCGGTGCCCCATAATTGAATTCCGTAGCGCTATATAGGCTTTAGTATTGCGTTGTATAACAAAAGTTTGCAATCTAATTTCAATGTAGAATTTCTGCCCATAAGCCAATTTAATTGCGCTGCTTTTAATTTTAGCTGAGTGACTTTCGCGTCAATGTGAGGCTTCCACGTTAACCTACGGTCGAGATGAATACCAAGGTACTTGACTTCATTTTGCTGCGTAATAGGTGAATTGTTAATTTGTCTACGCAGTGTGAATGTAACGTGAGTACACTTTTGTTCATTAATTTTAATTTTCCAAAGTTTTAACCATATCTCTAATATTGAAATATACTCCTGCAACTTTCGCGAAGCTGCTTGATGGTTTTCATGTACGCTGCAGAATGCTGTGTCATCTGCAAAAGTTGAAGTGTGAATACCACATCTGGTTGGCATGTCAGAAGTGTAAATTAAATATAGAGTAGGCCCCAGAATGCTACCTTGGGGAACTCCTGCCTGGATTGGCTGAGTTGGGCTCTACTTGCATCCATTCTAAAGGAAAATTTTTTGCAACTCCAAAATCTATAACATCTGGAATCTTTCGCCGGTCCGTGGGCCAATAAGTGGGATGTCCGCTTGAAATCACGTATAAGCCCAGTTTGGAAACTGTGTCAAAAAGTACACGGCCTTTTGGGGAAATTAAACGTGATCCCTAAAAAGTGTGCTTAGCGTTATAGTCACCAGCCGCTAAAAATCGAGAACCAAGTGATTTGAAAAAAAGTGAATACTGATTTTCTGTTATTGAAAATCGTGGCGGTGAGCAGATCGAAGAAATAACGATTTTTTCATGCAAATGTTCAATGCATATATTAATTGCTTGGAGATACTCCTCACGTGTCTCATGCAGACAATAGTGCTTAATTCTATTTTTTATTAGAATTGCTGAGCCTCCACAAGACCTTCCACGAGGATCTTTAGTGTCATACAGTGTGTAGCCATTAATTTTGAAATGACTATTGCTTGTCAAATGAGTTTCAGCAATCATCATTATATCGATTTGTTTTTCATAAGGGAGTGCTCAAGTTCAGTTTTGTGTTGGCGGATGCCGTTTGCGTTCCAGAAACATATTTTAAACCAATTCATTTTGTTAAAATTGCCTGCAAAATAGTGGATTGCATTTTCAGCATTTCCTGCATCATGTTCGTCATAGAAACCGTAAATGTGTTACTGAATAAGAGTCTGCAGAGTTGCCTCAAGATTGGTAAAATTTTGATCGGAATTTTTGGGCTTGGGCTCCTGATTCAAGTTTTGTGTATCGGTTTTGACCACACTAGCATATGAAACTTGTTTGGGGTTTTGCATAATTATTTGACTGGTTGACTGGCCTATCTGCGGAAAATTGTTTGTATGAATTATGTTTGGCTGCTGGGGTTGTTTATAGGTGATTGATGACTTATTTGTCATTGACTGCTTAAAGTGAGTATAGACAGGGCAGCCCCTGTAATTTGCAGTGTGGTTGCCACCACAGTTACTGCATTTTTTAACACTTGAGTCAGTTTTTGACTTTTGGCACTGTGATGTGCCGTGCAGTTCTCCACACACCACACAAACTGTGGGCAGTTTACAATAGGCTCTATTATGGCCAAATTCCTGGCAGTTTAGGCATTGAACGGGCCCTAAACGCTTGTGCGGCTCCTCAACGGTAACTCTGCGATGAAGAAGAAATTTAAGGTTATAAATTGGGTGAGTTTCATTCTTTTTGAGAATAACATCCCCTGGTACAAGTTCAACCCTAAACATGGGTTGAGGAATCTTCACGGTTCCGCATATTTACCACATTTTTTATTTTAAAGCCTTTATCTAGCAGTGCAGTCTTAACCTCATCCGTGTCTACATAAGGGTCAGTACCTTTTATAACAACCTGAAGGCCTTTAGCACTTTTAAGTTGATAAGTATAAAAAGATCTTTTCTCTTTTTCCAGAGCGGCAGAAAGTTTTCGGTAATCATTTTCGCAGTTGACTTGGATTTTTGTTTCACTTATTTGTCCGTGCTTCACTGATGTTACGTTGAAGGTGTCTTTACCAATTGCCGTAATAAGTGCTTTTACCAGCTCATTAGATGTAGGTTCCCTCAAGTATATTGGTGGCGGTTTAAATGTTTTTTTTGATGTAGTTGGCTCGTCAGTCTGAAGGATAGCAAACCTATTACTATCCGTTGTCGCCGAGGTAATATCGCCCTTAGACATTTTTGGTTGCGATGATATTTGCGCGGATTTAGGGCTTCGCTGACGTTTAACCACGGTTATATACCTATCCATACCCACTTGAGTTTTTGGTTTATCGACAAGAGGTAGACTTGAAGATGGTTTGTCGTCTGTTCCAACAACAATGTTTGGCGAGCACGAACGCGTGCGTTTTTTATCTCTTAGAGACAGGAGATTGTCCAATGATTTTTTCAATGGTTCCTCTTCAGAAATCCAGAGGTTTTTTCTAGTGGAGCTAAGCTCCCTCTCAGAATTGCATCTACTAGATACACTCATGCAATTTTTTTTTTTTGATTTATATATTTTTATTTTTTTTTATTTTAAAGTATATAAAAATAATTGTCATAAAGTTTTTCTTTTGTATAAATTCGCTCTTGCACTTATTGCGGTTTTGTAAGAAAACAAAAACTTTAATGTATAGTTTTTTTTCCCACTGGGTAGTTAATCTTCACGCACAATAACAACAATAACAATGCACTGCCACCGCACTTGTTTTATTGAAATTGATTTTATTGTATAGTTAATGAAATGTAAGGAATTTATTTTCCCGTTGTTTTTTTAAAATAATTTGTTATTGTTTTTACAATTTAATTTTAAAAGCGTTTGAGCAATGATTTTATTTTATTTTATTTTTTTGTTCACTTTTTACGACCGTTCGGTTGGAGAGTCACAGGAGAACTGAACTTTTGACATTCTAATAATGTATTTCGGTTTAAGCTTCGTCAACAATTTTTTTTTTATCAATTTTTTTATTTGTTGAATCTTCAAGAAGAACTAACAACAATTATTCAAATCTTAATAACTAAAAAATTTTCTTTAAGTCCAGCCAAAAAATTATGATTCAGCGAATGTATCAGAATACCGTGCCACAGGACATCATCTGTTATGCTCCCGAATGGAAGCCAGGGTGTCCCTTCTTTTTAATCGTGTGTGACCACCAAAGGTAAGGATGTCTCGAGCAAGTGGATTTGGGTGGATTTCAAGTTTGGTTATATACCTTCCAGCATATTTGGCAAATTCATCTTTTACTAAAGGTACGTTTAGGTCCTTGTGAATTCGAGAATTTTTTACATACCATGGGGCTGCTGTAATCGTATGTAGAACGCTGTTTTGACGCCTTTGAATTTTTCCAATATTCGATGCGGAGGTGGTGCCCCATAGTTGAATTCCATAGCACCATATTGGCTTCAGGATCGCGTTATACAGCAAAAGTTTGCAGTCTAAGCTCAGGGTGGAATTTCTGCCGATGAGCCAGTTCAATTGCGCGGCTTTTAATTTCATCTGGGTTGTTTTTGCGTCAATGTGTTTCTTCCAAGTTAGTCAACGGTCGAGGTGAATACCGAGATATTTGACGTCACTGTGTTGTGAAATTATTTGATTATTAATTTTTATTGACGGGCATGTATTTTTACGCAGTGTGAACGTGATATGGACACATTTTTGTTCATTGACTTTGATTTTCCAGAGTTTTAACCATTTCTCTAAATTGTAAATATGTTCCTGCAAATTTTGTGGTGCTGTTTGGTGGTTTTCATGTACACTGAAAAAAGCCGTATCGTCTGCAAACGTGGATGTATGAATTTTATCGCTTGTTGGCATGTCAGAAGCATAAATCAAGTATAAGGTAGGGCCCAGTATGCTGCCTTGTGGGACGCCTGCGTCGATTGGTTGAATTGAATACAACATCCCCTTTTCGGAATCGGTTCTTGTCCAGTCGCCAGTTGAAGTCCGCAAAGGTGGCTTACCTCTAACGGGTCTATTTAAACCTTTTGCCGCTTTCCACAAAGAATAGTCTGATTGAGGAGTGCCATCAAGGCTTTCCAAATATGATTTAAGGGAAGCCATTCTTTCCATTTCAAGCAGATTTCTCAATTTGGTTACACATTCTCGTAGCCTAATTTTAAGCTGGGGAGACCTGCGGAGTTGCCACTCCCTTCTAACTCTTCTTTTTTCTGACAAAAGTTGCTCAATTTCCGACGAATAAGATCTATTGTTCTCGTTTCTGCATCTTATATAGTTAGTGCTAGCATGTTGTACGACCAGTTTAAGGCTTTTGGAAAAACTATTAATGGACACGTCAATATCTTCAGGCGTTCTCAAAGCAATATTCTCCGTACAATGAGTACTCAAATAGTTTTTATATTTTAGCCAATTAACTCTAGTGGTCGTCAACTCTAAGTCAGTAGACGGGGAGTAAAACTCTTGGGGAAAAAAACAGATATTATTGTGGGTGAGTGATCTGATGACAAATCTAACGAAGGCTCCACATGAAACCACTCTAAAGGAAAACTTTTCGAAACTCCAAAATCTATAACATCTGGAATCTTTCGTCTGTCTGACGGCCAATGCGTGGGGTGACCACTTAAAATCACATCTAAGCCCATTTTAGAAATGGTATCAAAAAGTACACGGCCTTTCGGAGAAATTAAACGGGAAGCCCAAAAAGTGTGTTTAGCGTTATAGTCACCAGCCGCTATAAATCGAGGCCCAAGTGATTTGAAAAAATCCGAATATTGGTTTTCTGTTACTGAAAACCGAGGCGGTAAGTAAATCGAGGAAATAACAATTTTCTCATTACAAAATTCAATGCATACATTAGTTGCTTGCAGATATTCCTCACGTGTTTCGTTGAACCAATAGTGCTTAATTCTGGCTTTTATCAAAATTGCCGATCCCCCACAAGATCTTCCACGGGGATCTTTGGTGTCATATAGTATGTAGCCATTAATCCTGAAATAACTTGTTGACGTCAGGTGAGTTTCAGCGATTAACATTATATCGATTTGCTTTTCCATAAGGAAGTGCTCAAGTTCATTTTTATGCTGGCGGGTGCCGTTTGCGTTCCAGAAACATATTTTCAAACAAATCATTTTTTTATTTGTTTAAAATAGCCTGCAAAATTATGGTTTGCATTTTCAGCATTTCTTGCATCATGCTCGTCATAGAAGCCGTAAAAGTGTTTATTGATTGAACAAGAGTCTTCAGCGTTGCCTCAAGATTGCTAACATTTGGATCGCAGTTTTGGGACTTGGGTTGCTGATTTAAATTTGGAGTATCAGCTTTAACCATATTAGCATGTGAAATTTGTTTGGCGTTTTGCAAGTTAATATGGCTAGTTGCCTGGCCTGCCTGGGGAATACTATTTGCAACAATGATATTTGACTGCGGTGGCTGCTTAGGAGGTACAGAAGTCTTATTTGTCATTGACTGTTTAAAGTGAGCATACACTGGGCACCCTCTGTAATTTGCAGTGTGGTTACCTCCACAATTACTGCATTTTTTAACGCTCGAATCAGTTTTTGATTTTTTGCACTGTGATGTGCCGTGAAGCTCACCACACACAACACAAACTGCGGGCAATTTACAATATGCCTTAGTGTGGCCAAATTCTTGTCAGTTTAGGCATTGAACGGGACCTAAACGTTTATGCGGCTCCTCTATGGTGACCCTACGATGCAAAAGAAATTTAAGGTTGTAAATTGGATGAACCTCATTTTTCTTCAGAACGACATCCCCTGGTTCCATTTCAACCCTAAACATGGGTTGAGGAATCTTTTCACGGTTCCTTATGTTGGTTACATTTTTTATTTTAAAGCCTTCCTCTTGCAATCCAGTCTTAATATCACCCGTGTCTACACAAGGGTCAATTCCTTTTATAACGACCTGAAGACCTTTAGCACTTTTAAGCTGGTAAGTGTAAAAAGATCTTTTCTCCTTCTCCAGAACGTCGAGACAGTTTTCGGTATTCACTTTCATTATTTACCTGGATTTTTGTTTCACTGATACTGCCATGCTTAACTGATGTAACCGATCGCCGTGATAAGTTGTTTTACCAGCTCACTAGTAGTAGGCTCTCTCAAATATATTGGCGGTGGTTTAAAGGTTTTCTTAGATGTTGCTGCCTCCACAGTCTGAAGGATAGCAAATCTATTATTTTCAGTTGTTGTTTTGGTGCTATCATTTTTAGGCAGTTTCGATTGAGACGGCACTTGAGCGGATTTGGGGCTTCGCTGACGTTTAGCTACAGTTACGTACCTGTCCATGCCTACTTGTGTTTTCGGCTTATCTGCAACAATTATAGTGGATGATTGTTTGTCTTCTGTTGTAAGAACAATATTTGGCGAGCTCGAAGGCTGGCGTTTCTTATCATTTATGGAAAGTAGATTATCCAATGATTTTTTAATAGATTCCTCTTCGGAAATCCATAAATTTTTGCTAGTAGAGCTAAGCTCTTTCTCAGAACTACATCTGCTAGGTAAGCTCATGCAGTGTTTTATTAAAGAAAAAAGTTTTTTATTATAGTAAACAAAAATTTAATTTATAGTTTTTTTCTCAGACTACCTTCGTAATCTTCCGCACAATAACAACAATAAAATTTATGCACAGTCTCTGCACTTGTTTTGTTATTGCTTTATTAGTAAAAGTTTAAGGAATTTATTTCCCGGTTGTTTTTTTTTTTAAATAGTTTGTTGTTGTTTGCACAATTTATTACAACGTATTTTGTTTTTTTTATGCTCGTAATTTAACACTATGTATTATTGTTTTTGTATGTAAGTTTACCAACATGTATAAAAAATTATTTTTGTCCGCTTTCAATTAACACGACCGTATGGTCGTGAAAGCGTGACGAGAAATCCATCTCGTCAACATCTGACCCTGACTCATCCGCCGTGATTATCTTTTTGTTAGTGTGGAGTTGCGCTATTAGTACTGGTTGCCATACTTATATTTGTATCTGTTCTGGGGCTGGGGAGTCTCGAAAAGAAGGGAAATGAAATTGTTGTAATCATGTTGATAATTGCTGTTTTTTCTCTATCTTACTTTAATATACATATGTTACTTTTTGTTGGCAAGAACCACAAAGTAGCACGCTGGCAACACATATTTATAATTTTCCAATTATTATATATATAACTGTAATTTTGTTATGTATTACATACCTTATTCCAGTCTGACATTTTTTACTCTTAGTTAAGCTTTTGAACAATAAAGTCATTTTTTGGGGATTGAATTTTTAAATAAAGGATTGTATTTCTAAATCTCATTTTTACACGCACCAGAAGTACAACAGTGGCGACGAGGAGTTTTTTTTTATTATTAAATTTCGTTAGAGTTTATCTTGTTAAACAATTGTTGCAAAATGTCTACATTAGAGACGGTAGTAACAAAAATTTTGGTCCAGCAAACGGAAGCTTCAAAACGCCAGCAGGACTTAATAGATAAACTTACCAGGCTATTAGAGAACTCAACTGCAGCAGCAAATTCGCAGCCTCCTATACAAACAGGCAACGAAGCCTTGATGGATGTTCTTTCCAAAAGCATAGTGGAATTTCGCTATGATCCAGACTCAGACGTTTATTTTACGAATTGGTATAACAGGTATGAAGTACTTTTTGTAGAAGAGGCAAAAGCTCTGGATGATGCGTCTAAGGTTCGCCTAATTCTTCGGAAATTAAGCCAAGATGTTTACATTAAATATTCAAATTCTTTATTGCCACGAAAACCACAAGATTTAAAATTTGATGAAACAATTTCGCAACTAAAATCATTGTTTGATTGCCAAGAGTCGTTGTTCAGCATAAGGTACAATTGTTTAAGAGTACAAAAAGATGAAAACGAAGATATAGTAATGTACGCCGGCAGAGTAAACAAACAATGTGAACGTTTCCTCCAAGCACAAATGTCAACTCAGCAATTAAAATGCTTGATTTTTGTGATTGGTCTACAAGCTACATCTTATACAGAAGTACGCAGTAAGTTAATTTCAATGCTCGAAACCAATGCCGATGTGACGCTTGAAAAACTAACATCGGAGATTCAGCGGATGGCAATCCTTTAAAATGACAGCAACCTTGTGGACGCACAAACACCACAGGTAAGGGCAATGAAGTTCAAAAATACTAAATGGCCTTGTACAGAAACTGAGAGTCAGAAACCAACAAGCAATAAAACCACACATGATGGTCCACGACGCCCATGTTGGCAATGCGGTAACATGCATTTCGTTAAAGAATGTAAGTTTTCTAACCACAAATGCAAAACATGTGGTAGAATTGGTCATAAAGAAGGGTATTGTAATTGTTTTAAAAAAAAACCGCTATCAAAACATAACCTCAAAAATGGACTGGCGGCAAATACACAAAAACAAGCGTATACACACAACAATAAAAACAATTATGAGTGTCAAGCTAAAGTTGTAGCAGTGACACCAATAAATCAACAGAATATTAAAACTGTTAAAAGCCATATTGCTCGCAGAAAATTTGTGGTAGTTAAAATAAAACAAAAACATATAGAACTACAGTTAGATACAGCGGCTGATGTATCCATGATATCTAAAACAAATTGGGTAAAAATTGGTAAACCAAAATTACAACGTTGGGAGCAAAATGTTTCGGATGCCTCTAATAACAAAATACCCATTATTGGAGCTTTTTCAACTGAAATTCAACATAACATTAACAAAACCGCAATAATTTATGTAACTGATCTTGAGAATCTTAATATTTTCGGTACGGATCTAATAGAAAAATTTAATTATTGGAACAGCAGCTTAAATCACATCTGTAAACATATATCAGCGGATATTGATAAAGCTAACATTTTTAACGAGATACGCAAAAATTTTCCAGCAGTAATTCAAGACAAAACTGGTCATTGTAATCAGTTTACTGTAACACTTTATACGAAGCCTAACAGCACTCCAGTATTTAAGGCAAAAAAGACCTGATCCATTCGCAACGTTACCATTAGTAGAAGCGGAGTTGAATCGTCTGGAAAGTAAGGGAATCATTACACTTGTCACACACTCCGACTGGGCTGCACCAATAGTAGTTGTGCGGAAAGCCAACAACAAAATCCGTATTTGCGCAGACTATTCAACTGGGTTAAATCAATGTATGCGACCAAACTTATATCCAATACCACATACAGACGAGACTTTTGCTAAGATGTCAAACTGCAAAGTTTTCAGCAAAATAGACCTTTCAGATGCCTACTTGCAGTTCGAGGTGGATGAAACATCAAAAAAGTTACTTACGATAACAACACATAAGGGTCTGTATCTATTCAACCGCTTACCACCAGGAATCACATCTGCACCTGGTGCGTTTCAAAAAGCCATGGATACAATCCTTGCAGGGCTGAATGGTGTTTTGCCTATCTAGATGATGTTGTCATTGCAACGACTAGTCTAGAGGAAAACTACAACAAAGTTAAAGAAGTTATTAAGCGTTTTAACGACCATGGTTTGACTATTCGATGGGAAAAATGTGAGTTATTTCAAAAATCTATAAATTATCTTGGGCATGTAATAGTAATGTAACAGAATTCGCCCTGATCCCAAGAAAATTGAAGCCGTATCAATCATGCCACGCCCAGAAAACATTTCCCAACTTCGTTCGTTTTTAGGTGCCATAAACTACTATGGAAAGTTTATCAACAAAATGCGAGAGCTTAGACATCCTCTTGATAATCTTTTAAAAGCTGAAACAAATTGGGATTGGAATTCGAAGTGTGAATCATCATTTCAACAATTCAAACAAATTCTTCAGTCCGATTTACTTTTAACACACTACGATAGTAAATTGCCAATATTTGTGGCCGCCGACGCTTCTATGGTTGGAATCGGTGCCCAAATTTTTCATGAAATGCCTAGTGGAAACAGAAAAGTCATTTATCACGTCTTACGTGCTTTAACATCGGCAGAACAAAAGTATAGCCAGATCGAGAAAGAAGCACTGGCGCTAGTGTTCGCTTGTACAAAATTTCACCGCATGATTTATGGCAGACGTTTCACGCTTTTGACAGATCATAAACCGTTACTTATGATTTTGGGTTCATCGAAAGGTATACCTACATACACCGCAAACCGATTACAACGGTGGGCTCTTGTATTAATGTGCTACGATTTCCAAATTAAATATGTAAAAACTAATGAATTTGGAAATGTTGATGTTCTTTCGAGACTAATAGCAAATCATTCGCAAAACGACGACTTAATTATAGCAAAGATTCAAACTGAAACCGATTTGAATTTCATTATTGATGACAACATTAAACATTTGCCTGTAACACAGAACATGGTTCGTATAGCTACATCAAAAGACAAAGAGCTATTCGAAGTTATTAATTTTATTAGAAATGGTTGGCCGCCCATATCTAATCTTGCCGAAAACATAAAACCGTACTATAATCGCAAAAATTCCTTAGGCATCGTGAACAATTGCACAATAAGTTGCATAAGGGTCACCAAGGTATTGAGCGAATGAAAATTTTAGCAAGATCGTATGTATATTGGCCGAATATCGATTTGGACATATCACATTTCGTAAAACAATGTCAAAATTGTGCTTTTATTTGAAATTCGCCAACTAAAGCAAACCTTAGTTCCTGGCCTACACCTGAACGCGTTTTAGATCGTGTACAAATCGACATCGCAGGTCCACTAATAGGTAAATATTATGTGGTGATGGTTGACGCATATTCAAAGTGGCCTGAAGTAATACAAACTACAACTATTTCATCTAACGAAATTATCAAGTGTTTTCATGAATTTATTTCACGCTATGGGCAACCTAACGTTATAGTTTCGGATAATGGTACACAATTTACCAGCGCTAATTTTTGTCGTTTCTGTGAAGGGGAAGGAATAATACACATCAGGACTCCACCCTACCATCCACAGTCTAACGGGCAAGCAGAACGGTTCGTTGAAAATGTAAATAATGCTCTTGAAAAATCCTTCTGTGAAACCAATCCGGATGATAGAGAACACTTATTAAACTTCTTATCACAGTATAGAGCAACCCCAAACCCAAATGCTCCAGATGGTAAGTCACCTTCAGAAATATTCATTGGAAGACGTATACAGACTCCATTAGATTTATTAAAAAGTGCCTCCAACAAAACTAACTCGCGCAATACATTAATGGAAATAGCTTTTAACAAAAAGCATGGAACCAAGCCACGTAACTTTGAAGCTGAACGATCAACTACCTATCCTGAAGTGCAACAGCCGAGACGATCAGAGAGAAGACGCAGAGCTCCAAGGAGGTTCTCTCCAAGAACCACAAAGTAGCACGCTGGCAACACGTATTTATAATTTTCCAATTATTATATATATAACTGTAATTTTGTTATGTATTACATACCTTATTCAAGTCTGACATTTTTTACTCTTAGTTAAACTTTTGAACAATAAAGTCATTTCTTGGGGATTGAATTTTTAAATAAAGGATTGTATTTCTAAATCTCATTTTTACACGCACCAGAAGTACAACACTTTTTAAGTTAACTGATATAAATGAATTGTAAACTGAATTATGAAGAATGAATATAATTTATATGATTGCTGTTTTTATTAATGATAATTTGATTACATTGTAAATTGAATTGTATTATATAAGGATTTGAATTGCATTATTATTCGAGTTACTCAGATATATGCACTTATTAATCTAGCTGTGCAGTACTACTTTATTTTGGCCTTGATGGCGTTTGTATTGCAATATGTTATACCAATAAAAAATTATAAAGAGCTTGTTTTCTATGTTTCCCAGCTGTTTATATGTCGACATTTCATAGGAACTACCCTAATCATCAGTAGACTTTGGAAATTTTTGAAAGATATTCTCAAACACTCAACTTTATATTCCAACAACCTAAATAAATTGGGCTTATGTCCAGTTTACGCACAGAGCTCCGAATTGGAAAAAATTATATAGGGGAGTATGAAATTGAAAAATGAGAAGAAAATATTAAGTGAAAAAATTGGCGGAAACGCATAGTTTCCGAGTTATAAACCTCTGAAAATTTGATATATATGTACATTGAAATGCGATTTTTCAATGCATTTCTCAAGGTATTTAGACAATTTTTATATCATTGGAAAGCTCTTAAATAGACCTCTTTAGATATACAATTTTTTTATATTTTTTAGCCCGTTTGGAAGCGCGATAAATATAATGGCTTTGTTGAGGCAAAATTTTGTGGCTTAAGTCCAGTTTACGCTCAGAGCCACGAATTGAAAAAAAAATATATATAGGGGGGTAGGAAATTGAAAAATAATATGAAAATATTAAGTGAAAAAGTTGGCGGAAACGCATAGTTTCCGAGTTATGGATGTCTGAAGTTTTGATATTCGTGTGTATGAAATTGCGATTTTGCATTCCGTATCCAAAGTTATGTAGGCAAAATTGGTATCATTTTGTTATACCATAGAGGATAAAATCCTTTCGCCCGGCCGAAGGCCGGTTATGCAGGAAACTTCGGTCAGCGAAGCCGGTGTTTGTTATACCATAGAGGAGAAAATCCTTTCGCACGGCCGAAGGTCGGCTATGCAGGAATACTTTGGTCAGCGAAGCCGGTGTTTGTTATACCATAGAGGAGAAAATCCTTCCGCCCGGCCGAGGGCCGGCTATGCAGGAAAACTTTGGTCAGTGAAGCTGGTGTTTGTTATACCATAGAGAAGAAAATCCTTCCGCCCGGCCGAAGACCGGCTACGCTAAAACAATTTATTTAATTAATCCAGTGTTATTTACTTAAATTTCGATCACAGTTTCGCTTCTCTATTTAATATTTATATATTAACTTCTAGCACTTTAATTCAAAATTTTTTAAGACCTGTATTAACACTTAAGAAATTAGAAGATTTTTGCATAATATAATGCATTTATTCAAAAGCTTTCGAATGATACCAATTTTGCATAAATACCTTGAGAAATGTAATGAAATATTGCAATTTCATATACACGTGTATCAAAATTTCAGAGGTCCATAACCCGGAAACCAAGCATTTCCGCCAATTCCTTCATTTTACATTTTCTTCTTATTTTCCAATTTTCTACCCCCTATACAATTTTTTTTTTTCAATTTGGAGCTCTGTTCGTAAACTGGACTTGTTCCTTTGCAAATAGTTTTTTTTTGCTAGTAGGCTGTGCATAAACATAATAATTGAAAGCTAATTCACTTTTTAAATCGAACAAAATTCGAAAAATAACTAACACCCAATTTTCACGATGATTTTTTCAAATGTGTTTAAGAGCCAATTTTCACGATGAGCCATGTCTAAAAGGCATGTTTTTCTTTTGTACTGAAAATTTTTGAAAATTAAAAAAAAGCCATGTTTTCTGTTTTTCAAGTTTTTTCTCTAATTTCTTTTTGACTCGTTTGTTACTGCCACTTTCTTTATTTCGAATAAATATTTTCATTCGCACACATACATTTAAAACAAAAACTCATTTTCAAATTTTGTTTTTGTTTCAAATGTTTTTATTCGAATGAAAATTTTTATTCGATATAGTGGAAGTAGCAGGTTATTTTTTAAGTTGTTTTATTTTTATTCGACTGCCAATGTAACCACATCGATACTACCAATAGGGTAAAAAGAGACAAACGATTTTTTTAACGACAACAATTGAAAAAACGACACGATTTAAAAATCATAGTAAAAATTTGACGTGATTTTGGTGGAAGCTTTAAAAGAGTATTATAAAAAAAGACATGCCTTTAAATCACCGTATAAATCAGCCCTAAGTCATATCTATCATGATTGTGGGCAAATTTGATAGAAATTAAAGAGGGGTAGACAAAAAGACGTGAATTCCGTTTTTCGTGTTTTTTTCCTTATTCCTTTTTGGTATCATTTGTAATCTTGTTATTATTTTTCATTTACATTCGTTTGACAAGATGACTACATCGATACTAACAAAGAGATAAAAAGGGATAAACGATATAATTTTGCAACAACATTAAAAAAAGACATGTCTTAAAAAAATCATGATGAACATGAATTTGGTAGCAACTTTAAAAGAAAATAAAAAAAACAAACATGTCGTTAAAATTGGGTGAATATTATCAAATAAATTTGTGTGTTAATTTTATATAATAATAATAAACATTTTAAACTGCGTGTATTTTTTTGAAAGTACGTGTTTTTTATTGGATTTCAGTGCATTATAAAATTTAGACGTTGAGAACACTGAATTTTAAAATTGTATAAATAAACAACAGCTGGTTTTGTTTTCATATATAATTTCGGGCTTGAAATCAAGGCAAATTTATACAGGTGAATGCATACGGAAAGGCGAATTCAGTACTATGTATTTTGTTATTGTAAAACATATCGTGAATGTCAAAATCTCAATTCGCTTAAGATTGTTCAGCTGGGAAAAAATTTTATATAAACGTTAAATATAAACTTTTATAATTGTTTGTAATTAAAATTACAGATTATATTAGTTTTTCACTTTTAAATTCACACAAATTTGTTGAAATTGCACTAAATCATACAAAAAAAATCTGCAGATTAAAATGGCGCGAAAAAGTTTGTAAACAAGAGAAAAAAATTTGACAGTCCCATTGGAAAAAACGCGAGAGGCAAAAAATAATCACCTGTGCTGTTAAGTTCACCTTATAATGAATTCGGCTTGGTTCCACCAATTTTTGGCAAATTTGTTGTTTTGCTTACTCTCATTTTACCGGACTTTATCCAGAATTTCCTCGAACAAAGCTTAAATATATAAAGATATTACACTGCCTCATTTTGTTGTTCTGGTGGTAAATTCTTGTTGAGATTTTCTGAAAATCCCTTGTTGTTTTTCAAATAAAAAAAAAAAATTTAAATCAATGGAGAAAACAAATTCTCTGAAAAATAATTACGTATGTAAACGAATCGATCTACTGTGTCGCAGTAGCGAAAGCATGCATACATTTGTTATTGTACGAATTATTTTGCATCAATTCTGATCGAATTTTGGATGCTTTAATTAAAGAAAATTTTTTGTGTACATCTAAGTCTTAATTAAATAATGTTAACTTATTTATTTATTTGATAAACTAACACAACAAGATATAACATCTTATAAATGACAGTGTTAGTAATAAGGGCAGACAATGATAATAAACGTATGTATGAAAATTTAATCAAAAGTGAAAAACAAAAGTAAGAGGCAGAACAATTAGTGTTATCACTTACATAACGCCGTGTCTTCACGTGCTATCGACGTGAAAATGGCATCAACATAACGTCGACAGAGCGAGTGTAAAAAAAGTTCATGTTCTGTATGTGGCGAATACGTATATTCGGATTTACCTTAGTCCCAATTTTCACGAGGCAACATTAGTTGCGCAATTCTTGAGTTTGTGGACAAATAAGTGATGAAAGAGCGGGGAGTGTAGAAATGAGTACAGACTTGCTTATACTCGGAAAGTCGTTTTATGCTATCATTTGTAATATCAGAAATTTTACATTTTCTTTCATTTGTGTTTCTTTTATGTATTGATATGTTGCCTGTGATGAAAGTAATATTGGCGCAAAAGTGTGATATTTTAATTCATTTGACCAATTTTTTTTTAAATATTGTAGACAACTTCAAAAAATACACAGAAGCTTTAATTCAGAAGAAGTGAAAATTAAGTGAAAATTAAGGCAAGATTAAGGAAGTGTAAGCAATAAAAACGAAAGTTGCTCAAGTAAAATTGCTGTGTCTGAACATAAAAGCAATTTTAAAAGAAAATTTGATAAGAATTGCTCAACTAAAATTGCCTCGTGAAAATTGGGACTTACGCCGTGTCTTCACGTGCCATCGACTTGAACATGGCATGAACATAACGTCGGCAGAGCGAGTGTAAAAAAAAGTTCATTTCTGTATGTGGCGAATACGTATGTTCGGATTTACCTTAGAGCGCTTTTACATTTGATGGTGCTGTAACGAAAATTGTCGGTGGGGGAGAGTGTGTAGTACACGACTCTCTGTACTAGACATTTGTGGACATTTTTTCTTTCTCTTTTTAACTTTTCGCATTTTTTATGTTGTTGCTTCATATCATTATTCTAATATCAACATCAACTTCATATAAACACACTAGCTGTGCTTAAAAAAACAACAGCAAAAAAGAAAGAAAAGAGAAATGAAAAGTTTCTGTCTTCTATTAATTTCTTAAATGTAAAAGGTTTCGGGCAGACCAAAAGAGAAATGTAAAAATGTCTGCCCACCGTCTGTCTAAATGTAAAAGCAAACTTAGCAAAGGGTTCAATTCGGCGCCATTTTGTATATTTTTGTACGTGATGGCCAACTTCAGGGCGAACATTGATGCTCAGCCATATGCTGGAGCATCGATGTAAGAGCATGAACGAAACATGGCCATGAGCGGTCCACATTAGCCATTTGCGATGTTCGCCATGATGCTCATACCATGTTCATGGCTAATGGAGACCCCCAGTTATCAAAGTGTTCAATTCGGCGCCATTTTGTGTATTTTTGTACGTGATGGTGAACATTGATGCTCAGCCATATGCTCGAGCATCGATGTCAGAGCATGAACGAAACATGGCCATGAGCCACATTAGCCATTTGCGATGTTTTCCATGATGCTCATTTCAAGGCGAATTCATTATTAGGTGGATGCATCGGTGAATTCGGTTAATATGGGGGCACTTCCTCTGTCAAGTTTTGTTTACCTTTTTCGGCGCCATTTAAATTTTGTTTTGCATCATGTGTGCACGAGTTTTTTATTATATTATATAACTGCCGTTTGTTTTTTCTCTATTTGTTACAGCCAGTTTACCAATTTCGAAAGAAAATGAATGCGAAAGAAAGCCAGTCACTCACATTCGAATCAATTTGGGTTTGTCTATCTCACTACTATTCGTTCGCATATTCTTATGTATTTTGATTGAGTTTTGACACATCGTTCGCATAGAAAAAAGTTAGACGAACCCAAATCAATTTTCTTTCGCTTAGATTGCGAACGCAAGCAGGCTGTCGAGATTGGTAAACTGGCTATTAGTATTAATATCTGTTTTATGTTCCTCCTATGTATTTTATTACCTTACGGTGTGCGCGGTGTTGAACTAATTTTTGTTATTCTGAGCGGTGTCGAAGGTATATACACTGGGCACTGATCAGTTTTAACTAATTTAATTTCAACACTTTAAATGCTGTGATAACGTTTGTTTTGGTCGTTCCGTGTGTTAAGTTCACAAACATTACTCCTCCTTCCCTCCTTCTCATAATCTATTTTCCTAGTTCCAGTACAATGCACTGCATATGTAGGGGCTACCCCCTGAATACTGCTCCAAAATAAAAAATAAATAAAAAATTGAGGTGAAATATTTGGTATGAGTATTGTGAAATGTGATCAAGACGCCGCTTTTGGAAAATATACCGCGCTATATTGTTATAAACAACATTAACGCTGCATTTACATACGCAATTAATGGCATGCAAATTTTGTATACGTATTATCAACGAAAAATAATTCGAAATACTCGAGTCTCTTGCCACTCGTTTTTAGCTTACACATGCCATCGCAATTTCATTTTTAAAATGTCCTGGAAGCGCATACTTCAAGCAATTTGTTTACTTCTCGAATTTTGCCTCCATTTTGAATTTGTCTTCTCTTTACAAAATAGAGTTGCCGAGTTCACCATATTTGAGGAAACGATTAAAATTTATTTTTATTTAAATTATTTTAATAATCTAATGCTTTATAATTAACGAAAATGTTCTTTTTATGCGTATTTCAAGAAATAAATGTTAATAACACATATAAGAAGCTAATGTTTGTAATTACATTTTGCTATAATGCAGTTAATATGCATTAAGTTCTTGGCAAGGTAACATTGTTTATCGTCTTAACATTCAGTGGCATGCATATGGCAAATTTTCACTCGCATGCAAAATTTGCTGCCACTGGAGCTGCTATTGCGAAAAATGTGGATGTATTAGTGAAAAATTGTGAATGTATTGAGTTTTTCGAACTGGCAGTGGCATGTGTAAACTCTAAGTTAGTTTACGCCTGTCTTCGCTGCCACAATTTGCAAAGATTTCACAACCGTATAAAAGAGAAGGAATAAGATACGTTTTTGCTAGTAGCATACGTATGTTAAATGGGGTGGAGTCTTTGACAGTCCACAAATTCCTCAGCATACTATACACTCTACCTACAACAATGCCAATATGTGAAGACCAAGGCGACTTTATACAGGTGAGTGCAAGCGGAAAGGCGAATTCAGTACAATGTATTTTGTTATTGTAAAACACATCGTGAATGTCATAATCTAAATTCGCCTAAGATTGCTCAGCAGAGAAAATATTTTATATAAACGTTAAATATAAGCTTTTATAATTGTTTGTAATTAAAATCACATATTATATTAGTTTTTCACTTTTAAATTCACACAAATTTCTTGAAATTGCACTAAATCATGCAGAAAAAACCTTCAGATTAAAATGGCGCGAAAAAGTTTGTAAACAAAAGAAACAAAATTTGACAGTCTCATTGGAAAAAACGCGAGAAGCAAAAAATAATCACCTGTGCTGTTAAGTTCACCTGGTAATGAATTCGCCTTGGTGAAGACCATGTCAACCGCTCATGGAACATGATCACTAGATTGGTTGCTTTAGTAACAATGGCGATTTCGTCATTATGGATTTTAATGTGAAGATTCTCACGCATAATTTTCGATTTTGAAATAAGAATACATTTAGATTTAGAGGAATTTATACTCAGACCATTTGCCTCAGCCCAGTTGTTAATTTTATCCAGGTCACTATTAATCCTGCTTATACAGGAAGTTGCATCATCAATCGTGCAATAGTTATTAAGTTGAACATCGTCAGCGTACATATGATTTGAACTGGTGATAGGAATATCAGGGAGGTCATTAATGTACATACAAAAAAGAAGGGGACCAAGTAAGTCGTTCGGAGATTTTATCATTAACCTTAATTACTTGCGAGCGATTAGAAAGGTACGACGCTATGGGTCTACAAGCAGAAGTTGAAAAATGGAAAAGTTTTCTAAGTTTTGATAACAAAACCTGGTAGTCCACCGTATCGAATGTAAATAGAATAAAATTTAATTTTAATAGATAACGATATTTTTTTAAGCATTACCTTTTCTACATATGGGAAAACTAATGCCTATTTACAATTTGTAAGAAACCTCATGTATATGTATGCATGTAGCTCTGGCATTATATTGAGGTATATTAGTGTTATTTTTCACACCTTTTGGAAATATATTCGTTTATGAACAAGATGTTTATGTTATAAAGAATAATCCTTCATTTATATGAACTTATGGCCCTTTCTGGTAAAGAACTAAAATTTTTTATTCAAACAATTATTGATATTTCGCTGTGAAAATTTTTGTTCTGCACGTTATTGTAATTGCCCCGAACGAGCATTTATTTCGCAGTAAAATTAAAAAATAAACCTTTTTAATACAATATCTTAACTCTTAATTTGCTTTGTTTCCTTAGTAATACAAGTACTAAGGAAACATTCCTCTTGGCAGACATATGAGTGCAAAGTATCAAATGCTGAAAAGTCAAGAAGTCAAAAATTTAAAGCACCAGTTATTTAATAAGTTTTTCCGCTTTTGAATTATAAAATTAACTCTTTATTTGAGGTCTTGGTTTT
The DNA here is from genome assembly GCA_914767995.1 of Thecocarcelia acutangulata. Taxonomy (NCBI): domain Eukaryota; kingdom Metazoa; phylum Arthropoda; class Insecta; order Diptera; family Tachinidae; genus Thecocarcelia; species Thecocarcelia acutangulata. Next base: position 67,221,662 of record OU612096.1, on the reverse strand, counting down.
GGTTTGTAGCCTTTTTAAGTTTTATGAACATTTATATCATACACACAGAAAAAATTATAGTAAAAATAAAATCAACGAAATTTTTGTCTGAAAAAATAGTTTGTATGCATATACATAAATATCAAAAAAATAACCCCTGATATCGTATTTTGTTGTTGTTTAAAAAGATAGTTGTTTTCGACCATAAATTATTTTTACTAAACTTTCGTTTGAATCCACGAATTCCTTTACAGGTCCGCATTCAAACAATTTATTAATTGATTCAACGAATTTCGTTATTGAACACGAAAAAAATTTTTTTCCGTGCAAAACATAAATTTACCAAAAAAAAGCACTAAATTAAATTAAACGCAAATACAAATATGTCTTATTTTGTTACCAGGTGTGTTGCATTTCATTACAAGTATAGTAGACATGTACCAGAATTAGTTCTCAAAAAACATCTTCGTACATACAGTGTCATCAGTTCGGTGCGAACATGCATATTTTTATTAATAGAACAATAAAAAATGTATATGTACCCTACAATTACAAAAATAGTCATATATGTATGTTTCGTTTATTAGTGGCCCTTATTAAAGCGCTGCACAGAATGTTCTAAAGAACACTGCCCACTAGTTTGGTTAGGTTGTACAGGCAGCCAGTTTCATGAAATCAGCCCACTTGGGTTCTTTTGGTCTCGTTGTGTTGTCTGAGCGAGAAGTGCAGCCTATGAGACTTACACTTCCTCCAACGGTTCAGATCCAAACCTACCCGAAAGCCAGATAAAGGAATCCAGTCCGTTCACTCGGCATTCCGATATATCTGCTAACCCGTGCAGCATCGGTCCGCCTAAATACAGCGCTCTCATAGAACAGAGAGCCGGGCACCGACAGAGGAAGTGCTCAACTTTCCTCCTCGTCCTCATCCCCGAAACTTCTACAGAAATCATTAAATGGAGGATTCAACCTCCTAGAACTGCCACCAAGGTATGCAACCTTTGACGGGGAAAACCCTTTAGGACCGCAGTTCTACTACGGTCATACGCAGGCCATGTTAGCCTTGCCACTCGGCAGGTGACCTCACCAGGCCATCTGTCCTGTGCAGTCCCCACAAGTTCACGCTGCACTTGGTTCTTACAGCTGTTAAGCGGGACTACCATCGTATCAATGTCCCCTCGTTGTAGACGAGTCCCTGCTTTCGCCAGCTCATCCGGCACACTATTTGCGGATACTCCACTGCGCTGCGGTACCCAGAAAAGCTCCAGGCTTGAATGTCTCGCTATCTCATTGAGAGATATCCGGCATTCTTGTCGTATAGACAACCACAAGCGCTTTTAACGCAGCCTTACTATTAGTACAGATTCGGATATTCAACCTGTGTAGCGTAATGCAGCCTGCATTACGCTACACTCATCATATAGCTTAAAACTGATCCTCCTCTGATACTGGGGCATAAAGATGCCGCCACCAACTTCCCTGTCCGACTTGGATATATCTGTGAAAATTTCAAGCACGTCCTCTTGGTGACCCATTTGATTCGCTGCCAAGGCCGTCCTTGATAAGATCACGTCAAATCTCTTATCGGGAATTAGAGCTGGTGTAGAGTAATCAATATACTCCGGGAGATCCATTATACCTTCTATTATCGAAGCATGACCTTCTGTCGCTTCTTTCCACATCCCACTGGCTTTTAGCCTGATTTCCGAGCACATGGCCACTTCCTTCGCCATGAGATCAGCAGGCAGCCAATGCATCATCGTAATTAGTGCTTTAGTTGGCGTAGTGCACGAAGCCCCAGTTACCACCCTATCTATGAATCTGCCCTTCACCAAACAAGCGCCCCATACATTAATATGGGCTTATTACCATGTTAAATAGCCAGCAAGAATTCCAAAATTGGCGGCAACATCCGCCTTGTCCGCTCTAAATTGGGCATTCTTCTTTCAAGACAGTTTTGAACCGAGATAGATTCCCAGATATTTGGCACTATCCGCCGGACTAAGCTCAACGCCCTTTATGGTTGGCAGATTGAAAGGAGGACTCATGTATTTTCGGGTGAAAAGTACAAGCTCCGTCTTTGTGGACTCACACTGAGACCACTATGGGTGCTCCATCCATCTACGATCCTCAATGCGGAATTCAAACACTGTGACAGAGTGTCCGGATATTTACCCGACACTGCTACAGAAATATCATTGGCATATGCCACAGTCTTGAGTCTAACTCCAATAGTAATGAGTTTAGGGCAAGTTCCATAGAAAAGGAGATAAAACTCTCCCCTGCGGAGTGCCCTTGTTTGCCACTCTACATATGGTGGCACGTACCATACTAGATGCTATGACCCTTTCTGTCAGTAAACACCATGTCGTTAGTCTCACTTAGAAAGGCCCTAACTCGCATTTTCCATGAATGGAGGATTCTACTACGTTTCACACAAGTACACAGTGCCACAAAGATTTAATTATATAATTTCATACATATCGCTCTCACATGCAATTGAGCAAATAAAGTTACTTTTAGATGTAGATAGGTATACAGTTTCCATTACGATTTTCCCTTGTCCTGTAAAATTGCAATTATTTTTGTTAGAGCCTTTCTACATGAGACCAACGATATGAGACTTATAATCGACTGATGAATATTCAGCCTTTCCAACGCCATAGTAGTGACTTTAGGCGCAACATTATTAAAGGCTCCCTCTATGTCAAGAAAGGTCACCAATGTATAGTCCTCTTGCTCTAGAGTATTTTCTATATACCCCACGAGCGAATGCAACGCCGTCTCAACAGATTTTCCCTTAGCATAGATGCAGATAAACGGTACGGATTTATTGACATTCTAAGATGTAGATCAACCATCCGCTCCAACGTCTTTAGGAAAAATGATGTCAGGCTTATGGGCCCGTAATCCTTCGGAGTTGTGTGTGAAGTCTTTCCACCCTTAGGAATAAAGACCACTACACATCTACGCCATGGTTTCGGTATAAAGGACCATTTAAGACAGGCCGTAATAATCCGGATCAACCATGACATGATCAGTTCCGCATTATTTTGCAAATCTGCTGCCAAAGCTCTTCAATGACCAAAGGATCCGGTTCCTATCGACAGAGAAACAGATTTCCCCTTGTCTGTTTCGTTCATCGGTCATACAGCAAGGAAAATGCGTATACATGAGTACCTCAAGGGTCTCCTGGCCGCTGGTTGTCCAATTACCACATTATTTCTTTATGAAACCTGGTATGGACTGCGTGGTCGATATGATTTTGCGAACCCTACTAATCTCAGAGGCTCCTTCTACGCCACTGCAGAAAGACCTCCAAGACCTCCACGTTGCATTTCTTATCATATTTTTAAATCTGTTTACGGAAGCTTTGTACTGCGACCAGTCTCCCAGTCTTTTTGCCCCATTGAAAAGTCTGCGAGACTCTTTTCGAGCTCTCGCTATCACTCAGTTCCACCATGGTGGTTTACTCTTACCTCGGCACACACTAGGTCTGCACGATTCCGAGATAGCTGTATCAAAAGACTTAGTTAGCAAGTCTACAGCTCCCTCAATATCCTCACAACCACTTATAGTAGGAAAACCGAAAGAAAGTTCGAGAGGATTCTACCCTGTTCCTCCCAATTCGACCTCTTCCTATTTCTTCTTGGGACTAACCCTATTTCCTGAATTCTTATTTCAAACTCAATATACCTGTGATCAGAGAATGAACAGTCATTCGACACCTTCCATCCTTTGATCATATCAGCATGCCTAGTACTAACTAGCGTAATATGCAGAACCTCTCTTCTATTTATCACAACAAAAGTAGGTTCCGACCCAACGTTCACAACGTCTAAATTTCCGCATAATATGAATTCAAAAATCAACTCATCTCTTGCACTTGTAACGGAGCTACCCCACACCATGTGATGTGCGTTGGCATCTGCTCCTATTATTACTGGCAGGTTTCTCTCTCCAGCCATCCAAACAACTTCTCGAACTTTAGTTGGTGGTGGTTCGCTCTCATATGCCATATAACTTGAGACAAGCAGGCAGGTGCCCACATTTGTCTCCCAGGCTACCGTCACTGTATCTTCATCACTGACATCAGACAGGATAAAGGTATTCAAATGGCTCCTCGCTACTATACAGGATCTAATCCTACCTTGACCCACATGTAGTAGCTAGTAGCCTTCCCTTCTTAGTCCACAAACCCTGCCCTTGCATAGCCAGCCTTCACAATTTTCCCCCGCATTACCCATGATTGTGACGTCGACGTCCTCTTGGTCATCCTGATCAGAGTATACCCGGTATACTCTGATCAGGATATATCGGAGAAAGACTGCATCGAAACAGAAATACATTTTCCCCTTTCTAACGCGGAGTGGCGCCAATGACTTCCGAGTCAGTTGTGAAGGAGATTTACGTCAGCACCTGCCTTGCGGCTTTATCTGATGATGGACCAGTTCCACGGAGTGAATTATTCACGATTCACCAGCGCCCCCTTGTGGCTTGCTAGAAATTTATGGCATATGAGCAACTTCTTGTTGAGGAGTTCGGGCCTTTTAATCCCTCCTGTATGCAATTTTCCAGCAATCAATGAAAGACAAGGCGTAAGGAGTTGGTAGGCCGAAGCCCACTAGCAGCATCAGTCCTTAAACCAATTCACCCGTCAACCATCACCACTTGTTCCTTACAGTACATGTATCTGTTGTAAAGGCAACAGACCCTTGGGAGTTTGTTAGTCCCCAAAAAAAGCCACGCCAAGCAATTATCAAGGATACCAACACCCCCTTCCTGCGTTTTAGGTTTCAATCACAGCCAGAACGTTTCAGCCAAGGTAGGCACCTCGACCATGATCAACCCGGGTTGAACTGCAAGCAGAACCACCCGGGGGCCATGCTGATCCCCGTTCCGCCAATTTATACCCATTGTAAGGGTTTCGGAATCCAACACAACATAAGTCATGCGGCTTTCTAGAGTTTTCTTTCTAACAACAAACGAGGGATCCCTTCCCCTCTTTTCCCCGAAAAACAGAGCGCCCAAGTTAAGAATACTCCAGGAGTCACCCCCCGGGAAACCTGTTTCCCGGGCGGTGACTCCTGAGTTAGCAGGATTGTGACATTTCGAGAATTGCCCTTCGGTTCGGAGACCCTGACTACCTTCCAATCATGGATAGGTATATCAGGGTTTTCGCCCCTCAGGACCTCCAAGATTTCCTTCGCAGACCCAGAGATGTCTGGTATCTTAGCAACAGCTCTTAGACGACGTGGACGACGAGCCTGGCACCTTCCCATGGCTTGTCCACATGAACGACTGCCTGTTTAAGCAACAGTGCTGATCGCTCATCTGTACAGGCCATAAGTTTTATACGTCGCCGATACCAGCCAGCCTCCTCTCACCTGGGGTACGGACTAGGATTGTCTTTAAGAACTCTCCGGATCATGTTCAATCCCATCACTTCTCTCTTCACCATAACCCAGTTCAAAGGGGTTATGGCAAGATCAGCGTTGCCCCTGTTAATGACAGCCATCACAAGCTTGTCCTTTATGACATCGCTAAATGTCTTGTCCATTGATCTTTGGGGTCTTAAACGCTTTTCGCAGGCTGTTGTGCCTGCAACACTGCCTCATCCTCAGAGCGTTGCCGCTTAGGTGAAATCTTAGATGTGAGGGGAGGCGAATTCTGCAGTTCAGCTAAAACTGATCCTGCCCATGATAACCGGGATGTCTCTTCTGCCGCTAAGTCATCCGCTGGCTACTTCCCCAGCTCCCCATAAATCTTACTGGTGGCACGCCGCCTTAAATAGGCCCGTCTTGTGGAACTTGTGTGCCTTTGAGACTTCTTATCCATTGCTTGAGGTGCAGCTTGGTTACCCGAAAACAAGTTCCAGTTTCCTTACTGCCCTTTCCGCAAGGTATCAGGGATGTAGCTTGAGAGCCTGAAAGCTAGTTTGCAGCTCTTTTACTCACATTTCGCTGATGACTACCAACTCGGGAGTCCAAAATCTTGTTCGCAGCGTCTTTGTTGGTGGAGGGTGGTGGAGTTCGATGACCTGAGAACTTGCTCGCAGTCATCTCTCCCACAGTAGGCACTTGGGTAGCTGTTGCGGTGCTATCATTAGCACGAGCAGCTCCCACAACAAGGGTATGTGCCGTAAAGGCTCGGGCCAGTGCAGCCTTCGAGGTGTTCGGCTCAAAGTTCATAGACACTACCAAAACAGTTATCCGAAGATGCTTTCACGCATTTGCTGTTCTTAGGTTGCCCCAAGACACCTCCTGTAGGTTGCCCCAATGAATTAATTAATGAATATACACACATAGAAAATACGGACAGCAGCAACAAAATACGTGTGCACAGGATGAGAGACAAAACACTAATCTGCTGTCTCTTCACAGCAAAATCCAAAGCAAAACATCATAATGAAGCAAATAAACTATGAGTCACAGCAAGCACATTGGCATTTGAGCATACTGCGTCTTAAATATTTGTGTTTAATACAAAGGCAAAAACCATGAACAACAACAACAAAATTTATAAACAAAACTGAAGTAGAACATTACTTCAGTGCTTGCAGTCCTACTTCAATTTTGTTCTATTTCATTTGGTTTTACTTGTGTTTAGTTCTGTTTGTTCTCAATGCTTATAAGACAGTATTCATTTATGTGTTTAGAGCATTTAGGCACTGAAGTGTTTGTTTTGAAATGTGAAAGTAGACGATGGATAGTACTTGAAAATACTACGATGTCTTGTAAAACGTTTTTATTGTGCTTGAGCAGCCCTCTAGCCCTTATAACCATGTAGTACGTAAGATAAAAAAACACAAAATATCGTATATATTTTCCAAAAAAAACTCACGTTTTATACAAGGTGGCGCAAAAGTAATCCTCCTATCAGAAAATGCTATAAATTTTGCGATTGGCCCCTAATGTCAGTTCTGTTTTGACATTTGTGTAGTAAACACATGTGAAATACACGTTAATAAACAATGTTACGCTACACTGCTCTAGAACGCGGAATATTGGTGACTATTTATTTGACCAATAATTTCATCAAAAATGATCATGAGTGATGAGGCCTATTTCCATCTTAGCGGGTACGTAAATAAGCAAAGTTTACGCTTCTGGGGCACTGAAAATCCGCGTGTATCCCATAAAGAGCCATTACACCCGCTCAAAGTCACTGTATGGTGTGCTGTTTTTGCTGGAGGAGTCATCGGACCTTTTTTTCTTCGAAGACGTCGTTGGCCAAACGTGAATGGTGTGCGCTACAGAGCAATGATCAACGGGTTCTTTTTGAAGCAACTTGATGAATTGTGATTGAAAACATGTGGCTGGTAAATGAAGGCATTTTAAAACCAATTAAGTTCAGTTCTTGGGCTTCACCTATCGTTTTAGCTTCAAAACCAAACAACGAAATACGCATATGTGGTGACTTTAAGTTATCAATTAACATTCAGATAGATATAGAGCAATATCCCCTGCCCACTCGTGACCACTTACTACACAAAATCCGCAATAGCAAATTTTTCTCAACGTTGGATCTCAAGGATGTGTATCTACAAATCGAATTGGATGAGAAAACTAAAAACGTAATGGTTATTAACACTCCACTTGGTCTATACCAATACCAAAGATTGCCTTATGGTATTGCTAGTGCTCCTGCAATATTTCAAAAACTTATCGAACAGCTTCTTACAGGCGTAGAAGGCTGTGGTAATTACCTCGATGATATTATTATATCAGCGCCAACGTTACCGGAACATATAGACCGTCTTGAAAAAGTGTTACAAATATTAAGAACAAACGGTATTAAATGTAAACAACAAAAATGTCAATTTTTACAAGAAACAATCACTTATCTTGGTTGCCAAATATGTAAGTGATAAGGGTATTTTGCCGGATGAATCAGGGGTACATGCCGTAAAAAATTTAAAACGTCCGACAAATATTAAGGAAATTAAAGCTTTCATGGGGAACATGAACTACTACCATAATTTCGAGCCCAATTTCGCAAGTGTGACCGCTCCAATCAATATGTTGCGTAGAAAAAACGTACCTTTTAAATGGGAATTTGCACAACAGCAAGCTTTTGAAGCACTCAAATCCCATATTGTAAATGCCGCACAACTGGCACATTTGCAAGACAATTTGCCAATTATATTGGCCACGGATGCCTCACCGTTTGGAGTAGGAGCCGTGATATCCCATGCTTATCCCGACGGAACGGAAAGACCAATTGCTTTCGCATCTAAAACGTTAGACCAACATCAAGCCAGATACAGTCAAATTGAAAAAGAGGGACTTGCAATAGTCTTTGGAGTCAAGCATTTTCATCAGTATCTGTATGGCCGTAAATTTACCCTACTGACAGATCATAAACCGCTGGTAAGCATATTTAACTCAAACAAACATTTACCAACAATGACAGCAGACAGACTTCAACGCTGGGCTATTACACTTATGGCATATCATTATGATATTAAATACCGTAGGACTGCTGATCATGGCAACGCAGATGCATTATCGCGCTTACCGATGGAAGATGGGGAAACTTTCGATGAATCTGAAGCCTGTTTTAGTATAAATTTTGAGACCTTCCCTTTAAACCCCGAACAAATCCGTAAATTTACCAAAAAAGACAGCCAACTTTGTCAAATACGATATTTTATTGAGAAAGGCTGGCAAAATCGCTTAAGCCCTGAATTAGCACATTTAAACCCATTTTTTAACCGAAAAAATGCGCTAACTATACAAAACGGCCTCATCTGTTTTCATACAGATTCTGTTCGAGTAATTATACCAAATACTTTAAAACAAGAAACATTAAAACTTGCATGACGGTCATTGGGGAGTGGTAAAAATGAAACAGCTTGCCCGACAACATATTTGGTGGCATAACATAGATAATAATATCACAGAAGTGGCTTCAAAATGTGATATATGCAAAATCGAAAATCAATCGCCAGCAAAGGAGTATCAAAGTTGGCCTAAAGCAACGAAGCCATGGGAACGCATACACATTGATTTTGCAGGCCCTATATTTAATTGTTATGTGGCTTATATGTGTAGACGCCTTTTCAAAATTTCCAAGGAAGTGGATTCCTGGAATAGACGAGCGTAAAGCTGGTAAAATGATGTTTTACATTGATACCGATATAGGTGTTTGTCGCCGTCACATAAATCAAATGAAGCTAAAAAAAACTCTTCAAATCAACAAAACAACAAATTAAGTAACTCAGATAACGAAGACTACACCTATTTACAAACATTGCTGCAACAGACGAAACCTGCGCAAGTTCAATCGCAAGGAGACGATATGTCAGCATTACCACAAGTAGTTAGAGAGCAAGCCGCGGTACAGGAACCAGCTACAACCCCAACAACTGAAGACGAACTTCGCAGAAGCAACAGATCTCGAAAGAAAGTAGTGCGTTATTCTCCTGATGTTTTTTTTTCATTCATTTATTTATTGAATCTTCAAAATATGAACTAACAATAAGTATTCACATCTTAATACTATATATAAAAGTTAGTTAAGTCCAGCCACCGCTAGACAAAAAAGTTTTATTTTGCGCTAATAATATCGGTAGAATCACCTATTTAACGTTCTGATGGTGGCCAGGGTATCCCTTCTTCTCAACCGAGAGTGGCCGCCAAAATTAAGTATGTTGCGTGCAAGAGGATTTGGGTGAAGTTCCAGTTTACTGATATACCTTGTGGCATACTTAGAGAACTCTTCAGTTACCAGCGGAACACACAGATCCTTGTGAATTCGTGAGTTTCTTACGTACCATGGAGCTGCAGTAATCGTACGAAGAATTTGGTTTTGTCGTCTTTGAATTTTTTCAATGTTAGATGTTGAGGCGGTTCCCCATAATTGAACTCCGTAGCACCATATAGGCTTTAAAATTGCGTTATATAACAAAAGTTTGCAATCCAACTTTAATGTCGAATTTCTGCCCATAAGCCAATTTAGCTGCGCTGCTTTTAATTTCAACTGAGTGACTTTCGCATCAATGTGAGGCCTCCACGTTAGCCTACGGTCGAGGTAAATACCAAGGTATTTAACTTCATTATGCTGCGGAATAGGTGTATTGTTAATTTCGATAGCCGAACATGTTTGTCTACGCAGTGTGAATGTAACGTGAGTACACTTTTGTTCATTAACTTTAATTTTCCAAAGTTTCAACCATTGCTCTAATATTGAAATATACTGCTGCAAATTTCGTGAACCTTCTTGATGGTTTTCATGAACGCTGCAAAAAGCTGTGTCATCTGCAAAAGTTGAAGTATGGATTCCGGATCTCGTTGGCATGTCAGATGCGTAAATCAAATATAGAGTGGGTCCTAGAATGCCACCTTGGGGAACTCCAGCTCCGATTGACTGTGAGAGACTTGAAAAGTCACCTTCTTTGATAACAAATTTCCGGTCGTATAAGTAGCTTTCCAGAAGCTTGTGAGTGTTTGCAGGCAAGTTCAACTTTATTTTGTGCATCAGTCCGTCGTGCCACACCTTATCAAAAGCTTGGGAAATGTCGATAAATAGAGCTGAACAATACTTTTTGTCTTCAAAAGTCTGTCTTATGACATTGATTAGTCTATGTGTTTGTTCTATGGTGTTATGCTTAGCCCGAAAGCCAAATTGATGATCATGGATACATCCCACATCATTAAATATTGGAGACAACTTTGCCATTAACAATTTTTCGAACAGTTTTGAAGTTGTTGGTAGTAGACTTATTGGTCTATATGACTCTACTTTAGTGGGATCCTTCCCTGGCTTGGCAATCATGGTAATCATTGAGACCTTCCACTCTGCAGGGTAATACTCAAGGCGTAAAATAGCGTTAAAAATAAAAAGTAGAACTCTTCTAGCTACACGAGGTAACTGTTCAAGCATTTTACCAGTAATTTGATCTATACCTGGAGCTTTCCTGGGGTTTATGTTATTGATAACGTTTACAACATCTTGAAAGTTAAGTCTCAAAGACACAGGCTGTCTAACAGCATACGGCGGAAATTCAGCTGCAGCATCCGCTGAATCATTTGTCGTAAAAATATTTCTCAAATGATTAACATACACCACCCTTTTCAGAATCGCTTCGTGCCTAGTCGCCAGTTGAAGTTCGCAAAGGTGGCTTACCTATTACGGGTCTTTTCAGACCTTTTGTCGCTTTCCACAAGGAATAATCAGATTGAGGAGTACCATCCAGGCTTTCCAAATATGTTTTAAGGGAAGCCATTCTATGGACTTCAAGCAGATTTCTTAGCTGAGTTATGCATTCCCGTAGCCTAGTTTTAAGCTGGGGCGACCTGCGAAGTTGCCACTCTCTTCTTTTTTCTGACAGAAGTTGCTCAATTTCAGATGAATAAGTTCTATTGCTCTCATTTCTAGGTCTTAAATGACTAGTGGTAGCATGCTGTACGGCCAGTTTGAGGTTTTCAGAAAAATTGTTAATTGACACATCAATATCCTCAGGCGTTCTCAAGGCGATATCTTCAGTACAATGTGTACTCAAAAACTTTTTGTATTTTAGCCAATTAACTCTATTCACGGCCAACGGGGAGCCAATCTCTTGGGGGAACGAAACAGAGATTATAGTGGGTGAGTGATCTGATGACAAATCTAATGAAGGCTCCACTTGCATCCACTCTAAAGGAAAATTTTTCGCAACTCCAAAATCTATAACATCAGGGATCTTTCATCGGTCTGACGGCCAATAAGTGGGGTGTCCGCTTGAAACCACATCTAAACCCATTTTGGAAACTGTCAAAAAGCACACGGCCTTTCGAGGTAATTAAACGTGTTCCCCAAAAAGTGTGTTTAGCGTTATAGTCACCAGCCGCTAAAAATCGAGTACCAAGTGATTTGAAAAAATTTGAATATTGGCTTTCTGTTATTGAAAATCGGGGCGATGAGTAAATCCAGGATATAACAATTTTTTCATGAAAATAATCAAGGCATATATTTGTAGCTTGGAGATATTCCTCACGTGTCCCGTTCATTAGATAGTGCTTAATTCTGGTCTTTATCAAAATTGCCGAAGCGCCGCAAGATCTTCCACGGGGATCATTTGTGTCTTATAATGTGTAGCCATTAATTTTGAAAAAACTGTTAGTTGTCAAATGGGTTTCAGCAATCATCATTATATCGATCTGCTTTTCCATAAGGAAGTGCTCAAGTTCATTTTTATGTTGGCGAATGCCGTTTGCGTTCCAGAAACATATTTTTAACCAATTCATTTTTTTTTAAAATTGCCTGTAAAAACGTTGATTGCATTTTTAGCATCATGTTTGTCATAGAAACGGTAAAAGTGTTTATAGACTGAACAAGAGTCTGCAGAGTTGCCTCTAAATTACTAAAATTTGGATCGCACATTTGAGGTTTGGGCTCCTGGTTCAAGATTTGGTCGGCTTTAAGGACATTAGCATATGAAAATTGTTTGGTTTGCGTATTTGTATGGGTAGTTGAATCGCCTACCTGGGGAAAATTGTTTTACCAATGACATTTGGCTGCCGGGTTGCTGGAGAAACCGATGACTTATTTGTCATTGATCGCTTAAAGTGAGTATAGACAGGGCAACCTCTATAATTTGCAGTGTGGTTACCTCCACAGTTACTGCATTTCTTAACACTTGCGTCGGCCTTTGGCTTATTGCACTGAGTTGTGCCGTGAAGTTCGCCACATACAACACAAACAGCGGGCAACTTGCAGTAAGCCTTAGTGTGGCCAAATTCTTGGCAGTTTTATGTGGCTCCTCAACGGTAACCTTACGATGCAAAAGAAATTTAAGATTATAAATTGGATGAATTTCACCTTTTTTTAGGACAGCATCCACTGGTTCTAGTTCAACCCTAAACATGGGTTGTGAGGTCTTATCACGGTTCCTGATGTTTACTACTGCTTTTATTTTAAAACCTTTATCTTCCAATCCAGTTTTGATATCATCAATATCTACGCACGGGTCAATACCTTTAATAACGACCTGAAGACATTCAGCACTTTTGAGCTGGTAAGTGTAAAATGATCTTTTTTCTTTTTCTAAAACGTCAGACAATTTTCGGTAATCGTTTTCATGGTTTACCTATATTTTAGTTTCACTGATGCTGCTGTGCTTCACTGATGTGACGTTGAAAGTATCTTTACCGATTGCCGTAAAAAATTTGCTTACCAGGTCACTAGAAGTCGGCTCTCTCAAATATATTGGTGGAGGCTTATATGTTTTTTTGAATGTTGGTGGCTCATCTGTCTGAAGGATAGCAAATCTATTACTATCCTTTGTCGCAGTGATATTATTGTCCTTAGACATTTTTGATTTTGATGATATTTGCGCGGATTTAGGTTTAACCACGGTTATATACCTATTCATTCCTACTTGCGTTTTTGGTTTATCAATAATAGCTAAACTGGAAGATGTTTGTCTTCTGTTGTAACAACAATGTTTGGCGAACACGAACGCGTGCGTTTTTTATCTCTTAGAGACAGAAGATTATCCAATGATTTTTTCAGTGATTCTTCCTCAGAGATCCAGAGGTTTTTTCTAGTGGAGCTAAGCTCCCTCACAGAATTGCATCTACTAGGTATACTCATGCAATTTTTGTTTTTTTTTTTATTTATATTTTATTACTTTAAAAGTATATGAAAATAATTGTAACAAAGTTTTTCTTTTGTGTAAATTCACTCTCCACTTATTGCGGTTTTGTACTTATACCGTTTCTTTTTTTTTTTTTACTATTTTTTTTTTATAGCACTCCGACTAAAAACAAATACGTCCGTTCACTATCAAAGCTAGACTCTGACTCCTGATGTATTTAGAAAAAGATAAACAGCATTACCACAAGAAGTTAGAGAGCAAGCCGCGGTACAGGAACCAGCTACAACCCCAACAACTGAAGACGAACTTCGCAGAAGCAATAGATCTCGAAAGAATGTAGTGCGTTATTCTCCTTATGTATTTAGAAAAAGATAAACAGAAAATAGTTATAAAGAGATCATAAAAAAATGAACTTGTAGAATTTTGGAGGAGGAGAAATGTTATATATTTACTTCCATATTGACATTTTTTACATACGAGTATAATAAACAATGTAGGTTAAGAAATATTGTTAAAAGAAGAAATTGAATAAACAGTCCCAATTAAAATTTCAAAGCGTACGGTTGTAATTTAACATATATATATGTATATATATATATATATATATATGTATATATATATATATATATATATATATATATATATATATATATATATATATATATATATATATATATATACATATATATATATATATATATGTGTATATATATATATATATATATATATATATATATATATATATATATATATATATATATATATATATATATATATATATATATATATATATATATATATATATATATATATATATATATATATATATATATATATACCAAGATACCAAGTGAACTTTCGAAAGTAAAGATGGAAGACCTAAGTTTCCATCATAAATACTTTTATGAAATAACAGTATCCGTTATTACTGGACAATGTCTCTATTATTTAGCTAACAGATCCTCAGGGAAAACGTCATACGCAAGATGGTTAACGAAAGCAAAAGGAATTTTGAGGCTCTACATTTCCACATCAAACCTGTCCTCGCTTCGTGGTTAGAATAAACTCATCAATCGTTGGGCTAACAAATTCTATAAGGCGGCAGTCAAATAAAACACAATCTGATGTTCAAATGATTGATGTCACTAGACACATATGTGTGATTGTTTATTCTCTATAAAATAAAAATTGGTTTAAGTATAAAATTAATAAAATGATAATTAAAAAATGGTGATATCTTACATGTTTGTTCTTCCACGTTGTTTAAGCAAAGACATACATAATAAAAATGGCCTGAAGGGCTTTTATATGACAAAATAAACCGCTAATCTTTTACAATACATTAACAAATTACAAGTATACAAATACGTGTTTGACCATATTTATTATTAACTCCAAAGTCATCAAGCATGAGCTGCATTACCCATTTCATGGTTGCCATCATCAACATCCCTACCCCCGTGAACTGACCCGGAGGGGAAGGTTTCACCATCAATCAAGTCAACACTAACGTCCAAAATCGCCAATTTGGATATGGGCCTCCGGTACGTCCCGGAGCTTGTACTAGCCTTGGCGGTGCGGGCTACACAACAACTCAACCACTCTGCCTCGTTTCCACTGCGATCTAGGCATGTCGGGGTCACAGATGAATACTAAACATCCCACAACTATAGGGCGTGTTGGTAGGCACCATTTAGTTCGACGTGTTAACTCAGGTAAATATTCCCTTATCCAACGGTGCCACATTCCATTTTTTAAATTCGCCATTGTTTTCTCAGGCACATTCGATTCGGCTCGTAGGGCGCCGGCGTTTGAGTGGAGTTTGGGCAACCTAATAAAAAATAATTTGGAGTTAATGGCTCAGGATCTTGAGGCGTTAGGGCCAAATGGGTCAACGGCCTTCCGTTTACTATATTTTCCGCCTCAATTAAAAAACTTTGCAAGGTCTGGAGTTGTGGTGATTGTTCTTTTAGCATGGCGTGCAATGCCCTCTTTACCGACTGAACCAGGCGCTCCCATGCACCTCCTTCGGCTGGGTTAGCGGGTGTATTAAAGATCCATTTTATGCCCAATGCTGTAAGAGATGAAGTCATCACGTTGTTGTCGAAAAAATGATTCACTCCGTGCAACTCTTTGGCAGTACCAACAAAATTAGTGCCGTTGTCGCTACGAATTACTAGTGGCACTCCACGTCTGTTAACAAAATTACGGATACAGAGCAAACATGAGTCAGTTGATAGATCTGTGGCTATCTCCAAGTGTATGGCGCGAATGGATAGGCATGTGAATAAAGCTACCCATCGTTTTTCTTGTCGGCGGCGAACAGTCATAGAAACAGGTAAAAGTAATCCATACCTGTATAGGTGAGCGGGCGGACGTAGGGGGTGACACGTTCCTTTGGCAGCGGCGGCATTTGAGGCTGACACGGTTTAGCACGTCGGATGCGGCAAACTTGACAACGGGACTGGATAGTATTAAGTAGACGGCGAATAGAGGGGATCCAAAAACGCAGCCGAATTTCGCTCATTACTGTAGCTAAATTAATATGGCGTAGCTTTACATGGTACAATTCCGCTAACAAATAAGTAAAACGATGTTTCGTTGCTAAAATTATAGGATTTTTCGCTTCACTTACACGCAGCGTTTTGTAATCTGCCAGAGGCTCTAATCAGACCATCGCTTCCTATAACTGGATCAAGTGTTTTTATAGAACTGACATTGCTAACATACTCTTGCTGATGCAGATTTGCTAACTCCTCTGCAAACATTTGCCTTTGTACGTGGCGACAAAGATAAACTTCAGCCCACGATTCTTCTTCAACTGTTAGCTCACCCTTCAGTGCTGGCAAACCCTTCGTTCTTCGCAATAAGTTTTGAAAGTATCGCCATATCCAGGCCGTGGCTCGCTTTAGTCTAACGTATTTTGAAAAACGATTAATTTCGGGTATATTTGAACGTATTTGATGAGCTAAAAATACAGCACATTTAGAGCGAAGTTCTGTTTTACTATTATCCAAACAGCTGCCCATTTGCGATTCCGATGGCCATTGCGATAGAAAGTTTGGCCCACTTGTCCACCGGCTGTTTACCTTGTATTGTATAGGGAATTTAGCTCGTGTTGCAGCGTCAGCGGGATTCTCCGCTCCCGGGCACCATCTCCAATCACTTTTTTTGCTTCTTTCTAAAATTTCCGAAACTCGATTGGCTACATACTGCTTATATTTTCGGTGGTCAGATCGTATCCATTGTATTACGGTGTGTGAATCAGTCCAGAAGAATATTTTATTAACTTTTTTCACATGATTATTGACTACAAGTTCTTTCAAGCGAAGTCCCATTGCAGCCGCTTGTAGCTCCAGCTTGGGTATGGTATGAAATCGCGTTGGCGCGCAACCTGTCTTTCCCATTACGAATTTCACGTTAATACCATTAGCACTTATCACCCGCCAATACGCTACAGCTGCCATTGCCTCTTCACTAGCATCTACAAATACGTGCAGCTCAACTTCACCACTCGTAAAGTCCTGACAATAGTACCGTGGCACTCTATAAAGTTCAACCTTTGACAATTCATTTAACCATATCTTCCAACGGCTATAAATTTCTAACGGCAATTCATCGTCCCATTCTATTCCCGTTTTCCAAACTTGTTGCATTAAAACCTTCGAGGTAATCATAAAATCGCTCAGAAACCCGAAAGGATCATAAATCGACATGTTTAAAGAGAGCATCTCCCGTTTTGTTGGAATTTTTGAAAAATTTAGAATTGTCTTTTCGATTTTATGTAGTTTTAAAACAAAACAAAATACGTCAGTCTTTGGTAACCAGTGAATGCCAAGTATTCTTTCAATATTATCTTTGTTTTAAAACTCACCGCAATTGTTGGTTCCAGTGCCCGCTTAAACATATAATTGACTCAACCTCTCTGAACTGGAAATAATATTCTTTAACTCGAACTCACCGGCTTTGTGTATCCTTATGACATCATTTACAACTTTGATTGCTTCGTCACGTAATCGTTCACATAGTGGCGCTTAAGAATACCATATACCGCCCTTGGAAACTCTTTCGCATATTCACTAGCATTCTTATTCTTTACGAACTGTGCGATAGTTGGAGAGCATGTTGCGCCAAATATCATTCGCTGCATGACGTAGGTTTCAACCTTTTTGCTCATATCGCCCTTTCCCCATATAAATCGTTGACTGTTTTGATCTTTACTCGCTATTTTTATCTGGTGGAACATTTCTTTAATATCTCCGCATACAGCCACCGGGGCTTCCCTGAATTTAATAAAATTGATATTAAAGTGTTGTTAAGATCCGGACCAGATAAAAGACTTTTGTTTAATGAAACACCTTGCACTTCAGAAGCGGCATCAAATACAATACGTATGTTTCCTTTATTTAAATTTTTTACACCGAAATGAGGCAAATAAAAAACACGCTCCTTTTTGGCTAAAATTTCATCTTCATTCAATATTCTGGCATAACCTTTTGAAATATATTCACTAATCTTTTGCCGATACTCTTTGCCATATTCTAAGTCACTGGCCATTTTCTTTTCTATATTACGTAAGCGACTAAGAGCCATATTGTAGGTGTCTGGAAACGGAGGAACGTTTTCCTTCCATAGTAGCCTGCATTCAAAACGATTACCAACCTTTCTTGTCGTTTCGTTTAGGATGTTTAGGGCGCGTTCATCATTAGCAGATATCAATTGCTTTATATTTGGTTTGGTTCCCAACGTTTCGAGACTACATATGTTGTTCCATATTTCTTTGTATGAAACCGCGAGCATGAAAAACTCTGTTGGTTTCTGAAGACTCCCCAGGCGTAGGTCCATACACAATTACGCCCAAACGAGTTTTTGCAACAATTGGTCCACTTGCTGACAACAAACGTGGAACCTCAAGCGGTACTGTTAAAAAGCAATGAAAGAGACTGAGTATTAGTTTTGGTTGAACATTACTATAGTTTTTAAACTTAAGTTGTGGTATATTTATGCGACTACTTAAATGGCAGCTTTGAATTGGCAACGATAAATCTGACGTTGTAAAAACACTACTAATGGTGTAACATTTATCATTTGCTCCTACTCCGCTTATTGTCAGATCAATTCTGTCGGTTTCCTGTGACACACTTTGTTTGTTGAGCCACTGTAGAGACAAAGTTTCTCGTTGCCCTTGCAGCTCTAGCTCACTTGCCAATTGAGCGTATATTAGTGAAACATTTGCGCCATCATCTACAAAGGCATACGTTGATATGGTTTTAGTTTTTCCATATAACTTTACCGGCAGGATTTGAAACAATATAGCGTCGGTGCTGGCTACGGCATGACAGTTTCTATTTTCTATCTGTTGCATCTGTTTGGTTTTGCTCACCATTTTCTGCTGCAGCGGCTACTGGTTTGTGTAACGAAACGTGGTGAAATCTTTGGCATGATTTGTTCCACAGCTACGTCTTCTTTTGCACTGCTTAAGTTGATGGCCTTTCGTTAAACAACAGAAGCATGCTTTAATTTCTTTTATTTTGTTCCACCTTTCATCAATTGACATTTTTAAATATTGCTTACAACTTAAAACACTATTACATACTCCGTGGCAAACTGGGCAATTATTGACGGCGACACATGAAAACTTGCTGTGACTTGGTTGTGGAGCTAAATGACGGCGAGTAGAAGTGGTTGCTAGTGGCAGCATAGTGTTGTGAACGATGTTAACGATGCGGCGCAATTTGTCCAGCCAATCGCTGAAATCTATAATAGTAGGTACATGCTCAAGCAGTAAACATTTTTCTCCCCATTGCATTTGTCGGTTTATTGGCAATTTTATAACTAGCTCACTTAGAAGTGATGGATTGGATAAGTGGTGATCTCCACGTACATTTTTTAAAAATGTCGCCATATTTGTAGCCTTATTGGCAAAACTTACCAGGGCTTCTAAGTTGTCGGATGTAATAGGGGGAATTCTTTTTACCTTTTCAATTTGGCTTCTTATAAGCTGCTCAGGGCGACCAAATGTTTCTTGGAGGGTTGTCATGATGGTCCTGGTGTTGGCCGAGCTACCTAGTAAACATTCAACGGCATCATGTGCACGTCCCTTTAATGCCTCTCGTAGGCGCATTATATTGTGTAAATCGGAGTACATAAAATCGCTGGTGGTAGATTCGAACGCTTCTGAAAATGTTTGCCACTCCTCTGGAAGGCCTGAAAATATGGGAAGGGGGTATATTTTCTTTTGTGGCACGTTGTAAATAGATGTGCTTAATGCAGTATTTGTTGACGGCTGTAATTGAGATGGCTGAGTTGGCGGTAAAGGCACTTGCAGCAATGAGGACCGTGCGGTTTCCTCTGGCGGAGGCGGCAGCATTACGTCTGGCTGTAGCTGCGATGTGGGCGTTTGTTGCTCTGATAGCGTCTCGTGCATTTCCCTCCTAAGCTGCTGCATACTATTGCTAAGTTGTTTGCTATTTCCCGCTAACTGATTCTGCATTTCTTTCGTGCTGTTAATAAATTGTGTCTGCATAAGACACATTTGTTTTTGCAATTCCTCCATCTGCTTTCTGAATTCGCGTCTATATTCGTCCAGTTCTTTATTTGCGGTACTAACAGTAGGTGAAAGATTCATTTGTGGTGACGTAACATGGGTGTTTTGTGCAATTTGATCTTGCGTACTTGACCGAAGGCTGTGGACAGGTGTATGTGACTTATTCGGAGGTGAACGTGGCGTACTCATCTCTAGAACATACGATTCAAAACGGGCTGGCGGTACTCCTTGTGTTGCTCGTTTGCTTGGCCTTTGTCGGGGCACTTTCTGACATGAAGTAGTAAATACAAACTCGTTAAAGACTGCCAATCTCGACACACACACGTTTATTTACAACTTCTGACTGGACGTAACAGCTTCTTATACACGAGTACGACAAATTATTCTTGGTGCAATGGCGGCTGTTGTTGCAAAAAAACATAGAATAAAATTGTCCTCGCTTCGTGGTTATAATAAACTCATCAATCGTTGGGCTAACAAATTCTATAAGGCGGCAATCAAATAAAACATAATCTGATGTTCAAATGATTGATGTCACAAGACACATATGTGAATGTTTATTCTCTATAAAATAACAAATTGTTTCAAGTATAAAATTAATAAATATGATAATTAAAAAATGGTGATATCTTACATGTTTTTTCTTCCACGTTGTTTAAGCAAAGACATACATAATAAAAATGGCCTGAAGGGCTTTTATATGACAAAATAAACCGCTAATCTTTTACAATACATTAACAAATTACAAGTATACAAATACGTGTTCGACCATATTTATTATTAACTCCAAAGTCATCAAGCATGAGCTCCATTACCCATTTCATGGTTGCCATCATCAACAAAACCCGCTTATTGTCAGATCAATTCTGTCGGTTTCCTGTGACACACTTTGTTTGTTGAGCCACTGTAGAGACAAAGTTTCTCGTTGCCCTTGCAGCTCTAGCTCACGTGCCAATTGAGCGTATATTAGTGAAACATTTGCGCCATCATCTACAAAGGCATACGTTGATATGGTTTTAGTTTTTCCATATAACTTTACCGGCAGGATTTGAAACAATATAGCGTCGGTGCTGGCTACGGCATGACAGTTTCTATTTTCTATCTGTTGCATCTGTTTGGTTTTGCTCACCATTTTCTGCTGCAGCGGCTACTGGTTTGTGTAACGAAACGTGGTGAAATCTTTGGCATGATTTGTTCCACAGCTACGTCTTCTTTTGCACTGCTTAAGTTGATGGCCTTTCGTTAAACAACAGAAGCATGCTTTAATTTCTTTTATTTTGTTCCACCTTTCATCAATTGACATTTTTAAATATTGCTTACAACTTAAAACACTATTACATACTCCATGGCAAACTGGGCAATTATTGACGGCGACACATGAAAACTTGCTGTGACTTGGTTGTGGAGCTAAATGACGGCGAGTAGAAGTGGTTGCTAGTGGCAGCATAGTGTCGTGAACGATGTTAACGATGCGACGCAATTTGTCCAGCCAATCGCTGAAATCTATAATAGTAGGTACATGCTCAAGCAGTAAACATTTTTCTCCCCATTGCATTTGTCGGTTTATTGGCAATTTTATAACTAGCTCACTTAGAAGTGATGGATTGGATAAGTGGTGATCTCCACGTACATTTTTCAAAAATGTCGCCATATTTGTAACCTTATTGGCAAAACTTACCAGGGCTTCTAAGTTGTCGGATGTAATAGGGGGAATTCTTTTTACCTTTTCAATTTGGCTTCTTATAAGCTGCTCAGGGCGACCAAATGTTTCTTGGAGGGTTGTCATGATGGTCCTGGTGTTGGCCGAGCTACCTAGTAAACATTCAACGGCATCATGTGCACGTCCCTTTAATGCCTCTCGTAGGCGCATTATATTGTGTAAATCGGAGTACATAAAATCGCTGGTGGTAGATTCGAACGCTTCTGAAAATGTTTGCCACTCCTCTGGAAGGCCTGAAAATATGGGAAGGGGGTATATTTTCTTTTGTGGCACGTTGTAAATAGATGTGCTTAATGCAGTATTTGTTGACGGCTGTAATTGAGATGGCTGAGTTGGCGGTAAAGGCACTTGCAGCAATGAGGACCGTGCGGTTTCCTCTGGCGGAGGCCGCAGCATTACGTCTGGCTGTAGCTGCGATGTGGGCGTTTGTTGCTCTGATAGCGTCTCGTGCATTTCCCTCCTAAGCTGCTGCATACTATTGCTAAGTTGTTTGCTATTTCCCGCTAACTGATTCTGCATTTCTTTCGTGCTGTTAATAAATTGTGTCTGCATAAGACACATTTGTTTTTGCAATTCCTCCATCTGCTTTCTGAATTCGCGTCTATATTCGTCCAGTTCTTTATTTGCGGTACTAACAGTAGGTGAAAGATTCATTTGTGGTGACGTAACATGGGTGTTTTGTGCAATTTGATCTTGCGTACTTGACCGAAGGCTGTGGACAGGTGTATGTGACTTATTCGGAGGTGAACGTGGCGTACTCATCTCTAGAACATACGATTCAAAACGGGCTGGCGGTACTCCTTGTGTTGCTCGTTTGCTTGGCCTTTGTCGGGGCACTTTCTGACATGAAGTAGTAAATACAAACTCGTTAAAGACTGCCAATCTCGACACACACACGTTTATTTACAACTTCTGACTGGACGTAACAGCTTCTTATACACGAGTACGACAAATTATTCTTGGTGCAATGGCGGCTGTTGTTGCAAAAAAACATAGAATAAAATTGTCCTCGCTTCGTGGTTAGAATAAACTCATCAATCGTTGGGCTAACAAATTCTATAAGGCGGCAATCAAATAAAACATAATCTGATGTTCAAATGATTGATGTCACAAGACACATATGTGAATGTTTATTCTCTATAAAATAACAAATTGTTTCAAGTATAAAATTAATAAATATGATAATTAAAAAATGGTGATATCTTACATGTTTTTTCTTCCACGTTGTTTAAGCAAAGACATACATAATAAAAATGGCCTGAAGGGCTTTTATATGACAAAATAAACCGCTAATCTTTTACAATACATTAACAAATTACAAGTATACAAATACGTGTTCGACCATATTTATTATTAACTCCAAAGTCATCAAGCATGAGCTCCATTACCCATTTCATGGTTGCCATCATCAACAAAACCCATCGAAAAATCTAAAAGTATTAGCTGAATATTGCGTTAAAGCTTACGCCGCAGTCTGGTGCCAAATAGAAACCAAATAAAACTTGCAAAGATGGGTCTAAAATATTTTGAAAATTGGTGACGATACCCGTCAGCAGAGTATAAACAAATAATAGACGCCGCAACTCAACACAACGCCTATTTTGCCACAGCGCCGAGTAGGCTTTATAGAGACTAAATGACAACAATGTTATATAACAAATGTGAACTCAAAAAAATAATAAATCTAAGGTTTTATATATTTTATATAAATAAAACTTAATATTTAAGGCGGTGATGCAAGAAGTATTTCTATATTTTCTAAAAGATGTGTTATTAGTCCATTTTTAAAGGTTGATAACACCGAAGAAATGTTCTGGTAATCTATTATATCCACTGACCCAATGAAAGTTATTCGTTTTTTTTTTGTGAGCTCAATGCGACATTTAGCGAAATGCAAGGACTCCCAGACTGTCTAGTAGTACTCTGTGTAATTGAGGAGTTCTGGTGAAACATAATAGTGTGTGATCCAAATCCCTTTAAGCACTTGTTGTTCCTCTAATAGGAAGTATCGTTTTCGCATAGCTGCGATATATGTAAATCTATCGTAGAAAACCTTATGGGTAGATTAAACACAAGTTTCAATGCTTTATTCTGTGCTGCCTCTAAACTTTTTAAGCTGGTACTCATTTTATGTCTATAAACTACCGGAAGATAAGTAAGGTGTGAATGAACAATAGATTGGTAAATCAAGAGTTTTGTCCTTACGTTTAGTTTTATTTCTAAATTTGTAAAGTATACCAATTCCCGATGAAATTTTGCCTTTCAGATTTAAGATTTATGCCGAGGTACATACATTTTCCAGTTCACATATTAAATTGCCATCAACATTGACCGTTATAGGCACTTCACGTGTGCGACTCCCTGGTCTAAATCTTATAAATTTTGATTTATTTGTATTAAGCATAAATCTGTTGAGCCTCAAAAACTCAGACAAAATTGTAGAGCCTTGCTCGATGTATGTTTTCAAAACGTATTCATTTTTTTGTACGTTTTTTAAATCATCAACATAAATTTTGAGTAGTATTGGACCAAGCACACTTCCCTGTGGTACTTCACAATTTATATCCAATGGCTTTTTGAATTGAATCATTTATTTGAAGGAATTGCTTTTTTCCTTTTAAATAATCCTTAAGTAAATTTATTGCATTTTGAGACAATCCGATACAACGAAGTTTCGCACATAGAATGTCATGGTCAACCAGTTCGACTGCTTTTGTCAAATCAAAAAATATACCTGCCACTGCATTGTAACATTCATCAAGACCTTTGTAAATGCACTCAACTACATTTATCACTGCTTCCCCTGTTCCAGTTCCTTTCTTGAACCCATATTGGTGATCAAATAAAATATGGTTTCGTATTGAAAATAGATTTTAGTTCGAATAACTATACCGACGTAATAAATTGGCAGCAAACGTTTTTTAAACCTCCAGTTCTTCAACATGTCACTAATGAGGAGTTAATCGTATTTATTAAAACTATAGATGGAAAAACATGACTTTTTAAAAATTACCATGTCATACGCAAGCTGTAGAACGCACTGTAAAAATAGTGACAGAAGCATCCACGTGATAGGAAATCGAGAGGACAAAACTTGAATCAAGAAAATGTGTGCCCAGATTCAAGAGCAAAAGAGATTTTATGGTCAAAAAATAATAATATTACTTTAATTAATTACAATTAAATTACAATCTTCCAGTTTAGTTGTTGCAGATGAGCCGAAAACACAAGTAGGCATGGACAGGTATGTAACCGTGGTTAAACGTCAGGGAAGCCCGAAATCCGCTCAGATATCATCACAACCAAAGATATCTAAAGAGGATAATACCGCTACGGCAACGGAAAGTAATAGATTTGCAATCCTTCAGACTGATGAGCCAAATACAGCAAAAAAATATTTAAACCGCCACCAATATATTTGAGAGAACCTACTTCTAATGAGCTGGTAAAACAACTTATTACGGCAATCGGTAAGAACAATTTCAACGTCACAGTTACATCAGTTAAGCACGGAAACATCAATGAAACAAAAATTCAGGTAAACCATGAAAATGATTACCGAAAATTGTCTGACGTTTTGGAAAAGGAGAAAAGATCGTTAAAACGTCGTTATAAAAGGTAGCCACGGTTTGGAGGACAAAGGGTTTAAAATCAAAAGTGTAGTGAACATCAGGAACCGTGAGAAGATCCCTCAACCCATGTTTAGGGTTGAACTGGAACCAAGAGATATTGTCCTGAAACGGAATGAAACTCACCCAATTTATACCCTCAAATTTCTCTTGCACCGTAAAGTTACCGTTGAGGAGCCGCATAAGCGTTTAGGTCCCGTTCAATGCCTAAACTGCCAGGAGTTTGGCCATACTTAGGCCTATTGTAAACTGCCCGCAGTTTGTGTTGTGTGTGGAGATCTACACGGCACTTCACAGTGCAAAAAACCAAAGACTGACTCGAGCTTTAAAAACTGCAGTAACTGTGGAGGTAACCACACTGCAAATTACAGGGGCTGTCCTGTCTACACTCATTTTAAACAATCAATGACAAATAAGTCATCAATTACCTTCAAGCAACCCCAGCAGTCAAACATTTCTGCAAACAATTTTCCCCAGATAGGCCAGTCAACCAGCCAAATAATTATGCAAAACCCAAAACAAGTTTCATATGCTAATGTGGTCAAAACCGATACACAAAACTTGAATCAGGAGCCCAAGCCCAAAAATTCCGATCAAAATTTTACCAATCTTGAGGCAACTCTGCAGACTCTTGTTCAATCCATAAACACATTTACGGTTTCTATGACGAACATGATGCAGGAAATGCTGAAAATACAATCCACTATTTTGCAGGCAATTTTAAAAAAATGAGTTGGTTAAAAATATGTTTCTGGAACGCAAACGGCATTCGCCAACACAAAAATGAACTTGAGCACTTCCTTATGGAAAAGCAAGTCGACATAATGCTGATTCCTGAAACACACTAAACAAGCATAAATTATTTCAATGTTAATGGTTACACACTATATGATACTAAAGATCCCCGTGGCAGATCTTGCGGAGGCTTAGCAATTTTGATAAAAACTAGAATTAAGCACTATTTGCTAAACGAGCCATGCGAGGAGTACCTTCAAGCAACAAACATATGTATTGAACATTTTCATCATAAAATTGTTATTTCATAGATTTATTCCCCACCTCAGTTTTCAGTAACAGAAAATCAATATACAACTTTTTTCAATTCACTTGGACCTCGATTTTTAGCGGCTGGCGACTATAACGCTAAATACACTTTTTGGGGATCACGTTTAATTACCTCGAAAGGCCGTGTGCTTTTTGACACCGTTTCCAAAATGGGCTTAGATGTGGTTTCAAGCGGACACCCCACCTATTGGCCGTCAGACCGGCGAAAGATCCCAGATGTTATAGATTTTGGAGTTGCGAAAAATTTTCCTCTAGAGTGGATGCAAGTTAGATTTGTCATCAGATCACTCACCCACTATAATCTCTGTTTCGTTTCCCCAAGAGATTGGCTCCCCGTTGACCGTCAATAGAGTTAATTGGCTAAAATACAAAAAAATTTCTGAGTATACATTGTACTGAAAATATCGCCTTGAGAACGCCTGAGGATATTGATGTGTCAATTAACGATTTTTCTGAAAACCTCAAACTGGCCGTACAGCATGCTACCACTAGTCATATAAGATCCAGAAATGAGAACAATAGAACTTATTCGTCTGAAATTGAGCAAGTTCTGTCAGAAAAAAGAAAAGTCAGAAGAGAGTGGCAGCTTTGCAGGTCTCCCCAGCTTAAGACTAGGCTACGGGAATGCATAACTCAGTTAAGAAATCTGCTTGAAATCCATAGAATGGCTTCCCTTAAAACATATTTGGAAAGCCTGGATGGTACTCCGTAATCTGACTATTCTCTATGGAAAGCGACAAAAGGTCTGAAAAGACCCGTAATTGGTAAGCCACCTTTGCGAACTTCAACTGGCGACTGGGCAAAAAGCGATTCAGAAAAGGGGATGGTGTATGTTAACCATTTGAGAAATGTTTTTATTACAAATGATATAACAAATGATGCATCTGAATTACCACCATATGCAGTTAGACCGCCTGTGTCTTTGCGATTCATATTTCAAGATGTAGAACAAGGTATCAGTAACATAAACCCCAGGAAAGCTCCAGGTATTGATCAAATTACTGGCAAAATGCTTGAACAGTTACCTCGTGTAGCTAAAAGAATTCTACTTTTTATTGTTAACGCCATTTTACGCCTTGAGTATTATCCTGCAGAGTGGAAGGTCTCTATGATTACTATGATATCCAAGCCAGGGAAGGATCCGACTAAGGTAGAATCATATAGACCAATAAGTCTACTACCAACAATTTCAAAACTATTCGAAAAATTGTTAATGGTTAAGTTGAGTCCAATATGGAACAATGTGGGATGCATCCCTGATCATCAATTTGGTTTTCGGGCTAAACACAACGTCATAGAACAAACGCACAGACTAGACAATATCATAAGACAGACCTTTGAGGAGAAGAAGTATTGCTCACTCTATTCATTGACATTTCTCAAGCTTTTGATAAAGTGTGGCATGACGGCTTGATGCACAAAATAAAGTTGAACTTGCCTGCAAATACTCACAAGGTTCTGGAAAGCTACTTATGCGGCCGGAATTTTATTATCAGAGAAGGCGATTTTATAAGCTCCTTACAGCCAATCGAGGCAGGAGTTCCCCAAGGTAGCACTCTAGGGCCTACTTTATATTTGATTTACGCCTCTGACATGCCAACGACATCTGGAATCCACACTTCAACTTTTGCAGACGACACAGCGTTTTTGAGCGTTCATGAAAACCACCAATTAGCTTCACGAAATTTACAGAAATTTATTTCAATATTGGAAAAATGGCTGAAGCTTTGGAAAATCAGGGTTAATGAGCAGAAATGTATTCATGTCACATTCACACTGTGTAAGCAAACATGTGCGCATATCCAAATTAACAACTCACCTATTCCGCAGCACAATGAAGTCAAGTACCTTGGTATTCACCTGGACCGTAGGCTAACGTAGAAGTCTCGCAGTTAAATTGGCTTATGGGCAGAAATTCTACATTGAAATTAGATTGCAAACTTTTGTTATACAACGCAATACGGTGCTACGCCTATATGGTGCTACGGAATTCAGTTGTGGGGCAGCGCTTCAGCGTCAAACATTGAAAAAATCCAAAGTCGACAAAACAAAATTCTTCAAAGGATTACTGCAGCTCCATGGTACGTAAAAAATTCACGAATTTATAAAGATCTGAGTGTTCCGCTGGTAAAAGAGGAATTTTCTAAGAACTCGACAAGGTATGTGAGGAGACTGGAACTTCATCCAAACCCTCTTGCGCCTAATATATTTAATTTTGGCGGCCTCACTAGGTTGAGAAGAAGGGATACATACCGTTGCCACCATCAGAACGTGATTCTACCGATATTGCTCCCGCATAATAGAACTTTTTGTCTAGCATTGGCTGGACGTAAGTAAAAAGCACATTTTATTTTTTTTATTAGTGCTTTTATTTTTATATTTAGTATTAAGATTTGAATACTTATTGTTAGTTCATTTTGAAGATTCAATAAATAAAAGCGCTTAACAAAAAAAAAATATTTCTCTCAAATAAAACTGTAGTGTAGCAATTTGTTTTGAAAATGTACTAAGTTTTAATAACAAAATAATAAAATAATTATGTAAAAAAAAAGAGGTTTTTATGAAAACTGCAGAAACTTTAAGCCGCATGCGCGAGCTAAAGATATCACTTAATTGAATATATTTTTTTCAATTATTACATTTTTATGTCTCAGACAGCAAAATATTACTATTAGAACTTTATTAATTTACTTTTATTTTTTCTCATACATAAGTGATCCACCCTAATATATACTTATATACACTCAAAAAAGTTTTTCATTTACTGCCTGAAATTTGTTTAAAAAGTTATCCGTTTAGTTAAAATTAAATGAATATATGGTAATTTCAGTAACAAAAATATTTTTTAACTTTTAAGGTATGTTGTTTAAAAATCAAACCACAAAAATATAATGAATTTCTGTTCAGTTAAAATATTTAGTTGTTTTCGTTCTATTTGAAATAAAAAAGGCATGTATATTTATTCGTCTGAGATATTAAACTGTAGCTGAAAAGATTTTAGCATATTTTTCCTTGTTCTGCAAATAAATATTTCCATTTGTTTTAAATAACAGTTTGTGGACTATATGAATTTTAATGCACTTAATTCAAACACGTTTTCAGCTTTTCACTATCACGTATAATATGGGCTTGGGGCATAATCACCGTTTATGATATCGAGCAAGTTTAATCGAAATTTTTCATTTTGGTGCCATGGCACACGATAACGAATGAATTGTATCGTAATAATATAAAAGCGTTAAACAATCTTTTTGCATTCGTACTTCTAGGAAACATATGGTTTTAAATCTATTACATTTTGTTTAAATTGCACTTTTAAATTATACATATTGTAATGTTATGCGAAACGATAGTTAATAACGATAGTCAACGTCATATGCGGTGATTAGAGCCCTCATTTTCCTCATAAAATAGTCGATTACGTTAATGTATTCCCCAAGACTTGAGAATATATTCACCGATTTTAATATTGTAAGTAAAATGCTTAAAAACTGATTAAATACATATTTCCAATTTCTTCTCGACGTGGTAGAGAAATGCTGGCAACAGATTTGAATTATCTATATGCATCAGAGTTCATGTATGTGGACTATCCACATACTTTTATATAAAAAAAAATTTTTCTGTCGCACACTGTATATGATGAGAGTTCTACCAATTGCTACTAATTTTTAGTTCAGCACTAAAAGCTGTAACTAAATATCATTGCAACCTCCATTATCTATCCATCATACAAACTCATCCAATTTCCTGGAAATTTGTTTATTCTTTCAAAGCCATGTAGAGTTTTCTGCTCCAATGTGCAATATATATATTTTTTTATAATTCAATTATTTATTGTATCTTCTAAAAGAACTAACAATAAGTATGCAAATCTTAAAACTAAAAATTAAAAAAAAAACAAGTAAGAGTGTAGTATATTCGGCTGGGCCGAATCTAAAATACCCTTCACGATAGTCACGTATATGTATAGTATATTCAAAATGTGACAAAAATATGCTCGGTTATATATGAATCGATATCGGAATTTTTTATTTTCTGTATTTTAGTAACCTTCTTTTATAACGAGAATTGCTTTTCAGCAAAAAAAAATAATGGAAAAATCGGTTCAGGCTATTTCTCGGGTATATATGGACCGATATCGAAAATTTTTCATATTTATATAACCTTATTTCATTGCCAGAACTGCTTTTGAGCACAAAAAAGTTGTTTAAGCTCGCTTACGCGGCATTTTCATGAAAAACCCGTTTTAGGCTATATCTCGGGTATATATGGACCGATATCAGGCATTTTCATTTTCCATATTTATATAACCTCATCTTATTGCCAGAACTGTTTGTAAGCAAAAAAAAATTGGGTTAAGTTCGCTTACGCAACATTTTCATGAAAAAACCCGGTTTGGGCTATATCTCGGGTATATATGGACCGATATCGGAAATTTTGTTTTTCCATATTTATATAACCTTCTTTTATTACCAGAACTGCTTTTAAGCAAAAAAAATATTTTTCATTAAAAACCCGGTTTAAGCTATATCTCCGGTATATATGGACCGATATCGGAAATTTTCATTTTCCATATTTATATAACCTCATCTTATTACCAGAACTGTTTTTAAGCAAAAAAAGTTGTTTAAGTTCGCTTACGTGACATTTTCATGAAAAAACCCGGTTTGGGCTATATCTCGGGTATATATGGACCGATATCGGAAATTTTCTTCTTCCATACTTATATAACCTTCTTTTATTACCAGAACTGCTTTAAAGCAAAAAAATTTTTTTCATAAAAAACCCGGCTTAAGCTATATCTCGGGTATATATGGACCGACATCGAAAATGTTCATTTTTCATATTTATATAACCGTATTTCATTACCAGAACTGCTTTTGAGCACAAAAAAGTTGTTTATGTTCGCTTACGCGACATTTTCATGAAAAACCCACTTTGGGGCTATACCGCGGGTATATATGGACCGATATCGGAAATTTTCATGTTCTATACTTATATAACCTTATTTTATTACCAGAACTGCTTTTAAGCAAAAAAAAAAAGTTGTTTAGGTTCGCTTACGCGACATTTTCATGAAAAACCCGGTTTGGGCTATATCTCGGGTATATATGGACCGATATCGGAAATTTTCATTTTCCATATTTATGTAACCCTATTTCATTACCAAAACGGCTTTTGAGCAAAAAAAGTTGTTTAAGTTCGCGTACGCTACATTTTCATAAAAACCCCGGTCTAGGCTATATCTCGGGTATATATGGACCGATGTCGGAAATTTTCATTTTCCATATTTATATAACTTTATTTCATTATCAAAACTGCTTTTGAGCAAAAAAAAGTTGTATATATGGACCGATATCGAAAATTTTCATTTTTCATATTTTTAAAACCTTATTTCATTACCAAAACTGCTTTTGAGCAAAAAAAGTTGTTTAAGTTCGCTTACGCCGCGTGTTCATGAAAAACCCGGTTTAGGCTATATCTCGGGTATATATGGACCGATATCGGGCATTTTTATTTTCCAGATTTATGTTACCTTATTTCATTACCAAAACTGCTTTTGAGCAAAAAAAATTGTTTAAGTTCGCTTACGCCGCGTGTTCATGAAAAACCCGATTTGGGCTATATCTCGAGTATATATGGACCGATATCGGAAATTTTCATTTTCGATATTTATATAACCTTACTTTATTACCAGAACCGCTTTTAAGCAAAAAAAGTTGTTTCAGTTCGCTTACGCGACATTTTTATGAAAACCCCGATTTGGGCTATATCTCGGGTATATATCTGAAAAAAAAATTTTTTGCTTTTTAGTCACTTTGCTTAATGAGTGTGTGAAGTTTGAAGCAAAACAAACAACTTTTTTTGTCAAAAATTTCCATACAAAATTTCAAAAATTCATGGCTTTTTTCGGAATTTTGAATATATCTCAGCTATACGTGGACCGATATTACTGAATTTCAATAGCAAATACATGGCAATATGGAGTAATAGAATGGTGAAAGAAAAAAGTTTCTATGTCTAATGGTTTTCTCAGAAACAGTATTTCAACGACCGACAGACGGACAGATGGACATCGCTTAATCGACTTTTCCATTAATTCTGAATCAGAATATATAAACTTTATAGGGTCGCAAAAAAAAAACTGCAGAAATTACAAACGGAATCACAAACTTATATATACCCTTAACATTTTTGTGAAGGGTATAATAATTAATATTGAAAAATTTTATTTACCTAGGTCCAGCCAATGCTAGACGAACAGTTGTTTTTTGCGTGTATTTTGTTGGTAAATCACCTTTCCAACGCTCTGATGGTTGCAAGGGTGTCCATCCTTCTCAGTCGAGTGTGGCTGCCAAATGTACCTTACCGCGTATTTTGAAAATTCATCTTTCACTAAGGGTACACCTAGATCTTTGTGAATTCGAGCGTTCTTAACATACCATGGAGCTGCAGTAATTGTACGGAGAATTTTATTCTGGCGTTTTTGAATTTTCTCAATGTTAGATGCAGAGGCGGTACCCCACAGTTGAATTCCATGGTTCCATATTGGCTTTAGGATTGCGTTATACAACAAAAGTTTGCAATCTAACTTCAAGATAGAATTTCTGCCGATGAGCCAATTTAGTTGCACCGCTTTTGATTTCATCTGGGTCAGACTTCCACGTGAGCCTACGGTCGAGATGAATACCAAGGTATTTGACTTCAGTGTGCTGCGGAACAATGTAGTTGTTGATTTTAATAGCCGAACAAGTTTTTCTACGTAGTGTGAATATAACATGGGTACATTTTTTCTTTTGTACATTTGTACAACGGGTTATAGTTCAGGTTTTTTTCTTTCTTAAGTTTTTTTTTCTTAAGAAGGATTTTTTACAATACAAATCTGCTGTGATCAATAATTTTGATTGAAGAAGATAAGGAAAATAATAACCAAATCTTTAGCTGGGGGACAACTAGCTGTTTCGTAGTCGCTACACTACTCATCAGCACCCACTTGTCTTCTTCAATCAAAATTATTGATCACAGCAGTTTTGTATTGTAAGAAATCCTTCTTAGGAAAAAAACTTAAGAAAGAAAAAAACCTGAAATATAACCCGTTGTACAAATGTACAAACGAAAAATTTAATTTAAAAATTATAAAAAAAAGTTCATCAAAAAATTTAATAAATGTACATTTTTGTTCATTTATTTTGATTTTCCAAAGTTTCAGCCATTTCTCCAATATAAGAATATGTTCTTGCAAATTTTGTGATGCTAATTTATAGTCTTCATGAACACTGACGAGTGCTGTATCATCTGCAAAAGTTGAAGTGTGAATTTTGCAGCTCGTTGGCATGTCTGAAGCATAAATCAAATATAAAGTTGTACCCAATATGCTACCCTGGGGAACTGCAGCTTCGATTGGCTGAGCCGAGCTTTTGAATTCACGTTCCTTAACGACGAATTTCCGGTCATATAAGTAGCTCTCTAACAGCTTGAGCGTGTTTGCGGGCAAGTTTAATTTTATTTTATGAGTTAAGCCTTCGTGCCACACTTTGTCAAAAGCTTTGGAAACGTCAATAAATAGAGCTGAGCAATATTTTTTATCTTCGAACGCGTTTCTGATAACATTCACCAGCCTGTGTGTCTGTTCTATGGTGCTATGCTTAGCCCTAAAACCGAATTGATGGTTAGGAATACATCCTACTTCATTCAATATTGGGGTCAACCTCGTCATTAGCAATTTCTCGAACAGTTTTGAAATAGTTGGCAATAGACTTATCGGCCTATATGATTCAACTTTTGTAGGATCCTTTCCTGGTTTTGGTATCATAGTAATGACAGACACCTTCCACTCAGTAGGAAAGTACTCGAGACGTAAAATAGCATTAAAAATAAAAAGGACGAGTCTTCTAGCTACTCGGGGTAACTGCACAAGCATTTTGTCGGTAATTTTATCAATACCAGGAGCTTTTCTGGGGTTTAAGTTACTAATAGCAGTATCGACATCTTGAAAACGAGGTCTAAGAGGTATGGGAGGTCTAACTGCAGATGGCGGCATATCAGCTTCATCATTCAGTCCGTCAATGGCAAACACGCTTCTCAAGTGGTTAGCGTATAGCATTCCCTTTTCGGAGTCACTTCTGGCCCAGACCCCAGTCGGAGTACGCAAGGGTGGCTTAGATCTAACGGGTCTCATTAACCCTCGTGCTGCTTTCCACAAAGAATAGTCGGATTGAGGACTACCATCTAGGCTTTCCAAATAGGTTGTGAGGGAAGCCACTCTTTGGACTTCAAGCAAATTTCTTAGTTGACTTACGCATTCTCGAAGCCTAGCTTTAAGCTGGGGAGACCTGCGAAGTTGCCATTCTCTTTTGATTCTTCTTTTTTCTGAGACAAGGTGTTCGATTTCAGACGAACAAGTTCTGCTATTCATATTTCTAAAATTTGTAGTGGTAGCATGTTGCACGGCTTTTATAATATTTTGGGAAAAATCATTAATTGACTCATCAATATCCTCTGGAGTTCTCAAAGATATATTTTCCGTACAATGAGTACTTAAATATTTTTTATATTTTAGCCAATTCACTCTAGACTGGAATACACCTATGTCGTTAAATGGGGATCCAATGTTGTGGGGGAAACATATAGAGACCATAGTAGGTGAGTGATCGGAGGACAAATCCAATAAAGGCTCCACATGCATCCATTCTAAAGGGACGTTTTTTACGATTCCAAAGTCAATAACATCTGGGATCTTTCACTGGTCAGATGGCCAATAGGTGGGACTCCCGCTGGAGATTACATCTAAGCCCAATTTTGATATAGCATCAAAAAGCACACGACCTTTCGGGGAGATTAATCTTGAGCCCCAAAATGTGTGTTTAGCATTATAGTCACCAGCAGCTATAAATTGGGATCCAAGAGAAGTAAAAAAATTTGAGTAATGGTTTTCTGTTATTGAAGGCCGAGGCGGGGAATAAATTGATGAAATTACCAATTTACTGTGAATGTGCTCAATACAAATATTTGTTGCTTGAAAATATTCTTCACATGTCTCATTTAACAAGTAATGTTTAATTCTATTTTTAATTAGAATAGGCGAACCTCCACAAGATCTTCCACGTGGATCTTTAGTGTCATATAGTATATAGCCATTTATCCTGAAATAACTTCTTGGCGTCAGGTGAGTTTCAGCAATCAACATAACATCGATTTGCCTTTCCCTCAGGAAGTGTTCAAGTTCATTTTTATGTTGGCGTATGCCGTTTGCGTTCCAGAAACATATTTTTAAATAAATCATTTTTTAAAATAGCCTGTAAAATAGTTGATTGCATTTTTAGCATTTCCTGCATCATGGTGGTCACAGAAGCCGTAAAAGTGTTTATTGATTGAACCAAAGTCTGCAATGTGGCTTCAAGGTTGCTAAAATATGGGTCGGGCTGTTGAGACTTGGACTTCTGATTCGCGGTTGGTATATTAGTCTTAACCACATTGGCATAAGAAACTTGGTAAGAGCTT
Organism: Thecocarcelia acutangulata; assembly: GCA_914767995.1. Classification (NCBI taxonomy): domain Eukaryota; kingdom Metazoa; phylum Arthropoda; class Insecta; order Diptera; family Tachinidae; genus Thecocarcelia; species Thecocarcelia acutangulata. The sequence goes on along the minus strand of OU612096.1, from coordinate 67,185,637 downwards.
GGAACATTTATTTGGGTTGTTGACTGACCTGCTTGAGGAAAATTGTTGCTTGAAATGAATTGCGATTGCTGGGACGGCTTGGGAGGAGTTAATGATTTATTTGGCATTGAGCGTTTGAAGTGGGTATAAACGGGGCAACCACTGTAATTAGCAGTATGATTGCCTCCACAATTACTACATTTTTTAACGTTTGTGTCAGTTTTTGATTTGGTGCACTTTGATGTGCCATGGAGATCACCACACACAACACAGACAGTGGGCAATTTACAATATGTCTTAGTGTGGCCATACTCCTGGCAGTTCATGCACTGAACGGGTCCTGAACGCTTATGAGGCTCCTCTACAGTAACTTTCCGGTGTAGAAGGTATTTAACATTATATATTGGATGAACCTCATTCTTCTTTAAGGTGACATCTCCAGGTTCTAATTCCACCCTAAACATGGGCTGAGGTATCTTTTCTCGGTTTCTGATGTTAAAAACATTCTTAATTTTAAACCCTTTCTCCTCCAAACCAGATTTAACATCATTAGGATCAACGCCAGAATCAATGCCTTTAACAACAACTTGGAGGCCTTTCGCACTTTTAAGCTGATAGGTGTAAAAAGCTCTATTTTCTTTCTCCAAGTCGTCTGTCAATTTGCGGTAATCATTTTCATGAATTACCTGGATTTTTGTTTCTTTAATATTTCCATGCTGCACAGATGTTACGCTAAAGGTATTTTCACCTATTACGGTAATAAGTTTGCTTACCAGTTCCTTAGATGTAGGCTCTCTCAAATAATTTGGTGGAGGTTTAAACGATTTTTTTGAAGTTGTTGGCTCATCCGTTTGGAGAATAGCAAACCTATTATTATCAGAAGATTTACCGGGGTCCTCATCTTTAGGTATTTTAGGCTTTGATGATAATTGGGCAGATTTAGGGCTTCATTGCCGTTTCACAACGGTGATGTATTTATCCATGCCTACTTGGGTTTTCGGCTTATTAGCGCTAGTTGAACTAGATGTGTTTTCTCCAGATGTTGCAAATATATTTGACGAACACGAACGCGTGCGGTTTCTTTCTCTTGTAGAAAGAAGATTTTTTAACGATTTTTGTAAAGATTCCTCTTTCCAAATGTTTCTACTAGTTGAGCTAAGCTCTTTCTCAGAATTGCATCTGCTAGGTGCACTTATGCAGTTTTTTTTTTTATTAACAAAAAAAAATTAATTAAAAAAAAAAATGTCACAAAATATTTTTTTTTATAGGATCACTCTTTTTACCTATTACGGGTTTTTTATTACTTTCCGATCAAAAACTAACACGTCCGCTCAAGAAAACAAAACTTTAATGTATAGTTTTTTTCCACTGGGTAGGTAATCTTCACGCACAATAACAACAATAACAATGCACTGCCACCGCACTTGTTTTATTGAAATTGATTTTATTGTTTAGTTTCTGAAATGTGAGGAATTTATTTTCCCGTTGTTTTTTTAAAATAATTTGTTGTTGTTTTTACAATTTATTACAATATATTATTGATTTTATATGTATGTAAGTTTAAAAGTATGTGAGCACAAAGATTTTTTTTCGTTTTTTTTTTTGTTCGATTTTAAAAATACGACCGTACGGTTGGAGAATCACAGAGCGAATATCAGCTTGCAGAAATGACAGTAGTTCTTTAATATTTCTCGGTTCTCTGCGGTTATATAAGGCTGCCACTTTCTCGGGATCCGTTTTTATACCTTGAGTGGTTAGTATATGACGTAGGTATCGAACTTCACTGCATGCAAAACGGCATTTTCTCAGGTTTACTTTAAGACCAAACTCCTTAAGTTTTTCAAAAATGTTTTGTAAATCGCTCAGATGTTGCTCAAAGCTAGGAGAACAGGATATTATGTCGTCTAAATATGCGAGAAAAATTATATCGCCTAGAGAAACTTTCAAACACCCCAATTTGCCAATACCCACTTTGCAAATCAATTGTTGACATATTTGTTGTTACCTTTGCTTCATGAAGAATATCGTCCACTCTGGGCAGTGGGTATCTATCAGGTTTTGTTATAGCATTCAATTGGCGGTAGTCAATACAAACCCGAATGCCATCAGTTTTCTCTGGCACAATGACCACAAGAGCAGCCCATGGTGATTGGCATTCCATTATTACTCCCAGTTTCAGCATCTTTGTTATTTCATTTTTGAGAGCGTTTTTCATCGTCAAGGATAATCGATAAGGAGGAATTGCAATTGGATCATTTTCTTCTGTGTGAATACAATGAATAGCGTAAGGGGTAGCACTGGATGGCTCTTCAAATATAATTTTATTCAGAACTAATACATTATTCAGCTCCTTTCTCTGTTCGGCAGTTAAAACCATACCATCAGAGTCCTTCAGAATTCGTATATCCATAGAAAACAAGGGTGTAAAGAAATCATCCACGTCTTCAACTTTGCGAGTTTTGGATGGTGATGCGTAAGCAGCGGAAGAGTCTACATACGTTTGCTTCACTGTTTTAAATATTGGCTGTATGTAATGTGGAGATTCATTTTCGTAATCTGGTTGTTGAGGTGCTACCATCTTAGCCATTAACTTTTCTTCAACAAGTTTTTGCATTGCATACGAAAGATTTTGGCTCACGAATGACGGCGTTTTGGGTAAAGCTGAACAATTCTCCTTAGCTTTATTTGTTTTTGGTGTCCCTTGTATTGGTGATAGAGCTTGTTTATCTTCCACGAATTTAATAAACGCAGAAATCTCTTTTGCAGCCTTTGTGCATGGGGATGACTCTGGAGTGACTTGTATTGAACAAATGGTTATTTCCATGGGTTTAGTAAAGTTGTATTTTACTTTAGGCTGGTCAAAAAAATACCAACGTTTTTGTGCCATGTTGAGAACAATACCCGTTTGTTCCAGAAATCAGCTTCTCCCTTCAAACCAAAAAATCCAACATGTGTTGTTGGTAACGAATGTCCAACCACAGTTGATGAAAGCGAATTAAATGATAAGTACTGTTGACTGGTTGAAACTGCTGGGTTTCTACTACAAGTAGTACAGTTTGCTCTATATACACCAGGTGCACCACACCCATAACAAGAAAACATAGGTTTCTTAATGAATTCGTGTTTTTGAGGTTGGTTTAATAGTATTTGTTGATTCTGATGATTAGCAAGAACATCTTGCTTTTGTTGTGGTTTTGGTTGATGACTTCGTTGTTCATCATGTTTTTTCTTCTTCAGACACATTTCTATAGCATGCCCCTTAATTCGGCAAAAGCTACATCGTTTAGCATTGGGGATTTCCCTTCTTTCTTCAACAGACAAGGTTGAATTGGCTTCAAAAAGAAACATCTCTGCGTCACGGCTGGCTGAAATCAAGTCTTCAAAAGTCTCAACATCTTCACAGCGTACACGGTCTCTAATGCTTATGTTGAGAAGACCATACAACATATTTAACTGAATTTCTTCAGTTGGAGCCTCTTTAAGTTGCGAAAGCAAAAGCCGTTTTTTGCATACTCTCTCTGCTTTCTGCTGCTTGTCTTCAAAAAATGTAGCAATTATATGCCAGTCGGGAACAGGAGGCGTAAATGTTTTCCTAATGAGGTCTGTAGCTTGCTTAAAAGTTGATATGGTGCCTTTTACACCAATCCACCAAGATGCTGCGTAGTCAAAGGCACCCCACGTAACGCGTCGATATCCGAAATCTTTTCAATGTCCTTGAAAACAGTTATTGCTGATAAAAATTCTTCGACAGCAGCTGGATCTCTTTGTCCTTTAAAACGGGCAGTGCAATGCGTAAAAGACCCACCTTTTGAATTTACAGCCATTGCAGCCAGAATTTGCTGAAATTGCTCGTCTGAAAAAATCGCCATCTTCTTTGCGATACTGTTGACTTCTCTGGTCTCTGCTGAAATTGTGACGTTTTCTTCTTCTTCCGACAAAACCTCTTCCAGGTCACTTATGCTGTCTTCTTCTTCGTTAGTGGTTTCTGAAGCCACTAAGTTGGGCGCCAATAAAATAATCTTGTTCCTAAGATTATAAATCTTGTTTATTGAATGAACAATTGAAACGAGTTCTATTACAGTACTTTTCTTTACTACCTAAAACAATTTTCACCACGTCCGGGAACTTAATACTGAACAAAAGGTGTTGATTGTTTGAAGTCAGAAATCTAAGTAAGTTTATTCAAACAATCCATGCTGCTTATATACTAATTTAACACATAGTTGTACACAAAAGTAGTATGAGAAAAGTTTAACAAAACATATGAAATATGACAACAATGTAACAAAAATCCGTTAATTCAAATATTATCAGAGAAATGTGACAACAATATGTAGAGTAATAAGTGAGTTGCTTCAGTCTCCCCCTTTGATGCTGAAAGCGTCCCGATGAAGCATCAACGCTCATTTTCTTGGTCGGCCTCTGGTTCTCATTTTCCTGATGGGCTGGGAGGAACAATTACCTGATGAGACTACTGGTGTTAGAGCAGAAGCATGATAAGTTCCCAGTGGTAGGCTTAAGTCATCTTCATGCGCAATTATGTAGGAAGTGGTTCCAGTTTTCTGTATTATAGTATAAGGACCATCTCGCTTTGGAACGAATTTGGAAGTAATGCCTTTGTTGCTATTACTTAAAACGTATGTTGCCACCAGTACCTTGGTACCTACTTCTGGACGCTGACTTCGTCTATGGCTATTGCTATTTCTTTTGTTGTGGTCTTGTTGTTTATACACATTTTCTTTAACGTTTTTAAAAACATTCACCATATTTTGTAAAAATGGTGTTATTTCAACGAGAAAACTTTCTCTCTGGATTACGGATTTTAAGTCATGCTGCACTTCATTCAGCGTTCGGAGCTCCCGACCAAATGTTAAAAACGCTGCTGTGTAGCCCGTTGATTGGCATACTGTTGTGCTCATTGCAAATCTAATACTATTCAATTTTTCATCCCAGGCGTGGTGATTGTTTCCAACTAAAATTGCGAGTTGGGTCTTCATGTCACGGTTTTTTCGCTCTACTGGATTAGCCTCAGGATGATAAACAGGAGTAAGTATGTGCTCAATGTTCAGGCAGAAAACCACTTTTTGCATTACAGCCGAGATGAATTGAACGCCGTTGTCACTGATGACTTTTCTAGGTACCCCATATCATAAGAATACTTCGTCGATTAATGTCTTGGCGCATGTTTCAGCTGTAGCAGCTTGCAAAGGAAACAGCTCAACCCATCTGCTGGCAATATCTTCAATTATAAAAATCCATTGAAACCCCTTAGATGTTATCGGCAGTGGTCCAAATAGATCAATGGCAATTAATTCAAACCTCTGGTTGCTTGATACTGTTTGGTAAAGTCCTGCAGGTTTAAGGTTTGTAGCTTTGTATCTCTGACATTCCAGACACTCTTTGACATGCTTCTCAATGTCTTTTCTGATTCCAGGCCAGTAATATCGTGTTGTAATATACTTGTTACATAGTATACCTTAGATTATTCTATTGTTTCTAAGTATGCTTGTTTTGTTTGATCGAAATATTATATAATATAAGTATCTGGTTTTGTTAGAACTTTGAACTGTCGAGCAAACATTCCTATTTAAAAAAAAAAAATTAAAATACATATACCGTTTGTTAAAAACATTCAGTTGGTTTAGTTTAACTTTATTCTGAACATAAAATAAGATATCGTGAAGTTATCTTTCTACTAGTTCTTTCGATACCATAGTGTCCAGCAGTTTCATCGTTGTGGTAGTAATTTAGAATATGTGATCTTTCTTCTGTGGGTATCACAAGCTGTGCGTCATCGGAATCTTCATCATGGTAGCAATAGAGAATACCTTCGTTTATAACGTACCCTCTTTTCCACCAGTAAGCTTGATCCTCAGTTCTGTTTTCGATGCATTCGATTATTATTTTTAGCTCGGGGTCTTCTGGCTGATTTTGTCTGACTTTACCTGCATTTTTTCTAGGCATCTCAATTGAAAAAGCACAAATTTCGCAAGAACTTGATACGTCATGACTGATTTTACATGGCGGCCTAGAAAGAGCATCAGCTATGATATTCGTCTTACCTGGTTTATACTCAATTTGGATGTCAAAAGGTTGAAGTTGTAATGCCCAGTAGGCCAAACGTCCAGTTGGTGTTTTAATTTGCATCAACCATTTCAAGGGTTGATGATCAGTAACTAATTTTACTGAAGCCCCTTCAATATATCCACGGTATTTTTTAACAGCCCAAACAATTGCAAGCGCCTCACGTTCGATTGTAGAGTTGATAACAGTCTACTGGCATACTCAATAGGATATTCATTAGGGCCCTCCCCCTGGAGCAAAACTGCCACCAGAGCGTAACCGCTGGCATCTGTTTTGAGGATGAAAGGTTTATCATCTGTTGCTTGTTTTAATATAGGTGCTGTTGTTAACAATGTCTTTAGCTGGTTAAATGATTTTTGTTGCTCATTACCCCAGGACAATATAACATTCTTCTTGGCTAAGGCTGATAGAGGCTTAGATACGTCAGCAAAGGATGGTATAAATCGACGATACCATGAACAAGCTTGTAGAACTTTTTTTTTTTTTTTTATAATTCAATTATTTATTGCATCTTCTAAAAGAACTATCAATAAGTATGCAAATCTTAAAACTAAAAATTCATTAATTAATATAGAAAAATTTAATTAATATTGAAAAATTTTATTTACTTAGGTCCAACCAATGCTAGACGAAAAGTTGTTTCTTGCGTGTATTTTGTTGGTAAATCACCTTTCCAACGCTCTGATGGTTGCAAGGGTGTCCATCCTTCTCAATCGAGTGTGGCCACCAAAGCTAAGGATACTACGTGCGAGAGGATTCGGGTGAGACTCCAGTCTGTTAATGTACCTTATCGCGTGTTTTGGAAATTCATCTTTCACTCAGGGTACACCTAGATCTTTGTGAGTTCGAGAGTTTTTAACATACCATGGAGCTGCAGTAATTATACGGAGAATTTTATTCTGGCGCTTTTGAATTTTCTCAATGTTAGATGCAGAGGCGGTACCCCACAATTGAATTCTATAGCTCCATATTGGCTTTAGGACTGCGTTATGCAACAAAAGTTTGCAATCTAACTTCAAGATAGAATTTCTGCCGATGAGCCAATTTAGTTGCACCGCTTTTAATTTCATCTGGGTGACTTCAGCGTCAATGTGAGACTTCCACGTGAGCCTACGGTCGAGATGAATACCAAGGTATTTGACTTCACTGTGCTGCGGAACAATGTAGTTGTTGATTTTAATAGCCGAACAAGTTTTTCTACGTAGTGTGAATGTAACATGGGTACATTTTTGTTCATTTACTTTGATTTTCCAAAGTTTCAGCCATTTCTCCAATATAAGAATATGTTCTTGCAAATTTTGTGATGCTAATTTATAGTCTTCATGGACACTGATGAATGCTGTATCATCTGCAAAGGTTGAAGTGTAAATTTTGCAGCTCATTGGCATGTCTGAAGCATAAATCAAATATACAGTTGGACCCAATATGCTACCCTGGGGAACTCCAGCTTCGATTGGCTGAGCCGAGCTTTTGAAATCACCTTCCTTAACGACGAATTTCCGGTCATATAAGTAGCTTTCTAACAGCTTGTGCGTGTTTGCAGGCAAGTTTTATTTTTTTTTATGGGTTAAGCCTTTGTGCCACACTTTGTCAAAAGCTTTGAAAACGTCAATAAATAGAGCTGAGCAATATTTTTTATCTTCGAACGCGTTTCTGATAACATTCACCAGCCTGTGTGTCTGTTCTATGGTGCTATGCTTAGCCCTAAAACCGAATTGATGGTTAGGAATACATCCTACTTCATTCAATATTGGGGTCAACCTCGTCATTAGCAATTTCTCGAACAGTTTTGAAATAGTTGGCAATAGACTTATCGGCCTATATGATTCAACTTTTGTAGGATCCTTTCCTGGTTTTGGTATCATAGTAATGACAGACACCTTCCACTCAGTAGGAAAGTACTCGAGACGTAAAATAGCATTAAAAATAAAAAGGACGAGTCTTCTAGCTACTCAATACCAGGAGCTTTTCTGGGGTTTAAGTTACTAATAGCAGTATCGACATCTTGAAAACGAGGTCTAAGAGGTATGGGAGGTCTAACTGCAGATGGCGGCATATCAGCTTCATCATTCAGTCCGTCAATGGCAAACACGCTTCTCAAGTGGTTAGCGTATAGCATTCCCTTTTCGGAGTCACTTCTGGCCCAGACCCCAGTCGGAGTACGCAAGGGTGGCTTAGATCTAACGGGTCTCATTAACCCTCGTGCTGCTTTCCACAAAGAATAGTCGGATTGAGGACTACCATCTAGGCTTTCCAAATAGGTTGTGAGGGAAGCCACTCTTTGGACTTCAAGCAAATTTCTTAGTTGACTTACGCATTCTCGAAGCCTAGCTTTAAGCTGGGGAGACCTTCGAAGTTGCCATTCTCTTTTGATTCTTCTTTTTTCTGAGACAAGGTGTTCGATTTCAGACGAACAAGTTCTGCTATTCATATTTCTAAAATTTGTAGTGGTAGCATGTTGCACGGCTTTTATAATATTTTGGGAAAAATCATTAATTGACTCATCAATATCCTCTGGAGTTCTCAAAGATATATTTTCCGTACAATGAGTACTTAAATATTTTTTATATTTTAGCCAATTCACTCTAGACTGGAATACACCTATGTCGTTAAATGGGGATCCAATGTTGTGGGGGAAACATATAGAGACCATAGTAGGTGAGTGATCGGAGGACAAATCCAATAAAGGCTCCACATGCATCCATTCTAAAGGGACGTTTTTTACGATTCCAAAGTCAATAACATCTGGGATCTTTCACTGGTCAGATGGCCAATAGGTGGGACTCCCGCTGGAGATTACATCTAAGCCCAATTTTGATATAGCATCAAAAAGCACACGACCTTTCGGGGAGATTAATCTTGAGCCCCAAAATGTGTGTTTAGCATTATAGTCACCAGCAGCTATAAATTGGGATCCAAGAGAAGTAAAAAAATTTGAGTAATGGTTTTCTGTTATTGAAGGCCGAGGCGGGGAATAAATTGATGAAATTACCAATTTACTGTGAATGTGCTCAATACAAATATTTGTTGCTTGAAAATATTCTTCACATGTCTCATTTAACAAGTAATGTTTAATTCTATTTTTAATTAGAATAGGCGAACCTCCACAAGATCTTCCACGTGGATCTTTAGTGTCATATAGTATATAGCCATTTATCCTGAAATAACTTCTTGGCGTCAGGTGAGTTTCAGCAATCAACATAACATCGATTTGCCTTTCCCTCAGGAAGTGTTCAAGTTCATTTTTATGTTGGCGTATGCCGTTTGCGTTCCAGAAACATATTTTTAAATAAATCATTTTTTAAAATAGCCTGTAAAATAGTTGATTGCATTTTTAGCATTTCCTGCATCATGGTGGTCACAGAAGCCGTAAAAGTGTTTATTGATTGAACCAAAGTCTGCAATGTGGCTTCAAGGTTGCTAAAATATGGGTCGGGCTGTTGAGACTTGGACTTCTGATTCGCGGTTGGTATATTAGTCTTAACCACATTGGCATAAGAAACTTGGTAAGAGCTTGGAACATTTATTTGGGTTGTTGACTGACCTGCTTGAGGAAAATTGTTGCTTGAAATGAATTGCGATTGCTGGGACGGCTTGGGAGGAGTTAATGATTTATTTGGCATTGAGCGTTTGAAGTGGGTATAAACGGGGCAACCACTGTAATTAGCAGTATGATTGCCTCCACAATTACTACATTTTTTAACGTTTGTGTCAGTTTTTGATTTGGTGCACTTTGATGTGCCATGGAGATCACCACACACAACACAGACAGTGGGCAATTTACAATATGTCTTAGTGTGGCCATACTCCTGGCAGTTCATGCACTGAACGGGTCCTGAACGCTTATGAGGCTCCTCTACAGTAACTTTCCGGTGTAGAAGGTATTTAACATTATATATTGGATGAACCTCATTCTTCTTTAAGGTGACATCTCCAGGTTCTAATTCCACCCTAAACATGGGCTGAGGTATCTTTTCTCGGTTTCTGATGTTAAAAACATTCTTAATTTTAAACCCTTTCTCCTCCAAACCAGATTTAACATCATTAGGATCAACGCCAGAATCAATGCCTTTAACAACAACTTGGAGGCCTTTCGCACTTTTAAGCTGATAGGTGTAAAAAGCTCTATTTTCTTTCTCCAAGTCGTCTGTCAATTTGCGGTAATCATTTTCATGAATTACCTGGATTTTTGTTTCTTTAATATTTCCATGCTGCACAGATGTTACGCTAAAGGTATTTTCACCTATTACGGTAATAAGTTTGCTTACCAGTTCCTTAGATGTAGGCTCTCTCAAATAATTTGGTGGAGGTTTAAACGATTTTTTTGAAGTTGTTGGCTCATCCGTTTGGAGAATAGCAAACCTATTATTATCAGAAGATTTACCGGGGTCCTCATCTTTAGGTATTTTAGGCTTTGATGATAATTGGGCAGATTTAGGGCTTCATTGCCGTTTCACAACGGTGATGTATTTATCCATGCCTACTTGGGTTTTCGGCTTATTAGCGCTAGTTGAACTAGATGTGTTTTCTCCAGATGTTGCAAATATATTTGACGAACACGAACGCGTGCGGTTTCTTTCTCTTGTAGAAAGAAGATTTTTTAACGATTTTTGTAAAGATTCCTCTTGAGAAATCCAAATGTTTCTACTAGTTGAGCTAAGCTCTTTCTCAGAATTGCATCTGCTAGGTGCACTTATGCAGTTTTTTTTTTTTATTAACAAAAAAAAAAATTAATTAAAAAAAAAAATGTCACAAAATATTTTTTTTTATAGGATCACTCTTTTTACCTATTACGGGTTTTTTATTACTTTCCGATCAAAAACTAACACGTCCGCTCAAGAAAACAAAACTTTAATGTATAGTTTTTTTCCACTGGGTAGGTAATCTTCACGCACAATAACAACAATAACAATGCACTGCCACCGCACTTGTTTTATTGAAATTGATTTTATTGTTTAGTTTCTGAAATGTGAGGAATTTATTTTCCCGTTGTTTTTTTAAAATAATTTGTTGTTGTTTTTACAATTTATTACAATATATTATTGATTTTATATGTATGTAAGTTTAAAAGTATGTGAGCACAAAGATTTTTTTTTGTTTTTTTTTTTTGTTCGATTTTAAAAATACGACCGTACGGTTGGAGAATCACAGAGCGAATATCAGCTTGCAGAAATAACAGTAGTTCTTTAATATTTCTCGGTTCTCTGCGGTTATATAAGGCTGCCACTTTCTCGGGATCCGTTTTTATACCTTGAGTGGTTAGTATATGACGTAGGTATCGAACTTCACTGCATGCAAAACGGCATTTTCTCAGGTTTACTTTAAGACCAAACTCCTTAAGTTTTTCAAAAATGTTTTGTAAATCGCTCAGATGTTGCTCAAAGCTAGGAGAACAGGATATTATGTCGTCTAAATATGCGAGAAAAATTATATCGCCTAGAGAAACTTTCAAACGGTCGATCAATCTCTGGAATGTTACAGGAGTGTTCCGTAATCCAAATGGCATGCGAGTGAATTGATACATACCAAAAGGTGTAACGAAAGCAGTTTTTTCCTGGTCTGGTGGGTGCACCCCAATTTGCCAATACCCACTTTGCAAATCAATTGTTGACATATATGTTGTTACCTTTGCTTCATGAAGAATATCGTCCACTCTGGGCAGTGGGTATCTATCAGGTTTTGTTATAGCATTCAATTGGCGGTAGTCAATACAAACCCGAATGCCATCAGTTTTCTTTGGCACAATGACCACAAGAGCAGCCCATGGTGATTGGCATTCCATTATTACTCCCAGTTTCAGCATCTTTGTTATTTCATTTTTGAGAGCGTTTTTCATCGTGAAGGATAATCGATAAGGAGGAATTGCAATTGGATCATTTTCTTCTGTGTGAATACAATGAATAGCGTAAGGGGTAGCACTGGATGGCTCTTCATGAAAAAAGTTTGCTGGGTTAATATCTCCCAATATCGTGCAAAGCCAGAAGTGACAACTGGTGGGCCAGAATTCTGTATTAGTCCACTATTAAACTGCATTGGACTTTTGGTGACACAAGAAGCTTGGAAGATTTTTTTTAAGAAACAAATTTTTTTAAATTTTTGTATGAAAAAAGTTTGCTGGGTTAATATCTCCCAATATCGAGCAAAGCCAGAAGTGACAACTGGTGGGCCAGAATTCTGTATTAGTCCACTATTAAACTGCATTGGACTTTTGGTGACACAAGAAGCTTGGAAAATTTTTTTTAAGAAACAAATTTTTTTAAATTTTTGTATGAAAAAAGTTTGCTGGGTTAATATCTCCCAATATCGAGCAAAGCCAGAAGTGACAACTGGTGGGCCAGAATTCTGTATTAGTCCACTATTAAACTGCATTGGACTTTTGGTGACACAAGAAGTTTGGAAGATTTTTTTTAAGAAACAAATTTTTTTAAATTTTTGTATGAAAAAAGTTTGCTGGGTTAATATCTCCCAATATCGAGCAAAGCCAGAAGTGACAAATGGTGGGCCAGAATTCTGTATTAGTCCACTATTAAACTGCATTGGACTTTTGGTGACACAAGAAGTTTGGAAGATTTTTTTTAAGAAACAAATTTTTTTAAATTTTTGTATGAAAAAAGTTTGCTGGGTTAATATCTTCCAATATCGAGCAAAGCCAGAAGTGGCAACTGGTGGGCCAGAATTGTCTATTGGTCCACTATTGCACAGCATAAATTTTTTGATGACACAAGAAGTTTGGAAGATTTTTTTAAGATACAATGTTTTTTTAATTTTTCTTAGAAAAAAAGTTTGCGGGGTAATATCTCTCAATATAAAATTTGTTATATTAAATTATGATTTTTTTAAAGATTTGGTGTAAAAATTTCTGGCACCACTGAGAAAGACAACGAAAATCAGTTTATTTAATCCAAAAAAAAAAAAAAACGCTTCAGTAAAATAGTTATTTTCGTTTGCTGAAAAACGCGCTACGTTTTTATTTGTGTATTTTTTGCACATTACTGTACGAAATATGCAACTCTATAAAAAAGTTTGCTAAACGGTAAAAAAGTTTGCTAAAAAGTTTGTTTTCTTCACGAAGATAAGTGAGTTTATTCAAACAATCCATGCTGCTTATATACTAATTTAATACATAGTTGTACACAAAAGTAGTATGAGAAAAGTTTAACAAAACATATGAAATATGACAACAATGTAACATAAATCCGTTAAATCAAATATTATCAGAGAAATGTGACAACAATGTGTAGAGTTGTATTTACAAAAATTCCCTTAAATTCAAAATAGAATTTGAAAGTGTTTATTAGTAGAAAATAAAAATAAAATAATAAATGAGTTGCTTCAACTTATAAATAAATATACTCGTATGTACATATTTTTTATAGTACGGCATTCCATTGTTCTCGATATGATGAAATGTTTCGTTTGCAAAGGATTTTTTAAATCCCATAAAGAGTTTTTTAATTATTTAAAAATTCATTATACATATATAAAATTTCAGGTATTTTACCTGCATAGTTTGTCAAAATAAATCCTTTTCGTCATTAGAATCTTTCACAAGGCATATGAAAAATTTCCGTTTTAAAAAAGAAAATCATAACGATTTATATGATAAAGAACTTTGCTCACAATCTGTCAGTAAACCTGTTTGCAAAATATTCAATAAAAATCATAATGAAGATATAGTTGGAAATACAGCCCACAATTTAAATGCGTTAAAAAATTGTGCATTAAAATTTGTTTTATCCTTATTTTCCAAAAGTAACATTAATAGAAAAGATGCTTTTGAAATAATAAACTTATTATATTAGCTCATACTTGATGAAATTGTTAATGTAATAAAAGCTGTTATCTTACCTTTCATAGATGTTAAAAGTCAAATAACTTTATTAGATTTATTGTTCGAAGTAACAAATTTATTTAAAGATATTGATAGTGAATTTAAATTGGTGAATAAATTACAATCGTTAAATTTATTTACACCAGTAAAAGAAGTAATTTTCTCAAAAGAGATAATCCTTGCACATACTCACGGCGAAATAAGCCTGAAAAATTCTATAAGAAAAGGCATAGTTTATCCGTTAGATTTTTATTTTCAACAGTTTTTTAAAAACTATTCTTTAATTGAACCGTCGCTAAAACATATAGAAAAGTTAATCAATAAGAATAAGTTGGATAATTTTATACAGGGAAATTTATGGCGAAAGAAATTAAGCAAGTTTCCAAAGAATCAAAAAATTATTTTATACTTTCTTTATAATGATGATCTTCAAAGTAACAATCCGCTAGGATCTCATACATCTTCAATTTGTGCCTTTTATATAGCATTTCCAACTTTACCAAATTGTTATAAAGTTGAAAACATGTTAATTGCTGCATTAATAGAGAGCACAGGTTTGAAGGATTTTGGAAATTGTACTTGTCTCCATGAGCTTGTTGAAAAACTTATAGATGTGTCGTATAAATTTTGAAAATGGTATAAATTTTGAAATTGATAAAGAAATAGTAAATATAAAGTTTATTTTGGGATTGCTATTAAGAGATAATTTGGACTTAAATTGAATTTTAGAATGCAATAAAAGTTTCAACGCGCATTCTTATTGCCGATTATGTAAAATCAGAAAAGATGAATATATATATACAAATATATATACATATATATAAATATATATATATATATATATATATATATATATATATATATATATATATATATATATATATATATATATATATATATATATATATATATATATATATATATATATATATATATATATATATATATATATATATATATATATATATATATATATATATATATATATATATATATATATATATATATATATATATATATATATATATATATATATATATATATATATATATATATATATATTTTTTTTTTTTTTTTTTATCACTTTTCATATACATATGTTAAGAACAAGATACTGCCAAAATAAAATCAGTATTAAAATACAACTTTGCTGGCAAAGAAGAAACTTGTCAACGCTGGAAACAGTGTATCGAGCTCCGTTTAAATGAGCTATTAAAATGTAAAGATACAAATATTGCTAATATTATAGCCAGTTGGCCAGCATACAAACAGAATTTTGGGTCAGAACTGGTAATATTCATTTTTATGTCTCAAACTTACCGTAAATCATAATATGTTATCTATTGTATCTAATAATAATAAAATATCTTATAATAATAAAAATAATACCTTATTTAAATAATTTATGTATATGTATGTACATATGACATGCTTTCCAGATTTCAATTGACTTTGAAGGTATGTACCCGGAAAAAGCAAATACTTTTTTTTTCAAACTGAGCTAAAGCAACCACTATATTGCCAACTTTCATCGATATGAACTTAAAGGTATTCGTGAAGTTAACAAATTAAGATAACAAACCTTTGCGGACGAGAAGTTAACAAACTGAGATAACAAACTATTTTTTTCCGCTCAAAGAGAGGGAGAAAAAATGGCGCACGTTTGCAGAAAAATGAGTAATTTTTCATTATTGTGCAGAAGTGTGCAGAATAATGCTGCCGGACTAAACGTGCTACCAGACGAAAATTGAGTATTTTTGCCAAATTTCTAGTGCTGCCAAATCTAAAATGGTAAATTTTAGAACATTTACTACTATTAATACGGCAACTTCTGCAAATAATAATTCTTCTTCTTGTTTCATTACATGGGAGAGGATTTGCAAGATAACAAACTATTTTAACAAACTATATCAAATCGACATGGCTGAAAAATTATGTGTGAAAAAATATGTTATTATTAATGAAAAATTAATAATTAAAGAATAAATTTCATGCAATTATATAAGTTATGTTGTACTTGAAAGTATAGTTTCATTTATATGGTCCAAAAAGTCCCTTATATTTCAGCAAACCTAAAATCGTCAAACAACACAAATAGGTCTCTAAAGGCCAAACCAGAAATTCTTCCTGGACCAAACCTTTTGTAGATTAAAGAGGACCTTTTTAGCTTTAATTTGACATAAAATTTATATAGCCCAAAAGTTTTTGCTAGAACAAAGTTTCAATTTTAAAAAAATTTTAGTAATTGTACTTAAGCACTAATGGGCCTCCCGAGTCCAAACAAGAAATTCTTCCTGGACCAAACCTTTTGTAGATTAAAGAGGACCTTTCTACCTTTAATTTGGCATATAATTTATATAGCCCAAAAGTTTTTGCTAGAACAAAGTTTCAATTTTAAAAAAATTTTGTCATTGCACTGAAACACTAATGGGCCTCCCGAGTCCAAACAAGAAATTCTTCCTGGACCAAACCTTTTGCAAGTTAAAGAGGACCTTTTTAGCTTTAATTTGACATATATTTTATATAGCCCAAAAGTTTTTGCTAGAACAAAGTATCAATTTTAAAAAAATTTTGTCATTGCACTGAAACACTAATGGGCCTCCCGAGTCCAAACAAGAAATTCTTCCTGGACCAAACCTTTTGCAAGTTAAAGAGGACCTTTTTAGCTTTAATTTGACATATATTTTATATAGCCCAAAAGTTTTTGCTAGAACAAAGTATCAATTTTAAAAAAATTTTGTCATTGCACTCAAACACTAATGGGCCTCCCGAGTCCAAACAAGAAATTCTTCCTGGACCAAACCTTTTGCAAGTTAAAGAGGACCTTTTTAGCTTTAATTTGACATATATTTTATATAGCCCAAAAGTTTTTGCTAGAACAAAGTTTCAATTTTAAAAAAATTTTGTCATTGCACTCAAACACTAATGGGCCTCCCGAGTCCAAACCAGAAATTCTTCCTGGACCAAACCTTTTGCAAGTTAAAGAGGACCTTTTTAGCTTTAATTTGACATATATTTTATATAGCCCAAAAGTTTTTGCTAGAACAAAGTTTCAATTTTAAAAAAATTTTGTCATTGCACTCAAACACTAATGGGCCTCCCGAGTCCAAACCAGAAATTCTTCCTGGACCAAACCTTTTGCAAGTTAAAGAGGACCTTTTTAGCTTTAATTTGACATATATTTTATATAGCCCAAAAGTTTTTGCTAGAACAAAGTATCAATTTTAAAAAAATTTTGTCATTGCACTCAAACACTAATGGGCCTCCCGAGTCCAAACAAGAAATTCTTCCTGGACCAAACCTTTTGTAGATTAAAGAGGACCTTTCTACCTTTAATTTGGCATATAATTTATATAGCCCAAAAGTTTTTGCTAGAACAAAGTTTCAATTTTAAAAAAATTTTGTCATTGCACTGAAACACTAATGGGCCTCCCGAGTCCAAACAAGAAATTCTTCCTGGACCAAACCTTTTGCAAGTTAAAGAGGACCTTTTTAGCTTTAATTTGACATATATTTTATATAGCCCAAAAGTTTTTGCTAGAACAAAGTATCAATTTTAAAAAAATTTTGTCATTGCACTCAAACACTAATGGGCCTCCCGAGTCCAAACAAGAAATTCTTCCTGGACCAAACCTTTTGCAAGTTAAAGAGGACCTTTTTAGCTTTAATTTGACATAAAATTTATATAGCCCAAAAGTTTTTAGTAGAACAAAGTTTCTTCAATTTCCTCTGTAATTTGACCAAACATTTTGTAATAATATCTTAGTTCTTTTAATGAACTAAGATAATCCATTCTCATTACTTTTACAAAAACATCTGCTCTTACAGATTTTTGCGGTAATATAATATGTTTTTGTAAAAAATAAGCAAATTCAACAGGAGCATTGCTTACATGTTCTCCAGATGAATCAACATGAATACCAATTACGTTAGTCCAAAGGACAATAAATGAACAATACTTATCTAATATAAATACGCATATATCATCGTTGCGATATTCATTCAAATCTTGGCCTTTGTTTATAACCTTAATATCGTTTTCAATTTCATGGTAAATTGAATAAAACATTTTTCGAAATGGACTGTTAAATGCAATTGATTCCATATATTGTTTTTGGTCGTCTTCAAAAAAATTGTATTCTTTTCCACAGGCTTCATCAGTAAAGCCTGTTGAACATTCATGCACTATTTCAAAGCTTCTTTTAAAAGAAGGAGATTTATAAGGTGAAAGCAAAATTAAAAATATATGTTTAAACCATTGTAGGCATTCCTCAATAGTAGTTAAATTAAAGGCAGCTATTAAAGCAGTTTTTAATAAAGGCCTTAATATATGTTTTCTTCCCAATTTTGCATCCAAGTCTTTACAAATAATATGAATGTAGTGACACTTGCACCATTGCAGCACTACGAAATCCGGCTTAGCATTTGGATTAACTTTAATGTTGTTCAGATATGCTGCACAAGCTTTTAGGTATTCTAATAAAGTTTGGTTGTTAAAACTTTTCAACATCGCACCGTATAATGCAGCACTTACATCTGTGCATACTCTTTTACAAAAAGACCATTTAAATTGATATTTAACTTTATTCTCTTTCAAATAAAGTTTCAATGAATCTAAAAACGCACATATTGCATCACGGGTGTGTCGCGATAAAATCGCTTCAGCAATGGGTATTACCTTTTTTAACTTACAATTGCGAATTACAATTTTGTAAGTCAAAATTCTTTTTTCAGCACATTCTAGCTGCTTTACACTTTCGCCTGAAGCATCCAAGTGCAATGTAAATTTACAGTCTTCAAGGATTTCTTTATTACTTGAGATTGTCTCAAATGTAAATTTTTCCCATGTATAAACTGTAAATGGCGAAGCAACTAAGTGTATATAACTTTTATATGGTCCTCTCTTCATTAAAACAAGAGAGTACAATGGATCTGAATGATAATAAAAATCAAAATTTCCTTCAGATTTACATTTTCTCAATGTTTCTAAATTATGAATGCCTTGAAAATTACCTTTTTCAGCAATATCATCAGCCGCATTCAAAATTTGTTCTTTTCTGAATAAATATGCATTTCCCCTTTTGAGTTTGTTTTTAAAAACATACCTCTTCACACCTCTTATTTGTCCAACATGCATTTCGTTCTCAGCATGTTGAATTTCCTTCGTTCTATAAACTGAAACTCTTCCATTGCAGTTTATTTCGAAACGAAAAGTGGTGCAATCATTAAATCTGCAATATGCATATATTAAAGTATTATCTTTGGTTTCTTTAAAGCAGTAAAAGCATAAAATGCAAACATTATTATGTTTTAAATATTCTTCTCGAACTATATCTTCCAGAAACTTCTTTTTAGTGACTTTTGTATCATTTAAATCCCTAAGAAGACTTATATTAATTGAAAAAGAGCAATCTAAAATATTTCTTCTAAATGTTCTTTTAGGCTTTGAAGATTTTGACTCTCCTCTTAAAACAATTCTATTGCACTTTTCATCAGGATTACATTCTTTTCTGTATTTCAAAAATTTTGACACATACAATGAGTCATCAGATATTTCAAAAGGACCCAAAGTTTTATTGCATTTACTGCCCATTACCTTCGATTTCTTGTTAGAAACATCAAAAGCTTCACAGTTTTGCTTACAAACTTGGCCTTTATCATTATTTATAAATTGAAATACTTTCTGTAATTCCTTTTTAAATTGTTCAAAGCTGCATTTGAACTCGTTAAATGATTTAATGTGTTCATACAAATCCTCATTGAATTTTCCGCTATATTCACCTGAAATTTCCTTAACAACATTATTTTGAACATTTAACTCATTTAAATTAAGTGTTTTTTCAGTTACAACAGTAGATTTTTCTTTAGATAAAGGTATTAAAACTTTGTTACCATTTTTCAAATCAAATTGAAACTTTGTTCTAGCAAAAACTTTTGGGCTATATAAATTTTATGTCAAATTAAAGCTAAAAAGGTCCTCTTTAACTGGCAAAAGGTTTGGTCCAGGAAGAATTTCTTGTTTGGACTCGGGAGGCCCATTAGTGTTTGAGTGCAATGACAAAATTTTTTTAAAATTGATACTTTGTTCTAGCAAAAACTTTTGGGCTATATAAAATATATGTCAAATTAAAGCTAAAAAGGTCCTCTTTAACTTGCAAAAGGTTTGGTCCAGGAAGAATTTCTTGTTTGGACTCGGGAGGCCCATTAGTGTTTGAGTGCAATGACAAAATTTTTTTAAAATTGATACTTTGTTCTAGCAAAAACTTTTGGGCTATATAAAATATATGTCAAATTAAAGCTAAAAAGGTCCTCTTTAACTTGCAAAAGGTTTGGTCCAGGAAGAATTTCTTGTTTGGACTCGGGAGGCCCATTAGTGTTTCAGTGCAATGACAAAATTTTTTTAAAATTGATACTTTGTTCTAGCAAAAACTTTTGGGCTATATAAAATATATGTCAAATTAAAGCTAAAAAGGTCCTCTTTAACTTGCAAAAGGTTTGGTCCAGGAAGAATTTCTGGTTTGGACTCGGGAGGCCCATTAGTGTTTGAGTGCAATGACAAAATTTTTTTAAAATTGAAACTTTGTTCTAGCAAAAACTTTTGGGCTATATAAAATATATGTCAAATTAAAGCTAAAAAGGTCCTCTTTAACTTGCAAAAGGTTTGGTCCAGGAAGAGTTTCTGGTTTGGACTCGGGAGGCCCATTAGTGTTTGAGTGCCATGACAAAATTTTTTTAAAATTGAAACTTTGTTCTAGCAAAAACTTTTGGGTTATATAAATTATATGCCAAATTAAAGGTAGAAAGGTCCTCTTTAATCTACAAAAGGTTTGGTCCAGGAAGAATTTCTTGTTTGGACTCGGGAGGCCCATTAGTGTTTAAGTACAATTACTAAAATTTTTTTAAAATTGAAACTTTGTTCTAGCAAAAACTTTTGGGTTATATAAATTATATGCCAAATTAAAGGTAGAAAGGTCCTCTTTAATCTACAAAAGGTTTGGTCCAGGAAGAATTTCTTGTTTGGACTCGGGAGGCCCATTAGTGTTTAAATACAATTACTAAAATTTTTTTAAAATTGAAACTTTGTTCTAGCAAAAACTTTTGGGCTATATAAAATATATGTCAAATTAAAGGTAGAAAGGTCCTCTTTAATCTACAAAAGGTTTGGTCCAGGAAGAATTTCTGGTTTGGACTCTAGAGACCTATTTGTGTTGTTTGAAGATTTTAGGTTTGCTGAAATATAAAGAACATTTTGAACCATATAAATATAACTATACTTTCAAGTACAACATAACTTATATAATTGCACGTAATTTATTCTTTAATTATTAATTTTTCATTAATAATAAGGCATTTTTTTACACATCATTTTTCAGTTATGTCGATTTTATATAGTTTGTTAAAATAGTTTGTTATCTCTCCCATGTAAGAAAACAAGAAGAAGAGTGAGAATTTTCAGAAGTTGCCGTATTTTTTGTAGAAAATGTTCTAAAATTCTACATTTTAGACTTGGTAGCACTAGAAATTTGGTCTGCAAAGGCAAAAATACTCAATTTTTGTCTGCACACAGTCTGCAAAGAGAGAATTATGGCGTTACTCTCTTGAAATTGAGCGAAACAGAAAAAGTTTGTTATCTTAGTTTGTTAACTTCACGGAGATCAAACCTTTTATGTTTCACTCAAGGCGAATTCATTATTAGGTGAACTTGACAGCACAGGTGATTATTTTTTGCTTGCCGCGTTTTGTCCAATGAGACTGTCAAATTTGTTTTCTTTTGTTTACAAACATTTTCGCGCCATTTTAATCTGATTTTTTTTGTGTGATTCAGTGAAGTTTCAAAAAGTTTTTGTGAATTTAAAAGTGAAAAACCATTATAATTTGTGATTTAAATTACAAACAGTGATAAAAATTTGTATTAAACGTTTATGTAACATTTTTTCGTAGCTGAACAATCTTAGGCGAATTTCGATTTTGACAATTAGGATATGTTTTACAATAACAAAATACATAGTACTGAATTCGCCTTCCCGCTTGCATTCACCTGTATTAATTCGCCTTGGTTTCACTCAATTTCAAGAGAGCAACGCCATAATTCTCTCTTTGCAGACAAAAATTGAGTGTTTTTGCCTTTGCAGACCAAATTTCTACTGCGACCAAGTCTAAAATGTAGAGTTGTAGAACATTTTCTACCATAAATACGACAACTTCCGAAAATGTTCACTCTTCTTCTTGTTTTCTTACATGGGAGAGATAACAAACCATTTTAACAAACTATATAAAATTGACATAACTGAAAAATGATGTGTGGAAAAATGCCTTATTATTAATGAAAAATTAATAATTAAAGAATAAATTACATGCAATTATATAAGTTATGTTGTACTTGAAAGTAAAGTTTCATTTATATGCTCCGAAACGCTCCTTATATTTCAGCAAACCTAAAATCTTTCAACAACACAAATAGGTCTCTAGAGTCAAAACAAGAAATTCTTCCTGGACCAAACCTTTCGTAGATTAAAGAGAACCTTTTTAGCTTTAATTTGACATATAATTTATATCGCCCAAAAGTTTTTGGTAGAACAAAGTATCAATTTTAAGAAAATTTTGTCATTGCCCTCCAACATTAATGAGCCTCCCGAGTCCAAACAAGAAGTTCTTCCTGAACCAAACCTTTTGTAGATTAAAAACGACCTTTTTAGCTTTAATTTGACATATAATTTATAGTAGTGTTCTGTCCGTTGTGTTGTGAACACGTATTAAGTGTTATCCGTGTTCAGTGTTTCTTTGTTTTTTTTCCTTAATTTTTATTTTGTGTGTTGCTTTTTGTATTGCAAATTAAATAAAACCAAATAAAATAAACAGTTTAAAATCTTTTTAAAAATAAAACAACAAAATACACGGGTGAAAAAAAATAATAATAATAACATAAAACTCTTAAAAATATGCATCTCAACAACAACAATATAAATATAAATACGACTACCAACAACAAATGCAATAAACCATACAATTAACAAATACAAACAATTATACATACATACATGCTGATACCCAATAAACCAGACAGATCAACACACAGAAAAAAATAAAATAAAATAAAATAAAAAATAAATAAAAATAAAAAACACCCACAACAACAATAATAATAAAATAATAATAATAAAAATAATATTAATCAATTTTTTTAATCTAAATAATATAAATAAATGGCCAGATCAGGGCTTTTATGGCCCTTATTTCCATTGTTTCCTATTCGTGCAACATACCTTAAAGAAAAAAATAAAAATAAAAAAAAAAAACAAATAGTTATTTTGCAATGTTGGTGATATGGGGTTAACTGTTGTTGACTGTATAGTATCGAAGGTATATACACTGGATACTATACAGTCGAATGAACAATTAAGTTGACTTCGGCCTCACCAGCACAGCAGAATTAGCATTTGTACATGATCTTTCTATCGCAATGGCGGGAAACTTTACAATAGACTTTTGCAACATACGTGGGCTGAGAACGAACTTCTTCTCCGTCTATGCTCACACGTGTCTCCATCGGCCGGATATTTTCGCCCTATGTGAAACCCAGGTATCTGAGAATGCTGATCCACAGGATTTTCATATACCTGGGTATCAATTCCTATCCCTCTTTAACTTCCATCGGGGCCTTGTAATTTACATTCGCAATGAAGTTGTGTTCCAGGTCACACTTTTTGCACTTCGGGTTTCTATACAGAAGTCCAAGTGCGGGGAGGGATATTACCCTTTCTGGCTTCGATGCCCTCCCCGACTCCATATCGAAGATCCTGGAGAGTTGTCCGAGCAGTGAAATCGTTGTTGCTGGTGATTTCAATGTTCACAACTCATCCTGGCTTCGCCATTCGAGTCATACAACTCCAGAAGGCCAATATGTCGAGTTATTCGCTGCGCACAACCACCTAGCGCAATTAGTGAATGAGCCAACGCATATTCCATGTGTTGAAGGGCACCATTCAAACACACTTGACCTATTCCTGACTTCACACCCTGAAAAGTATGAAGTCAGAGTTAGTGCACCTCTCGGCAATTCGGATCATTGCACCATTTCTGCCTCCTTTTCGATCTCGGGACTTCATAACGTTTCAAAATCAGCTACGAAACGTTCAATATTTATTTACGAAAAGGCGCGTTGGGCTGAGCTCAACCAATTTTATGAGCATTTTAATTGGAAACTTTGTTTTCTAGATAACGACATAAATGCTTCAGCAAAAATGGTAGAGAATATGATATTGCTAGGGATGAAAACATTCATTCAGTGTGGCATGGTGCACTATTGGCAAAACTTACTGCTTTTGGTGTCGGTGATGACTTCTCTCGGTTTATATCGAGCTTTCTCAGAGGCCGCTCTATACGAGTTGTTATAGATGGGGTCTCATCAAACGAGTTCAAGATTAAATCAGGGGTACCGCAAGGCTCCGTTCTTGTTCCTACCCTATTTCTTATTTTCCTCAACGACCTTCTCTACCAAACTTCCAACCCTATCCACTCTTTCGCGGATGACAGCAGCATTTGTCACTCGTACTCTTTTAGTTATAGGCCCAGCCTATCAGAGATCGCTGCCAAGAGACTAAATATGAATGATTCACTGAATAGTGATCTTCTATTGGTCTCTGAATGGGGTCGTAAAAACAGGGTCGCCTTTAATGCTCGTAAGACCCAGTGTTGCTTATTGACGCACAAACAAACGACCGCAAATGCTGCTTCATCTGTACTAATGGATGGTATAAATATTGAAGAATCGGATGCTCTTGATGTTCTTGGAGTGAAGATACAGTGTGACGTTCGCTGGAATGAACACATTTTTCATATCTCTAAAGAAGCATTCAAGTGCCTCGGTTTTTTGAAACGGTGTAAGATGTACTTCACTCCATCCGACCTCCTTACTATTTATACCACCTACATCCGACCGAAAATGGAATACAACTCTCATGTTTGGGCCGGTGCCTCAAAGTCTGTTTTGGGGTTACTCGACCGTGTGCAGGAGAGGGCGAAGAAGCTCATCGGTGACAGTAGGGTATCCAACTCTATTGACTCACTGGAGCATCGACGCAGTGTGGGATGCGTTACTCTGTTCTATCGATACTACAATGGATTTTGCTCTGACGAAATTAGGGATCTTGTTCCCGAAACGCGCACATTTTTACGTAGCACGCGTTCATCGTCTAGAGCTCACCCATTTGTGGTCGATTGCCCGGGGAATCGTACTACGCATTACAGAGAGAATTCGTTTTTCAGCCGCACGCTTCGTCTGTGGAACAAGTTGCCTGCAGAAGTGTTTCCTGTCCGTTATAACGTTGGAAAGTTCAAGTCAAATGTTCACAAACACTACTCCCGCTTTCCCCCTCCTCACAACCTATTTTCCTATAGCCCAAACGTTTTTTGTAGAGCAAAGTTTCACTTTAAAAAAAATTTAAGTAATTGTACCCCAACACTAATGGGCCTCCCGAGTCCAAACCACAAAGTCTTCCTGAATCAAGCCTTTTAAAGAAGACCTTTTCAGCTTTAATTTGACACATAATTTATATCGCCAAAAAGTATTTGGCGATATAAATTTTGCACTCAAACACTAATGGGCCTCCCGAGTCCAAACAAGAAATTCTTCCTAGACCAAACCTTTTGTAGATTAAAGAAGACCTTCTTAGCTTTAATTTGACATATAAATTATATAGCCCAAGAGTTTCTGGTAGAACAAAGTTTTAATTAAAAAAAAAATTTAAGTAATTGTACTCAATTATGTTGTACTCAATTGTGTTCTTATGTTCTAATGATGTAAATAATATGTTATATATTAACCGGTAACCGAATTTTCGAATACCTTTTGGTTGTAACATAATAAAAAAACATTTGCGTACAATAAACATTTCTTCGCTTTTATATTTTAGTGAGAAATTTTAATGAATAAAGTTAAAAAATGTATTAATAAAACCAAATTGAGCAGATTTTTTAAGGCGAATGAGATGTACTTTTTTCATTACGAGTAAAGGAACTTGAATAACTTTACTATTACTTTTTCGTACATCACTTTTGTGTGTGTAATTTTTTGTCATTCAAAAATACAAATTTATCAAAATTGAAATATGAATGAAAGAAGTACATACATACAAACGTCCGTTCATATGAATTTGGACACATTTTTCAATTTGTTTTTCAGTTTTAAATAAAGTTTTTTATTTAAAAATTTTTTTTCATAAATATGTATGTACATATGAACATATCTACACACACATGCATGTTCACACTTACATATATATGACCAAATAGGATTTTGTCCCGAAAAATTATATTGGGGACAAAAATCAATAAGAGGAATTATGACAAAAAGTAGGTTTAAAGATGGGCAGACGGTTTATTAAAATTCCAGTATTTGATACTGAGTTAATATCAGTATAATAAACAAATATTGGTTTTTGAATAATACTTTAGGGAATTTTGCTTAATAGCGATAAGTAAACGTTTAGTAGTTTTTTTTTTTGAATAAGGCCGTAATACTTTACATAAAAAATTTTCTTGGGAAATTTATGCACAAGTTTTAAATAAAAATGTTCTCATTAAAATTTGTTTCAGTAGTTTTAGTGGTAACTTGCATTCATACATCTGGCAGCTATGTAGCATAGTGATACCAAATTTGCAATTAGTACTAAATAGAAGTTCGTGCACAAGGCAGCTTTAATAGGTAGTGGCAGAATTACAATAAATACAACACCAACAAACATCAACATGTATTTTATTGGTAGAATTTACGAATAGTTGTCAAAAGTTTGTTTGAAAAAGCAAGAAAGTCTATGTGGTTTTGGAAAATTTACGCAAAGGAAACGAAAAACAGCTGTGCTTATACCACTACCATATTAAAATTGCCTTGGTTTTTGCTTTTTTATTTATTACCGTTACCTAGTAACGGGAAATTATTATTCAAATTATAAAGAACACTGCAATATTTTGAAAATATTATTGATTATTTTTATTCAATGTCTTCATTAAAAAATTCTTTTAAAACCTAATCCGCTAAAGATCTTGAAACTTGACTGCACCTAAAAATCAATATAATAATTCCATGGAAGATTCTTCGGAAAAGTCAATTAATTTAAATGAGTTTTTGGAATTTTTAAATTTATCGTGCCATGTGAACGACATGATTTCTCAGAACGATGATGAATTTCAAAAGCAACAACACACTGAAGGAAACGAAAATTCTGGTGCCGCGGCAGTAGGCACGAAAAGTGAAAGTCGTAAAAAAAATTACGGGGTTCACAGTCCAATTAATTTTCAAAAGTTATCACAAAATAAATTAGTTAACGATCTATATGGTTTCAATATCAAGGAACGTTCAGCAGCTGAGACGGTAAAAAACAATAACGCTATTAGAGATTGCCTTGTTGCCACACAACGTAATTTACTGCCGAGTTCGAAAACACGAAAATCTATTAGTAAGGAAGGTTTGCATGTAAAGTTAAACGAACAATTGGATTATGTTTTAAATGAGGGTATTTTGGATGCAGTTTTACCACTGTTTTGTCCAGTACCAGTGTCTTCAAACTATATTTTATGTTTGAAACCTAAGCATCGAGAAACAAAAGATTCAAAATTAACAGCTGAAACTGCCCCTACTACAGCTTTGCCAGGTGGGGATCCAAATGAACTTGATGTAAATCTAATTGATAAGGACTCCAGCTTAAAGGTTAAACGTGGTTCAAGTGCTACACATCTTCAAGCAACAACTTCAACCATTGGAGCAAGAAAAGAGTAAGTGCTAAGATTTTTAATCGAATGTTATCTGATGTCAGCAATATATTTTACTCAAGTCCCGAAGTTGTAATACATGTTTGCGACGAAGTCAAAAATACTTCCAAGGATTTTATGTGCCCCCAAAGTTTGCTTGTCAGTAAGATGGGTTATTTTGCCGACGTAACTGCTGGCCAAAAACTAGAAGAAATAGATATATCCGTTCATTGTGATATACAAATATTTGAATGGCTAATGAAATGGGTAAAAGCAGAACATTGTCATGCTAGCAACAACAATACCAATGTAAATCTAAGTACAGACAGCCAATCCCATTTGAATCTCAACAATGTAGTTCCTATTTTAGTTTCAGCCTGCTTTTTACAGGTATGTATTAAGAAACAAAATTAATTATCCAATATAATTTTTTTAAAATAAATTTTTTACTAATCAAAAAATTATAAACAGCAAGTTTGCCATGTTTCCCACCTTGTTTTTTATGTTTTGACAGGTATTATTAAAGCGTCTTTTTTTTAATTCTCAATAATTTATTTAGATAGTTGAATGCTGTAATTAGGTGTGTTCCACGTGAATAACGAACTAGTCCAAAGTAATCCAAAAGCGTTCCACGTAACAATTTTTATGCAATTTTGAAAGAAAATGAGAAAGCAATTATTTCATTTCCTGTACAAATTAGCCCGAACTTTTTCTTTGGGTAAGTTCGGACTAGAATTAAATAATCAGCATTATTATGTTTACATACATATAAAACTGGAAATGTAATCAGAAAATTTGCAAATTGGAAAAAGGTTTTGTTTAAAAGTTAGTTAAAAGCAAAATGGAAGGTTGCCCAAACTAAAAATAACATTGTCAAGTAGTAAACAGAAAATGTAATTGTTAGTGCCAGTTTACACACATCAAGTTTGAATCGTCAAGTCTTAAGTTTTGGAGAACGGGGAGAAGGGAGTGGAAAGGGTGCATACTTGACGGTACCGTCAAGTTTAAAATGGAATGTCAAAACATATGAAAACTTTAAGGCAAAAAAACTTAAACTTGACAACAGAAAACTTTTGTGTGTGAACGTAAATGCAAGGTCAAAAGAAAATTGAAGCAGAATTGATATATATATGTATATATATATATATATATATATATATATATATATATATATATATATATATATATATATATATATATATATATATATATATATATATATATATATATATATATATATATATATATATATATATATATATATATATATATATATATATATATATATATATATATATATACTAGCTGACCAGGCAAACGTTGTTTTGCCTTCAAATTTTAGTTACATGATAGGAATCACTTTAAATTTGCCAGTGCAAGCCGTATATTGACAACTGCAAATGCTTAAAATGGAATCTGATACCTTTCGAAACCATTAGGACTCATGGTATCAAAACGTCCTCACCTTTAAACTATCTATATATCTATACAAAGACATAGTTGGTCTATACTTCATAATATTATGTTTACCGATGTGACTTTAACTAATTCTAGCGAGTTGAAAAACTCGGTTGTAGAGTTGACGACCTTATCTTGGGAAGTAAAGAGAGCCACCAACTTCTACATCATCTATTCGGAAGCAGTTCAACTTTGAATCCGAAAATTCAAATAGACAACAGCACGTTGGGTCAACTAAACATGATTTTTGTAAAATGTTTGAGAGAACATTTCTGATGAGCTCATATTTTGATTCGGTAAAATAACAGAAAGGGACTGATAATCGATTGCCAGCGTATTCATGGAATAGATGGCGATATTTCAAGATGTGATTGTGTTTATTTTCACAAACTATCAGTGCGATATGAATAATGATAACATGAAATTACTTTTTTATTAACTTCAGTATTTTTGGTCGCTCAACATCAATTTTTAACAAAGTATCAAACAGAAACTCAGTCAATAGCAGAATACATTGCTGTTTTGAGAACCGATATCGGCGATTGCGAGTTCGTTTGTCCATGTAAAAAATCAATTGCTGATATTTTTCTGCGTGGAGGGATAAAAGATGATAACATAAGAGACCAGTTGCTTCAGTCTCAACAACAAATGTCTGATTTTTCTGATATTGTAGCAAAAGCGCTTGCGTTGGAAGCTGCTAAAAGCGACTTTAAACAACTTGCCAGTAAAGCAAGTGTAATGCCATCTGCTGATATCAATAAGGTTGATACCAGAAGAACAATTACTATGAAAAACAATCAGATAAAGCTCAAGCAGAAGAAAGGTGAACATAAGAAGGTTGATTTTAAGGCAATAGGTTTAGATGCTCTATATCTGAGGTGTGGGAAAAACAACCATTACGCAAAAGACTGCAAAAGTAACAAAAACAGCTTAAATTGTGCAGAATGTAAAAGAACAGGCCACGTGATCAAGGTTTGCATAAAGGCACGAATGAAAGACAAACAAAATTTTTCAAATCAAGTTGACTACGTACATCAGTACGGCGTTCTAAACATAGTCAATATTAACCAAAGCAGGTCTGAGAATGACGACAAAATTTTCTCAACTGTTTACGTGCAAGGGAAGCCTGTACGATTTGAAATCGATACTGGATCAAAGTATAATTTTCTACCGAGGGATCAATTTGCAAAGCTCAAGATCGACGTGCCTTTGACACCCTCAAAACTTGTATTTAGATCGTACACTCAAGATGTCTTTTCACCAGATGGGAAAGTTGAAGTTAAAGCAGAATATAATGGTAAGTTAATCGTTGATGAAATATATATTGTGCCGGAAGAGTTTACAGCCCTGTTGGGTCGCAATTGGATTAGATAATTACAATTAAACATGAACTGGAATGAAATCAGCAGCATTAGAAACGCAAACGAAGACAACATTACTGGCGAAACCAGTTCAATAATGAAAGAATTTAGCGATATTTTTCAACCTAAAATAGGGTGCGTTACCCAACACACAATATGTTTACAGCTTCGAGAAAATGTAAAGCCTATTTATAATAGGGAACGAGAGTTACCGTATGCTTTAATTGGGAAAGTTAATAACGAGTTGGATGAACTAGAAGATGCGGGCATAATAACAAAGACTTTAGTTAGTGACTGGGGATCACCTCTTGTCGTAATACCTAAGGTCGATGGGGGTATACGATTATGTGTGGACTATAAGATAGGGGTAAATGAACGTCTTGTGGATGCCCAATAAGGAAAATAGAAGACATATTTAACAGTTTGCGTAACACACGGTATTTTTGCACATTAGATTTATACAAAGCGTATATGCATATACCTGTTGATGATGAATCCAGCA
Source organism: Thecocarcelia acutangulata (assembly GCA_914767995.1). NCBI lineage: Eukaryota > Metazoa > Arthropoda > Insecta > Diptera > Tachinidae > Thecocarcelia > Thecocarcelia acutangulata. The sequence continues at coordinate 67,154,676 of OU612096.1, read as the reverse complement.
AAATTCAAACAATATCCACACACCGTGGAACATACAAAGTTAACCGGCTATCTTTTGGAATTAAAACAGCACTATCCGAGTTTAATAGAATAATTAATCAAATATTAAGGGAAGTTCCTAAAACAGAGTCCTATTTTAATGATATTTTGGTGCACGGGGAAACATATATAGAATGTCGGGATAATTTGATTAAGTGCTTGCAACAATTACAATTACATGATTTACACCTGAATAAGGATAAATGTCGATTTTTCAGAAATGAAATAGAATTTCTAGGGCACACCATCAAATATAATACTATTTCAAAATCTTCAAGTAAGATATCAGCAATCACAAAGATGCCAAAGCCGCAATCAACAGACGATGTCAGACGTTTCCCGGTTCATTCCGAATTGTTCTGAAATTACAGCACCACTAAGGGAGCTTATAGGCAAAAACCAAAAATTTGCATGGTCCACTCAATGTACGGTGGCTTTCAACCGGTTAAGAAGAGAAATAGCGGGGGCGGCCTACTTGTGCCATACGACCCTCAACATGAAATACAATTGGCATGTGATGCAAGTCCAAACGGTATTGCGGGAGTTTTGTCTCACATAATCAACGGAGAAGTGCGACCGATTTCATTTGCTTCTCGCTCGCTTACAAAAACTGAGCAGAATTACTCCCAAATTGAGCGCGAAGCATTGGCAATTGTTTTTTCGGTTGACCATTTTTACCAATATCTATACGGAAGATCTTTTTTACTACTTACAGACAATCAACCTTTAGTACGAATTTTTCATGAGAAAGCAAAAGAGAGATATGCCGCGTTTTTATCAGGTTTCGACTACAAAGTTATATTCAGAAGGGGTGCTGAAAATTTAAACGCCGACTGTCTATCACGAGCTGCCGTCAACACAGATTCATTAACCTATACATCGATTAACAACAAAGTAAATCAATTATGTGAATGCTCCATACATCAGATTTCGACACCTGGACTTACTTACAGGGTTTTACAAAAAGAAACTAAAAATGATCCAGAGCTTTCTAAACTTATAACTCAGTTACAAAACAATCGAGTAGAAGAAACTGACTTTACTCTAAATAATGGTATCGTATTCAGGGCTCATCGAGTCGTTATACCTTTGACACTACAACACGCTGTTTTAAATGAGCTTCATCAGACACACTGTGGCATATCGAAAATGAAGCAATTGGCAAGAAGATATGTGTATTGGAAATCTATTGATAGGGATATCGAGAAACTGGTTAAAGAGTGCGTATCATGTAGCACTGTTAAAGCTAATCCGCCCAAAGAAAAATTACACACGTGGGAAGAGCCACAGCAAAATTGGCAACGAATACACATCGACTACGTCGGTATTTTTCAGGGCTTTTATTTTTTGGTTATAATAGATGCCAAATCCAAGTGGGCCGAAATTGGTATAAAACCTTATGCACCGGCAACACATTCAACTATAGAGATGTTATCAGATTTGTTTACACGACATGGTTATCCTGACGTGATCGTTTCTGACAACGCCAGTATATTTACGGGCGAAGAGTTTCGAACATTTTGTGCCGATCGTGGTATTTTTCAGAAGTTTATCGCGCCAGGGCACCCTGCTACGAATGGCTTAGCAGAACGTACCGTTCAAACACTTAAACAACGCTTAAAATCCATGATAGATGATAAACGTTCTATACATGCAAAAGTAAGAGAAATACTTTTTCGTTATCGTGAAACACCACTTGCCAACGGGAAAACTCCTTCTGAACAATATTTAAATAGACAGATAAGAATTCAATTAGATGCATTGAAGCCTCCATTAAAAATAACAAGTGGTCCGCCTGACTACAGCCAGGCAATTAAGTGTAGGAGAAAGGGTACTCGCTCGGTACTATGTAAATAACAAAAATCTTTGGAAGTTGGGGCTAATTCAAAAGAAGTTTGGACATTTACATTATCTAGTTAAGCTAGATAATGGTCACGTTTTTAAGCGACATGTAAATCAACTTAGGCCAACAGCAATTACACAAAAATCGCAACGAAATGACTTGAAACAACAGGATCTAATTCCAATAACACCTACGATCGGTTTACGAGACTTAATGGAGTTCCCAACAAATGGAAACCTCACAGAAGTAGCTGATGATGTATGCAGCCGAAGCAGCCAAGAGCCAGAGACAGCAAGTCAACAATCACCTCGAAGAACTCCCAGAAGACGTCGTCCACCAGCTTACCTTAACGATTATGTGGCTGACTTCAGCACCTATCAAATAAGTGAGGGAGAACTATTATAACTTGGCAACATTGTTTTTTCACCTTTTTGACTTTTCTTTTTACTGATGTTCTGAGTATACATTCTAACGTGAAAAGCACGTTTTATATAATATAGTAATTTTTTGGTTTTGAAGAATAAACCACTGAATTGTAAGAATAAGGTTATTGCGCTTTTATTTTGCAAAAACCCTGCCACAATAAATTACAATATATCCAAAAATTTAAAACACATGGCTTTTAATTATTCCAAACCTCATAAGGTGTTATGTTATCCAGAAATTTTGTAGACGAACAGGTTTTAATATAAACACTCGTATTAATGGCTTCAGCTCATAAAGCTTTTGGTAACCCTGACTCCTCTAGTATACATCTGGTCATTTCTATTAAAGTTCTGTTAGCCCTCTCAAACGCTCCATTCTGCTGAGGTATGTAACTGACAGTAGTTTCATGAACTATCCCACGACTTTTTAAAAACATCAAAATTAGAATTTACATCTTCTCTGCGACTTCTAAGTCGCTTAAGTTTACACTCAGTCTGTTTTTCAGCCATATCAATATACTCTTTAAATGCATCAAAAGCATCGGATTTACTTTTCAAAATGTAAACCGTAATGTATCTAGAGTAATCATCAATAAATTTGATAAAATATAAACCAGCACTATAAGACTTTACCCTCATAGGCCCGCAAATGTCTGTATGTACCAAATCTAGCAAATTCTTCGAAACCACATTCCCAATTGGCTTAGCTGGCTTTTTGCACAATGAACAAGTAATACAATTAAATTCGTTTATATTACCTTGTATTCCCCGAACCATGCCGTTTCTTTCTATGCCAAAGTGTGTTATCTAATTTTTCCGCTCTATTAAAAAAATGTTTACTTAATTTTGACTTCACTCTATAAATTCCGTTGAAACTTCTTGTTTTTAACTGAAATTTATCTTTCTTGTAAATGTATACTTCATTGTTTAGAAATTTCACAATATGGCCCTTCTCCGCCATATTACTACTTGACAAAAAATTAGATTTCATATTTGGAATATACAACATCTTTTAGACAATAGGTTTTCTTGTTAAATTTTACTTTGAATCTTCTACACTACATTTATCACCAGAAGCCAGCACTACTTCACTATTATAATCTTTCATACCCGAAAACAAAGGTTTTCTGGGCAAACATGAGAAGATTCTCCACTATCCAACAACCATTCATCAGCATAATCTTCATCAATGCAGGAATCGAGAATTGTCGTAGAATTATTTTGATTATTACGTGTTCTGTTTTTAACTTGACATTGCGCACGTATATGCCCCTTTTTACCACACCCGTAACACGTTACGTTCTAGAATTTATTTGCGTTTTTTGAACTTGAATTCGATTATAAGTAGTTGATCTCTACTTTCACGACCATTCTCACACCTTCGTTGTTCTTCTTCGAGGACTTTATTTTTCAATTGCTTTAAGCTTGGTAATGAATCACGACTTTCAATCGCAGTAACAAAATTCTCCAATTCAGACAGCAAACTGCATAACAAAAATATAGAAAGTAACTCATCTGGAATACGAATTTCAGCCTCTTTCAATTCATCAGCAATAGAATAAAATTGATTTATTTGCACAGAATATTTTTCATTTGACACAAATTTAAAACGCACAAACTTCTTAAATAGGTGAACTTTTCTTGCAGGATCCTTTGCGCTGTATGTATTTTCTAACTTACACCATGCTTCTTTTCCAGTTTCGCAACCCTTAAGATCAATAAGTTCAATTGTTCTCACCGCGGATTCGCTAATATCATTGACCATGATGCGAATTATGCGAAGATAATTTTTTAATTTGAGTTCGACATCTTATCTTTATTCACCAGCTATATATATTTAAACTAACACAGGATACACAGCTTTTATTTGAATTTCCAGCAATCCTGGTACCATAACGAATGCTAAAATATAAAGGTCATATCCAAAAAAATTCTTACTTGAGTTTTAACGTGTACGTTAGTTACCAAACACATTAACACTACCATACATTTGTTAAAAAAGTCTATGCAAAATCAGTACGTTAACTATTAACGGCCGTATGCAAAAAACTTAACAAGGCCTTGGTAAGCAATTGTTAGGAAAATTTTCCTAACGTTGTATCCAAAAACAATTATTTGCTTACCATACGTGTAAAGTTGAAATACGATACTTTAACTCTACGTTAAAATGACATTTAATTTCTTGATATTGATTTTTCCTAAAATTACCAACTTCGCGAAAAATGCTAACAAAAGCAATATATTATGGTTGCTAGATAAATAAATTAAAACGTTACATTTCGTATGAATTGAAAATATTAATTTTGAAAGCGAAACATAAATGAAAAATATGTTAGTGATGCACTTTCAATCGAACGAATACAACTAAAAACGTTATTCGAATAATAAAAATATTTGTAGTATAAGAAATCCTATTAATTTTTCTAAATTTCATTTATACACTAAATATATTTTTTGAAAAGGTAAATCCAGGAAATAATTGTCAAAAAAGTGTTAATAATAATGTAATGTCATAATAATAAGTTTTTATTTTTTTTTAATTTGTTTTTCAGTCTTCGAATATTAGTTTTCATACATCACTATTCAAGAAATTATAACTGAACATAACGGCATTGCCAGAATAAAACAACTAAATTCCTTACTATATTTAAAAGTTAACATACTGTTTGTCATTTTAACGTACAGGTAAAGTGTGTCCATTTCAACTTTAAAATATTTAAAGTTAACGTTAGCTTCCCAAACAGATGGTAAGCTAACAATTGTTTTTGCATATAACGTTAGGAAATTTTTCTTAACAATTGCTTACCAAGCTTTGTTAAGTTTTTTCTGCATACGGCCGTAAAACTTTGTATTTTATATGTTGTATCTTTATAAAGTTTATTTAGTAGAGCTGCAAAACAATCGATAGTACTATTGATAGTTTTATTTTTAGCTAACTATCGATTGTTTTGTTCAAAAGTGATACTATCGAAAAATTTTGGCCGTATATACGAAGCCGGTTACATGTAGCAGGCATAAAGTTTCTGGCTACTTATTCAGTCAGGTTCTTAGCCGCCTTTAAATTTTTATAGCTGTAGCCTAATTTACAAATGAAAATATATTATATAAATCATATTATATATCAAAGTAAAGTGTATTATATCATTTATTATTATTATCTCAAATAATAAAAAAAAGAGTTTTTTTTATATAAATAATGTTAGTTAAACATGGCAACTTAAACAACTTTGCTCTCTTTGCATACAGGTGACGCTGCAGCTCAAAGTGCTTAGCAAAAATAAAAAGAAAAGTATTTAAAAGTTATATTTTTTTATCATAGAATAGAAATACGTAAAGATTTTGTACATACTTATATAAATATGTGTGTATCTATGTTTACTAACTTCCACTTGAGTTACAGATTCATAGCCAAAAGTAGCGCTTAACGATAGTTTTTTTTTAACTATCGAAAATATCGCCGGGGATGACTATCGATAATTTTGCAGCTCTATTATTTAGCTAAGATTTATTACGAAGTGACAAAATAGAAAATCATACAAGTACAATAAAGTTAACGCCTACTTCGGTGTAGAATTTATATTGATCCACAGGTATGTTAATGGTAAAGTATTTCTAAAACTTAGCAAACCTAATCATCTTGATTCATTGTGAAAGATTCAACACAATGAGGGTTTTTATAAAAACTAATTTTTTTTTTTAAAATTAAGTTTTAATATTTTGGCTCCTTTGTTTTGCTTTAATGTATTTTTACTTACTATAGATTCGCCATTTTCTCCGATAAGATCGTCTTCAAGCACTCAAGATCACTTTGTAGAAAAGCATTTATGCATCCAGGCTTTTCTTCACCATAAAATGCTCCAATTATAAATACAGATTTAATACACCGTTATGATAACGATGATAGAACGGCTGAGGCCCAAGGTTAGGTTAGGTTAGGTTGTTCAGGCCGCCAGTTTCATGAAACCAGCCCACTTGGGTCCTTTTGGTCCCGTTGTGTTGCCTGAGGGAGAAGTGCAGCCCACGAGACTTACACTTCCCCTGACGGTTCAGATTCAAACCGACCCGAAAGCCGGATAAAGGAATCCAGTCCGTTCACTCGGCATTCCGATATATCTGCTAACCCGTGCAGTATGGGTCCGCCTAAATACAGCGCTCTCATAGAACTGAGAGCCGGGCATCGACAGAGGAAATGCTCAACACTTTCCTCCTCGTCCTCATCCCCGCAACTTCTTCAGAAATCATTAAATGGAAGATTTAACCTCCTAGCATGCGTCCCTATGAGACAATGTCCTGTCAGAACTGCCACCAAGGTACGCAACCTTTGACGGGGAAAACCCTTTAAGACCGCAGTTCTACTACGATCATACGCAGGCCATGTCAGCCTTGCTACTCGGCAGGTGACCTCACCAGACCATCTGTCCTGCGCAGTCCCTACAGGTTGACGCTGCACTTGGTTTTTACAGCTGTTAAGCGGGACTCCAACCATCGTATCAATGTCCCCTCTCTGTAGACGAGCTCCGGCTTTCGCCAGCTCATCCGCCACAATATTTCCGGGCGCTCCACTGTGCCCCGGTACCCAGAAAAGCTCCAGGCTCGATTGTCTCGCTATCTCATTAAGAGATATCCGGGATATCTGAACCAACCTGGACGTCATATAGACACCCACAAGCGCATTTAACGCAGCCTTACTATCAGTACAGATTCGGATATTCACCCCGTATACCCTAAAGTACCTCAACCAGTTAGCTGCTCTCAAAATAGCTGTAATTTCAGCCTGCATTACGCTACACTCATCGTATAGCTTAAAACTGATCCTCCTCTGATACTGGGGCATAAAGATACCACCACCAACTCCCTTGTCCGACTTGGATCCATCTGTGAAAATTTCAAGCACGTCCTCTTGGCGACCCATTTGGTTCGCTGCCGAGGCCGTCCTTGATGAGATCACGTCAAATCTCTTGGCGGGCATTAGAGCTGGTGCACAGTAATCAATATACTCTGGGAGGTCCGTTATACTTTCTATTATCGAAGCGTGACCTTCTGTCGCTTCTTTCCACATCTCACTGGCTTTTAGCCTAATTGCCGAGCACATGGCTGGCTACTTCCTTCGCCATGAGATCAGCTGGCAGCCAATGCATCATCGTAATTAGTGCTTTAGTTGGCGTAGTACAAGAAGCACCAGTTACCATCAAAGCAGATGACCGCAGTATCCTTTCTATGAATCTGCAATAGGTGGTTTTCTCTAAACCCGTCCACCAAACAAGCGCCCCATACATTAATATGGGCTTTATTACCATGTTAAATAGCCAGCAAAAATTCCAAGGATTTATACCCCAGGTCTTTCCAATGTCCTTACGACACAGGTACAAGGCAACAGCCGCCTTGTCCGATCTAAATTGGACATTCTTCTTCCAAGACAGTTTTGAATCAAGATAGATTCCCAGGTATTTGGCACTATCTGCCAAACTAAGCTCAACGCCCTTTAGGGTTGGCAGATCGAAAGGAGGAGTCTTGTATTTTCGGGTGAAAAGTACAAGCTCCACTTTTTGTGGATTCACACTGAGACCACTATGGGTGCTCCACCCATCTATGATCCTCAGTGCGGAATTCAAACACTGTGGGAGGGTGTCCGGATATTTACCCGACACCGCCACAGCAATATCATCGGCATATGCCACAGTCTTGAAACGCATGGAGTCTAACTTCACCAGTAATGAGTTTAGGGCAAGATTCCATAGGAAGGGAGATAAAACTCCCCCCTGCGGAGTTCCCCTGTTTGCCACTCTGCATATGGTGGCCCGTCCCATACTAGATGTTATGACCCTTTCAGTCAGTAGACTCCATATGAGACTTATAATCGGCTGACGAATGTTCAGCCTTTCCAAAGCCATAGTAATGACTTTTGGAGCAACATTATTAAAGGCTCCCTCTATGTCAAGGAAGGCCACCAATGTATACTCCCCTTGCTCTAGAGAATTGTCTATATATCCCACGAGCGAATGCAACGCAGTCTCAACGGATTTTCCCTTAGTATAGGCATGTTGAGATGCAGATAAACGGCACGGATTTATTGACATTCTAAGATGTAGATCAACCATCCGCTCCAACGTCTTTAGGAAAAAGGATGTCAGGCTTATGAGCCTGTAATCCTTCGGAGTTGTGTGTGAAGTCTTTCCACCTTTAGGAATAAAGACCACTACACATCTACGCCATGTTTTCGGTATAAAGGACCATTTAAGACAGGCCGTAATAATCCGGATCAACCATGACATGATCAGTTCCGCATTATTTTGCAAATCTGCTGCCAAAGCTCTTCAATGACCAAAGGATCCGGTTCCTATCGACAGAGAAACAGATTTCCCCTTGTCTGTTTCGTTCATCGGTCATACAGCAAGGAAAATGCGTATACATGAGTACCTCAAGGGTCTCCTGGCCGCTGGTTGTCCAATTATCACATTATTTCTTTATGAAACCTGGTATGGACTGCGTGGTCGATATGATTTTGCGAACCCTACTAATCTCAGAGGCTCCTTCTACACCACTGCAGAAAGACCTCCAAGACCTCAACGTTGCATTTCTTATCATATTTTTAAATCTGTTTACGGAAGCTTTGTACTGCGACCAGTCTCCCAGTCTTTTTGCCCCATTGAAAAGTCGAGCTCTCGCTATCACTAAGTTCCACCATGGTGGTTTACTCTTACCTCGGCACACACTAGGTCTGCACGATTCCGAGATAGCTGTATCAAAAGACTTAGTTAGCAAGTCTACAGCTCTCTCAATACCCTCACAACCACTTATAGTAGGAAAACCGAAAGAAGGTTCGAGAGGATTCTACCCTGTTCCTCCCAATTCGACCTCTTCCTATTTCTTCTTGGGACTAACCCTATTTCCTGAATTCTTATTTCAAACTCAATATACCTGTGATCAGAGAATGAACAGTCATTCGACACCTTCCATCCTTTGATCATATCAGCATGCCTAGTACCTATCAGCATGCCATACCTAGTACGTAATATCCAGAACCTTTCTTCTATTTATCACAACAAAAGTAGGTTCCGACCCAACGTTCACAACGTCTAAATTTCCGCATAATATGAATTCAAAAATCAACTCATCTCTTGCACTTGTAACGGAGCTACCCCACACCATGTGATGTGCGTTGGCATCTGCTCCTATTATTACTGGCAGGTTTCTCTCTCCAGCCATCCAAACAACTTCTCGAACTTTAGTTGGTGGTGGTTCGCTCTCATATGCCATATAACTTGAGACAAGCAGGCAGGTGCCCACATTTGTCTCCCAGGCTACCGTCACCGTATCTTCATCACTGAAATCAGACAGGATAAGGTATTCAAATGGCTCCTCGCTACTATACAGGATCTAATCCTTCCTTGACCCACATGTAGTAGCTAGTAGCCTTCCTTTCTTAGTCCACAAACCCTGCCCTTGCATAGCCAGCCTTCACAATTTTCCCCCGCATTACCCACGATTGTGACGTCGACGTCCTCTTGGTCATCCTGATCAGAGTATACCCAGTATACTCGGAGAAAGACTGCATCGAAACAGAAATACATTTTCCCCTTTCTAACGCGGAGTGGCGCCAGTGGCTCCCGAGTCAGTTGTGAAGGAGATTTACGTCAGCACCTGCCTTGCGGCCTTATCTGATGATGGACCAGTTCCACGGAGTGAATTATTCACGATTCACCAGCGCCCCCTTGTGGCTTGCTAGAAATTTATGCCATATGAGCAACTTCTTGTTGAGGAGTTCGGGCCTTTTAATCCCTCCTGTATGCAATTTTCCAGCAATCAATGAAAGACAAGGCGTAAGGAGTTGGTAGGCCGAAGCCCACTAGCAGCGTCAGTCCTTAAACCAACTCACTCGTCAACCATCACCACTTGTTCCTTACAGTACATGTATCTGTTGTAAAGGCAACAGACCCTTGCGAGTTTGTTAGTCCCCAAAAAAAGCCACGCCAAGCAATTATCAAGGATACCAACACCCCCTTCCTGCGTTTTAGGTTTCAATCACAGCCAGAACGTTTCAGCCAAGGTAGGCACCTCGACCATGATCAACCCGGGTTGAACTGCAAGCAGAACCACCCGGGGGCCATGCTGATCCCCGTTCCGCCAATTTATACCCATTGTAAGGGTTTCGGAATCCAACACAACATAAGTCATGCGGTTTTCTAGAGTTTTATTTCTAACAACAAACGAGGGATCCCTTCCCCTCTTTTCCCCGAAAGCAGAGCGCCCAAGTTAAGAATACGGCAGGAGTCACCCCCCGGGAAACCTGTTTCCCGGGGGGTGACTCCAGAGTTAGCAGGATTGTGACATTTCGAGAATTGCCCTTCGGTTCAGAGACCCTGACTACCTTCCAATCATGGATAGGTATATCAGGGTTTTCGCCCCTCAGGACCTCCAAGATTTCCTTCGCAGACCCAGAGATGTCTGGTATCTTAGCAACAGCTCTTGGACGACGTGGACGACGAGCCTGGCACCTTCCCATGGCTTGTCCACATGAACGACTGCCTGTTTAAGCAACAGTGCTGATCGCTCATCTGTACAGGCCATAAGTTTTATACGTCGCCGATACCAGCCAGCCTCCTCTCACCTGGGGTACGGACTAGGATTGTCTTTAAGAACTCTCCGGATCATGTTCAATCCCATCACTTCTCTCTTCACCATAACCCAGTTCAAAGGGGTTATGGCAAGATCAGCGTTGCCCCTGTTAATGACAGCCATCACAAGCTTGTCCTTTATGACATCGCTAAATGTCTTGTCCATTGATCTTTGGGGTCTTAAACGCTTTTCGCAGGCTGTTGTGCCTGCAACACTGCCTCATCCTCAGAGCGTTGCCGCTTAGGTGAAATCTTAGATGTGAGGGGAGGCGAATTCTGCAGTTCAGCTAAAACTGATCCTGCCCATGATAACCGGGATGTCTCTTCTGCCGCTAAGTCATCCGCTGGCTACTTCCCCAGCTCCCCATAAATCTTACTGGTGGCACGCCGCCTTAAATAGGCGCGTCTTGTGGAACTTGTGTGCCTTTGAGACTTCTTATCCATTGCTTGAGGTGCAGCTTGGTTACCCGAAAACAAGTTCCAGTTTCCTTACTGCCCTTTCCGCAAGGTATCAGGGCTGTAGCTTGAGAGCCTGAAAGCTAGTTTGCAGCTCTTTTACTCACATTTCGCTGATGGCCACCAACTCGGGAGTCCAAAATCTTGTTCGCAGCGTCTTTGTTGGTGGAGGGTGGTGGAGTTCGATGACCTGAGAACTTGCTCGCAGTCATCTCTCCCACAGTAGGCACTTGGGTAGCTGTTGCGGTGCTATCATTAGCACGAGCAGCTCCCACAACAAGGGTATGTGCCGTAAAGGCTCGGGCCAGTGCAGCTTTCGAGGTGTTCGGCTCAAAGTTCATAGACACTACCAAAACAGTTATCCGAAGATGCTTTCACGCATTTGCTGTTCTTAGGTTGCCCCAAGACACCTCCTGTAGGTTGCCCCAATGAATTAATTAATGAATATACACACATAGAAAATACGGACAGCAGCAACAAAATACGTGTGCACAGGATGAGAAACAAAACACTAATCTGCTGTCTCTTCACAGCAAAATCCAAAGCAAAACATCATAATGAAGCAAATAAACTATGAGTCACAGCAAGCACATTGGCATTTGAGCATACTGCGTCTTAAATATTTGTGTTTAATACAAAGGCAAAAACCATGAACAACAACAACAAAATTTATAAACAAAACTGAAGTAGAACATTACTTCAGTGCTTGCAGTCCTACTTCAATTTTGTTCTATTTCATTTGGTTTTACTTGTGTTTAGTTCTGTTTGTTCTCAATGCTTATAAGACAGTATTCATTTATGTGTTTAGAGCATTTAGGCACTGAAGTGTTTGTTTTGAAATGTGAAAGTAGACGATGGATAGTACTTGAAAATACTACGATGTCTTGTAAAACGTTTTTATTGTGCTTGAGCAGCCCTCTAGCCCTTATAACCATGTAGTACGTAAGATAAAAAAACACAAAATATCGTATATATTTTCCAAAAAAAACTCACGTTTTATACAAGGTGGCGCAAAAGTAATCCTCCTATCAGAAAATGCTATAAATTTTGCGATTGGCCCCTAATGTCAGTTCTGTTTTGACATTTGTGTAGTAAACACATGTGAAATACACGTTAATAAACAATGTTACGCTACACTGCTCTAGAACGCGGAATATTGGTGACTATTTATTTGACCAATAATTTCATCAAAAATGATCATGAGTGATGAGGCCTATTTCCATCTTAGCGGGTACGTAAATAAGCAAAGTTTACGCTTCTGGGGCACTGAAAATCCGCGTGTATCCCATAAAGAGCCATTACACCCGCTCAAAGTCACTGTATGGTGTGCTGTTTTTGCTGGAGGAGTCATTGGACCTTTTTTTCTTCGAAGACGTCGTTGGCCAAACGTGAATGGTGAGCGCTACAGAGATCAACGGGTTCTTTTTGAAGCAACTTGATGAATTGTGATTGAAAACATGTGGCTGGTAAATGAAGGCATTTTAAAACCAATTAAGTTCAGTTCTTGGGCTTCACCTATCGTTTTAGCTTCAAAACCAAACAACGAAATACGCATATGTGGTGACTTTAAGTTAGCAATTAACATTCAGATAGATATAGAGCAATATCCCCTGCCCACTCGTGACCACTTACTACACAAAATCCGCAATAGCAAATTTTTCTCAACGTTGGATCTCAAGGATGTGTATCTACAAATCGAATTGGATGAGAAAACTAAAAACGTAATGGTTATTAACACTCCACTTGGTCTATACCAATACCAAAGATTGCCTTATGGTATTGCTAGTGCTCCTGCAATATTTCAAAAACTTATCGAACAGCTTCTTACAGGCGTAGAAGGCTGTGGTAATTACCTCGATGATATTATTATATCAGCGCCAACGTTACCGGAACATATAGACCGTCTTGAAAAAGTGTTACAAATATTAAGAACAAACGGTATTAAATGTAAACAACAAAAATGTCAATTTTTACAAGAAACAATCACTTATCTTGGTTGCCAAATAAGTGATAAGGGTATTTTGCCGGATGAATCAGGGGTACATGCCGTAAAAAATTTAAAACGTCCGACAAATATTAAGGAAATTAAAGCTTTCATGGGGAACATGAACTACTACCATAATTTCGAGCCCAATTTCGCAAGTGTGACCGCTCCAATCAATATGTTGCGTAGAAAAAACGTACCTTTTAAATGGGAATTTGCACAACAGCAAGCTTTTGAAGCACTCAAATCCCATATTGTAAATGCCGCACAACTGGCACATTTGCAAGACAATTTGCCAATTATATTGGCCACGGATGCCTCACCGTTTGGAGTAGGAGCCGTGATATCCCATGCTTATCCCGACGGAACGGAAAGACCAATTGCTTTCGCATCTAAAACGTTAGACCAACATCAAGCCAGATACAGTCAAATTGAAAAAGAGGGACTTGCAATAGTCTTTGGAGTCAAGCATTTTCATCATTATCTGTATGGCCGTAAATTTACCCTACTGACAGATCATAAACCGCTGGTAAGCATATTTAACTCAAACAAACATTTACCAACAATGACAGCAGACAGACTTCAACGCTGGGCTATTACACTTATGGCATATCATTATGATATTAAATACCGTAGGACTGCTGATCATGGCAACGCAGACGCATTATCGCGCTTACCGATGGAAGATGGGGAAACTTTCGATGAATCTGAAGCCTGTTTTAGTATAAATTTTGAGACCTTCCCTTTAAACCCCGAACAAATCCGTAAATCTACCAAAAAAGACAGCCAACTTTGTCAAATACGATATTTTATTGAGAAAGGCTGGCAAAATCGCTTAAGCCCTGAATTAGCACATTTAAAACCATTTTTTAACCGAAAAAATGCGCTAACTATACAAAACGGCCTCATCTGTTTTCATACAGATTCTGTTCGAGTAATTATACCAAATACTTTAAAACAAGAAACATTAAAACTTGCATGACGGTCATTGGGGAGTGGTAAAAATGAAGCAGCTTGCCCGACAACATATTTGGTGGCATAACATAGATAATAATATCACAGAAGTGGCTTCAAAATGTGATATATGCAAAATCGAAAATCAATCGCCAGCAAAGGAGTATCAAAGTTGGCCTAAAGTAACGAAGCCATGGGAACGCATACACATTGATTTTGCAAGCCCTATATTTAATTCAATGTGGCTTATATGTGTAGACGCCTTTTCAAAATTTCCGTATGTTACACCGATGACAAAAACCACAACAGAAGATACAGTCTCCTGTTTGTCTGCAATTTTTGGCATTGAAGGTCTTCCGAACACAATTGTCAGTGATAATGGATCACAGCTCACCTCGGACGTATTTAAAAACTTTTGCTCAAGCTTAGGTATTAAAAATGTAACAACTGCTCCTTTTCATCCAGCATCTAACGGCTTAGCAGAGCGATTTGTAAGAACATTTAAAAGTTCTGTGCGGAAAAATATTGACGACGGCATGAATGTGAAAAGCGCTATTCAAAAATACCTCTCAACTTATCGGTTTATGCCCAATGCAGAGGGAAAGAGTTCCGCCGAATTGCTACGTGGAAGGCCAATACGAACATCTTGGTCGCAGTTACTAGAAACTCCAAACACACAACAAAACCAAATTGATTCAAAATACAGCATTGGTCAACAGGTATTCATTCATTCGTAACTATGGCAAAGGAAGGAAGTGGATTCCTGGAATAGACGAGCGTAAAGCTGGTAAAATGATGTTTTACATTGACACCGATATAGGTGTTTGTCGCCGTCACATAAATCAAATGAAGCTAAAAAAAACTCTTCAAATCAACAAAACAACAAATTAAGTAACTCAGATAACGAAGACTACACCTATTTACAAACATTGCTGCAACAGACGAAACCTGCGCAAGTTCAATCGCAAGGAGACGACATGTCAGCATTACCATAAGAAGTTAGAGAGCAAGCCGCGGTACAGGAACCAGCTACAACCCCAACAACTGAAGACGAACTTCGCAGATGCAATAGATCTCGAAAGAAAGTAGTGCGTTATTCTCCTGATGTTTTTTTTTCATTCATTTATTTATTGAATCTTCAAAATATGAACTAACAATAAGTATTCTCATCTTAATACTATATATAAAAGTTAGTTAAGTCCAGCCACTGCTAGACAAAAAAGTTTTATTTTGCGCTAATAATATCGGTAGAATCACCTATTTAACGTTCTGATGGTGGCCAGGGTATCCCTTCTTCTCAACCGAGAGTGGCCGCCAAAATTAAGTATGTTGCGTGCAAGAGGATTTCGGTGAAGTTCCAGTTTACTGATATACCTTGTGGCATACTTAGAGAACTCTTCAGTTACCAGCGGAACACACAGATCCTTGTGAATTCATGAGTTTCTTACGTACCATGGAGCTGCAGTAATCGTACGAAGAATTTGGTTTTGTCGTCTTTGAATTTTTTCAATGTTAGATGTTGAGGCGGTTCCCAATAATTGAACTCCGTAGCACCATATAGGCTTTAAAATTGCGTTATATAACAAAAGTTTGCAATCCAACTTTAATGTGGAATTTCTGCCCATAAGCCAATTTAGTTGCGCTGCTTTTAATTTCAACTGAGTGACTTTCGCATCAATGTGATTGCCCTTCGGTTCGGAGACCCTGACTACCTTCCAATAATGGATAGGTATACCAGGGTTTTCGCCCCTCAGGACCTCCAAGATTTCCTTCGCAGACCCAGAGATGTCTGGTATCTTGGCAACAGCTCTTGGACGACGTGGAACTTCTGAGAGAGGAACCACATCGAGCCTGGCACCTTCCCATGGCTTGTCCACATGACCGACTGCCTGTTTAAGCAACAGTGCTGATCGCTCATCTGTACAGGCCATAAGTTTTATACGTCGCCGATACCAGCCAGCCTCCTCTCACCTGGGGTACGGACTAGGATTGTCTTTAAGAACTCTCCGGATCATGTTCAATCCCATCACTTCTCTCTTCACCATAACCCAGTTCAAAGGGGTTATGGCAAGATCAGCGTTGCCCCTGTTAATGACAGCCATCACAAGCTTGTCCTTTATGACATCGCTAAATGTCTTGTCCATTGATCTTTGGGGTCTTAAACGCTTTTCGCAGGCTGTTGTGCCTGCAACACTGCCTCATCCTCAGAGCGTTGCCGCTTAGGTGAAATCTTAGATGTGAGGGGAGGCGAATTCTGCAGTTCAGCTAAAACTGATCCTGCCCATGATAACCGGGATGTCTCTTCTGCCGCTAAGTCATCCGCTGGCTACTTCCCCAGCTCCCCATAAATCTTACTGGTGGCACGCCGCCTTAAATAGGCCCGTCTTGTGGAACTTGTGTGCCTTTGAGACTTCTTATCCATTGCTTGAGGTGCAGCTTGGTTACCCGAAAACAAGTTCCAGTTTCCTTACTGCCCTTTCCGCAAGGTATCAGGGATGTAGCTTGAGAGCCTGAAAGCTAGTTTGCAGCTCTTTTACTCACATTTCGCTGATGACTACCAACTCGGGAGTCCAAAATCTTGTTCGCAGCGTCTTTGTTGGTGGAGGGTGGTGGAGTTCGATGACCTGAGAACTTGCTCGCAGTCATCTCTCCCACAGTAGGCACTTGGACAGCTGTTGCAGCGCTGTCACTAGCACGAGCAGCTCCCAAAACAAGGGTGTGTGCCGTGAAGGCCCGGGCCAGTGCAGCCTTCGAGGTGTTCGGCTCAAAGTCCATGGACACCTCACTGCCAAGATAGCTATCCGAAGATGCTTTCACGCATTTGCTGTTCTTAGGTTACCCTAAGACACCTCCTGCAGTCAGGGTTTCGGTCCTTGTACCATCGTTGCCATAATCCGTTGTCTTGTCCATAGTCGTCGTCATATCAGTTTGGGTATTGCTGTTAATTTTGGAAGAGTTCATTTTGGTCCCATGAGTGTGGGGGAAGGGGATCTCCTCCACGTCATAGCCCCCTGTAACGTGGAGGGGGCGTGGTCTATTTGCTGAGGTGCCCAGGTATCAGCAAAGCTCCGTTCGATTACAGTCTCTTGACTCCCGACTGCAAAGAGAACAGATGGGCACGGGTCGCATGACAGCCCTGTTTGAGGGTTTGGGTAACCTTTAGTATGTAGGCCGGCTTAAAAAACCCTATCCTCTCCTCGGGATCAACCATTAGAGCCTGAAACAGAACTCCCATAATTAAGCCCTCGAAAGAGAATAGACGTCCAGCATACACTTAAGCCCCCACACCACGTCAAGGTAGTTACCCTGGTGAGGGGGCTGAGGCCCAATAGCAAACCAACTTTTTTATTAATATAATTTCATATAACGTTGCTAATCTGTTGAAATTAATAAATTTTGGTAATTTCGTAACATATGTATATACACCGCTTTGTAATCTTTTTCTTTTTTGAAACACATGTACTAGAAGGAAAACAAAAAACAATTGAAGTGTATTTTAAATACTATACTCTACAGTGGATTGCAGCAACAAAACACATAATGCTGGGCGCGCTAGTGGTGGTTGTCTATATGGCTTTAAAAAACACATAAAAAATACTCATTCTCTGAATTTTATGAATTATAAGCAAATTAAGTTGATTTGATTTCCATTATGTATTTCCATTATGTTGTAAGTAATTTGCTCTTCGAATTTTCGAAATCAGTTTGACGTTTGTATTGTTTGATTGGTGTTGATTTCTGGAATTAAACTTTTAGACATTAATTTCTTAATTGCATTTTTAACCCAAAATGCATAATACGAATGCTGCTGTTATTTATAATTTATTCTTTAGCAAATAAAGCGTTTGTAAAACATGTTCTTTTTGCGTTCAAATTTTGTCAACTCGCAAGCAATACGCGTGATTCAGAGAATACCTAGAAATAAATTTGGCGTTTTGACGTCGTCTGGCGACTTTCAAAACTCGCAAGTGTGGGACCAAGGTGCATTAACGTATTCACGGTGTCTGCACTATGGCATGTGACAATTTTTTGTTACTGGCAATATAGTAAGCTATTTACGTCAAATGTATTGTTTACATTTAGTGTTTTATTCTGAATTAAACATATACAAATTATTTTGTGAACATAAAAATAATTCATATAAATATAATTTATAATTATGAAAAGGTACATTCATAGTTTATAATTGTGAAAATAGCTACAAATATTTTTGATAAACATAGCTTACCAGATGCCTGTTTTTGTTGTCTTGTTGTAATTTTGGTCTAGTGCTGCCACCGTGTATACGTTAATGCACCTTGTGTGGGACCGTGCCTGCTAATATAGCAAAATAAAACAACATAAAGCTGGAAAATAATGCGCATTTATTTTATAATTTTTCATTATATTAATAGTTTAAATTATTATTATTTTATTTAATTTGCATTCACTTTCTATACATTGTATATTAATACAGAAATCGAATGTATTGCATGCAATTGATTTTCGTCTGGAAACAAAACATTTCTTGTTTTATATAGCATGGATTGACATTATAACTTTCACTTATTTCACCATTTGAACAAGATCCGAACCAATTATAGGAACTGGGCCACAGCCTGTTCAGCAATTGCAATATCGTCGTTACGCTCTTTTAACAACGGATAAAAAATCACCAACCAAAATTATGCCTCCATCACATATCCCATCAAATGCCAACATTATAATTTCCAAATTGTCTAAAACATGAATAGAATAGTACAAGCAGTTCAGAATAGAATAATATAGTACAAGCAGTTCAGCACTAATAGCAGAATCAATTAATTCTCGTACGCATTGTCCATAACAGAAAAATAGATCCACATTCGACTTGTAGACGCAGTTGAAACTATCTAGCATAAAGAAATTTCAGAGTGTAGCAATGTGTCTTATTGAAAAGGTTCAGTTCGAATGATATATGTTTCTTCCCGGTACCGATTGCCGTCATTATCCATTATACACATATTATTGACTTTTTTTTTTTTTTTTAGTAATATACTCGTATATTGAACACAATAACAAAAAAACAAAAACTTCTGTAAAATGAGCCATTTTAATTCGAAAGTAAATTTCAATTTTCGAATTGTAACTCACCAATAATGGATGCCCCAAAGTTGCATTTGGAAGGAAACCAGCCACGCAGTGTTGCACAGTTAAATTTCGACTTAATTTGAAACAAATTAAGTAATTTGATATAATTTGACGATATGAAAAATGTATGGGAAACCATGTAGCAAATTACTTAATTTGGGCAAATGAAATGATTTGGCCCAAATTACCTACATGAAAACGTGCTAATAACCCTTAGAATCGAAAACATATTAGTGTATATAATCCCAAGGTATTTGAATTGCACTAATTGGAATACTGATGTTCAAATATTTGAAAAATTTTTTGGATAGTTTGAATGTTAGAATTGCCGAAGAACAAGTATTGGACACAGATATATTAAATGATTTGCGGCATATACGTGATTTTCGCCGTTCTGAAGACAAAATTTTCAACTGTGAAGGTAGAAGGATTATGGGTCTGATTGAAGAAGTATTGTTATTAATGGGAGGACTATAAATGATGAAGAAGACGAATTCAGTTACGGTGGCAGAGGCAATTCGGTTATGCACTATTGCATATGCTCGCATAGCTCGCTTCCATTTATTAATAAATTTCATATTGACTTCAAACCCTATTAAGATCATATTCCCTTATGCTTGAAAATTTTTTCACTTGGAAATTCTGTCTATCGAAATACTAATTCTCTTGAAAGGTTATACTGCAGGAAAAAATATGCGGATCATTATGTAGATAAATTAGATGCCTTAGCTTATATAAATAATACACAATCAAACATATCTATAAATGATTCAGTAATAAAAAATTACTAACATGATAAAGGAAGCTAGTATCAAAATACAGAAAAGTTCCTTTCTAAACATAAGTGGTTCGATTGAAAGTGTACCCGATTACGGTTATGTATGAAAAAGAATCTAAAATCATACAAAAATAGTCACACCCTGGTAAATAAGCAACGTTACAATGACTCTAAAAGGAAATACCTCATGATTTGCAAAAACAAAAAACTTGAAATGTACAGCAAAAATTTAGATTTGCTCAATAAAGTGAAATTTTCTAGTGACTGGTGGAAACTGCCAAATAATATGAAAAGTCGTACTACTTCGTGTGCTTCTACATTGTGTGTAGAAGATTTTCATAATCATTTTAGTTATGTACTAAGTAACAGTGCTGGAGCACATACAATCAGTTGGTGTACGCCTTATTATATGGAATCCATATTAGACTCGCCCATTGAATATTATGAATTATATACTGTGCTGAAATCACGAAAACAAAACCAAATAAAGCTCCTGGTCAAGATGGAATCACGTTTGAGTTTTATAAATATACTCCTGTTGGGTTTCAATTTGAATTACTAAGTTTATGCAACAAAATCTTTTTAAAGGAAAAAAACACCAACCTGCTTCCGTAACTCCATTATTATACCACAATGAATTCCAAGATGGACTTAGAAAAAATTATTCTACTGCTGATAATATTTTTAATTTAACAAATATCGTACACATAAACAGAGCAAATGGCAAAAAAAAACATACGCTTTCCTTGTCTACTTTTCATGTGCTTTTGACACTGTTCCTCGTAACTGTTTATTTTATAAGCTGACATGCTTAGGACTCTCGGCTAAAATAATAAGTTTATTGCAAGATATGTATAAAAACACGGAAAGTAAAATTTTTTATGGTAACACGTACTCAAACTCGTTTCCTGTCGAAGCTGGTGGGTGTAAGCAAGAGTGTACCTTGAGCCCAAGTTTATTCTCGTTGCATACAAATGATTTAGTCGATGAACTTCCTGCTGGCGTTAATGTTGCTGGTCTTAATATAAAAATATTGCTATATGCAGATGATATCATCATACTGTCAGACTCGTCGGATGGCCTACAAGATATAATAAATAAACTCTATTGTTACTGTTTAATATGGTCGCTGAAAGTTAACCTTGAAAGGCGAAAGTAATTGTGTTTCGTGCACAAGAATTTCTGCAAATTTAAGCTGGCGAAATCAAATTGAAATTTTCAACGCCTACAAGTATCTAGGGGTGGAAATCACATACAACATGTCCTTTAAGCAACATTTAAAAAATAAATTGTCATCTGCCAAGCTGGCTATAAATTCAACTTGGTCAAAATATATAGCAAACCCTCATATCTCCAGTTACAATAAACTTAAAATATTTGAAGCTGCTTCTAAATCAATAATGTTATATGCTGCAGAGATCTGGGGATTTCAAAAATACGATGAAGAATGCTCTGTTTATCTGCCACGACTCCAAATTATGTAATACATTTTGAAACTGGACTGCACGCACTATACATTACAGCTTTAAAACATCATTTATGCTATGTCAACAAGGTTTTAAATATGAATGAGTACAGAATATGTCATATACTAGCAGAATATGTAATCTGTATAAAAATATATTGGTTCGCGCAATGGGAGTATATAAGTCAAGACTTACATATCAATACTGTATCAAATACATTAATTAGCAGCAATTGGAAAAGCTTACTGCAACAGCTAATAAATAAAGAGAGAGAGAGAGAGAGAGAGGAGCTCATCAGTGATGCACGTAGATATTAATTTCACAATCTATACCCTGAGCTTAATTTCTACACGTTACCAATTTTGCAACAAAATTATTCATCAAGGATGACTGGACGAGCCAGAGGAGGTCTACTAGATATAAATGGTAGAGCATTCCAGAACAACACTACTGGTATATGCACAGTATGTAAACTTGTCAAATCTGAAAATGTCCTGCATGTAACTGGTGAATGTCCCATATACATATGTATAATGCTTTTAGACAAGAGTACTTTCAAAAAAGGAAACTGAATGAAAATCAGGTCATTAGCATACTGAATGGTTCTAATTTTAAAAGCCTAGATAAATACCTTGAATCTTGTTTAAAGTATAGAAGACTGATACTTAGTGAATTTGTTACATAGTTAACTTTCTTTTTTATTTTTTACACTTTTATATAATTTGTTTGCCAACTCAAATATACATATGTAAATAAACATTTGTACTGTGTGTTTAGTAACATGCCAATCTGGCACACAACAATTATGTTTTGCCATATATAGATAAAGAAATTTTGTACAATTATAATAGTTGTGTTCATTTACTAAAAACGTTTACAAATTTGTAATAATTGTTACTAGAAAGCGTTCATTAACCCAAAAAATTGCAACGAGAGAGCGTCAAAAGAGCGTAAAAAATTGAGAGCCATAAAAATTCTTGCAAGTTTTTACAAGTAAAATTTTTACTTGCAATAATAGGTGTGTTCATTTACTAAAAATTTTCACAAATTTGTAACAATTTTTACTAGAAAGCGTTCATTAACCCAAAAAATTTGCAACGAGAGAGCGTTAAAAGAGCGTACAAAATTGAGAGACAGAAAAATTCTTGCAAGTTTTTGCAAGTAAAATTTTTATTTGCAATAATTATTCAAACAGCTGTTTTGCGTTTGTGTTTACAAAACAATATTTCTAAATTAAGTTAAAAATGAAAATATTTTGAAAAATTTAAGAAATTGTAAGTGTATGTAAACTTTTAAAACGAGTATAAGTATTAAAAAGATAACAAATTGATTTTTGTGTAACTTAGGAACAACAGAGTTAAAATAAGACGTCTAGTGGCAATGAACTAAGCAACACAGTATGTAGCGCATCAATGGCAAAGGATGTTCCGGCAAATTTACTTGCTTGAATGTGTTTAAAACTTTTAGGGAAGCAATTAAATAGACACTTAGACACCTTCCATTTTTAATTATATTAATATTTTTGTAGTTTTAACCTCTGAAATGTTTTTGTTTCTTTAATTTTTACAGACCAACTATTATTTTTAGTATCGTAAATATTATGAGTACCTAGCTATTCGGTACTTTACAATTTGAAATTAATTTGAAATAAAAATGAAAATGCAGGCTGTTATAACGTATAAAGCAGCCCATACACATTTCAATTCAATTGTTAATTGAGTCTTTCAATTGAATTGATTCTTGGCCACACACTTCATAAACTGAATAGGAAGATTTTCATTCAACTATCAGATTTAATGAAATTAAAGACAATTTAAAAAATTATTAACGGTCTCCTTGCAAAAAAAAAACTACTTCTTGAATTGCACAGCGACCGACTCAGTTACGAATTGAAGTGAAACGTGTATGGGATGCTATTTGAAAATAGATATTTTATTCAAAAGTAGCTAATCACCCTTATAGTGCTTAGTGTATTTCCACTATGCCTAGTCCTAGATTAAATAAAATTGTAAAACTTTTCATTATTCTATTACAAGCTGTACTCGAAAAACACCAGTCAAGACAATGCTGAATATAAATGACCATAATCACATTATTTTTATAATAACATTCATATATGTATAATTTGTCCAAAGGATATAATGGTAGTTATTAAGTACTTATATATACCTATACACAACAACACTACTCTAACTTGCAAATTTTTGCTAGTAAAGTGTTCATTTACTTTTTCACATTTTTGAGAGTAATTTTGAAAATTTTCTTGTTACTCTCTCGTTGCTAATTTTTACTAGTAAAGTAAATGAACACACCTAATTATTCAAACAGCTGTTTTGCTTTTGTGTTTACAAAACAGTATCTCTAAATTAAGTTAAAAATTAAAACATTTTGAAAATTTAAGAAATTGTAATTGTATGTAAACTTTTAAGCCGATTAAAAGTATTAAAAAGATTACAAATGTATTTTTGTGTAACTTATTAGCAACAGAAGTAAAATAAAAAGTCTAAGGGAAATAAACTAAGCAACACAGTATCTGGCACATCAGAGGCAAAGGATCTTCCGGCAAATTTACTTGCTTGAATGTGTTTAAAGCTTCAAGGGAAGCAATTAAATTCACACTTGGATCCTTCCATTTATAATTATATTAACATTTATCTAATTTAACCTCTAAAATATTTCTGTTTTTTGTTTCTTTATTTTTTACAAACCAGATGTTATTTTCAGTATTGTAAATATTATGAGTACCTAGCTACTCGGTACTTTACACTTTGAAATTAATTTGAAAAAATAAAAATGCTATGTTTCAATTCAATTGTGAATTGAGTCTTTCAATTGAATTGGTTCTTGGCAACACACTTCATAAACTGAATTGAAAGATTTTCATCCAACTATCAGATTCAATGAAATTAAAGACAATTTTAAAATTATTTAACATTTTCTTTACAAAAAATTACAAACATAATTTTGGACAATAATTTATTGAATTTTTGTTGAACTTTATAATTTTTAAATTAAATTTTTTGGTTTGTACATTTGCAGAACGGATTATAGTTCAAGTTTTTTCCTTTCTTAAGTTTTTTTGGACAACTGATCAGGATACTCGAACATACAAAGCACAATCGAATTGAAAGACTTACTAGCCAACTTGAAAAAAAATCAAAATGGTTTGGTTTTTTTTCAACCAACTCGACAACTTCCAAACGAATCAATTTAAACGTCTTAATTTGTACAACAACCGACTCAGTAGCCAATTGAGCTTATCGCAAAGGGAATGATCTTTCACAACCCAAGTGAGCTGGGAAATCCAGCTACTTTTTTGAGAATCCAGCGGCCTGCCTACCTAACCAATTGAGTTGAAACGTGTATGGGGTAAGCGCCCCTAATTAAAAATAGATATTTTATTCAAAAGTAGCTAATCACCCCTGTATTTAGCGTATTTTGACTACGTCTAGTGCTAGATTAAATAAAATTGTAAAACTTTTCTTTAATCTGTTACAAGCCGTACTCAAAAAACGCCAGCCACGACAATGCTGAATATACATGCCCACAACCACGCACTTTTTATAACAATATACATATACATATGTATAATTTTTCCAAAAAATATAAGAGTAGTTATTAAGTACTCATATATACCTATACATAACAACACTACTCTAACTTGCAAATTTTAGCTAGTAAAGTGTTCATTTACATTTTGACATTTTTGAAAATTTTCTTGTTACTCTCTCGTTGCTAATTTTTACTAGTAAAGTAAATGAACACACCTAATACCTTATATTTACAAAATTTTATAACTATTAATAAATAATAATAATAAATAGTAATGCAGATTTAATAGTGGGACTTACGACTCCAAAGCGGGCCACAATGATTTGTTTGTACTTTGATATATAGGAGCTCCATGCAGTCCTACTCGTATATCAATAGTTATGTCTATCATAACTATATCTATAGTTATGTATATCAATAAAATGTCTCTAGTTCGCTTACGCGATATTTTCATTAAAAATCGGTGTAGGCTATATCTCGGATATACATATATAGAAAGATATCGGGAAAATTTTTTCCCCTTGTAATCGCCATGCTTACGGCCTGTTTCTGATTTAAGAAAGAAAACTTAAGCGAAAAACACCCGCTCGAGTTCGAGTCAATTTGGATTTTTCATTGGCACTCAATTTCTTTCGCTCTCGCTTACGTACATATGTAAACTTTTAAACTAATAAAAAATTATTTTTGGTTTAAAAAAACAACCAAAATTAATTTTAAAAATTAATGCATTTTGCATAATCACATAGTTAAAAAAAAAAAACAACTTATAGCAAGACGAAGAAGCCACAATAATTTAATCGTTATTAACTTTTAGAAATTTTTTTTCTAACATGTTTTCTAACCTTACTAACTAACTAGCTCCATTATACCGGCTGCTGTTATTTCAGCGGCATTAGCCATCCTCTTTGCTGCTTCAGCTTGCAGCTCAGCAGCATTGGCCATTCTTTTCACAGAATCGGCTTGTTCAGCAGCTGTTTCAGCATTTCTCTCAGCTAGTTTTAGTTGTTGGCGGATCAGATTAATTTGCTGATTAACAACTTTTCCCATTTTGCCGAATGGGAGGCTATTGGATAATTTTCACCATCGCTGAGGCAACTTTCCTGAAGCTTTGTAGCAGCAGTAACAGCGATGGTATTTTGTTACTGTTTCTTAGAGCTTTGGTAGACATTTTGAGGTGATTTTTGTTCATTGGCAGAAGCTCAGGAGCTTCACAGCAGACAAAAAGTCGATGAGGTAAAAGAAAAAAGTTTAAAAAGTCTAATGGGTTTCGCAGCACCGGTATTTCAACGACCGACAGAGGACATCTTTTAATCGACTTCTATTAATTCTGATTCAGAGTATATATGTATATATATATATATATATATATATATATATATATATATATATATATATATATATATATATATATATATATATATATATATATATATATATATATATATATATATATATATATATATATATATATATATATATATATATATATATATATATATATATATATATATATATATATATATATATATATATATATATATACATAAATACTTTTTTGTCTTTCGATCTCATAAGCATATACCACTTAAACTAAGTTGTATATTGTCACATCACAGTTCTCCTGTGATTCTCCAACCGAACGGCTGTGTTAATAAACAAGCGAACAAAAAATAAAATAAAATAAAATAAAATAAAAAAAAAAAAAACAAAAAAAAATTGTTCTCAAATACTTTTAAACTTACATATAAAATCAATAATATATTGTGTTAAAAAAAATCAATAATATATTGTGTTAAAATGGCAAAAACAATAACAAATTATTTTAAACAAGTAAGAGTGTAGTATATTCGGCTGGGCCGAATCTAAAATACCCTTCACGATAGTCACGAATATGTATAGTATATTAAAAATGTGACCTAAATATGCTCGGTTATATATGAACCGATATCGGATTTTTCTATTTTCTGTATTTTAGTAACCTTCTTTTATAACGAGAATTGCTTTCCAGCAAAAAAAAAAAAAATTTTTAATTGAAAAATCGGTTCAGGCTATATCTCGGGTATATATGGACCGATATCGAAAATTTTAATTTTCCATATTTATATAACCTTATATCATTACCAGAACTGCTTTTGAGCACAACAAATTTTTTAAGTTCGCTTACGCGATATTTTCATGAAAAACCCGATTTAGGCTATATCTCGGGTATATATGGACCGATATCAGAAATTTTAAATTTCTCTATTTTCGTAACCTTCTTTTATAACAAGAACTGCTTTTCAGTAAAAAAAAAATGTTATTGGAAAAATCGGTTCAGGCTATATCTCGAGTATATATGGACCGATATCGGATTTTTTCTTTTTCCATATTTTTATAACTTTATTTCATTACCAGAACTGCTTTTGAGCACAAAAAAGTTGTTTACTCGGCATTTTCATCAAAAAACCTGTTAAGCTATATATCGGGTATATATGAACCGATATCGGAAATTTTAATTTTCCATATTTATATAACCTTATTTTATTACCAGAACTGCTTTAAGGTGAAAAAAGTTGTTTAAGTTCGCTTACGCGGCATTTTCATGAAAACCACGGTTTAGGCTATATCTCTGGTATATATGGACCGATATCGGAAATTTTCATTTTCCATATTTATATAACCTCATCTTATTACCAGAACTGTTTTAAGCAAGAAAAAGTTGTTTAAGTTCGCTTACGCGACATTTTCATGAAAAACCCGGTTTGCGCTATATCTCGGGTATATATGGACCGATATCGGAAATTTTCATTTTTCATACCTATATAACCTTATTTCATTACCAGAACTGCTTTAAGGTGAAAAAAGTTGTTTAAGTTCGCTTACGCGACATTTTCATGAAAAACCCGGTTTGGGCTATATCTCGGGTATATATGGACCGATATCGGAAATTTTCATTTTCCATATTTATATAACCTTATTTAATTACCAGAACTGCTTTAAGGCGAAAAAATTGTTTAAGTTCGCTTACGCGGCATTTTCATGAAAACCCCGGTTTAGGCTATATCTCGGGTATATATGGACCGATATCGGAAATTTTTATCTTCAATATTTATATAAACTGATCTTATTACCAGAACTGTTTTTAATCATTTCATGAAAAACCCGGTTTGGGCTATATCTCGGGTATATATAGACCGATATCGAAAATTTTCATTTTCCATACTTATACAACCTTATTTTATTACCAAAACTACTTTTAAGCAAAAAAAGTTGTTTAAGTTCGCTTACGCGGCAATTTCATGAAAACCCCGTTCCAGGCTATGTCTGCGGTATATATGAACCGATATCGGAAATTTTCATTTTTCATATTTATATAACCTTATTTTGTTACCAGAACCGCTTTTAAGCAAAAAAAGTTGTTTAATTTCACTGACGCGGCATTTTCATGAAAAACCCGTTCTAGGGTATATCTCGAGTATATATGGACCGATATCGGAAATTTTCATTTTTCATATATATGTAACCTAATTTCATTACCAGAACTGCTTTTGAGCACAAAAAAGTTGTTTAAGTTCGCTTACGCGGCATTTTCATGAAAAACCTGGTTTGGGCTATATCTCGGGTATATATGGACCGATATCGAAAATTTTCATTTTTCATATTTATATGACCCTATTTCATTACCAGAACTGCTTTTGAGCACAAAAAAGTTGTTTAAGTTCGCTTACGCGACATTTTCATGAAAAACCCGGTCTAGGCTATATCTCGGGTATATATGGACCGATATCGGAAATTTTCATTTTCCATATTTATGTAACCTAATTTCATTACCAGAACTGCTTTTGAGCACAAAAAAATTGTTTAAGTTCGCTTACGCGGCATTTTCATGAAAACCCCGGTCTAGGCTATATCTCGGGTATATATGGACCGATATCGAAAATGTTCATTTTTCATATTTATATGACCCTATTTTATTACCAGAACTGCTTTTGAGCACAAAAAAGTTGTTTAAGTTCGCTTACGCGACATTTTCATGAAAAACCCGGATTGGGCTATATCTCGGGTATATATGGACCGATATCGGAAATTTTCATTTTCCATATTTATGTAACCTAATTTTATTACCAGAACTGCTTTTGAGCAAAAAAAAGTTATTTAGCTTCGCCTATGCGACATTTTCATTAAAAATCCGATTTGGGCTATATCTCGGGTATATATGGACCGATATCTGAAAAAAAAATTTTTTTGTCTTTTAGTCACCATGCTTAATAAGTGTGTGAAGTTTGAAGCAAAACGAACAACTTTTGTTTTCAAAAATTTTCATACAAAACTGCAAAAAAAAAATGGCTTTTTTCGGAATTTTGAATATATCTCAGCTATACGTGGACCGATATTACTGAATTTCAATAGCAGACCCATGAATCGATGGGGTAAAAGAATGGTGAAAGAAAAAAGTTTCTAAGTCTAATGGTTTTCTCAGAAACGGTATTTCAACAGCGGACAGACGGGAATCGCTTAATCGACTTTTCCATTAATTTTGATTCAGAATATATATACTTTATAGGGTCGCAAATTAAAACTGCAGAAATTACAAACGGAATCACAAACTTATATATACCCTTAACATTTTTGTGAAGGGTATAAAAACAACGGGAAAATAAATTCCTCACATTTCATTTACTAAACAATAAAATCAATTGCAATATAACAAGTGCGGTGGCAGTGCATTGTTATTGTTGTTATTGTGCGTGGAGATTAACTACCCAGTAGGAAAAAAGTTAACGTTTTGTTTTCAGTATGAGTGATCCCATCAGAAATAATTTTGAAAAAGAGCCTAGCTCCACCAGTAAAAGCATATGGACTTCTGAAGAAGAATCTATAAAGCAATCATTGGATAATTTTCTTTCTACAAGAGATAAAATCCGCTCCCGTTCCGGCTCGCCTAACATAGATGTTACAACAGAAGATAAAAGATCTTCTACTCTAATTAATGCCAATACACCAAAAACGCAAGTAGGCATGGATAGGTATATCACCATCACTAAACGTCAGCGAAGCCCTAAATCTGCTCAAATTGCATCCAAATCTAAAATCTCTAAAGATGCCGACACCGCTAGACCAACAGATCAAAACAGATTTTCCATTCTTCAAACGGATGAGCCAACAGCATCGTCAAAAAAATCGTTTAAACCACCACCAATTTATTTAAGAGAATCTGCCTCCAATGAACTGGTAAGAAAAATTGTTTCAGCAATCGGGGAAAATACATTTAACGTTACCTCCATCAAGCACGGCAATATTAACGAAACTAAAATTCAGGTTAACCATGAAAATGACTACCGAAAACTGTCTGACGAATTTGAGAAAGAAAAATAGCTTTTTATACTTATCACCTTAAAAGCGCTAAAGGTCTTCAAGTCGTAATAAAAGGGATTGACCCTTGCGTAGACATTAATGAAGTTAAGACCGGTTTGGCAGATAAGGGATTTAAAGTAAAAACTGTGTTAAACATCAGAAATCGTGAAAAGATCCCTCAACTCATGTTCAGGGTTGAATTAGAGCCAGGAGATGTGAATTTAATGAAGAATGAAGTTCATCCAATATATAGTTTAAAATACCTTTTACATCGAAAAATAACCGTAGAGGAACCGCATAAGCGCTTAGGACCCGTACAGTGCCATAACTGCCAAGAATTTGGCCATACTAGGACCTATTGCAAGTTGCCTACAGTTTGTGTTGTGTGTGGAGAATTCCATGGTACAGCACAATGCAATAAGCCGAAGTTCGACCCAAAAATTAAAAAATGCAGTAATTGCGGTGAAAACCACACAGCTAATTATAGAGGTTGCTCCGTCTACACCCACCTCAAGCGCTCAATGAACAACTAACCAATAATTGCTTCAAAGCCACCACAGCAGACTCAAATTTTGTCTAAGAATTCTTTTCCTCCGACAGGACAGTCAACCACCGACATAACCGTTCAAAATCAAAAACAAATTTCTTATGCTAATGTAGTTAAGTCTACATTCGGAAACCCGAATCACGAATCTAGATCTCAACCGCCCCATCAAAATTTCAGTAACCTTGAGGCAACAATACGTCGTCAATGATGACGATGATGCAGGAAATGGTGAAAATCCAATCCACCATTTTGCAGGTAATTTCGAGAAAATGATTTGGTTAAAAATATGTTTCTGGAACGCGAACGGCATCCGCCAACACAAAAATGAACTCGAATACTTCCTGATGGATAAGCAGATTGATATAATGATGATTGCAGAAACTCACTTGACGTCAACAAGCTTCTTCAAAATTACCGGCTACGTACTATACGATACTAAAGACTCCCGTGGAAGACCTTGTGGGGGTTCGGCAATCTTGATAAAATCTAGGAACGGTTGAACGGCACATGTGAGGACTATATTCAAGCAACTAATATCTGTGTGGAAAATTTTCATTACAAATTGGTTATCTCATCGATTTATTCGCCGCCTCGATTTTCAGTGACGGAATCACAATATTCAAGTTTTTTCACCTCATTAGAACCTCGTTTTATAGCAGCTGGAGATTACACAAACACACTTTTTGGGGCTCACGTTTAATCATCCCGAAGGATCGGGTGCTTTTTGATACAATTTCTAAAATGGGTTTAGACGTAATATCAAGCGGACATCCCACTTACTGGCCAACTGACCGACGAAAGATTCCTGATGTGATTGATTGTGGAGTGGTAAAGGGGTTCCCTGTAGAATGGATGCAAGCTGATCCTTCGTTAGACTTGTCATCGGATCATTCACCTACTATTATTTCAGTACGCTTTCCCCAGGAGACTTGGTCCCCGATTAACAATTTACATAGGACTGTTACCCGAGTGAATTGGCTAAAATATAAAAAATATTTGAAAACGCATTGCACTGAGAATATTATTTCAAGAACACCTGAAGATATTAATGCGTCACTAAGCAACTTTAGCGAAAACCTTAAACAAGCCGCTGAACTTGGTTCTAGCGTTTATTTAACACGCAGAAACATTCAAAATAGAACATATTCTTCAGAAATCGAGCAACTTGTGTTAGAAAAAAGAAGAGTTAGGCGAGAGTGGCAACTTCGCAGGTCTCCGCAACTAAAAACAAGGCTCCGTGAGTGCACAAATCAACAAAGAAATTTGCTTGGAAACTAAATAACGGCTTCTCTACAAACGTATTTGGAAAGTCTGGATGGTACTCCTCAGTCCGACTATTCTTTATGGCGGGCGACTAAAGGTTTAAAAAGGCCAGTTAGAGGTAAGCCACCCTTGCGAGAGCCGTCTGGTGACTGGGCTAGAGATGACTCGGAAAAGGGTAATTTATTTGTTAACCATTTGAAAAACGTTTTTACCACAAATAGGTCTGATAATGCAAATGAGTTGCCGCCTATTGTCAGTAGACCTCCTGTGCCTTTAAGATTCAATTTTGAAGAAGTTGAAAATGCTATTGGTAATCTAAACCTTAAAAAAGCTCCAGGTATGGACAAAATCAGCAACAAAATGCTCGTAGAGCTGCCTCGTGTAGCTAAAAGAATTGTTCTTTTTATTTTTAATGCTATTTTACGACTTGAGTATTACCCTGCAGAGTGGAAGGTGTCCATGATAACAATGGTTCCTAAGCCAGGGAAGGATCACACGAAAGTTGAATCATATCGTCCAATAAGTCTACTGACAACAACTTCAAAACTTTTCGAAAAATTGCTAAAGGCGAAGTTGGATCCAATGCTTAATAAGGTGGAATGTATTCCTAATCCTCAATGAAACATGGCACCATTGAGCAAACACACAGGTTAGTTAACGTCATAAGAAAGGCATTTGAAGATAAAAAATATTGCTCTGCCTTATTCATCGACGTCTCACAAGCTTTTGATAAAGTGTGGCACGATGGCTTAATGCATAAAATAAAGTTTAACTTACCTGCAAACGTACATAACCTTTTGGAAAGCCCATTATATTGTCGCCAATTTATAATAAAAGAAGGCGATTTCATAAGCCCCGCCCAGCCTATTGAAGCTGGAGTTCCCCAAGGCAGCATATTAGGGCCTATCTTATATTTGATCTACGCATCTGGCATGCCGACAAGCACCAATATTCACACTTCAACATTTGCAGATGATACAGCATTCCTTAGCATACATAGTAACCACCAGCAAGCATCAATAAACTTGCAGGAACATATCGACAAACTAGAGAAATGGCTCAAGCTTTGGAAAATCAAGGTTAATGAACAAAAGTGTGCTCATGTTACATTCGCACTGCGTCTAGGAACATGCTCACCAATTACTATTAACTATAAAGTAATACCTCAACACAGTGAAGTCAAATACCTCGGTATTCATCTTGACCGTAGACTAACATGGAAGTCGCACATCGAGGCAAAAGTAACGCAGATGAAATTGAAAGCAGTGCAAATTAACTGGCTACTAGGCAGAAATTCGACCTTGGAGCTTGATTGTAAACTTTTGCTATACAACTCGACTCTAAAGCCAATATGGTGCTATGGGGTTCAATTATGGGGCACAGCCTCGGCATCTAACATTGAAAAAATTCAAAGAAGTCAAAATAAAATTCTCCGTAGAATTACAGATGCTCCATGGTAGGTTAAAAACTCACGAATCCACGCAGATCTGAACGTACCTTTTGTGAAATCTGAATTTGTGAAGTACGCGACAAGATATATTAACAAACTTGAATTCCATCCAAATCCTCTTGCAGCTAATATTCTTAATTTTAGTGGTCATACCCGTCTGAGAAGGAGGGATACTTTGGCTACCATTAGAGCTCTAAACAGATGACTGAATTCTGTAATAATATTCGCATAAAAATAAATTTTTGTCCAGCACCGGCAGGACTTTAATCACAATTTTTTTTTTAGTATTAAGAATTGAATACTTATTTCTTATGTAGATTCAATAAATAAAATAATAAAGTTAAAAAAAAAAGAAAAAAAAATATATTGTCACATACAACTTAAAAGGGCGTAACTGACAAAGTATTGAAAGCCTATTGAAAATTGTGGATGGTTGTATTATTGATAATAACTAGACTAGAATTTTTTTGTCAGTTATGCTCTTTTTCTTTTTAGGCGACAATATACATATATGTTCATACAACTGCATATATACTTATTATGTATCCAAATACTAGAAATAAAGCTGTGTAATATTATATAAAATGTGTTATATTTTTTTTATTATATATATTTAACGTTCTATGCATTTTACATATATACACGTGTGACATACGTGTGTATATTCATATGATTGTTCTAAACTCGCCAACTGGGAAATTAATAATATTTAGGATTTAATAGATAGCAAATAAAAGATTCATTCAGCAAAACAAGTATTTCCTTTAATAAAACAAGATAATTTAATAAGTCATCCGACAAACAACCTCTTGTTGGGGAGTGAAAGAAATATTTCTACAGGTTCTGCGGAACCTACTGCCAAATTCTATAATTCATTTTTCACTCTGTGATTCTTCAACCGCACGGTCGTGTTTTTAAAAAAGTAAAAAAAAAAAAAAAAAAAAAACAAAAAAAAAAACAAACCAAATAATCATTGTGCTTACATATTTTTAAACTTACATACAAAAACAATAATATATTGTATTAAATTGTAAAAACAAGAACACATTATTTTAAAAAACAACGGGAAAATAAATTCATCACATTTCAGTAACTAAACAATAAAATCAATTTCAATAAAACAAGTGCGGTGGCAGTGCATTGTTATTGTTGTTATTGTGCGTGAAGATTACCTACCCAGTAGGAAAAAAATATACATTAAAGTTTTTGTTTTCTGTATGAGTAATCCCATCAGAAATAATTCTGAAAAAGAGCCTAGCGCCACCAGCAAAAGTATATGGACTTCTGAAGAAGAATCTATAAGGCAATCATTGGACAATTTTCTTTCTACAAGAGATAAAATCCGCTCCTGTTCCGGCTCGCCTAACATAGATGTTACAACAGAAGATAAAAGATCTTCTACTCTAACTAATGCCAATAAACAAAAAACGCAAGTAGGCATGGATAGGTATATCACCATCACCAAACGTCAGCGAAGCCCTAAATCTGCTCAAATTGCATCCAAATCTAAAATCTCTAAAGATGCCGACACCGCTAGACCAACAGATCAAAACAGATTTTCCATTCTTCAAACGGATGAGCCAACAGCATCGTCAAAAAAATCGTTTAAACCACCACCAATTTATTTAAGAGAATCTGCCTCCAATGAACTGGTAAGAAAAATTGTTTCAGCAATCGGGGAAAATACATTTAACGTTACCTCCATCAAGTACGGCAATATTAACGAAACTAAAATTCAGGTTAACCATGAAAATGACTACCGAAAACTGTCTGACGAATTTGAAAAAGAAAAAAAAGCTTTTTATACTTATCAGCTTAAAAGCGCTAAAGGTCTTCAAGTCGTAATAAAAGGGATTGACCATTGCGTAGACATTGATGAAGTTAAGACCGGTTTGACAGACAAGGGATTCAAAGTAAAAAATGTTTTAAACATCAGAAATCGTGAAAAGATCCCTCAACCCATGTTTAGGGTTGAATTAGAGCCAGGAGATGTGACTTTAAGGAAGAATGAAGTTCATCCTATATATAATATAAAATACCTTTTACATCGTAAAATAACCGTAGAGGAACCGCATAAGCGCTTAGGACCCGTACAGTGCCATAACTGCCAAGAATTTGGCCATACTAGGACCTATTGCAAGTTGCTTACAGTTTGTGTTGTGTGTGGTGAATTCCATGGTACAGCACAATGCAATAAGCCGAAATTCGACCCAAAAATTAAAAAATGCAGTAATTGCGGTGAAAACCGTACAGCTAATTATAGAGGTTGCTCCGTCTACACCCACCTCAAGCGCTCAATGAACAACTAACCAATAATTGCTTCTAAGCCACCACAGCAGACTCAAACTTTTTCTAATAACTCTTTTCCTCCGACCCGACAGTCAACCGCAGACATAACCGTTCAAAATCAAAAACAAATTTCTTATGCTAATGTAGTTAAGTCTACATTCGCAAACCCGAATCAGGAATCTAGATCTCAACCGCCCGATCAAAATTTTAGTAAACTTGAGGCAACAATACAGACCCTAATTCAAACTATAAACACTTTTACGTCGTCTATGATGACGATGATGCAGGAAATGGTGAAAATGCAATCCACCATTTTGCAGGTTATTTCGAAAAAATGATTTGGTTAAAAATATGTTTCTGGAACGCGAACGGCATCCGCCAACACAAAATTGAACTCGAATACTTCCTGATGGATAAGCAGATCGATATAATGATGATTGCAGAAACTCACTTGACGTCAACAAGCTTCTTCAAAATTAATGGCTACGTACTATACGATACTAAAGACCCCCGTGGGAGAGCTTGTGGGGGCTCTGCAATCTTGATAAAATCTAGGATAAAGCATTTTTTGTTGAACGACGCATGCGAGGACTATCTTCAAGCAACTAATATCTGTGTGGAAAATTTTCATTACAAATTGGTTATTTCATCGATTTATTCGCCGCCTCGATTTTCAGTGACGGAATCACAATATTCAAGTTTTTTCAACTCATTAGGACCTCGTTTTATAGCAGCTGGAGATTACAACGCAAAACACACTTTTTGGGGCTCACGTTTAATCACACCGAAGGGTCGAGTGCTTTTTGATATAATTTCTAAAATGGGCTTAGACGTAATATCAAGCGGACATCCCACTTACTGGCCGACTGACCGGCGAAAGATTCCTGATGTGATTGATTTTGGAGTGGTAAAGGGGATCCCAGTAGAATGGATGCAAGCTGAGCCTTCGTTAGACTTGTCATCGGATCATTCACCAACTATTATTTCAGTACGCTTTCCCCAGGAGACTTGGTCCCCGATTAACAATTTGCATAGGACTGTCACCCGAGTGAATTGGCTGAAATATAAAAAATTTTTGAGTACCCATTGCACTGAGAATATTGTTTTAAGAACACCTGAAGATATTAATGCGTCACTAAGCAACTTTAGCGAAAACCTTAAACAAGCCGCTGCACTTGGTTCTAGCGTTTATTTAACACGCAGAAACCTTCAAAATAGAACATATTCTTCAGAAATCGAGCAACTTGTGTTAGAAAAAAGAAGAGTTCGACGAGAGTGGCAACTTCGCAGATCTCCGCAACTAAAAACAAGGCTACGTGAGTGCACAAGTCAGTTAAGAAATTTGCTTGCAACCCAAAAAACGGCTTCTCTACAAACGTATCTAGAAAGTCTGGATGGTACTCTTCAGTCCGACTATTCTTTATGGCGGGCGACTAAAGGTTTAAAAAGGCCAGTTAGAGGTAAGCCGCCCTTGCGAGAACCGTCTGGTGACTGGGCTAGAGATGACTCGGAAAAGGGTAATTTATTTGTTAACCATTTGAAAAACGTTTTTACCACAAATAGGTCTGACAATGCAAATGAGTTGTCACCTATCGTTAGTAGACCTCCTGTGCCTTTAAGATTCAATTTCCAAGAAATTGAAAATGCTATTGGCAATCTAAACCTTAAAAAAGCTCCAGGTATGGATAAAATCAGCAACAAAATGC
Organism: Thecocarcelia acutangulata; assembly: GCA_914767995.1. NCBI lineage: Eukaryota > Metazoa > Arthropoda > Insecta > Diptera > Tachinidae > Thecocarcelia > Thecocarcelia acutangulata. The sequence goes on along the minus strand of OU612096.1, from coordinate 67,116,867 downwards.
TCGTAGAGCTGCCTCGTGTAGCTAAAAGAATTGTTCTTTTTATTTTTAATGCTATTTTACGGCTTAAGTATTACCCTGCAGAGTGGAAGGTGTCAATGATAACAATGGTTCCTAAGCCAGGGAAGGATCACACGAAAGTAGAATCATACCGTCCAATAAGTCTATTGTCAACAATATCAAAACTTTTCGAAAAATTGCTAAAGGCAAAGTTGGATCCAATGCTTCATAAGGTTGAATGTATTCCTGATCACCAATTTGGTTTTAGAGCGAAACATGGCACCATTGAGCAAACACACAGGTTAGTTAACGTCATAAGTAAGGCATTTGAAGATAAAAAATATTGCTCTGCCTTATTCATCGACGTCTCACAGGCTTTTGATAAAGTGTGGCACGATGGACTAATGCATAAAATAAAGTTTAACTTACCTGCAAACATACATAACCTTTTGAAAAGCTATTTATATTGTCGCCAATTTATAATAAAAGAAGGCGATTTCATAAGCCCCGCCCAGCCTATTGAAGCTGGAGTTCCCCACGGCAGCATATTAGGGCCTATCTTATATTTGATCTACGCATCTGACATGCCGACAAGCTCCAACATTCACACTTCAACATTTGCAGATGATACAGCATTCCTTAGCATACATAGTAACCACCAGCAAGCATCAATAAACTTACAGGAACATATCGACAAACTAGAGAAATGGCTCAAGCTTTGGAAAATCAAGGTTAATGAACAAAAGTGTGCCCATGTTACATTCGCACTGCGTCTAGGAACATGCTCACCCATTTCTATTAACAATAAAGTAATACCTCAACACAGTGAAGTCAAATACCTCGGTATTCATCTTGACCGTAGACTAACATGGAAGACGCACATCGAGGCAAAAGTAACGCAAATGAAATTGAAAGCAGTGCAAATTAACTGGCTAATAGACAGAAATTCGACTTTGAAGCTTGATTGTAAACTTTTGCTGTACAACGCGATTCTAAAGCCAATATGGTGCTATGGGATTCAATTATGGGGCACAGCCTCTGCATCTAACATTGAAAAAATTCAAAGAAGTCAAAATAGAATTCTCCGTAGAATTACAAATGCTCCATGGTACGTTAAAAACTCACGAATCCACGCAGATCTGAACGTACCTTTTGTGAAATCTGAATTTGTGAAGTACGCGACAAGGTATATTAACAAACTTGAAATCCATCCAAATCCACTTGCAGCTAATATCCTTAACTTTGGTGGTCATACCCGTCTGAGAAGGAGGGATACTTTGGCTACCATTAGAGCTCTAAACAGATGACTGAATTCTGAAATAATATTCGCATAAAAATAAATTTTTGTCCAGCACTGGCAGGACTTTAATTAAAATTTTTTTTAGTATTAAGATTTGAATACTTATTGTCATTACATTTTTTTATGTAGATTCAATAAATAAAATAATAAAGTTAAAAAAAAAAAAAAAAAAAAACAAAAAATTCTATAAATGCATAAAAACAGTAAAATTCTCATCATCTTCACTGCAACTATTACTTCTTCTATTGCATCCATGTTCGGTTTCACGTTTTTTGTAATCTTTGTAATTGCAAGGTTTTGAATTCGTTACCTCTCTTTTAATGAGATGATTTCTGGTGACCAGTGTATTTTGAAACTAGGATGGACGCCAATATGGCTCTATTTGCTTCAGGTGTCGTTATATGTCCTTTCTAAGCTCTCCATTAGTTTTATTAAAATACAACTGAAATACCTCAAATTATTATATTTGCAATCGATATAATGGTTCTCACAGACATTAAGGTAGGCAAAAGTTTTCATCATAAAAATTATTTCCCTGTATATAATACAAAGCGTTGGGAAAAAGCTGGTGGCGAATATGTGAAAATTCCTATTGATATCACCTGATTAGTGTAAAATGTATATGCTCTGGACAAGACAATTGAAAGCTGCATTGCGGTATTGCAAAATAATAAACATTTTAGTGGTCGCGGGTTTTAGCAATATTAGCTTTTGTGTGAATAAACTTATTTTGAACTTTTAATAAATAAATGTATTTTGTAAAAATGTATTTTTAAGCCATATGTATTTGAAATACAAGATACAAAATACGTATTTGTATTTTAAATATATATATATATATATATATATATATATATATATATATATATATATATATATATATATATATATATATATATATATATATATATAAATAAATGTATATATATATATATATATATATATATATATATATATATATATATATATATATATATATATATATATATATATATATATATATATATATATATATATATATATATATATATATATGTGTGTGTGTATGTACATACTTACATATGATTATATAAAATAAATTCAATTTAGTTTCTGGTATTGCTTATTCGAGCTTAATGTCATTTCAGTATTTCGATACTCCATTTTGTTTCATTTTCAGCAAATTTTTCTGGAGAAGACACACAAAGAGCAATCAATAACCGAAATTAGTTTAAAAAAAAAGTCGAACCAAGCTCGAACAATCAATAGCAGAAATTATCTTAAAAAAGGTAAAAAAAATCATCATTAAAAATAATATAATTTTTCGTTTTTGCTGCACCCAATTGCTTAATCGTTATTATTTTCGTTGAAATTCCCTTTGATAATTTTTTTATTTACCTTGTTTGAAATTCAACAATTTCTAAAAAACATGTGTTTTTTTTTAAATTACAAATGCTACTGAAATTTGTTTTAGCAAAGATAATGTTAGGATCCTAAAGTCTCGGTGACAAACATTAAATGCGCCGTAGAAAAATACGTGCGTTATGCATTACCTAGTGATATATACTTCACTAGAGTTACCTAGTGATATATGCTTCACTAGCCACATTTGGAAATGGTTTCTGTATGTACCACAGGGAAATGTGTGACCGCAAATTCTTACATACAAATATTATTTTCGTTGTTAAAAAGATGTACGGGTACGATTTTCGAATGTGGAAAAAATAATTGAAGAACCAAATCAAGCAGCCAGTCACACCGCAACTAGATTTAAGACGGGTGTACTTAAATCATTACAAAGGTACCGGTTGCAGATCTCTGGTATAAACAATCAAGCCAGTTGCAGGTGCTTTTATTAGTTCTTTCGGTGGCTTGGTTGTTAATATGTACACGCAACTTGTCAGAAGTTATTTGCTTGTGTAAACTTTGTTTACGGAAGAACGGAAAATAATAATTGAGTTGCACTTAGATGGAAAATCTGAAAGGGAAATACCTAATTTGATAAAGAAAAGCAAATCTACAGTGCATGACATCATTTCTAGATATAAAGAAAGTGGTTTGGTAGCAAATAAAAAACGCGGAGCCCGAGCAAGAAAGCTTTCACCCAGAGATGAGAGCATGATTTTAAAACAGGTGAAGAAAAATCCTTTTATTTCTGCTCCAAAACTGACAGCAATGGTCAAGGAAGCTTCTGGGACGGAGGTAAACCCAGAAACAATAAGAAGACTTCTTCGCAAGAATTACTTTCATGGCCGTGTGGCACGGAAAAAACTTCTTATAAGTAAGAAAAACCAAAGCGAACGGCTTGTTTTTGCTCGTCAATATATGACCAATTTTGATTTCTGGAGTACCGTAAGTTGGAATAAACATAAAAATTTAATTAGGCTTATTATTAATATTTAGGTATTGTTTACTGACGAAAGTAAATTTAACTTATTTGGGTGCGATGGAAGAGGCAAAGTATGGCGCAAACCAAACAAAGAGATGGAAGGCAAGAATTTAAGAAAAACAGTAAAGCACGGTGGTGGATCGGTTATGGTTTGGTGATGCATGGCAGCCTCAGGAGTTGGAAATTTGCATTTCATTGACGGTGTTATGAATAAGAATGTTTATTTAAATATTTTGAGAAAAAATTTAAAAGAAAGCGTAAAAAAACTCGGCATTGAAACTAATTTCCAATTTTACCAGGACAATGATTCTAAACATTCAGCATATGATGTAAAGAATTGGCTGCTCTATAACTGTCCGAAGGTTATTAAAACCCCTGCGCAAAGTCCGGACCTCAATGTTATTGAACATTTGTGGGACGAATTAGGCCACCGGATGCAGGACAGGCAGTGTACGTTAATTCCACAACTAAAGAATGCCTTACAGGAAGAGTGGAATAATATAAGTCCTGAGGTTTGCAAAAAATTAGTGGAATCTTTGCCTAACCGCTTACAAGCTGTGAAACCCAAAAAGGTGGATCTACAAAATATTAATTTTGCGTTATGTTCACATAATGCTAATTTTTTATTAATTGCCCGACTTTAAATGTGAGACTGAAAAGTGACCTCATTTAAGTTAAGCCTTCGTATACATTTAATAAAAGAACTTAGAATAAATTGTTTTTGTTGTTTTCAAATAAAAGAACTTTTGTGATAAAATAAACAAAATTAAAACTAATTTTTCTTCCGTCAGCTTATAAATATTGGGACTAAAAGTTTTTTCATGTGTCTGCTGCCGACTTTAAATGTGAGTGACTGCATATCTTTTCCAAAGTATGGCAACAAATCTTCAAATATGGCAACTTCAAACGTAAAACCTCTGATTAAACGTCACTGGTAGAATTGTCATCCCGGTAACTTATCGCTTACCTTTTGGTTAAAAGGAAGTTGCAATAATGAAACGCGATTTATCCGCCCGATAACTAACGCTAAGTTGTAATAACGGGCCTGATAGGTGTAAAGAAAAGTAGAAACGTGTACAAATGAACAAAAATAGTTTTTTGTTTTGAAGCATATTATTAGAACATTTTTCTTTTTAATTCAAAATAATTTATTTAAATGTGGGATATATAGTTTAAATGATCAAATAATGGATAATTTATTTAATTACTATACGAGTGTTTACATCATCCAAGTTGAATTGGCAAAACAGGGTTACATTATTGAAACGCATTGTTGCTTCGATAAATTAGGTTCGAAATGTTAATTGTAGTAAATTGCATATGTACATACATAAATAATGAATTATTTTTCAGATGGAACCATTATTATTGGATTGTTTGTCATTTTGTCACGCGCATTTGGAGGATGTGGTCAGGGTGTCCACAAACCTGTCCTGTTTACATGATACAATTATTACTCGTATGGCTGCCATGTTTACGAATGTAGAGTTGGAAATGGTGTGTGATAAGAAAAATCGTTTGTTGCCTCGTCTTTGGACTAAACTTATTAGCAGTCTCTTTGAACCAGAAACTGAATCTTTACGTGGGCACTACTACAGTTTAGCTGGTCTATTTAAGTGTTCAAAGTAAAACTCATTACGATATATTGAAAGATATCTTTGTACATATGTATGTATGTACACGTGTACATATAACTACATATTTCCATTTTTAATTTTAGGTGCCAAATATGTCTTACTAATACGATAAAATCTTACGTTCAGTGCAAACTAGGAAATGTACGCTTAAATAGATGGGGTCAAATTGTTAGCTATCACATACGTGAAACCACGTGGGACTTGAATTACTTTATTACGCAACTATTTAAAGAACTCAAGTCATGGCGGTTGGTTTATTGGAAACTTTGGGGTCATGCTCATTTTTTGTACTGCTGCTTATGTGAAATGTATTTTCCAGTTTATCAGGTGGCGTGCAAATTTATTAAGATATTATAATTATTAAAATATTTAATTTTTGCCAGATATCATGGTGTCGTTATCATCCTGAATCGCCTAGTTTTTTGGGACCATTAACTGAGGGTCGCACAACCGGTCCTGCCGGTCGTTATGCCTGTTGTGGCCAACAAGCATTTCGCTATGAAACATTACCGGGTCCTAATGTAGGAAAATTTTCATATATGCACACATACATTCATATGTTTTTAAAAATGTCTAAAAACTTCAATTATTTTGCCCAGGGCTGTCAATTTAGAGAACATAGTGTTTTGGTAGAAAATGATAGAGAGCGGTCTATATTGTCAATAGTTCAGTTGGCTATTGAAAGAAATGCACTAAATGAATATCCCTCTCTACGGCTGCAGGAAATTTTAGCTAATAGAGAGAATGAACCCAGATGGATGGGTATAACATTGATGCCTCAGCGCTGTCGTCAAGGCTTATTACCGCTTTTAAATCCGGATGGTGAGTAATTGAAAAATATACAATTAAAATATTTCTGGCATTTTACAAAATATTTGATGTTTGGGATCAGCCTCCGGTCGGGCGCATTGTAGAACAGGAATTTTTTGGAGTGAATACCTTAGTTACAGTTACTGAATTACCCATAACTGTCCGATGAAATATTTGACGTGACGATCACATTGACAGCATCAACCAAAGTTAAAGTTAAAAGGGTATTGGTCGACGTCGACATAAATAAGGCCCCTGGACCAGATGACATTCCAACACTGGTCTTGAAGCAGTGTTCTTCTACGCTTGCGCATCCATTAGCACGTTTCTTTAGCATACTTTTCTATGTTGGTGAGTTCCCATCATGCCAGAACATTGCTAATGTAACACCAATTCCTAAAAAGGGTGAGGCAAATAACTCCGAAAATTATCGCACAATTGCAATTTGCTCTGCGCTTTTCCAAGTAATGGAATGTATGGTCAACTATCACTTTATGAGGTATCTAGAGTCGGAAAAATTACTTTGTGATCGTCAATATGGATTTCGAAAGGTTCGATCTGCTGGCGATCTTGTGGAATATCTCTCAGAGAAATGGTGCCACTCAATCCATCATTTCGGCAAAAGTAGGGTGGTGGCTCTGGATATCTCCAAAGCGTTTGACAGAGTGTGGCATGCTCACTATAGGCAAAACTTATTGCTTTTGGTGTCAGTGATGACTGCTCTCAGTTTATATCGAGCTTTCTCAGAGACCGCACCATCCGAGATCGTTGCGAAGAGGCAAAATATGAATGACTCACTGATCTTCTATTAATCTCCGAATGGGGTCGCCTTTAACACTCGTAAGACCCAATATTGCTTATTAACACACAAACGAACGACAGCAAATTCTGCTTCATCTATACTCATGGATGGTATGCTTCGACTATGTCATAAGTTGCCTACAGACTTGTTTCCTGTCTGTTATAACGTTGAAAAGATTAAGCCAAATATTTACACTACTCCCTCTTTCCCCCTCTTTACAACCTATTTTCCTAGTTCTTGGGTTGCTGCAGGGTTGACATGAACTTGAACTAACTATTACACTGCTAATGGTTATCTATTCGACATTCAGCTTGGTGGACAAACACTGCGTACATCCAGGGCTGGACAAAATACTCACCGAATGTATTTCAAATACAAGATACAAAATACTTCCCAGATGTGTATTTCAAATACAAAATACAACTAAAAAATACAAATACTTTTTTGTATTTCGATCTCATAAGATCTCTGGTTTTAGACACCTATTTGATTTAAAATATGCACTTAAACTAAGTTGTATATTGTCACCTTAAATGATGTAAAAGGCAAAATATTGAAAGCCAGTAGTATTTTTTTTAAGCATTTTTTTATTTATTGAATCTTCAAAATGAACTAACAATAAGTATTCAAATCTTAAAACTAAATTTAAAATTAAAAAAAATGTGATTCTTAAGTCCGGCCAATGCTAGACAAAAAGTTTTATTATGCGGGAGCTATTTCGGTAAAATCACCTATTAAGCAATCTGATAGTGGCAGCGGTATCCCTTCTTTTAAGCCCAGTGTGGCCGCCAAAATTAAGTATATTGCGCGTAAGAGGGTTGGGATGAAGTTCCACTTTACTGACATACCTTGTCGCGTACTTAGAAAATTCCTCTTTTACCAGCGGAACACTCAGATCTTTATGAATTCGTGAATTTTTTACGTACCATGGAGCTGCAGTAATCGTTCGAAGAATTTTCTTTTGTCGCCTTAGGATTTTTTCAATGTTAAAAGTTGAGGCGGTGCCGCATAACTGAATTCCGTAGTACCATATAGGCTTTAGTATCGCGTTGTATAACAAAAGTTTGCAATCTAATTTCAATGTAGAATTTCTGCCCATAAGCCAATTTAGCTGCGCTGCTTTTAGTTTCAACTGAGTGACTTTTGCTTCAATGTGAGACTTCCATGTTAGCCTACGGTCGAGGTGCATACCAAGGTACTTGACTTCACTGTGCTGCGGAATAGGTGAGTTGTTTATTTGGATAGGCCCACATGTTTGCTTACACAGAGTGAATGTGACATGAGTACATTTTTGTTCATTAACTTTGATTTTCCAAAGTTTTAGCCATTTCTCTAATATTGAAATGTACTCCTGTAAATTTCGTGAAGCTAATTGGTGGTTTTCATGAACACTCAAAAACGCTGTGTCATCTGCAAAGGTTGACGTATGGGTTCCGGATGTCGTTGGCATGTCAGAGGCGTAAATCAAGTATAAAGTATGCCCCAGTATGCTGCCTTGGGGAACACCTGCTTCGATTGGCTGAGTTGGGCTTATAAAATCGCCTTCTCTGATAATAAACTTCCGCCCATATAAGTAGCTTTCCAGAAGCTTGTGAGTATTTACAGGCAAGTTTAACTTTATTTTGTGCATCAACCCGTCGTGCCACACTTTATCGAAAGCTTGAGAAATGTCGATGAATAGAGCTGAGCAATACTTCTTCTCCTCAAAGGTCTGTCTTATGACATTGACTAGTCTGTGCGTTTGTTCTATGGTGCTATGTTTAGCCCGAAAACCAAATTGATGATCAGGCATGCATCCCACATTGTTCAATATTGGACTCAACTTCGCCATTAACAATTTTTCGAACAGTTTTAAAATTGTTGGTAAAAGACTTATTGGTCTATATGATTCTACCTTTGTCAGATCCTTCCCTGGCTTGGGTATCCTAGTAATCATTGAGACCTTCCACTCTGCAGGATAATACTCAAGGCGTAAAATGGCGTTAAAAATAAAAAGTAGAACCCTTCTAGCTACACGAGGTAACTGTTCAAGCATTTTACCAGTAATTTGATCAATGCCTGGAGCTTTCCTGGGGTTTGTATTACCGATAACGTTTTCGACATCTTGAAAATTAAATCTCAAAGACACAGGAGGTCTAACAACATATGGTGGTAATTCCGCTGTAATATTCGCTGAATCATTTGTAATAAAACTTTTCTCAAATGATCGATATACAACATCCCCTTTTCAGAGTCGCTTCTTGCCCAGTCGCCAGTTGAAGTGCGCAAAGGTGGCTTACCTATTACGGGTCTTTTTAAACCTTTTGTCGCTTTCCACAAGGAATAATCAGATTGAGGAGTACCATCAAGGCTTTCCAAATATGTTTTAAGGGAAGCAATTCTATGGACTTCAAGCAGATTTCTTAACTGAGTTATGCATTCCCGTAGCCTAGTTTTAAGCTGGGGAGACCTGCGAGTTTGCCACTCTCTTCTAACTCTTCTTTTTTCTGACAGAAGTTGCTCAATTTCAGCAGAATAAGTTCTATTGGTTTCATTTCTGGATCTTATATGACTAGTGGTAGCATGCTGTATGGCCAGTTTGAGGTTTTCAGAAAAATCGTTAATTTACACATCAATATCCTCAGGCGTTCTCAAGGCGATATTTTCAGTCCAATGTGTACTCAAAAATTTTTTGTATTTTAACCAATTAACTCTATTGACAGTTAACGGTGAGTCAATCTCGTGGGGGAACGAAACAGAGATTAAAGTGGGAGAGTGATCTGATGACAAATCTAATGAAGGCTCCACTTGCATCCACTCTAAGGGAAAATTTTTCGCAACTCCAAAATCTATAACATCTGGGATCTTTCGTTGGTCTGACGGCCAATAAGTGGGGTGTCCGCTTGAAACCACATCTAAACCCATTTTGGAAACGGTGTCAAAAAGCACACGGCCTTTCGAGGTAATTAAACGTGATCCCCAAACAGTGTGTTTTGCGTTATAGTCGCCAGCCGCTAAAAATCTAGGACCAAGTGATTTGAAAAAATTTGAGTATTGGCTTTCTGTTATTGAAAAGCGTGGCGGTGAGTAGATCGAGGAAATAACGATTTTTTCATGCAAATATTCAATGCATATATTAGTTGCTTGGAGATACTCCTCACATGTCTCGTTCATTAAAAAGTGTTTAATTCTGGATTTTATTAGAATTGCCGATCCTCCGCAAGATCTTCCACGGGGATCTTTTGTGTCGTACAGTATGTAGCCATTAATTTTGAAATAACTGTTGCTTGTCAAGTGAGTTTCAGCAATCAGCATTATGTCGATTTGTTTTTCCATAAGGAAGTGCTCAAGTTCATTTTTGTGTTGGCGGATGCCGTTTGCGTTCCAGAAACATATTTTTAACCAATTCATTTTGTTAAAATTGCCTGCAAAATAGTGGATTGCATTTTCAGCATTTCCTGCATCATGTTCGTCATAGAAACCGTAAATGTGTTTATGGATGAAACAAGAGTCTGCAGAGTTGCCTCAAGATTTTTAAAATTTTGATCGGAATTTTGGTGCATGGGCTCCTGATTCAAGTTTTGTATATCGGTTTTGACCACATTAGCATATGAAACTTGTTTGGGGTTTTGCATAATTATTTGGCTGGTTGACTGGCCTATCTGGGGAAAATTGTTAGCAGAAATAATATTTGACTGCTGCGGTTGCTTGAAGGTAATTGATGACTTATTTGTCATTGATTGTTTAAAATGAGTGTAAACAGGACAGCCCCTGTAATTTGCAGTATGGTTACCTCCACAGTTACTGCATTTTTTAGCGCTCGAGTCAGTCTTTGGTTTTTTGCACTGTGAAGTGCCGTGTAGATCTCCACACACAATACAAACTGCGGGCAGTTTACAATAGGCCTTAGTATGGCCAAATTCCTGGCAGTTTAGGCATTGAACAGGACCTAAACACTTGTGCGGCTCCTCAACGGTAACTCTGCGATGAAGAAGAAATTTAAGGTTATAAATTGGGTGAGTTTCATTCTTTTTGAGAATAACATCCCCTGGTACCAGTTCAACCCTAAACATGGGTTGAGGAATCTTTTCACGGTTCCGCATATTTACCACATTTTTTATTTTAAAGCCTTTATCTAGCAGTGCAGTCTTAACCTCATCCGTGTCTACATAAGGGTCAATACCTTTTATAACAACCTGGAGGCCTTTAGCACTTTTAAGTTGATAAGTATAAAAAGATCTTTTCTCTTTTTCCAGAGCGGCAGAAAGTTTTCGGTAATCATTTTCGCAGTTGACTTGGATTTTTGTTTCACTTATTTGTCCGTGCTTCACTGATGTTACGTTAAAGGTGTCTTTACCAATTGCCGTAATAAGAGCTTTTACCAGCTCATTAGATGTAGGTTCTCTCAAGTGTATTGGTGGCGGTTTAAATGTTTTTTTTTTTGATGTAGTTGGCTCGTCAGTCTGAAGGATAGCAAACCTATTACTATCCATTGTCGCAGAGGTAATATCGCCCTTAGACATTTTTGGTTGCGATGATATTTGCGCGGATTTAGGGCTTCGCTGACGTTTAACCACGGTTATATACCTATCCATACCCACTTGAGTTTTCGGTTTATCAACAATAGCTAGACTTGAAGATGGTTTGTCGTCTGTTGCAACAACAATGTTTGGCGAGCACGAACGCGTGCGTTTTTTATCTCTTAGAGACAGGAGATTGTCCAATGATTTTTTCAATGATTCCTCTTCAGAAGTCCAGAGGTTTTTTCTAGTGGAGCTAAGCTCCCTCTCAGAATTGCATCTACTAGGTACACTCATGCAATTTTTTTTTATTTATATTTTTTTTAATTTAAAAGTATATAAAAATAATTGTCATAAAGTTTTTCTTTTGTATAAATTCGTTCTTCCACTTATTGGGGTTTTGTAAGAAAACAAAAACTTTAATGTATAGTTTTTTTCCCACTGGGTAGTTAATCTTCACGCACAATAACAACAATAACAATGCACTGCCACCGCACTTGTTTTATTGAAATTGATTTTATTGTTTATTTAATGAGATGTAAGGAATTTATTTTCCCGTTGTTTTTTTTTTAAATAATTTGTTATTGTTTTTACAATTTAATTTTGAAAGCGTTTAAGCAATGATTTTATTTTATTTTTTTGTTCACTTTTTACGACCGTTTGGTTGGAGAGTCACAAGAGAACTCCCCACATGTATTTGAATTACAAAATACTTTTAAGTTGTGTATTGGAAATACAAAATACTTTCAGGTCATGTATTTGAAATACAAACATAAAATACGTATTTGTATTTCAAATACTGCCCAGCCCGGTGTCTCATTATGTAGAAAGCAAAGTTTCCAATTAAAGTTCTCACTGCGTTTTGACTGCGTTTTTGCACGTCAGATTAAACCGAGACTTTGTTCTGGGTTTAATCGAAGCTTGCTTGGAGGGGATTAATGCTTTCACCCCTAGCAAGATTATTCTTTCAAGCATTTTTGCCGAAGCAATTGTATTATTATCTACGAGTATAAAGCAAAGTTTCCAATTAAAATTCTCATAAAATTTGTTGAGTTCAGAGTGACATGGCTTCTTGTTTTAAGCGTTTCGTAGCTGTTCTAGAAACGTTTCAAAGTTCAGAGAATAAAAAGGAGGCAGAATTGGTGCAATGATTCGAATTGCAAAAAGGTGCGCTAACTTTGACTTTATACTTTTCGGGTTGTAAAGTCAGGAATAGGTCAAGGGTATATAAATGGAGCCCTTCAAAGCACGGAATGTGCGTTCGTTCATTCACTAATTGCGCAAGGTGATTGCGCGCAGCGAATAGCTTGACATACTAGTCTTCAGGTGTTGCATGACTCGAATGTCAAAGCTAGGATGTTTTGTCATAATGTCCTGATTTTGAATTTGTCCCGAAACCAGACAAATTTAGCTTCATGCATGCGTACTGGATGCTGGCATTGGAACACAACTTCCTTGCGGAAGTACATTACAAGGCGATTAAAACGCCTGACTGCCTCTAACGAAAATTAGACTGAAATTGCCAGCTAAACGTACCAGAATCAGTCCTTTCTTGAATGTTTTAATACTCCGATCTAAAGCTTCAACAGGTCTTTGGTCAGACATCGTACATTCATCCGAAACAAACCACTTACTATTCTTGATAATATTACAGAACAGAGTTTGAACACACAGCTAAAGGGTGTTTTTATATAGGTATAAAACTTTAAATTTTATATTTTTTTTACTAGCGGTTATTTTTCAGCTATTAAGTGATTTATGTTTGAGTTGGATTAACAATGCAACATGAATAGACTGACGTCTGAGTCATGCTTCCAAATCACGCAAATGCTGTTTTAATGGAGATTGTGAATGAATAATTGCCAACGCACTTTTTTCCTAAAAATGCATCAAGCTTGCTAGATTTAATATTACTTTCTGATTCGGATCTTTTACTTTTATACGATAAAATCTCATTTATCTCTGACCATGATCTACTTTTTTGTATAGTTAATTTGAATCTCAGCAATGTATCTAATGTTATAACCTATAGAGATTATAATTCGATAAACTATGTGTCTTTATATTCTTAACTTTCATTGATTGATTTGCCTGATTGCTGGTTTGATCCTTCGGTTGATGGTAAAGTGGATATTTTCGTATTCAAGTTTAAAAATGTTGCGTAGCTTTAGTGTAAAGAACAACTCATGTCCTTGGTATACTCAGGTAGTGGAACAGTCATTTCGATATCGTAATCGAATGTATAAACATTAGGAACGTGATCCTACACCTCTTTCCAGAACTGCTTTCACTAAGGCTAGAAATCGACCTAATATGTTAGCCAGGAAAGCAAAAAAATTTTATTTTGAACGAAAACTTGATGTGTCCTTACCGACAAACGAGTTATGGAAGAATGTCAAAAAGTTAGGTAGAACTTATTTAGATCCGAGTGAATGAAATATTATTTTTTTGTGATAACAACGTTGTATGTATCAGTTCTTACAACCCATTACCCGATACTACACATTTTTTTTTATATACATAATTATTTATTGGATTTTCAAAATATGAACTAGCAATAAGTATTTAAATCTTAATACTAAATATAAAAGTTATTTACGTCCAGCCAATGCTAGAGAAAAATGTTTTAATTTGCGCGAATAATATCGGTAAAATCACCTATTTAACGTTCTGATGGCGGCAAGGGTATCCCTCCTGCTCAACCGAGAGTGGCCTTCAAAATTAAGAATATTGCGTGCAAGAGGATTTGGGTGAAGTTCTAGGTTACTGTAAAATTTAGTAAAAAATCGAAGACCGTTTTATATGTCAAAAATAAACTGACAATCCGAAATGACTGGTATTGCCAACATATATAACAGACAAAAATGCGAAAGTCGAACATACATAAATCATGAAAATTTGAAAATAACGGTTATTTTTGATCAGACCATGTATTGGTCTTCAAGAGGATGTGTGTCGTAGATTGAATGATGACCTGAATTCTATTGTTGGCTGGGCTAGACTTGTTAATCTAATGCTTAATCCAGAAAAATCATTTGTTTCACCAGTCAGTAGAGCTAAATTTGGCTCCATAGATTTCCCGGAAATTTACATTAGTGACACGATGCTCAAGTATAGGGTGTTTTTTTAAGCCCGATAGAACTTGAAATTGTAAAAAATAACACAAAAAATTAAATTGTAATCAAAATTTTTTTTTATTCGAAAGATCAATACGTGACATTAACATTTGAAAATGATTTCGGGCATATGGGCACCGCGGCTGTTCTTGACGAAGCGCATTCTGGACGTCCAATTTTGGGCCACTTTTTCGAGCACTGCTGGCCGTATGTCACGAACAACACGAACAATGCTGGCCTCCAAGGCGTCAATTGTTGCTGGTTTATCAGCATAAACCAGTGACTTCACGTAGCCCCACAGGAAATAATCGAGAGGTGTCAAATCGCACGACCTTGGAGGCCAATTGACAGGTCCATTTCTCGAAATCAACTTATCGCCAAATTTTGATTTCAGTAAGTCGATGGTTGCGTTCGCCGTATGGCACGTAGCGCTATCCTGTTGAAACCACATCTCCTCCGGATCAATGTCATCCATATTTTCAAACAAAAAATCATTGATCATGGTGCGGTAACGATCTCCATTGACCGTAACGCGAGCTCCGGCCTCATTTTTGAAGAAATAAGGTCCGATGATGCCACCAGCATGAAAACCGCACCAAACAGTGCATTTTTCTGGATGTAATGGAGTCTGTAGGGTCTCTTGTGGATTGGTCTCACTCCATATGCGGCAATTTTGCTTATTAACAAACCCGTTAAGCCAAAAATGCGCCTCATCGCTGAACACAATTTTGCGATAAAACAACGGACTGATTTTCAAAGTAAATTTGGATAATTTCGTAGCGTTGTTCAAGCGTGAGTCTATTCATGATGATTTGTCAGAGTATACTGAAACAAATAAAAAAAATGTTTCATCAAAATTTAATTTTTTGTGTTAGTTTTTACAATTTAAAGTTCTATCTAGCTTAAAAAAACACCCTATATGTTGAAAAAGTAAACTACTTGGGATTCTACATTAATTCAACCTTAACGTTGTTGTTGTGAGAAATGTATTTTTAACACTGCGTAATTTAAGGATGTCCTCCGAATTTTTCCCAATTGCAATGAAAAAAAATTTTTGTGATTCAGCTTCCGCTAATAACTTACATATTCAGTCGTAAAGCAGCTCTGGGCTGAAGACTAGCTCTCGCGTCATCGTAATTATTTCTTAAGTGCGGTCAGGCTTGTGTTTGTTGTTCGGTCTTCGAGAGTTTTGCGTCTCATTCGTACTGGTTAACGGTTTGCCTCAACTAACTGTATTTTTTTACAGTTTAATATAGAGGTTATTCATTGTTAACCACGTGGAAACTTCCTATGTGAAGGCATATGTCGTTATAGTCACAGCGTCGCTACAAAAGTACTGTTAATACCATCTTGGGCATATGGTCTTTGTCACCCCGCCCATGCTATGCATCCTATACTTTGCAACTGTGTAGTTACTTAAGGGCGTTTCAGACTATCATACAAGTCTTAAGATTTTGATTGGATTTTGTGGGACAAAAATCTAATGATATTTGTTGCGACTGTCAAAAAATCTTACGTACTATAACATTTTGTTTTCACACTATCACACCTAAAGTAAGAAGAAATATGATTTGAAAATAAACAGCCAATTTGCTTAACGTCTGGTTTTAATATTTTTATTATTTGCTTTTGTAGAAAATGCAACCCTGGTCCAATGAAAAATCTTATTGTTTAAACAAATTTCTAAAAATGGTGAAGTGTTATGGGATGTCAAATCTCTTATCGTATTATTTCTCATTATCATAACGCTTTACATTCACACTATCACACTTGCTCGTATAATTTGAATTTTTGACAAGTCTTTATACAAAGTGTGATGGTCTGAAGTGCCCTGTAGTAAATAAATAAAATAATAACTTATAGTAATATTGATTCCCACTCATTACATAAGATTAACAATGCAACTCTCTATGTCTATGGCATTGATCGTTACAGTAGTGTTTCTTCCTGGCGTAGGATGATCCTAGGCTGTGATTTATTGCACTATTTGCATATAAGAAATTTGTTAGTATGAAAAACTGACTTTTGAAACTTCAAACCATTACATGACACTACTTGTACCACGATACTTACATCTCAATACATCCAGAATTCTTTTTTCATTAACGGCATTAAATTGTGAAACTCTTTACCCTTAAGCTTCAAACGTATACAAGCGAAAAACAGTTTTACTAAAGTTCTCGTTGACTATTATTCAAAAATTTGACTATGACGCAAAAAGGGTTAACTTTCTCTCCATTTTATTTGTTATTCTAAAGTATGTTATACATACATATGTAGGCATTTGTATTTTTTTACTTCATAAAAAAAAGAATTATTACTTTAATATTTAAGCCCCTATTTTATGATGATATTTTGATATATTTATGTTTGTTTCTCCCTTTATCGTAAATTTTATGGAACTACAAAGGAATAGTATTATTAATGTTCTTATTATGAAATAAAATTAAAACAAAATTTAGTTTTTACAAGATTGCCGTATTTGGAGTGATGTAATTCTCAGTTGTATGTTGATCCGTTGCATCCAGAGAAAACTATTTGTTGTGCTTTGAAGAACGTTACAGCCAATGGTGACCGCTATAAAACCATGATTACTGAATTTTTCGTTCATCAGAAAGGCCGGCGCAACATGTTACATGTTGCACATTTCAAATCGATTTATTGAAGGAAACGTTTGGTAACTGCAAAACTTCACGAATTGAAATGATCTGCAAATTGGCCTGATGGCCATAAATGTTTTTTTTTTTACAAAAAAAGCCTCGAGTTTTAGCAATAGCAATGTTGCACACCTATATAAAATAATTGACAATAGCAATGTTGTACACCTACAAAATAAATGATTTTCTTTTTTTTTATAATAAATTGTATATTTGCAAATTTGGTGCACATGTCTTTTGTTACTGCTGTCTGTATTTTCTATACGTGTACTTTCATTAATTAAATTCATATAAAATCAAATTGCACCGGAATAGGTAGCAAGCTATACGTGTTTATTTTTTTTTCTCTCTTTTGTACCGTTGTCCGTATTTTCTATATACCTACACATATTCATTATTAATTTCATATGAAATCAAACTGCACCGGGATAGGTAGCATTATGTGTACACGTGTTTTTTTTTTTTTCTTTTTTTTCACTGTTCTCCGTGTTCTCTATATATGTTCAATATTAATTTCTTCTAAATGTACTTCATTACCTTGTAGTGTGGAAGGTGTTGGGCTAAATTTTGCTAATCTGAGCAGTGTCGAAGGTATATATACTCGGCACTGATCGGTTTTAACTAATTTGATTCCAACATTTTAAATACTGCAATAGAGTTTGTTTTAGTGTTTCGTCTTGTTATTGTTAAATTTAAACTTCCACGAACACTACTCCCTCTTTCCTACCTCATCATAACCTATTTTCCTAGTTCCAGTACAATGCACTGCATATGTAGGGGTCATCCCCTGAGGTCCAAGATAAAAAAATAAAATAAAATAATAATTCGTTCAGCTCAAGGTCCTTTTTGGTTTTTTTTTAATGTTTAATGTATTCTTCAATATTTCGTCTTTGGAAGACTTCTTCAGGAACATTTGTTTTTTTTTGTGTGTAAATTCAATACAAAATTTGAATTGAATGAAAAAATTTTAATGTACAAAAATACTATCAACAACAACAATATATGTACATAAGTTCAAAAATTATTTGAAATGAAAAACAAATTTTTAACATATGTACATACCATGGTGCAATTATTAGGTGGCAGCATTAGAGTTGCTGTACTAGATACATAATATTTTGTTTGTTTAAAAATTCCACCATAATATCAAAAACATGTTTACAAAACAGAGGAAAATGAAGAAAAAAGTGTATATAAAGAAAATTAATTGTGTATTATTATTTTCATAAATTGTTTTTAACGCATTTTAAGCAATTAAATTATTTTTGAAGCGAGGAAAGTCGAAAGCAGTAGAATTTTTCTTTTTACATAGCAGACAGCAATGCATATTAAGGAATTAAAATATTTATGAAATCTTTTTTATTGTTTTTTTTGCACATTTTCAAACTGTTTAAAATACTATTTTTTCACTTCACTTTGTATAAACATAAATAGCTTCTACGCAATTAAAATATTTTTGAAAACTTCTTTATTGTTTTTTTTGCACTTTTTCATTCTTTTTTTGCAAAATATTATTATTTTTTTTTCACTTCACTTTGTGTAAACATAAACAACTTTTGACTCTACCGGTCGTTTTAAATAAAAAATTGTCACCTGCGCTAGTGATGCCACCTGGTTAATGCACCTTGATACATACATATATACAAACCAAGGCGAATTCATAACAGGTGAAATTGATAGCGCAGGTGGTAACTTTTTTTTAATTTTAATCTATTTCAGATGTCAATGGCATAATTAAAACGAAGTTGAAAAAAAAAATTTAAAACCACTTTTTAAATTTTGTATTGTATCTTGAGCGCCAGATATCATCCAGAATCCTCCCCAATCTGGCCGGCCATTTACACCTTTCGAAGCTCTATGATCTGAGACTTTAAGTTTCACGAAATAATTAAAGGTTTTACGAAATAATTAAGTTTTTCTTTTATTAAAAAACTCTTTTTATAAGAAATTTGAAAAAAAAAAAATTTTAATTTTTGTTTAAATTTTGTATTGTATTTTGAGCGCCAGATATCATCCAGAATCCTCCCCAATCTGGCCGGCCATTTACACCTTTCGAAGCTCTATGATCTGAGACTTTAAGTTTCACGAAATAATTAAAGGTTTTACGAAATAATTAAGTTTTTCTTTTATTAAAAAACTCTTTTTATAAGAAATTTGAAAAAAAAAATTTTAATTTTTGTTTAAATTTTGTATTGTATTTTGAGCGCCAGATATCATCCAGAATCCTCCCCAATCTGGCCGGCCATTTACACCTTTCGAAGCTCTATGATCTGAGACTTTAAGTTTCACGAAATAATTAAAGGTTTTACGAAATAATTAAGTTTTTCTTTTATTAAAAAACTCTTTTTATAAGAAATTTGAAAAAAAAAAATTTTAATTTTTATTTAAATTTTGTATTGTATTTTGAGCGCCAGATATCATCCAGAATCCTCCCCAATCTGGCCGGCCATTTACACCTTTGCAAGCTCTGTAATCTGAGACTTTAATTTTCACGATATAATTAAAACTTTCACGAAATATTTAAAGTTTTTCTTTTCTTGTAAATTTTTTTATACCCACACAAAAAAGTAAAGGGTATTTATAAGTTTGTGATTCCGTTTGTAATTTCTACAGTTTTTTTTTTGCGACCCTATAAAGTATATATATTCTGAATCAGAATTAATGGAAAAGTCGATTAAGCGATGTCCGTCTGTCCGCTGTTGAAATACCGTTTCTGGGAAAACCATTAGACTTAGAAACTTTTTTCTTTCACCATTCTTTTACCCCATCAATTCATGGGTTTGCTATTGAAATTCAGTAATATCGGTCCACGTGTAGCTGAGATATATTCAAAATTCCGAAAAAAGCCATTTTTTTTTTTGCAGCTTTGTATGAAAATTTTTGAAAACAAAAGTTGTTCGTTTTGCTTCAAACTTCACACACTTATTAAGCATGGTGACTAAAAGACAAAAAAATTTTTTTTTTTTTTAGATATCGGTCCATATATACCCGAGATATAGCCCAAATCGGATTTTTAATGAAAATGTCGCATAGGCGAAGCTAAATAACTTTTTTTTGCTCAAAAGCAGTTCTGGTAATAAAATTAGGTTACATAAATATGGAAAATGAAAATTTTTGATATCGGTCCATATATACCCGAGATACAGCCTAGACCGGGGTTTTCATGAAAATGCCGCGTAAGCGAACTTAAACAATTTTTTTGTGCTCAAAAGCAGTTCTGGTAATGAAATTAGGTTACATAAATATGGAAAATGAAAATTTCCGATATCGGTTCATATATACCCGAGATATAGCCCAAATCGGGGTTTTCATGAAAATGTCGCGTAAGCGAACTTAAACAACTTTTTTGTGCTCAAAAGCAGTTCTGGTAATGAAATAGGGTCATATAAATATGAAAAATGAAAATTTTCGATGTCGGTCCATATATACCCGAGATATAGCCCAAATCGGGTTTTTCATGAAAATGTCGCGTAAGCGAACTTAAACAACTTTTTTGTTCTCAAAAGCAGTTCTGGTAATGAAATAGGGTCATATAAATATGAAAAATAAAAATTTTCGATATCGGGCCATATATACCC
Source organism: Thecocarcelia acutangulata (assembly GCA_914767995.1). Taxonomy (NCBI): domain Eukaryota; kingdom Metazoa; phylum Arthropoda; class Insecta; order Diptera; family Tachinidae; genus Thecocarcelia; species Thecocarcelia acutangulata. The sequence goes on along the minus strand of OU612096.1, from coordinate 67,096,103 downwards.
GAGATATAGCCTAGACCGGGGTTTTCATGAAAACGCTGCGTAAGCGAACTTAAACAACTTTTTTGTGCTCAAAAGCAGTTCTGGTAATGAAATTAGGTTACATAAATATGGAAAATGAAAATTTCCGATATCGGTCCATACATACCCGAGACATAGCCTAGACCGGGGTTTTCATGAAAATGCCGCGTAAGCGAATTTAAACAACTTTTTTGTGCTCAAAAGCAGTTCTGGTAATGAAATTAGGTTACATAAATATGAAAAATGAAAATTTCCGATATCGGTCCACATGTACCTGGTCCATATGTAGCCCAAATCGGGTTTTTCATGAAAATGTCGCGTAAGCGAACTTAAACAACTTTTTTTTGCTCAAAAGCAGTTCTGGTAATGAAATAAGATTACATAAATATGGAAAATTAAAATTTCCGATATCGGTTCATATATACCCGATATATAGCCTAACAGGTTTTTTGATGAAAATGCCGAGTAAACAACTTTTTTGTGCTCAAAAGCAGTTCTGGTAATGAAATAAGGTTATATAAATATGGAAAAAGAAAATATCCGATATCGGTCCATATATACTCGAGATGAACCGATTTTTCCAACAACTTTTTTTTTTTTTGCTGAAAAGCAGTTCTTGTTATAAAAGAAGGTTACAAAAATAGAGAAAATTAAAATTTCTGATATCGGTCCATATATACCCGAGATATAGCCTAAATCGGGTTTTTCATGAAAATATCGCGTAAGCGAACTTAAACAATTTGTTGTGCTCAAAAGCAGTTCTGGTAATGATATAAGGTTATATAAATATGGAAAATTAAAATTTTCGATATCGGTCCATATATAGCCGAGATATAGCCTGAACCGATTTTTCCATTAAAAAAAATTTTTTTTTTTTGCTGAAAAGCAATTCTCGTTACTAAATACAGAAAAGGTTACTAAAATACAGAAAATAGAAAATTCCGATATCGGTTCATATATAACCGTGCATATTTTGTTCACATTTTTAAATATACTATACATATTCGTGACTATCGTGAAGGGTATTTTAGATTCGGCCCAGCCGAATATACTACACTCTTACTTGTTTATTATATATTTTTTTTAATTCCTTTTTGTGTTTATATTTTTCCCTTGACATTTGAAAAAGATTTATTTTTTGTAGTGCTGTATTTATTGCTCTTACATATACCTGATTTGAATTCGCCTTAATACAAACAATATAATAAATTGAAAATAAATTTTAACATTCATAAATACAATTAACATGCATACAAACAACATACATAAATTCAAAAACTGCAATGAAATCACAAATCGTAACAAACATAAATACAAATTAACATATTTTTTCTGATGTATTTTAAATTATTCGTGATAGGAATATTAATTCATATCAGAAGACAGCTTTATCACTGCATTGTCGTGATTTTAGCCACAGCCCAGATTTTGAAGGAATTTCAATATTAAATACTGAAAATAATTATAAAAAACGATACAACATGACAACCATTTCATTTCGTTCCAATGTGATTTTGTATTCAGCCGCACAAATGCCCAGTTGATTTTTGATCAGTAAACACAATGAGCGACAACTTCGTTATGTGAGTGAAATCATCGTTAAGGTTCGTGCTTGAATATAAATGAATGCGCATATAGTTCGGCATTCATTTCTTGTGTTTGAATTTTTGTTTTGGAAGAAAAAAAAAATTAACGAAAATCAATGCAGTGATGTATTCAACAGTTTTTCTGTATGCTTCTGTTGAAAAAAAATCAAAGTAAAATGCACATACATAGAAACAAAAGGTTTTCATAGGAAAAAACAAATGTGCATATGTATATATGTATTTATTTTTGAACATTTGTTAAAAAACACAATGGTATACATATAAAAACAACTCCACTTGTTTCACTGTAAATGAACTTTGCCCTTTAAACTAAAAACAAAATATGTATGTTTCAAATTTGTTTATACAACACACAATCGAATCAACATCTAATAAAGACTAATATTGAGTTCATTATTTCGTGCGAAATTCTTTCAAATTGCATACAAAACTGTTTCGTATGAAATATTTGCGAATTAAGTTTAGAAATGTAGTACTGAGTATTTAAAGCGAAAAACACACAAAATGTATCCGCAACATGTTTTAATTTAAAATTGTTTCCGGGACTATTTGTTTTTTCAGCTGCGAAATAACATAAGCAAAGCTTTTTTCGCACGAAATACATACATGTGTACTTAAAATTAAAAAAGAAACATGAATAAGAGAAAAATAGACAACACTGAGTACATCTCAATTTTTTCGTACGAAATAAGTAATGTTGCTGAAAAATTTTCGCACATTCAATCTCAATACTAGGCTTAACGTTTAGCCGATTTTATTCAGTACTAAAACGAACGCGCAATATTTACAAGGCGAGTTGATTTTACTCAACATTGAGCTTTGTTCTAGATTTTTTTTTGATTACAAATTCAGATTATTTACAAGGCGGGTTGATTTCACTAAACGTTGAACTTTGTTGCAGTGTTTAAAAAACTGCAGTCAAAGTAGCAAAAGTCGTAAGATTGTGCTTTTGCTTCGACTTCTCAATTTTTTGCTATTCAAACATAAACTGTTGCTTCGACTTCTGATTTCAATCATGCAAACAGTTGCAGTTAAGTTAGAGACAAAAAATGAAAAGTTATACCCAAGGTGCATTAACGTATACACGGTGGCAGCATTACGGCATGTGACAATTTTTTGCTACTGGCAATACAGTAAGCTATTTACGTCAAATGTATTGTTTACATTTTTGAAAGTGAATTTGGTGTTATATTCTGAATTAAACATAAAAATTATTTTGTGAACACAAAAATAATTCAAATAAGAATAATTTATAATTATGAAAAGATACATTCATAGTTTATACTTGCGAAAAAAGTTACAAATATTTTTGATAAACATAACTTACCAGATGCCTGTTTTTGTTGTATTGTTGTAATTTTGCTCTAGTGCTGCCACCGTGTATACGTTAATGCACCTTGGTTATACCCTACGAAGACTTCTGAAGTCGACATGTTTGGACAGTTTTTTGTTTGACTAAGTCTGCTTTTACATTTGTACAGACGATGGGCAGACATTTTTTCAATTCTCTTTTGGTCTTGCCTAAACCTTTTACATTTAAGAAATTAATAGACAGACAGAAACTTTTCGTTTTTCTTTTGTTGTTGTTGTTTTTTTAAGCACAGCTAGTTTGTTTATATGAAGTTGATGTTGATATGAGAATAATGATATGAAGCAACAACATAAGAAATACGAAAAGTTAAAAAGAGAAACAAAGAATGTCCACAAATGTCTAGTACAGAGAGTCGTGTACTACACACTCTCCCCCACCGAAAATTTTCGTTACCGCACCATCAAATTTCGTCTGTCTGTACAAATGTAAAGTGCGGTCTCCACCTGACTTGAAAACACTAACTTTAACGCTAACTTCAAGTTAAAGTTAAATGTGGACCGCTCATGTTGAAGTTTGGTTAAAGTTATAACTTGGTTGTTAAAACATTTCGTTTGGAAACTCTGTTATAACTTAAATTGACAACAGCCTGCTATTTGTAGTTGTTTTTCGCCATTTTTATTGTTTTACTATGAAAAGTTATAACTCTAACATCACTACGTGTACGCCGACTTTAACATATAGATATTTAAACATCAAGTCTTAACTTCATGTTTTAACTGCGTTTCAAGTTAGGTGTAGACTGCATGTAAAAGCTGACTAACTTCAACTTCGAATAAGTTCGGAAGTTAAAGAAAAGTTGTGTGAGTGTGTGTAGTTTCATAAGATTTATACCAAGGTGCATTAACGAATACACGGTGGCAGCACTACGGCACGTGCCAATTTTTTGCTACTGGCAACATAGTAAGCTATTTACGTCAAATGTATTGTTTACATTTTTGAAAGTGAAATTAGTGTTTTATTCTGAATTAAACATAACAAATTATTTTGTGAACATAAAAATAATTCGAATAAATAATATTTATAATTATGAAAAGGTACATTCATAGTTTATAATTGTGAAAATAGTTACAAATATTTTTGATAAACATAGCTTACCAGATGCCGGTTTTTGTTGTATTGTTGTAATTTTGTTCTAGTGCTGCCACCGTGTATACGTTAATGCATCTTGATTTATAGTTTTTGAGATGCTGAAGAGATTTTAATTTTTTTTTTTTTTTCTATGAAAAAAATTTTTTTTGTGGAAATTTTTGGGAGCTTACTTTTTTATACTTTTTAAACAAAATGGAATAAAACCCCGGTCGAAAAAATTTGTTTTCAGCAAATAAAAGATTTTTTGAAAAATATAACATCACTACTTACAATACGCCCATTAAAGTTTGGAAAATATTATCCTGTACGATAAGAACGAGCAGTTTTTGCGTTAAAGATCGCACTAATGGAGAAAAGAAACTGATTGAGTTAGGAAACCCTTTAAAAGATATTGCTAGTGAAGCCGAATACCAATTTGATGAATTCTGATATAGACAATTTTTAACTTTTTCGAGAAGATGAACATATTAATACTTTTTTGATAACTTTTTTTGAAACATAAACTTTATTTACTTTGTAGTTCAGAATGCTTTTAGAGATCTTTTTTTTTTAATACATTTATTTCAAATAGGTTCATACTCATATGTGCTTTAAAATCTATTTATTTACCTTATAAAGATACTTCTCAAATAAATTTAAAAAGTGCTGAACATTGGAATTATATTATTATTTAACATCACTCAGTACGCATGCACCAAAGAATTTACAGTATTTATAAAAGCAACATCCAACCATAATAAAACATCAACAAAGATTTTAACTTAAAGCGCACTTCAAACATCAAAGTAAAAAAAAAAGCAAAACTTCTTTAACTTTAGCTTTCGAACTTATTAAAACTACAACTTTTCTTTAACTTTAACTTCCGAATTTATTTGAAGTTGAAGTCAGTCAAACCAAAAACTGTTCAAAAATGTCGACTGCAGAAGTCTTCGTAACGTATAACTTTTCGTTTTTTGTCTCTAGCTTAACTTCGACTGTTGACATGTTTGGAATCAGAAGTCGAAGCAAATGCGAAAGCAATCACACATATCCGCAGTTTTTAAACGCTGCTTTGTTGCTTGATTTTTGCTGATTTCAAATTTAAAATGTATACAAGACGAGCTGATTTTACTGAGCGTTGAACTTTGTTGCCTGATTTTAGTTGATTACAAATTTTAGTGTATGAGTTAATCAAGGTTAGGTTAGGTTAGGTTTAACAGGGTGCCAGCTATTATAAAGCCAGCCCACTTGGGTCCAGTCAGGTCCCGTTGTGTTGCCTGGATATGATATTTATCTCAGTAGATCTACATATCACTGGCTTAGAACCAACCGGAGGATCGGATAAAGGAGTCCAATCCACTTACATCGCATTCCGATACCTCCGTCAGATCATGCAGCATCGGTCTGCCTAGGTACAATGCCCTTATATAAGAAAGAGCTGGACACTGACAGAGGAAGTGCTCAACGCTCTCTTCTTCCTCCTCGTCTCTGCAACTTCTACAGAAGTAATTAAATGGAAGATTTAACCTCCTTGCCTGCGTCCCTATGTGGCAATGTCCCGTCAGAACTGCCACAGCAGAACGCAACCTCCGTCGGGGCAAGCCCCTTAGGATAATAGTCCTCCTGTTATTATATCTGGGCCATATCAGCCTTGATATCCGACAGGTACCCTCATTGGACCATCTGTCTTGAGCGGTCTGAAAAAGTTGACGCTGTACTAGTTTCTTACAGCTCGCAAGCGGGATTCCAACGATCCCATCAATATCTCTTTGTTGTAGCTGGACACCGGCCTTTGCCAGTTCATCCGCTACTAGATTTCCGGACACTTCACTGTGCCCTCGTACCCAGATAAGCTCCAGGTTCGAATGTCTCGCTATCTCGTTTAGAGATATCCGGCATTCACGAAACAACCGGGATGTCGTATAGACTACAGCTAGCGCATACAACGCAGCCTAACTACAAATTCGGATATCGTTCTCATATATCCTGTAGTACCTTAACCAGTTAGCTGCCCTCATAATGGCCACAATTTCGGCCTGCTCTACGCTACACTCATTTTGCAGTCTAAGACTCATTCTCCTGACAACACTAGCTCAACCCCCCTTACGGTTGGCAGAGTAAACGATGGAGTCTTGTATCTTCGAGTGAAGAGCACAAGCTCCGTTTTTTGCGGATTCACACTTAGACCGCTATTTGTACACCATCCTACTATAAGGCTTAGCGCAGAGCCTAGTTGCTGTGATAGTATATCCGGGTACTTACCCGACACAGCAACCGCAATATCATCGGCATATGCCACTGTCCTAAACAGCATGGAATCTAATTCCATCAATAACGAATTCAGAGTTAATTCCATAGAAGAGGGGATAGAACCTCTCCCTGTGGAGTGCCCCTTCTAGCCACTCTGCAAATTGTGGCTCGCCCCATATTGGAAGTAATGACCCCATTGGTCAGTAAATTCTTTATGAAGCTAACAATTCACTGATGAACGTTCAGTCTTTCCAAAGCGATTATTATAGCCCTTGGCAACACATTATTAAATGCCCTCTCTATATCAAAGAAGGCAACCAATGCATACTCCCCCTGCTCCAGAGCTCTCTCTACATACCCCACGAGCGAATGCAATGCATTCTCAACAGATTTGCCCTTGGTATAGGCATGTTGAGATGCTGATAAATGGCTTGGAATAATTGACATTCTAAGATGTAATTCAATTATCCGTTCCAGGGTTTTAAGCAAGAAGGATGACAAGCTTATAGGCCTGAAATCATTCGGAGTGGTGTGTGAAGCCTTTCCCGCTTTCGGAATAAAGACTACAACACACCTTCGCCATGATTGCGGAATGTAGGACCAACCAAGGCAGGCCGAGAAGATCCTTATCAACTATGGCACTATAAGTTCCGCATTTTTCTGCAAATCAGCTGGTATAATACCATCTGGACCCGGTGATTTATATGGGTCAAAGCTATTCAACGCCCAAAGGATTCTGCTTCGATCAAAAGATAAGCAGATATCCCCTTGGCCATTGTCTACACGGTCATGCAGTCTCCCATAAAGGGTGTGCATCCAGGGAAATGCGTGTCTATGAGAACTTCTAGAGTCTCATGTCCGCTGGTTGTCCAGCTACCACACTGTTTCTTAAGGAAACTTGGTATGGGCTGGGTGCTAGATAGGATTTTGCGAAGCCTACTAGTCTCAGAAGCTCCTTCCACACTACTGCAAAAGGACTTCCAAGAACTCCGCTTCGCATTCCTTATCAGGTTCTTGAATTTATTTACTGAGGCTTTGTACTCTGACCAGTTACCTAGTCTTTTGGCCTCATTAAAAAGCCTACGAGACTCTTTTCGAGCCTTCGCTATCTCAAGATCCCACCATGGTGGCTTACTCTTACCCCGACACAGACTAGGCCTGCATGAACCTGAGATGGCCGTTTCGAAGGACCCAGTCAATATCTCCACAGCTCTCTCAATGTCCTCACACTCCTGTATAGTCGGAGGATCCGGAAGAAGATCTGAGAGATCTGAATTCTACCCTGCATCTCCCAATCCGTCTTCCTCCTGTTTCTTCTGGGTATTAATCCTCTCTCCTGAATTCCTATTTCGAATTCAATGTACCTGTGATCACAGAATGAGCAATCTTGCGATACTCCCCATCCTCTAATCAACTCCGAATGTTTAGTGCTAATGAGCGTGATATCCAGAACCTCCCTTGTGTTTACCACACCAAAAGTGGGTTCCGAACCAACATTCATAACATCAAGATTATTACAAAGAATGAATTCAAAAATTGACTCACCCCTTGCGTTAGTATTGGAGCTGCCCCACACCACATGGTGTGCATTTGCATCAGCTCCTATGATTATTGGCAGGTTCTTTTCTACCGCCATTTCTACAGCCTCGCGAACCCTGATTTCTTGAGATTCGCTGTCATGCGCCATATAGCTGGAGACAACCAGGAAAGTACCTGCATCCGTCTCCCAGGCAGCCGTCACTGTGTCTTCATCACTGAAGTCAGAGAGAATGAAGATTTTTAAATCGCTTCTCGCCATTATACAGGATCTGACTCTACCTTGATCCGTGTATAGTAGCTTGTAGCCCTTCTTCCTCAGTCCGTAAACCCTGTCCTTACAAAGCCAGGGTTCTTGGACCAGAACCAGCTCCTCTTGTCTTTCCGACAGACGGAGGAGCAATGCAGCCGAGGCTGCTTTTGCATGGTGAAGGTTAACCTGCAGAGCCTTCGCCATCATCTGCTTTCTGTACCATCGTGACGTTGACGTCCTCTTGGTCCTGATCTTGATCAGAGTCCAAGAGGGCGTCCTCATCAACTGCATCGCCGTGAACATGTTCGAAGATCTCCCCCACCAACTCAGAGTTGGAGAGGGCGTCTTTGCCCGATGTTGCACTCGCAGCCTCATCCACAGACATGCGTTCCGCTTCGGTACCCACATCCTCCGGAACCAGTTCGCCCATGGCGTCACCCCTGTATACTCGGAGAAAGATAGTATCAAAACACAGATACATCTTCCGTTTTCTAGCACGAAGTGGCGCCAGTGACCCCTGATTCAGCAGGATGGTGATATCCCTGGTATTGCCCTTTGATTCGGATACCATGACAACCTTCCAACCATGGGTCGGTATGCCAGGATTTCCGCCTCTCAGGACCTCCAGGATCTCTGCCGCAGAACCAGAGATGTCTGGTATCCTGGCGATGGCTCTGGGTCTCCGTGGAACCTCTGAAAGAGGAACCACGTCAAGCCTAGCTCCTTCCAATGGCCCGTTCACAAAAGCGACCGCTTGTTTAAGTAACAAGGCCATAAGTTTGATACGCCGCCGATACCAGCCAGCCTCCTCACACCTGGGGTACGCACCCGGATTGTCCTTCAAAACCCTCCGGATCGTATTAATCCCCATGATTTCCCGTTTCACTATAACCCAATTAGAAGGGGTCATAGCCAGATCTACGTTGCCCCTGTCAATGATGGCCATCACGAGATGGTCTTTCGCCACCTCGCTGTACGACCTTTCCATTGACGTTTGGGGTCTTACACGCTTACTTGCGGGTTGTTGACCCTGTAGCACAGCCTCCTCCTCAGAACGTTGCCTCTTAGGCGCATCCTTGGATGTGAGAGGAGGCGAACATTGCAGCTCAGCTATAACTGCTTTTGCCCACGTAAGCGGGACGTCTCTACAGCCGTTAAGGCATCTACTGGCTTATTCACCAGTTCACTGAAAATTTTGTTCGCGGCACGCCGCTTCAAAAAGACCCGTCTAGCAGGGTTGATGTGCCTTTGAGATCTTTTCGCTGAAGGTTCAGTTTGGGTATCCGAAAACGAGTTCGCAGTTCCCACGCTGTTCCCTCCGCGAGAGATCTGGGTTGTGACCTGGGCACCCGAAATCTGATTCGCAGTTCCTCCGCCAACATTACCCAGATTTCCACTGGTTTGGGAGCCCGAAAACTGGTTCGCAACTCCCTTACCAGTGGGGGGTGGTGGAACTCGGTGACCCGAGAACTTGCTCGCAGTCACCTTATCCATAACCGGCACTTGGGTAGCTACCGTGCCAGAAGCACTGACAGCTCCCGAAACAAGGTGAGATGCCGTAGAGGTCCGGGTCTTTGTCGCAACCGAGGTACTTGGTTGAAAGGACAGATGTACCCCAGTGCCAAGGTTACGTTCCTCTTTCGAGGAAGCCTTTTTGCATTTGGTAGCCTTGAGTTTCCTCAGGTTTCCTCCTGCAGATAGCGTCCCAGTCCTTGTCCAAGTGACCCCACCCTTCGCGTTTCGTTTGTCCTTGTCCGTATTCATGGTCGTCAACGTTTTGTCCTGTTGTTTTGTTTGTTTGTGAAGGTTTTATTCTGTTCCCACGAGTATGGGGGAAAGGAATACCTCCACGTCATAGCCCTCTTTAACGTGGAGGGGGCGTGGTCTATTTGCTGAGGTGCCCAGGTATCAGCAAAGCTCCGTTTAAATACAGTCACTTAACCCCCGACTGCAAAGTGAACAGATGGGCACGGGTCGCGTAACACCCCTGTTTGAGGGTTTAGATAACCTTTAGTTTGTAGGCCGGCTTTAAAAAACTTTATCCTCTCCACAAGCTTAACCATGAGAGCCTGAAACAGTATTCTCATGATTTAGCCCTGAGAGAACAGACGTCCAGCACACACTTAAGCCCCCACACCACGTCAAGGTAGTTACCCACGTGAGGGATGAGTTAATCAAGCAAAAACATGATTTTTGATGATCACTGTTACACCCAATTTTCACGGTGATTTTTACAAACGTCTTTAAATCATGTCTTTCATATTTGTGGACAAATTTGGTAGAAATGAAAGAGGGGTAAACAAAAAGACTCGAACTCCGTTTTTCATGTTTTTTCCTAATCCCTTTTTGTTGTCATTTGTAATTTTGTTATTATTTTTTTTTTCTCATTCACATTCTTTTGGCAAGATGACAACATCGATACCAAAAAAAAAAAAAAAGGATAAAAAGAGGCAAACGATATTATTTTGCAACTACAATTGAAAAAAGACAAGTCTTAAAAAATCATGATGAAAATGTAACATGATTTTGGTAGCAGCTTTAAAGTAAAATAAAAAAAACAAACATGTCTTTAAAAGTCGTAGTGAAAATTGGGTGTTAGAAATCTATAATTATGTTCATAACATTATGTAAAAATCTGCTGATGTATTTTAAATTCTTCGTGAAAATGTATATTAATTTGTATTTATGTATGTTAAGATTTGATTTCATTGCAGTTTTTGAATTTATGTATGTTGTTTGTATGCAAGCCAAATAATGGGTGATTTTATAAGAACTATCGGAAATTAAAAAAAAAAACACATAAAATTCAGAAAAATGCATGAAATATTTATTTGGATCGATAGTTGGGCCGATATAATTTAATGTTTGAAGATTATTTCATGCAAATGTTGGCCGCGGCTGCGCCTCAAATGGTCCATCCGCTTAGTCCAATTTTGGCATACTCTTTCCAACATTTCGGCCGGTATCTCACGAATAATGTTGGCAATGTTGGCTTCCAGTGCGTCAATCGAAGCGGGCTTGTCGCTATAGACATTAGCCTTAACATAGCCCCACAAAAAATAGTCTAGAGGCGTTAAATCGCACGATCTGGGCGGCCAATTGACTGGTCCCAAGCGTGAAATGAACTGTTCACCGAACTCGCCTCTCAATTGGTCCCTTGTTTCGCATGCTGTGTGGCATGTGGCACCGTCTTGTTGAAACCACATGTCATGCAAGACAAGCTCTTCCATTTTGTGCAAAAAAAAAGTTTGTTATCATCGCACGGTAGCGCTCACCATTCACAGTAACGTTGTGATTCGCATCATCTTTGAAGAAATACGGCCCAATGATGCCGCCAGCCCATAATCCGCACCAAACGGTTGTTTTTTGTGGATGCATTGGTAGCTCTTGCAATGCTTCTGGCTGCTCTTCACTCCAAATACGGCAGTTTTGCTTGTTCACGTATCCATTCAACCAGAAATGAGCCTCGTCGCTGAACACAATTCTTCGATAAAAAATTCATCTAACTTTTCAAGAGCCCATTCACCAAAAATTTGGCGTTGTGGTAGGTCGTTTGGCTTCAATTCTTGCACCAGCTGTATCTTATAAGGCTTCACACCCAAATTTGCCCAATTGCTGCGAACGGCGCCGAATCGATAATTCACGGTCATCACCAACACTGGCCGATATGGCTGCGATATTTTCTTCAGTTCGCACTCTACGTAAGCGTGTTGGTGGTTTAATGTCCAACAATGTAAATTTGGTGCGAAATTTTTTTACAATAGCCCGAATAGAAGCCTCAGTAGGTCAATTCAACTGACCATAAAATGGAAGAAGCGCGCGATGAACTTACTTAACAGAGCACGCATGTTGGTAATAAAATTCAATAATTTGCAAGCGTTGTTCGTTTGTAAGACGATTCATGATTAAATTATGGACCAAACTGAAGGTGTTTGACAGTGACACAAGATACAAAACGTGGGGGAGCTGTCAAAACTAGTGTTGCCAAAAAGATAATAGCAAAAAAATCACTCGTTATAAACGAGTTGTAAAATAAGCTTATCATAATATATTTCCAAACAATTAAGTTTTTAATCGCTATTTAAGCTTCTAACATTAAATAGTGATTAAAAACTTAATTGTTTGAATTTTTGTTCTCTGCTTTTCGATACTTTCAAAAAGCAAATCGTAGCAACCAACGGTTGTTCATTTGTTTGAAAGGTGTAAAGAACTGTTAGAGACGTTTATAAATAGAAAAGCTAGTTTTTTTGTGTTTTGACGGATATTATTAGAGCATTTTTCTTTTTAAATTCTCAGCAATTTATTTGGATTGTTGGGATATAAAGTTAAATGTTTGAGAATATCTTTCAAAAATTTCCAAAGTCTACTGATGATTAGGGTAGTTCCTATGAAATGTCGACATATAGATAGCTGGGAAACATAGAAAACAAGCTATTTATAATTTTTTATTTGCTTTTTACTTTATGCATGCTACAATAGAACTTATTCATCTGAAATTGAGCAACTTCTGTCAGAAAAAAGAAGAGTCAGAAGAGAGTGGCAACTTCGCAGGTCGCCCCAGCTTAAAACTAGGCTACGGGAATGCATAACTCAGCTAAGAAATCTGCTTGAAGTCCATAGAATGGCTTCCCTTAAAATATATTTGGAAAGCCTTGATGGTACCCCTCAATCTGATTATTCCTTGTGGAAAGCGACAAAAGGTTTAAAAAGACCTGTAATAGGTAAGCCACCTTTGCGAAATTCAACTGGCGACTGGGCAAGAAGCGATTCTGAAAAGGGAATGTTGTATGTCGATCATTTGCGAAACGTTTTTATTACAAATGATTCAGAGAATAATACAGCGGAATTACCACCATATGTTGTTAGACCTCCTGTGTCTTTGAGATTTAATTTTCAAGATGTCGAAAAGGTTATCGGTAATACAAACCCCAGGAAAGCTCCAGGCATTGATCAAATTACTGGTAAAATGCTTGAACAGTTACCGCGTGTAGCTAGAAGGGTTCTACTTTTTATTTTTAACGCCATTTTACGCCTTGAGTATTATCCTGCAGAGTGGAAGGTCTCAATGATTACTGTGATACCCAAGCCAGGGAAGGATCTGACTAAGGTAGAATCATATAGAGCAATAAGTCTTTTACCAACAATTTCAAAACTACTCGAAAAATTGTTAATGGCGAAGTTGAGTCCAATATTGAACAACGTGGGATGCATGCCTGATCATCAATTTGGCTTTCGGGCTAAACATAGCACCATAGAACAAACGCACAGACTAGTCAATATCATAAGACAAACCTTTGAGGCGAAGAAGTACTGCTCAGTTCTTTTCATTGATATTTCTCAAGCGTTTGATAAAGTGTGGCACGACGGCTTGATGCACAAAATAAAGCTAAATTTGCCTGCAAATACACACAAGCTTCTGGAAAGCTACTTATACGGGCGGAAGTTTGTTATCAGAGAAGACGACTTTATTAGCCCAACTCAGCCAATCAAGGCAGGAGTTCCCCAAGGCAGCATACTGGGGCCTACTTTATATTTGATTTACGCCTCTGACATGCCAACGACATCTGAAATCCACACTTCTACCTTTGCAGATGACACAGCGTTTTTGAGTGTTCATGAAAACCACCATTTAGCATCACGAAATTTACAGGAATATACTTCAATATTAGAGAAATGGCTAAAACTTTGGAAAATCAAAGTTAATGAACAGAAATGTACTCATGTTACATTCACACTGTGTAGGCAAACATGTCCGCCTATCCAAATTAACAACTCACCTATTCCGCAGCACAACGAAGTCAAGTACCTTGGTATTCACCTGGACCGTAGGCTAACATGGAAGTCTCACATTGAAGCAAAGGTCACTCAGTTAAAACTAAAAGCAGCGCAGCTAAATTGGCTTATGGGCAGAAATTCGTCACTGAAATTAGATTGCAAACTTTTGTTATACAACGCAATACTAAAGCCTATATGGTGCTACGGAATTCAGTTATGGGGCACCGCCTCAGCGTCAAACATTGAAAAAATCCAAAGACGACAAAACAAAATTCTACGAACGATTACTGCAGCTCCATGGTACGTAAAAAATTCACGAATTCATATAGATCTGAGTGTTCCGCTGGTAAAAGAGGAGTTTTCTAAGTACGCGACAAGGTATGTCAGTAAACTGGAACTTCATCCAAACCCTCTTGCGCGTAATATACTTAATTTTAATTTTTGAAAGATATTCTCAAACATTCAACTTTATATCCCAACAACCTAAATAAATTGTTGAGAATTTAAAAAGAAAAATGCTCTAACAATTCCTGACAAAAAACAAGCTTTTTCATTTATTCACGTCTCATCAGTAGACTTTGATTAGATGATTAGGGCAGTTCCTATGAAATATCGACATCTAAATAGCTGGGAAACATAGAAAACAAGCTATTTATAATTTTTTATTGGTATCAATGTTAGAAGCTAAAATAGCGAATAAAAACTCAATTGTAAAAAACAAATAAAATTCTTAAGAAAAATCCTATTCTATTCTCAAGCTTACAAAAATATTAAGGGCCATATCCAAAAAAAATTCTTACATAAGTTTTAACGCATACGTTAGTTACCAAACACATTAACACAACAAACAGTACGTTAACTTTTAAATGTAGTAAGAAATTTAATTGTTTTATTCTGGCAATGCCGTTATGTTCAGTTGTATTTTTATACCCTTCACAAAAATGTTAAGGGTATATATAAGTTTGTGATTCCGTTTGTAATTTCTACAGTTTTTTTGCGACCCTATAAAGTATATATATTCTGAATCAGAATTAATGGAAAAGTCGATTAAGCGATGTCCTTCTATCCGTTATTGAAATACCGTTTCTGAGAAATCCATTAGAGTTAGAAACTTTTTTCTTTCACCATTCTTTTACCCCATGGATTCACGGGTTTGCTATTGAAATTCACTAATATCGGTTCACATATAGCTGAGATATATCCAAAATTCCGAAAAAAGCCATTTTTTTGCAGTTTTGTATGGAAATTTCTGAAAAAAAAAATTGTTTGTTTTGCTTCAAACATCACACACTCATTAAGCATGGTGACTAAAACGTAACAAAATATTTTTTTAAGATATCGGTCCATATATACTCGAGATATGGCCTGAGCCGGGGTTTTCATGAAAATGTCGCGTAAGCGAACTTAAACAACTTTTTTGTGCTCAAAAGCAGTTCTGTTAATGAAATAAAGTTATAGGGAGTAGTGTTTTGTCCGTTGTGTTGTGAACACGTATTAAAGGGCGTTTCAGACTATCATACAAGTCTTAAGATTTTTATTGGATTTTGTGGGACAAAAATCTAAAGATATTTGTTGCGACTGTCAAAAAATCTAACGTACCATTACATTTTGTTTTCACACTATCACACCTAAAGTAAAAGAAGGAATATGACTTGAAAATAAACAGCCAATGTACTTAACGTCTGGTTTTAATACTTTTATTATTTGCTTTTGCAAAAAATGCAACCCTGATCCAATGGAAAATCTTATCGTTTAAACAAATTTCTAAAAATGGTGAAGTGTTATGGGATGTCAAATCTTTTACCGTATTATTTCTTATTTTCATAACGCTTTACATTCACACTATCATACTTGCACGTATTATTTGATTTTTTGACAAGTCTTAATACAAAGTGTGATAGTCTGAAGTGCTCTTAAGTGTTATCCGCGTTCAGTGTTTTTTGTTTTTTTTTTCCTTAATTCTTATTTTGTGTGTTGCTTTTGTATTGCAAATTAAATAAAACCAAATAAAATAAACAGTTAAAAATCTTTTTAAAAATAAAACAACAAAATACACGGGTGAAAAAAAAAAAAATAATAATAACATAAAACTCTTAAAAACATGCATCTCAACAATAACAATATAAATATAAATACGACTACCAACAACAAATGCAATAAACCATACAAATAACAAATACAAACAATTATACATACATGCTGATACGCAATAAACCAGACAGATCAACACACAGAAAAAATAAAATAAAAATAAAAAACACCCACAACAACAATAATAATAAAATAATAATAATAAAAATAATATTAATCAATTTTTTTAATCTAAATAATATAAATAAATGGCCAGATCAGGGCTTTTATGGCCCTTATACAGGCATTGTTCCCTATTCGTGCAACATACCTTTAAAAAAATAAAAATAAAAACAAATAGTTATTTTGCAATGTTGGTGACTGTATAGTATCGAAGGTATATACACTGGATACTATACAGTCGAATGAACAATTAAGTTAACTTCGGCCTCACCAGCACAGCAGAATTAGCATTTGTACATGATCTTTCTATCGCAATGGCGGGAATCTTTAGAATAGACTTTTGGAACATACTGAGAACGAACTTCTTCTCCGTCTATGCTCACACGTGTCTCCATCGGCCGGATATTTTCGCCCTATGTGAAACCCAGGTATCTGAGAATGCTGATCCACAGGATTTTCATATACCTGGGTATCAATTCCTATCCCTCTTTAACTTCCATCGGGGCCTTGTAATTTATATTCGCAATGAAGTTGTGTTCCAATGCCAGCAACCATTAAGCATGCATGATGCAGAATTTACCTGTCTTTGGGTTAAATTCAAAATCAGGTCACACTTTTTGCATTTCGGGTTTCTATACAGAAGTCCAAATGCGGGGAGGGATACTACCTTTTCTGGTTTCGATTACCTCTCCGACTCCATACCGAAGATCCTGGAAAGTTGTCCGAAGAGTGAAATCGTTGTTGCTGGTGATTTCAATGTTCACAACTCATCCTGGCTTCGCCATTCGAGTTATACAACTCCAGAAGGCCAATATGTCGAGTTATTCGCTGCGCACAACCACCTAGCGCAATTAGTGAATGAGCCAACACATATTCCATGTGTTGAAGGGCACCATTCAAACACACTTGACCTATTCCTGACTTCACACCCTGAATAGTATGAAGTCAGAGTTAGAGCACCTCTCGGCAATTCGGATCATTGCACCATTTCTGCCTCCTTTTCGATCTCGGGACTTCGTAACGTTTCAAAATCAGCTACGAAACGTTCAATATTTATCTACGAAAAGGCGCGTTGGGCTGAGCTTAACCAATTTTATGAGCATTTTAATTGGAAACTTTGTTTTCTAGATAACGACATAAATGCTTCAGCAAAAATGGTCGAGAACATGATATTGCTAGGGATGAAAACATTCATCCCCTCCAAGCAGATTTCGATTAAACCAAAAGCAAAATCTTGGTTTAATCAGACGTGCAAAAACGCAGTCAGATCCAGAGAGGAAGCATTCAGTAACTGGCGTTTAAACAAAACACCAGACACTGATTTGCTACGCAAAAAGGCAAGATCTTCGTGTGCCAAGGTACTTAGGCGTGAAAAGTTTCTTCACGAACAGCGCCTTCGTGCCAAGGTCCTTGCAGCTCCTCGGGGCAGTAAGACCTTTTGGTCTTTTGTTAAGAGAGTACAGAACAGTGCTAGTTCATCAATTCCAACTCTTTTAAGGAATGACCAAGCATTCACAGACCCATTTGACAAAGCTAACCTGTTGGCTGAAATCTTTGCAAGCAATTCCTGCTTGCCGGAAAGCAGTCAGCCACTTCCCGAGCTCGAAAGAGTATCTGTAACTATGCCGAAGATATTCTTCCGGGCGCGAGCAGTTAAAAGGGTTTTGGAAGACCTCGATAT
The DNA here is from genome assembly GCA_914767995.1 of Thecocarcelia acutangulata. Classification (NCBI taxonomy): domain Eukaryota; kingdom Metazoa; phylum Arthropoda; class Insecta; order Diptera; family Tachinidae; genus Thecocarcelia; species Thecocarcelia acutangulata. The sequence continues at coordinate 67,078,290 of OU612096.1, read as the reverse complement.
AAACAAAACTCCTGGACCGGATGGCATTCCAGCACTGGTCTTCAAGCAGTGTTCTTCTACGCTTGCGCGTCCATTAGCACGCCTTTTCAGCATACTTTACCATAGTGGTGAGTTTCCATCGTGCTGGAAGGTTGCTAATGTAACACCAATACCCAAAAAGGGTATGGCAATTAACCCCGAAAATTGCCGCTCAATTGCAATTTGCTCTACACTCTCCAAAGTAATGGAAAACATGGTTAACCATCACCTTATGAGGTATCTGGAGTCACATAAACTACTTTGTGATCGTCAATATGGATTTCGTAAGGGTCGTTCAACTGGCGATCTTATGGCATATCTCTCAGAGAAATGGTGCCACTCAATCCATCATTTCGGTGAAAGTAGGGTGGTGGCTCTTGATATTTCAAAAGCGTTTGACAGAGTGTGGCATGGTGCACTATTGGCAAAACTTACTGCTTTTGGTGTCGGTGATGACTTCTCTCGGTTTATATCGAGCTTTCTCAGAGACCGCTCTATACGAGTTGTTATAGATGGGGTCTCATCAAACGAGTTCAAGATTAAATCAGGGGTACCGCAAGGCTCCGTTCTTGTTCCTACCCTATTTCTTATTTTCCTCAACGACCTTCTCTACCAAACTTCCAACCCTATCCATTCTTTCGCGGATGACAGCAGCATTTGTCACTCGTACTCTTTTAGTTATAGGCCCAGCCTATCAGAGATCGCTGCCAAGAGACTAAATATGAATGATTCACTGAATAGTGATCTTCTATTGGTCTCTGAATGGGGTCGTAAAAACAGGGTCGCCTTTAATGCTCGTAAGACCCAGTGTTGCTTATTGACGCACAAACAAACGACCGCAAATGCTGCTTCATCTGTACTCATGGATGGTATAAATATTGAAGAATCGGATGCTCTTGATGTTCTTGGAATGAAGATACAGTGTGACGTTCGCTGGAATGAACACACTTTTCATGTCTCTAAAGAAGCATTCAAGTGCCTCGGTTTTTTGAAACGGTGTAAGATGTACTTCACTCCATCCGACCTCCTTACTATTTATACCACCTACATCCGACCGAAAATGGAATACAACTCTCATGTTTGGGCCGGTGCCTCAAAGTCTGTTTTGGGGTTACTCGACCGTGTGCAGGAGAGGGCGAAGAAGCTCATCGGTGACAGTAGGGTATCCAACTCTATTGACTCACTGGAGCATCGACGCAGTGTGGGATGCGTTACTCTGTTCTATCGATACTACAATGGATTTTGCTCTGACGAGATTAGGGATCTTCTTCCCGAAACGCGCACATTTTTACGTAGCACGCGTTCATCGTCTAGAGCTCACCCATTTGTGGTCGATTGCCCGGGGAATCGTACTACGCATTACAGAGAGAATTCGTTTTTCAGCCGCACGCTCTGTCTGTGGAACAAGTTGCCTACAGAAGTGTTTCCTGTCTGTTATAACGTTGGAAAATTCAAGTCAAATGTTCACAAACACTACTCCTGCTTTCCCCCTCCTCACAACCTATTTTCCTAGTTCTGGTACAATGCACTGCATATATAGGGGTCATCCCCTGAGTACTGGTCCAATATAAAAAATAAAAATAAAAAAAATATAAATGTGAAAAATGAAAATTTCCGATATCGGTTCACATATACCCGAGATATAGCCTAAATAGGACTTTTCATGAAAATATCGCGTAAGCGAACTTAAACAACTTTTTTGTGCTCAAAAGCAGTTTTGGTAATGAAATAACGTTATAAAAATATGGAAAATGGAAATTTCCGATATCGGTCCATATATACCCGAGATATAGCCTAGACCAGGTTTGTCATAAAAATCCTTAAACAACTTTTTTGTGGTCAAAAGTAGTTTTGGTAATGAAATAATTTTATATAATTATGGAAAATGAAAATTTCCGCGATTTTTTTTTTTTTTTGAACCGATTTTTCCATTAACATTTTTTTTTTTTTGCTGAAAAGCAATTCTCGTTATAAAAGAAGGTTACTAAAATAAAGAAAATAGAAAATTCCGATATCGGTTCATATATAACCGAGCATATTTAGGTCACATTTTTAAATATACTATACATATACGTTTTAAATAAAAAAGTCTGACACCAAAACTGTAAACTATAATACTATTTATTCGTTAATCTAAATGAAAATCTTGATTAATTTTCTATTTATTTATTTAAATATGGAGTAGTGTTTTGTCTCTCATCAGGTGCTTACGTCTTTTGTTACTGCTGTCCGTATTTCCAATATGTGTATGTTCATTAATTAAATTCGTATAAGGCCGAATTGCCCCGTAATAGATGGCAAGTGTCGTACACGTATTTATTTTTGTTTTTTTTTTCTCTTTTTTTACCGTTGTCCGTTTTTTCTATATATGTATGTTTATTACTAATTTCGTATGAAATAAAAGTGCACCGGAATAGGTAGCAGTATGTGCACACATGTTTCTTCTTTTTTTTTTTTGTCTTTTTTTCACCGTTGTCCGTGTTTTCTTTCTATGTTCAATATTAATATTATTTTCGATGAATTTAATTACCTTGTAGTGTGGAAGGTGTTGGACTAAATTTTGTTAATCTGAGCAGTGTCTAAGGTATATACATACACTGGGCACTGATCAGTTTTAACTAATTTAATTCCAACATTTTAAATGCTGCAATAGAGTTTGTTTCAGTCTTTCGTGTTGTTATCGTTAACATTACGCGAACACTACTCCCTCTTTCTTCCTCATCATACCCTATTTTCCTAGTTCCAGTACAATGCGCTGCATATGTAGGGATCATCCCCTGAGTACTGGTCCCAGATAAAAAAAAACGTGACTATCGTGAAGGGTATTTTAGATTCGGCCCAGCCGATTATACTACACTCTTACTTGTTTTGAATAGTGATGCATGAAAACTAATATTCGAAAACTGAAAAACAAATGTAGAAAATAAAATATTATTATTATTACATTAAATAATCATTTTTTGATAAACATTTCGTGGGTTTATCTTTTATATAAATGAAGAATATATAATATGTAGTATATTAACTAAAGTGAGAAAAATAGGATTACTTATACTAGGAAATTTTTTATTATTCGAATATCGTTTTTGTTGTATTCGTTTGATTGAATGTGCAGCACTAATATATTTCTTGGTTTTAATATTATTTCAAAATTAATATTTTCTGTTTATATGCAATGAAATATGTTAATTTCTTTATTTAATAAGCATAAACCATTAATTGTATTAAAAATTATCATTTAGTTGTGCTTTTTACGAGAAATCAAAATAAAGAATTCAAATGTCATTTTAACGTACAGTTAAAGTGTATCCAATTCAACTTTAAACGAAAGGTAAGCTAACAAATGTTTTTGCATACAACGTTAAGAAATTTTTCTTAACAATTGCTTACCAAGCTTTGTTAAGTTTTTTTGGATACGGCCGTAACAAACAATTTTTTGGCAAGCCTATTCTATAATTAGACTTTATAGCTTGCTGTATATTATAGACAAGTAATATTAAAGCAAGGGTTCAGTTTTCATTGTTAAACAATTTTTAGCAAGCCTTTTACAGTAGTATCCACAACCCTTTTCAAAGCTTAAGACTTATGCTGTTTTCTTTTGTAACAAAGTTTTGCATTTATACCGCACTTTTTTTCTTAGAATTCGAGTTTTAAAATTTAAGTTTAATTGAGATAAAAAGAAGATGTCGCAACAACTAGAAATATCTGACAAAAGGTTGAGAAAACTGTATACTTCTGTATTTTTTTGGCAAAACAATTTTGAAAATGTTACACTTTTTCTAGAAAAGAAAACGCCATTATGTTAGTAGGCTTGTTACAAGTTACTTCTAAATCATTTTGGTTTGTTGGGATGAATGTTAAAATTTATTTTCAATTCATTATATTGTTTGTATATATGTATGTATCAAGGCGAATTCATACCAGGTAAATGCAAGAACAAAAAATACAACACTATAAAAAATAAATCTTTTTCAAATGGCAAGGGCAAAATATAAATACAAAGGGGAATTAAAAAAAATATATATAATAAAAAATTTTACAATAAAAGACAAAAATTTAATTATTTGGTGAAATTTTTAGTTATTTCGTGAAAATTAAAGTCACAGATCATAGAACTTGGAAAGGTGAAAATGGCCAGCAAGATTGGGGAGGATTCTGAATGATTGCTGGCGCTCAAGATGCAATACATAAATTAAAAAATTGTTTTGACATTTTTTTTTTCAAATTTCCATAAAAAAATTAACAATAACAAAAAAATTTATTATATTGTGAAACTTTTAAATTTCTCGTGAAACTTAAAGTCTCAGATCATAGAACTTGAAGAGGTGGAAATGGCCAGCCAGATTGCGGAAGATTCTGGGTGATATCTGGCCCTCAAGATAGAATGCATAATTTAAAAAATTGTTTTAAATTTTTCCCCCCAATTTTCTTTTAATTATGCCATTGACATCTGAAAAGGATTAAAATTAAAAAAAAGTTATCAGCTGCGCTGTCAATTTCAGCTGTTGTGAATTCGCCTTGGTATATATGTTAAAAACTTGTTTTTATTTCAAATATTTTTTGAACTTATGTTTGTTGTTGTTGTTGATTGTATTTTTGTACGTTAAAATTTTTTCATTCAATTCAAATTTTGTATTGAATTTACGCACAAAAAAACAAATTTTCCTGAAGAAGTCTTCCAAAGGAAGACAAAATATTGAAAATTACATGAAACATTAAAAAAAAAATACAAAAAGGACCTTGAGCTGAACGAATTATTTGCAAATATTGAATTAAATAAAGATCAAAGCAAATAGGATCAAGAATAATAAATTGTTTTTTTCTAGAATCAACTTCTCGTTTGATGAGACGCGTGAGGCCTGTTTCTTCAACATTCTTTGCTGCATCAAGTACGGAGACAGAAAGTACCGACATATCGGATAGTGCTCGCATTTCGAAATTTAGTTTCACTTCTTATAACGACAGTTCTTCGACAAGCGCAAGCGATAGCTGTGAATCATCCGATAACAAGATTTTTGCACCAAAACGAAAATTCAACAAAAAACAAAATAAGAAAAGGTATAAAATACACGCATACAAATATACATAAGTATCTATGTAATTTCAAGTTAAATTAAAATTTTAATATTAAGAAACAAATCTATTGAAAATCCTGGGCGATATTGGTCCGGAGAACTATCAGCACGCAGCAACCAGGATCACCAGCGTGAATTCGAAGAGCGAGTGATGAAACAGGTGATGTCAATGGTCCAAAGGAAATCTGGTCTAGATGCCGGAACTAGCCAACAAAATCGCCCGATGGGCGGTACATACGTTAAGCTGGAGCATGAATGGAGAGAGCAATTAAAGCAACGTGTATATAGTTTCGGTGGTAGCTCATCAACAAGCGCTCAACTGAGCAATACCGGTAATTACAATGTGGCAATAAATTTGAAGTGCTCCCGAAAAAAAGTCGATAATAGCGTGTAGTAGAAGAAACTATATATAAAATATAAATAATTATATAAAAAATAAATAATTACCGATATAAAAAATAAATAATTAAAAAAGTAAATTCTAAGCCAATTAGTCAAGGTTAATCTGGCATTAATTTTTTCTTGTTAGATAAAACTTTACACTGCATTTACACATACAAGTAACTTACAGTAAGTTCAGGGGGTTACTCTCTATTGCGATGCGAAAGTGAGTTCGATGCGATAAGAGTATCATTAGGTATTCAGTGCAGTTTGCGCAAACTTTTTGTCGAAATAGCTTATAACTGAAGCAACACTGGTATCACAAAATTATAGTGAAGAGTGATAAAATAATATGTGCGAAAGGGAAAATTAAATGCGAAAAGAAAATACGAAAACGCAATACAGGGTACCAGTTCTACGATTTTTCTTACGCATCGCAATAGAGAGTAACCCCCCAGTACCCATATTATTATCGAAAGTAATAGTACGTATCCATTATAAGAAAATTAGATTGATTTGACGAAATAATTTCGAAGTGTTTCCATTATGTTGTTAGTAACTTTCTCTTCGAATTTTCGAAATCAGTTTGACGTTATCGTTTAATTATATTTTATAATAGAAAAAACAAAAATTGAACAAACTTTGTGCAAAACGTTGTGGCATTCAGATTAAACACAAATAAAATAATAATTCATGTGTTTTTTTTGGCTGCAAGATATTGAAAATTGTGCCAAGACGCGTATACCGAGAAAAGCGTAAAGGAAGCCTTGAAGTTGATTTCCTTATACGCAGACATGGGGATAAGAAAGGAACGTATTCTTATTAAATTGGTTTCAACATGGGAGGGTAGCCTAGCCGCAAAAATTTCAGAAACCAGGCAAAATGTAAAGACTTTGCTTGTGCTGAATCAAATGTAACACTGATTTCCCCATTTGTCGGCCGCATTCTTGATGGACATGTTGCCAATAAAGATAAAAAACAATATGAACATAAGGAAGGTCCAAGTCTGTTTACAAATATTATAAGAAATTTGAACATCAGGCTGTGGTTATGAGTGCGTACTTTGGAAATATTGGAGAAATTAATGCACTAGCCGGCTGTAAGATGCTTATATTTTCCTACTTAAAGAACTCGAAAATGATGCCGCTGGGCTTACGCCCCAATTAAATAAAGATCAAACAGAAATTCTTAAACTGGAAAAAATTACCATTGATGAACCCACCTTTAGATATGTACTTGCTCGAAATGAAGGCGATGTGACTTCACACAAGCTCTCGAATAGAATTCGTAAATTTGCCGTAGTTGTCATTACTTTGGAGAATGTAATTCGCAACAAATAAAATAGTTATGTCTTTTTTAAATTCTTTATTGGTACAGGGTTAAGCGATTAATAGTAAAGGCCCATTTAGTCGACCGCAAATGTAGTCGGAACAGCTGATCGTTTTTGTTATACGAGAAACCATGAAAATGCTTATCAGACTGTAATGAAATGTAATCGTAACGTCTCAACATGTAGAAAATAGAATTTCATTACGTGTTTACGTGACAAATGATGTGTTATTTACGTGACAAATTATATATTTTTGTGAATGGCAGGATGGCACAAAAACCCTGTTTTCGTTTATTTCGTTTTTCTTTATTTGATAATTGAACTGTTTAAGTAGTTAAGTTTGTATACACACATAATATATTTTAACAAATTTAGGAATTTTCTGTAAAATACGCAAAATGGATATACAGTGAGCAAAAAAACAACTTGTACACTTATTAAACTAAAATAAACGTTAAGGCTGGGATTAAAATAAGAAGTAAATATAATGTTTATTTAACAGAATTTAAAGCTTGAGATCAATATTTTAATTTAAAAAAAACCTTCTTCATTTGGGATGTTTTTATGCTAAAAAATAACAATAACATAACTATGCTAAAATTCGTAGGCAAAAAAATACTTGTACAGGATAAAAAAACTTAATGTTACTAAAAAAAACGAATCAAATATTTAGGTCTTTAGTATTTTGTATGGCGTCCCTTAGCTTCTTTTACAGCTAGGAGTCTTCTTGGCATCGAATGAACTAAATTATTTGTTATTTCCTTGGGGATTGAACTCCATATATCCTTAAGAGCGTTTTTCAAGGATTCCTTGCCAGATATGTGGTAATCCTTTAATTTTGTTTTCATGTGAGCCCACAAATGCTCAATCGGATTTAAATCTGGGCTCTGGGGGGGATGTGGCAAAACTTTTTTTGTGTTATATTGCAACCATTCCTTAACAACGACGGCAGAATGTTTTGGATCATTGTCTTGCATGAAGAAAAATCCGTTCTCTAAGCCCATCTTTTGAGCGGATTGCGGCAAATTATTTTTTAGAATATTTAAGTACACTGTTTTGTTCATAGCACCCTCAATAAAAACGAGATTACCTACTCCATTAGCGCTCATACAGCCCCAAACCATAACATTGCCTCCACCGTGCTTGACCGTATGAATAATATTGCGAGTATCGAGTGCTTCCCCTGCCTTTCTCCACACAGATTTACGCCCATCGCTTCCAAATATGTTGAATTTAGATTCATCTGTGAAGATTACTTTCTCCCAAAACGAATCATCTTTGTTTATGTACTCATTTGCATACAGTAAGCGTTTTTTAATATTGGCTTTGGAGAGGAGAGGCTTCTTTCGAGCTGCATAAGCTTTTAAATCTTGGGAATGGAGAAAGTTTCTCACTGTCTGAGGAGTCACATCCACTATTTCTGCGTTCTTTAGGTCATTTGCAATTTTCACGGCGGAAATTTTTGGGTCCTTTCTTACACAATTTAAAACTTTTCGTTGAAGTTGAGGAGTATTTAGTTTTTTTGGACGACCACCTCCGCTAGGTCTCTTCACAGATCCATTTTTTTGAAAAGTTTTAACAACATAATGGACCGTAGAATGAGGTTTACTCACTATTTTTCCAATTTCACGCATAGAGTTATTTTCTTTCCACAGTTTTATAATAATCTCTTTTAAGTCTTTTGAAATTTGCTTTTTCACCATGTCCTTTACTATTTTTCGAACACAAAAACAAACTGAACTGACGCAATTTATAGATTTGCATACTATGATCCTAATTACTTAAATTTTTTGATATTTTTTTTTTTTTTTATATTGGACCAGTACTCAGGGGATGACCCCTACATATGCAGTGCATTGTACCAGAACTAGGAAAATAGGTTGTGAGGAGGGGGAAAGCGGGAGTAGTGTTTGTGAACATTTGACTTGAATCTTCCAACGTTATAACAGACAGGAAACACTTCTGCAGGCAACTTGTTCCACAGACGAAGCGTGCGGCTGAAAAACGAATTCTCTCTGTAATGCGTAGTACGATTCCCCGGGCAATCGACCACAAATGGGTGAGCTCTAGACGATGAACGCGTGCTACGTAAAAATGTGCGCGTTTCGGGAACAAGATCCCTAATCTCGTCAGAGCAAAATCCATTGTAGTATCGATAGAACAGAGTAACGCATCCCACACTGCGTCGATGCTCCAGTGAGTCAATAGAGTTGGATACCCTACTGTCACCGATGAGCTTCTTCGCCCTCTCCTGCACACGGTCGAGTAACCCCAAAACAGACTTTGAGGCACCGGCCCAAACATGAGAGTTGTATTCCATTTTCGGTCGGATGTAGGTGGTATAAATAGTAAGGAGGTCGGATGGAGTGAAGTACATCTTACACCGTTTCAAAAAACCGAGGCACTTGAATGCTTCTTTAGAGATATGAAAAATGTGTTCATTCCAGCGAACGTCACACTGATTTTATAACGGGATATTTTTTGGCTGTAAAGCAACAAGTGTACAACTTTTTTTTTGGCATAGGAGTGTTACCACTCAACTCATTTTCAACAATAACTTTTAGGGGATCTGCGTAAATGGGAATTTTATGCATACATTTAATAAGTGATAAAATTTCCTCTGTTTGCGTGTAGAAAATATTAGAAATAAATAACACCATGTTAAATTAAATTAAAATTGGTTTTACTTTTCAGGGTGTCCAAATTGTTTTTTTGCTCACTGTACATACATTGGTAGCATAATTTATACACTGCGCACAATTTTTGCAACTGTCACATTATATGTAACCAGAACATTTATTCGCCCGATTTCTAAAAATATATTCCTCAGGCACAATCTTCCAACGATAAAATGAATTTTAAAAATTGGTTCATAATATATAGTTATGCTGCTATAAAAAATACAATACAGTTTTAAATTTAGCTCTGTGATGAAATGAAAATCTAATAATTAAAAATTTATATTTTTAAAGTATAATAAACTAATAATTATAATATAACTAGTATTTTAGTATTGTTATATATTAATACTGTTGGATATTGGGTTTTATTCGTAGCAACCAAGGCGAATTTATAACAGGTGAAATTGACAGCGCAGCTGATAACTTTTTTTTATTTTAATATTTTTCAATATTTTTCAAAAAAAAAAACAAATTTGAAACAAAAAAATTGTAAACAATTTTTAAAATTATGTATTGTATCTTGAGCGCCAGCTATCATCCAGAATCCTTCCCAATCTAGCTGGCCATTTTCACCTTTCTGGGCTCTATGATCTTTAATTTTCGCGAAATAAATAAAAGTTTGTCTTTTCTTGTAGATTTTTTTTATTATATTTTTTTAATTCCTTTTGTGTTTATATTTTTCCCATGACATTTGAAAAATATTTATTTTTTGTAGTGTTGTATTTATTGCTCTTACATATACCTGGTATGAATTCGCCTTGGTCGCTACAATTTTTTTTTTTTTTTAAGTATCAAAAAGCAGAGAACAACAGCTTCCAACATTGGTACCAATTATAAATAGCTTCTTTTTATGTTTCCCAGCTGTAGCTCATATGAAATGTCGACATATAGACAGAAAAGAAAATATTTGATATTTTAGGTACCATTTAAACAATTTTAGTACCTTTTGTATATGTGCATATATTATTTGTATATTATGAACTCTCATCACTGCTATGAACAGCTGTATTGCTTTTATTTTGTTTTTGTAATTTATTTGATATAAATATGTAGACGATGAAAAATCAATTATATTCTTTAACACACAATAATAGGTGTGTTCATTTACTTTACTAGTAAAAACTAGCACCGAGAGAATAACCAGAAAATTTTCAAAATTACTCTCAAAAATTTGAAAAAGTATTATTTATTTATTTATAGTATTAGAAAATAATTACAAATTTTTAACTAATGTTATATTTTGGCCTTAAGCTCGACATTTTTGTAAATATACATACGTATATAGACTCATACATAGTTTTCTATACATAAATAAGAAGTGTTTCAATAGCTTGGTGTACAATATTTTGTTTTGTTCTTAATTAGTACTCAAATATGACAACGTATATCAGTCGCTTTTAAAAAGCTTATTATTTGGGTGAGGTTGGTTCTATTGGGATTTGAAAGTAAAGATATGGGGCTTGGGTGTTGCTTCAAGAATAGATTGCGTTGGTTTTTAAATTTTGGGCATGTTGTAAATATGTGCATAATTGTACTGGTGGGGTTTATTTTACAATCGCAAATATTTGGGGTAAATACTTTGAGCATATGTCCATGGGTTAACTTGGAATGTCCTAAGCGCAGTCTTTCTATTTTTACTATGTCGCGTCTATTTAACTTACAGTCTCTTAGAAAGTCATTTATGCAAGTTCGGTACCAGTTTGACGTTTTTGTGAAGAAGCTGATTTTATCACAGAAGTAGCTTTTTAAAAATTTGTTGATATGTGTTGTATTGAAATTATGAGAAGTTAAAAGAGGTCTGTTAGTTCCCTCCTTAGCAGCTCTGTCAGCAGACTCATTGCCTATGATTCCGCAGTGTCCTGGAGTCCACATAAGTACAACGTTTGGGTATTTGTCAATTAGAAGATTCCTAATAGTTGTTGCATAGGTACAATTGTTTGAGGTATTAATAATTGATTTGAGGGAGGAAAGTGAGTCTGTGTAGATTGCAAAATATCCTTTTTTTTATTATTTAATATGTTTATAGCCTCCGTAATTGCAATAATTGCCGCTGTATATATTGATGTGTACTGAGGGAGAATTTTAGCTATAAGTATTCTACCATTTTTGGTTACACTATAACAAACTATGTTGTTTATTTTTGAGGCATCTGTATATATGAAAGAGTAATTCTAGTATAGCGATTGAACCTCTAGAAATTTTTGTTTAAACACTGAAGGATTTGTATTTGCCTTTTCTAAATCGTTAAGAGATAAGTTTACCGATTTTTTGTTAAAGAGCCAATTTGGCTTGGTCACTTTTTTATGACGTTGGCCTTTTTTAAATTGCGTAATTTCAATTTCTGAGCATATTCTAGTAATCCTTTGTATAACTGAAACGATTTTTGGGGTTTTTTTTTGGACTTGAAACATTTTCGGATGAGTGGAAATAAGTGGGTATCGTAGTTATTATGAAAGGATTTAAAGAGTCTGGCTGTTATGAAGTCTCGTTGAATTTCAAGAGGGAATATGTGCTTTCAAATTGCATGTTTGTTACTGGGGTTGTACGAAACGCTCCCAAAGCAGCTCTAATAGCTGCGTTTATTATAGTTTTAATTTTCCTTAATCGGGATTTGGCAGCATAGCTGAAGAATGGGAAGGAATAATTTATTTTGGGCAATAGAATCGCTCTTATGAGCGATTGCAGTTAAGTTTAGTGCTTGCCAAGCACTTTATTATATTAAGTTGTTTAGATAAAGATGCACATAGATATTGTGAATAGGTATTCCAATTATAATGCTTGTTTATGTTAATTCCCAGTATTTTAATATGGTCAAATTCTTCAAATGAGAAGTTACTGCACATAATTTTATGTTTTCATGATTTTTTTCTGCATATAGGTATAGAAAGCTTAGCTCCAGAATATGAGCACCAGTTTTGGATTTGTTGAAAAGCTCGCTCAAGATCTACCAAATTTTTTGAAAAAGTAAACGAACACTTTACTAGCAAAAAATTGCAGGTTAGATTAGAGTTGTTGTGTATAAGTATATATAAGTACTTAGTAACTACCCTTATATTTTACACACATATATATATATATATATATATATATATATATATATATATATATATATATATATATATATATATATATATATATATATATATATATATATATATATATATATATATATATATATATATATATATATATATATATATATATATATATATATATATATATATATATATATATATATATATATATATATATATATATATGTGGGATTGGGAATATACAATAAGCAATGACCATTAACAAACGCACAATTGACAACACCTACATTGGAAAGAAACAGCAAAGAACTTACACACACAGAGACAAACTGGAAACATAGAAAGGTTTAACAGAAACCAGAACAACGATGACAAGTCAGTGTAGAAGTAGACGTTTATAGAAGTATACGTGCGTGATCGGTAGCTAGTTGGTGCGTCTGTGTAATTTTAATAATAACTTTAATAGAATAACAAACATCTGATTGATATTTAATTATTTTAATAAATATAAACTTTTGAATTATAAATTGAACTACAAGCGTTTGTCGTGGTGGGAATACTTACCTCAATAAAGGTACTTCTATTAAGTCGGTATCCTCACGACCACATATATGGGGGCTCAACTTAAGCCACAAACTTATTAAAAATATAAAAGTGCGTAGTTGAGAAGAAGTGCAAAGGAAACATTTATAACCTCAGTGTTAGAAAAGGAGGTGAAAGTGAATCGATTTCAGTAAAAACCGATCACATCCATTTTTTGAAAATATAAGAAAATAAGCTCTAAAACAGAGCAAACTATATAAACTAATAATAGACGCAGAACTTGTGTGTGAAATCCGATTTATTTTGTGTGAGTTTATAAAAATTGTTAATCGGCAACATCTAATTTGGAAAAAACGTGCAAGATTTCACTTAAAGTCGTTTAACTTTTGTAAATCGGGTTAACGGTACCAAGTTAACGGTATTTGAATTAAAAGAGTTTAAAATTACACAAAATAGACTACCAAAAAGAAAAAGCCATAAAGCAAACCGGTACTGTGAGAATAACGGTTAAACGTAGAGAAAAATATCTTTAAAAGAAACAGGAGAATCAAAAAACAGAATAACGTTTCAGACAGAATACCTACTCTCCGATATTTTTTACAAAATAAGTGCACGTATGAAGGTGAAATACATATGTATGTGAGTGCAAAAAATTAACTATACAAAAAAAAAAAAAAGAGATTTGTTGAAATATACATACATAGCTAAAATTGAATTTGTGAATCGCAACCACTCAAGGGTAAAAAAGCACAATATATGTACCCATCGGCATATGCACACATACATACATACGTTGTACGTGAACAAGCAAACAAAGCAGAACATCACAAAGCATCTTTAATCAAACTCAGTTGCATTAACAACAAAGGGAAACATCAACAACAATAAGAAGAAACAACTGGTCAACACAACAACAACATATACAGCTCAACAGCGTCAGCAATCAAGAAGAACAGTTGCAGCAAGCAGAAAAGAAGACGTGCATCAACAAAAAACTAACATTAAGCTAAGTTATTGTAGATGTAGATTTATTTACTTGTACATAAATTTATTTTCTTGTACATGAAAAAAAAAACAACAGAAACCAAGTGTGGAGAGAATAAGTAGATGAATAATATAAAACAAGAGCGAACAGCAAATGTTAGAGTAAGACAGGCCTTCAAGCCGATAGTATGTTATTTTCACCTGTAGAAGTTTTATGTATGTAGAGATACACACAGAGAGAGTTTGTTTTTTCTTTATCTGGAAGAGAGTAGAGTAAATGGAAGCATATTAGAGTATATAGATGAGTGGTGGATATTTTAATTCCAGTTAAAGAGAAAATAGAAGAGAGCGCTTGCGAATGCCAGTAGATGTTATGCGCAAATGTTATAGGACTTATTTCATAATTGCGGGAAAATAAATTAATTCGTGTAAAGAGAATTTTGATGATTTTGAATAGTGAACTATTTAACCTTGGTATTTTTGGAAAACAAAACAGAGAAGCTAAAGAGTGAATTCCTTGTATAATTGATTTCTTTTTTCTTTTAAATTAAAACTCTGATAAGAGTGGTAAGATACATTTTCACATTTGCTGATATACAAAATAGATGGTTTAAATTTAAAATTACTTAGGCACTATATATGAACTAATAGGAGAAGAACTTGAAATAAAAAAAAAACAAAAAATAAAAAAAAAAGGCAAGAAATACATAGATAAGAAATAGGAAATAAAAAGATAATTACATTTAAGTACTTTATTTTGGAAAAAATTTGAATTAGAATTTACATTACATATACATTGTACAGAATAAATTTCTTTTGCATTTTAAAACATTTTGTATTCACATTTCGATTGTAAAGCATTGATCACCACGATGAAAATGGAAGAAATTTTGGCCATGACTGTAGAGGAATTGAGACTGAAATTAGTAGAAGTGGACTTACCAAAGACGGGAAATAAAGCGGAGCTACAGGAAAGGTTAGCAAAACATTTCGGGTTACAACAAGACGAAGACTCAACATCCGAGCATGAAGAGGCTTCATTTGAACTTGAACGCACGGTCGTAAACCGCGGTAGCATTTTTACATTGCGAGACATACAGGATGCAGTCTCAGTTTTTTCCGGTGACGGTTTGCCTGAAGTTGGACATTGGGTAAGGGAGTTCGAGGACGTTGCATTGACGGTTGGCTGGGATGACTTACGGAAGTTTGTTTATGCGAAACAACTTCTCAAAGGGGCGGCTAGAATGTTTGTTAGAAGCAAAACGGAGATAAAAAGTTGGGCGTTTCTCAAAGATTCACTGATTAAGGAGTTCGGTGTCAAACTCTCGTCGCTTGAAGTACACAAAATTTTATCGAACCGGAAAAAAAGACATAACGAAACTTTCCGCGAATATTTGTATGGGCTACAAGAAATTGGTAATCCGATCAACATAGACGAAGGGAGTATAATAGATTACTTTATACAAGGTATAAATGACTCGGCTACGAATAAATCGATCTTATACCAAGCAAACAGTATTGACGAGCTGAAAGAAAAGCTAAAAATTTATGAAAAGGTAATTGCTAGAGGGTCATCAAACTCGAAAGCACCTTTCATAAATAGGCAACAAAATGCAGACGGAAATACACCAATATGTTTCAAATGCGGAGATAAAGGCCACATGGCAAAAACGTGCGATAAAACAGATGTCAAATGTTTCAAGTGCAAAGGCTTTGGACACAAGTCCTATAATTGTACAGGCAGTGAAACGAGAGACAAACAAAAGAGGCAAAACGACAGAAGACAGGGAAACATGCACACATTGGCAGATGGTTTTGTTTCCTCATCGAGAAGAATTTTCGCAGACATAGAAATACTCGGGAAGAAAATTACGGCAATAGTTGACACGGGAAGCGATATCAGCGTTTTGAGGTATGACACATTATTAATATTAACTGATGTAGAACTTGAACCCAATGTTAAAGTGCTGACAGGCATAGGGGGTAAAACCATTAAAACCTTAGGAAGCTTTAAAACAAAAGTAAAACTTAATGCAGCGGAAATTACAATAAATATGCATGTAACAAAAGAAAACGACATTTTGTATTCGGCCGTAATAGGAAACGACGTATTACAGCAAGTAGATTTGATAATAAACGCTGAAGGGGCGAAATTCCGCCAGAAGGTGAATGAGTGTCCACTTTATAGAGAGCAGACAGATAAGTGCTTAGATACCGTTTCAAATGTCGAAAAGCCGCCAAAGGAAATCAGTCCAATAGCCGAGCTAAGCGCCGAATTTGATAGCGTAATCCATTCAGTGTCCAATCGAGATTTTATAGAAGATGATATAAATTTATCGCATCTCAATAAAAGTTTAGAAAATAAACTCCAAAAGAGAATAAAAGCATATAGGCCAATGAAGCCCACAAACTTCCCAGTAAAAATGAGGATAATATTGAAAGATGACATTCCGGTAGTACACAAACCTCGTCGAGTTCCATTCCACCACCAGTCTATTATTGACAATCAAATAAAAGAATGGTTAGATGATGGAATTATAAAACGAAGTCACTCAGAATATGCAGCCCCAGTAGTGCTAGTTCAGAAAAAAGATGGAACCAAACGTCTCTGCTGTGACTACCGGAAATTGAATGAAAAAATAATCAAAGACAACTTTCCCATGGCAATCATGGACGATGTGGTTCAGAAGCTAAAAGGCGCCAGAGTTTTTACCACCCTTGACCTTCGGAACGGATTTTTTCATGTCCCAATTGAGCGTGATTCACAAAAATATACGGCTTTCGTAACAAATACCGGCCAATACGAATTCAAGTTTGTACCGTTTGGTATATCAAATTCGCCGGCTGTATTTTGTAGGTATATAGCGGCAATATTTCGGGAACTGATCAATGACGGAACACTAGTGGTTTATATGGACGACATTATAATACCAGCCAAAGACGACGATGAGGGAATGCGCAAGTTGGAAAAAGTTTTAAGTGTCGCAGAATTAAATGGTTTAAACATAAAATGGAAGAAATGCCAATTCCTACAAAAACGAATAAACTTTTTAGGCTATATTTTCGAGAAGTCGACAATTTCCCCGTCATTGGAAAATACAGAAGCAGTGAAAAACTTCCCTTTGCCGAAGAATGTAAAAGCTTTACAAAGATTCCTAGGCCTCACCTCATTTCTAAGACGATTTATTCCGGGCTATGCATGCATTGCTAGACCATTATCGAATTTATTAAAGAAAGACGCAATATTCAAATTAGGGGACGAAGAAATCTTGGCATTCCAACAGTTAAAAAACGCTTTAGTAAACCCTCCAGTGCTTAAACTATTCGACCCAACGTCTGAAACCGAAATACATACAGACGCCAGTCTACATGGATACGGGGCAGTTTTACTGCAGAGGGGTGAAGACATGCAATTACACCCAGTAGAATATATGAGTAGGCAGACTTCAGAGGCGGAACGCAACTACCACTCATATGAGTTAGAAGTTTTGGCAGTGATAGAAGCACTTAAAAAATGGCGAATCTTTGTCTTGGGAATACCGATTAAGATCATTACGGACTGCAATGCCTTTGCACTAACAATGCGCAAGCAGGACGTACCACCTAGAGTGTCCAGATGGGCTCTCTTCTTGCAGGAGTTCAACTACAAAATTGAGCACAGGCCCGCATCGAGAATGAAGCATGTAGACGCATTAAGCCGTCTAACATGCCTAGCGATGGAGGATTCACTGAATCACAGATTAAAAGAGGCCCAAAAGAAAGATAATTGGACTAGAGCAATAATAAAAATACTGGAAAAAGACACATACGAGGACTACTTCTTGAAATATGACATCTTACACAAAGACCCAAACAATGAGCTAATCGTTATACCCGCCCCAATGGAAGAGGAAGTTATCCGAATAGCTCACAGGCAAGGACACTTTGCAATCAAAAAGACGCAAGATTTAGTCGAGAAGTCGTACTTCATCCCTGACTTAACAAAAAAGGTTAAAAAAATAGTCGAAAGTTGTATAGAATGTCTGGTGTCTGACGCGAAAAAGGGTAGAAAAGAGGGATTCCTCAGTCCCATCGACAAGGCAGATAAACCCCTTTTGACGTATCACATTGACCACGTCGGCCCAATGGAGGCCACGAAAAAACAATATAATTATATATTAGTTGTAGTCGACGCATTTTCAAAATTCATCTGGCTGTACCCCACTAAGAGTACTGGCTCAAACGAAGTTGTAGAGAAATTGAAAAAACAAAGCGATATTTTTGGTAACCCGAGAAGGATCATTAGCGATAGGGGTAGCGCATTCACAGCCGATCAATTTAAAGAGTACTGTGTATCCCGAAACATACAACATCTCTTAATAGCAACAGGTGTGCCTAGAGGTAATGGCCAAGTTGAGAGGATGAATTACACAGTTACTACGATGCTAACAAAACTATGCGCTGAAAAACCACAAAATTGGTACAAACACGTCGGCCGAGTCCAACAAACTTTAAACAATACGCCACCGAGAAGCACCAAATTCTCACCCTTCAAAATACTAACCGGTCTTGAAATGAGAACAGATGACGAGCCAGAATTACGAGAATTGCTGAACGACATATCAATGGAATGTTTAGAAACCGAAAGAGACGCTGTAAGGGATGAAGCAAGGCAAAATATTCTAGAAATACAAGATGAAAACCGCAAAACATACAACCGGAAAAGAGTCACAGACACCCGTTACAACGTCAACGAACTGGTTGCCATTAAGCGAACCCAATTCGGATCCGGTATGAAGCTGAGACCAAAATTCCTGGGACCGTACAAAGTCACGAAGAGACTTAATCATGGTCGGTATGAGGTAGAGAGAGTAGGGAACTGCGAAGGTCCTAGGACCACTACATCCGTCGCAGAACACATGAAACCGTGGGACAAACAGAAACCGTGGGACAAACATTCGAGGACGAATTTTTAATCAGGACGGCCGGATGTGGGATTGGGAATATACAATAAGCAATGACCATTAACAAACGCAGAATTGACAACACCTACATTGGAAAGAAACAGCAAAGAACTTACACACACAGAGACAAACTGGAAACATAGAAAGGTTTAACAGAAACCAGAACAACGATGACAAGTCAGTGTAGAAGTAGACGTTTATAGAAGTATACGTGCGTGATCGGTAGCTAGTTGGTGCGTCTGTGTAATTTTAATAATAACTTTAATAGAATAACAAACATTTGATTGATATTTAATTATTTTAATAAATATAAACTTTTGAATTATAAATTGAACTACAAGTGTTTGTCGTGGTGGGAATACTTACCTCAATAAAGGTACTTCTATTAAGTCGGTATCCTCACGACCACATATATATATATATATATATATATATATATATATATATATATATATATATATATATATATATATATATATATATATATATATATATATATATATATATATATATATATATATATATATATATATATATATATATATATATATATATATATATATATATATATATATATATATATATATATATATATATATATATATATATATATATACTATATATACTATATATATATATATATATATATATATATATATATATATATATATATATATATATATATATATATATATATATATATATACAGGGCTGGGCAGTATTTTAAATACGTAGTTGAAATACAAATACGTATTTTGTATCTGTATTTCAAATACATATATTATTATAAAAATAATTGTCTTGACTGGTGTTTTTCGAGTACGTAATTGAATAATGAAAAGTTTTACAATTTTATTTAATCTAGTACATAGGCATATTCGAAATACGCTAAGCACTACGAGTATAAGGGTGATTAGCTACTTTTGAATAAAATATCTATTTTTAATTAGCATCCCATACACGTTTCAATTCAATTCGTAACTGAGTCGGCTTTGTGAATTGATTAGTTTGGCAGTTGTCGAGTTGGCTGAAGCAAAATCAAAAGATTTTGTTTTTTTCAGGTTTGCTAGTAAGTCTGTCAATTCCATTGCACTGTGTGTGTTCGAGTCTCCTCACCAGCTGACAAAATTTTTATTTGTAACTTTTTTTTGCAAGGAGACTAACTATGTAGGGAGCAATGTATAATGCTTGCCCGTCTTAAGAGTTGATAGGACATTATTCAACTCTAAACATTATTATGATAAGACCGATCCACCTAAATGTAACGTTAATCTAACTATAAAGCATATGCTGACTGAATGCCAGATTTCGAAAACAGATCACTGGAAAAACTTCTTGATTGCACCAAAGAAGACTACATACCAACTATTAAAAGATGCCTTAAGAAGCATAACATTGATGAAGTTTAAAAGACTGAATTCTCCTCCTGCTTCTTGTTCTCATTTACCTATATACATACGTATAAGTATACATGATGAATATTTATTCAATTTTTTTTTTAATGTTTGGACAATACGTGCGCATATTAGAGTTGAGTTCTTGAGCTCTTTTGAAAGAGTGCTCTTTTTAGTTCAGCTCTTTTTACTGAAATATGTCTTTCTTTTAGTTCAATAGTTCAGTGCTCCGTAAATAATATTTTAAATGAGCGGTTCAGGTTTCATGATAAAGAAAAGCAAAACAAAATTGCTGTAAACAAATTAAAAGTACAATTATCATAAGGATTAATAAAAGATGAGATTAGAAATTTTCAGGTGTGATGGAAAATAGTTTTATTAAAAAGAAAAAAAAAACGATATATTTGTCATTCATATACAATTATGGTCGCATATCATATCATTTATTTTTATAATACAAAAAACCAAAGTAAAATTGTGTTGTCTGATATTCTGAATAGTTGTATATAACATAGATACGTACTTTTTACGTCAAATTCTGGCAGCACTGTTTGACTACTTCCGTATACATATCTACCAGAAAGAAAGAAACATAAACGAAAAAGAAAACTTAAAGACAAAAGGAAGAAACATGAACTACGGAACTAAAAGAGCTCGCAGAAATGATCGGCTCACTTAGCTCCCTGAAGTGAACAGTTCTGTGACACTAGTTCGTTCGCGAACTACCCAACTCTAGCGCATATGGTCTAGTAACCTGCGCTTATAGTTTGTATACTTTATAAATTTACTTTGTAAGGTATAATGTAAATAAATAAATAAATTTGTTACCTCTTCAATACTTTTTATCGTTTTAAAAGCTTACATACATTTACAATTTCTTAAATTTTCCAAAATATTTTTATTTTTAACTTAATTTAGAAATATTTATTTATTTATTTAGTAACTATACAGTTGCAAAGTATAGAATGCACAGCATGGGCGGGGTGACAAAGACCATAATGCCCAAGATGGTATTAACAGTACGTTTGTAGCGTCGCTGTGACTTACTATAACGTCCTATGCCTTCACATGGGAAGTTTTCACGTAGGTAACAATGGATAACCTCTAAAAAAAACTGTAAACCAATACAGTTAGTTGAGGCAAACCGTTAAACAGTGCGAGTGAGACGCAAAACTCTCGAAGACCGAACAACAAACACAAGCCTGTCCGCACTTAAGAAATAATTAAGATGACGCGAGAGCTATTCTTCAGCCCAAAGCTGCTTTACGACGAATTTAGAACTCAAAACAGCTGTTTGAATAATTATTGCAAGTAAAAATTTTACTTGCAAGAATCTTTCAGTCACCCAATTTTATACGCTCTTTGGACGTTCTCTCGTTTTTTGGGTTAATGAACGCTTTTTAGTAACGATTGTTACAAATTTGTCAAAATTTTTAGTAAATGAATATAAAATTGAAAAACAGAACACCTTTTCTTCAAAAACACTTCTGTTTTTTGTTTATGTCAAAAAACATATAGTTACAATTTCTACGGTCGGCTAAATGGGCCTTAACTGAAATATAAATACTTTATATCATAATTTTGTTTTTTGTATACGAGGAAGTCAAAGGGGTTTCATACTTACAATTAGAAAAAGATATTTAGTATTGCAGAATAAAAAGAAACCCTATAAAAATGGAAAATAACATTGACAACAAATGTTTTTTCCACTTCATCAAGAATTCAAATCAGCCATTGTGATAACATTTGCAAAATTGTGTTAATCTGTAAATTATTAATGTTGTTGTCAAAGTTACGATTACAAAATATATTGTGAATTTTCCTGGATTTTCCTCCATAGGGATTAGAAATGAAGATATTTCTTGTAGGTTGTTAAATTTATAATTTGAGTTAGTTGCTATGATCTTGAGGATTTCAATTGGTTCATTGTGACGGTTTTTTATGATATCTTTTAATTGCGGTTGTGCGTTGTGGTAAATTATTCCATCAATGTTTGTTGAGTAGTAGAGGATAAGATTGGGTCCAGTTATTTTCACATTGTTCCAGTGGTGTTCATTGTCGACTAAAATGTGTCCTAGTTTCACATTGTGCTGGTTTATTTTCCAATATGTTTATGGTACAATTATCTTGCTATATAATTTACAAATATAGTTTCCTACGTAATTCTTACATTTTGAAATTCTCTTAAATTCTTTGGTACATTGAGCAATCTTATAGTGCATTTCCATATAGGTGTTTTGCTCGAAAACACGTGTTTTGCGCAAAACATGTAGAAATAAACGTGTTTTCCCATACATTTTTGAAAACAGCAAATCACCTCAAGCTACATGTTTTGGATCAAAACACTTCGAAAATGTTCCATACAACACTGTTTGTACTCAATAACTAAAAATAAATAACTGTGTTATTCATTAAATGTGAGTGACAAATTCGAAAAATGAGGTTTTCAATTGTCATCCACAAAAAACAAAAAAAAAAAAAAAAATAAATCAGAAAACTATTTTAAACATATAAAAATTATTTACAATGGGGTTTTTGACCAAATAAAATGTTTTCTACACTGAAGAGTATTTGCCATAACTTGGCTATGTGAAGCAAACATATGTATTTTGTGATTCCAATAGTACTCGGCTAAGCAGGCAACAGAATATCTTTGGGAAGATTCGAAAAGTGATCTTTTGAACATGGGTGGTATTCTATCCGGTGTTTGGTGCGGCAAACAAAACTCTAGGAAGCCACATGACTTATGTTGTGTTGGCTTCCGAAACCCTTACCAAGGGTATAAATTGGCAGAACGGGGATCAGCATGGCCCCCGGGAAGTTTTGCTTGCGGTTCGACCCGGGCTGATCATGGTTGAGGTGCCTACCTTGGCTGAAACGTTCTGGCTGTGATTGAAACCGCAGGAAGGGAGTGTTAGTACCCTTGATAATTGTTTGGTGATGGCTTTTTTCGAGGGCTAACAATCTCCCGAGGATCTGTTGCCTATACAACAGATACGTGTACTGTAAGGAACCAGTGGTGATGATTGACGGGTGAGTTGGTTTAATGGGCTTCGGCCTACCAACTCATTAAGCCTTGTCCTCCATTGATTGCTGGGAAATTGCATACATGAGGGATTAGAAAGCCCGAACTCCTCAACAAGAAGTTGTTCATATGACAAGAATTGCTACCTGTGTGAGCCTAGCAAGCCGCACGGGGGCGGTGATGAATCGTGAAAAATTCACTTCGTGGAATTGATCCACCATCAGGTTAGGCCGTCAAGGCAGGTACTGATGTAAATCATTTTCACAGTTGTACTGTAAGTTCTCTTTCTTAATAGTTCTTAAGGTAATAAACCTTATACCTATGATTTTTTTCAGCGAGGGCTATGTATCGTAGTAGTGGAACCAATATTGTTAAGGTTTGGAAAGCTTTCAGCTTATGTAAAGACGAATTATATTTCGAAAGAAAATAACCTATTGTCACTCGAGGGCCGGTGTATTAATTAGTCAACTGCTGCATCTTGTATTTAATTTACATAATATTGTTAAACAAGTTATTTCTAAAGAGCAATAAAACACTAATTAGTACTATGTTCTTTTCACATATTTTTGTTGTTTCTTTTTTCAGTCAAACATTTATTTTCTTGCATTGTACTGGAGCTAGAAAAATAGGATATTAAATAAAAAACTTTAAATTTGCACACAATAATACAATTGATAAATAAAAACAAGTTTCGAAGCACTTTTTCTGCCTGTTTTGATCCACTCATCTTTAACAATGCTTTTCAACCTTTAAAGGCAACTTGCTCGCCTAGGATTTCTATAATTTCTGCTAATCCAGATCGTACCTTTTTATATATATTTTTGAAACTAGTTACGCTTAAACCACTTAAAGCCAGTTGTAAACACTTCATTAATGTATTTGCGAATAATATATAAATTTACAAGCACTAATAAACAATAAATTAAGAATAACCTGATGGCAAACTGACTTTGAAAATTCGAAATTAAAAACACTTTAATACATAATGGAAACACTTCGACATGTTTTCCTCAGAACAAGTGTTTTCCTTTGTAGTGTGAACATGGTATTACGATATAAATTAAGTTTACCATGTTTGAGTGACAAGTAGTGGATATTGTATAACTTACATTTTTCTTTTAGAATGGGATATTTATAAATTGTTATTATTGCTCCTCTCAAGTTTAGACTGAAAAGTATGAAGTCAGAGTTAGTGCACCTCTCGGTAATTCGGATCATTGCACCATTTCTGCCTCCTTTTCGATCTCTGAACTTCGTAACGTTTCGAAATCAGCTACGAAACGTTCAATATTTATATACGAAAAGGCGCGTTGGGCTGAGCTCAAGCAATTTTATGAGCATTTTAATTGGAAACTTTGCTTTCTAGATAACGACATAAATGCTTCAGCAAAAATGGTCGAGAATATGATATTGCTAGGGATGAAATCATTTATCCCCTCCAAGCAGATTTCGGTTAAGCCAAGAGTGAAATCCTGGTTTAATCAGACGTGCAAAAACGCAGTCAGATCTAGAGAGGAAGCATTCAGTAATTGGCGTTTAAACAAAAACCCAGAGACTGACTTGCTCGCAAAAAGGCAAGATCTTCGTGTGCCAAGGTAGTTAGGCGTGAAAAGTTTCTTCACGAACAGCGTCTTCGTGCCAAGATCCTTACAGCTCCCCGGGGCAGTAAGACCTTTTGGTCATTCGTTAAGAGGGTAAGGAACAATGCTAGTTCATCAATCCCAACTCTCTTAAAGAATGACCAAGCATTCACCGACCCGGTTGACAAAGCTAACCTGTTGGCTGAAATCTTTGCAAGCAACTCCTGCTTGCCGGAAAGCTGTCAACCACTTCCCGAGCTCGAAAGAGTATCTGCAACAATGCCAAAGATATTCTTCCGGGCGCGAGCAGTTAAAAGGGTTTTGGCCGACCTCGACATAATCAAGACTCCTGGACCGGATGGCATTTCAGCACTGGTCTTGAAGCAGTGCTCTTCTACGCTTGCGCGTCCATTAGCACGCCTCTTCAGCATACTTTACCATTTTGGTGAGTTTCCATCAAGCTGGAAGGTTGCTAATGTAACGCCAATCCCCAAAAAGGGGACGCAAATAACCCTGAAAATTACCGCCCAATTGCAATTTGTTCTGCGCTTTCCAAAGTAATGGAAAGTATGGTTAATTACCACCTTGTGAGGTATCTAGAGTCTCATAAATTACTTTGTGATCGTCAGTATGGGTTTCGTAAAGGTCGCTCTACCGGAGATCTTTTGGCATACCTCTCCGAGAAATGGTGCCACTCAATCCATCATTTCGGCGAAAGTGAAGTGGTGGCTCTAGATATCTCCAAAGCATTTGACAGAGTATGGCATGCTGCACTACTGGCAAAACTTACTGCTTTTGGTGTCGGTGATGACTTTTCTCGGTTTATATCGAGATTTCTCAGAGACCGCACTATACGAGTTGTTATAGATGGGGTCTCATCAAACGAGTTCAAGATTAATTCAGGGGTACCGCAAGGCTCCGTTCTTTCTCCTACCCTATTTCTTATTTTCGTCAATGACCTTCTATTTCAAACTTTTAACCCTATACACTCTTTCGCAGATGACAGCAGCATTTGCCATTCGTACTCTTTCAGTAATAGGCCCAGCCTATCCGAGATCGTTGCCAAGAGGCAAAATATGAATGACTCACTGAATAGAGAAGTTCTATTAATCTCCGAATGGGGTCGTAAAAACAGAGTCGCTTTTAACGCTCGTAAGACTCAGTGTTGTTTATTAACACACAAACATACGATGGCAGGTGCTGCTTCATCTGTACACATGGATGGTATAAATATTGAGGAATCGGATGCTCTCGATGTTCTTGGAATGAAAATACAGCGTGATGTTCGTTGGAATGATCACATTTTTCATGTCTCTAAAGAAGCATTCAAGTGCCTCGGTTTTTTGAAACGGTGTAAGATGTACTTCACTCCATCCGACCTCCTTACTATTTATACCACCTATATCCGACCGAAAATGGAATACAACTCTCATGTTTGGGCCGGTGCCCCAAAGTCTATTTTGGGGTTGCTCGACCGTGTGCAGGAGAGGGCGAAGAAGCTTATCGGTGACAGTAGGGTATCCAACTCTATTGACTCACTGGAGCATCGACGCAGTGTAGGGTGCGTTACTCTGTTCTATCGTTACTACAATGGATTTTGCTCTGACGAGATCAAGGGTCTTGTTCCCGAAACTCGTACATTTTTACGTAGCACGCGTTCATCGTCCAGAGTTCATCCATTTGTGGTCGATTGCCCAGGGAATCGTACTACGCATTACAGAGAGAATTCGTTTTTCAGCCGTACGCTTCGTCTGTGGAACAAGTTGCCTGCTGACGTTTTTCCTGTCTGTTATAGCATTGGAAAGTTCAAGTCAAATGTTCACAAACACTACTCCCTCTTTCCCCCTCCTCATAACCTATTTTCCTAGTTCTGGTACAATGCGCTGCATATGTAGGGGTCATCCCCTGAGTACTAGTCCAAGATAAAAAAAAAAATATGGACTACTCTAAAATATTTATGATCGGAAGGTCTAACTGTTCATGGCGTAATATTTCTTTAACGTCTTGCATGTTTGAAGTACTCGAATAAAATTAATAATTTTTTCAAAAATTTATGGTGTTTTTGATTGATTTTATCTGCCTGACCTACTATGTCACTCGACATCGCTCGCTCGCATAAATACATGCATACATAGTGGGCCAGGCCCCATTTCTTCATATACTCGTACTTCAAAAATTATTAAATTTTTAGTCACTGTGTTGAGATCTATGGTTTCAAGCATGATATAAAAAATACAAGGTAGTTTTATTCTCTCAATTTTCTTTAACAATTACCATCTGACAAGTATAAGGATTGCGACATTTTCCATAAAATTGTGCTACCGTATTAGTATATACATTCCCTTGTTTTCAGTTTTGTTTGAAGTTGTGTCTGAAAATAATAATAAATTGTGATTAAATAAAAATTTTTAAAACAAAATACATACATAAATCTAAAATATGTATATAAAAATGGCCGGAAAAACATCCGCAGACTAAAATGCTACCGACACCATGTTTCGATGTGCATATAGTATAAAGTGGATTAAGACGTTGGCTTTACGGTCATTAATCTATCAGAACCTTTTAAATTAAATTTGGACTCATCGGCGAATAGTATGGAATTCCTAAAGAATATTTAAGGTTACGTGTATTAGTTTTGTCGCTGCATCCAGGGCCATTCAAGTAGAAATAATTTTTTATATATTTTCAAGCCACAAGTATCAAACTTTTTCCTTTGTTTTTAAAGTCTAAAGAGTATTTTCTTTTAAATGTAATAGTATTTTCTTCAAAATAGGCATTCGTTTGAATGCTATCGTAAAGTTTACTGATAAGCAGAAGTCCATGCTTTTAGTTTAAGGGACCCAATTGGACCCATGTGAGCTGGCTTTACAATAGCTGGCAGCCTGATAAACCTAACCTAACATGGGTTTCAAAACGACCACTGCTTTTGGTGTCGGTAACGATTTCTCTCGGTTTATATCGAGCTTTCTCAGAGACCGCACTATACGAGTTGTTATAGATGGGGTCTCATCAAACGAGTTCAAGATTAATTCAGGGGTACCGCAAGGCTCCGTTCTTTCTCCTACTCTATTTCTTATTTTCCTCAACGACCTTCTCTATCAAACTTCCAACCCTATCCACTCATTCGCAGATGACAGCAGTATTTATCACTCGTACTCTTTTGGTCATAGGCCCAGCCTATCAGAGATCACAGCCAAGAGGCTAAATATGAACGATTCACTGAATAGTGATCTTCTATTAATCTCCGAATGGGGTCATCTTTAACGCTCGTAAGACCCAATGTTGCTTATTAACGCACAAACAAACGACCGCAAATGCTGCTTCATCTGTACTCAGGGATGGTATAAATATTGGAATGAAAATACAGTGTGATGTCCGCTGGACTGAACACACTTTTCATGTCTCTAAAGAAGCATTCAAGTTTTTTGAAACGGTGTAAGATGTACTTCACTCCATCCGATCTCCTTGCTATTTATACCACCTACATCCGACCGAAAATGGAATACAACTCTCATGTTTGGGCCGGTGCCTCAAAGTCTATTTTGGGGTTACTCGACCGTGTGCAGGAGAGGGCGAAGAAGCTCATCAGTGACAGTAGGGTATCCAACTCTATTAATTCACTGGAGCATCGACGCAGTGTGGGGTGCGTTACTCTGTTCTATCGTTACTACAATGGATTTTGCTCTGACGAGATTAGGGATCTTGCTCCCGAAACTCACACATTTTTACGTAGCACGCGTTCATCGTCTAGAGCTCATCCATTTGTGGTTGATTGCCCGGGGAATCGTACTACGCATTACAGAGAGAACTCGTTTTTCAGCCGCACGCTTCGTCTGTGGAACAAGTTGCCTGCAGAAGTGTTTCCTGTCTGTTATAACGTTGGAAAATTCAAGTCAAATGTTCACAAACACTACTCCCGCTTTCCCCCTCCTCACAACCTATTTTCCTAGTTCTGGTACAATGCACTGCATATGTATGGGTCATCCCCTCAGTACTGGTCCAATATAAAAAAAAGGATACCTACTTACATCAGCTTATTATTTCTAGCTTTTTCTAATATGAACAATGCACTACACATTTCAGAAAAAATCCATTCTAGAAGTAAATTCCCTTATTGAACTTTGTGGCAACGCCTTTTTATATTTCTCTCTAAAAATAAAATCCTTATTACAAATAATAAAAAGAGAATGAAACTACTTTGTATTTTTTATATCATGGTTTCAAGTATTCTTTGGAATTGAGAATTTATTATTTTTTGTTTGTTATTGTTTTTGATTAATGTATTTAGGGTTGTTTTAATTTCGATTACATCATCATAGTCGGGAGTGCCAGTGATGAATTTTAAAATAGAGCCAAGATAATTCAGAGATCTTTTTGTTCTAAAATTGTGAGGTAATAGCTGTATTTTCAGTGTTTCTAATTTGTTTATTATAAGTTTTAGTTCGGGGTAACTGTCAATATCATAGGCTGTACGCATTATATCTTTATATGGGCTTATTATTTTTGTTAAATTGGATATATGGTACAAAAATGCTGTCTCATTGTAAATGTATGTTGGATCTGATAGTATCATTACATACTTCTGATCTTCTAAATCAAGTGTATCCAGGCCTATGCGCTAGGTGCTCAATTGTTTTTATAAAAGCGCTTAGCTATAGGGCTGTGCTCAGCACTAGCAATGAAAAATACACACTCTCTGCTGGTTACTTTCAAGTTTTTCCTTAATGTCTGGATACCCCTGTTGATTGAAGAACACGTCTTCGGGTTTGTTGTTGGTTACCGAATGAATAGTTTTATTGTATTGTTTGACTGCTTCAAAAATTTGATCAGCTGTGTTATTTTGTTTCGCTAATAAGTTAGTAAGTTCGATTAACGTGCTGTGGACTCGTTCCACTTGGCCGTTGGTTGTTGAATGAAACGCTGGTGTAGTGGCATGCATTATTTGCAGAAGTTTGTATATTTGTTGTGCACATATACCAGTGAATGTGGTTTCGTTATCTGTCATTACGTATTTGGCATTTGGATGCAGTTGTGATAAAATTAAAAATATTTACTTAAACAAATCTCATAATCTTGTGCTTCTTTTTTACATAAATCTTTATTATTTGTCCAATAGTATCCTAATGAAATTTCCTGAGCATTATTTTTAAAGTTTCTATGTTCTCTTTTATGAGTATCCTGTACTATTTGCTTTTGTTTTCCATTACTATTTTTACTGAAGGAAACGTTGTTATAATGTCGTCTTCTACATGGAATAGAATTTGTTCGTCCATATTAATGGCATTTGTCAAATTTGGTACGACCACTTCCTTTAATCGTTCTATTAATTCTGTTTTCGTGTTAAAATATATTTCGATACGTACTACTGTGGGCGAAATGGTCGATTTAGTGTTGTTTAATTAAATTTTCAAAGCGTTAAACTGCTCCAAAACTGTGTATTTATCGATTACTAATATACCACTGAACTTAAATATCGATTACATTTTAATTGTCATGATCTAGTTGAACAGCTGTGAGCTGTGAAACATAACATAAATGTGTTAATTTATCTGCAGCCACCTGCAACTTTATATGATATTGCATTTTTTAGGAACAATGTCGGCGCTCAGACGAGAAGTTTGTTTACTATGGCGCAACGAGCCCGTGCGTACTAAAAAATTTTCTGCCGTTGAAAGGCATATGTATATATAATAATATAATTAATATTAACACGTATAAAATAAAATTTATTTAATAAGCAAAAAAAATTAGAAATTTTGCAACGAAATTGGTTGAGAAATGGAAATTGAACCATAGAAGTATCTACAAATTTGAAGAAAACGACAAGGAGTGGTTAGATGGACAACTTGTATTAGTTGATCTACTGACTAGTCGTGGAAGTCCCGACAAGATGTTCGACGAATGTTCTAATAAAACGAAATTAAGTAAAGTCTCCAAAATTGTTATGGAAATACCTCACAGTGAGCTCGTAGTAGCTACAACGTGCGGTTTATACAAAGCAAAAAAGAAGGATGTCGATAATAATAGCTTACAGCTTTTGTCACAACATAGTGAACCACCTTCAACCTTAGATTCATCGAGTAGTTCTGAATCGGAATAAAAAAACTGTTAATAATATTGTTTTTTTTTTGCATTATAATTAAATTTTTGTTACGAAAGCAACTGAAGCACATGAGTACGTCTTCAAATTCAAAACAATTATTTCAACAGAAAAAAATTTTTAAAAATGAAAACAAATTTTTTTTAACGTTTTTAATATTGAAGTTAAATATATTTTTAGACCAAAGGAATGTAAAATATTAACGGCCGTATTTATAAAAAAGTTTAACAGCCGTTCAAACCATTTTTAGGGAAAATTCGATAAAATTGTATTCGTAAACGAATTTTACGTTAAAATGTTATTTTTAGCAGTTTTTAACTCAACCATTTTTAAAATTGATTGCACCCAATTTTAAGACAATTTTAAGGTGATATTTGTGTTTTTTAGTTATTGTTGATTTATATGCTGCGAAAATTTTTATTGCATATTTATCAGAAATCCCATAATATTGATAACAATAGGTGTGTGTTTTTAATAGAAAATATGACCCAAGCTTTGAATAGCTGGCAACAGAAAACTTTCAGGGAAAGAAGTAATCTATTTTATTCTGGATTCCAGATAAGCAATTACGCTTTACATTTTTTCCAGTCCTCTTATTTTAGTTATTACTAACATTTTATTTATTTAAAATAATATACGTTAATAATTAAAATGCCATGTACATCAGTGATGTGTAAAAAAACGAAGTAATAAAAATAGCTGGTTATTCACATTTTTTTCCTACGCATAAGCAAAAGGAATCAAAGTAAAACTTTTCTAACTCAATGTTTTTTGCTATTTAATTGAAAGGCAAAACGGAGTTAACATTTATTTATTTGTTTTAAAGTCGATTTTTATAAAAAACTATACAATACATTTCTTTACGTGACTACTATGTGAACAAAAAACCGTTTTTATTGCAGCACTATGATCCAGATGAGAATTGCATATGATGGCGTTGCCAATCACAAATAGAAAATTTCAATAAAATGATTTTTAGCTAAAATGCTGTGTATGAATACGTTTTAATAAAATTTTTTTTTGCTGAAAATTCTATTTTAACTAAAAAGTTGTTAAAATGCTGATTACTGCTTTTTTATGAATACGGCTGTAAATGTATTAACTTTATTCTGTTTTCCTGAATGAATCAAACAATGTTTAAAATATGAAAAAAAAGTTGCAACTTTCACAAAAAAAAAAAAAAAAATTATGAATAAAAATATTAAATATAAAAATATTTTTTAACATTGTAGTTTAATCTATTTGTAATTAAAAAAATATATATAAGAGAAACACAAAAAAAATCCCTAAACGCTATTAATTAAACGCCGCTAGATGCGCCTTTTCGCCCACTGTGCGTTTCGTTTGAAAATATATTTCGTGAGGTCGACTGTACTAAGGCATCTGGCGAATGTTTAACAATTATTTGACTCTTAAAGGAGTTTATCGGTGTTTTCATCCGTTTTAATTTCTCGGTTGGTGAGTTTTGTCCTGAATGTTGTGAGTCATTGCTTGAATTAGAAGTGTTATTAATTTGTTGGCGGCATAATGCATCAGCGACAACGTTCCGGTGCCGTGGCTTATAAACTAGTTTTGCGTCATACTCTTCAATAAAGTTCTTCCATCTTTTTAGTTTTGTGTTTGGGGTTTTATCGGAAATTGAAAAAATAAGTAATTGGTGTAGATAATCAAATCAGCCATGCCATATAAATAATTTCTGATCTTTTGTAGCGCCCAAAATATGGCTATTAGTTCTTTTTCGTTGGTTGAATAATTTTGTTCAGTCTGACCTAATGTTCTAGATATAAATGATATGCGTTTTCTATTTTGGGACAAAACTGCTCCGATTGCGAAATTGCTTGCGTCGGTAGTTAAATCAAAGGGTTTGTTAAAATCTGGCTGAAATAATTCTAATTGTGCCTGTAATGCCTCTTTTATTCTGTTAAACGCTTCTAGAGTTGGTTCATCTAATTTTATCTGTAGTTTTGCACTTTAATTCTTTGATATTCCTCCATTTTCCCCTCTCAAATGTGTTGTTAGAAGTTTGACTATGGCTGCAAAATTTGTTTATAAACTTACGATAGTAGCTCACTAAACTTAAAAATGACCGTAATTCCTTTAGATTTGAGGGTATTGGGTAATACTTTATTGTTTGAATCTTTGTCGGGTCCACTGTTATTTTGTTATGTTTGATAATATTGCCTAAATACTTAACTGAGTCTTGAAAGAAATGAGCTTTTTCAGTTGATATTTTCATATTGGCCTGATGAAGTGCGTTTACTATTATACGAATATGCTCCATATGTTCTTCTTCTGTGGAACAGTATATGAGCACATCATCAATATAAACGTATGCAAATTTACCAATGTATGGTCGCAGTATGTCGTCCACACATCTTTGAAATGTAAATGGTGCATTTTTGAGTCCGAAGTCCATTATGCTAAATGCGGTTTTTTCCTTGTCAGATTCTTTTATCAGTAACTGGTGGAAACCTGATTCCAAATCTAGTACTGTAAAGAACTTTGCGTTACCTAAATTTTGTATTGTCATTCCTACGTCTGGTATGGGATATTAATTTTTTTTCTGCGCTTAGGTTTGCCTTTTTCGTCTTTACATTTTTTAGCTACGGTCCAAATAGGAGAATTATATGGACTTTCACTTGGCTGTATTATATTGTTTTCTAACAGTTTTTTAATTTCTTTATTTATAAAATCATTATCTGAGTAAGGATATGAATATTGTTTTGTCCATATGGGTTCTTCAGATTTTGTTCTAATGGTTCCCTGAACTGATGTTGTAAAGGGTAATACTTCATTTGTTGTATTATTTTTCAACATAATTTTTTCAATTTCCTTTCTATACTTCTCACTATTCACCGTATAGTTTATTTTATGCACTTGATCACTTTCTTTCTTGGCCCTATATTTATAAATGAGCTTGTACTCGAATAGATTAATCTCGGTTTTAATTGTTCTTAAACCTTGTTCTCCTAAAAGCACATCAAATTCTTCTAATACATTTGTTTCATAAAATGTTAGATGATGATCTAACAATGTTATTATCTTTCTAGACTTGGTTAAAGAATTACCATGAAGAGTTTTCACTTTCACAGGTTTTATTTGAATAGATTTACCAATTTTACACTTACTGCTTATATAGTTATTCGTTGCTCCCGTGTCGATTAAGATGTTGATGTTCTTACCAGTGTCTCGATCATGCCGTTGAAGACAGCCAAAAAAAGCACTTCCAGTTTCATAGGATTCATCTATTTCTGTGGTTGTTGACTGTACTTCCTCATCTTGTGTTTGATTTACGCGCAGTATTTTATTCGCGTTAAAATTCCGTGATGAATTGTTGTACTCTCTTTTTTGAGGTTCTCGTCTGAATGGATTGGGGTTTTGGTTGATGTTGTTTGTATGTTTTTGTAAATATCCATTGTTGTGTTGAGTGGGTCTTCTGTGTTGAAATGAGGTATCGACATCCATTGGTTCAACTCTGTTATGTTGAGGTGTTTGGAATGTATTCTGACGATAGTGGTTAACTGGATATGCAGGTCGTAGTTGTTGATGATTTCTTGAATACTGGGGCAAGCGAGCTTTTCGTTCTTTGAAGTTTTCTTGGTTTTTTGGAGTTTCAAAGTGCAGATCCTTGTTGTCATGGTAGATAGTGCATGCAATAGCGTAGGCCTCGCCTAAGCTTTTTGGTTTGTTGGAATAGAGTATTCCTCGAGTGTAGTTTCTACGTATTCCCATAATGAATGTTCTGATTGCGTCTTCATCTACATCGACCAGTCTTCCTGGACGCATGGTTTCATCCATGGTCTCTATTTTTTTTCTGTAATTGTATCAGTGCGTGTTGTATTTCGTCATGGAACTCGGTGAGCGTTTTGTTTCATATTCAGCATCACTTCTTTTAACACGCTCCTCTTGTCTGCGTCTAGGCGATGGATTATCGCATAGAAACTTAATGCAGTGCTAGCACCGTGTGTTCTTAAGACTAGTTACAATAGTTTTCTTATCCTTTATTTATATGAGATTTTTTACGTTTTATCTTGAGGGACATAAATAAAGTACTTGTCTAAACTATACATAAACTCTAATTTGTAATTTTCTCGTCATTAGAGATAACACCGATCCTGTGTTTGTTTAGGTTTATTTAGGTTTGTTTTACTTATCTCTAAAAAAAAGAATAATGCAGTTTGTGCATCATATTACAGCTTGAATATATGTTGTTAATTTCAATACGCTAAAGAAGATATGATTTAAGGTACGCACTTAACTCATCGGTGGATTTGCAGGCAATTTTTGTCGGAAATCATCGGCTTCTCCAAATAATTTTTCGTTGCTTCTAAAATCTTGTAACATTCGAAGAAGGGCCTCTAAATATTTGATATGTTAACAACTATTTCTCAATATATTTGCAAATAAATGTTTTTGCGGTCCACACGTGAACATATGGTGTTGGCTGAGAGCATAATTATTCCAAGTGTATTGCGCGTGGAGATCCCAAGTTAAATGCAACGCATTTTCACAAAATTTATTTGCACAAACTAAATGAACATTATCAAAAAATGTTTACTACTTTTATCAAGGCAGCTTTATATATGTAGTGGCAGAATTACAATAAATACTATAGTTATTTTAATAATTATGCAGCGGTTTTTAGTTAATAAAAATTGGAATATTTATTTAAAACAGTTTTCTTCTATATCAGGGTTTGTATTTTTTAAATACAAAAACAAAGAACACTTTGTTTTAGAAGAATACATATAAATTGTAAAGTACTCTTCCGAACAGGTTTGAACTTCAACACCCCCTCTCAATTAAAGAATTTAAGTGAATTTTTAATTGTATGAAAACTGGTTGTGTCAGGCGATTTAGTAAAAATATCAGCAATTCGATTTTTCGTTGAAACTGGTTTGACGATTAAATTTCCTTTTGCAATATGATCACAAATGAAATGATGTCGGATGTCAATATGTTTTGATCGTGTACACGCTACATTTTGAGCCACTGGAATACATCCAGCACTGTCTTCATAAATTGTAACAGGGTATGTTTCATCTATGATGTTCAAGTCTTGCAGTACTCCGCGAATTCATAATCCTTCAGATGTTGCATAACTTAATGCAATATATTCTGCTTCACTTGAAGAAATAGCGACCGTTGCTTGCTTTTTGCTTGACCATGATACAGGATTGCCAAAAACATAAAATATATAACCGCTTGTTGATTTCCGGTCATCTAAATTTGAACCCCAATCCGCATATCCCATCAACACTTCTTCCTCAAGATTTCTATTTTTTTTTTTTTAACTTTATTATTTTATTTATTGAATCTACATAAGAAATGTAATGACAATAAGTATTCAATTCTTAATACTAAAAAAAAAAAATTTATTTTTATGCGAATATTATTTCAGAATTCAGTCATCTGTTTAGAGCTCTAGTGGTAGCCAAAGTATCCCTCCTTCTCAGACGGGTATGACCACCAAAATTAAGAATATTAACTGCAAGAGGACTTGGATGGAATTCAAGTTTGTTAATATATCTTGTCGCGTACTTCACAAATTCAGATTTCACAAAAGGTACGTTCAGATCTGCGTGGATTCGTGAGTTTTTAACGTACCATGGAGCGTCTGTAATTCTACGGAGTATTCTATTTTGACTTCTTTGAATTTTTTCAATGTTGGATGCCGAGGCTGTGCCCCATAATTGAGTCCCATAGCACCATATTGGCTTTAGAATCGAGTTGTACAGCAAAAGTTTACAATCAAGCTTCAAGGTCGAATTTCTGCCTAGTAGCCAGTTAATTTGCACTGCTTTCAATTTCATCTGCGTTACTTTTGCCTCGATGTGCGACTTCCATGTTAGTCTACGGTCAAGATGAATTCCGAGGTATTTGACGTTAAGGTATTACTTTATTGTTAATAGTAATGGGTGAGCCTGTTCCTAGACGCAGTGCGAATGTAACATGGGCACACTTTTGTTCATTAACCTTGATTTTCCAAAGCTTGAGCCATTTCTCTAGTTTGTCGATATGTTCCTGTATATTTATTGATGCTTGCTGGTGGTTATTATGTATGCTAAGGAATGCTGTATCATGTGCAAATGTTGAAGTGTGAATGTTGGTGCTTGTCGGCATGTCAGATGCGTAGATCAAATATAAGATAGGCCCTAATATGCTGCCGTGGGGAACTCCAGCTTCAATAGGCTGGGCGGGGCTTCGCCTTCTTTTATTATAAACTGGCGACAATATAAATAGCTTTCCAAAAGGTTATGTATGTTTGCAGGTAAGTTAAACTTTATTTTATGCATTAAGCCATCGTGCCATACTTTATCAAAAGCTTGTGAGACGTCGATGAATAAGGCAGAGCAATATTTTTTATCTTCAAATGCCTTTCTTATGACGTTAACTAACCTGTGTGTTTGCTCAATGGTGCCATGTTTCATTGGGGATTAGGAATACATTCCACCTTATTAAGCATTGGATCCAACTTCGCCTTTAGCAATTTTTCGAAAAGTTTTGAAATAGTTGTCAGTAAACTTATTGGAGGGTATGATTCTACTTCCGTGCGATCCTTCCCTGGCTTAGGAACCATTGTTATCATGGACACCTTCCACTCTGCAGGGTAATACTCAAGTCGTAAAATTAAAAATAAAAGAACAATTCTTTTAGCTATACGAGGCAGCTCTACGAGCATTTTGTTGCTGATTTTATCCATACCTGGAGCTTTTCTAAGGTTTAGATTATTAATAGCATTTTCAACTTCTTCAAAATTGAATCTTAAAGACACAGGAGGTCTACTAACAATAGGTGGCAACTCATTTGCATTATCAGACCTATTTGTGGTAAAAACGTTTTTCAAATGGTTAACAAATAAATTACCCTTTTCCGAGATATTTCTAGCCCAGTCACCAGACGGTTCTCGCAAGGGCGGCTTACCTCTAACTGGCCTTTTTAAACCCTTAGTCGCCCGCCATAAAGAATAGTCGGACTGAAGAGTACCATCCAGACTTTCTAAATACGTTTGTAGAGAAGCCGTTTTTTGGTTTCCAAGCAAATTTCTTAGTTGATTTGTGCACTCACGGAGCCTTGTTTTTAGTTGCGGAGACCTGCGAAGTTGCCACTCTCGCCTAACTCTTCTTTTTTCTAACACAAGTTGCTCGATTTCTGAAGAATATGTTATATTTTGAATGTTTCTGCGTGTTAAATAAGCGCTGGAACCAAGTTCAGCGGCTTGTTTAAGGTTTTCGCTAACTTGCTAAGTTGCTTAGTGACGCATTAATATCTTCAGGTGTTCTTGAAATAATATTCTCAGTGCAATGCGTTTTCAAATATTTTTTATATTTTAGCCAATTCACTCGGGTAACAGTCCTATGTAAATTGTTAATCGGGGACCAAGTCTCCTGGGGAAAGCGTACTGAAATAATAGTAGGTGAATGATCCGATGACAAGTCTAACGAAGGATCAGCTTGCATCCATTCTACAGGGAACCCCTTTACCACTCCACAATCAATCACATCAGGAATCTTTCGTCGGTCAGTTGGCCAGTAAGTGGGATGTCCGCTTGATATTACGTCTAAACCCATTTTAGAAATTGTATCAAAACGCACTCGACCCTTCGGGGTGATTAAACGTGAGCCCCAAAAAGTGTGTTTTGCGTTGTAATCTCCAGCTGCTATAAAACGAGGTCCTAATGAGGTGAAAAAACTTGAATATTGTGATTCCGTCACTGAAAATCGAGGCGGCGAATAAATCGATGAGATAACCAATTTGTAATGAAAATTTTCCACACAGATATTAGTTGCTTGAATATAGTCCTCACATGTGTCGTTCAACAAAAAATGCTTTATCCTAGATTTTTTAATCAAGATTGCGGAACCCCCACAAGCTCTTCCACGGGGGTCTTTAGTATCGTATAGTACGTAGCCGTTAATTTTGAAGAAGCTTGTTGACGTCAAGTGAGTTTCTGCAATCATCATTATATCGATCTGCTTATCCATCAGGAAGTATTCGAGTTCATTTTTGTGTTGGCGGATGCCGTTCGCGTTTTAGAAACATATTTTTAACCAAATCATTTTTTTGAAATAACGACGTAAAAGTGTTTATAGTTTGAATATGGGTCTGCATTGTTGCCTCAAGGTTACTGAAATTTTGATCGGGCCGTTGAGATATAGATTGTTGATTCGGGTTTGCGAATGTAGACTTAACTACATTAGCATAAGAAATTTGTTTTTGATTTTGAACGGTTTTGTCGGTGGTTGACTGTCCTGTCGGAGGAAAAGAATTATTAGAAAAAATTTGAGTCTGCTGTGGTGGCTTAGAAGCAGTTATTGGTTTGTTGTTCATTGAGCGCTTGATGTGGGTGTAGACGGAGCAACCTCTACAATTAGCTGTGTGCTTTTCACCGCAATTACTGCATTTTTTTATTTTTGGGTTTTTGGATTTTTGCATTATGATGTACCATGGAGTTCTCCACACACAACACAAACTGTAGGCAACTTGCAATACGCTTTAGTGTGGCCAAATTCTTGGCAGTTGTGGCACTGTACGGGTCCTAAGCGCTTATGCGGCTCCTCTACGGTTATTTTTCGATGTAAAAGGTATTTTAAACTATATATTGGATGAACTTCATTCTTCATTAAATTCACATCTCCTGGCTCTAATTCAACCCTGAACATGAGTTGAGGGATCTTTTCACGATTTCTGATGTTTAGCACATTTTTTACTTTGAATCCCTTAAGCGCCAAACCGGTCTTAACTTCATTAATGTCTACGCAAGGGTCAATCCCTTTTATTACGACTTGAAGACCTTTAGCGCTTTTAAGCTGATAAGTATAAAAAGCTTTTTTTCTTTTTCAAATTCGTCAGACAACTTTCGGTAGTCATTTTCATGGTTAACCTGAATTTTAGTTTCGTTAATGTTGCCGTGCTTGATGGAGGTAACGTTAAATGTATTTTCTCCGATTGCTGAAACAATTTTTCTTACCATCTCTTAAATAAATTGGTGGTGGTTTAAACGATTTTTTTGACGATGCTGTTGGCTCATCCGTTTGAAGAATAGAAAATCTGTTTTGATCGGTTGGTCTAGCGGTGTCGGCATCTTTAGAGATTTTTGATTTGGAGGTAATTTGAGCAGATTTAGGGCTTCGCTGACGCTTAGTGATGGTGATATACCTATCCATGCCTACTTGCGTTTTTGGTTTATTGGCATTAATTAGAGTAGAAGATCTTTTATCTTCTGTTGTAACATCTATGTTAGGCGAGCCGGAACGGGAGCGGATTTTATCTCTTGTAGAAAGAAAATTATCCAATAATTGTTTTTTAGATTCTTCTTCAGAAGTCCATATGCTTTTGCTGGTGGAGCTAGGCTCTTTTTCAAAATTATTTCTGATGGGATCACTCATACAGAAAACAAAACTTTAATGTATAGCTTTTTTCCAACTGGGTAGTTAATCTCCACGCACAATAACAACAATAACAATGCACTGCCACCGCACTTGTTATATTGAAATTGATTTTATTGTTTAGTTACTGAAATGTGATGAATTTATTTTCCCGTTGTTTTTTAAAATAATTTGTTATTGTTTTTGTAATTTAACACAATATATTATTGATTTTATATGTAACTTTAAAAGTATTTGAGCAAAATTTTTTTTGTTTTTTTGTTCGCTTTTTATTAACACAACCGTGCGGTTGGAGAATCACAGGCAGAGTTGCCTCAAGATTACTAAAATTTTGATCGGATTTTGGGGCTTGGGTTCCTGGTTCAAGTTTTGGTCGGATTTAACCACATTAGCATATGAAAATTGTTTGGAGTTCTGCGTGTTTGTGTAGTTGGTTTAATGGCCTACCTGGGGAAAATTGTTTTTACCAATGACATTTGGCTGCTGGGTTGCTGGAGAAACCGATGACTTATTTGCCATTGACCGCTTAAAATGATTATAGACAGGGCAACCTCTATAATTCGCAGTGTGGTTACCTCCACAGTTACTGCATTTCTTAACACTTGCGTCGGCCTTTGGCTTATTGCACTGAGTTGTACCGTGAAGTTCGCCACATACAACGCAAACAGCGGGCAACTTACAATAACCCTTAGTGTGGCCAAGTTCTTGGCAGTTTAGGCAATGAACGGGTCCTGAATGGTAACCTTACGATGCAAAAAAAATTGAGATTATATATTGGATGAATTTCACTCTTTTTTAGCACAACATCCCCTGGTTCTAGTACAACCCTAAACATGGGTTGAGGCAAAGACAATAAATATATAAAGATATTGTACTGTCTTATGTTGTTGTTCCGGTGCTAAATTCTTTTAAATTTTCTGAAAATCCCTTGCTGTTTTTGCAAAAACAAAATTTCAATTAATGGAGAGAACAAATTCTCTGCAAAAATAATTACGTATGTGTATTGTTTATGTGTGCATGTGTGTTAGTAACATCCAATATACTGCCTAGCAAACACGCAGATTTGAATTAAAATTAGTAATAATGATAATATGCAATAAAATTCTTTCGTAGACGACTTACGATTGAGTATCGTTTTACTGGAACTACCTTCGCAGCAAAAAGGCGCTGATTTTTATATAACAGCATTTGTTTGCAAGCAAACGTTTGTCTAATGCAAAGTTGTTACTAAGCCGTGAACATATTTCAATGATTTTGCATCGTGTTTTTTTTTTTTTTTATCTTGGACCAGTACTCAGGGGATGACCCCTA
Source organism: Thecocarcelia acutangulata (assembly GCA_914767995.1). Classification (NCBI taxonomy): domain Eukaryota; kingdom Metazoa; phylum Arthropoda; class Insecta; order Diptera; family Tachinidae; genus Thecocarcelia; species Thecocarcelia acutangulata. Next base: position 67,036,498 of record OU612096.1, on the reverse strand, counting down.
CATATGCAGCGCATTGTACTGGAACTGGGAAAATAGGGTATGATGATGAGGAAAGAGGGAGTAGTGTTCGCGAAATGTTAACGATAACAACACGAAAGACTGAAACAAACTCTATTGCAGCATTTAAAATGTTGGAATTAAATTAGTTAAAACTGATCAGTGCCCAGTGTATATACCTTCGACACTGCTAAGATTAGCAAAATTTAGTCCAACACCTTCCACACTACAAGGTAATTAAATTCATTAAAAATAATATTAATATTGAACATATAAAGAAAACACGGACAACAGTGAAAAAAAAAGATAAAAAAAGAAGAAACACGTGTACACATATTGCTACCTATTCCGGTGCACTTTTATTAATACGAAATTAGTAATAAACATACATATATGTAGAAAATACGGACAACGGTAAAAAAAGAGAAAAAAAAACAAAAATAAACACGTGTACTTGCTACCTATTACGGTGCAATTTGGTTTCATACGAATTTAATTAATGAACATACACATATTGGAAATACGGACAGCAGTAACAAAAGACGTGTGCACCTGATGAGAGACAAAACACTACCCAGTTTACTGGGTTTTGCATGTTAATATAATGATCTGAGCACATATTATATTCAAAACGAATAGATCTACTTTGTCGCAGTAGCGAGAGTATGCATACATTTGTTATTGTACGAATTAAACTGCATCAATTCTGATCGAATTTTAGATGCCTTAATTAAAGAAAATTTTTTGTGTGCATCTAAGTTTTAATTAAATAATAATACAAATAGAATAAAATTTAATATTTGTAGGTAAAGATATTTTTTCAAGCTAGTTTTCTACATGCGAGAAAACGAATGTCTATTGTAAATAATTTGTGAGAAACCTCATGTATATGTATGCATGTAACTCTGGCATATATTGCGGTATGTTAGTGTTATTTTTCACACTTTTCGGAAATATATTCATTTGATGAAGAAGATGTTTTCCTTATATAGTATAATCATTCATTTATATGAACTTCACATAAAAGTTTTCGAAAAGCTATTTTGTTAAATCAGAGCAATCAAAAGTATAAAAAAAGTTATTATTGAGCAATGCGTAGAATGCACTAAAAATTCGATTTGCTCCTTCTGGTTTAACGAGAACAACGTTTGTCACAAACACGGGTTGGAAATTCTTAATTTGCTTATACTTGTATTACTAAGAAAATATTCCTCTTGGCAGACACATGAGTGCAAAGCTTCAAATGCTGAAAAAGTCAGAAATTTAAAGCACCAGTTATTTAATTTGTTTTTCCATTTTGAATTATAAAACTAACTATTTATTTGAGTTCCTGGTTTTGGTTTATAACCTTTTTAGGTTTTTTGAATATTTATATCATACAAAATAAAAATTTACAAAAAAAAAAAAAAAAAAACAAGTAAGAGTGTGTGGTCTATTCGGCTGGGACGAATCTAAAATACCCTTCACGATAGTCACGTAAATTTATAGTCAAAAATGTCCACTTTTTAGTATTTTAGTAACCCCGTTTTATAAACAGAACTGCTTTAATATAAAAATTATATACACCCTTTACATTTTTGTGAAGGGTATAAAAAAATCGGTTATCCTATATCTCTGGTGTATATAGACTGACATCGGAAATTTTCATTTCCTGTATTTTAGTAGCCTAGTTTTATAGGGTGTTTTTTTAAGCCCGATAGAACTTGAAATTGTAAAAAATAACACAAAAAATGAAATTGTAATCAAAATTTTTTTTTTATTCGAAAGATCAATACGTGACATTAACATTTGAAAATGATTTCGGGCATATGGGCACCGCGGCTGTTCTTGACGAAGCGCATTCTGGACGTCCAATTTTGGGCCACTTTTTCGAGCACTGCTGGCCGTATGTCACGAACAACACGAACAATGCTGGCCTCCAAGGCGTCAATTGTTGCTGGTTTATCAGCATAAACCAGTGACTTCACGTAGCCCCACAGGAAATAATCGAGAGGTGTCAAATCGCACGACCTTGGAGGGCCAATTGACAGGTCCATTTCTCGAAATCAACTTATCGCCAAATTTTGATTTCAGTAAGTCGATGGTTGCGTTCGCCGTATGGCACGTAGCGCCATCCTGTTGAAACCACATCTCCTCCGGATCAATGTCATCTATATTTTCAAAAAAAAAAAAAAAATTGATCATGGTGCGGTAACGATCTCCATTGACCGTAACGCGAGCTCCGGCCTCATTTTTGAAGAAATAAGGTCCGATGATGCCACCAGCATGAAAACCGCACCAAACAGTGCATTTTTCTGGATGTAATGGAGTCTGTAGGGTCTCTTGTGGATTGGTCTCACCCCATATGCGGCAATTTTGCTTATTAACAAACCCGTTAAGCCAAAAATGCGCCTCATCGCTGAACACAATTTTGCGATAAAACAACGGGTCTGATTTTCAAAGTAAATTTGGATAATTTCGTAGCGTTGTTCAAGCGTGAGTCTATTCATGATGATTTGTCAGAGTATACTGAAACAAATAAAAAAAATGTTTCATCAAAATTTAATTTTTTGTGTTACTTTTTACAATTTAAAGTTCTATCTAGCTTAAAAAAACACCCTTTACTATCAGAACTGCTTCTAAGAAAAAAAAATTGTTTAAGTGGCTTACGTGACATTTTCATGGAAAAATCGGTTTAGGCTATATCTCGGGTATATTTAGATCGATATCAGAAATTTTTATTTTCCTTATTTACATATATAACCTTGTTTTATTACAAGAATTGCTTTAAGCAAAAAAAGTTGTTTAAGTTTGCTTACGCGACATTTTCATGAAAACCCCATTTTAGGCTATATCTCGGGTATCTATGGACCGATATCGGGCATTTTCATTTTCCATATTTATCTAACCTTATTTTAATACCAGAACTGCTTTTAATAAAAAAAACGTTGTTTAAGTTCGCTTACGCGGCATTTTCATGAAAACCCCGGTTTAGGCTATATCTCAGGTATATATGGACCGATATCGGGCATTTTCATTTTCCATATTTATCTAACCTGATTTTATTACCAGAACTACTTTTAAGCAAAATAAGATGTTTAAGTTCACTTACGTGACATTTTCATGAAAACCGCGGTTTAGGCTATATCTCGGGTACATATGGACCGATATCGGAAATTTTCATTTTCGATATTTATATAACCTAAGTTTATTACCAGAACTACTTTTAAGCAAAAAAAGTTGTTTAGCTTCGCCTATGCGACATTTTCATTAAAAATCCGATTTGGGCTATATCTCGGGTATATATGGACCGATATCTGAAAAAAAAATGTTTTGTCTTTTAGTCACCATGCTTAATAATTGTGTGAAGTTTGAAGCAAAACAAACAAATTTTGTTTCCAAAAAATTTTCATACAAAATTGCAAAAAAAATGGCTTTTTTCGGAATTTTGAATATATCTCAGCTATATGTGAACCGATATTACTGATTTTTAATAGTAAACCCATGAATCGATGGAATAAAAGAATGGTGAAAGAAAAAAGTGTCTAAGTCTAATGGTTTTCTTAGAAACGGTATTTCAACAGCGGACAGACGGACATCGCTTAATCGAGTTTTGCATTAATTCTGAATCAGAATATATGTATATACTTAATAGGGTTACAAATAAAAACTGTAGAAATTACAAACGGAATCACAAACTTGCATATATATACCCTTTAAATTTTTGTGAAGGGTATACAAATTAAATGCAAATACAAATATGTCTTTTATTCTGTTACCAGTGTGTTGCATTTCATTACAAGTATAGTATATATCTACCAGAATTAGTTCTCAGAAAGCATCTTGGTACATACAGCATCATCAGTTCGGTGCGAACATGCATATTTTTATTCATACAACAATAAAAAATCTATATGTACCCTACAATTATAAAAATAGTCATATATGGTAATTTCGTTTATTAGTGGCTCTTATAACCATGTAGTACGTAAGATACGAAAACACGAAATTTAATTTTATCCAATACTTTTAAAATAAGTAAGTATGTCAGAAATATCTACATACATATACATACTTCTATAAAAACAAAAAAAGCAATATCCCAGAAAATAATACATATTCATGCATATCATATGTGCGCTTAGTATACATACATATGTACGTAGATGTATGTTTGAAATGAGAATTATAATTCCCAAATTTTTTTTTGCATGCACCAATACATGTTCATATGTATGTTTGTTGCTTCACTTGTTCTTAATAACTCCCATCAACAAAACTCAAATAGAACGTGCATACATACAATGTTTATATATTTACGCATGTGCGCATGAATGTTTTCATGTTTACAAAATTGTGCTCTCTTCATTTTTGCTTTTGCTTACGGAACATATTTTCCCTTGTTGATTACCCCCGCTGTCATCAAGCAGTTCATAATTTTTGGTTTTTTAAATGTTCAGAGTGCACCATCTTTATATATTTATTGTCTTTGGTTGAGGGATCTTTTCACGGTTCCTGATGTTTACTACTGTTTTAATTTTAAAACCTTTATCTTCCAATCCGGTTTTGACATCGTCAATATCTACGCATGGGTCAATACCTTTAATAACGACCTGAAGACCTTTAGCACTTTTGAGCTGGTAAGTGTAAAATGATCTTTCCCCTTTTTCTAAAACATCAGCTAATTTTCGGTAGTCGTTTTCATGGTTTACCTGAATTTTAGTTTCACTGATGCTGCCGTGCTTCACTGATGTGACGTTGAAAGTATCTTTGCCAATTGCCGTAATAAGTTGTTTCACCAGTTCACTAGAAGTCAGCTCTCTCAAATAAATTGGTGGTGGCTTATATGTTTTTTTGGATGTTGTTGGTTCATCTGTCTGAAGGATAGCAAGCATATTACTATCCGTTGTCGCAGAGGTAATATCGTCCTTAGACATTTTTGGTTGCGATATTTGCGCGGATTTAGGTCTTCGCTGACGCTTAACCACGGTTATATACCTATCCATACCCACTTGCGTTTTCGGTTTATCAACAATAGCTAGACTGGAAGATGGTTTGTCACCTGGTATAACAATAATGTTTGGCGAGCACGAACGCGCGCGTTTTTTATCTCTTAGAGACAGGAGATTGTCCAATGATTTTTTCAATGATTCCTCTTCCGAAATCCAGAGGTTTTTCTGGTGGAGCTAAGCTCCCTCTCAGAATTGCACCTACTGGGTACACTCATGCAATTTAAGAATATGACCGGAAATTCGCTCCATGCCATCTGTTATTTCCATATAGATGTCTTCTTTTAGGTCTCCATGCAAGAATGCAGTTTTAATATCTAATTGGTGAAAATAATACTTTTTTATAACACCAACCGACAAAATAATTCTTAATGTTGACAATTTCGCCACGGGAGCGTAAATCTCTTCATAATCGACACCAGCCTTCTGTAAGTATCCTTTCGCAACTAATCTTGCCTTATATCTTTTCGGAAGCCCATCAGAATCTTTCTTGATTGTAAAAACCCATTTTGACTTAACAGCTTTTACATTTGCAGGTTGCTTCACCAAATCCCATACGTTCAGTTTATTCATAGACTGAATTTCATCTTCGACAGCGCTCATCCATTTTGCTTTGATGTCTGATTTTTCTATGTCTGCAAAGGTCGTTGGTTCATCAAGCACATTCATTTGAATAATAATGATTATTTGAATATATTTCTGAAAACAAATGATTTGGTTTTCGAACTCTTTCGCTTCTTCTTCGTACATCCGTAATCTGCTCTTCCACACAAGATGCTTCAACACTAAGCTTTTTATTGGTGTCTATTTGTTCTTCTATCTGGGACTCTTGAATACTTAGATCTTGAACATCACTTATAGGTGTATCAATTTCCTCTGCACTGGAAACATTGGGTATTTCATATTCGGAATTAATAATTACGTCACCGATTTGCTCTTCATATGTAGTATCATTTTCGAAACAATTGTAATCACTTTCCCCCTCTTGATTATTTCTTCTAATAATTGTATTATTATTTTGTTTGCTTTGCTTTCTGAGAGGAAAAACGTTTTCATCAAATTTTACATCTCTAACCAATATCACCTCACGTTTTTCATTGTTCCATAAGCGATAACCATTAGAACAGTAACCAACCATCGTGTACAACCAAACACTCTTAGCTTTGACAAATCAGATGTTTGTCCATACCACATTTCTGCTGGCGTTTTCTTTGCTAGTAATGCTCTAGTCGAACTTCTATTTAAAATGTAAACACTTGTATAAACTGCTTCATCCCATAAATACTTCGGATCCCCCGCTTCAAGTAACAGTGCTCTTACACGTTCAACAATAGTACGATTCAATCTTTCGGCTACTCCATTTTGTTGCGGAGAATAAGCCATCGTTTCAGAAATTTGTATTCCTTTTTCTCTACAGAAAGTCAACATCAATTTTGATTTATATTCCCGACCTTGATCAATAGTTAGTTCAGAAATATTTGTACCGTACTTCGATGTCACCATGGCTTCATACTCTTTAAACTTTTCGAATACCTACATCTGATTTTATTTTTATTAAATATGCAACAACGAAATGTGTAAAATCATCAACGAAGGTAACAAAATAACGGGATCCATCCCACGCTGTAGTTGTTATTGGACCACAAACATCTGAATTGATGTGCTCAAGAGGTCTAGTTGATTTTCTTCGAGTTCCACTAAATGGCTCCCGACAATGTTTACTCTGCACACAAATTTCACAAAAATCAATCTTACATACCTTTGGTAAACCACAAACGATTGTGTTGTTGAGCAATTCATTCCAGCCATGATTACTAATATGTGCCATACGTTTGTGCCATAATTCACCATCTTGAGTTTTGTTTAAAGTAGCCAATGCTGTACGTTGGCATTTTAATTTAACTACAAACAAATTCCCACAACGGTTAGCCTTCATTATCGTTTCACCTCTTTGTTTGATGTTCGCACAACTTCTTTGAAAATCCACTTTCAGCCCAGCTTCTACCATCTTGCTTAAGGCCCTGATTCACTATCCTACACGATCGTACGATTCATTCACAGGAAACTGTTTCAAAAGTCTAGCCGACTTGAAAAAATCGTTTCAAAATGGCATTGTAGGCCACACTATTATACAAGTATGATTGAAATAATTAATATATACAATAAAACAATTAAAAACTTTTATTAACATAACATAGTGTCTACAACTGATATTAACTCTGATATAATATGAGAGAGAACGTCAGCAGATTAACGAGAAAAAACAAATTATATTTTCTCTCATATCTAGCATGGCGCCAAGTATTTTTGCAAATATCATAATATTTCACAATTTTTAAGCAACCATGCAGTAAACATCGTTGAATGTTGTATTTTTCTTAAACAAATTTATATATTCCAACAACAAAAAGAACAATAAACGATTTTTTTATAAAATATTTTAATGATTTTATGACTTTTTTATTAAACTTTTTTCGGGAATTCCTCAAAAATTGAATATTATGTCGTTTTTTTACGTTTTTTGACAGTTCATATCATGATATGGTTTTCTAAATATATATTATCAAAACAATATTGTGATATCTGATATAATATTGCAATAATACTAATTTTGAAGGCTACACGTGATATAATTCTCTCTGCTATCAAATTTGACGTTTGCTGATAGAAAAATATTTGATATTAGGTGTGTTTCTTTACTCTACTTTGGGATCCCGCGGGATCCCAATTTGCACGAAAAGCGTTCCCGTACTTTAAAATTGGGCAAATGAGAGCGCTTTTGAGAGAATAGTATGCTTCCTCTTCTTGCACTAAACAGCCCGTACTTTTTCTTCGGGCTAGTTTGGGCAAGTAATTAAGCAATCAGCTGTTCGAAAAATAAACAATAGCAAAGAAACAAAGTTCATTTGAATCAACTCGTATACAAATCATTTCAGTGTTTTTATATAAAAATTAAATACACAGGAATGTACAAAAGACCTTAAAAGCTAAAAAGTGAAAAATATCACAGTATTTTTTCGTAAAACTAAGTGACAATTTTTTTTGCCATATCAAAACACAGCATATGTTTCTTTTTGGGCTAGAAATTTGGCTTTTTGCGTTCCCGTACTTTAGGTAAATTTTATCTGTATTTGAGAGTAACTCATGCATGCTCTCTTTTGCCCGAAACTTGCCCGGAAAGTAAAGAAACACACCTATTATATCACGTATAGACTCTATGTAATAATTTTACATTACTTAAATTTTTCCTCGAGGCACCAACAATATTTTCATATTTTTCACAATATATACAACACTGATCGCACAGAAACCATAATGTTTTAAAAAGTTTCATAAAATTTTTCAAATCGCACAATTTGTCAAAAAAAAAAAAAGGTTGTACAGGCCACCAGTTTCATGAAACCAGCCCACATGGGTTCTCTCGAAATTCATAACTGCATAAAACATTTTTTAAATTGATTTCCATACCATTTTCAGTTAAAACTTCAATTTCACCAATCATATGCACTGGGATTTTCTCTGAATCTTTCGCAATACTAATTTTTTTTTTTTTTTTTTTAACTTCATTATTTTATTTATTGAATCTACATAAAAACATGTAATGACAATAAGTATTCAAATCTTAATACTAAAAAAAAAAAAAAATTATGATTAAAGTCCTGCCAGTGCTGGACGAAAATTTATTTTTATGCGAATATTATTTCAGAATTCAGTCATCTGTTTAGAGCTCTAATGGTAGCCAAAGTATCCCTCCTTCTCAGACGGGTATGACCACCAAAATTAAGAATATTAGCTGCAAGAGGATTTGGATGGAATTCAAGTTTGTTAATATACCTTGTCGCGTACTTCACAAATTCAGATTTCACAAAAGGTACGTTCAGATCTGCGTGGATTCGTGAGTTTTTAACGTACCATGGAGCATCTGTAATTCTACGGAGAATTCTATTTTGACTTCTTTGAATTTTCTCAATGTTGGATGCCGAGGCTGTGCCCCATAATTGAATCCCATAGCACCATATTGGCTTTAGAATCGAGTTGTACAGCAAAAGTTTACAATCAAGCTTTAAGGTCGAATTTCTGCCTAGTAGCCAGTTAATTTGCACTGCTTTCAATTTCATCTGCGTTACTTTTGCCTCGATGTGCGACTTCCATGTTAGTCTACGGTCAAGATGAATTCCGAGGTATTTGACTTCACTGTGTTGAGGTATTACTTTATTGTTAATAGTAATGGGTGAGCATGTTCCTAGACGCAGTGCGAATGTAACATGGGCACACTTTTGTTCATTAACCTTGATTTTCCAAAGCTTCAGCCATTTCTCTAGTTTGTCGATATGTTCCTGTAAATTTATTGATGCTTGCTGGTGGTTACTATGTATGCTAAGGAATGCTGTATCATCTGCAAATGTTGAAGTGTGAACGTTGGTGCTTGTTGGCATGTCAGATGCGTAGATCAAATATAAGATAGGCCCTAATATGCTGCCTTGGGGAACTCCTGCTTCAATAGACTGAGCGGGGCTTATGAAATCGCCTTCTTTTACTATAAATTGGCGACAATATAAATAGCTTTCTAAAAGGTTATGTATGTTTGCAGGTAAGTTAAACTTTATTTTATGCATTAAGCCATCGTGCCACACTTTATCAAAAGCCTGTGAGACGTCGATGAATAAGGCAGAGCAATATTTTTTATCTTCAAATGCCTTTCTTATGACGTTAACTAACCTGTGTGTTAGCTCAATGGTGCCATGTTTCGCTCTAAAACCAAATTGGTGATCAGGAATACATTCAACCTTATGAAGCATTGGATCCAACTTCGCCTTTAGCAATTTTTCGAAAAGTTTTGATATTGTTGACAGTAGACTTATTGGACGGTATGATTCTACTTTCGTGTGATCCTTCCCTGGCTTAGGAACCATTGTTATCATGGACACCTTCCACTCTGCAGGGTAATACTCAAGTCGTAAAATAGCATTAAAAATAAAAAGAACAATTCTTTTAGCTACACGAGGCAGCTCTACGAGCATTTTGTTGCTGATTTTATCCATACCTGGAGCTTTTTTAAGGTTTAGATTGCCAATAGCATTTTCATTTTCTTGGAAATTGAATCTTAAAGGCATAGGAGGTCTACTAACAATAGGTGGCAACTCATTTGCATTGTCAGACTTATTTGTGGTAAAAACGTTTTTCAAATGGTTAACAAATAAATTACCCTTTTCCGAGTCATCTCTAGCCCAGTCACCAGACGGTTCTCGCAAGGGCGGCTTACCTCTAACTGGCCTTTTTAAACCCTTAGTCGCCCGCCATAAAGAATAGTCGGACTGAGGAGTACCATCCAGACTTTCTAAATACGTTTGTAGAGAAGCCGTTTTTTGGTTTCCAAGCAAACTTCTTAGTTGATTTGTGCACTCACGTAGCCTTGTTTTTAGCTGCGGAGACCTGCGAAGTTGCCACTCTCGTCGAACTCTTCTTTTTTCTAACACAAGTTGCTCGATTTCTGAAGAATATGTTCTATTTTGAAGGTTTCTGCGTGTTAAATAAACTCTAGAAGCAAGTTCAGCGGCTTGTTTAAGGTTTTCGCTAAAGTTGCTTAGTGACGCATTAATATCTTCAGGTGTTCTTAAAACAATATTCTCAGTGCAATGGGTGCTCAAAAATTTTTTATATTTTAGCCAATTCACTCGGGTGACAGTCCTTTGCAAATTGTTAATCGGAGACCAAGTCTCCTGGGGAAAACGCACTGAAATAATAGTTGGTGAATGATCCGATGACAAGTCTAACGAAGGCTCAGCTTGCATCCATTCCACAGGGAACCCCTTTACCACTCCAATATCAATCACATCAGGAATCTTTCGCCGGTCAGTCGGCCAGTAAGTGGGATGCCCGCTTGATATTACGTCTAAGCCCATTTTAGAAATTGTATCAAAAAGCACTCGACCCTTCGGGGTGATTAAACGTGAGCCCCAAAAAGTGTGTTTTGCGTTGTAATCTCCAGCTGCTATAAAACGAGGTCCTAATGAGGTGAAAAAACTTGAATATTGTGACTCCGTCACTGAAAATCGAGGCGGCGAATAAATCGATGAGATAACCAATTTGTAATGAAAATTTTCCACACAGATATTAGTTGCTTGAAGATAGTCCTCACATGTGTCGTTCAACAAAAAATGCTTTATCCTAGATTTTATCAAGATTGCAGAACCTCCACAAGCTCTTCCACGGGGGTCTTTAGTATCGTATAATACGTAGCCGTTAATTTTAAAGAAGCTTGTTGACGTCAAGTGAGTTTCTGCAATCATCATTATATCAATCTGCTTATCCATCAAGAAGTATTCGAGTTCATTTTTGTGTTGGCGGATGCCGTTCGCGTTCCAGAAACATATTTTTAACCAAATCATTTTTTCGAAATAACCTGCAAAATGGTGGATTGCATTTTCACCATTTCCTGCATCATCGTCATCATAGACGACGTAAAAGTGTTTATAGTTTGAATTAGGGTCTGTATTGTTGCCTCAAGGTTACTGAAATTTTGATCGGGCGGTTGAGATATAGATTGTTGATTCGGGTTTGCGAATGTAGACTTAACTACATTAGCATAAGAAATTTGTTTTTGATTTTGAACGGTTTTGTCGGTGGTTGACTGTCCTGTCGGAGGAAAAGAATTATTAGAAAAAATTTGAGTCTGCTGTGGTGGCTTAAAAGCAATTATTGGTTTGTTGTTCATTGAGCGCTTGAGGTGGGTGTAGACGGAGCAACCTCTATAATTAGCTGTGTGGTTTTCACCGCAATTACTGCATTTTTTTATTTTTGGGTCGAATTTCGGCTTATTGCATTGTGCTGTACCATGGAGTTCTCCACACACAACACAAACTGTAGGCAACTTGCAGTACGCTTTAGTGTGGCCAAATTCTTGGCAGTTGTGGCACTGTACGGGTCCTAAGCGCTTATGCGGTTCCTCTACGGTTACTTTTCGATGTAAAAGGAATTTTACACTGTATATTGGATGAACTTCATTTTTCTTTAAAGTCACATCTCCTGGCTCTAATTCAACCCTAAACATTGGTTGAGGGATCTTTTCACGATTTCTGATGTTTAACACATTTTTTACTTTGAATCCCTTGTCTGTCAAACCGGTCTTAACCTCATCAGTGTCTACGCAAGGGTCAATCCCTTTTATTACGACTTGAAGACCTTTAGCGCTTTTAAGCTGATAAGTATAAAAAGCTTTTTTTTCTTTTTCAAAATCGTTAGACAGTTTTCGATAGTCATTTTCATCGTTAACCTGAATTTTAGTTTCGTTAATGTTACCGTGCTTGATGGAGGTAACGTTAAATGTATTTTCTCCGATTACTGAAACAATTTTTCTTACCAGTTCATTGGAGGCAGATTCCCTTAAATAAATTGGTGGTGGTTTAAACGATTTTTTTGACGATCCTGTTGGCTCATCCGTTTGTAGAATAGAAAATCTGTTTTGATTAGTTGGTCTAGCGGATTCGGCATCTTTAGAAATTTTTGATTTGGATGCAATTTGAGCAGATTTAGGGCTTCGCTGACGTTTGGTGATGGTGATATACCTATCCATGCCTACTTGCGTTTTTTGTTTATTGGCATTAGTTAGAGTAGAAGATCTTTTATCTTCTGTTGCAACATCTATGTTAGGCGAGCCGGAACAGGAGCGGATTTTATCTCTTGTAGAAAGAAAATTGTCCAATGATTGCCTTATAGATTCTTCTTCAGAAGTCCATATATTTTTGCTGGTGGCGCTAGGCTCTTTTTCAGAATTATTTCTGATAGGATTACTCATACAGAAAACAAAAACTTTAATGTGTATTTTTTTCCTACTGGGTAGGTAATCTTCACGCACAATTACAACAATAACAATGCACTGCCACCGCACTTGTTTTATTGAAATTGATTTTATTGTTTAGTTACTGAAATGTGAGGAATTTATTTTCCCGTTGTTTTTTAAAATAATTTGTTATTGTTTTTACAATTTATTACAATATATTATTGTTTATATGTAAGTTTAAAAAAAGGGTATAATTAGTGAGCACAATGATTTTTTTGTTTGTTTGTTTGTTTGTTTTTTTTTTTTGTTCACTGTTTAATTATACGACTGTGCGGTTGGAGAGTCACAGAGTGAATGTGCGCAATACTAATGATACAATTTTCTAAGATTCTTGAAAATATTTTTTTCATTAACGAAATGAACGATATAACACCGTCGGATAAGTACGAGCAATGCTCAGGTTTTGCATCTGCCTTAAAACTTACGCCTCTTACATTACTACTTTGTGCAACTTTTGCTTCTTTGCATCTGTAATCCTTTTTCATATGCCCGTATTTTCCACATTTGTGACACTTCCCATTAAACTTCTTTTTTAATTGAAATGCTGTTACCTTTTGAATATTTTCATCTTCAGTTCTGTTTCTTCTTTTTGATTCTTCTGCCAACAGTCTTGGTTTAACAACGGCCAATGTCAGTTCTTCTGTCTTCAGGTTTAGTAAAGCAGTTACAATCGGGTCAAATGAATCTGGTAACGTCAAAAACAATTGGGAAACTAAATCCGCTTCCTCTGGTTTAGCCCCAGCCGCTTTCAATCGACAGATTAAGGAGTCAAAATGAAGAAAAAGTTGGCTTAGGCTTTCGATTTCTTTAAATCTTAAATTTTCCAACTCCTTGCGAACAATTGTTTGATTTTGTGAAGACTTACATGAAAACATTGCCTTTAAATTATCCCACATCCCTTTAGCAGTTGCTTTGTCCCTGATATATTCCAAATAATCATCACTTACTAGACTGGTCACTATATCCTGCGCTTTTGTGTCCAATTTCTTGAAATTCCCTTCATTGTCAAATGAACTTCGAGGTAACGTTAAAACCTCCAAAACTCCTGCGGCAGCCAAATGCTTCTCCACGCGGAACTTCAAATTTTCAAAATTGTTTCCACAAAAATGAGCAATACCACTTTTTTCAATTGAAGGACCCATAACCTATAGTTATTTTAATAATTATGCAGCGGTTTTTAGTGGATAAAAATTGCAATATTTATTTAAGAATAAAAAAACTGTTTTCCTCTATATCAGGGTTTTTTCCAGTTTTTTTTCTAACGTTAAACCTTTTCAATATTTTTAAATACAAAACCAAAGAATACTTTGTTTTACAAGAATAAATATAAATTGTAAAGTACTCTTCCCAACAGGTTTGAACTTCAACAAATACAACACCAACAAATATCAATATGTATTTTATTGGTATAATTTACGAATAGTTGTCAAAATTTTGTGTGAAAAAGCAAGGAAGTCTATGTGTTTTTGACAAATTTACGCAAAGGAAACGAAAACAGCTGTTTTTCGTACTGTACCATATTAAAGCTGCCTTGATTTTTATGTTCTTTTTGTTTGTTACAAACATTTGTTTTGCTCTTCTTTAACAGGATGTTTCATAAGGTATGTTCATTTACATTACTAGTAAAAATTAGCAACGAGAGAGTAACAAGAAATTTTTCAAAATTACTCTCAAAAATGTAAAAAAGTAAATGAACACTTTACTAGCAAAAATTTGCAAGTAAGAGTTATGTTGCTTGTTATATAATAATGAAAAGTTTTATAACTAAACACTATAAGGATGATTAGCTACTTTTGAATAAAATATCTATTTTTAATTAGCACCCAATGCACGTTTCAATACAACTAGCAACTGAGTCAGTTGTTGTGCAAATTAATTCGTGAATGAATTAGTTTGGCAGTTGTCGAGTTGGTTGAAGCAAAATTTAAAGCTTTTGATTTTTCAAGCTGGCTAGTAAGTCTCTCAATTCAATTGTACTGTGTGTCAAAATTTATATTTGTTTTTTTTTTTTTTGGCAAAGAAAACGTTAATCATTTTTAAAATTGTCTTTAACTTCATTGAATCTGGTAGTTGAATGAAAATCTTTCAATTCAGTTTATGAAGTGTGTAGCCAAGAATCAATTAAATTGAAATATTCAATTAATAATTGAATTGAAACGTGTATGAGCCGCTTTATACATCACTACAGCCTGCCTACACATAGCATTTTTTGCAAATTCATTTCAAAGTGTAAAGTACGGAGTAGCTAGGTACTCATAATATTTACAATACTAAAAAAAATAACACCTCGTCTGTAAAAATTAAAGAAAAAAGCAGAGATTAGAACTACAAAAATATTAATATAATTAAAAATGGGAGGGTCTAAGTGTCTATTTAATTGCTCCCTTAAAAATTTTAAACACATCCAAGCAATTAAATTTGCCGGAACATCCTTTGCCACTGATCTGCCAGATACTTAGTTCAGTTAAATTAGACGCCTTATTTTACTTCTGTTCCTAAATTACACAAACATAAATTTGTTATCTTTTCAATATTTTTCTCATTTTGAAAGTTTCAATATGCTTACATTTTCTTAAATTATCTAATATATTTTTATTTTTAACTTAATTTTGAACTATTGTTTTGTTAACACAAATGCAAAACAGCTGTTTGAATAATTATTGCAAGTAAAAATTTTGCTTGTAAAAACTTGCAAGAATTTTTCTGTCTCTCAATTTTTTACACTCTTTTGACGCTCTCTCGTTGCAAATTTTTTTGGTAAATGAACGGTTTCTAGTAAAAATTGTTACAAATTTGTAAAAAATTGTAGTAAATGAACGCAACTATAATCATTTAGTTTAACATAATCTTTTACATTATGATTCATTTACAAAATTTTGCTTGTCGAAAATTTTAGACGGTACCATAAGAGTGTAACTACGACAGCCACTAGGAGAGTTGTCGTTTTACGACTAAGCCAAACAAAATAAGGGTGATTGATTGTGGTAAACTTCATCTTTTATATATTATAATTCTGGCAAATTTTCGCTGATTTCAAGAAATTCTTTTAAAGACACCGCTTACGAAAACACAAATGAAATGTATACTGTGTTTGATAGAATTGCGATTGATTAAATTTGAAGGCTTGTATTGCTATTCTGTAACTTTTAATAATCCGATTATCGTAAATTTTTTCGACAGTAATGGTTTTATGCTCCTGCAATATAAGTTTGACGACGGTAAGTAGCTGTATTTTCGTGTCACCCTGATAATAGGCAGTAAAAGTAACAGCTGATTTCGGTCGACAGCAAATATAATCAAATGATATTATTATTAGTAATAAATTTGATAAAATATCGTTATAATTATTGTAAAGGTAACATTATCTTCATTAAGCTAACATAGTCGCACTAGATTGCCGAGTTTGACAAACAGAAATTCTGGCTGTTGATGGCAGTGATATCAGACCCAGTTTGATTGTATAATAGGTAGTCGCTTAAAAGGCTGTTTCATTATCGTATTTTAATATAAAAATGTAGTTTTCTAACACAAAATAGTTTTAATGGAAAATATTCAAAATTCGGTGCATTTTTGTTGAAATTACGCGCTTTTTTCCCCATTTTGGTGTTTTTTGAAATTTCAAAGTTGACAACGCTGATAATAACTTCCGGGAGTGTTTTGTTGTTTATTTGCAAACCTTTATGTTCTATTAGAGTCAACGCCTCATTATAAGTTTCATGTGAAAATTCAATTGTTATGCCGTTGCAGGTAATTGTCTTTCGATTTGTGCTTTATATGTATTTCAAAGTTGATTTGGTTCGGACGGAAAGCAATTTATCAATACGATCGCAAATAATACTCTTCTGCCTCTGGACGATTAGATATTGATACAGTAGCGCTGTGAATCGTTTTCTAATAAATTTAGCTTTTGGCACGCACCTCGATAAGTTAGAATTTGAGCATATAGCAAAGTTTGAGCAAAAGAATCATTTGTGAATGTATCGGAAAATGAAATTTATGTTGCAGCTGGTGCGATTGCAGCCTTTGTTGTGCATTAACTTTTGTAAAATAAGCGTGCTGTCTATTTTCGATGTTTTTTTAAGCATTTATTTATTAACTGAATCTTCAACAAGTATTTGGTATATTTGACTAGGCCGAATCTAAAATACCCTTCGAGATAGTCACGTATATGTATAGTATATATTACAAATTTGTACTAAATATGCTCGGATGTATATGGAGCGATATCGGGGAAAAACTATTTTTGCCTTGTAGTCACCATTCCATAAAAGAAATCTTTTATGGACATTTTTATGGAAAAGTTTGTTTAAGCTATATCTCGGTTATATATGAGCCGATATCGGAAATTTTTATTTTTCATATTTATATAACCTTCTTTTATTACCAGAACTGCTTTTAAGAAAAGAAAACAATTTGTTTAAGTTCGTTTACGCGATATTTTCATGAAAAACCTGGTCTAGGTTATATCTCGGGTATGTGTGGACCGATATCGGAAATTTTAATTTCCCATATTTATATAACTTTCACATTTTTGTGAAGGGTATAAAAAGGTAACTAACAATAAGTATTCAAATCTTAATACAAAACAAAAAATATATATTTTCGAGGTGAACAGATAAACGAACAGCAGTTGGATGACGCTCAAAAATTTGGGAATCCCAAAATTGTCCAAACAGCTGCATTACTGCTAATGTATCGGGCCATTGGATATTGGGTAATTTCATCGTTTGGTAACGTATTTGCAGATATACTTAATTGATTTGACGAAATTATAATACTCGACATTAATATACGTTTTGTACGTTTTTGAAAGCACTGGGCAATATAGCACTATCGAGCGATTTTCAACATCAATTTCATTGTTTTGCACATTTAATGTAATTGATTGTCCACCACCGTTGATCTATGGCGATAAAGCGGATGTAGCCATAAACACCACAGATTATTTCTTGAAGCATTTCTCTAGGATACCTTTTCGTATATTTCCCATCAACCACGCATCGTGGATTTGTATTAGTACCATGAATCATATTTTTAATCACAACTTCATGTAAGTGTGGATCAATGTTAGGATCAGGCATTTTTGCTGGGGTAGTTTCATCAATTTCGTCGGGCGTAATTTCGTCAACCAACCATATCCGAATGGGGAAATTAGGCATTCCACGTTTCCGCCAGTCAATAAAATATATACATCATCACCTTCTCCGCAAACACATTACTTAAGATAAAAATCCATTAGCGATTCTATCCTTATTCTGGCCTGCCCTCTCATATGAAAGAAATGAAACTTAGTACAACTTTTCAGCATCCAAAAAGATTTTTAAAAACTGGCCCACAAATGCCGAAGTTCTTTGATAATGCATATTTGAGGCGGGCGCATTGCGGCAACCTCCGTCACCTTCAGTTTGAAGAGAACAATTTTGTGGATATTTTTTATATGAAAAAAGAATTTGGAAAATAGTTTCACTAATGACGAAGTTGTTTGATAAATAATTATGTTAAGGACAATCACGCCCCAAATTTTCCAAAAAAAAAAACAAAATTTATTGGCCTTTTCCATATACAAAAGGAAATTTCAAATTGCTCTATAAATGATGAAGTTATTTGAGAATCAATTATTGGGAAAGAAGCTGTGAAAAAATCATTGGAAAATCTCCTGTCTCTAAGAGGTAGGAAACGCCCGCGATCGTGTTCGCCAAATATTGTTGTTACAACTGAAGACAAAACATCTTCCAATTTAATTGTTCCAGATAAGCCGAAAAAAGAAGTAGATAATTTAAACCGCCGCCACAAATATATTTGAGAGAACCTACTTCTAGTGAGCTGGTAAAAGCACTTATTACGGCAATTGGTAAAAAGACACCTTCAACGTAACATCAGTGAAGCACGGCAGCATTAGTGAAACGAAAATCCAAGTCCACTGGGAAAATAATTACCGAAAACTTTCGGCCGCTCTGAAAAAAGAAAAGATCCTTTTCAACATATCAACTTAAAAGTGCTAAGGGTATTCAGATTGTTATAAAAGGTATTGACCCTTGTGTAGACACGGATGAGGTTAAGACTAGACTGCTAGATAAATTAAAAATGTGGTAAATATGCGGAGCCGTGAAAAGATTCCTCAACCGTGTTTAGGGTTGAACTGGAACCAGGAGATGTTATTCTCAAAAAGAATAAAACTCACCCAATTTATAACCTCGAATTTCTTCTTCATCGTAGGGTTACCGTTAAGGAGCCGCACAAGCGTTTAGGGCCCGTTCAATGCCTAAACTGCTAGGAATTCAGTCATACTAAGTCATATTGTAAACTGCCCGCAGTTTGTGGTGCGTGGCGAACTGCACGGCACATCACAGCGCAAAAAGTCAAAGACTGACTCGAGCGTTAAAAAATTCAGTAGCTGTGGAGGTAACCATACTGCAAATTACAGATGCTGTCCTGTCTATACTCACTTTAAGCAGTCAATGACAAATAAGTCATCAATCACCTTTAAGCAACCGCAGCAGCCAAACATAATTCCTACAAACAATTTTCCTCAGATAGGCCAGTCAACCAGCCACATAATCATGCAAAACCCCAAACAAATTTCTTATGCTAATGTGGTCAAAACTGATATACAAAACTTGAATCAGGAACCCAAGACCCAAAATTCCGATCAAAATTTTAACAATCTTGAGGCAACTCTGCAGACTCTTGTTCTGCCCTTAAACACTTTTACCGTTTCTATGACAAACATGATGCAGGAAGTGCTGAAAATGCAATCCGATATTTTACAGGCAATTTTAAACAAATGATTTGTTTTACAATATATTTCTGGAACGCAAACTGCATCCGCCAACACAAAAATCAACTTGAGCACTTTCTTATGGAAAAGCAAATAGATCAGCGTTGTCAACTTTGAAATTTCAAAACGCACCAAAATGGGGAAAAAAGCGCGTTATTTCAACAAAAACGCACCGAATTTTGAATATTTCCCTTTAATTTGTAAAAAACTATTTTGTGTTAGAAAACTACATTTTTATATTAAAATACGATAATGAAACAGCCTTTTAAACGACTACCTATTATACAATCAAACTAGGTCTGATATCACTGCCTGATGGCATGCCATCAAATTCGTTCAACAGCCAGAATTCCTGTTTGTCAAACTCGGCATCTAGTACGACTATGTTAGCTTAATGAAGATAATGTTACCTTTACAATAATCATAACGATATTTTATCAAATTTATTATTGAGCAATATCATTTAATTATATTTGCTGTCGACCGAAATCAGCTGTTACTTTTACTGCCTATTATCAGGGAGACACGAAAATACGGCTACTTACCGTCGTCAAACTTATATTGCAGGAGCATAAAACCATTACTGTCGAAAAAATTTACGATAATCGGATTATTAAAAGTTACAGAATAGCACTACAAGCCTTCAAATTTAATCAATCGCAATTCTATCAAACACAGTATACATTTCATTTGTGTTTTCGTAAGCGGTGTCTTTAAAAGAATTTCTTGAAATCAGCGAAAATTTGCCAGAATTATAATATATAAAAGATGAAGTTTACCACAATCAATCACCCTTATTTTGTTTGGCGTAGTCGTAAAACGACAACTCTCCTAGTGGCTGTCGTAGTTACACTCTTATGGTACCGTCTAAAATTTTCGACAAGCAAAATTTTGTAAATGAATCATAATGTAAAAGATTATGTTAAACTAAATGATTATGAAACATCCTGTTAAAGAAGTTGAAAACAAATGTTTATAAAAAATAAAAAGAACATAAAAATCAAGGCAGCTTTTCGTTTCCTTTGCGTAAAACGAAAAACAGCTGTTTTCGTTTCCTTTGCGTAAATTTGTCAAAAACACAAAATTTTGACAACTATTCGTAACTTCTACCAACAAAATACATGTTGATGTTTGTTGGTGTGGTATTTATTGTAATTCTGCCACTACCTATATAAAGCTGCCTTGATAAAAGTAGTAAACATTTTTTGATAATGTTCATTTAGTGCGTTGCATTTTAGACATCCTCTGAATATGGAGAAAATTCAAACTTTAAATGAATTCGATAAGAAAGCAACTAAGACTACAAGTGAAAATATTTGCGTTTTCTAACAAAAAATATGTTACAAAATAACGTATTATAAATGTTTTTAACATATATTCATACAAACGATTTTTTTTAAATCAGGCCACGCTTTCATACAACTCTACAGGGAACGCGATGGTTGACCAATATAATTTAAATATTCGCAAACGGTATCTCACGCTACTTTACTATTTATTTTATTACATATATAAATAAATACACACATCAAATGAGAAAATGTCACAGCAATCATATGTAGAAAATTGAGAAAGTAACTCATATTTTTATTCTTGATATTTTTTTTTCATCCCATTTTGATTATTTGTCGTGAGCAAATACTTTGACGACAAATTTGCTAACTTTTGAAAGACAAATAAATACACCAAACACGGTAGCATTTTAATGACGTTTTTGTAATAGATTTGAAACTTGTCGTATTCATCAACGTTTTACGTCAATCACGGTAGAATTTTTCAAAAACGCCCGTCTTTCGCCATAGAAAGGCCAAACACAATAAGGGTGAATATTTATTGCAAACGTTTTGGAAGAACTCCATAATTTATTTAATAATTTGGTCATATCTCAATTACCAAATCCGTAACGAATTCACGAGCCATCATAAATACAAACTTCACTATTCAGAGACTGCATTTATTGTAATATTTGACAAGCTTGGCTTGATCGTTTAATAACAAAATACTCCTGAAAAGCAGCAAATTTTATGAAACGAAATGTGTCATTTTCTTTCGAGAGTGTGTACAATAGCAAGATTGTCTTATTTTGTGTATGTAACGCAAAATGTAACGTAAAATTTTTGGACACTTGATTATAAACTTTTTTCTTACATTGAAACAAAAAGTTGAGTTGAATTTGATTTTGTGCCACCGATATTTAAAAAGACGCACCTAAACACTCTTTTTGGGGATCACGTTTAATTACCTCGAAAGGCCGTGAGCTTTTTGACACCGTTTCCAAGATGGGCTTAGGTGTGATTTCAAGTGGACATCCCACTTATTGGCCGTCAGACCGACGAAAGATCCCAGATGTTATAGTTTTTGGAGTTGCAAAAAACTATCCTTTAGAGTGGATGCAAGTGGAGCCTTCACTAGATTTGTCATCAGATTACTCACCCACTTTATATCTGTTTCGTTCCCCCAGGAGGTTGGTTCCCCATTTTGTGACTTGGCTTTGACCGTCACTAGAGTTAGTTAACTGGTTAAAATATAAAAAATATTTGAATACACATTGTACGGAAAATATTGACTTAAGAACGTCTCAGGATATTGATGTGTAGATTAACGAATTTTCTGAAAAGCTTGAACTGGATGTACATACAAGATTCAGATATGTGAACAATAGAACATATTCGTCTGAAATTGAACAACTTCTAACAGAAAAAAGGAGAGAGTAGCAACTTCGCAGGTCTCCCCAGCTTAAAAGCAATTCCAAAGAATGGCTTCCCTTAAAAATTATCTGCATGGTCTTGATAGTACCCCTCAATCCGACTATTCTCTATGGAAAGCGACAAAAGGTCTGAAAAGACCCGTAGTAAGTGAGCCAACTTTGCGAACTTCAACTGGAGACTGGGCAAGAAGCGATTCTGAAAAGGGGATCGTGTATGTTAATCATTTGAAAAACGTTTTTATTACAGTTGATACAGTGGATGATGTAGCTGAATTTCCGCCATATGCTGTTAGACCGCCTGTTCCTCTGAGACTTAAATTAAACTCCGAAAAAGCTCCAGGTTTTGATAAAATTACTAACAAAATGCTTGTACAGTTACCTCGTGGGGCGAGAAAAATTCTTTTTATTTTTAACGCTATTTTATGTCTCGAGTATTATTCTGAAGAGTGGAAAGTGTCTATGGTTACTATGATACTCAAGCCAGGGAAGGATCCCACTAAATTAGAGTCATATAGACCAATAAGTCTACTGCCAACAATTTCAAAACTATTCGAAAAATTGTTAATGGCAAAGTTGACTCCAACATTAAACAATGTGGGATGCATCCCTGATTATCAATTTGGCTTTCGGGCTAAACATAGCACCATAGTACAAACGCAAAGGTTAGTTAATGTTATAAGAAAGACTTTTGAGGACAAAAAGTATTGCTCAGCTCACTCATTGATGTTTCCCAAGCTTTTGATAAAGTGTGGCACGAGAGATTAATGCACAAAATAAAGTTGAACTTGTCGGCAAACACTCACAAGCTTCTGGAAAGCTATTTATGTGGCCGTAAATTTGTTATCAGAGAAGGCGACTTTGTAAGCTCAACTCAGCCAATCGAGCCAAGAGTTCCCCAAGGTAGCATTCTAGGACCCACTTTATATTTAATTTAGGCTTCTGTCATGCCAACGAGATCCGGAATCCACACTTCAACTTTTGCAGATGACACAGAATTCTGCAGTGTTCATGGAAACCATCAACTTGCTTCACGTAATTTACAGGAATATATTTCAATATAGAACTGAACCCAGATCCTCTGATATTGTTACCCTACTGAATAGGAGGGCTGTGGGTTTGGCGTTGCGCTCTGTGGCGGACACGGGGGGGGACTCCATGGATTATTCTGGGACACTATTGACTCCGGGTGTGGGGGGGGGGCTGCTGTTCGGTCGGGGGGATCTTATTTCTCCTGGGGTATTTCAGTATTCCTCTTCCGACAAGGCCGGGGGAATATTTCGGAAATGGGAATAACGTCACAGTAGATTTCAGCCTTGCATCCTACAATAAAAATAACACCCCACCTGAAATTTATACTTTGGCTACCAGTAGAGCTCCAAACAGATGACTGAATTCTGAAATAATATTCGCATAAAAATAAATGTTTGTCCAGCACTGGCAGGACTTTAATCACAATTTTTTTTAGTATTAAGATTTGAATACTTATTGTCATTACATGTTTTATGTATATTCAATAAATAAAATAATAATGTTAAAAAAAAACCTGAAATTTATAAGTATCCCATGGCAAATATCTTGGACGCTTTTTCTGCTGAAACGGAGTTATATACTGATGGTTCTTTCCAAAATGGGTTAACATCTTATTCAGTGGTACAATACTCCGGTGAGTCGGACTGGTCCATAGTCAAACAAAGCCTGCTCTCCATCGTCGCTGGTATTTTTTCTGCTGAACTTACTGCCATCGAAGCAGCAATTTTTAATGCAATGGATAAAAATGTAAAAACAATTATTTTAACGGATAGCCTGAGTGCTGTCAAAAACATTTGTTACAATAAAAATGGGAACTTTGACAGATTCTTAAAAAATCCTAATATACACCATCCTGTTCTCATCTTGTGGATACCATCGCATATTGGTGTTCCTGGTAATGAACTTGCTGATAATGCAGCCAGGGTAACAACTAAGCTGCCACTAATCTTTGAAGTTCCTTGTAATCGTCAGGTACTAAATAACATCTTTAAATCGCTGGATAAACGTCAAAAACAATCGGAATGGGAAAACACGTGTTGCTTTCTTAGGCAACATAATTCCTCATACCTTAGACCGAGATACCATAGGAGCTTTACCAGAATGGATTGTGTATTGTTTGCACGGCTTAGAGTTGGTAAAGCTTTGTTTAATTCTAAATATTACTATACTCATACTGAGCCTCCTTTTGCGGTTCCTGTCAACTGGAATTGAGTGTACAGCATATCCTATTAGAATGTCCAATTTCCAAAATGGCCAACACGCTATATAATATTTTGATTGTTCACCATCTCATCTATTGTTGGAAATCAAGCAAGCACTTTTAAAACATAATATTTACGATATTTGAATTTCCTTATTTATTTTTCTAAAATATTTAACTCTATTATCTTACTTTTCACTTTTTTTTGTTAACTTTTGTTACTGTATTATGCGCGCAATATGGTCAAGTTATCCTGCGCCTTTCTTTTTTTATATTTTATGAATTGATTTGTAAAGTATTGTTTTCTAAATAAATATTTCAATATTAGAGAAATGGCTAAAATTTTGGAAAATCAAAGTTAATGAACAAAAATGTACTCATGCTACATTCACGCTGCGAAAAAAAAATATGGTCGCCTATCCAAATCTACAGCTCACCTATTCCGCAGCATAATGAATTGAAGTACATTGGTATATACCTCGACCGTAGGCTAACGTGGAAGCCTCACATTGAAGCAAAAGTCACTCAGTTGAAACTAAAAGCAGCGCAACTAAATTGGCTTACGGGCAGAAATTCGACTTTGAAGCTGGATTGCAAACTTTTGTTATACAACGTTAAAGCCTATATGGTGTTACGTATTTCAGTTATGGGGCACCGCCTTAGCGTCAAACATTGAAAAAATTCAAAGGCGACAAAAGCAAATTCTTCGAACGATTTCTGCAGCCCCATGATACGCAAAAAACTCACGAATTCATAAGGATCTCTGTGTTCCTCTTGTAAAAGAGCCATTTTTAAAGTACGCGACAAGGTATATCAGTACATTGGATCTTGACCCAAATCGTCTTGCACGCAATAAACTTAATTTTGAAGGCCACTCTCGGTTGAGAAGGAGGGATACTCTTGACACCATCAGAACGTTAAATAGGTGATTTTACCAACATTTACCGTGCAAAATAAAACATTTTTGTCTAGCATTGGCTGGACTTAATTAATTTTGTGTATTTAGTATTAAGACTTGAATACTTATTATACCCTTCACAAAAATGTAAAGGGTATATATAAGTTTGTGATTCCGTTTGTAATTTCTGCAGTTTTAATTTGCGACCCTATAAAGTATATATATTCTGAATCAGAATTAATGGAAAAGTCGATTAAGCGATGTCCGTCTGTCCGCTGTTGAAATACCGTTTCTGAGAAAACCATTAGACTTAGAAACTTTTTTCTTCCACCATTCTTTTACCACATCGATTCATGGGTTTGCTATTGAAATTCAGTAATATCGGTCCACGTATAGCTGAGATATATTCAAAATTCCGAAAAAATCCATTTTTTTTTTGCAGTTTTGTATGAAACTTTTTGAAAACAAAAGTTGTTTGTTTTGCTTCAAACTTCACACACTTATTAAGCATGGTGACCTAAAAGCAAAAAATTTTTTTTTCAGATATCGGTCCATATATACCCGAGATATAGCATAAACCGGGCTTTTAATGAAAATGTCACGTAAGCGAACTTAAACAACTTTTTTGTGCTCAAAAGCAGTTCTGGTAATGAAGTAAGGTTATATAAATATGAAAAATTAATATTTTCGATATCGGGTCATATATACCCGAGATATAGCCTAAGCCGGGGTTTTCATGAAAATGCCGCGTAAGCGAACTTAAATAACTTTTTTCGCCTTAAAGCAGTTGTGGTAATAAAATAAGGTTATATAAATATGGATAGGCCCTAATATGCTGCCTTGGGGAACTCCTGCTTCAATAGACTGAGCGGGGCTTATGAAATCGCCTTCTTTTACTATAAATTTGCGACAATATAAATAGCTTTCTAAAAGGTTATGTATGTTTGCAGGTAAGTTAAACTTTATTTTATGCATTAAGCCATCGTGCCACACTTTATCAAAAGCCTGTGAGACGTCGATGAATAAGGCAGAGCAATATTTTTTATCTTCAAATGCCTTTCTTATGACGTTAACTAACCTGTGTGTTTGCTCAATGGTGCCATGTTTCGCTCTAAAACCAAATTGGTGATCAGGAATACATTCAACCTTATGAAGCATTGGATCCAACTTCGCCTTTAGCAATTTTTCGAAAAGTTTTGATATTGTTGACAGTAGACTTATTGGACGGTATGATTCTACTTTCGTGTGATCCTTCCCTGGCTTAGGAACCATTGTTATCATGGACACCTTCCACTCTGCAGGGTAATACTCAAGTCGTAAAATAGCATTAAAAATAAAAAGAACATTTCTTTTAGCTACACGAGGCAGCTCTACGAGCATTTTGTTGCTGATTTTATCCATACCTGGAGCTTTTTTAAGGTTTAGATTGCCAATAGCATTTTCAATTTCTTGGAAATTGAATCTTAAAGGCACAGGAGGTCTACTAACAATAGGTGGCAACTCATTTGCATTGTCAGACCTATTTGTGGTAAAAACGTTTTTCAAATGGTTAACAAATAAATTACCCTTTTCCGAGTCATCTCTAGCCCAGTCACCAGACGGTTCTCGCAAGGGCGGCTTACCTCTAACTGGCCTTTTTAAACCCTTAGTCGCCCGCCATAAAGAATAGTCGGACTGAGGAGTACCATCCAGACTTTCTAAATACGTTTGTAGAGAAGCCGTTTTTTGGTTTCCAAGCAAACTTCTTAGTTGATTTGTGCACTCACGTAGCCTTGTTTTTAGCTGCGGAGACCTGCGAAGTTGCCACTCTCGTCGAACTCTTCTTTTTTCTAACACAAGTTGCTCGATTTCTGAAGAATATGTTCTATTTTGAAGGTTTCTGCGTGTTAAATAAACTCTAGAAGCAAGTTCAGCGGCTTGTTTAAGGTTTTCGCTAAAGTTGCTTAGTGACGCATTAATATCTTCAGGTGTTCTTAAAACAATATTCTCAGTGCAATGGGTACTCAAAAATTTTTTATATTTTAGCCAATTCACTCGGGTGACAGTCCTATGCAAATTGTTAATCGGGGACCAAGTCTCCTGGGGAAAACGCACTGAAATAATAGTTGGTGAATGATCCGATGACAAGTCTAACGAAGGCTCAGCTTGCATCCATTCCACAGGGAACCCCTTTACCACTCCAAAATCAATCACATCAGGAATCTTTCGCCGGTCAGTCGGCCAGTAAGTGGGATGCCCGCTTGATATTAGATTATTTTAGAAATTGTATCAAAAAGCACTCGACCCTTCGGGGTGATTAAACGTGAGCCCCAAAAAGTGTGTTTTGCGTTGTAATCTCCAGCTGCTATAAAACGAGGTCCTAATGAGGTGAAAAAACTTGAATATTGTGACTCCGTTACTGAAAATCGAGGCGGCGAATAAATCGATGAGATAACCAATTTGTAATGAAAATTTTCCACACAGATATTAGTTGCTTGAAGATAGTCCTCACATGTGTCGTTCAACAAAAAATGTTTTATCCTAGATTTTATCAAGATTGCAGAACCTCCACAAGCTCTTCCACGGGGGTCTTTAGTATCGTATAATACGTAGCCATTAATTTTGAAGAAGCTTGTTGACCTCAAGTGAGTTTCTGCAATCATCATTATATCGATCTGCTTATCCATCAGGAAGTATTCGAGTTCATTTTTGTGTTGGCGGATGCCGTTCGCGTTCCAGAAACATATTTTTAACCAAATCATTTTTTCGAAATAACCTGCAAAATGGTGGATTGCATTTTCACCATTTCCTGCATCATAGTCATCATAGACGACGTAAAAGTGTTTATAGTTTGAATTAGGGTCTGTATTGTTGCCTCAAGGTTACTGAAATTTTGATCGGGCGGTTGAGATATAGATTTCTAGTTCGGGTTTGCGAATGTAGACTTAACTACATTAGCATAAGAAATTTGTTTTTGATTTTGAACGGTTTTGTCGGTGGTTGACTGTCCTGTCGGAGGAAAAGAATTATTAGAAAAAATTTGAGTCTGCTGTGGTGGCTTAGAAGCAATTATTGGTTAGTTGTTCATTGAGCGCTTGAGGTGGGTGTAGACGGAGCAACCTCTATAATTAGCTGTACGGTTTTCACCGCAATTACTGCATTTTTTTATTTTTGGGTCGAATTTCGGCTTATTGCATTGTGCTGTACAAACTGTAGGCAACTTGCAGTACGCTTTAGTGTGGCCAAATTCTTGGCAGTTGTGGCAGTGTACGGGTCCTAAGCGCTTATGCGGTTCCTCTACGGTTACTTTTCGATGTAAAAGGAATTTTACACTGTATATTGGATGAACTTCATTTTTCTTTAAAGTCACATCTCCTGGCTCTAATTCAACCCTAAACATTGGTTGAGGGATCTTTTCACGATTTCTGATGTTTAACACATTTTTTACTTTGAATCCCTTGTCTGTCAAACCGGTCTTAACTTCATCAGTGTCTACGCAAGGGTCAATCCCTTTTATTACGACTTGAAGACCTTTAGCGCTTTTAAGCTGATAAGTATAAAAAGCTTTTTTTTCTTTTTCAAAATCGTTAGACAGTTTTCGATAGTCATTTTCATCGTTAACCTGAATTTTAGTTTCGTTAATGTTACCGTGCTTGATGGAGGTAACGTTAAATGTATTTTCTCCGATTACTGAAACAATTTTTCTTACCAGTTCATTGGAGGCAGATTCCCTTAAATAAATTGGTGGTGGTTTAAACGATTTTTTTGACGATCCTGTTGGCTCATCCGTTTGTAGAATAGAAAATCTGTTTTGATCGGTTGGTCTAGCGGATTCGGCATCTTTAGAAATTTTTGATTTGGATGCAATTTGAGCAGATTTAGGGCTTCGCTGACGTTTGGTGATGGTGATATACCCATCATGCCTACTTGCGTTTTTTGTTTATTGGCATTAGTTAGAGTAGAAGATCTTTTATCTTCTGTTGTAACATCTATGTTAGGCGAGCCGGAACAGGAGCGGATTTTATCTCTTGTAGAAAGAAAATTGTCCAATGATTGCTTTATAGACTCTTCTTCAGAAGTCCATATACTTTTGCTGGTGGAGCTAGGCTCTTTTTCAAAAATATTTCTGATAGGATCACTCATACAGAAAACAAAACTTTAATATATAGATTTTTTCTACTGGGTAGGTAATCTTCACGCACAATTACAACAATAACAATGCACTGCCACCGCACTTGTTTTATTGAAATTGATTTTATTGTTTAGTAACTGAAATGTGAGGAATTTATTTTCCCGTTGTTTTTTAAAATAATTTGTTACTGTTTTTACAATTTATTACAATATATTATTGTTTATATGTAAGTTTAAAAAAAGGGTATAATTAGTGAGCACAATGATTTTTTTGTTTGTTTGTTTTTTTTTTGTTCACTGTTTAATTATACGACTGTGCGGTTGGAGAGTCACAGAGGAGAATTCAAATATGTGCTCAAAATATGGAAAATAAAAATTTCCGATATCGGTCCATATAGACCCGAGATATAGCTTAAACCGGGTTTTAAATGAAAAAAAATTTTTTTTTACTTAAAAGCAGTTCTGGTAATGAGATGAGGTTATATAAGTATGGAAAATTAAAATGCCCGATAGCGGTCCATATATACCCGAGATATAGCCCAAAACGGGTTTTTCATGAAAATATCGCGTAAGCAAACTTAAACAACTTTTTTTGCTTAAAAGCAGTTCAGGTAATGAAATCAGGTTATATGTATATATCGAAAATGAAAATTTCCGATATCGGTCCATATATATCCGAGATATAGCCTAGAACGGGTTTTTCATGAAAACTTAAAAACCTTTTTTCGCCTCAAAAGCAGTTCCGGTAATAAAGTAAGGTTATATAAATATGAAAAATGAAAATTTCCGATATCGGTCCACATATACCCGAGATATGGCCTAGACCGGGGTTTTCATGAAAATGTCGCGTAAGTGAACTTAAACAACTTTTTTTTGGTTATAAACAGTTCTGGTAAGGAAATAAGGTTATATAAATATGGAAAATTTAAATTTTCGGTATCGGTACATATGTATATACCCGAGATATAGCCTAAACCGCGGTTTTATACCTGACTATTGTGAAGGGTATTTTAGATTCGGCCCAGCCGAATTTACCACACTCTTACTTGTTGTTAATTCACTTTATGAAGATTCAATATATAAATCGATGGCATGTCAGATGCGTAAATCAAATATAGAGTTGGTCCTGGAATGCTACCTTGCGGAACTGCTGCTCCGATTGACTGTGAGAGACTTGAAAAGTCACCTTCTTTGATAACAAATTTCCGGTCGTATAAGTAGCTTTCCAGAAGCTTGTGAGTGTTTGCAGGCAAGTTCAACTTTATTTTGTGCATCAGTCCGTCGTGCCACACCTTATCAAAAGCTTGGGAAATGTCGATGAATACAGCTGAACAATACTTTTTGTCTTCAAAAGTCTGTCTTATGACATTGACTAGTCTATGTGTTGGTTCTATGGTGTTATGCTTAGCCCGAAAGCCAAACTGATGATCAGGGATACATCCCACATCATTAAGTATTGGAGACAACTTCGCCATTAACAATTTTTCGAACAGTTTTGTAATTGTTTGGTGAATACTTGTTCAACATTTCCTTTTATCAAAATTAGGTACGATATTTCATTAATTTAATGTAAATGTATTTCATTGATTTAATGTAAATTTTTCAGGTGTTCAATAAATAATAACATTAGATAAATGAAATAACTTCATTGACCTTATGAATCAGTTTCATATTTCTAATGAAGTTATTCCATACATCTACGAATACAATTTGTACAATTAGTACAAAGATGTTATTTCATTAAATAAATGTTACTTTTTCACTAATTTAATGTACAGTTTCCATGTGCTTTATGAAATTTGTTCTTTGGTTTGAGAAATTATTTCATTAATCATATGATTTCTCTTTCATACTTTTAATGAAAATAAGTCATGTTTTTTATTAAAATGTTTCATTACTTTTATGAAGGTTTTAATTGAAATAATCTAATGAAATTTGTTTCATTACTTCTATGAAAAGTTACAATGTTTGAAAAATAATGAAACAGTTCATAAAAGTAATTTCAAAATTCAGAGAATTTCTGAACAAAATTCTTTCAGTGTACGACGCAAAAACATGTTTTCCTACATGAGAATATGCAACGTTAAGCAGTCTGTGGACTTAACAAATTCAAGCCACAAACTTGCGCGCATTGACCTTGAACTTTAATAATTGTCTTTGCAAACACTAAACGAACAGAAAACTACAATCTTTTGAAATCAGATGGCATTTCGGTTGGAATTATTGGAATTCGTGACAATAGCATATTTGTACCTTTACTTTTGGTAGATTTTCAGCCATAAATAGTTCCGAATCGCGTGGGTTGCAATTACTTTCCCGTTGTAGATCTTGCTGAGACTATCATCGATTAGGAATAATCATAACAACTTCCGAGCGTGTCTTGTTGTTTATTTGCAAACATTTAACTTCTATTAGAATCAATGCCTCATTATAAGTTTCATGTGAAAATTCAATTGTTATGCCGTTGCAGGTAATTGTCTTTCGATTTGTGCTTTATATGTATTTCAAAGTTGATTTGGTTCGGACGGAAAGCAATTTATCAATACGATCGCAAATAATACTCTTCTGCCTCTGGACGATTAGATATTGATACAGTAGCGCTGTGAATCGTTTTCTAATAAATTTAGCTTTTGGCACGCACCTCGATAAGTTAGAATTTGAGCATATAGCAAAGTTTGAGCAAAAGAATCATTTGTGAATGTATCGGAAAAGGAAATTTATGTTGCAGCTGGTGCGATTGCAGCCTTTGTTGTGCATTAACTTCTGTAAAATAAACGTCCATTTCGATGTTTCTTTAAGTAACAATAAGTATTCAAATCTTAATACAAAACATATACTTATTTTCGAGGTGAACAGATAAATGCACAGCAGTTGGATGATGCTCAAAGATTTGGGAATCCAAAAATTCTCCAAACAGCTTTATTGCTGCTAATGTATCGGGATATTGGATTTTGTGTAATTTCATCGTTTGATGACGTATTTGCAGATGTACTTAATTGATTTGACGAAATTATAATACTCGACATTAATATACGTTTGGTACGTTTTTGAAAGCACTGGGCAATATAGAACTATCGAGCGATTTTCAACATCAATTTCATTGTTTTGCACATTTAATGTAATTGAGTACCCACCACAGATGATTTATGACGATAGAGCGGGTGTAGCCAACACCAGATATTATTTCTTGAAGCAATTCTTTAGGATACCTTTTCGTATATTTCTCATTGGCCACGCATGGGGGATTTGAATTAATACCATGCTTTTAACCACAACTTCATGTAATCAATGTTAGTATCAGGTATTTCTGTTGAAATAATTTCATCTACTTTATCTGGCGTAATTTTGTCAACCAAATATATACGAATATGGAAATGAGGCATTCCACGTTTCTGCCATTTAATAAAATATATCAGCATCACGTTCACCTAAAATAAAATCCATTAGCGATTATATCCCCATTCTGACCCGCCCTCTCAATAAAACAATTTTTTTTACCTTTTCCATGTACAAAAAGAATTTTCGAAATTGGTCCATACTTGATAAAGTTGCTTGATAATCAATTATTGGAGCTGACAATTTACTTCTCTTCCCCCCCCCCCCCCCCCCACACACACACACACCATTTACAAAAAAAAATTACTACAGCTCTTCTGCATCCAAAAAGAATTTTAAAAATTTGTCCACAAATGCCGAAGTTCATTAATAATGAACTTTTGAGGCGGGAGTATTGCGACAACCTCCGCCACCTTTAGCTTTTGAGAACACAGTTTTATCGATAAAAAAGAATTTTGAAACTTGGTCCACAAATGACGAAGTTATTTGATAATTAATTATGCGGAAGGGCAATCACGCCACCAATTTTCCAAAACAAAAAAGAAAATTTATTGACATGATAAAAGTTAGGCCTCACCAGCTAAGTACATATATACTAAAAACAAATAACTAAATACGTTGGCCAAAAATATAATTACTACAATCATAAAAAAAAGAAATTTTGAAAATTACTCCATAAATGATGTAGTTACTTCACAATCAATTATTGGGGTGGTCAATTTGTGATAACTTCATCCCTCCTAAATAATCTTAGTCGTTTTGGGCGTTTTGCATAAGCACAAAAAAATTTTGAAGATTAAAAAATTTGTTAAAAATGTTGTGAAAGAAACAACGTTATTTAAAATAGGGGGCGTAAAAGAAGGCGCGGTTGAAAAAAGTAGCCTATAATTCGCACAAGTGTTCCATTCAACTATTGTGAAAATTTCAGCAAGATTGGTCCAGTGGTCTGGCAGATCTTAAGGTACAAACAAACAAATAAACACACACACATTCAATTTTATATATTAAGAAGAAGATTATAATTTTTTTACTACTCCATAATAATAAAGGCTTACCGGTGAAATAAAATACAAATCTTAGGCGATATTTGCAAATGTACTGGCAGTTTCTCATAGTTAAAAACAAACGAAAACTTTTATGCACATACACAAATAATGCTTTTTAATTTTGTTTAATGGACAGCTTATGTTTAGAACCTATCCATCTTTAAAACTGCAACACTAGTTTTGATACTTTTTATAGAAGTTTTAAAAGTTATAAACAGTTGGCAAAACATTACAAAAAAATTGGATACGAGTCTATGTTAGCTTAGAAGAAATTTTATAGATGGCTATTATTTTATATATCGTTGGGGTCATGCAGAAAGGCCCTAACTCGTATTTTCCCTGAATTGAGATTTTTTAGGGATTTTACTACGTTTCACTCAAGTACACAGTGTCACGAGAATTTAATTAAATAATTTCATACATATCGCTCTTACAAGCAATTGAACAAAAAAAGTTACTTTTAGATGTAGTTAGGTATACAGTTTCCATTACGATTTTTCCTTGACCTGAAAAATTGCAATTATGTTTGTTAGGACCTTAGTACATGAGACCAACGATATACAACTGTTGCATCTCTGGTCACCTTTACTCAACAGAAGTTTTTAAGAAATGAAATTGTGAATTAATGTTCACAGTTTGTGCGCAAAACACACAACTCGGCAAGCCAACGTGTTGTAGCGAACCGCAGTTGCTCATTATTCAAAAAATTTACAAACGACTTCCGTAAAATTAATGATAACATTCGATGGGAAACCCTTTGGAGATCCAGGATTCAAAAATTACTGATTATTGAATGGAATTTGTGGACTGCATGGTCCCTCAAAGTATGAACTATTTTAGCATTTAGGAAAAAACTTAATGGGAAAAATTATGAAACTTTGAGTCTAATTGCAGAAAATCTGCACAAATCGCACATGTGATTTGTGCCTGTTCTGCAATCCACAATTTTTTGTGATTTTCGATGTGATTTATACTCTTCTAAAGCACAATTTTTTTTTTTTTTTTTTTTTTGTAGCGTTTTTTATTTATTGAATCTTCAAAATGAATTAACAATAAGTATTCAAATCTTAATACTAAATTTAAAAATTAAAAAATGTGATTCTTAAGTCCGGCCAATGCTAGACAAAAAGTTTTATTATGCGGGAGTTATTTCGGTAAAATCACCTATTGAGCAATCTGATGGTGGCAGCGGTATCCCTTCTTTTAAGCCGAGTGTGGCCGCCAAAATTAAGTATATTGCGCGCAAGAGGGTTTGGATGAAGTTCCAGTTTACTGACATACCTTGTCGCGTACTTGGAAAATTCCTCTTTTACCAGCGGAACAATCAGATCGTTATGAATTCGTGAATTTTTGACGTACCATGGAGCTGCAGTAATCGTTCGAAGAATTTGGTTTTGTCGCCTTTGAATTTTTTCAATATTTGACGCTGAGGCGGTGCCCCATAATTGAATTCCGTAGCACCATATAGGTTGTAGAATTGCATTGTATTAAAGAAGTTTGCAATCGAACTTCAATGTCGAGTTTCTGCCCATAAGCCAATTTAGTTGCGCTGCTTTTAGTTTCATCTGAGTGACTTTTGCTTCAATGTGAGACTTCCATGTGAGCCTACGGTCGAGGTGTATACCAAGGTACTTGACTTCGTTGTGCTGCGGATTAGGTGAGTTGTTTATTTGGATAGGCGCACATGTTTGCTTACACAGAGTGAATGTGACATGAGTACATTTTTTTCATTAACTTTGAATTTCCAAAGTTTTAGCCATTTCTCTAATATTGAAATATATTCCTGTAAATTTCGTGAAGCTAATTGGTGGTTCAAAAACGCTGTGTCATCTGCAAAGGTAGAAGTGTGGATTCCGGATGTCGTTGGCATGTCAGAGGCGTAAATCAAATATACAGTAGGCCCCAGTAGGCTGCCTTGGGGAACTCCTGCCTTGATTGGCTGAGTTGGGCTTATAAAGTCGCCTTCTCTGATAATAAACTTCCGCCCATATAAGTAGCTTTCCAGAAGCTTGCGAGTATTTACAGGCAAGTTTAACTTTATTTTGTGCATCAACCCGTCGTGCCACACTTTATCGAAAGCTTGAGAAATGTCAATGAATAGAGCTGAGCAATACTTCTTCTCCTCAAAGGTCTGTCTTATGACATTGACTAGTCTGTGCATTTGTTCTATGGTGCTATGTTTAGCCCGAAAAACAAATTGATGATCAGGGATGCATCCCACATTGTTCAATACTGGACTCAACTTCGCCATTAACAATTTTTCGAACAGTTTTGAAATTGTTGGTAGTAGACTTATTGATCTATATGATTCTACCTTTGTCAGATCCTTCCCTGGCTTGGGAATCATGGTAATCATTGAGACTTTCCACTCTGTAGGATAATACTCAAGGTGTAAAATAGCGTTAAAAATAAAAAGTAGAAGCCTTCTAGCTGCACGAGGTAACTGTTCAAGCATTTTACCAGTAATTTGATCAATGCCTGGAGCTTTTCTTGGGTTTGTATTTGCGATAACGTTTTCGACATCTTGAAAATTAAGTCTCAAAGACACAGGGGGTCTAACAACATATGGTGGTAATTCCGCTGTAATATTCGCTGAATCATTTGTAATAAAAACGTTTCTCAAATGATCGACATACAACATCCCCTTTTCAGAGTCGCTTCTTGCCCAGTCGCCAGTTGAAGTTCGCAAAGGTGGCTTACCTATTACGGGTCTTTTTAAACCTTTTGTCGCTTTCCACAAGGAATAATCAGATTGAGGAGTACCATCAAGGCTTTCCAAATATGTTTTAAGCGAAGCAATTCTATGGACTTCAAGCAGATTTCTTAACTGAGTTATGCATTCCCGTAGCCTAGTTTTAAGCTGGGGAGATCTGCGAAGTTGCCACTCTCTTCTGACTCTTCTTTTTTCTGACAGAAGTTGCTCAATTTCAGACGAATAAGTTATATTGGTTTCATTTCTGGATCTTATATGACTAGTGGTAGCATGCTGTACAGCCAGTTTGAGGTTTTCAGAAAAATCGTTAATTGACACATCAATATCCTCAGGCGTTCTCAAGGCGATATTTTCAGTCCAATGTGTACTCAAAAATTTTTTGTATTTTAACCAATTAACTCTATTGACAGTTAACGGTGAGTCAATCTCGTGGGGGAACGAAACAGAGATTATAGTGGGAGAGTGATCTGATGAAAAATCTAATGAAGGCTCCACTTGCATCCACTCTAAGGGAAAATTTTTCGCAACTCCAAAATCTATAACAACTGGGAGCTTTCGTCGGTGTGACGGCCAATAAGTGGGGTGTCCGCTTGAAACCACATCTAAGCCCAATTTGGAAACGGTGTCAAAAAGCACACGGCCTTTCGAGGTAATTAAACGTGATCCCCAAAAAGTGTGTTTAGCGTTATAGTCGCCAGCCGCTAAAAATCGAGTACCAAGTGATTTGAAAAAATTTGAATATTGGCTTTCTGTTATTGAAAATCGGGGCGGTGAGTAAATCGAGGAAATAACGACTTTTTCATGAAAATATTCAATGCATATATTAGTTGCTTGGAGATACTCCTCACATGTCTCGTTCATTAAAAAATGTTTAATTCTGGATTTTATTAGAATTGCCGATCCTCCGCAAGATCTTCCACGGGGATCTTTTGTGTCGTACAGTATGTAGCCATTAATTTTGAAATAACTGTTGATTGT
Organism: Thecocarcelia acutangulata; assembly: GCA_914767995.1. Classification (NCBI taxonomy): domain Eukaryota; kingdom Metazoa; phylum Arthropoda; class Insecta; order Diptera; family Tachinidae; genus Thecocarcelia; species Thecocarcelia acutangulata. The sequence goes on along the minus strand of OU612096.1, from coordinate 66,998,877 downwards.
CAAATGGGTTTCAGCAATCATCATTATATCGATCTGCTTTTCCATAAGGAAGTGCTCAAGTTCATTTTTGTGTTGGCGAATGCCGTTTGCGTTCCAGAAAAATATTTTTAACCAATTCATTTTTTTAAATTGCCTGTAAAATAGTGGATTGCATTTTTAGCATTTCCTGCATCATGTTTGTCATAGAGACGGTAAAAGTGTTAATGGATTGAACAAGAGTCTGCAGAGTTGCCTCTAGGTTACTAAAATTTGGATCGGTAATTTGGGGCTTGGGTCCCTGGTACAAGTTTTGGTCGGATTTATATGAAAATTGTTTGGAATTCTGCGTGTTTGTGAAGTTGGTTGAATGGCCTACCTGGGGAAAATTGTTTTTACCAATGACATTTGGCTGATGGGCTGCTGGAGAAACCGATGACTTATTTGCCATTGACCGCCTAAAATGATTATAGACAGGGCAACCTCTATAATTTGCAGTGTGGTTACCTCCACAGTTACTGCGTTTTTTAACACTTGCGTCTGCCTTTGGCTTATTGCACTGAGTTGTGCCGTGAAGTTCGCCACATACAACACAAACAGCGGGTAACTTACAGTAAGCCTTAGTGTGGCCAAGTTCTTGGCAGTTTACGCAGTGAACGGGTCCTGAATGGTAACCTTACGATGCAAAAAAAATTGAGGTTATATATTGGATGAATTTCACGCTTATGTGGCTCCTCAACGGTAACCTTACGATGCAAAAGAAATTTGAGGTTATATATTGGGTGAATTTCACTCTTTTTTAGCAGAACATCCCCTGGTTCTAGTTCAACCCTAAACATGGGTTGAGGGATCTTTTCACGGTTCCTGATGTTTACTACTTTTTTTATTTTAAAACCCTTATCTTATCAATATCTACGCATGGGTCAATCCGTTTAATGACGACCTGAAGACCTTTGGCACTTTTGAGCTGGTAAGTGTAAAATGATCTTTTCTATTTTTCTAAGACATCAGACAATTTTCGGTAGTCGTTTTCATGGTTTACCTGAATTTTAGTTTCACTGATGCTGCCGTGCTTCACTGATGTGACGTTGAATTTATCTTTGCCGATTGCCGTAATAAGTTGTTTCACCAGTTCACTAGAAGTCGGCTCTCTCAAATAAATTGGTGGGGGTTTATATGTTTTTTTGGAAGTTGTTGGTTCATCTGTCTGAAGGATAGCAAACCTATTATTATCCGTTGTCGCAGAGGTAATATCGTCCTTAGACATTTTTGGTTGCGACGCTATTTGCGCGGATTTAGGGCTTCGCTGACGTTTAACCACGGTTATATACCTATCCATACCCACTTGCGTTTTCGGTTTATCAACAATAGCTAGACTGGAAGATGGTTTGTCGTCTGTTGTAACAACAATGTTTTACGTCCGTTCACTATCAAAGCTACACTCTGACTCACTTTCAGATTGAATTTTTTTAATTGCGGTATTATTTGAAAAATAAGGTTAATTTCTTCTAATAAATATAAAAAGCAAAGTAAAATAAACCAAATCACAAAATAATACAGCAAATCTTGCAGCAAAATAAGAGTACCTAGTTTTTGCTTAATTTAGTGAATTATTTCGTATAAAATAAATAATTTTACTTAAATAATCAAAAGAAAGCACATTAAGTTATTTATTAATACAATAAAGTACGTGCAAAAATTAGGATAAGATTTCAAATTGATTGCAAGTTAGCTCACCGGTTTAAAATCACAAAAATCAAAAATATATTGTGTCTAGAACACCTTTTTTTTGTGATTTCAAATCACTTTCAGAAAAAGTGATTTGCAGAACAGCCCTGATAGTTTCAGTTTACACATTTATATGAAAAGTTAACCGAGATGGAAATAATCATCCAAGATGAGCTTTTGGTAATTATGCTTTCTTACCAGTTTGCCCCAGGAGTACGAACATTTCGTAGTAGCAATGGAAACCCGTGACGCATTGCCGAAATTCTCAATTATAAAACAGAAAATTCTAGAAGAAGGCGATATACATAGGGAGAAAAATGATAAAGAAGAGACAACAAATGTACATCAACCATTTACTACGAAAACGGCGGTTCGAGTGAGGTTACGTAGATGCGGATTGGGGTGGTAATTCTCTGGATCGTTAACAATATACGGGTTTCATATTTTTCATCGGTAGCTGTCCAATATCATGGCTGTCTTCAAAGCAATCCTGTGTCGCTTTCAATAGCACTGAGGCCGAATGTATGGCCATGTCGGAAGCGGCAAAAAAGTTATATTTTTAAAACGACTTTTGGAAGAAATAGGCTATACAAGTGGCGAAGCTGTTGTTCTTAATGTAGACAACCAGGGTGCTGGTTTCTAATCCAGTCTCCCACCAGAGGGCAAAACTTATCGACGTGAGATTTCACAATGTCTGTGCGGTTGTACGCAATGGGGATATTGTACTGAAGTATTGCCCAACACAAGAGCACAGACTAAACACAGTTATTTTTCTAAATTAATGAAATTTGGATAGAAATTTGAAAATGTAAAACTTCATTCGCATTGAGTAGTGTCAGAATATGGACTTGATTGACAACACTGTTTTACCAATGCGAAAGTGGTTACAGAATATTCTTTTTGTTTTTCCTTTTTACTCACTTTGTTTTTCAGTCTCTTTATAAACGTGAACGAATACAGATCTTTTTTTGTATAATACCTTTTAATATATTCAATAAACAACCTGATTACCAAATAATTTAAACAAAATATTTTTGCCTTGTAATAGCCATGCCGTAAGGAAATCTTTCATGGAGAAATTGGTTTAGGCTATATCTCGAGTATACATATATCGACCGATATCGGAAATTTTCATTTTCTGTACTTTTAGTAACCTCCTTTCATATCCAGACCTGCATTTAAGAAAAAAAAATTTTTCAATAAAAATCGGTTTAGGCTATAACTCTGGTATAGATCGACCGATATCAGCGAAACATTTTTCTTGCCTTTTAATCGCTATGCCAAATAATTGTGTCAAGTTTGAAGCTGAACAAACAATTTTTTTTTTAATTTTATACAAAATTGGGGAAAAAATGGCTTTTTCGGAATTTTGTATATATCTCGGCTATATGTGAACTGATTTTACTGAATTTCAATAGCAAACCCAGGAATCGATGGGGTAATAGAATGGTAAAAAAAAAAAGTTTCTCTTCAGTTTCTTCTTTCTGTTTTCTCAGAAACGGTATTTCAACGGCCGACAGACGGACAACGCTTAATTTAATTTTCTATCAATGCTGGTTCATAATATGTATACTTTATAGGGTCGGAAAAAAATTGCTGAAATCACAAGCGCAATCACAAACTTATATATACCCTTTACATTTTTGTGAAGGGTATAAAAAAGTAACAATTTCTTTTACATTTTTTGCGACATTTTCATTAAAACCCCGGTTTAGATTATACGAGTATCTCAGGTATATATGGACCGATATTAATAAATAAAATAATATAAAAAAATTGAAAATGTAAAACGTCATTCGCACTGAGAAGGAATGTCAGAATAATCTTAAATCTTTTTCATAATCCGCCCAAAAAGCTAAGGATCCAAGCTGGAAAAACATTCTACTAAAATATTGAATCACGGATTGTGTACTTAACCGTACAATTTTCACCACCAAGGCCAAAGTGTACACTACAAAATCTTCATGCCAACCACAAATGCAAGCATTCGGTTGACGCATTACATTTTAACAAGGATCATCAAACTAGTTGATCTTTAGAGTTTACGGAGCTAAGGTCTTACTGCGTAGGTTTTCAAAAATCCTTGGTTTTATGTTGCTACTGATAAAAATGAAGATGTATATGTGAATGGCTACCACTGATTTACACATACTTAATACTTTTATTTATTAAATAAATATAGTTTAAACAACACGCTTTGATATCAAACTAAAATAATTATCCATATATCCAGATAATTATCCCTATAACGCGTATCGAATTTTTTTTTATTTTGAAATTTTAAAATCGGCTTCAAGAATTGCCAAATTCCTCAACTTCCCCGGAAACAATATGCCAACATCAATTTTCGCACTAAATCGTATAACCGTTAATAGTTCAGATACACATTCCGAAGCCAAAACGCACACGAAAAACTGGTTCCGATTCAATTACAAAATCGGTTCCGAGCTTTTTGTCGGCCGTCAAAATAAACATACAAGTGAAATTATTATATACGAGTTAAAAATACAACACTGTAGAACATGACATAACGACGATGACCATTTTCACATGTCTGATTAATTATCCCAGCTTGCACAAAGAAACAGTTCAACTGTTTTGTGAAAGAAAAAAAATTATTTTCTTCTTTCAAAAGCTTTCCCACTTGTCCCAATCGTTGATGAAGTCAGGATGCCAAAGTTGAGTATCGAATTAAAACTTTTGATTGACATAAGCTGTAGAAACTGAAAAATTAGAAATAAGAAATTTTAATTTGTAACATCAATGGTATAACATATTCGAATTCCTTAAATCCCGAGAAAATTATACTTTAATTTTTATTATTTTGTATTAATTTTACTTTTAAACCCAACGAAATTTAATTTTCTTCTTCATTGTGTTTTTACAAACTTATTTTTTAATTTATAATAATAATTTCTTCTTCTTTAGAAACTTCTACTGTTACTTAAAAGAACCAAGCATGGTGCAGCACTGTTAAAAATCGATGATTAACTGAAAATTGGGGAGTTTATTAAATATTGAAGAGAAAATCTTTCAAGAAAAGTTTATATTACAGAAACAATTTTTTACTTAATAAGGAACAGGTCAACTATCATAGCAACAATGAAGATCCGAATTTAAAAATAAATTTATGGTTAAAAATTTAATTATTTAAATAAGTGATGGAACATAGCAAAAAAGAAAAAATAATAAATATAAAAAAATATATTAATGAAAAAGAAATTTAATTAAAAATAAGGCTCTTAAGTGCAGATTGTTTTCGTTTTGTTACTTATTTCTTAATTAAACTTCAAAGCGCTGCAAATCCTTTATTTATGATTTCAAAATTTTAAATATCCCCATGCATGACTACAAATACGGGGCAGGGTGTTGGTAAACGAAGCTAACTAAATAGACTTTCAGTAGCTTTTTCCAAATCCCAATTTTCTTTCGAAAGAACAGCACGAGCATCATGCTCGTCTATGCCCATATCCTTTAAACGCTGGATCTTGGCATCACAGTCTGGAAATCTATGCGGCCCTATTTCATATAAGAAATTGTTTTAATTAGATTCACAACTTTAAAAAGACATCTCATAAACTTACCCCCCGCATAAACATTAGTCCAATGTCGAGCAGTTGTTTCAAATAACTGATATTTGTCTTTATATTGAAAAGCTACTACAGCGTCTTGTGGATCATCCGGTTCTGCGGCAGCTAACAAAGCTTGCAGTGACAACAATACGGTACGCAATGTCATAGCAGCAGCCCTTTATTTGAATGAAAGTTTACTTTTCAAATATAATTTATGATATTAACAAATATGTATACCACCTACCAATTGTCTTTAAGTATATCTAAGCAAATTGCACCGGTAACAGAAGATATGTTAGGATGCCAAATTTTTGTAATAAATCGTACCTGTTGGTATAGTAGAAATGATTATTTTTATTGCAAGAAAGCTACTTGTTGATTACCTTTGGGGGATTGAAAGGGTACGTTTCTGGTACTTTAATTTCCAGTACAAATTTACCACCTTCGTAAGGGGTGTCAGGCGGCCCCGCTATTTCCCCACGTAATTCAGTCCAGCTGTCGTTAATCAATTCAATTTTAATGGAGCACTGTACAATCTAAAAACAAAGCAAATGAGATACAAATATTTTTTTATTTATTTTATTAATAGATTTAATAATTTAGTTGCAACTCAATGTAAGAACAATAAAGTAATTAATTCTATTATAATCTATATATGGCATAGCGTTATTGCTGTAAGCCAGGTTGGCAGTATATGTTTAGTAATGGTGATATTTTACATAATAATAAAAGCAGATAGACTGATAATATTATTATTTATTATTATTATTATTATTATTATTATTATTATTATTATTATTATTATTATTATTATTATTATTATTATTATTATTATTATTATTATTATTATTATTATTATTATTATTATTATTATTATTATTATTATTATTATTATTATTATTATTATTATTATTATTATTATTATTATTATTATTATTATTATTATTATTATTATTATTATTATTATTATTATTTATTAATAGATTTAGAAAGTATCTAAATATTTTATTTTATCACAGAAAAGTTTAAGGTACAAATTCATTTAAAATAAGTTTTCTATACTTTAAGCAAACTTCAATGTATTTATAAAGAGAAACAAAATTTAAGCCATTTAGTATACATATAACTTCATTTTCATTTAGTATGGATTTACTAAAATATTGCACTCTGAATTCTTTGTATGCTGGACAAACACCTATAAAGTGAGCTGTATTTTCAGAAGCATCTAAATTACATAAAGTACAAATACCAACAGTATTGTTGCTGAAGGATTTTGCATTAAGGTTTAATAAGCCACCTCTAGCTTTTATTATTAAACTGACTACACGAGGTGAAAAGTTTGAAGAGTAAAGTGATGAAATATTGTAATCTAAAGTAGATAATACACGATATGTTTTTAACAATGCACATGTCATTTTTCACAATGTAAAATGCCTACATGTCGTCTGTTAGCTCAAAAACATTGCGTCTGTAAAAAACATGAGCAAAGTCGTCTGACAAAATTTCAAATAGAGCTTGTTCTATTTTCTTATGTTTAAACATCTGACAATAGAAGTCTATGCCTTGCGAACAATTCAGCAGCCGTTTTTGGGCGGTATAAGAAGTCGGCTTGAGGAAATTTTAACGCAATAATATTTTAAAATGTTTTAAATAATTATTTTTTATACAAATAAAAATCATAGACAATGTCAAACGTAAATGTATAGGGTGTTTTTTTAAGCTAGATAGAACTTTAAATTGTAAAAAGTAACACAAAAAATTAAATTTTGATGAAACATTTTTTTTATTTGTTTCAGTATACTCTGACAAATCATCATGAATAGACTCACGCTTGAACAACGCTACGAAATTATCCAAATTTACTTTGAAAATCAGTCAGCAACTGACCCGTTGTTTTATCGCAAAATTGTGTTCAGCGATGAGGCGCATTTTTGGCTTAACGGGTTTGTTAATAAGCAAAATTGCCGCATATGGAGTGAGACCAATCCACAAGAGACCCTACAGACTCCATTACATCCAGAAAAATGCACTGTTTGGTGCGGTTTTCATGCTGGTGGCATCATCGGACCTTATTTCTTCAAAAATGAGGCCGGAGCTCGCGTTACGGTCAATGGAGATCGTTACCGCACCATGATCAATGATTTTTTGTTTGAAAATATGGATGACATTGATCCGGAGGAGATGTGGTTTCAACAGGATGGCGCTACGTGCCATACGGCGAACGCAACCATCGACTTACTGAAATCAAAATTTGGCGATAAGTTGATTTCGAGAAATGGACCTGTCAATTGGCCTCCAAGGTCGTGCGATTTGACACCCCTCGATTATTTCCTGTGGGGCTACGTGAAGTCACTGGTTTATGCTGATAAACCAGCAACAATTGACGCCTTGGAGGCCAGCATTGTTCGTGTTGTTCGTGACATACGGCCAGCAGTGCTCGAAAAAGTGGCCCAAAATTGGACGTCCAGAATGCGCTTCGTCAAGAACAGCCGCGGTGCCCATATGCCCGAAATCATTTTCAAATGTTAATGTCACGTATTGATCTTTCGAATAAAAAAAAATTTTGATTACAATTTAATTTTTTGTGTTATTTTTTACAATTTCAAGTTCTATCGGGCTTAAAAAAACACCCTATACCTGCACGTTTGTGAGCAAATTTTAAAAATCGTCTATAAATATGAAAAATTTTGACAGACATGACAAAATACATGAGGAATTACATTTTAAAAGACAGACGTAAAAACATATCGTCTGTGGGTGCCTTAATTTAGCATATAGGTCGTGAAATTGCGAACTTTTAGCATTTTGCACACAAGTATTTCGTTCTTGAGTTTTTAGAAGATTTAATAAAAGTTTCCATTTTCTACCGGGAAAAAACTGTATATTTTGACAAATCTTTTCCCATTATTTAGCCCAATATATGTTTTGTTCTAAAATACGTGGTAATCTATGTGGCTTTATATCTATTACGTTATTAATGTAACAGAGATGAAGCTTTAAGGTCGATACATTATATCCCAACAACCCAAATAAATTGCTGAGAAGAAAAATGCTCTAATAATATCCGTCAAAACACAAAAAACAAGCTTTTCTATTTATAAACGTCTCTAACATTTCTTTACACCTTTCAAACAAATGAACAACCGTTGGTTGCTACGATTTGTTTTTTGAAAGTATCGATATAAAGTTGAATGTTTGAGAATATCTTTCAAAAATTTCCAAAGTCTACTGATGATTAGGGTAGTTCCTATGAAATGTCGACATATAGATAGCTGGGAAACATAGAAAACAAGCTATTTATAATTTTTTACTGGTATAAATGTTAGAAGCTGAAATAGCGAATAAAAAACTTAATTGTTTGAAGAAATATTTTGTTAAATACAGATAAAATTTCAAAAATAAAGGAATTAGGAGCATTTTTGTAAAATTCGTAAGGTATACCATCTTGACCAGGCGTTTTTCCATCTTTGAGTCCTTTAACAACGGATAATATTTCACACATTTCAAAGGGAGAGTCAAGAATGGTATCAATAAAAATGGCAATGACCAGCTAATGGTAGGCAAATCAGGACTTATTTGGTATAACTTACAAAAGTGGGTACGGAAATCGTCAGCGTTTAAAGAGCCTTTAATTGTAGAGGAACTTGATTTTAAAGAGTTGGATAATCTCCACCATTCACTGCTGCATTTGACGATGTTCAACTGCTCAATATGTTTATTATATAAATCTTTTTTTTTCTCTGCATATTTTTAAAAATTGTGCTCTGGAAGCAAAATACCGAGATTTGGTTATAGAATTGTGATTTTTTCTATAATTCCTAAGCATCTTAAGCATTCGTTTTCTAGCACGGGCACATGCCCACTCAAAACACTTCTGTTTAGGTTCAAAAACGCATTTTTTTTACTCTAGAGCCACTAGCTAATTTTATTTTATCACATATATTCCCAACCAGTTCTTCAACTGAGTCATTTGACTGAGGATCGACGTAAGAAGCAAGTAGAGACAGATGATTTTTGTATGCAGCAGAGAATTTACTGTTCCAGCGCAGTTTTTGAACTGTGGTTTAATTTAATGATTTAATTTTTAAGCAAAGCGGCATATGGTCGGAGTATTGCTTAGATGCAATAAAGAAATCATCAACATATTGCAGAAAATTAAGTGAACAAATACAGTAATCAATGACAGAGCTACCCATAACCCCACAAAAGCTGTATTCCCCTAAAGCATCATTATCCGTTCTACCATTAAGCACAACCCCACCGATATCTTCAATCAAATTTAACAATTTTCTTCCTTGTGTATTTAATTCCATATCTTTAGATACTCTATACTTTTTAATACGAGGCAAATCTCTCAAAAAGTTTCGATTAAAAACTTGTTCATCTGCAATTCTAGCATTTAAATCACCCACTATACAAAAATTGGTAGCATTAAACTCTCGTAAAAATTCCTCAAACTTTTCAAACTCATGCTTCCAATTTGTGCAATTTAAATATATTGGTATGAAGTGAAATATATTTCCTTCAACTTTTGCACTTAATACCGTATTATTGGAAATATTTGAAAATTTAAAGCTATAAATATTTTTAAGATTTTTTCTGAAACCATATAAACAGCCGCCGCTGGCACGTCCGGCACTATGTGTTTTTGTTGCTGGTATCCAGTGAATACAATAATTATTAAAATATGATGAAAACAAGTGCTGTCTGTCAGCTGTGACATGAGTTTCAAATAGAAAAAATACATCAAAACTGTTGATATATGTTATAAATTTACTAAATTAAGATGAAATGATCTTCAAGCTTGAGGTCTTTTTTATTTTTTCCTGAAGAAGTCTTCTGAAGGAAGACGAAATATTGAATCAAATAAACACATTTTTTAAAAAAATTTTATAAAAAAGACCTCAAGCTTGAAGATCATTTCATCTTAATTTAAGAAAAAGGTCGAAAAATTAGGATAAAGAAAAAGGTTATAAATTTACTAAACTTTAGTGATTTTCTAGATTGGATACGTTGTATGAAACTAAATGGCATAAATTGAATTGTTATTGTGAATTTGAAGTATTTGCATTAACTACTCTATTATCTACTTTAGCTATATGGCCTTTAACGGAGACATCAACCATGTAATTACATTGCATTTTTTATTGAACCACTTTTACCATTGAACCACGTGTATTTTTTGCTATTGATGTAAATGCAAAGCTCGCCAAGCCTTACTTTGACACACTTATCTGTGTTTGAATTCTTTTTGCTTAACTGTCTCAGGTTATATCTTATGTGTTGTTCTTCTTCTGTATAGTCCTTTTGTATGAATACATTCTGACCTTTTAAATTACTCCTAGCAGCAATAATGTCGCCAACTTGCAAACTGGATCCTAGGCTAAACAAAAACGATTTTCCATATGATAACATACGGGTTGACACCACATCAACGTTGACTTTTAATGTATCACTACATAGTTTCATAAATTTATCTCTGCCAATTTGTACATTTTTACAGTTTAGCCCAGCAACAATAATATTTGGAGCACGAGATTTACGGTCAATATATTCAAGCCGTGAAGTAAGCTTTTTTAAATCGTTTTTTAGCTTTTTATTTTCCTCTTGCATCTCTCCTTGGATCGCTAAAAGATCCGTTTTTCTAGCTACATCTTTTAATTTATCATTAAGTAGGTCGCTAAATCTAGACCATGAAAACACGTCCTGCGTAGCAGTTTGGTTGTACTTATCCATTTCTTGGCAAATTAAATGTTTTTTATTACTATTGCTTACAGTGTAATCAGGCGATGTAACTTCTAGACTACGTTTATATAAATTTGCATTCCCCACTCTTATTATAAAAAAGAACTGATACAAAGGGTAACACTTGTATTTAATTAAACAGCTGTCTGATAGCGGCGCGCCAAATTCAACCAAAACAAAACCACCAACAATTTGTGAGTGCACATATGTACGTATTTAAAAATTCAAGCAAATATTTCTTACTGCGGTACACCAAAATATGTTATTAAAAAGCACCAGACATGAAGGTAATTTTTAGCAGATTTTGTAGCAAGCAAAATGATGGTAAATGCGGAAGAATTTTGTGAAATAGTAAAAAAAAAATATGTATATAATTAAAACCCGATGAATGCAGCAAGGCGGCCATCAGTTAAAACGAACAGAGTTAAATGTTGTAATAAAGTATTTTCTTTAATTACTTATTAAAAATAATAAAATTTTGCAGAGCAAATAAAACAAAACTTCTTGACACTTTAAAAACAGAGTTGCCAATCAAGACTGATAATATAATACTAGAATATTATGAGTTGATATTAACTAATAATTCATTCAGTTTTAGAGATCTGTGTTTTAGGCATGCTTCAAGATATTTGTGTAGTGCGTGAAAATTAGAACCGTTTAATATCTTCAATACATCGTTGTAGCATAGTGTAGACTGGTCAAAGTATATGGCTCGAAATTCTCTATAAACAAGACAAATTCCGATGAGGTGGTAGGTGTTTTCGGGGACATCTATATTACAAATTGTACATATACCGTCTGTATTACTTTTAAAGCATCTAAAGTTTAAGTCAAGAAGGCCACTTCTGGCTTTAATAATTAGACTTGTAGCCCGAGATGAAAGATTAGCCGTGAGCTTGGAAGTTTTGTTGAAGTCATCAAATGTAAGTCATCAAACCTTTCGTAACCCCAAACTTGTGCGGCATAAAACATGATAGATTTTAAGCACGCATTAAATATTTTAAGTTTTTTATTTTTCGATATTTTTGGGTGGTTAATATATTTCGACCATGATAGCAATAGCTATCTTAGAAATTGACAGCCTATTATGTAGATGTTTTTTAAACTATAAGTTATAGCATAGGTTGACACCAAGATACGTATAATTGTTGACAATTTCGATATTTTCATTTCCATAATGCTACTTTAAATCATTTAAAATTCTTGGTCCGTTGCGAAACACAACAATTTTGTATTTCATAAAATTAAGTCTTAAGCCCCAGGACTCTGCTCTGTAAAGAATTAATAATTTCCTGAAGACCTTTGGAAGAGTCTGATAAAATTACAATGTCATATGCGTATAGCAATATTTTAACGTTTACATTCGCAACATTTACTCCACCAGGAAGTGCGTCAGGCAAATCATTTATATATAATTAAAACAGTACTGGACTTGGAATACAACCTTGTTTCACGGAATTCCCAAGCACGATAATTTGAAGAAGAGACTATTTCTCGGTATCATATCAAAAGCGCAATAAAAGTCTACGCAAAACACATATGTGTGTTTTTTTTTTATTGGACCAGTACTCAGGGGATGACCCCTACATATGCAGTGCATTGTACCGCAACTAGGAAAATAGGTTGTGAGGAGGGGGAAAGAGGGAGTAGTGTTTGTGAACATTTGACTTGAACCTTCTAACGTTATAACAGACAGGAAACACGTTAATTGGTTTATGTTTATAATGTTGACAAGATTGAAAATATTTAACGTTTTCTAGTTGTCAAATCCCTTTTCGGCGAGATTACCGGTTGCTGTCGCTCTCAGGAGGGTCCAACCCTGTCGCCAACGATTTGAGCTCATTTTCCAACAAACAAAAAAACAAAATATTTATACAAAAGTACTATTGATACCACAACACTTACAAACACCACACATCTCGCACACCACAATCACGGTCATCATATGAGGGAATAGATGTTCACTCTCACTATGCCACCCATATTTTTTTCTTTGACACAAAAATCCACCCGACCGTTCCTACCGCTTACCGATTTACCAATGCCATAACACTCCTTAATTTACTCTTTCATGGTTTTATTTAACTTTTTTCTTCAAAACACAATATTGCCTTATCTTATCTTATTACTAACACCATAAAAATACTTAACACAATTTGTACAATAATCTAAAAAAAACACTAACAACAATAAACAAATTTAACCAATATTCAAATAAGGAAACATAATGTCTTAAAAGCTATACGTCCTGTTTTTTGTCGCAGTGTCGTGTAAAAGGTATTTATTATCTATTAAGTCAATTTTCAAACTTCATAAAACTACTTTTTTCTATTTCTTTCTTTATAGCGTCTATTTATATTACCTTGAAGGAGCTCCCTAAAGTTATTTTCTCTTCCTGTCGATAACTAGTAACTTTCATCCGCCTAGAATATTATTTTAAATTCTTTTTTCTTGTAGACACCGCACAAACCCCAAGATATCAGTAATCGTAGTCTAAATATTAATTTCCTTAGATAGACATACACTAAACTACAAACACTCTCGATATCACACAATTTTCCACAAACTCACAACTTTTATATACAAAAAAAGAAGAATCTTAATAAAATTAATTCTAAAGATTATTTTTTTTTTTTTTTTTTTTTTTGTAGCATTTTTTATTTATTGAATCTTCCAAATGAACTAACAATAAGTATTCAAATCTTAACACTAAATTTAAAAAATGGGATTCTTAAGTCCGGCCAATGCTAGACAAAAAGTTTTATTATGCGGGAGCTATTTCGGTAAAATCACCTATTGAGCAATCTGATGGTGGCAGCGGTATCCCTTCTTTTAAGCCGAATGTGGCCGCCAAAATTAAGTATATTGCGCGCAAGAGGGTTTGGATGAAGTTCCAGTTTACTGACATACCTTGTCGCGTACTTGGAAAATTCCTCTTTTACCAGCGGAACACTCAGATCGTTATGAATTCGTGAATTTTTTACGTACCATGGAGCTGCAGTAATCGTTCGAAGAATTTGGTTTTGTCGCCTTTGAATTTTTTCAATATTTGACGCTGAGGCGGTGCCCCATAATTGAATTCCGTAGCACCATCTGCATTGTATAACAGAAGTTTGCAATCCAACTTCAATGTCGAGTTTCTGCCCATAAGCCAATTTAGTTGCGCTGCTTTTAGTTTCATCTGAGTGACTTTTGCTTCAATGTGAGACTTCCACGTTAGCCTACGGTCGAGGTGTATACCAAGGTACTTGACTTCACTGTGTTGCGGAATAGGTGAGTTGTTTATTTGGATAGGCGCACATGTTTGCTTACACAGAGTGAATGTGACATGAGTACATTTCTGTTCATTAACTTTGATTTTCCAAAGTTTTAGCCATTTCTCTAATATTGAAATGTATTCCTGTAAATTTCGTGAAGCTAATTGGTGGTTTTCATGAACACTCAAAAACGCTGTGTCATCTGCAAAGGTTGAAGTATGGATTCCGGATGTCGTTGGCATGTCAGAGGCGTAAATCAAATATAAAGTAGGCCCCAGTATGCTGCCTTGGGGAACACCTGCTTCGATTGGCTGAGTTGGGCTTATAAAATCGCCTTCTCTGATAATAAACTTCCGCCCATATAAGTAGCTTTCCAGAAGCTTGTGAGTATTTACAGACAAGTTTAACTTTATTTTGTGCATCAACCCGTCGTGCCACACTTTATCGAAAGCTTGAGATATGTCGATGAATAGAGCTGAGCAATACTTCTTCTCCTCAAAGGTCTGTCTTATGACATTGACTAGTCTGTGCGTTTGTTCTATGGTGCTATGTTTAGCCCGAAAACCAAATTGATGATCAGGGATACACCCCACATTGTTCAATATTGGACTCAACTTCGCCATTAACAATTTTTCGAACAGTTTTGAAATTGTTGGTAGTAGACTTATTGGTCTATATGATTCTACCTTTGTCAGATCCTTCCCTGGCTTGGGTATCATAGTAATCATTGAGACCTTCCACTCTGCAGGATAATACTCAAGGCGTAAAATGGCGTTAAAAATAAAAAGTAGAACCCTTCTAGCTACACGAGGTAACTGTTCAAGCATTTTACCAGTAATTTGATCAATGCCTGGAGCTTTTCTTGGGTTTGTATTTGCGATAACGTTTTCGACATCTTGAAAAGTAAGTCTCAAAGACACAGGGGGTCTAACAACATATGGTGGTAATTCCGCTGTAATATTCGCTGAATCATTTGTAATAAAAACGTTTCTCAAATGATCGACATACAACATCCCCTTTTCAGAGTCGCTTCTTGCCCAGTCGCCAGTTGAAGTTCGCAAAGGTGGCTTACCTATTACGGGTCTTTTTAAACCTTTTGTCGCTTTCCACAAGGAATAATCAGATTGAGGAGTACCATCAAGGCTTTCCAAATATGTTTTAAGGGAAGCAATTCTATGGACTTCAAGCAGATTTCTTAACTGAGTTATGCATTCCCGTAGCCTAGTTTTAAGCTGGGGAGATCTGCGAAGTTGCCATTCTCTTCTGACTCTTCTTTTTTCTGACAGAAGTTGCTCAATTTCAGACGAATAAGTTCTATTGGTTTCATTTCTGGATCTTATATGACTAGTGGTAGCATGCTGTACGGCCAGTTTGAGGTTTTCAGAAAAATCGTTAATTGACACATCAATATCCTCAGGCGTTCTCAAGGCGATATTTTCAGTACAATGTGTACTCAAAAATTTTTTGTATTTTAACCAATTAACTCTATTGACAGTTAACGGTGAGTCAATCTCGTGGGGGAACGAAACAGAGATTATAGTGGGAGAGTGATCTGATGACAAATCTAATGAAGGCTCCACTTGCATCCAATCTAAGGGAAAATTTTTTGCAACTCCAAAATCTATAACATCTGGGATCTTTCGTCGGTCTGACGGCCAATAAGTGGGATGTCCGCTTGAAACCACATCTAAACCCATTTTGGAAACGGTGTCAAAAAGCACACGGCCTTTCGAGGTAATTAAACGTGATCCCCAAAAAGTGTGTTTTGCGTTATAGTCGCCAGCCGCTAAAAATCTAGGACCAAGTGATTTGAAAAAATTTGAGTATTGGCTTTCTGTTATTGAAAAGCGTGGCGGTGAGTAGATTGAGGAAATAACGATTTTTTCATGCAAATATTCAATGCATATATTAGTTGCTTGGAGATACTCCTCACATGTCTCGTTCATTAAAAAGTGTTTAATTCTGGATTTTATTAGAATTGCCGATCCTCCGCAAGATCTTCCACGGGGATCTTTTGTGTCGTACAGTATGTAGCCATTAATTTTGAAATAACTGTTGCTTGTCAAGTGGGTTTCAGCAATAAGCTGAATTATGTCAATTTGCTTTTCCATAAGGAAGTGCTCAAGATTATTAACAACGAAGTATTAGATTTGTTTTTCTTCTTATTCTGCTGTGCTGGATTACTTATTCTTTTTTTCCAGATAACTCTTAAGGACTTCCACAGTTTATATTTATTCAGATCTATCGAGCTTCTGATTTTATGAATCTTCTACTCTAATTCCTTTATTATTTAAAAATGTTTTGTTACTTTCCCTACCTCCGGGATACACAAATTCCTATATCTATCATTACCTGGTACTGCGCTTTACTTCTCTTGAGGGACTTCTTAATCGCCTCCTCCTAAGCTAGTACTCAGCCAGGTCTTCTACGCCTACTTAAGCACACAACAATCGTATATTTAGTCCTGATACCTTTACTATAAAATTATAATCACTAACGTTTATTATATTTGTTCTTCTTTTTTGCCCGTTGTTTAAAAATCTTACTTTCTGGAACTCTTTTTCCTGGCACTACTTGACACAGTCTTGTTCAATTTAACTTCCTTTTTTTTTATTCTTCAATCTACGTTTATATTAGTTTGTCTTCACCCGGCACAGTTTTTTTTTCTCTTAATCACGTACAGTCTATTAATTGCTATTTATTCGTTTCGATTTCATACACTTTTTTTATTTAAAAAAACCGGAGATTTTCCCGCCGACATCTGCCACTATGAGTCGCACTAACAAAATCTTAAGTCACACGGACCAGTGTTTAGAAAACTGCAGTCAAAGTAGCAAAAGTCGTAAGATTGTGCTTTTTCTTCGACTTCTCAATTTTTTGCTATTCAAACATAAACTGTTGCTTCGACTTCTGATTTCAATCATGCAAACAGTCGCAGTTAAGTTAGAGACAAAAACTGAAAAGTTATACCCTACGAAGACTTCCGAAGTCGACATGTTTGAACAGTTTTTAGTTTGACTGACTTCAACTTCGAATAAGTACAGAAGTTAAAGAAAAGTTATGTGTATTTTTTTTTTTTTTTTTTACAATTGCCTATTGTTCTCAGATCGTAAGATTTATCCTTTTTGAGATGCTGGAGATTTATTTATTTTTTTTTTCTATGACAAAAGTTTTTTTTTTGAAATTTTTGCAGCTTACTTTTTTATAATGTTTAATAAAAAATGGTGCCACTCAATCCATCATTTCGGTGAAAGTAGGGTGGTGGCTCTGGATATTTCAAAAGCGTTTGACAGAGTGTGGCACGGTGCACTGCTGGCAAAACTTAATGCTTTTGGTGTCGGTAACGATTTCTCTCGGTTTATATCGAGCTTTCTCAGAGACCGCACTATACGAGTTGTTATAGATGGGGTCTCATCAAACGAGTTCAAGATTAATTCAGGGGTACCGCAAGGCTCCGTTCTTTCTCCTACTCTATTTCTTATTTTCCTCAACGACCTTCTCTATCAAACTTCCAACCCTATCCACTCTTTCGCAGATGACAGCAGTATTTGTCACTCGTACTCTTTTGGTCATAGGCCCAGCCTATCAGAGATCACTGCCAAGAGGCTAAATATGAACGATTCACTGAATAGTGGTCTTCTTCGAATGGGGTCGTAAAAACAGGGTCACCTTTAACGCTCGTAAGACCCAATGTTGCTTATTAACGCACAAACTAACGACCGCAAATGCTGCTCATGGATGGTATAAATATTGAGGAATCGGATGCTCTTGATGTTCTTGGAATGAAAATACAGTGTGATGTCCGCTGGACTGAACACACTTTTCATGTCTCTAAAGAAGCATTCAAGTGCCTCGGTTTTTTGAAACGTGTAAGATGTACTTCACTCCATCCGATCTCCTTGCTATTTATACCACCTACATCCGACCGAAAATGGAATACAACTCTCATGTTCGGGCCGGTGCCTCAAAGTCTATTTTGGGGTTACTCGACCGTGTGCAGGAGAGGGCGAAGAAGCTCATCAGTGACAGTAGGGTATCCAACTCTATTAATTCACTGGAGCATCGACGCAGTGTGGGGTGCGTTACTCTGTTCTATCGTTACTACAATGGATTTTGCTCTGACGAGATTAGGGATCTTCTTTCTGAAACTCGCACATTTCTACGTAACACCCGTTACGTCCATTTGTGGTTGATTGCCCGGGGAATCATACAACGCATTACAGAGAGGGTTCGTTTTTCAGCCGTACGCTTCGTCTGTGGAACAAGTTGCCTGCAGAAGTGTTTCCTGTCTGTTATAACGTTGGAGAATTCAAGTCAAATGTTCACAAACACTACTCCCGCTTTCCCCCTCCTCACAACCTATTTTCCTAGTTCTGGTACAATGCACTGCATATGTAGGGGACATCCCCTCAGTACTGGTCCAATATAAAAAAAAGATACCTACTTACATCAGCTTATTATTTCTAGCTTTTTCTAATATGAACAATGCACTACACATTTCAGAAAAAATCCATTCTAGAAGTAAATTCCCTTATTGAACATTGTGGCAACGCCTTTTTATATTTCTCTCTAAAAATAAAATCCTTATTACAAATAATAAAAAGAGAATGAAACTACTTTGTATTTTTTATATCATGGTTTCAAGTATTCTTTGGAATTAAGAATTTATTATTTTTTGTTTGTTATTGTTTTTGATTAATGTATTTAGGGTTGTTTTAATTTCGATTACATCATCATTTCATTTATACACGTCTAACACGTTAGAGACGTGAATAAATGAAAAAGCTTGTTTTTTGTGTTTTGACAGGTATTATTAGAGCATTTTTCTTTTTAATTCTCAACAATTTATTTATATTGTTGGGATATAACGTTGAATATTTGAAAATATCTTTCAAAAATTTCCAAAGTCTACTATTGATTAGGGTAGTTCCTATGAAATGTCGACATATAGATAGCTGGGAAACATAGAAAACAAGCTATTTATAATTTTTATTGGTATAAATGGTAGAAGCTAAAAATAGCGAATAAAAAACTTAATTGTTTGAATTTTTGTTCCCTGCTTTTCGATACTTTCAAAAAGCAAATCGTAGCAACCAAACGGTTGTTCATTTGTTTGAAAGGTGTGAAGAAATGTTAAAGACGTGTATAAATGAAAAAGCTGGTTTTTTGTGTTTTGACAGGTATTATTAGAGCATTTTTCTTTTAAATTCTCAACAATTTACTTATATTGTTGGGATATAAAGTTGAATGTTTGAGAATATCTTTCAAAAATTTTCAAAGTCTACTGATGATTAGGGTAGTTCCTATGAAATGTCGACATATAGATAGCTGGGAAACATAGAAAACAAGCCATTTATAATTTTTATTGGTATAAATGTTAGAAGCTAAAAATAGCAAATAAAAAAATTAATTGTGTGAAAATAAAAAAATTAAATAAAAACTGCATGAGTGTACCTATCAGATGTAATTCTGAGAAAGAGCTCAGCTCCACTAGAAAAAGTCCTTGGATTTCTGAGGAGGAGTCTTTGAAAAAATCATTGGAAAATCTGCTGTCGCTAAGAGAAAGAAACCGCACACGCTCGTGTTCGCCACATATAGTTGTTACAACAGACGATAAACCATCAACCAGTTCAGTTATTGCAGATAAGCCGCAGACAAGACCACCACGACAATGGATGGTAATAGGTTTGCTATCCTTCAGACTGATGAACCAGCAATGCCTAAAAAAACCTTTAAGCCGCCACCAATATATTTGCGAGAGCCTACCTCTACTGAGTTGGTAAAACAACTTATTACGGCAATCGGCAAAGACACTTTTAATGTAACATCGGTTAAGCACGGCAGCATCAATGAAACCAAAATCCAGGTCAACCACGAGAATGAATACCGAAAATTGTCTGACTTTCTGAAGAAGGAGAAACGATCGTTTTACACATATCAGCTTAAAAGTGCCAAAGGTATTCAGGTCGTTATAAAAGGGATTGACCCTTTTGTAGATACGAATGATGTCAAAACCGGATTAGAAGACAATGGCTTTAAAATTAAAAATGTAGTAAACATCAGAAACCGTGAAAAAATTCCTCAACCCATGTTTAGGGTTGAATTGGAACCAAGAGATGTTGTGTTAAAAAAGAATGAAGTTCATCCAATTTACAACCTTAAATATCTTTTGCATCGTAAGGTTACCGTTGAGGAGCCTCATAAGCGTTTAGGGCCCGTTCAATGCCTAAACTTCCAAGAATTTGGCCATACTAAGGCCTATTGTAAGTTGCCCGCAGTTTGCGTTGTGTGTGGTGAGCTTCACGGTACATCACAGTGCAAAAAACCTAAGACTGACGCAAGCGTTAAAAAATGCAGTAACTGTGGAGGTAACCATACTGCAAACTACAGGGGTTGCCCTGTCTATACTCACTTCAAGAGGTCAATGACATAAGCCACCCCAGCAGTCAAACACCATTTCTACAACCAATTTTCCCCAGGTACGCCAGCCAACCAGCCATATACACGTGCAAAACCCCCAACAAATTTCTTATGCGAATGTGGTAAAATCCGATAAACCAAACTTGAATCAGGAGCCCAAGCCGCAAAACTCCGAACAAAATTTTAGCAATCTTGAGGCAACTCTGCAGACTGTTGTTCAATCTATAAATACATTTACGGAAATGCTGAAAATGCAATCCACTATTTTGCAGGCAATTTTAAAAAAATGAGTTGGTTAAAAATATGTTTCTGGAACGCAAACGGCATCCGCCAACACAAAAATGAACTTGAGCACTTCCTTATGGAACAGCAAATCGACATAATGTTGATTGCTGAACCCATTTGACAACTAACAGCTATTTCAAAATTAATGGCTACACACTATATGATACTAAAGATCCCCGTGGAAGATCTTGCGGATGCTCGGTAATTTTGATAAAAACTAGAATTCAGCACTATTTGCTAAACATATGTATTGAACATTTTCATGATAAAATCGTTATATCCTCGATTTACTCACCACCACGATTTTCAGTAACAGAAAATCAGTATTCACATTTTTTCAAATCACTTGGTCCTCGATTTTTAGCGGCACTTTTTGGGGATCACGTTTAATTACCTAGAAAGGCCGTGTGCTTGTTGACACCGTTTCCAAAATGGGCTTAGAAGTGGTTTCAAGCGAACACCCCACTTATTGGCCATCAGACCGACGAAAGATCCCAGATGTTATAGTTTTTGGAGTTGCAAAAAACTATCCTTTAGAGCGGATGCAAGTGGAGCCTTCATTAGATTTGTCATATTGATGTGTCAATTAACGATTTTTCTGAAAACCTCAAACTGGCCGTACAGCATGCTACCACTAGTCACATAAAATCCAGAAATGAGAACAATATAACTTATTCTGAAATTGAGCAACTACTGTCAGAAAAAAGAAGAGTCAGAAGAGAGTGGCAACTTCGCAGGTCTCCCCAGCTTAAAACTAGGCTACGGGAATGCATAACTCAGCTAAGAAATCTGCTCGAAGTCCACAGAATGGCTTCCCTTAAAACATATCTGGAAAGCTTTGATGGCACTCCTCAATCTGATTATTCCTTGTGGAAAGCGAGAAAAGGTTTAAAAAGACCCGTAATAGTTAAGCCACCTTTGCGAACTTCAACTGGCGACTGGGCAAGAAGCGATTCTGAAAAGGGGATGTTGTATGTCGATCATTTGAGAAACGTTTTTATTACAAATGATTCAACGAATAGTACAGCGGAATTACCGTCATATGCTACTAGGCCGCCTGTGCCTTTGAGACTTAGTTTTCAATATGTCGAAAATGTTATCGGTAATACAAACCCCAGGAAAGCTGCAGGCATTGATCAAATTACTGGTAAAATGCTTGAGCAGTTACCTCGTGTAGCAAGAAGAGTTCT
This sequence comes from Thecocarcelia acutangulata, assembly GCA_914767995.1. Classification (NCBI taxonomy): domain Eukaryota; kingdom Metazoa; phylum Arthropoda; class Insecta; order Diptera; family Tachinidae; genus Thecocarcelia; species Thecocarcelia acutangulata. The sequence continues at coordinate 66,976,704 of OU612096.1, read as the reverse complement.
ACTTTTTATTTTTAACGCTATTTTACGCCTTGAGTATTATCCTACAGAGTGGAAGGTCTCAATGATTACCATGATTCCCAAGCCAGGAAAGGATCTGACAAAGGTAGAATCATATAGACCAATAAGTCTTTTACCAACAATTTCAAAACTATTCGAAAAATTGTTAATGGCAAAGTTGAGTCCAATATTGAACAATGTGGGGTGCATCCCTGATCATCAATTTGGCTTTCGGGCTAAACATAGCACCATAGAACAAACGCACAGACTAGTCAATGTCATAAGACAGACCTTTGAGGAGAAGAAGTATTGCTCAGCTCTATTCATCGACATTTCTCAAGCTTTCGATAAAGTGTGGCACGACGGGTTGATGCACAAAATAAAGTTAAACTTGCCCGTAAATACTCACAAGCTTCTGGAAAGCTACTTATATGGGCGGAAGTTTATTATCAGAGAAGGCGACTTTATAAGCCCAACTCAGCCAATCAAGGCAGGAGTTCCCCAAGGCAGCCTACTGGGGCCTACTTTATATTTGATTTACGCCTCTGACATGCCAACGACATCCGGAATCCACACTTCTACCTTTGCAGATGACACAGCGTTTTGAACCACCAATTAGCTTCACGAAATTTACAGGAATATATTTCAATATTAGAGAAATGGCTAAAACTTTGGAAAATCAAAGTTAATGAACAGAAATGTACTCATTTCACATTCACTCTGTGTAAGCAAACATATGCGCCTATCCAAATAAACAACTCACCTATTCCGCAGCACAACGAAGTCAAGCACCTTGGTATACACCTCGACCGTAGGCTAACGTGGAAGTCTCACATTGAAGCAAAAATCACTCAGTTGAAACTAAAAGCAGCGCAGCTAAATTGGCTTATGGGCAGAAATTCTACATTGAAACTAGATCGCAAACTTTTGTTATACAACGCAATTTTAAAGCCTATATGGTGCTACGGAATTCAGTTGTGGGGCACCGCTTCAGCGTCAAACATTGAAAAAATCCAAAGGCGACAAAACAAAATTCTTCGAACGATTACTGCAGCTCCATGGTATGTAAAAAATTCACGAATTTATAACGATCTGATTGTTCCGCTGGTAAAAGAAGAATTTTCTAAGTACGCGACAAGGTTTATCAGTAAACTGGAACTTCATCCAAACCCTCTTGCACGCAATATACTTAATTTTGGCGGCCACACTCGGCTTAAAAGAAGGGATACCGCTGCCACCATCAGATTGCTCAATTGGTGATTTTACCAAAATAGCTCCCGCATAATAAAACTTTTTGTCTAGCATTGGCCGGACTTAAGAATCACATTTTTTAATTTTTAAATTTAGTATTAAGATTTGAATACTAATTGTTAGTTCATTTTGAAGATTCAGTGAATAAAAAAATGCTTAAAAAAATAATAAAAAAAAAAATAAATAAATAAAAAAATAAAAAATATGAAAACATTGTGATAAATGCATATAACTCAGAAAACAATCTAGAATCACATATATTAATCAAATTGAAATCTTAAAAACCCAATTAACAAGTGACAGAAATAAAAGATCCCTAAACTTTTTAGGATCTGCCTTGAAATTCATAACTGGAACACCAGATCATGAAGACGAAATAGAAATTAAAACAAGATTAAACCAATTAGTTAAAAATAATAATAGACAGAAAATAATAAATTCTCAGTTTGAAAAAATAATGAATAGATTAAAAATTGAAAATAACAACGAAGAATCTATGCTAAATGAAATCTATACAGAACTTTTAACTCTAACCAATACAATTAACTTTGCAAAAAATAATAATTTTTATTCAAGCGCTTTAGACTTACAAGAAATAAAAGACTTCATATCTAACGATTACCAATATATCAATTACCTATATATATATATATATATATATATATATATATATATATATATATATATATATATATATATATATATATATATATATATATATATATATATATATATATATATATATATATATATATATATATATATATATATATATATATATATAAATATAATAGGTAATTGACTTCTTTCGTTAGAAAGAACACCATCAGAACATTAAATAGCTGATTCTACCGATATTATTCGCGCAAAATAAAACTTTTTTGTCTAGCAGTGGCTGGACTTAAATAACTTTTATATTTAGTATTAAGATTTGAATACTTATTGTTAGTTCATATTTTGAAGATTCAATGAATAAATGAATGAAAAAAAAAATTTTTTAAATGCCTGTAAATAGTGGATTGCATTTTTAACATTTCCTGCATCATGTTTGTCATAGAAATGGTAAAAGTGCTTATGGATTGAACAAGAGTCTGCAGAGTTGCCTCTAGATTACTAAAATTTGGATCGCACTTCTGAGGTTTGGGCTCCTGGTTCAAGATTTGGTCGGCGTTAACGACATTAGCATATAAAAATTGTTTGGAGTTTTGCGTATTTGTATGGTTGGTTGAAACGCCTACCTGGGTTACTGGAGAAACCGATGACTTATTTGTCATTGACCGCTTAAAGTGAGTATAGAAGTTAAAAAAAAAGCATTTGATTTTATATTGGTTTAGTTTTTTTTTTATTTATAAATCTTAAAAAGTGATTTTGTCTTTTCTACCAAAGGAATGACAATAATAATCCTGCTACTTTGATTTATATACTATTTTTATAAACACATACTTATAAATATATTTATTACAAATGCTAAAGCGTGCACGACCATGATTGGTCAAATCTGAATCTTGGCTTTGCTTACGACAAATGCGTAAGCAAGCAAGAGACAGAAAATTTAAATGTATTTATGTATGTAAGTATATGGGCTTTTAAATATCCAATTAAATTTAATATTGTTCTATATTAAATGCAACTTCTGCAATCCCATTTACATTAATAAATTTTGCATAGCAACAAACTTAAGAACATGATCGATCATACTTGTTAATTATACTTACATATATTACATACAGTGCTGTTCCTACGCTAAGCAACTCACACTGTATTTTACAAAAATGTTATTTTTCTCTCAAATAAGAAGACCTTACGAACTCATTTTAATATATATTTATCACTTATATGATAACAAAACAGTTTATAAAAAAATAACAAAAACCTTTTTTGATATTTCAATAACGAACAAAAACAAAACTAACTCTATGAGAGGCTGTGCCTACGCTAAGCAACTTATTAATATTTCGTATATGACCCTTTGTTTTTTATGACTGCAGCACATCTCTTGGGCATTGAGGCAATTAAATTTTGCAATGTGCTTTTGGGGATGTTTTTCCATTCATTTTGAAAACCGTTTAACAAATTTTCTTTATTTGTAAATCGACTCGATCCGAGGCGTCGTTTCACAATGGCGAACAAATTTTCGATAGGATTCAAGTCGGGTGATTGTGCCGGCCAATCAAGCACTTGAATCCTTTTCGTCTGAAACCATTCCTTGACCAACTTCGATGTGTGTTTCGGGTCGTTATCATGTTGAAACACCCATCGAAGTGGCATATTCCATTCTGCATATGGGAGCATTTTCGTTTCTAAGATGTCCTTATACACGAATCGATCCATTTTATCGTTTATTTTGTGCACAGGACCAAGGCGTTTGCCAGAGAAACATGCCCACACCATAATGTTTCCCCCTCCATGTTTCATTGTTTGCTTACAATAGCGTGGATCGAGCCGATTTCCTTTCATATGCCGCACAGTGCATATGCCGTCTGAATTGAAGAGGTTTACTTTGACTTCATCGCTAAAGAGCACACTGTTCCACTTTGTGATAGTCCAATTAATGTGTTGCTTTGCAAATTCAAGACTAAAAATTACAAAAGTCCTATAGAATTTGTTGTTAAAGTAAATTAAAATTCACTTACCGTTTTTTCATGTGTTTTTTTGTCAGCATTGGTTTTTTGACAGGCCTATAACTTTTTAAGCCCAGCTTGATGATATGTTTTCTGACTGTGCTGGAATCCACATTCAAATTAAGTGATTTCATTACCTCTTTTGAAGTTATAAATGGTTTTTTTTTTATTAATATTTTAATTTGTCTGTCGTCACGGTCGGAAATTTTACGTGGAGATGCGCCTGTATTGGGTTTTACGACAGTGCCTATCGTTTTATAATTTTGAATCCACCGTGAAACCATTGATTTGTTAATTTTTAAATTATTAGCTATATCAATTTGACTTTGCCCTGCCTTCCACAATGATATAACGGAAGATTTGAAGCTATTATCGTATTGAACGCGCTTCATGTTGAAAATTTATAGTTTAAAGACGAAGAAAGTCTTAGTAGGACTAAACTGCATTGATTTAAGTAATTTGCAATTAATGAACTCAAATGCATCGCAAAAGAACCGTTATATTTAAGGGAAAGAGAATAAGAAAATTTGTTGCTTAGCATAGGCACAGCCTCTCATAGAGTTAGTTTTGTTTTTGTTTGTTATTGAAATATCCAAAAAGGTTTTTGTTGTTATTTTTTTATACATTTTTTTTTTTTGCTATCATACAAGTCATAAATAAGTATTATAATGAGTTCTTAAGGTCTTCTTATTTGAGAGAAAAGTAACATTTTTCTAAAATACAGTGTGAGTTGCTTAGCGTAGGAACAGCACTGTATGTATATAATAAACGAAAAACGGCAAAGCAATAAATATGTGATTATATTTGAGTAGTTATGTGCATATGTATATGTATAATGATATTAGTACTTTATTGAAACAGTTAGCAAAAAATATGTACGTTGGTGTACAAAAATAAACATAAATGAATGATCACAAATAGTTGTATATTATTATTTAAATACGTATGTATATATGTATGTATGTACATACTCGTATATATGCAAATTGCCTATTTACATATGGATATATGTATGTACATATAATTAACTCCCCTACCGTTTGATTGAGCTCCGGCGAGATTAAAGTTTTTTTTTTTTTTTTTTTAATTGACATTTGTACTAAAATTAATGCATACAGTTTCATGTACAATGCATATAAATGTTTATAAGCTTATGAATATGTATATATATTTTTTTTCTCCGTATTTATTTTTATACAGAAAAATATAAATTAATGCCATTAAACTATACTTCAAATTAGTTAAATAATTAATTTTTTGTTTTACTATTTATTTTTTTCATTGTAACCAGTAAAAAGAAAGATATAAAAATTTTACACATATATATGTTGATAACTATATATTTAGCAGGTCCATGATGATTTTATGTGTAATAGTTTAATATACATGTATATATACATATATATTTTTTTGTTAATGGTATTTGAAATATTTCCTTCAATTCTTTTGTTTTTAATTTAAATAGAAATTATATTGTATATTAAAATTATATTATTTATACTAGCTGACCCGGCAAACGTTGTTTTGCCTTCAAATTTATTGATATTGATACAGGTAAAAAAACGTAGAAACATGGGTTTTTATTGCGAAAGCAGGCCGTAATGATGGAATAGTGTATTTCTCGAAACCATTAGGAGTCGTGGTATCAAAACCTCTTCATCTATATACTTTTATTTAAGTATTCTTACTTTTTGAGCGTTGTTCATCACTTTTTTCACCGGAAGTCGAGTTTCATTACAGATATGTGGTTGATGTATTCTTTGTAACATTATGATTACCGATCCGACCTTAAGTTGCGTATTGTGGTTGAAATGCCATAGTGGAATTTACGATTGCCAATATTCAGTAATTTCTTTCAAAATACTTGCTTATATTTAGTAATACTATGATTACCAATCTGACATTAAGTTGCAGATTGCGAAGTGGCAACCTAGGTAAATCTCGGTTGTATAGTTGACGACATCATATTGGGAATAAAGGGAGTCACTGAATTTAACATCACCGATCGCCGACATCACGTCTGATCAAGTAATCGTGATTTTTGTAACTTTGCTAAATATTTGAGAGCACATTACGGATGAGCACAGATTTTCATTTGGTAAAATGGCAGAAAAGGATGGTAAATTGAATACAACCAACATATTAGTGAAATAGATATGATTGACCTTATTTTCACAAACTATCAATCCGATACGAATTGTAATTGGTTGAACTTACTTTTTTGTTAGCTTCAGTATATAATGGGTGATTTTATAAGAACTATCGGAAATTAAAAAAAAAAAACACATAAAATTCAGAAAAATGCATGAAATATTTATTTGGATCGATAGTTGGGTCGATATAATTTAATGTTTGAAGATTATTTCATGCAAATGTTGACCGCGGCTGCGCCTCAAATGGTCCATCCGCTTAGTCCAATTTTGGCATACTCTTTCCAACATTTCGGCCGGTATCTCACGAATAATGTTGGCAATGTTGGCTTCCAGTGCGTCAATCGAAGCGGGCTTGTCGCTACAGACATTAGCCCCACAAAAAATAGTCTAGAGGCGTTAAATCGCACGATCTGGGCGGCCAATTGACTGGTCCCAAGCGTGAAATAAACTGTTCACCGAACTCGCCTCTCAATTGGTCCATTGTTTCGCGTGCTGTGTGGCATGTGGCACTGTCTTGTTGAAACCACATGTCATGCAAGTCAAGCTCTTCCATTTTGGGCAAAAAAAGTTTGTTATCATCGCACGGTAGCGCTCACCATTCACAGTAACGTTGTGATTCGCATCGTCTTTGAAGAAATACGGCCCAATGATGGCGCCAGCGCATAATCCGCACCAAACGGTTGTTTTTTGTGGATCCATTGGTAGCTCTTGCAATGCTTCTGGCTGCTCTTCACTCCAAATACGGCAGTTTTGCTTGTTCACGTATCCATTCAACCAGAAATGAGCCTCGTCGCTGAACACAATTCTTCGATAAAAAATTCATCTAACTTTTCAAGAGCCCATTCACCAAAAATTTGGCGTTGTGGTAGGTCGTTTGGCTTCAATTCTTGCACCAGCTGTATCTTATAAGGCTTCACACCCAATTCCTTCCGCAAAATTTTCCACGTAGTGGAGTAACAGAGGCCCAATTGCTGCGAACGGCGCCGAATCGATAATTCACGGTCATCACCAACACTAGCCGATACGGCTGCGATATTTTCTTCAGTTCGCACTCTACGTAAGCGTGTTGGTGGTTTAATGTCCAACAATGTAAATTTGGTGCGAAATTTTTTTACAATAGCCCGAACCGAAGCCTCAGTAGGTCGATTAAACTGACCATAAAATGGAAGAAGCGCGCGATGAACTTTCTTAACAGAGCACGCATTTTGGTAATAAAACTCAATAATTTGCAAGCGTTGTTCGTTTGTAAGACGATTCATGATTAAATTATAGACCAAACTGAAGATGTTTGACAGTCACACAAGATACAAAACGTGCGTGAGCTGTCAAAACTAGTGTTGCCAAAAAGATAATAGCAAAAAAATCACTCGTTAAAACTCCGTGTAAATGAAATTAATACATATCTATTGCAATGGTTATCCATTGTTCGTATTGTTATTATGGTCTTGAGTTCAGAAAAAATAAAATTTACGTGTTACTTTAATTATTCTTTCTCAAGGATTTAAAAAAAGTGGACGTAGAAGTAGACGTTGACAACGTTGTACAAAACTATTTCTCTCCGTAAAAATTGTGTTTAAAATAAATTTAAAAAGTGGGTGTGATACAATAAATTTTTCGTTCCGAAAAACACTTAAGTATGTTATGATGAAGACTTCATAAAAAATATTATCCTAATCATCGGTCCAGACCTTTCATTTAGACTTAAAATTTTATTATATCATAGATAAGTACATATGTACGTATGTATATACGTTAAAAAATCCGCGTTATCTTACGTGATATCAGGTAACTTTTTAGGAAAAACTAAGACTTATAATATCTTCTATCTCGGTCTTGCCGCACTAAAAGAAGACCATTCCTGTAGACTGCCATTAATTTCGCGGGCATAATTAAGAGCATCATATTCCATGGCTCGTACAACATGATATGCTAATTATCCCGATACTGGATTTCTTGGAATTGGACCCGCAGATGTATTTTGAGATCGTGCATAGCACTGCAATTGATTTTGAAATAATCGATCAATTTGTGATCTCCTTTGAAGTAATATATTAATGGTAGTATGCACGCCGATCGAGTATGTCATGGCATTACTTCCAAAATGAAAAAAAAAAAATCTAAAATGCAAAAATTTGTAACAACAATAATAACACAAACATATGACTTTAATGCACGTGAAACTTTTTCGTTATAAAAATAATCAAACTTGCATGAATTTCAGAATCGACCGAAATTAAATGCGTTAAAACCACCGTCCTAACAACATTAATTTGCCACAATTTTGTTTGCATTGTGTTTTTGTCACTATAAATCAATGATTGAAAATACTTGTATGACAAATTTGAAAATTTTTCGTATATAAATTCGCTCGAAATTTCTTTTGAAATTATGAAATCAGTGTGGACCAAAAGTATTGAAATGAATGATATGAAATAGAGCCAGAGGTTGTGTCACATGAAACTTTAATTTTTGCCTCGCCTACAGTAAGATGTAATTACAATTTGACGTAAATCTATAAAAACCCATTTCAAATCAATCACTTAATTAAAAAAAGTGGGCGTGAAAGTGGGCATAGTAAAAAAAGAAGTGTCTAATAAAAGATACTAGAGCTTTTGTGGTGTGCTGTGAAAATTTCAGGCAGATCGGTCCAGCGGTCTGTTCTACACGGTAAACGACATTCCGCATGAGATGGGGTGGAAAAATGGGCGTGGCAAATAAAACTTTTGCTTTTACCTCGCCTACAATAAGATGTATATATACACAATTTGAAGTAATCTGCTAAAATCTATTTCGAATCAATCAATATTAAAAAAAGTGGGCGGCAAAGTGGGCATGGTAAAAGGAAAGAAGTGTCTTATAAAAGATACCAGAGCTTTAGTGGCGTGCTGTGAAAGTTTCAGGCAGGTCGGACCAGCGCTCTTATCTCCCCGGCAAGCGTCGTCCGGCATGAGATGGGGCGTACAAATGGGCGTGGCACATAAAACTTTTATTTTTACGTCGCCTACAGTAAGATGTATATACAATTTGAAGTAAATCTATTAGCACCCATTTCAAAGTGGGCGTGGTCAAAAGAAGGAATTGTCCAGAGCTTTAGTGGTGTGTTGTGAAAATTTCAGGCAGATCGGTCGAGCGGTCTGTTCCAAACGGTAAGCGACATCCCGTATAAGATGGGCCGTAAAAATGGGCGTGGCACATAAAACTTTTATGTTTACTTCGCCTACAGTAAGACGTATACAATAAGACGTATATACAATATGAAGTAAATCTGTTAAAACCCATGTATTACTCAATTTAAAGAAGTGGGCGTTAAAGTAGGCGTGGTCGCACCAACTTAGAAACCTTCCCGGGCTAATGCACATAGAATTTGAAGCAAATATGTTAAAACCGATTTGGAATCAATAACTGAATTTAAAAAAAAGTGGGCGTTAAAATGGGCATGGTAAAAAAAAGAAGTGTCTTATAAAAGATACCAGAGCTTTAGTGGTGTGCTGTGAAAATTTGGTGCAGATCGGTCCAGCGATGTATTACTCAATTTAAAGAAGTGGGCGTTAAAGTAGGCGTGGTCGCACCAACTTAGAAAACTTCCCGGGCTCATGCACATGGAATTTGAAGTAAATCTGTTAAATCTGATTTGGAATCAATAACTCAATTTTGAAAAAGTGGGCGTTAGAGTGGGCCAGAGGTTGTGTCACATGAAACTTTAATTTTTGCCTCGCCTACAGTAAGATGTAATTACAATTTGACGTAAATCTATAAAAACCCATTTCAAATCAATCACTTAATTAAAAAAAGTGGGCGTGAAAGTGGGCATAGTAAAAAAAGAAATGTCTTATAAAAGATACCAGAGCTTTGGTGGTGTGGTGTGAAAATTTCAGGCAGATCGGTCCAGCAGTTTGGCCTACACGGCAAACGTCGTTCCGCAAGAGATGGGGCGTAAAAATGGGCGTGGCACATGAAACTTTTATTTTTGCCTCGCCTACAGTAAGACGTATATACAATTTGAAGTAAATCTGTTAAAACCCATGTATTACTCAATATAAAAAAGTGGGCGTTAAAGTAGGCGTGGTTGCGCCTACTTATAAACCTTCTCGGGATCATGCACAACAACTTTGCCGAAGATCATCACATGCTAAAACGAACAGTTTACGATTCTATAAGGGACAAACATACATACATACAAACATTCATTTTTATATATATAGATTATATATATTATATCTTATATATAATATCTTCAAGAAATTTACTACATCTTGCTATTTTAAGTTGAGAGTTCCTCTGAAAATAATTTGAGATTGTTTTATGAAATAGAGCGTATAAATTTTCATCGGGTATAAATATTGCATTAACCCTTGTAGGATGAAAATAATTTTGAATTATAGATATTATATCATTTTCAAAGAATTTATTTTTTGTTATTAATTTTCTTACGTTGTTAAAAATTTGCATACTATTTACTTTAAGGGAATTTACACTGTGATCTTCTTCCATGATGATTTGGTTTCGATATAAATTTAAAGGAGAATTAGTCTGAAAAATAACATTAGAAATAGGACGATCTATTAAGTTCACTTGAGGTTCTATACGAGACAGTGCGTCCGCATTACCATTTTTTATGCCTCGTTTATAAAAAAATTCATAGTCGTATTCCTCTAATTGCAATCTCCACCTAATTAACTTGGAGTTGGGTTCTTTAATAGAAAGGAGCCATTGCAGTGGCTGATGATCAGTTCTAATAACAAATTTTCTACCAAACAAGTAAGGGCGAAAATATTTCACGGCCCAAACCACGGCTAGCAATTCCTTTTCAACTATGCTGTAGTTGATCTCATGTTCGTTGAGCGTTCTACTTGCATAGCAAATTGGGTGATAGTCCTGAGAGAGGACAGCTCCCAATGCAAAATTACTAGCGTCTGTATCTAAAACAAACTGCTTGCTGAAATTTGTATATACCAAAATTGAGTCATTTATAAGAAGCATTTTGAATGTCTCAAAACTTTTTACATAATCTGGATCATTCTGATTTACTTTGACATTTTTCTTTAAATATTTGGTCATATGTTTTGCAATTCTAGAATAATCCTTAATAAATTTTCTATAATACCCACTGAGCGCAAAAATTACATGATCTGCTTTTGGGTTGTTGGTAAAGGATAATTGGCTACACACTCTACTTTTTTAGGATTTGGTTTTATACCCTGCTATGTAACGATATGGCCTAAAAACTCAGTTTCTCTTTTTAAGAATTCGCATTTATCCACCTGAATTTTAAGGTTAGCTTTTGCCAGTCTGTCTAGTACGAGTCTTAGAGAATTGACATGCTCTTGAAGAGATGTAGAGTAAATAATAATATCATCTAAATATACTATACAAATTTTATTCACTAAATTCCCTAAGATATTATTCATAAGTCTTTGGAATGTGGCAGGTGCCGTTTTTAACCCGAAAGGCATTCTTAAGAACTCATAATGTCCACCCTCTACTGAATACGCCGTTTTGTGTGTGTCTCTTTCATCAATTTCCACTTGATGAAATCCCTTTGCTAGATCTAGGGTAGTGAAGTATAGGCACCTACCTAATTTATCTAATATCTCTTTAATGTTCCGAATGGGAAAGCGGGCATCTATAGTTTTTTCATTTAGTTTACTGTAGTCTACTACAATTCGCCATTTTCTTAGCCCACTAGCGTCGTCTTTTTTGGGTACAATACATATTGGGTCTGAGTATGGAGAATTTGAATGCCTAATTATTTTACAATCTAACATGTCCTGTATCTGTTTCTTGACTTCTTCCTTGTGTACATATGGAAATCTATAGGTTTTAGAGCAAACTGGGATCTCATCTTTTGTAATTATTCTATGATTTATAGCATTTGTGAATGATAAATTTGAGTTGCTTTCATAAAACAATTGAGCATAATTTTGTAAAAGTTTTAACAAATTTAGTTTTTCTTCTGAATTTAAATGCTCCATTCTAATTTTTTCAATATATGATTGTTTGCAGCTATTTTTACTATTGGATAAATTATCGTCAACTAAATAATAATTTTCAGGGGAAACTGGCCACGAATTATTTTTTGTAAGGTATATGACTTTTGCGCAATCTGCTTTGGTATCTACCTCAATTTTAAAATTATTCAAATTATAAATACCTTCCGTTACGATAGTCTCGCCCGTACAGTTTTTATGCTCTTGAATATGAATTAAGCCAGATTCGATATTTGAAATCAATGTCACAGTGTGAACTTTTCTGAGACCTAGTAAGGGGACTACTTTATTATTAATTTTTAGCATAGTATTCTTATAATCTATAACAGCGTTGTGTTTGCGCAGAATGTCATTTCCTATAATCCCATCATAGTCGTTGTGAAATTTACACTCTACTATAATAATTTTGTCGTTTTCGTCTCCTAACTCTGAAAACATTGGAACCTGATAAACTGTTTTAGACGACACAGTATTTTGCAAAGTTTTTAGGACCAACATGTGCGAATAAATTTTCCATTTCGGATTGCAAATTCCTGGATTGACTATCGAATGTGTGGTCCCAGTATCTATTATAAATTTTAGTCCGTTTTTGATATCTATATACGGTAGTCCTCCGGAGAGGCTGGAAACCGAAAATTTTGAACAGGTTCACTTTGGACTAGTAAACTTTCAGGAGTGCTTCTGAGTATCTGAACAATTTATATTAGTAGTATTCTGTGTACTTCCGTCAAACCTATAAACAGGTTGAAACGTATTAACATCCATTGGTTCTGGAACAGTTCGATGAGTTTGCGGATGTGAAAAATTGGTTCTGAAATTTTGGTTATTGTTGTAGTGGTAGTGTGCTCTATTATTCTGAGGATTATTGCTACGTTCATTAGAAGCATTTGGCCTTGCTATATTATCACGCGAATGTTGACTTTCTACATTTCTATTAAAACTATTGTTTCTATTTGCATTGAAACGCTGACCCGCATTAAAATTCGTTTCACGATTTCTATAAACAGTATTGTGTATCCTATTTCTATTAGTACAATTTTCAAATTTATTGAAAGCATTCTCGCCATTTTTTGAACCGTAATTAGCATACCCTGACGTGAACAGGATATCCATTGCGTCTTCAATTGTATTGGGGTCTCTGCAAGCTAATATGGTCTTCATGGGCTCCGGAATTTTTTGTTTGAATATGCTAGGATCTGTTTTCATGTTATTTTTGGCCATTTGTTCACTTTCTGAGGTAATTCCTAAATCGGTTCGAGTTTTATTATTTAAACTTCTAAGCCTGTCTTTGATTTCGTTGTAAAAATAAACTGCGCTAGTCCTGAAAACTACAGACCTAAGTTTGTCATACAGCTCTTCGATACACTTTTTTTCTCCAAAATTATTCATTAAAATTGTCCTAACTGTAGTGTGAGATGAGTGGTGTAATATCATCATCACACGAACAGACCTTACTTTATCAGTAGATTAAAAGACCTTATTTTATCAGTAGATTAAAATAAGTACTATAAGACATGAAATGTCATTTTATACTTCTTTCCTTTTTCCGTTTTTAAGTCATTCTTTTTTTATAATAAACTTTGAGCACACGTGGATTATTTAAATGCTTAAATAAAATAGAGATTTATGGTTTAAGAGTTAAAACCAGTCTTTTATTCACAAACAAGAATAGTACATGGTGGCAGCGGTAAAAATAAAACACAGGAGAAGAAAACTGTGAAAGTTGGCACGTTGATTGCAAAAGATTTCTTTTAAGTAAAATGGCTCTTCAAAAAGAAGAAAGGCTAGAGAATATTTTCGTGGCAAATATCACTCCTCCAGAGCCGTTTAATTTCTTGGTGCCAGAGAATTGGCTAAAATGGCGTAAACGGTTCGAGCGATATATGAATGTCTCCGGACAAACGACAAAGCCTCAAAATGAGCAGATTGATTTATTGTTCTACATCATGGGTGAAAAAAGTCAAGAAGTGCTACTGCAATTTGGTGAAGCGCCGGCCTCAGTATCGAGTGCTCTAGAAAAATTCGACAAATATTTCAACCCGAAGAAGAATGTAATATTTGAAAGGTTCAAATTCAACTCGCGTGTGCAAAAACATGGAGAGTCCGTTGATGGTTTTATAACAGACCTACACTCCTTAGCCGAGAACTGTGAGTACGGAAATCTCAAAGAAGACTTGATTCGAGACAGGATTGTTGTTGGAATGCTTAATACCAAAGTAAGTGAGCAAATGCAATTGAAATCCGATTTAACGCTCAAAGTGGCAATGGATACGGCCCGGCAAGCTGAAATTCAGATAAAGCAGACAAAAATAATAACAGATGAGAAGCAGGTTTTCAATATCCAAAAGAAAGAAGTGCAGACAAATGGAAGTCTAAGACAGCCGATTTATGGAAATCAACAGCGGGGAGTTCATACTTCAATATCAAGCAGTAATGGTAAATACAACAACAACAGTGATAAAAATAATAATTGTAAGTACTGCGGATATAAGGTGCACGAGCGGAAGGATTGTCCGGCAAAGAATAAAAAATGTAATATTTGTAGTTTACGTGGACACTTTTCCATTGTTTGTAGAAAGAAAAATGAAAATCAGTTTAAATTAACTAGAACTAGGAAAGTGAATTCTATTTAAACAGATAGTAGGAAATACAATTCTTCTGCTTATCATGAAAATTCTGATTTTATGATCGGAACGATAAAAAAGTTTTCAGTGAAAAGCATATCAATGTCAAATAACGAATCGTGGTTCGTGCGGGTTAAGATAGTTGATTTGCAAACTAAGGTGAAATTCCTCATTGACACCGGGGCAGACTGCGTTTGTCTACCGGCAAGTTTGGTTCCGAAAGATTGCAAATTTAAGATCTATAAAAATAACACAAGTTTAAAGGGCCCCAATGGAAGTTTATTAAGCGTTCTAGGAGTGACAAAAATGACTCTAACTTTAGAAGACAGAACATTTTGTGGAAATGTTTACATAGTTGAGGATTTAAGTACACCTATATTGGGTAGGCACGCTATAGTTCAATTGAATATTCTTAAACCTCCCATATTAAGAAATTGTTTCATTTCGAAGAATGAAAAAGACAATAAGTCTATCGAAATTGTAAACCGCTTTCCTAAACTTTTTCGCGAAATAGGAGAATTCAAAGGTGAGATTAAAATCAAGTTAAAGGATATTGTTTCGTGCAAGCCGTGCCAAGAAAAGTCCCGTTTCCTTTATTATCAAAATTAAAGAACGAAATTGATAGATTGTTGGAATTAGAAATAATTGAGCGCATGGATGACGTGACGGAATGGGTTAGTCCAGTTGTGGTGGTCCCTAAATGAAGTTAGATTATGTGTAGATTACACTCAATTGAATAAAGCAGTGATCAGGCCTTATTTCCCGATACCTCGAATCGAATTGTCTTTTGCTAAGATTAAGGAGGCAAGAATTTTTTCAAAAATTGACGCCAATAAGGGATTTTATCAAATCAAGCTGAGTCCTGAAAGCCAATTACTTACATGTTTTATATGCCCGTTTGGACGCTTTATTTTTAAAAGGCTTCCTTTTGGCATTTCATGTGCTCCTGAATATTTTGTATCCAGGTTCAACAGAGTCTTGAAAGGTATGGCGAATTGTATTTCACATGTTGATGACATTTTAATTTTTGGACGAGACCAAACAGAGCATGACTCTGCACTACATAGAGTTTTAGAACGGCTTCAGAAGGAAGGAATTACAATTAATAAGGAAAAATCATGTTTCGGGGTAGAAAAAGTTACATATCTTGGTTATGTACTCTCAGCCGATGGCATTTCTATTAATCCTGAACGGATAGAGGCCATCATAAATTATCCAAGACCTCAAAATAAAACTGAGGTTCAACGTTTTCTTGGAATGGTGAATTTTGTTTCAAAGTTTATTTCGAATCGCTCGCGGATACTGGATCCTATAAATATGCTTACAGGTAAAGTTGATTTTATTTGGGGGGCAATACAGTAAAAAGCCTTTATGGAAATAAAAGAGAGCTTAACGAAGCCCCCAATTTTAGCATTTTATGATCCCTCGAAAAAAATTATAATTAGTTCCGATGCTTCTTGTTACGGCATTGGTGCCTGTCTCTTTCAGACTGACAAAAAAGGTAATAAACAAATAGTCTCATACATATCTAGAACGATGACTGAGACAGAAAAACGTTATGCTCAAATTTAACGCGAAGCTTTAGGCATAACGTGGGCTGCTGAAAAATTAGCAGAATATATAACCGGTATTCATGTAACTTTTGAAACTGACCATAAACCTTTGGTTCAGGTACTACAGTCAAAGAATTTGGAAACTTTAACTCCACGGCTTCAGCGATTTAGGATGCGTCTTATGCGATATGATTACACAGTGGTGTATGTTCCAGGCAAAGACCTTAAAGGTAGCCGATGCATTATCGAGAAGTCCTCTACTTCATAAAAATCATGAACCGGAGGAATTAAGAATTGAAACACAAGCTTTTGTTCGTTTATCGTGGGAAATCTCCCTGTTAAAGATTACTATATAGAGAAAATCAAAAAGGCTCAAGAGCAAGACAATGTATGTAGACTGTTACTACAATATTCTTACGACGGATGGCCACCGCGAAATAAATTAACAGATTATATGATACCGTATTATCAACACCGACATGACATAGCCCTTGTAGAAGGCTTACTATTGAAGGACACTCGAATCATAATACCTAGAGATTTACAGAATGAAGTATTAAATTATATTCATGTTGGTCATCAGGGCATAGCAAAATGTCATAGACTAGCACAAACATCAGTTTGGTGGTTAGGGCTTAGTTCACAAATTGAAGATTTAGTGAAAAGTTGCACGGAGTGCATTGAGGAAAGTAGCAACAGAAAAGAAACTTACAAATGTGATAATTTGCCGACAAGGCCTATGGAAAAGATAGGATTAGATCTTTTTAAATGTGGTAGGTGGTATCTCGTTATTACTGACTTTTATTCCCGATATTTTGAATTTAATGATAAAGAAGAATTGTATTGTACAGATGAAAACTTTATAATTGAAGATAGCAATAAGTCTGACGAATCACAACTCCCTGAAGAATCAACTTCTGTAGATACGAGTAGTATTAAAATTCCGGAAGTTGGTCCTTCTCCAAGGAGAAAAAGATTAACAAAGCCACCTTCGTGGTCAAAAGATTTTATTTTTTATGATTAACATGATATATATTCATATGTCATTACTTGTAATTGAATTAATAGTATTTTCAAACAATCCTTAAGGGAATCTAACATTAATTAGAGGAGGAGGAAAGATTTATTTAGTTTATATTTAAAATGTTATATTCAACTCAGAGAGAAATTGAAATGTTAAATTGTATATATCCATATAACTGAAAAACGGGGATGTAGTGTGAGATGAGTGGTGTAATATCATCATCACACGAACAGACCTTACTTTATCAGTAGATTAAAAGACCTTATTTTATCAGTAGATTAAAATAAGTACTATAAGACATGAAATGTCATTTTATACTTCTTTCCTTTTTCCGTTTTTAAGTCATTCTTTTTTTATAATAAACTTTGAGCACACGTGGATTATTTAAATGCTTAAATAAAATAGAGATTTAGGGCCATATCCAAAAAAAAAAAACCTTACTTGACTTTTAACACATACGTTAGTTACCAAACACATTAACACTACCATACATTTGTTAAAAAAGTTTATGCAAAAACAGTACGTTAACTATTAAATGTAGTAAGGAATTAATTTTTTTTATTCTGGTAATGCCGTTATGTTCAGTTGTAATTTTTTGAATAGTGATGCATGAAAACTAATATTCGAAAATCGATTAAAATAAATTAAAAAAAAAGAATTATTATTACCTTAAATCACACATTTTTGACAAACGTTTAATCGATTTAGTTTTTTAATAAATGACGAATGTACAATATTTGGTATATTAATAAAATTGAGAAAAATTAACAGGATTATTTATACCTTAAACATTTGTATTATTCGAATACCGTTTTTCGTCGTATTCGTTTGATGGAAAGTGCATCACTAACATATTTCTTATTTATATTTCCTTTTCAAAATTATTATTTTCAATTCATATAAAATGTAAAGTTCTAATTTACTTATCTACCAAGCATATTCCATTGATTTTGTTAATATTTTCACTATAATTGTGAATTTAAAGGAAAATCAAAGTCAACAAATCAAATGTCATTTTAACGTACAGTTAAAGTGGCTTATTTCAACTTTAAACATATGGTAAGCTAATAATTGTTTTTGGATAGAACATTATGTAAATTTTCTTAACAAATGCTTACCAAGCTTTGTTAAGTTTTTTTGCATACGGCCGTTATGGTTTAAGAGTTAAAACCAGTCTTTTATTCACAAACAAGAATAGTACACTAACTTCTGTCCACGACTATGCATGAAAGTTGATTTCCACCGTCTGCTTTGCTCTACCCTTCAATTTACTTTTAATCACATCTTCACATCATCATCACATCATCATTACTTTTAATCACATCATTCACTCTGTGACTCTCGAACCGCACAGTCGTATAATTAAACAGTGAACAAAAAAAAAAAAACAAACAAACAAAAAAATCATTGTGCTCACTAATTTTTAAACTTACATATAAAAACAATAATATATTATATTAAATTGTAAAAACAATAACAAATTATTTTAAAAAACAACGGGAAAATAAATTCCTCACATTTCAGTAACTAAACAATAAAATCAATTTCAATAAAACAAGTGCGGTGGCAGTGCATTGTTATTGTTGTAATTGTGCGTGAAGATTACCTACCCAGTAGAAAAAATCTATATATTAAAGTTTTGTTTTCTGTATGAGTGATCCTATCAGAAATATTTTTGAAAAAGAGCCTAGCTCCACCAGCAAAAGTATATGGACTTCTGAAGAAGAGTCTATAAAGCAATCATTGGACAATTTTCTTTCTACAAGAGATAAAATCCGCTCCTGTTCCGGCTCGCCTAACATAGATGTTACAACAGAAGATAAAAGATCTTCTACTCTAACTAATGCCAATAAACAAAAAACGCAAGTAGGCATGGATAGGTATATCATCATCACTAAACGTCAGCGAAACCCTAAATCTGCTCAAATTGCATCTAAATCAAAAATTTCTAAAGATGCCGAATCCGCTAGACCAACCCATCAAAACAGATTTTCTATTCTACAAACGGATGAGCCAACAGGATCGTCAAAAAAATCGTTTAAACCACCACCAATTTATTTAAGGGAATCTGCCTCCAATGAACTGGTAAGAAAAATTGTTTCAGTAATCGGAGAAAATACATTTCACGTTACCTCCTTGATGGAGGTAACGGTAACATTAACGAAACTAAAATTCAGGTTAACCATGAAAATGACTATAGAAAACTGTCTAACGAGTTTGAAAAAGAAAAAAAAGCTTTTTATACTTATCAGCTTAAAAGCGCTAAAGGTCTTCAAGTCGTAATAAAAGGGATTGACGCTTGCGTAGACACTGATGAAGTTAAGACCGGTTTGACAGACAAGGGATTCAAAGTAAAAAATGTGTTAAACATCAGAAATCGTGAAAAGATCCCTCAACCCATGTTTAGGGTTGAATTAGAGCCAGGAGATGTGACTTTAAGGAAGAATGAAGTTCACCCTATATATAATATAAAATACCTTTTACATCGTAAAATAACCGTAGAGAAACCGCATAAGCGCTTAGGACCCGAACAGTGCCATAACTGCCAAGAATTTGGCCATACTAGGACCTATTGCAAGTTGCCTACAGTTTGTGTTGTGTGTGGAGAATTCCATGGTACAGCACAATGCAATAAGCCGAAATTCGACCCAAAAAATAAAAAATGCAGTAATTGTGGTGAAAACCACACAGCTAATTATTGAGGTTGCTCCGTCTACACCCACCTCAAGCGCTCAATAAACAACAAACCAATAATTGCTTCTAAGCCACCACAGCAGACTCAAATTTTTTTCTAATAATTCTTTTCCTCCGACAGGACAGTCAACCACCGACATAACCGTTCAAAATCAAAAACAAATTTCTTATGCTAATGTAGTTAAGTCTACATTCGCAAACCCGAATCAACAATCTATATCTCAACAGCCCGATCAAAATTTCAGTAACCTTGAGGCAACAATACAGACCCTAATTCAAACTATAAACACCTTTACGTCGTCTATGATGACTATGATGCAGGAAATGGTGAAAATGCAATCCACCATTTTGCAGGTTATTTCGAAAAAATGATTTGGTTAAAAATATGTTTCTGGAACGCGAACGGCATCCGCCAACACAAAAATGAACTCGAATACTTCCTGATGGATAAGCAGATCGATATAATGATGATTGCAGAAACTCACTTGACGTCAACAAGCTTCTTCAAAATTAATGGCTACGTATTATACGATACTAAAGACCCCCGTGGAAGAGCTTGTGGAGGTTCTGCAATCTTGATAAAATCTAGGATAAAACATTTTTTGTTGAACGACACATGTGAGGACTATCTTCAAGCAACTAATATCTGTGTGGAAAATTTTCATTACAAATTGGTTATCTGATCGATTTATTCGCCGCCTCGATTTTCAGTAACGGAGTCACAATATTCAAGTTTTTTCACCTCATTAGGACCTCGTTTTATAGCAGCTGGAGATTATAACGCAAAACACACTTTTTGGGGCTCACGTTTAATCACCCCGAAGGGTCGGGTGCTTTTTGATACAATTTCTAAAATGGGCTTAGACGTAATATCAAGCGGGCATCCCACTTACTGGCCGACTGACCGGCGAAAGATTCCTGATGTGATTGATTTTGGAGTGGTAAAGGGGTTCCCTGTGGAATGGATGCAAGCTGAGCCTTCGTTAGACTTGTCATCGGATCATTCACCTACTATTATTTCAGTGCGTTTTTCCCAGGAGACTTGGTCTCCGATTAACAATTTGCATAGGACTGTCACCCGAGTGAATTGGCTAAAATATAAAAAATTTTTGAGTACCCATTGCACTGAGAATATTGTTTTAAGAACACCTGAAGATATTAATGCGTCACTAAGCAACTTTAGCGAAAACCTTAAACAAGCCGCTGAACTTGGTTCTAGCGTTTATTTAACACGCAGAAACCTTCAAAATAGAACATATTCTTCAGAAATCGAGCAACTTGTGTTAGAAAAAAGAAGAGTTCGACGAGAGTGGCAACTTCGCAGGTCTCCGCAACTAAAAACAAGGCTACGTGAGTGCACAAATCAACTAAGAAGTTTGCTTGCAAACCAAAAAACGGCTTCTCTACAAACGTATTTAGAAAGTCTGGATGGTACTCCTCAGTCCGACTATTCTTTATGGCGGGCGACTAAGGGTTTAAAAAGGCCAGTTAGAGGTAAGCCGCCCTTGCGAGAACCGTCTGGTGACTGGGCTAGGGATGACTCGGAAAAAACGTTTTTACCACAAATAGGTCTGATAATGCAAATGAGTTGCCACCTATTGTTAGTAGACCTCCTGTGCCTTTAAGATTCAATTTCCAAGAAATTGAAAATGCTATTGGCAATCTAAACCTTAAAAAAGCTCCAGGTATGGATAAAATCAGCAACAAAATGCTGGTAGAGCTGCCTCGTGTAGCTAAAAGAATTGTTCTTTTTATTTTTAATGCTATTTTACGACTTGAGTATTACCCTGCAGAGTGGAAGGTGTCCATGATAACAATGGTTCCTAAGCCAGGGAAGGATCACACGAAAGTAGAATCATATCGTCCAATAAGTCTACTGACAACAACTTCAAAACTTTTCGAAAAATTGCTAAAGGCGAAGTTGGATCCAATGCTTCATAAGGTTGAATGTATTCCTGGTCACCAATTTGGTTTTAGAGCGAAACATGGTACCATTGAGCAAACACAGAGGTTAGTTAACGTCATAAGAAAGGCATTTGAAGATAAAAAATATTGCTCTGCCTTATTCATCGACGTCTCACAAGCTTTTGATAAAGTGTGGCACGATGGCTTAATGCATAAAATAAAGTTTAACTTACCTGCAAACGTACATAACCTTTTGGTTATGTACGTTTATATTGTCGCCAATTTATAATAAAAGAAGGCGATTTCATAAGCCCCGCCCAGTCTATTGAAGCTGGAGTTCCCCAAGGCAGCATATTAGGGCCTATCTTATATTTGATCTACGCATCTGACATGCCGACAAGCACCAACATTCACACTTCAACATTTGCAGATTATACAGCATTCCTTAGCATACATAGTAACTACCAGCAAGCATCAATAACTTTACAGGAACATATCGACAAACTAGAGAAATGGCTCAAGCTTTGGAAAATCAAGGTTAATGAACAAAAGTGTGCCCATGTTACATTCGCACTGCGCCTAGGAACATGCTCACCCATTACTATTAATAATAAAGTAATACCCCAACACAGTGAAGTCAAATACCTCGGTATTCATCTTGACCGTAGACTAACATGGAAGTCGCATATCGAGGCAAAAGTAACGCAGATGAAATTGAAAGCAGTGCAAATTAACTGGCTAATAGACAGAAATTCGACTTTGAAGCTTGATTGTAAACTTTTGCTGTACAACGCGATTCTAAAGCCAATATGGTGCTATGGGATTCAATTATGGGGCACAGCCTCTGCATCTAACATTGAAAAAATTCAAAGAAGTCAAAATAGAATTCTCCGTAGAATTACAAATGCTCCATGGTACGTTAAAAACTCACGAATCCACGCAGATCTGAACGTACCTTTTGTGAAATCTGAATTTGTGAAGTACGCGACAAGATATATTAACAAACTTGAAATCCATCCAAATCTTCTTGCAGTTAATATCCTTAACTTTGGTGGTCATACCCGTCTGAGAAGGAGGGATACTTTGGCTACCATTAGAGCTCTAAACAGATGACTGAATTCTGAAATAATATTCGCATAAAAATAAATTTTTGTCCAGCACTGGCAGGACTTTAATCATAATTTTTTTTTTAGTATTAAGATTTGAATACTTATTGTCATTACATTTTTTTTATGTAGATTCAATAAATAAAATAATGAATTTAAAAAAAAAAAAAAAAAATCACATCTAGAAATAAAAGTTGCGAAACAACGTCATATTGCATGAGAGCAGGGTTGATCCTATCAACAAGCGATATAAATGAATATAATTCGGCTTTATCACCTGAAAAGTCCGGTAATCTTTGCAAAAATTTGAGTGGCTCAAAAGTTAAGGGTGGCAGAATATTATCTTGTTGAGCCATGTTTTGAGGTTATATATAATGATATACAAAGCTTCGTTATATAGATTTAGATTGTGTTTGATTTTAAGAGCTCAAGTTATTCTATGGTTATTTATTTTACTATTTTTAACTATTTGCGCGAATATGTTATAATATTATAATTATTATCGAACTTATTTCCACACAGAACTTTGTGAATATATATATAGGGTGTTCTTGACGAAGCGCATTCTGGACGTCCAATTTTGGGCCACTTTTTCGAGCACTGCTGGCCGTATGTCACGAACAACACGAACAATGCTGTCCTCCAAGGCGTCAATTGTTGCTAGTTTATCAGCATAAACCAGTGACTTCACGTAGCCCCACAGGAAATAATCGAGAGGTGTCAAATCGCACGACCTTGGAGGCCAATTGACAGGTCCATTTCTCGAAATCAACTTATCGCCAAATTTTGATTTCAGTAAGTCGATGGTTGCGTTCGCCGTATGGCACGTAGCGCCATCCTGTTGAAACCACATCTCCTCCGGATCAATGTCATCCATATTTTCAAACAAAAAATCATTGATCATGGTGCGGTAACGATCTCCATTGACCGTAACGCGAGCTCCGGCCTCATTTTTGAAGAAATAAGGTCCGATGATGCCACCAGCATGAAAACCGCACCAAACAGTGCATTTTTCTGGATGTAATGGAGTCTGTAGGGTCTCTTGTGGATTGGTCTCACTCCATATGCGGCAATTTTGCTTATTAACAAACCCGTTAAGCCAAAAATGCGCCTCATCGCTGAACACAATTTTGCGATAAAACAACGGGACTGATTTTCAAAGTAAATTTGGATAATTTCGTAGCGTTGTTCAAGCGTGAGTCTATTCATGGTGATTTGTCAGAGTATACTGATTTTAAATATATAAAAAATGGTTGTCATAGTAGTATAGAAACATAATAATAATTTTCTCCCCTCTTTTTTTTTTTTTTTTTTTTGTTAGTCAGCTAATCAATATGACTCTAAATATGGGGGAAAATGCAACAAAAAAAATTTATATTGTTCATATATTTTAGGTTTGTAATATAACAGTTAAAATACTATATACAATTATTTATACTTAGGATAATGCGCCAAAGAAGTCCCTCGAAATTTTCCACGTGTTCTTTTAAACAACTGTTTAGCGAATTTAGAAATGTATGTGGTTTTTTATTATTTTTTTGTTTTTATTTTTTACATTTATTTCACTATGAATTTGCTACTTGTGCCCGCTAGGACATTAAAATGTCCAGTATCGATTTTCTCTGAACTTTATCAAGGATACCCGGGCATCCTACCGGCTGCGCCAGTTAAAAAAAACATTTGATTTTATATTGGTTTAGGTTTTTTTTATTTATAAACCTTAAAAAGTGATTTTGTCTTCTCTACCAAAGGAATGACAATTATAATCCTGCTACTTTGATTTATATAATATTTTTATAAACACATACTTATAAATATATTTATTACAAATGCTAAAGCGTGCACGATCATGATTGGTCTGAATCTGAATCTTGGCTTTGCTTACGACAAATGCGTAAGCAAGCAAGAGACAGAAAATTTAAATGTATTTATGTATGTAAGTATATGGGCTTTTAAATATCCAATTAAATTTAATATTGTTCTATATTAAATGCAACTTCTGCAATCCTATTTACATTAATCAATTTTGCATAGCAACAAACTTAAGAACATGATCGATCATGCTTGTTAATTATACTTACATATATTACATATGTATGTATGTATATAATAAACGAAAAACGGCAAAGCAATAATTATGTGTTTATATTTGAGTAGTTATGTGCAATATGATTGAAAAAATTAGTTAGCAAAAAATATTTACGTTGGTGTACAAAAATAAACATAAATGAATGATCACAAATAGTTGTATATTATTATTTAAATACGTATGTATATATGTACATACTTGTATATATGCAAATTGCCTATTTACATACGGATATATGTATGTACATATAACTTATAGACAGGGCAAACTCTATAATTTGCAGTGTGGTTACCTCCACAGTTAGTGCATTTTTTAACACTTCCGTCGGCCTTTGGCTTTTTGCACTGAGTTGTTTTTTTTTTTTTTAAGCATTTTTTTATTTATTGAATCTTCAAAATGAACTAACAATAAGTATTCAAATCTTAATACTAAATTTAAATTAAAAAAATGTGATTCTAAAGTCCGGCCAATGCTAGACAAAAAGTTTTATTATGCGGGAGCTATTTCGGTAAAATCACCTATTGAGCAATCTGATGGTGGCAGCGGTATCCCTTCTTTTAAGCCGAGTGTGGCCGGCAAAATTAAGTATATTGCGAGCAAGAGGGTTTGGATGAAGTTCCAGTTTACTGATAAACCTTGTCGCGTACTTAGAAAATTCCTCTTTTACCAGCGGAACACTCAGATCGTTATGAATTCGTGAATTTTTGACGTACCATGGAGCTGCAGTAATCGTTCGAAGAATTTTGTTTTGTCGCCTTTGGATTTTTTCAATGTTTGACGCTGAGGCGGTGCCCCATAACTAAATTCCGTAGCACCATATAGGCTTTAATATTGCGTTGTATAACAAAAGTTTGCAATCTAATTTCAGTGTCGAATTCCTGCCCATAAGCCAATTTAGCTGCGCTGCTTTTAGTTTTAACTGAGTGACCTTTGCTTCAATGTGAGACTTCCACGTTAGCCTACGGTCCAGGTGAATACCAAGGTACTTGACTTCGTTGTGCTGCGGAATAGGTGAGTTGTTAATTTGGATAGGCGGACATGTTTACCTACACAGTGTGAATGTAACATGAGTACATTTCTGTTCATTAACTTCGATTTTCCAAAGTTTTAGCCATTTCTCTAATATTGGAATATATTCCTGTAAATTTCGTGATGCTAAATGGTGGTTTTCATGAACACTCAAAAACGCTGTGTCATCTGCAAAGGTAGAAGTGTGGATTCCAGATGTCGTTGGCATGTCAGAGGCGTAAATCAAATATAACGTAGGCCCCAGTATGCTGCCTTGGGGAACTCCTGCCTTGATTGGCTGAGTTGGGCTAATAAAGTCGCCTTCTCTGATAACAAACTTCCGCCCGTATAAGTAGCTTTCCAGAAGCTTGTGTGTATTTACAGGCAAATTTAGCTTTATTTTGTGCATCAAGCCGTCGTGCCACACTTTATCAAACGCTTGAGAAATATCAATGAAAAGAGCTGAGCAGTACTTCTTCGCCTCAAAGGTTTGTCTTATGACATTGACTAGTCTGTGCGTTTGTTCTATGGTGCTATGCTTAGCCCGAAAGCCAAATTGATGATCAGGGATGCATCCCACATTGTTCAATATTGGACTCAACTTCGCCATTAACAATTTTTCGAATAGTTTTGAAATTGTTGGTAAAAGACTTATTGGTCTATATGATTCTACCTTAGTCAGATCCTTCCCTGGCTTGGGTATCATAGTAATCATTGAGACCTTCCACTCTGCAGGATAATACTCAAGGCGTAAAATGGCGTTAAAAATAAAAAGTAGAACCCTTCTAGCTACACGAGGTAACTGTTCAAGCATTTTACCAGTAATTTGATCAATGCCTGGAGCTTTCCTGGGGTTTGTATTACCGATAACCTTTTCGACATCTTGAAAATTAAATCTCAAAGACACAGGAGGTCTAACAACATATGGTGGTAATTCCGCTGTATTATTCTCTGAATCATTTGTAATAAAAACATTTCTCAAATGGTTAACATACACCATCCCCTTTTCTGAATCGCTTTTTGCCCAGTCGCCAGTTGAAGTTCGCAAAGGTGGCTTACCAATTACGGGTCTTTTCAGACCTTTTGTCGCTTTCCACAGAGAATAGTCAGATTACGGAGTACCATCCAGGCTTTCCAAATATGTTTTAAGGGAAGCCATTCTATGGATTTCAAGCAGATTTCTTAGCTGAGTTATGCATTCCCGTAGCCTAGTTTTAAGCTGGGGCGACCTGCGAAGTTGCCACTCTCTTCTGACTCTTCTTTTTTCTGACAGAAGTTGCTCAATTTCAGATGAATAAGTTCTATTGCTCTCATTTCTAGGTCTTAAATGACTAGTGGTAGCATGCTGTACGGCTAGTTTGAGGTTTTCAGAAAAATTGTTAATTGACACATCAATATCCTCAGGCGTTCTCAAGGCGATATTTTCAGTACAATGTGTGCTCAAAAATTTTTTGTACTTTAACCAATTAACTCTATTGACAGTCAACGGTGAGCCAATCTCTTGGGGGAACGAAACAGAGATTATAGTGGGAGAGTGATCTGATGACAAATCTAATGAAGGCTCCACTTGCATCCACTCTAAAGGAAAATTTTTCGCAACTCCAAAATCTATAACGTCTGGGATCTTTCGTCGGTCTGTCGGCCAATAAGTGGGGTGTCCGCTTGAAACCACATCTAAGCCCATTTTGGAAACCGTGTCAAAAAGCACACGGCCTTTCGAGGTAATTAAGCGTGATCCCCAAAAAGCGTGTTTAGCGTTATAGTCGCCAGCCGCTAAAAATCGAGGCCCAAGTGATTTGAAAAAATTTGAATATTGGCTTTCTGTTATTGAAAATAGGGGCGGTGAGTAAATCGAGGAAATAATGATTTTTTCATGAAAGTATTCAATGCATATATTAGTTGCTTGGATATACTCCTCACGTGTCTCGTTCATTAAATAGTGCTTAATTCTGGATTTTATTAGAATTGCCGATCCTCCGCAAGATCTTCCACGGGGATCTTTTGTGTCGTACAGTATGTAGCCATTAATTTTGAAAAAACTGTTGGTTGTCAAATGAGTTTCAGCAATCAACATTATATCGATTTGCTTTTCCATAAGGAAGTGCTCAAGTTCATTTTTGTGTTGGCGGATGCCGTTTGCGTTCCAGAAACATATTTTTAACCAACTCATTTTTTTAAAATTGCCTGCAAAATAGTGGATTGCATTTTCAGCATTTCCGTAAATGTATTTATAGATTGAACAACAGTCTGCAGAGTTGCCTCAAGATTGCTAAAATTTTGTTCGGAGTTTTGCGGCTTGGGCTCCTGATTCAAGTTTGGTTTATCGGATTTTACCACATTCGCATAAGAAATTTGTTGGGGGTTTTGCACGTTTATATGGCTGGTTGACTGGCGTACCTGGGGAAAATTGTTTCTAGAAGTGGTGTTTGACTGCTGGGGTGGCATATTTGAAATTGGTGACCTATTTGTCATTGACCTCTTGAAGTGAGTGTAGACAGGGCAACCCCTGTAGTTTGCAGTATGGTTACCTCCACAGTTACTGCAT
The DNA here is from genome assembly GCA_914767995.1 of Thecocarcelia acutangulata. Lineage (NCBI taxonomy): Eukaryota > Metazoa > Arthropoda > Insecta > Diptera > Tachinidae > Thecocarcelia > Thecocarcelia acutangulata. The sequence continues at coordinate 66,948,147 of OU612096.1, read as the reverse complement.
TTCTTAACGCTCGCGTCAGTCTTAGGTTTTTTGCACTGTGATGTACCGTGAAGTTCACCACACACAACGCAAACTGCGGGCAGCTTACAATAGGCCTTAGTATGGCCAAATTCTTGGCAGTTTAGGCATTGAACGGGCCGTAAACGCTTATGAGGCTCCTCAACGGTAACCTTGCGATGCAAAAGATACTTGAGGTTATAAATGGGATGCACTTCATTCTTTTTTAAGGCAACATCTCTAGGTTCCAATTCAACCCTAAACATGGGTTGAGGAATTTTTTCACGGTTTCTAATATTAACCACATTTTTAATTTTGAAGCCATTGTCTTCTAGTCCGGTTTTGACCTCATTCGTGTCAACAAAAGGGTCAATCCCTTTTATAACGACCTGAATACCTTTGGCACTTTTAAGCTGATATGTGTAAAATGATCGCTTCTCCTTCTCTAGAACGTCACGACAGCTTTCGGTATTCATTTTCACTGTTTACCTGGATTTTCGTTTCATTGATGCCGCCGTGCTTAACCGATGTTACGTTAAAAGTATCTTTGCCGATTGCCGCAATAAGTTGTTTTACCAGCTCACTAGAGGTAGGTTCTCGCAAATATATTGGTGGCGGCTTAAAGGTTTTTTTAGAAATTGTTGGCTCATCTGTTTGCAGTATAGCAAACCTATTGCTATCGGTTGCCGAAATCCTATTATCGTCTTTAGAAAATTTCGGTTGAGATGATATTTGAGCTGATTTGGGGCTTCGCTGCCTTTTAACCACGGTTATGTACCTGTCCATGCCTACTTGGATTTTTACCTTATCATCAACAATTAAACTGGAAGATGTTTTGTCTTCAGTTGTAACAACAATATTTGGCGAACACGATCGCGGGCGTTTCCTATCTCTTAGAGACAGGAAATTTTCCAATGATTTTTTCACCGATTCTTCTTCAGAAATCCAAAGGTTTTTTCTACCGGAGCTAAGCTCTTTTTCAGAATTACATCTGATAGGTACACTCATGCAATTAATTGTTTCTATTTTTTATTTACAATTTAAAATGGTATTTAAAATAAATGTCACAAAGTTTTTCTTTTAAACAAAAACACTCTGTTCACCTATTACGGTTTTTACTTAATCCCGTTTTATTTTTTTTTTACTTTGCGATCAAAAAACAAACACGTCCGTTCACTATCGAAGCTAAACAACGAACTTCACGGCACTGAGTTGTGCCGTGAAGTTCGCCACATACAACACAAACAGCGGGCAACTTACAGTAAGCCTTAGTATGGCCAAAGTCTTGGCAGTTTAGGCAATGAGCGGGTCCTGAACGCTTATGTGGCTCCTCAACGGTAACCTTACGATGCAAAATAAATTTGATGTTATATATTAAATGAATTTCATTCTTTTTTAGCACAACATCCCCTGGTTCTTGTTGAATACTAAACATGGGTTGGGGTATCTTTTCACGATTTCTGATGTTTACTACTGTTTTTATTTTAAATTCTTTTTCTTCCAGTCCAGTCTTAATGTCATCCATATCAACACAAGGTTCAAGACCTTTAATAACTACTTGAAGACTCTTAGCATTTTTGAGCTGGTAAGTGTAAAATGATCTTTTCTCTTTTTCTAAATCATCAGACAATTTTCGGTAGTTGTTTTCATGGTTTACCTGAATTTTAGTTTCACTGATGCTGCCGTGCTTCACTGATGTGACCTTGAAATTATCTTTGCCGATTGCCGTAATAAGTTGTTTCACCAGTTCACTAGAAGTCGGCTCTCTCAAATAAATTGGTGGTGGTTTATATGTTTTTTTGGGTGTTGTTGGTTCATCTGTCTGAAGGATAGCAAACTTATTACTATCCGTTGTCGCAGAGGTAATATCGTCTTTAGACATTTTTGGTTGCGATGATATTTGCGCGGATTTAGGGCTTCGCTGACGTTTAACCACGGTTATATACCTATCCATACCCACTTGCGTTTTCGGTTTATCAACAATAGCTAGACTGGAAGATGGTTTGTCACCTGTTGTAACAATAATGTTTGGCGAGCGCGAACGCGTGCGTTTTTTATCTCTTAGAGACAGGATATTGTCCAATGATTTCTCTTCAGAAATCCAGAGGTTTTTCCTAGTAGAGCTAAGCTCTCTCTCAGAATTGCACCTACTGGGTACACTCATACAATTTTTTTCTTTATTTATATTTTTGTTGCTTTAAAAGTATATAAAAATAGTTGTCACAAAGTTTTTATTTTGTATTAATTCACTCTTCACTTATTGCGGTTTTCTACTTATACCGTTTTTTTTTTTTTTTTTTTTTTTTTTTTTTTTTTTTTTTTTTTTTTTTTTGTAACAAAGCTATACTCTGACTCTGAGGTTAGTTAATGTTATAAGAAAGACTTTTGATGACAAAAAGTATTGCTCAGCTCTATTCATTGATGTTTCCCAAGCTTTTGATAAAGTGTGGCACGAGGGATTAATGCACAAAATAAAGTTGAGCTTGCCTGCAAACACTCATAAGCTTCTGGAAAGCTACTTATGCGACCGGAAATTTGTTATCAAAGAAGGTGACTTTATAAGTCTCTCACAGTCAATCGGAGCAGGAGTTCCCCAAGGTAGCATTCTAGGACCCAGTCTATATTTGATTTACGCCTCTGGCATGCCAACGAGATCCGGAACACATACTTCAACTTTTGCAGATGACACAGCTTTTTGCAGCGTTCATGAAAACCATCAATTAGCTTCAAGAAATTTGCAGGACTATATTTCAATATTAGAGATATGGTTGAAACTTTGGAAAAAAAAAGTTCATGAACAGAAATGTACTCATGTTACATTCGCGCTGCGAAAAAAAAAACATGTTCGCCTATCCAAATTAACAGCTCACCTATTCCGCAGCATAATGAATTCAAGTACCTTGGTATTCACCTCGACCGTAGGGTGACACGGAAGTCTCACATTGATGCGAAAGTCACCCAATTGAAATTAAAAGCAGCGCAATTAAATTGGCTTATGGGCAGAAATTCTACATTGAAATTAGATTGCAAACTTTTGTTATACAACGCAATACTAAAGCCTATATGGTGCTACGGAATTCAGTTATGGGGCACCGCCTGAGCGTTAAACATTGAAAAAATTCAAAGGCGACAAAGCAAAATTCTTCGAACAATTACTGCAGCTCCATGGTACGTAAAAAACTCTCGAATTCACAAGCATTAATAAAAGATGAATTTTCAAAGTATGCGACAAGGTATATCAGCAAATTGGAACTTCACCCAAACCCTCTTGCACAAAACATACTTAATTGTAGCGGTCACGCTCGGTTGAGAAGGGATTCCGTTGCCACCATTAGAGCGTTAAATAGGTGATTTTACCGATATAATATGCGCAAAATAAAACTTTCTGTCTACCATTGGCTGGACTTAGATAATTTTTTGTATTTAGTATTAAGATTTGAATACTTATTGTCAGTTCACATTGTGAAGATTCAATAAATAAATAAAAGCTATAAAAAAAAGACAAATAAATCTATCAATACAAGTCAGTTGTGGCACAACAGGCGACGTCATCTGAATTACAACTCGTTATGTGAAATGAACAGAAAACAGTTGGTTAAAGGTATGGTGTTGAATAGTGGCAGTCGGGAAAGCAATTTCAAAACTTGTATGTGCTGTAAAATTCATGTTACTCCATTCCCGCATGAAACGACAACAAAAACAAATGATTTATTGGAAGTTATACATAGTGATGTATGCGGTCCATTCAGCGTCAACTCACTTGGAGATTCATTCGTAACATTCATTGATGATTATTCGCGACGAATTTTTATATATTTTTTGAAAGCTAAAAGTGAGGTATTTAAAACGTTTAAGGTATTCAAGCAGCATGTCGAAACTCAGACCGGACGAAAGATAAAAACAATCCGTAGTGGTAATGGGCGCGAATATATAAGTAAAAATTTTGAAAATTTTTTAGAAACGAATGGCATTTCTAGACAGCTCACGGTGCCACATACTCCACAGCAAAATGGCATAGCCGAGCGAGCTAATCGTACCAAATGAAATGGCCCAAACCTCAAAAGTGCAATCCAAATTTTAGTAATCTAGAGGCAACTCTGCAGACTCTTGTTCAATCCATAAACACTTTTAGCGTTTCTATGACAAACATGATGCAGGAAATGCTAAAAATGCAAGAATCAATTCAATTGAAAGCCTCAATTAACAATTGAATTGAAACGTGTATGAGCCGCTTTATCCGTTATAGCAGCCTGCATAGACATAGCATTTTTATTTCAAATTAATTTCAAAGCTAGGTACTCATAATATTTACAATACTAATAATAACAGCAGTCCGTAAAAATTAAAGAAACAAAAAACAAAAACATTTCTGAGGTTAAAACTAGAAAAATAATAATATAATTAAAAATGGAAGGATTTAAGTGTCAATTTAATTGCTCCCCTAAAAGTTGTAAACACATTCAAGCAAGTAAATTTGCCAGAAAATCCATTGCTATTGAAGCAGCCAGATACAGTTGCTTAGCTCATTTCCATTAGACGTCTTATTTTACCTCTGTTGCTCCTAAGTTACACAAACATAAATTTGCACTAATGGGACCATATAATGCCCTAAAGAATCTGCTAAACCCCTTAGCACAAAGGCCAAAATATAGTGAGAAACTATCTAGGGAGCAATGTATAATGCTTGCCTGTCTCAAGAGTTGATAGGACATTATTCAACTCTAAACATTATTATGATAAGACCGATCCACATAAATGTAACGTTAATCTAACTATAAAGCATATGCTGACTGAATGCCAGGTTTCGAAAACAGATCAACCACTGGAAAAACTTCTTGATTGCACCAAAGAAAACTACATACCAACTATTAAAAGATGCCTTAAGAAGCATATCATTGATGAAATTTAAAAGACTGAATTCTTCTACTGCTTCTTGTTCTCATTTGCCTATATACATATGTATAAGTATACATGATTTTTTTTTTTTAAGCATTTTTTATTTATTGAATCTTCAAAATGAACTAACAATAAGTATTCAAATCTTAATACTAAATTTAAAATTAAAAAATTTGATTCTTAAGTCCGGCCAATGCTAGACAAAAAGTTTTATTATGCGGGAGCTATTTCAGTAAATCACCTATTGAGCAATCTGATGGTGGCAGCGGTGTCCCTTCTTTTAAGCCGAGTGTGGCCGCCAAAATTAAGTATATTGCGCGCAAGAGGGTTTGGATGAAGTTCCAGTTTACTGGCATACCTTGTCGCGTACTTAGAAAACTCCTCTTTTACCAGCGGAACACTCAGATCTTTATGAATTCGTGAATTTTTTACATACCATGGAGCTGCAGTAATCGTTCGAAGAATTTTGTTTTGTCGCCTTTGGATTTTTTCAATGTTTGACGCTGAGGCGGTGCCCCATAACTAAATTCCGTAGCACCATATAGGCTTTAATATTGCGTTGTATAACAAAAGTTTGCAATCTAATTTCAGTGTCGAATTCCTGCCCATAAGCCAATTTAGCTGCGCTGCTTTTAGTTTTAACTGAGTGACCTTTGCTTCAATGTGAGACTTCCACGTTAGCCTACGGTCCAGGTGAATACCAAGGTACTTTACTTCGTTGTGCTGCGGAATAGGTGAGTTGTTAATTTGGATAGGCGGACATGTTTGCCTACACAGTGTGAATGTAACATGAGTACATTTCTGTTCATTAACTTTGATTTTCCAAAGTTTTAGCCATTTCTCTAATATTGAAATATATTCCTGTAAATTTCGTGATGCTAATTGTTGGTTTTCATGAACCATCAAAAACGCTGTGTCATCTGCAAAGGTAGAAGTGTGGATTCCGGATGTCGTTGGCATGTCAGAGGCGTAAATCAAATATAAAGTAGGCCCCAGTATGCTGCTTAGGGGAACTCCTGCCTTGATTGGCTGAGTTGGGCTTATAAAGTCGCCTTCTCTGATAACAAACTTCCGCCCATATAAGTAGCTTTCCAGAAGCTTGTGTGTATTTGCAGGTAAGTTTAGCTTTATTTTGTGCATTAAGCCGTCGTGCCACACTTTATCAAAAGCTTGAGAAATATCAATGAAAAGAGCTGAGCAATACTTCTTCTCCTCAAAGGTCTGTCTTATGACATTGACTAGTCTGTGCGTTTGTTCTATGGTGCTATGCTTAGCCCGAAAGCCAAATTGATGATCAGGGATGCACCCCACATTGTTCAATATTGGACTCAACTTCGCCATTAACAATTTTTCGAACAGTTTTGAAATTGTTGGTAGTAGACTTATTGATCTATATGATTCTACCTTTGTCAGATCCTTCCCTGGCTTGGGAATCATGGTAATCATTGAGAATTTCCACTCTGTAGGATAACACTCAAGGCGTAAAATAGCGTTAAAAATAAAAAGTAGAAGCCTTCTAGCTGCACGAGGTAACTGTTCAAGCATTTTACCAGTAATTTGATCAATGCCTGGAGCTTTTCTTTTTTTTTTTTTTTTTTTTTTTTTTTTAACTTTATTATTTTATTTATTGAATCTACATAAAAAAATGTAATGACAATAAGTATTCAAATCTTAATACTAAAAAAAATTTAATTAAAGTCCTGCCAGTGCTGGACAAAAATTTATTTTTATGCGAATATTATTTCAGAATTCAGTCATCTGTTTAGAGCTCTAATGGTAGCCAAAGTATCCCTCCTTCTCAGACGGGTATGACCACCAAAGTTAAGGATATTAACTGCAAGAAGATTTGGATGGATTTCAAGTTTGTTAATATATCTTGTCGCGTACTTCACAAATTCAGATTTCACAAAAGGTACGTTCAGATCTGCGTGGATTCGTGAGTTTTTAACGTACCATGGAGCATTTGTAATTCTACGGAGAATTCTATTTTGACTTCTTTGAATTTTTTCAATGTTAGATGCAGAGGCTGTGCCCCATAATTGAATCCCATAGCACCATATTGGCTTTAGAATCGCGTTGTACAGCAAAAGTTTACAATCAAGCTTCAAAGTCGAATTTCTGTCTATTAGCCAGTTAATTTGCACTGCTTTCAATTTCATTTGCGTTACTTTTGCCTCGATGTGCGTCTTCCATGTTAGTCTACGGTCAAGATGAATACCGAGGTATTTGACTTCACTGTGTTGAGGTATTACTTTATTGTTAATAGTAATGGGTGAGCATGTTCCTAGACGCAGTGCGAATGTAACATGGGCACACTTTTGTTCATTAACCTTGATTTTCCAAAGCTTGAGCCATTTCTCTAGTTTGTCGATATGTTCCTGTAAGTTTATTGATGCTTGCTGGTGGTTACTATGTATGCTAAGGAATGCTGTATCATCTGCAAATGTTGAAGTGTGAATGTTGGTGCTTGTCGGCATGTCAGATGCGTAGATCAAATATAAGATAGGCCCTAATATGCTGCCTTGGGGAACTCCAGCTTCAATAGGCTGGGCGGGGCTTATGAAATCGCCTTCTTTTATTATAAATTGGCGACAATATAAATAGCTTTTCAAAAGGTTATGTATGTTTGCAGGTAAGTTAAACTTTATTTTATGCATTAGTCCATCGTGCCACACTTTATCAAAAGCCTGTGAGACGTCGATGAATAAGGCAGAGCAATATTTTTTATCTTCAAATGCCTTTCTTATGACGTTAACTAACCTGTGTGTTTGCTCAATGGTGCCATGTTTCGCTCTAAAACCAAATTGGTGATCAGGAATACATTCAACCTTATGAAGCATTGGATCCAACTTCGCCTTTAGCAATTTTTTCGAAAAGTTTTGATATTGTTGACAATAGACTTATTGGACGGTATGATTCTACTTTCGTGTGATCCTTCCCTGGCTTAGGAACCATTGTTATCATGGACACCTTCCACTCTGCAGGGTAATACTCAAGCCGTAAAATAGCATTAAAAATAAAAAGAACAATTCTTTTAGCTACACGAGGCAGCTCTACGAGCATTTTGTTGCTGATTTTATCCATACCTGGAGCTTTTTTAAGGTTTAGATTACCAATAGCATTTTCAACTTCTTCAAAATTGAATCTTAAAGGCACAGGAGGTCTACTAACAATAGGCGGCCACTCATTTGCATTATCAGACCTATTTGTGGTAAAAACGTTTTTCAAATGGTTAACAAATAAATTACCCTTTTCCGAGTCATCTCTAGCCCAGTCACCAGATAATTCTCGCAAGGGCGGCTTACCTCTAACTGGCCTTTTTAAACCTTTAGTCGCCCGCCATAAAGAATAGTCGGACTGAGGAGTACCATCCAGACTTTCTAGATACATTTGTAGAGAAGCCGTTTTTTGGGTTGCAAGCAAATTTCTTAGCTGACTTGTGCACTCACGTAGCCTTGTTTTTAGTTGCGGAGATCTGCGAAGTTGCCACTCTCGTCGAACTCTTCTTTTTTCTAACACAAGTTGCTCGATTTCTGAAGAATATGTTCTATTTTGAAGCTTTCTGCGTGTTAAATGAACGCTAGAACCAAGTGCAGCGGCTTGTTTAAGGTTTTCGCTAAAGTTGCTTAGTGACGCATTAATATCTTCAGGTGTTCTTAAAACAATATTCTCAGTGCAATGGGTACTCAAAAATTTTTTATATTTCAGCCAATTCACTCGGGTGACAGTCTTATGCAAATTGTTAATCGGGGACGAAGTCTCCTGGGGAAAACGAACTGAAATAATAGTTGGTGAATGATCCGATGACAAGTCTAACGAAGGCTCAGCTTGCATCCATTCTACAGGGATCCCCTTTACCACTCCAAAATCAATCACATCAGGAATCTTTCGCCGGTCAGTCGGCCAGTAAGTGGGATGTCCGCTTGATATTACGTCTAAGCCCATTTTAGAAATTGTATCAAAAAGCACTCGACCCTTCGGTGTGATTAAACGTGAGCCCCAAAAAGTGTGTTTTGCGTTGTAATCTCCAGCTGCTATAAAACGAGGTCCTAATGAGTTGAAAAAACTTGAATATTGTGATTCCGTCACTGAAAATCGAGGCGGCGAATAAATCGATGAAATAACCAATTTGTAATGAAAATTTTCCACACAGATATTAGTTGCTTGAAGATAGTCCTCGCATGTGTCGTTCAACAAAAAATGCTTTATCCTAGATTTTATCAAGATTGCAGAGCCCCCACAAGCTCTTCCACGGGGGTCTTTAGTATCGTATAGTACGTAGCCGTTGATTTTGAAGAAGCTTGTTGACGTCAAGTGAGTTTCTGCAATCATCATTATATCGATCTGCTTATCCATCAGGAAGTATTCGAGTTCATTTTTGTGTTGGCGGATGCCGTTCGCGTTCCAGAAACATATTTTTAACCAAATCATTTTTTCGAAATAACCTGCAAAATGGTGGATTGCATTTTCACCATTTCCTGCATCATCGTCATCATAGACGACGTAAAAGTGTTTATAACTTGAATTAGGGTCTGTATTGTTGCCTCAAGGTTACTAAAATTTTGATCGGGCGGTTGAGATCTAGATTCCTGATTCGGGTTTGCGAATGTAGACTTAACTACATTAGCATAAGAAATTTGTTTTTGATTTTGAACGGTTATGTCTGCGGTTGACTGTCGTGTCGGAGGAAAAGAGTTATTAGAAAAAGTTTGAGTCTGCTGTGGTGGCTTAGAAGCAATTATTGGTTTGTTGTTCATTGAGCGCTTGAGGTGGGTGTAGACGGAGCAACCTCTATAATTAGCTGTATGGTTTTCACCGCAATTACTGCATTTTTTACTTTTTGGGTCGAATTTCGGCTTATTACATTGTGCTGTACCATGGAATCCTCCACACACAACACAAACTGTAGGCAACTTGCAATAGGTCCTAGTATGGCCAAATTCTTGGCAGTTATGGCACTGTACGGGTCCTAAGCGCTTATGCGGTTCCTCTACGGTTATTTTACGATGTAAAAGGTATTTTATATTATATATAGGATGAACTTCATTCTTCCTTAAAGTCACATCTCCTGGCTCTAATTCAACCCTAAACATGGGTTGAGGGATCTTTTCACGATTTCTGATGTTTAACACATTTTTTACTTTGAATCCCTTGTCTGTCAAACCGGTCTTAACTTCATCAATGTCTACGCAAGGGTCAATCCCTTTTATTACGACTTGAAGACCTTTAGCGCTTTTAAGCTGATAAGTATAAAAAGCTTTTTTTTCCTTTTCAAATTCGTCAGACAGTTTTCGGTAGTCATTTTCATGGTTAACCTGAATTTTAGTTTCGTTAATATTGCCGTGCTTGATGGAGGTAACGTTAAATGTATTTTCTCCGATTGCTGAAACAATTTTTCTTACCAGTTCATTGGAGGCAGATTCTCTTAAATAAATTGGTGGTGGTTTAAACGATTTTTTTGACGATGCTGTTGGCTCATCCGTTTGAAGAATGGAAAATCTGTTTTGATCTGTTGGTCTAGCGGTGTCGGCATCTTTAGAGATTTTAGATTTGGATGCAATTTGAGCAGATTTAGGGCTTCGCTGACGTTTAGTGATGGTGATATACCTATACATGCCTACTTGCGTTTTTGGTGTATTGGCATTAATTAGAGTAGAAGATCTTTTATCTTCTGTTGTAACATCTATGTTAGGCGAGCCGGAACAGGAGCGGATTTTATCTCTTGTAGAAAGAAAATTGTCCAATGATTGCCTTATAGATTCTTCTTCAGAAGTCCATATATTTTTGCTGGTGGCGCTAGGCTCTTTTTCAGAATTATTTCTGATGGGATTACTCATACAGAAAACAAAAACTTTAATGTATATTTTTTTCCTACTGGGTAGGTAATCTTCACGCACAATTACAACAATAACAATGCACTGCCACCGCACTTGTTTTATTGAAATTGATTTTATTGTTTAGTTACTGAAATGTGATGAATTTATTTTCCCGTTGTTTTTTAAAATAATTTGTTCTTGTTTTTACAATTTAATACAATATATTATTGTTTTTGTATGTAAGTTTAAAAATATGTAAGCACAATGATTATTTGGTTTGTTTTTTTTTTTTTTTTGTTCACTTTTTTAAAAACACAACCGTGCGGTTGAAGAATCACAGAGTGAATGAGGAGCTTTTCTTGGGTTTGTATTTGCGATAACGTTTTCGACATCTTGAAAATTAAGTCTCAGACACAGAGGGTCTAACAACATATGGTGGTAATTCCGCTGTAATATTCGCTGAATCATTTGTAATAAAAACGTTTCTCAAATGATCGACATACAACATCCCCTTTTCACGAGTCGCTTCTTGCCCAGTCGCCAATTGAAGTTCGCAAAGGTGGCTTACCTATTACGGGTCTTTTTAAACCTTTTGTCGCTTTCCACAAGGAATAATCAGATTGAGGAGTACCATCAAGGCTTTCCAAATATGTTTTAAGGGAAGCAATTCTATGGACTTCAAGCAGATTTCTTAACTGAGTTATGCATTCCCGTAGCCTAGTTTTAAGCTGGGGAGATCTGCGAAGTTGCCACTCTCTTCTGACTCTTCTTTTTTCTGACAGAAGTTGCTCAATTTCAGACGAATAAGTTATATTGGTTTCATTTCTGGATCTTATATGACTAGTGGTAGCATGCTGTACAGCCAGTTTGAGGTTTTCAGAAAAATCGTTAATTGACACATCAATATCCTCAGGCGTTCTCAAGGCGATATTTTCAGTACAATGTGTACTCAAAATTTTTTTGTATTTTATCCAATTAACTCTATTGACAGTTAACGGTGAGTCAATCTCTTGGGGGAACGAAACAGAGATTATAGTGGGAGAGTGATCTGATGAAAAATCTAATGAAGGCTCCACTTGCATCCACTCTAAGGGAAAATTTTTCGCAACTCCAAAATCTATAACAACTGGGAGCTTTCGTCGGTCTGACGGCCAATAAGTGGGGTGTCCGCTTGAAACCACATCTAAACCCATTTTGGAAACGGTGTCAAAAAGCACACGGCCTTTCGAGGTAATTAAACGTGATCCCAAAAAAGTGTGTTTTGCGTTATAGTCACCAGCCGCTAAAAATCTAGGACCAAGTGATTTGAAAAAATTTGAGTATTGGCTTTCTGTTATTGAAAGGCGTGGCGGTGAGTAGATCGAGGAAATAACGATTTTTTCATGCAAATATTCAATGCATATATTAGTTGCTTGGAGATACTCCTCACATGTCTCGTTCATTAAAAAGTGTTTAATTCTGGATTTTATTAGAATTGCCGATCCTCCGCAAGATCTTCCACGGGGATCTTTTGTGTCGTACAGTATGTAGCCATTAATTTTGAAATAACTGTTGATTGTCAAATGGGTTTCAGCAATCATCATTATATCGATCTGCTTTTCCATAAGGAAGTGCTCAAGTTCATTTTTGTGTTGGCGGATGCCGTTTGCGTTCCAGAAACATATTTTTAACCAACTCATTTTTTTAAAATTGCCTGCAAAATAGTGGATTGCATTTTCAGCATTTCTTGCATCATGTTCGTCATAGAAACCGTAAATGTATTTATAGATTGAACAAGAGTCTGCAGAGTTGCCTTCAGATTGCTAAAATTTTGGTCGGAGTTTTGCGGCTTGGGCTCCTGATTCAAGTTTGGTTTATCGGATTTTACCACATTCGCATAAGAAATTTGTTGGGGGTTTTGCAAGTTTACATGGCTGGTATACATGATGAATATTTATTCTATTTTTTTTTTTAATTTTGGGACAATACGTGCGCATATGGTCTAGTAACCTGCGCCTATAGTTTGTATACTTTATAAATTTACTTTGTAAGGCATAATGTAAATAAATAAATAAATTTGTTACCTCTTCAATACTTTTTATAGTTTTGAAAGTTTAGATACACTTACAATTTCTTATATTTTGCAAAATATTTTTATTTTTAACTTAATTTAGAAATATTTATTTAGTAACTATACAGTTGCAAAGTAAATTTGCAAAGTATAGGATGCACAGCATGGGCGGGGTGACAAAGACCATAATGCCCAAGATGGTATTAACAGTACGTTTGTAGCGTCGCTGTGACTAACTATTACGACCTATGCCTTCACATGGGAAGTTTCCACGTGTTTAACAATGAATAACCTCTAAAAAACTGTAAACCAATACAGTTAGTTGAGGCAAACCGTTAACCAGTGAGAGTGTGACGCAAAACTCTCGAAGACCAAACAACAAACACAAGCCTGACCGCACTTAAGAAATAATTACAATGGCGCGAGAGCTATTCTTCAGCCCAGAGTTGCTTTACGACAAATTTAGAAATATTGTTTTGTAAACGTAAACGCAAAACAGCTGTTTGAATAATTATTGCAAGTAAAAATTTTACTTGCAAGAATTTTTAAGTCTCTCAATTTTATACGCTCTTTTGACGATGTGTGTGAAGTTAGCTCCGTCGTCAGCTACGTTTATAACAACCCTGTTCTTTTTAACAGTGTGCTATACAGCATCTGTTATCTTAACCTATACTGATTTTGGATATAAGCTATACAGTTTTGAAATCCCCATTGACATGGTTTTCACCCATATAGGTCCATATGACAGCACCTTCTCGATTTTGGCTATTTTTTCTCATTTTAAAAAAATTTGCATTAACAAAATTTCGTTTTTTTACTGAAATTGGCCATAAGTTATCACTTAGGTCACATTTATATATTACGTTAAATTAATTTTCTCTAAATTTGTCAAGATTTAAAATTTTTCTCAAATAACTTTAATATTTTTAGAGTTACAGGTTTTTAAAAACGGAGCTGACGAAGCTAATTTCAGCTACGTCTTTAACATAGGCATGTTAGTAACATTTCCCATTGAAATCTTTGTTATGTTAGTTAAATAAAGTAAAAATGTCATCAAATATTACAGTCTGTTAAGATAACAGATGCTGTATAACAGACTGTTAAAAAGAACAGGGTTATTATAAATGTAGCTGACGACGGAGTTAACATTACACACATCTTTTGACGTTCTCTCGTTGAGAATTTTTTGGGTTAATGAACGCTTTCTAGTAACAATTGTTACAAATTAGTGAAAATTTTTAGTAAATGAATAAATGACGAAAAACAGAACACCTTTTCTTCAAAAACACTTTTGTTTTTTGTTTATGTCAAAAATACATGATACGGTTTTAAGTGTTCTATAAGTGCTACAACATCTACATTTACGTTACAGTTACAATTTCTACGGTCGACAAAATGGGCCTTAATGGTTTTCTCAGAAAAGGTATTTCAACGGCCGACAGACGGACAAAAATTTTTTAAAAGAGGCAAAATATGAACGACTCACTAAACAGTGATCTTCTATTAACAAGGTTGCCTTTAACGCTCGTAAGACCCAATGTTGTTTATTAACACACAAACAAACGAACCACAGATGCTGTTTTATCTGTACTCATGGATGGTATAAATATTGAGGAATAGGAAGCTCTTGATGTTCTTGGAATAAAGACCTCCTTACTATTTATATCACCTATATCCGAATAAAAATGGAAAACAACTCTCATGTTTGGGCCGGTGCCCCAAAATCAATTTTGGGGTTACTCGACCGTGTGCAGCAGAGGGCGAAGAAGCTTATCGGTGACAGTCGGGTATCCAACTCTATTGACTCACTGGAGCATCGACGCTGTGTGGGGTGCGTTACTCTGTTCTATCGTTACTACAATGGATTTTGCTCTGACGAGATTAGGGACCTTATTCCTGAAACTCGCACATTTTTACGTAGCACGCGTGCATCATTCAGAGCTCATCCATTTGTGGCCGATAGCCCAGAGAATCGTACTACGCATAACAGAGAGAATTCGTTTTCCAGGCGTACGCTCCGCCTGTGGAATAAGTTACCTGCTGACGTGTTTCCTGTCTGTTATAACGTTGAAAGGTTCAAGTCAAATGTTCACAAATACTACTCCCTCTTTACTCCACTTCACAATGCACTGCATATGTAGGGGTCATCCCCTGAGTACTGGTCCAAGTTAAAAAAAAAAATCGCTTAGGCTACGTTAAAAGTGCGTCAAATTTAACCCAAAAAAATTTTTTTTTATTTAGTGAGATGTCATATTTTCTTCGAAATTTCTTCAAATTCATTCCGTTATCTACACTTAAAATGGCATAAATTTAAGCGAAAAAAGTGTAAGCATTTTTTAAATCGTAGGCTAAGTTAAAAATGCGTTAAGTTTAACCCAAAAAAAAAATTTTTTTGATTTTGTGAAATGTCATATTTTTATCAAAATTTCTTCATATTCATCCCATTTCCTACGCTTAAAATAGCACAAATTTAAGCGAAAAAAAGTAAGAGTGCAGTATATTCGGCTGAGCCGAATCTAAAATAACCTTCACGATAGTCAAGTACGTACATATATAGCATATATTACAAATTTGAACTAAATATGCTCGGCTGGACCGATATCGGTGAAAAAATATTTTTGCCTTGTAATCACCATTCCAAAAAGGAAATCTTTCATGGAAAAATCGGTTTAGGCTTTATCTCGGTTATATATGAACCCATATCGGAATTTTCCATTTTCTGAATTTTAGTAACCTTCTTTTATAACGAGAAATGGTTTTAAGCAAAAAAAAAAATGTTTTCATGGAAAAATCGTTTTATGCTTTATTTTGGGTATATGTATATGGACCGATATCGGAAATTTTCATAAACTGTATTTAAGTAAACTCGATTTATAATCGGAACTGATTTTCAGCAAAAAAAAAGTTTTATCGTGGTAAAATTGGTTTAGGCTATATCTCGGGTATATACATACATATGTACCGATACCGGAAATTTTAATGTTCTCTATTTGGTAGCCTTCCTATATTATCAGAACTTCTTTTAAGCAAACAAATGTTTAAGTTCGCTTATCCGACATTTTCTTGAAAAAATCGGTTTAGGCTATATGTCGGGTATATATAGACCGACATCGGACATTTTCATTTTCCATATATAGATACCCTTATTTTATTGCCAGACTTGCTTTTAAGCAAAAGAAAGTTGCTGAAGTTCGCTTATACAACATTTTCATTAAAACCCCGGTTTAGATTATATCTCAGGTATATATGGACCGATATCGGGAAATTTTTTGTTTTTTTTTTTTTGCCTTTAAACCGCCATGTTTAATAATTTGTATGAAGTTTGAAGCAAAACAACCAACTTTTTTTCAAAAACTCATACAAAATTGCAAAAAAAAATTCCTTTTTCGGAATTTTGAATATACATATCTCAGCTATACGTGAACCGATATTACTGAATTTCAATAGCAAACCCATGAATCGATGGGGTAAAAGAATTGTGAAAAAAAAAAGTTTCTACGTCTAATGGTTTTCTCAAAGACGGTATTTAAACAATCGATAGACAGACTTTTCTGTCAATGCTGATTCAGATTATGTATACTTTATAGGGTCGCAAATGAAAATTGTAGAAATTACAAACGATATCACAAACTTATATATACCTTTTACATTTTTGTGAAGGGTATAAAAATAAGAACGTCGATGGCATAAACATAATTAATGACGAATTGCGTTCGTATAAATGTACTGAAATATTTGTGTTATTGTATAATTTTAAGCAGTTCTATAAAATCATTAGCAAATACCTTCTGAAAGGTCCGGGCGGTCAGCTAGTTTAAAATATTTTATTTATTTCGAATTTTTTTTTCATTATATATTGTAATTTTATCTTTGAAATATTAAATTTGAATTTAACGTAATTAGTACCATTCAGTACGTACATTACTTTTAATTTCCAAGTTCGCAGGGCAATTTTATTGCTTTGCTACAAAAAGGCAAAGCTATAAACTGTGGGTTTTTAAATTTTTTTATGATCATATCATCTATTCTTAACCTTTCAACTGGAGTCATCTACAAGATTTTCAATAAATATTACCAGTTTTTTAATGTTTAGTTTATCCGTACAATTCAAATTGAGAGCAATTAGCTATTTCTAGAAATAATATTACGTGCGCACCTATACTACCGCAGTTTTGCAATATTTGGTTGTACCGGTAAGTGGTAGTCGGTATTTTTTATGGTAGCTTAGCCATTTCCAAATATAACTCCAGCGAAATAAGGGGTGACCGCCGTGAAGGTATACTAATCGCAGTAATTTCGTTGGAATACTGGCAAAGCATGCAGTTGTGGCGTTAAAAATTTTTATTCATATCACGATATCGCTCCCCATGCAGTTACCGTTACGCCGGTTTCATTTTCAAAGAATAAAACAAATAAATAAAAAAATAAATAAATAAAAAAATAAGAACTAATGTAATGATTCTCCCTGACCAAATTGCACTCCAGATTGTCACTTTTAATGGATGCAAGGATGACTGATGAATAATTTGAGAGTTTTACATTGACCAGAACGGACTATTCTGTGCATTCCTCGTTGCTCATTATGATTTTTTCATGAAAATCGATGATTAATTTTCATAAAATGTTTTAAGTATTAAAACACATTGTTTTATCAAATATTTTTCCATAATAAATGTGCCACTTGTCTACTTCGCGACTGCTAAATATAAACTGTCAAGATTAATGTTTTCAAAAATGGTAGCAAAAAGTAGTACCTACACCTTCCCGGCGGACAGCCGTTATTCGATTTTTGTCTGGGAGCCAAATTCTCGTAATTTGCGGGAGGTTTTAATTTTTTGCTTTAATGTAAAAAAAATCATTGAATGTTTTATAAGGCCGCTATCAGTGAAAAAATGTGACAAGATTGGTTCCAACGCTTCAAGATCAGTGATGTTGAAGAGCATTGAAAGACAAACGTCCGCCATGTAACGAGAAACATGATAAAGTGAATTTACAGCATAACAATGCTCGACCCCATGTTTCGAAAGTGATCAGGACATACTTAGAAACATTGAAATGGTAAGTCGTACACCACTCGCCATATTCTACAGACAATGCTCCCACGGACTATATTTTGTTTCGATTAATGCCACCGAACTGTCAAAATTTTGACAACTATTCGTAAATTCTACCAACAAAATAAATGTTGCTGTTTGTTGGTGTTGTATTTATTGTAATTCTGCCACTACCTGTATAAAGCTGCCTTGCGCACGTCCCTACTGTACTTTGCACAGGCCTACTGATGATTAAGGTAGCTCTTATGAAATGTCGACATATAGATAGCTGGGGAATAATAGAAAACAAGCTCTTTATAATTTTTTGAATTTTAATTATATTCGCAATTTAAAATAGGTACCATATTGAAGAATTATTGGAAATAGATCGCCAACATAAAACTCTCAGTAAAAATAAACAATAAGCTTCACCGCACTACGGCGCAAACAAACAAGCAATCGTCTTTCCATCTTTAAATACTACGCAACCGGATTTACCACATTCAGCTTGTGGTAAGGCACAGTTTTGAGCCAAAAGCTACCGGGAGCATTTATGGAGAAAATAGGCGATGATTAAACCTTTCAAATTGGTCAGTCACAGGTCAGCTGGGGCAATATTTAAGCCAAAATTTGCTTCACACGAAAAAAAGTGAACGTCATAATTTTTCCCTTCCTGAAAATTCAACCACTCATTTCTACTTGAAATTTCTTTTTTTTTTTTTTTTTTTTTTTGTACCTATTATCTTAAAATGATATAATACTTAGGATACCCTACAAAAAAATAGTTGACCAAAACTAACACACTAAATGTTATACGTAGAAATTTTTGAGAATGTGTTAAAAGTATCATCATACGCACATAATGTGGAGCCATTTCTACATATTGCCTTTAAGAGTTTGTTAGAAGCTTTTTAACCAACATTTCTATCCGTTCAATTGACAATCACTGTTCTTCTAGGGTAATTTTGAAGCTTGTAATGATTCATTCTTATCTTTGCGTGTTAATCACAACAATAACAAAAAGAAAGCGTTGAAGAAAAGAAAAATAATTGTCTAATAACAATTTAAAAATAGTCAAGGGCAACCACATTTTCTTCTTTGTAAGAAATTATATTACAAGAACTCGAATGAAACAAAAGGATATTCGTTTATCCGTCTACAAAAATAG
This sequence comes from Thecocarcelia acutangulata, assembly GCA_914767995.1. Lineage (NCBI taxonomy): Eukaryota > Metazoa > Arthropoda > Insecta > Diptera > Tachinidae > Thecocarcelia > Thecocarcelia acutangulata. The sequence continues at coordinate 66,929,187 of OU612096.1, read as the reverse complement.
GTTGGCTAGCAAAAGATTTGAATAGAGACCAACTTCTGCTTACAATCTTGAAATTAACTCACCTCCTCGCTGCGCATAACTTCCTTGAATTCACGCTTAATGCGTGACACTGCCATATTAGCCATGGTGAACAAAATTTATTTTCTGCTTAGTGGCTAGTTTCCTTGATGCGTTGTAATTTGTGTAACTTAACTAAGATTCTTAATAGTTGCAGACAGCAAATTATAAATTTTTTGTTTTTGTTTTAGTATTGTTTTGTTGCTTTCTTCTCACTGCTTCTTCCTGTTTAATGCTAAACGAAAGAAAGAATTATTGTAAGAACAAACACAGTCATACTAACTTTTTTTTTGTAAGAGTAAAACCACAATTTTGAAAAAGAACTCTAATTGTAATACACTTTTAAAATTAAACTTTTTTAAATAAGCACCCTCTATTATTTTCAAATCAGTTTCTAATCCTTCCAAATTATCTCCCAGTGGTTTTTTAGTTATTTTAGATCTTTTCATTTCATTTATCAAAAACTAAGGTTTGCATTGTTGCTTGTACAAGCAGTGATGGTAATATTACAGCGATTTTCACGTAATTATAGGTATAATAATATCCAAGCGATTTGAGCGGGTTTCACTACAACTATGTTTAGTATTGCGTTTACACATGCAGAAGCAAGTGCGAAAAACTGAATACACTATTTCTACATTGAATAAATTCAAAAGCGAAAAAACAAAATCCTTCGAACAATTACTGCAGCCCCATGGCACGTAAAAAACTCCCGGATTCATAAAAGATGAATTTTCAAAGTATGCGACAAGGTATATCAGCAAATTGGAACTTCACCCAAACCCTCTTGCACGAAACATACTTAATTTTAGCGGTCACACTCGGTTGAAAAGAAGGGATACCGTTGCCACCATCAGAGCGTTAAGTAGGTGATTTTACCGATATAATATGCGCAAAATAAAACTTTTTGTCTAGCATTGGCTGGACTTAGTTAATTTTTTGTTTTGAGTATTAAGATTTGCATACTTATTGTTAGTTCACATTGTGAAGATTCAATAAATAAATAAAAGCTATAAAAAAACAAAAAAAGAACTATATTTCTACAACAAAGCAAGACACTTGTTTTCAGCAACACATGTCGAAGTGTTTCCATTATGATATAAGGTGTTTTTAGTTTCGAAATCAGTTAGATATATTTTGTTCCGTGAAAATATTTTTAATCTGGTACAACAAAAGCAAAATTAAACCAAAAATGTGTTTTCTGAATTCGTGAAACTTTTTTAACTTCAAGATAAGATATATAATTAAATATATCAAAAATACAAAATGGTTCTAGATAGATATACATATATGTACGGCATGGAATATCAAAAATTTCATTTCAGAAAGTCCTTTTAATGATTTTTATTTGCTTTTCTCCAATTATAAACAAAAATTAAGTATGATATTTTTTTCTTTCTCCATTCACTAAGAACGCTAAAGGAAAATCAAGTGTTCAATTAATACAATTAAGTTAACAAAAAATGTTCTTGTTTCTTTACTTTGAATTGTAAAAAGTGATTTACGTGAGAAATAAATTCCGTGAGAATATTCATAATTGGGCTGACTATATATTTTTTAACGTATTTACATAACGTGTATATTAAAAAAATCCACACATACATAGACTTAAAGCTGTACAAATTAATTATTTTCCTCCCTTTCAAGGTAACAAAATTAATATTCATTCAATGTCTGAGCCAACTTACCAGGCCCTTTTTAAAAGAAAACTGCTTTGATGGTTTTCAACAAATTTATTTTGCAAACGAGTTAGAAAGACAATAAAATTTTGCAATGTTTAAGGCATATGTTATTACATTACCATCAATAAGTCAATGATGTATAGCAGTTGTGAAAAAGATTTACATCAGCACCTGCCTTTACGGCCTTATCTGATGATGGACCAGTTCACATGAGTGAGTTATTCACAATTCACCAGCGTCCCTGTGTGACTTACGAGGCTCATACAGGTAGCAATTTTTGTCATATGTTTGTAGTACGAGTTCGGTCCTTCTAATCCCTCCTTATGCAATTTCCCAGAAATCAATGGAAGACATAGTTTAATGAGTTGGTAGGCCGAAGCCCACTAAGAGCATCAGCCCTTAAAACAACTCACCCGTCAACCATCACAACTGGTTCCTTACAGTACAGATATCTATTGTAAAGGGAACAGACCCTCGGGAGGTTGGTAGCCCCCAAAAAAAACCGCACACCAACAATTACTAACACCCCCTTCCTGCGTTTTTGGTTTCATTATACCCTTCACAAAAATGTAAAGGGTATATATAAGTTTGTAATTCCGTTTGTAATTTCAACAGTTTTTTTTGCGACTCTATAAAGTATATATATATTCTGATTGAGAATTAATGGAAAAGTCGATTAAGCGATGTCCGTCTGTCCGCTGTTGAAATACCGTTTCTGAGAAAACCATTAGACTTAGAAACGTTTTTCTTTCACCCCATCGATTCATGGGTTTGCTATTGAAATTCAGTCATATCGGTTTACATATAGCTGAGATATATCCAAAATTCGAAGAAAAATCCATTTTTTGCAATTTTGTATGGATATGTTTGGAAAAAAAATTGTTTGTTTTGCTTCAACCTTCACACACTCATTAAGCATGGTGACTAAAATGCAAAAAAAAAATTCAGATATCGGTCCATATATACCCCAGATATAGCCCAAATCGGGTTTTTCATGAAAATGTCGCGTAAGCGAACTGAAACAACTTTTTTGCTCAAAAGCAGTTTTGGTATATATATATATATATATATATATATATATATATATATATATATATATATATATATATATATATATATATATATATATATATATATATATATATATATATATATATATATGGAAAATGCAAATTTCCGATATCGGTCCATATATACCCGAGATACAGCCTAAACCGGGTTTTTCTTGACAATATCGCGTAAGCGAACTTAAACAGCTTTTTTTGCTCAAAAGCAGTTTTGGAAATGAAAAAGGGTTATTTAAATCCGGAAAACTAAAATTTCCGATATTGGTCCATATATACCCGAGATATAGCCTGAACCGCGGTTTTAATGAAAATGTCGCGTAAGTGAACTTAAACATCTTTTTTTGCTTAAAAGCAGCTCTGGTAATAAAATCAGGTTATATAAATATGGAAAATGAACATTTCTGATATCGGTCCATATATACCCGAGATATAGCCCAAACCGGGTTTTTCATGAAAATGTCGTGTAAGCGAACAGGTCGTATAAATAGCAAAAATTAAAATTTTCTATATCGGTCCATATATACCCGAGATATAGCCTAAACCGGGGTTTTCATGAAATTATCCCGTAAACGAACTTAAACAACTTTTTTTTGCTTAAAACCAATTCTGGTAATAAAATAAAGTTATATAAATATGGAAAATGCCTAAACCGGGTTTTTCATGAAGATGCTTAAATAACTTGTTTGTGCTCAAAAGCAGTTTTGATAAGGAAATAATTTTATGTAGTTATGGAAAATGATTATTTCCGATACGGTCCATATGTGCCCGAGATATAACCTAGACCGGCGTTTTCATTAAAATGTCGCGTAAGCGAACTGAAACAATTTTTTTTGCTCAAAAGCAGTTCTGGTAATGAAGTAAGGTTATATACATATGGAAAATAAAAATTTCCGATGTCGTTCCATATATACCCGAGATATAGTCTGAACCGATTTTTCCATTAAATTTTTTTTTTTTTTTTTTGCTGAAAAGCAATTCTCGTTATAAAAGAAAACTACTAAAATACAGAAAATAGAAAATTTCGATATCGTCTCATATATAACCGAGCATATTTTGCTCACATTTTTAAATATATGAAATTTTAGAGTGTACATATATTGCATATGTTAAAAATGAATTTAAAATATTATATGTGAATAGCGCTTAAAAAATTTACAAGCTAAAAATGTATGTATGTAAAAGCGTAAGGAGACAAATTAGAAGATAAATTCAAAACTTTAACTTTTATAAATCCTTACAATATTATACAAGAAGAAAGTGTATTTTTTCTAACATAACGAAAGAGTTTTCTTATTTCATCGTAGAACTTGAAAGACGAGAAACTTAATACGAGTTAAAGTAACTAAGCCTATTAAACTTGGAAAATTTTTTTACGCTATAAATATGAAAATGCTGGGTTTTCGGAATTAAGTATCCTTCTATGACTAAGTTTATAGCAAAAATGTTAGTTCTCGTCTTCTGCAAATGTGTGAGTTTGCATCCAGGTATGTGGAATTTAACAAAACCAAAATGAGATATTAGTTGAACAGACCATTTGCAGAAAAATTTTTGTATACTAAAGACTTAGATATGCCCGATTTAGCAGAAATGTTTAGTATATTAATAGTACCTTTTATTAAAAAAAATCTGATTTTAAAAATATATGTCACAAAAATTAATGAATAGAATACTTATGAAATTAACTTCATGTTTGTAGGAGTATATATTTGTTGTTATAGCTTTAAATGCTGTAGTTTTTTTTATTGTAGGCACATAACTTGGTTTTGTATACTTAACGCCGTTGGAATAAATCTTTTACTCAAAAATAATTAATTTTACTAGCTGACGATTTTTGACGATTTTCAATTATCATATTGACGATATTGACGATTTTATAAATCGAGTTTGACGATTTGAAACCAGATTTTTCTGGCATCTATACATCCACCCAAAGCGAATTCATTTATCAGGTGGATGAAAGGCGAATTCATTATTTTTTGTATCAAGGCGAATTCATTATTAGGTGGATGCATCGGCGAATTCAGGCGAATTCGGTTAATATGGCGGCACTTCCTCTGTCAAGTTTTGTTTACCATTTTCGGCGCCATTTAAATTTTTTACATGTTCTTTATTAACTACTTTTGACAGCTAAAGTGTGAATTCGCCTTTTTACACAAACAAAATACCTGTTGTTTTTTTTATTGTTGTATTGTTGTAGCGCAGCGGCTACCTTGTTTTTTGTGTCATGTTTTGTATCATGGGTGGATGCAAGGCTGCTTTATACAGGTGAGTGCAAGGCGAATTCATTATTAGGTGGATGCATCGGCGAATTCGGTTAATATGGCGGCACCTTCGCAGTCAAGTTTTGTTTACCTTTTTCGGCGCCATTTAAATTTTTGTACATGTTCGTTATCAACTACTTTTGACAGCTTAAGTGTGAATTCGCCTTTTTACACAAACAAAATACCTGTTGTTTTTTTTATTGTTGTATTGTTGTAGCGAAGCGGCTACCTTGTTTTTTTGTATCATGGGTGAGTGCAAGCGGAAAGGCGAATTCAGTACTATGTACTTTGTTATTGTAAAACATATCGTGAATGTCATAATCTAAATTCGCCTAAGAGTGCTCAGCAGAGAAAAAATTTTATATAAACGTTAAATATAAGCTTTTATAATTGTTTGTAATTAAAATAACAGATTATATTAGTTTTTCACTTTTAAATTCACACAAATTTCTTGAAATTGCACTAAATCATGCAAAAAAACCTTCAGATTAAAATGGCGCGAAAAAGTTTGTAAACAGAAGAAACAAAATTTGACAGTGTCATTGGAAAAAACGCGAGAAGCAAAAAATAATCACCTGTGCTGTTAAGTTCACCTTGTAATAAACTCGCCTTGTGTAAAACATATCGTGAATGCCAAAATATAAATTCGCCTAAGATTGTTCAGCTAAGAAAAAATGTTACATAAACGTTAATATAATTCACCAGTATAAAGTCGCCTTGGTTTTACAATAACAAAATACATAGTACTGAATTCGCCTTTCCGCTTGCATTCACCTGTATAAATTCGCCTTGATCATGAAACAAAACAAGGCGAATTCATTATTAGGTGGATGCATCGGCGAATTCAGGCGAATTCGGTTAATATGGCGGCACCTTCGCAGTCAAGTTTTGTTTACCTCTTTCGGCGCCATTTAAATTTTTGTACATGTCTTTATCAACTACTTTTGACAGCGTAAGTGTGAATTCGCCTTTTTACACAAACAAAATACCTGTTTTTTTTTATTGTTGTAGCGAAGCGGCTACCTTGTTTTTTTGTATCATGATACAAAAAACAAGGTAGTCGCTTCGCTACAACAATAAAAAAAGTAACAGGTATTTTGTTTGTGTAAAAACGTGAATTCACACTTAAGCTGTCAAAAATAGTAGTAGACATAGACAGCCGTATTCATAAAAAAACACTAATCAGCATTTTAACAATTTTGTAGTTAAAACAGAATTTTCAGCAAAAAAACACATTTTATAAAAACGTATTCATAAACAGCATTTTAGCTAAAAATGATTTTATTGAAGTTTTCTATTTGTGATTGGCAACGCCATCATATGCAATTCTCATCTGAATCATAGTGCTGCGATAAAAACGGTTTTTTGTTCACATAGTAGTCATGTAAAGAGATGTCTTGTATTGTTTTTGTTATGAAAATCGACTTTAAAACAAATAAATAAATGTCAACTTCATTTTGTCTTTCAATTAAATAGCAAAAACTACTGAGTCAAAAGAGTTTTACTTTGATTCCTTTTGCTTACGCGTACGAAAAATATGAATAACGAGCTTTTTTATTATTTCGTTTTTTTACACATCACTGATTTACATGGCATTTTATTAACGTATATTATTTTAAATAAATAAAATGTTAGTAATAACTAAAATAAAAAGATTTTAAAAAATGTAAAGCGTAATTGCTTATCTGGAATCCAGTGGCTGTGTTCTGTAACTTTGGCGAGAAGTTCTCGCGTCGAAAACCTGTGAAACAAATTATTCCATCGTTTCTCGAAAAGTGAGAAAAAACTGCGTCTGTAACTCATGTCGAAAACTACCCAAAGCGATTACGTCGTTACGTTAGAAATGTCTGAAAATATAAAACTATGCCGACATGCAATTTTAAAAATGAAAGCGCCAGCCACAATTAGTACCGCCGCCGACCAAAAATTACTAAACCTAAGAAATTTTGTTCGACGGCGTCATATTATAAAAGCCGGCTATTTTAGAAAATATATGGTATGGCTCTAACGTTTACATTTTATTTACAAATAAATACATACATACTCATGCACAAAATTTTGTAACATTAAAAAACAATTGCAATTTGTGAATTCCGAAAAAAACATTATAAAAGTATTACAATTTACTTTGTTGGGTCGAAAATTAAAATTGTAGAAATTACAAACTTAAGTTTTTCCTTATAACTTGTGTGAAGGGTATAAAAATTAATTAAAAAGTTAAAATAAAAAAAAATCATTCCAAACTGTGTAAATATAAATATATATTAAACTTAATTTAACAGCAAAATACTTATATTTTCAGTATTATTATTCATTTAATGTTGATTATTGTTATTTGAAATACTATCTCACAGCCTTTTTATTTGCGAGAAATAATGACAGCTGAAAGCGGGAAATTTTTTCGCAAAAGTTTTACAGACACAGTTTTTCTGTAAAATGGCGAGTAATTTCCTTACGTGACAGCTATTACTCACCAATAAAAGTTATAGATACAGTTTAGTGAGAAACGCAGCTGTTTGTTCCAACTTTGTTTCATTTCACACGTTTCAGTCGAAAAGTTTCTCGTGGCGAGAGTTATAGAACACAGCCACAGAATAAAATAGATTACTTCTTTCCCTGAAAGTTTTCTGTTGCCAGCTATTCAAAGTTTGGGTCATATTTTCTATTAAAAACACTCATCTATTGTTATCAATATCATGGGATTTCTGATAAATATGCAATAAAAATTTTCGCAACATATAAATAAACAATAACTAAAAAAAAAAAAAAATATCACCTTAAAATTGTCTTAAAATTGGGTGTAATCAATTTTAAATATGGTTGACTTAAAAAACTGCTAAAAAGAACATTTTAACGTAAAATTCGTTTATAAATACAGTTTTATTGAATATTCCCTAAAATTGGTTTGAACGACTGTTTAAGTTTTTTATGAATACGGCTGTAGGTAAAGATGAACTGATAACAAATTCACCTGTATTCGCCGATGCATCCACCAAATGCGAATTAAAATTTCACCGATGCATCCACATAAGGCGAAGTCATACAGGTAAATGCAAGGCGAATTTATACAAGTGAATGCAAGCGGCAATGCGAATTCCATGATACAAAAACAAGGTAGCCGCTTCGCTACAACAATACAACAATAAAAAAAACAACAAGTATTTTGTTTGTGTAAAAAGGCGAATTCACACTTAAGCTGTCAAAAGTAGTTGATAAAGAACATGTACAAAAATTTAAATGGCGCCGAAAAAGGTAAACAAAACTCGACAGAGGAAGTGCCACCATATTAACCGGATTCGCCTGAATTCGCCGATGCATCCATCTAATAATTAATTCGCCTTGGCGAATTCAGTACTACTTATTTTTTTACAAGGCGAATTTATAAGGTGAATGCAAACGGAGAGGCGAATTCGGTACTATGTATTTTGTCATGATACAAAAAACAAGGTAGCCGCTTCGCTACAACAATACAACAATAAGAAAAACAACAGGTATTTTGTTTGTGTAAAAAGGCGAATTCACACTTAAGCTGTCAAAAGTAGTTGATAAAGAACATGCACAAAAATTTAAATGGCGCCGAAAAAGGTAAACAAAACTTGACTGCGAAGGTGCCGCCATATTAACCGAATTCGCCTGAATTCGCCGATGCATCCACCTAATAATTAATTCGCCTTGGTATTTTGTTATTGTAAAACCAAGGCGAATTTATACAGGTGAATGCAAGCGGAAGGGCGAATTCAGTACTAAGTATTTTGTTATTGTAAAACATATCGTGAATGCCAAAATCTAAATTCGCTTAAGATTGTTCAGTTGGGAAAAAACTTTATATAAACGTGAAACATAAACTTTTATAATTATTTGTAATTAAAATCACACATTATAGTAGTTTTTCACTTTTAAATTTCTTGAAATTGCACTAAATCATACAAAAAATCCTCAGATTAATATGGCGTAAAAAAGTTTGTAAACAAGAGAAAAAAATTTGACAGTCTCATTGGAAAAAACGCGACAAGCAAAAAATAATCACCTGTGCTGTTAAGTTCACCTAGTAATGAATTCGCCTTGTGTAAAACATATCCTGAATGTCAAAATCTAAATTCGCCTAAGATTGTTCAGCTGGGAAAAATTGTTATATAAACGTTAAATATAAACTTTTATAATTGTTTGTAATTAAAATCACAGATTGTATTAGTTTTTCACTTTTAAATTCACACAAATTTATTGAAATTGCTCTAAATTATACAAAAAATGTTCAGATTAAAATGGCGCGAAAAAGTTTGTAAACAAAAGAAAAAAAAATATGACAGTCTAATTGGAAAAAAAACGCGAGAAGCAAAAAATAATCGCCTGAGCTGTCAAGTTCCAGAAAAGTGGAAATTTTTCTTTTTGGCACAATTTTCCTTTTTTTGCGCTATTTTATGAAGAAGTAGCACCGCTGTGTACAAAAGTAAAAAGTTAGTGTAAACGTTTTTTGTGCTAAGTGTTCTGATGGAAGAAATAAAAATGGAAGTACATTTTATTATAATAATAATAAAGCAGTGTAATAGTTATACTTTGTTTCATTTCAGGAAACGAAAATGTATAATGGGGTGTCGTGATATGTTGAAGCTGCAGTCATTTCCAACAAATAAAGTAAGTTAAGTTGTTTAATTAAAATTTCACATACATATATACATGTCGGACACAGTACCACAGATATAACACAGTACATCATTTTGGTTGGAATTGTGCCCGGTTAATTATAGCTCTAAATGTCGCATACGCCGATACGGTTCTTATTTTTTATATCATTGAAACTGTTAATTACTATTATGCATATAATATCAACAATTTGAATATTTTATTTTGGTTTTCTTTTACATTATTGAAATTATGAATTACAATTTTGCTTTTTTATTTTATTTAAAATTTTTTATTTTGGGTTTTTTTACATTATTGAAATTTTTTGAATTTTTTACTTTTTAAATTACTGAAATTTTGAATTATTATTTTGCTTTTCTTTATTATTTTTAAATTGTCAACATTTATTTTTATTTATTAATTGAATTAAAAAATATAAATCCCAGTAAACGGTAAATGTTTTGTTTGCTGGGATGGCATCGAGGATGAAATAAAGCAATATTATAGTAATCCAGGAGTAAGTGTAGCGAATATAATAATGCATTGCATTTCAGCTTCTCCTTACTCCAGACTATCATATATCCTATACGAGGTAATGCTGTTTTTCGCTAAAAATGATGGATCTAGACCAGAAAAGGTCGATAAAAACGATTTCACAAATTGCCCTTTAAAACGAATTTAAAAAATGAAAATTAATAAAAATTTTATATATTTTTTTTTTCAGCTTACCAAGAGTCCGGAAGGCCAGATGGAACCAAATTTTGGTCATTAGCTAGAAAAACAGCGGGTTGGTTCACTGTTGCAATTTTCGTTGAAAGGTGATTTCATAAATTTCCTCTTAAAACAAATTAAAAAAAATGAAAATTAATAAAAATTTTATAGTTTTTGTTTTTTTTTTTGTTTTCAGCTTACCAGGGTCCGGAACGCCAGATGGAACCAAATTCTGGTCATTAGCTAGAAAAACAGCAAGTTAGTTCACTGTTCCAATTTTCGTTGAAAGGTGATCTCATAAATTGCCCCTTAAAACGAATTAAAAAAATGAAAATTAATAAAAATTTTAGTATCAATGAAAAAAAGTTTGCTTGAACATTTGTCATTACAAAAAGGCGACATGAGGAAACTTGACCATCCGAAACTGTCGTTACATTCGAATGATATTTTAGTTTTTTGAGAAAGTGCATGGCTGAATACATTTGGTCGCTTTTCCAGCAAACCTATTATGATACCAGCACCATTCTTTATTTTTTATTGCTCAGTTCTTCTGTGATTCTCCAACCGCACGGTCATATTAAAAAAAAGCGAACAAAAAAAAAATCATTGTGCTTAAATTCTTTAAAAATCAATAATATATTGTATTAAATTGTAAAAACAATACCAAATTATTTTAAAAAACAACGGGAAAATAAATTCCTCACATTTCATTAACTAAACAATAAAATCAATTTCAATAAAACAAGTGCGGTGGCAGTGCATTGTTATTGTTGTTATTGTGCGTGAAGATTACCTACCCAGTTGGAAAAAAACTATACATTTAAGTTTTGATTTCTTGGAAAACCGCAATAAGTGGAAGAGCGAATTTATACAAAAAAAAAAAAACTTTGTGATAATTATTTTTATATACTTTTAAACTAAAAAACTTTAAATAAATAATTGCATGAGTGTACCTAGTGGAAGCAATTCTGAGAGGGAGCTTAGCTCCACTAAAAAAAACCTCTGGATTTCTGAAGAGGAATCATTGAAAAAATCATTGGACAATCTTCTGTCTTCAAGAGATAAAAAACGCACGCGTTCGTGCTCGCCAAACATTGTTGTTACAACAGACGACAAACCATCTTCCAGTCTAGCTATTGTTGATAAACCGAAAACGCAAGTGGGTATGGATAGGTATATAACCGTGGTTAAACGTCAGCGAAGCCCTAAATCCGCGCAAATATCATCGCAACCAAAAATATCTAAGGACGATATTACCTCTGAGACAACGGATAATAATAGCTTTGCTATCCTTCAGACTGACGAGCCAACTACATCAAAAAAAAAAAAAACATTTAAACCGCCACCAATATACTTGAGAGAACCTACACCTAATGAGCTGGTAAAAGCACTTATTATGGCAATTGGTAAAGACACCTTCAACGTAACATCAGTGAAGCGCGGACAAATAAGTGAAACAAAAATCCAAGTCAACTGCGAAAATGATTACCGAAAACTTTCTGCCGCTCTGGAAAAAGTGAAAAGATCTTTTTATACTTATCAACTTAAAAGTGCTAAGGCCTTCAGGTTGTTATAAAAGGTATTGACCCTTATGTAGACACGGATGAGATTAAGACTGCACTGCTAGATAAAGGGTTTAAAATAAAAAATGTGGCAAATGTGCGGAACCGTGAAAAGATTCCTCAACCTATGTTTAGGGTTGAACTGGTACCAGGGGATGTTATTCTCAAAAAGAATGAAACTCACCCAATTTATAACCTTAAATTTCTTCTTCATCGCAGACTTACCGTTGAGGAGCCGCACAAGCGTTTAGGTCCTGTTCAAGGCCTAAACTGCCAGGAATTTGGCCATACTAAGGCCTATTGTAAACTGACCGCAGTTTGTGTTGTGTGTGGAGATCTACACGGCACATCACAGTGCAAAAAGTCAAACCTGACTCAAGTGTTAAAAAATGCAGTAACTGTGGAGGCAACCATATTGCAAATTACAGGAGCTGCCCTGTCTATACTCTTTTTAAGCAGTCAATGACAAATAAGCCATCAACCACTCACCCACTATAATATCCGTTTCGTTCCCCCAGGAGGTTGGCTCCCCGTATAGTGACTTGGCGTTCGCCATCACTAGAGTTAATTGGCTAAAATATAAGAAATATTTGAGTATTCATTGTACAGAAAATATTGAGAACCCCTGAGGATGTTGATATATCAATTAAAGATTTTTCTGAAGACCTTAAACTGGCCGTGCAACATGCTACCACTACCCATACGAGTTTCAGAAATGAGAACAATAGAACTGATTTGTCTGAAATTGAGCAACTTTAGTCAGAAAAAAGAAGAGTTAGAAGAGAATGGCAACTTCGCAGGTCTCCCCAGCTTAAAAGCAGGCTACGGGAGTGCATAACTCAATTAAGATCTGCTTGAAATCCAAAGAATGGCTTCCCTTAAAAATTATCTAGAAGGTCTTGATGGTAGCCCGCAAACTGACTATTCTCTATGGAAAGCGACAAAAGGTTTGAAAAGACCCGTAATAGGTAAGCCACCTATGCGAACTTCATCTGGCGACTGGGCAAGAAGTGATTCTGAAAAAGGGATGGTGTATGTTAATCATTTGAAAAACGTTTTTACTGCAAATGCTACAGTGGATGATGTTGCTGAATTTCCGCCATATGCTGTTAGACCGCCTGTGCCTTTGAGACTTAGTTTTCAAGATGTCGAAAACGTTATAAATAAAGTAAACTCAGAAAAAGCTCCAGGTTTTGAAAAAATTACTGGCAAAATGCTCGTACAGTTACCTCGTGTTGCTAGAAGAATTCTTCTTTTTATTTTTAACGCTATTTTGCGCCTAGAATACTATCCTGCAGAGTGGAAGGTGTCTATGGTTACTATGATACCCGAGCCAGGGAAGGATCCCACTAAAGTAGAGTCATATAGACCAATAAGTCTACTGCCAACAATTTCAAAACTTTTCGAAAAACTGTTAATGGCGAAGTTGACTCCAATATTGAATGATGTAGGATGCATCCCGGATCATCAATTTGGTTTTCGGGCTAAACATAGCACCATAGAACAAACGCATAGACTAGTTAATGTTATAAGAAAGGCGTTTGAGGACAAAAAGTATTGCTCAGCTCTATTCATTGATGTTTCCCAAGCTTTTGATAAAGTGTGGCACGAGGGATTAATGCACAAAATAAAGTTGAACTTGCCTGCAAACACTCACAAGCTTCTGGAAAGCTATTTATGCGGCCGGAAGTTTTTTATCAGAGAAGACGACTTTATAAGCCCAACTCAGCCAATCGAGGCAGGAGTTCCCCAAGGTAGCATTCTGGGACCCACTTTATATTTAATTTACACTTCTGACATGCCAACCAGATGTGGTATTCACCCTTCAACTTTTGCAGATGACACAGCATTCTGCAGCGTACATGAAAACCATCAAGCAGCTTCGCGAAATTTGCAGGAGTATATTTCAATATTAGAGATGTGGTTAAAACTTTGGAAAATTAAAGTTAATGAACAAAAGTGTACTCACGTTACATTCACACTGCGTAGACAAACATGTTCAGCTATCCAAATTAACAATTCACCTATTACGCAGCAAAATGAAGTCAAGTACCTTGGTATTCATCTCGACCGTAGATTAATGTGGAAGCCTCACATTGACGCGAAAGTCACTCAGCTAAAATTAAAAGCAGCGCAATTAAATTGGGTTAGAAGAAATTCTACATTGAAATTAGATTGCAAACTTTTCTTATACAACGCAGTACTAAAGCCTATATGGCGCTACGGAATTCAATTATGGGACACCGCCTCAGCGTCAAACATTGAAAAAATTCAAAGGCGACAAAACAAAATTCTTCGAACAATTACTGCAGCTCCATGGTACGTAAAAAACTCCCGAATTCACAAGGATCTGTGTGTTCCACTGGTAAAAGATGAGTTTTCAAAGCATGGAACAAGGTATATCAGCAAATTGGAACTTCACCCAAACCCTCTTGCACGAAACATACTTAATTTTAGTGGTCACACTCGGTTGAGAAGAAGGGATACCGTTGCCACCATCAGAGCGTTAAATAGGTGATTTTACTGATATAATATGTGCATAATAAAACTTTTTGTCTATTTTTGGCTTGACTTAGTTAATTTATTGTATTTAGTAATAAGATTTGAATACTTATTGTTAGTTCACATTGTGAAGATTCAATAAATAAATAAAAGCTAAAAAAAAAGTTCTTTATTGCGGGACTTACTGCGATTTCTTGATACCGCCGAGTTTTTATTTCGCTCAATACTTCGACTGTGTGAAAAATTTTTAAATTGCTTCTCCAGTACATCGACTTTCCTGACAAGCATAGATGTATCGGCATTGCTGGTTGAATTCATTTCGAAGACTTGATTAACACGAGGGCTAATAATTTTATCAGCTTGAAGAGCCAAAGCAGAAACATTACTCACTTGGCTTATTACAAGGATGGACCTGACATCTTCCGGTAACTGTTCCGGAAAAAGAGTTTTCAGCACCGAATTATTTATTTGGCCAGAAGCAAGATTCTTCATAACCTGAAGAAAGTCAGAAGGCATTTGATCTCCAAGTTGATGGCTTTTCAAAAGTTTGAGGAGTTTCGATTCTTGAGATTCTGAAAATGTTCCAACCAAGCGATCTTTAATAGCTTGATACTTACTAGTGCCCTCGGCTGGTGGCGCCTCCAAAATATCAGCTACATGAGGCAAAAAACTGGAATCAATATTTGCAACCACGTACTGAAACTTCGTGTCGTCCCGAGATGTCAGCTACCAAAGCATCGGATTTTCCTTCCAAAACGGTGGAAGTTTATGAACACTAGAATCAGCAATATGCGCAATAGGATCATATTCAGGCACATTTGAGTTATTTCCAGAAGTTCTTGCAGGAGAAGACATTTTGAAAAATAAATTTAAAACGTTCGAGTTCACCAATTAAATGTAGCAGAAAAACTACACTTTTTTACAAAAGTTAAATACAAACTAAACTTTATTAAAAAATAATAAAATATTATAATTTAAATTTCTACGCTTACTACTAACATTTACTTTTTGAATGACAACAAGTACAAAAAGACAAAGTTAAATATTGTGTTGCCACAATAGTTTTTTTTTCAGCTTAGCAAGGATCCGGTTTGCTAAATGGGACCTAATTGTGGTCATTAGCTGGAAAAACAAAAGGTTGGTACACTGTTTCAATTTTCTCTTTAGGGTACTTACAAACCCACCCTTAAAATTTTTATTCTGTAATTAAAATAGAACGAAAAATGACAAATTCTAAAAAAATTTTGTTTTCTTATATTTTTAGTTTATAAAAAGTACTAAGCGGAAAACCAACAAGCTCCGTCAGTAACAGTGCAAACAAGTAATTTTAACAAAGATATAAAACATATTTGATATTTAATTATTTGATCTTGTTTAGGTAAATATTTCTTATTTTTGCAGCAAAAGATTATAAAAAATTTAACAGTATTTATTTTCAATATTTCGATAACAATTTGTTATCATTAACTTCAAAACTTAAGTAATGTTATGTTGCTTTTACTTCTTGTTTTGTGGTATCTAGTACTTTAAATAATATTTTTAACATTATATATTTCACTTTTCATTCATGCTTCCACTTTTTTTTATTAAAACATTGAATAAAACAAATTTTTTCTCGACATGTTTGTTTTTTATTTTATTTTAAAGCTGCTACCAAAATCATGTTACATTTTCATCTTGATTTTTTAAGACATGTCTTTTTTTCAATTGTATGTGCAAAATAATATCGTTTGTCTCTTTTCATCCTCTTGTTAGTATTGATGTCATCTTGCCGAACGAAGGTAAATGAAAAATAACAATATTACAAATGATAACAAAAAGGAATTAGAAAAAAAAAAACACGAAAAACAGAGTCTTTTTGTTTACCCCTCTTTCATTTCTATCGAATTTGCCTACAAATATGAAAGACATGACTTAACCTAGTGTCTACAACTGCGATTAACTCTGACATAATATTTGAGAAAACGTCGGCAGAATGAGAGAACGAATTTCTCTATATCCATCTTCATATCTAACAAGGAGTATACGTATTGTTGTTAATCTTATAAGAATTCATAAATCATTGAACGCTGAGAAGAAAACACTTCTTTGCGATTAATAGAAACTTATATGAATTTTGTCTATGTCTACATTTTGTACAAAATAAATCACTGATTGTACATATTTAATGTATGAAAACAAATTATTTTCCATTTAAAATGGTTTTTTAAAAGATATTTTACAAAACTAGTAATCGGTAAATTGCAATGGCGTCGTTTTGTAAACAAACACCAACACAATCGTTTTGTTGACAGCTCTTGTTATAAAATCCTTGCCATGAAATTTCTCATAACCTAGAGTCTACAATTTTTTAAAGTAAAAGTTTTTATTCGAATGAAAAAATATAAGTACAAATATGTATGTAGGAACATTTCAATATATGAAAACTAGATTGTACATTTAATAATATCAAAAGGTTTTAATGTTAACGAAACTTAACACAAATAAACTCAACACTTCCCCTTGTTATGTGATGTTAACATTTAATAGTCCCATTCTTTCACGAATGTATTTGAGTTTTTGTGGTTGCAATGGTTTTGTCATAATATCTGCAAGTTGTTCTTGACTAGCAATTTGCTCGACCTCTAACTTGCGTTCGAGAACCTTTTCACGAACAAAGAAATGTTTGAGAGCAATATGTTTTGTTCTACGACGGTATTCTGGATTTTGTGGAAGCCTGACTGCTGCTGAATTATCCACTTGTAGTATAGGGATATCACTGTATCCAATTGTTTCAGCATACAACCTACTTAACCAAATTATTTCTTTTGTTGCTTCAGTGGCAAGCTACTACCTCCGCTTCTGTTGTTGAATTAGCCACCATCGTCTGTCGTTAACTGAGCCACGATACTGCAGCGCCAGAAAACTTTATTAAAACCCCAGACGTAGATTTTCCTGTTTTAGTGCACCCACCAAAATCTGCGTCACTATAGCACTCCAATTTAGGAGTTTCAAGTATGTTAAATGTTAAGGCATACTTCAAAGTACCTGCAATGTACCTTAATACCCTTTTTAGGCGTATTATATCAATGGGTGAAGGATTCTCTAAAGTTCTCGACAAGAACCCAACACTGTAGGCTAAATCAGGCCAACTTCCAAGCATTAAATACATAATACCTCCAACAGCTTCCCTATATGGAAATTTTCTTGAACTCTGTATTTCTTTCTCTTCCCCTGATTGCAAATCAGCATTCAATTCACTTTTGGCGTCCGAGAAATTAAACTTCGCCAATAATCTTCGAGCATACGCTTCTTGACTTACCGTAATCTTTTCTTCGTCTTTCTTAATTTCAAGTCCTAAAAAGTATGTTGCATTCTTCGAAACAATTTTAAACTCACTTTTAAGTTCAACAAGAAACAAATTTAAATCATTAACGTCAGTAGCAGCTACTAATCCATCATCAACATAGAGTGTAAGAATGACTTTATTTCCATTTCGTTCACGTATATATAAACATGGATCAGAATCACATGATCTAAACCCAAGTTTTAAAAGATACTGCCCAAATCTGTGATTCCAGCATCTAGGCGCTTGTTTTAAACCATATAAACTTCTCTTCAACCTGCATACCTGATTGCTTCCATCTTCAAAACCTTCTGGTTGTCGCATAAATATCGTGTCTTTTAGTTCTCCATATAAAAGGGCAGTTGACACATCGAACTGAGCTAAGTGCATGTTTTGGCTTGCAGCTATACTTAAAACCGCTCGTATAGTTCCCATTTTTGCAACAGGACTAAATGTTTCATTAAATTCAATGCCTTCTCTTTGAGCACAACCTTTTATCACCAAACGCGCTTTAAATTTATCAACACTTCCATCCGGATTTATCTTCAACTTGTAAGCCCATTTTGAAGGAAGAGCTTTCGCGCCCTTTGGTAAAAATTCCATAACCCATTTTTTGTTCTCCTGTAGCGACTTGACTTCTGACTCCATGGCCTCTTTCCACCGTGAACTCTGTTTGCTTTCAGCAGCCTCAGTGTATGTTAGAGGTGTGAATACTTCATTAACAAAATCTTCAGAGCTCATAACAAAATCTTTGTACATTGAATTTGATAACAGTGTTCGATCTCTTAACCGTTTTGAAATTGGTTCGTATTCTTCTCTTGGTTCTCTGGGCATTTTTCTCTTACACTGAAGGAGTCGTTCACTGACATATTTATTCCTTTCAACATCTATATCATCTTCTTGAATATGATCAATAGGATTTTCTCCAAATAAATCATCACCTGCTTCTTCAACGGAAACATCTGCATCGGATACTTCCTCGTCGGACACTTCAATGCCGCTTTGTTTATCAAATGTTACTGCTGGTAAATCAATATTATGCCTAATATTGACTTCTTTTGTTTCCTTTCTTTCTTGACAGTCTTTAATATTCTCATTAAATTTTACATCTCTTGATACTATCAAGCTTCTGGTTTCTTTACTAAAAATACGATAACCTTCATCTCCATTATATCCAACCAGATAACCTTTTATTGCTTTTGAGTCCATTTTTTTCCTCTTTTGGCTTGGTATGTGCACAAAACATTCGCATCCAATTATTCTTAGATGAGATATTCTTGGTGATTTTCCAAACCAGAGCTCATATGGACTTTTTCCCTCGATTGAAGATTTCCCTGTTCGGTTCAAAATATAAATGGAGGTTGTTGCTAATTCAGCCCAAATTGAATTAGGAAACTCTGCTTCTCTATTTGAGTATTTAAATGTTCTCGCCATCTCTATTACAGTTCTATTTTCCCTTTCACTTGCGCCATTTTGCTGTGGTGCAGTAAATCTTTGCGTAACTCCGTATTTGTTCAGAATTTTATTTTTTTTTTTTTTAAGCATTTTTTTATTTATTGAATCTTCAAAATGAACTAACAATAAGTATTCAAATCTTAATACTAAATTTAAAATTAAAAAATGTAATTCTTAAGTCCGGCCAATGCTAGACAAAAAGTTTTATTATGCGGGAGCTATTTCGGTAAAATCACCTATTGAGCAATCTGATGGTGGCAGCGGTATCCCTTCTTTTAAGCCGAGTGTGGCCGCCAAAATTAAGTATATTGCGAGCAAGAGGGTTTGGATGAAGTTCCAGTTTACTGATATACCTTGTCGCGTACTTAGAAAATTCCTCTTTTACCAGCGGAACACTCAGATCGTTATGAATTCGTGAATTTTTTACGTACCATGGAGCTGCAGTAATCGTTCGTAGAATTTTGTTTTGTCGCCTTTGGATTTTTTCAATGTTTGACGCTGAGGCTGTGCCCCATAACTGAATTCCGTAGCACCATATAGGCTTTAGTATTGCGTTGTATAACAAAAGTTTGCAATCTAATTTCAGTGTCGAATTTCTGCCCATAAGCCAATTTAGCTGCGCTGCTTTTAGTTTTAACTGAGTGACCTTTGCTTCAATGTGAGACTTCCATGTTAGCCTACGGTCCAGGTGAAAACCAAGGTACTTGACTTCGTTGTGCTGCGGAATAGGTGAGTTGTTAATTTGGATAGGCGGACATGTTTGACTACACAGTGTGAATGTAACATGAGTACATTTCTGTTCATTAACTTTGATTTTCCAAAGTTTTAGCCATTTCTCTAATATTGAAGTATATTCCTGTAAATTTCGTGATGCTAAATGGTGGTTTTCATGAACACTCAAAAACGCTGTGTCATCTGCAAAGGTAGAAGTGTGGATTCCAGATGTCGTTGGCATGTCAGAGGCGTAAATCAAATATAAAGTAGGCCCCAGTATGCTGCCTTGGGGAACTCCTGCCTTGATTGGCTGAGTTGGGCTAATAAAGTCTTCTGTGATAACAAACTTCCGCCCGTATAAGTAGCTTTCCAGAAGCTTGTGTGTATTTGCAGGCAAATTTAGCTTTATTTTGTGCATTAAGCCGTCGTGCCACACTTTATCAAACGCTTGAGAAATATCAATAAAAAGAGCCGAGCAGTACTTCTTCGCCTCAAAGGTTTGTCTTATGACATTGACTAGTCTGTGCGTTTGTTCTATGGTGCTATGCTTAGCCCGAAAGCCAAATTGATGATCAGGGATGCATCCCACATTGTTCAATATTGGACTCAACTTCGCCATTAACAATTTTTCGAATAGTTTTGAAATTGTTGGTAAAAGACTTATTGGTCTATATGATTCTACCTTAGTCAGATCCTTCCCTGGCTTGGGTATCATAGTAATCATTGAGACCTTCCACTCTGCAGGATAATACTCAAGGCGTAAAATGGCGTTAAAAATAAAAAGTAGAACCCTTCTAGCTACACGAGGTAACTGTTCAAGCATTTTACCAGTAATTTGATCAATGCCTGGAGCTTTCCTGGGGTTTGTATTACCGATAACGTTTTCGACATCTTGAAAATTAAATCTCAAAGACACAGGAGGTCTAACAACATATGGTGGTAATTCCGCTGTATTATTCTCTGAATCATTTGTGATAAAAACGTTTCGCAAATGATCGACATACAACATTCCCTTTTCAGAATCGCTTCTTGCCCAGTCGCCAGTTGAATTTCGCAAAGGTGGCTTACCTATTACGGGTCTTTTTAAACCTTTTGTCGCTTTCCACAAAGAATAATCAGATTGAGGGGTACCATCAAGGCTTTCCAAATATGTTTTAAGGGAAGCCATTCTATGGACTTCAAGCAGATTTCTTAGCTGAGTTATGCATTCCCGTAGCCTAGTTTTAAGCTGGGGCGACCTGCGAAGTTGCCACTCTCTTCTGACTCTTCTTTTTTCTGACAGAAGTTGCTCAATTTCAGATGAATAAGTTCTATTGCTCTCATTTCTAGGTCTTAAATGACTAGTGGTAGCATGCTGTACGGCCAGTTTGAGGTTTTCAGAAAAATTGTTAATTGACCCATCAATATCCTCAGGCGTTCTCAAGGCGATATTTTCAGTACAATGTGTGCTCAAAAATTTTTTGTACTTTAACCAATTAACTCTATTGACAGTCAACGGTGAGCCAATCTCTTGGGGGAACGAAACAGAGATTATAGTGGGAGAGTGATCTGATGACAAATCTAATGAAGGCTCCACTTGCATCCACTTTAAAGGAAAATTTTTCGCAACTCCAAAATCTATAACGTCTGGGATCTTTCGTCGGTCTGTCGGCCAATAAGTGGGGTGTCCGCTTGAAACCACATCTAAGCCCATTTTGGAAACGGTGTCAAAAAGCACACGGCCTTTCGAGGTAATTAAGCGTGATCCCCAAAAAGTGTGTTTAGCGTTATAGTCGCCAGCCGCTAAAAATCGAGGCCCAAGTGATTTGAAAAAATTTGAATATTGGCTTTCTGTTATTGAAAATCAGGGCGGTGAGTAAATCGAGGAAATAACGATTTTTTCATGAAAATATTCAATGCATATATTAGTTGCTTGGATATACTCCTCACGTGTCTCGTTCATTAAATAGTGCTTAATTCTGGATTTTATTAGAATTGCCGATCCTCCGCAAGATCTTCCGCGGGGATCTTTAGTGTCATATAATGCGTACCCATTAATTTTGAAATAACTGTTGGTTGTCAAATGGGTTTCAGCAATCAACATTATATCGATTTGCTTTTCCATAAGGAAGCGCTCAAGTTCATTTTTTTGTTGGCGAATGCCGTTTGCGTTCCAGAAACATATTTTCAACCAATTCATTTTTTTAAAATTGCCTGCAAAATAGTGGATTGCAT
This sequence comes from Thecocarcelia acutangulata, assembly GCA_914767995.1. Lineage (NCBI taxonomy): Eukaryota > Metazoa > Arthropoda > Insecta > Diptera > Tachinidae > Thecocarcelia > Thecocarcelia acutangulata. The sequence continues at coordinate 66,907,017 of OU612096.1, read as the reverse complement.
TTTCAGCATTTCCTGCATCATGTTCGTCATGGAAACCGTAAATGTATTTATAGATTGAACAAGAGTCTGCAGAGTTGCCTCAAGATTGCTAAAATTTTGGTCGGAGTTTTGCGGCTTGGGCTCCTGATTCAAGTTTGGTTTATCGGATTTTACCACATTCGCATAAGAAATTTGTTGGGGGTTTTGCACGTGTATATGGCTGGTTGGCTGGCGTACCTGGGAGAAATTGGTTGTAGAAATGGTGTTTGACTGCTGGGGTGGCATATTTAAAATTGATGGCCTATTTGTCATTGATCTCTTGAAGTGAGTATAGACAGGACAACCCCTGTAGTTTGCAGTGTGGTTACCTCCACAATTACTGCATTTTTTAACGCTCGCGTCAGTCTTAGGTTTTTTGCACTGTGATGTACCGTGAAGTTCACCACACACAACGCAAACTGCGGGCAACTTACAATAGGCCTTAGTATGGCCAAATTCTTGGCAGTTTAGGCATTGGACGGGCCCTAAACGCTTATGAGGCTCCTCAACGGTAACCTTACGATGCAAAAGATATTTGAGGTTATAAATTGGATGCACTTCATTCTTTTTCAGGAGAACATCTCTAGGTTCCAATTCAACCCTAAACATGGGTTGAGGAATTTTTTCACGGTTTCTAATATTAACCACATTTTTAATTTTGAAGCCATTATCTTCTAGTCCGGTTTTGACCTCATTCGTGTCAACAAAAGGGTCAATACCTTTTATAACGACCTGAATACCTTTGGCACTTTTAAGCTGATATGTGTAAAATGATCGCTTCTCCTTCTCTAGAACGTCAGACAACTTTCGGTATTCATTTTCACTGTTTACCTGGATTTTTGTTTCATTTATGCCGCCGTGCTTAACCGATGTTACGTTAAAAGTGTCTTTGCCGATTGCCGCAATAAGTTGCTTTACCAGGTCACTAGAGGTAGGCTCTCGCAAATATATTGGTGGCGGCTTAAAGGTTTTTTTTAGATATAGTTGGCTCATCTGTTTGCAGTATAGCAAACCTATTATTATCCGTTGCCGAAGTCCTATTATCATCTTTAGAAATTTTCGGTTTAGATGATATTTGAGCTGATTTGGGGCTTCGCTGTCTCTTAACCACGGTTATGTACCTGTCCATGCCTACTTGGGTTTTTGGCTTATCATCAACAATTAAACCGGAAGATGTTTTGTCTTCAGTTGTAACAACAATATTTGGCGAACACGATCGCGGGCGTTTCCTATCTCTTAGAGACAGGAAATTTTCCAGTGATTTTTTCACAGATTCTTCCTCTGAAATCCAAAGATTTTTTCTACCGGAGCTAAGCTCTTTTTCAGAATTACATCTGATAGGTGCACTCATGCAATTAATTGTTTCTATTTTTTATTTACAATTTAAAACAGTATTTAAAAAATGTCACAAAATTTTTCTTTTAAACAAAAACACTCTGTTCACCTATTACGGTTTTTACTTAATCCCGTTATATTTTTTTTTTTTTTTTTTACTTTGCGATCAAAAAAACAAACACGTCCGTTCACTATCGAAGCTAAACAACGACTGACTGTTCAGAATTGTACGTACATCTTGATTATCGAATTCTCCTCCATTACCTGAAAGAAAATCTTTAATTGGATGACCTTGTGTACTTGCTATATTCAAAACTGTTGTTAGAACATCTTTAACTTCAGATTTTTTCTTCAGTAAATAACCAAACCGATACTTAGTAAACGCATCTTTAAATATAACTAAGTATTTTTTATTTCTAAAAGATTCTGTAAACGGACCACATACATCGGCTGATAATAATTCTGCAGGCTTCGTAGCTTTAGCTCTCTGTCCAAAAGGTTTGTGCTTTACCACAAATGCAAGGTTCACAAATACCATTTCCCAATTTTACATCGATATTAAGCACAGATTTCAACAATTTCCTAACGTGACGTTTATTTTGATGTCCCCAGCGTTGATGATAGCATTGTAAAGCTTTATCATCCTCTGCAATGTTAATAACATCTTTGGGAACGTAAGCTTTTATATTTGCTTTATACAACGATCCTCCGGCTTGGCGAGAACCAGTTAATAATATTTGGTCCTCAACTTCAAATGAACAGTATGTTGCAGTTGAATTAAACAAACTGTTTTTTCTCTTGTCATGAGCCATTATCACGGAAAACAAATTTCTATTTACTTTAGGTACATACCAGACATCTGTCAGATCAATCAGCACTGTCTTATTACCGACTTTTGAACTAATTTCGATAGTTCCTTTTCCAACTGCTTCTAAAACTTCCTTTCCGGCAGATCTTATGTGCCACGGACTTGAAAATTCTTCAAAACTTTTAAACATCACAATATTGTTACATACATGACGCGTGGCCCCATTATCTATCCACCAGTCATCAGATTTCCCTTCTTCAACTGCATTAACGTCTTCACAAAATATTTGCAACGTCTCGTGTACCATCTTAATTTCATCAGCTCTTGATTTACCTGGCTTACCGTTACTTAACCACTTCCGTCATTCTCGAACCCAGTGACCCTTTTTTTTACAATAATGGCATATGTCCGTCTTCTTGCTATGATATTTATCGTTCTGAGTACCCTCTGCCTTCTTGCTCTTTGAGTGTCTCAAAACTAAAGCTTCATCAGTCCCCTTTTCTTCTAAATTACCAAAATTACGTTGGAACATACAAAGCTGTGTTGACATCTCTTCAAAAGTTTTGTCTTCATTCTTTGAAAGCATTAGCCAACTAGACTTAAATATCTCAAACTGCTGTGGTAAAATTTGTAAAATTTTACATACAAGAATTAAATTTGGTAAAACATTCTCTTCTCTTGCTAATAGAGCACTATTTAATTCATTCCACAAAGTCTTCAACTTTGCTATATTATTTGAAACATCTGAATTGCTATTCCAAGTGAATTTGAAAAAAATCTATACAAATTTTAAATACTTGGTCCTTGGATGTAGCTTCAAACTGTGATTTTAAAGCATCCCATGTATCTGCAGCTGATTCTTGATCCATGATCCTTTGATAGATGTCATCAGATACCGCACGAGCATAGATTTCGCATAACTATTGGCTTTTCGATATAAATCATCCTTAGATCGATATAATCTTCTTTTTTCAGCACTTCTCTGGTAATTCGCCTGGTTTCAACAAAACTCTGTCAATCACGTCCAAAGCTCCTTCGTGATAGTCGAGAATGTCCCTGATTTTCCTCTACCACATTGGCCAATCAACTTCTTTTTGTAACGGCTTTAAATGTTTTGAAAAATCCATGATATTTTTTTAAATGTAAACTTAACTATTTCTCAATGAAAACTGTCTGGGCCCATAACCTTTTAAAGTAACCGTTTTTATTCGAATGAAAAAATATAGGTACAAATATGTATGTAGGAACATTTCAATATATGAAAACTAGATTGTACATTTAATAATAACAAAAGGTTTTAATGTTAGCGAAACTTAACACAAATAAACTCAACACAACTGCGATTAACTCTGACATAATATCTGAGAAAACGTCGGCAGAATCAGAGAGCGAATTTCTCTATGTCCATCTTCATATCTAACAAGGAGTAAACGTATTGTAGTTAATCTTATAAGCTATTCTTATAAGAATACGAATTTCGTATATGCGCACATTTTGTACAAAATTAAGCACTTATAGTATATATTTAATACATAAAAACAAATTATTTTCCATTTAAAATAGAATTCTCACTGCGATTGAATTTGAAGTTCTCATCTCAGATAGTATCGCAAGTGTGGACGCTAAGTAAGAACGCTCCCATAAAAATTATTATAAGACTGCGATAACACTGATTTTAAGTCCACACGTAACAGAATTCTCTCTGCGATTGAATTTGAGGTTCTCATCTCAGATATTATCGCAGGTGTGGACACTAAGTAAAGACGTTTGAAAAAATCATCGTGAAAATTGGGTGTAACAAATGTTTTGATCTCCGTGAAGTTAACAAACTAAGATAACAAACTTTTTCTGTTTCGCTCAATTTCAAGAGAGTAACGCCATAATTCTCTCTTTGCAGACTGTGTGCAGACAAAAATTGAGTATTTTTGCCTTTGCAGACCAAATTTCTAGTGCTACCAAGTCTAAAATGTAGAATTTTAGAACATTTTCTACAAAAAATACGGCAACTTCTGAAAATTCTCACTCTTCTTCTTGTTTTCTTACATGGGAGAGATAACAAACTATTTTAACAAACTATATAAAATCGACATAACTGAAAAATGATGTGTAAAAAAATGCCTTATTATTAATGAAAAATTAATAATTAAAGAATAAATTACGTGCAATTATATAAGTTATGTTGTACTTGAAAGTATAGTTATATTTATATCGTTCAAAATGTTCTTTATATTTCAGCAAACCTAAAATCTTCAAACAACACAAATAGGTCTCTAGAGTCCAAACCAGAAATTCTTCCTGGACCAAACCTTTTGTAGATTAAAGAGGACCTTTCTACCTTTAATTTGACATATATTTTATATAGCCCAAAAGTTTTTGCTAGAACAAAGTTTCAATTTTAAAAAAATTTTAGTAATTGTATTTAAACACTAATGGGCCTCCCGAGTCCAAACAAGAAATTCTTCCTGGACCAAACCTTTTGTAGATTAAAGAGGACCTTTCTATCTTTAATTTGGCATATAATTTATATAGCCCAAAAGTTTTTGCTAGAACAAAGTTTCAATTTTAAAAAAATTTTAGTAATTGTACTTAAACACTAATGGGCCTCCCGAGTCCAAACAAGAAATTCTTCCTGGACCAAACCTTTTGCAAGTTAAAGAAGACCTTTTTAGCTTTAATTTGACATATATTTTATATAGCCCAAAAGTTTTTGCTAGAACAAAGTTTCAATTTTAAAAAAATTTTGTCATTGCACTCAAACACTAATGGGCCTCCCGAGTCCAAACCAGAAATTCTTCCTGGACCAAACCTTTTGCAAGTTAAAGAGGACCTTTTTAGCTTTAATTTGACATATATTTTATATAGCCCAAAAGTTTTTGCTAGAACAAAGTTTCAATTTTAAGAAAATTTTGTCATTAAAATTAATTTTTAAAAGAAATGTGTATTGGCTTCTATGTCACATGTGTATCTATTGATTTCTAATACTTTACATAAAAAATAAAATAATAAAATTTTACACATTTTATTTTATTTGACTAGTTTTGCTAAAATTTTAATCAAACTTTCGCTTTTACAAAAAATTTTAATATTTATATACTAACACCTAATTTTCACGTTGATTTTTTCAAACGTCTTTAAGTCATGTCTTTCATATTTGTGGGCAAATTTTGTAGAAATGAAAGAGGGGTAGACAAAAAGACACGAACTCCGCTTTTAGCATGGCGAATTCATTTTACCAGGTGAAACTGAAAAAACAGATGTACTACTTTTTTCTATTTGTAAAACATCGAATGGCAAATGTTTCTGCCCTGTCGGATAATCAGTAACTGCCTACAAAAATAGCAAACTTTTAATTAATTTTTATGAACCAATTTTAAGCTATCACGTATACAATGCCAAAATGTTTTTCCAATGTAGCCACCTAGTAGGCGTCGTAGATTTCAGTTTTTATTATTAATACTACTGCGTGATATTGAAGTCTTTTTTTATATGTACATGTAAATTTACATGTAAAGTTAACTGTAAGTTAGTTGAATAGTGTAAAGTCGGACAATTGATTACCTCCTAGGACATCACAATGTTTAAATAGTTAGTTGCTTCCATTGAAAAGTAATCCGTGTCAGTCAGCACTAGTTGAGAAATAGTTAACTTGATGTTTGTTTAAAGTTAACTGATTTTCCGACAGGGTGGTTTGCTCACATACAAACATATCAGCAAGTAAAGTGTGTAAGTGTGTGTATGCATGTACATCGCAGTTGGCCAAGTCTTAAAGACACTTAAACGATGGGTACAAGACAATATAAAATCATGTTGACGACACCTCAAACAAATCGTTGACAGAATTTTCGAACAAATGGCTACGAAATCACGCAAGACCACACAAGCGACATTTTCCTCACCTCATCGTCAGCGATTATATACACTACATGTTCTTCTACCACGTCGTCGACGAATATATAAGTGACAATATCCACACTACCTTGTCAACGATTGTATAGGCGACATAATCGTTGACGTTTTTTCCGACTATATTTTCACTAAACTGTCATCAGTGATATTGATATAATGAAAATTTTAATTAATTTTTTCAGCTTGCGATGTCGTTTAAAAATATTACTCTAGTTTAAATCATTAGAAATTTTTTGAGCAAAAAAAAGTTTTTTAAGTTCGCTTATGTGACATTTTCATGAAAAACCCGTTCTAGGCTATATCTCGGGTATATATGGACCGATATCGAAAATTTCCATTTTCCAGATTTATATAACCTAAGTTTATTACCAGAACTACTTTTAAGCAAAAAAAATTGTTTAGCTTCGCCTATGCGACATTTTCATTAAAAATCCGATTTGGGCTATATCTCGGGTATATATGGACCGATATCTGAAAAAAAAATTTTTTGCCTTTAAGTCACCATGCTTAATAAGGTGTGAAGTTTGAAGCAAAACAACTTTTGTTTTCAAAAATTTTCATACAAAATTACAAAAAAAATGGCTTTTTTGGAATTTTGAATATATCTCAGCTATACGTGGACCGATATTACTGAATTTCAATAGCAAACCCATGAATCGATGGGGTAAAAGAATGGTCAAAGAAAAAAGTTTCTAAGTCTAATGGTTTTCTCAGAAACGGTATTTCAACAGCGGACAGACGGACATCGCTTAATCGACTTTTCAATTAATTCTGATTCAGAATATATATGTATACTTTATAGGGTCGCAAAAAAAACTGTAGAAATTACAAACGGAATCACAAACTTATATATACCCTTTACATTTTTGTGAAGGGTATAAAAAGAATAGACTATAATTTTGATATCGATTATTAAATTATTAAATTGAGGTCAGTTTTTTTTTATATAAAAATGCTTTAATTATATTCGATATTTCGTCTTCCTTCGAAAGGAAGAATTTCTTGTTTGGACTCGGGAGGCCCATTAGTGTTTGAGTGCAATGACAAAATTTTTTTAAAATAGAAACTTTGTTCTACTAAAAACTTTTGGGCTATATAAAATATATGTCAAATTAAAGCTAAAAAGGTCCTCTTTAACTTGCAAAAGGTTTGGTCCAGGAAGAATTTCTGGTTTGGACTCGGGAGGCCCATTAGTGTTTGAGTGCAATGACAAAATTTTTTTAAAATTGATACTTTGTTCTAGCAAAAACTTTTGGGCTATATAAAATATATGTCAAATTAAAGCTAAAAAGGTCCTCTTTAACTTGCAAAAGGTTTGGTCAAGGAAGAATTTCTTGTTTGGACTCGGGAGGCCCATTAGTGTTTGAGTGCAATGACAAAATTTTTTTAAAATTGATACTTTGTTCTAGCAAAAACTTTTGGGCTATATAAAATATATGTCAAATTAAAGCTAAAAAGGTCCTCTTTAACTTGCAATAGGTTTGGTCCAGGAAGAATTTCTTGTTTGGACTCGGGAGGCCCATTAGTGTTCGAGTGCAATGACAAAATTTTTTTCAAATTGAAACTTTGTTCTAGCAAAAACTTTTGGGCTATATAAATTATATGCCAAATTAAAGCTAAAAAGGTCCTCTTTAACTTGCAAAAGGTTTGGTCCAGGAAGAATTTCTTGTTTGGACTCGGGAGGCCCATTAGTGTTTAAGTACAATTACTAAAATTTTTTTAAAATTGAAACTTTGTTCTAGCAAAAACTTTTGGGCTATATAAATTATATGCCAAATTAAAGGTAGAAAGGTCCTCTTTAATCTACAAAAGGTTTGGTCCAGGAAGAATTTCTTGTTTGGACTCGGGAGGCCCATTAGTGTTTAAGTACAATTACTAAAATTTTTTTAAAATTGAAACTTTGTTCTAGCAAAAACTTTTGGGCTATATAAAATATATGTCAAATTAAAGGTAGAAAGGTCCTCTTTAATCTACAAAAGGTTTGGTCCAGGAAGAATTTCTGGTTTGGGCTTTAGAGACCTATTTGTGTTGTTTGACGATTTTAGGTTTGCTGAAATATAAGGGACTTTTTGGACCATATAAATGAAACTATACTTTCAAGTACAACATAACTTATATAATTGCATGAAATTTATTCTTTAATTATTAATTTTTCATTAATAATAACATATTTTTTCACACATAATTTTTCAGCCATGTCGATTTGATATAGTTTGTTAAAATAGTTTGTTATCTTGCAAATCCTCTCCCATGTAATGAAACAAGAAGAAGAATTATTATTTGCAGAAGTTGCCGTATTAATAGTAGTAAATGTTCTAAAATTTACCATTTTAGATTTGGCAGCACTAGAAATTTGGCAAAAATACTCAATTTTCGTCTGGTAGCACGTTTAGTCCGGCAGCATTATTCTGCACACTTCTGCACAATAATGAAAAATTACTCATTTTTCTGCAAACGTGCGCCATTTTTTCTCCCTCTCTTTGAGCGGAAAAAAATAGTTTGTTATCTCAGTTTGTTAACTTCTCGTCCGCAATGTTTTGCCCATTTTGACATACGTCAATGTTGCCATATCTGGGGCCAAATTCCGCAACTTCGAATTTTGAAATGTTCACCAATTTCAGTGTTCACTTTTGGTTTTTGAGTCCGCAATGGTGAGAATGAATAATTTTGAAATTTAAATAATTTGTTCACTCAAAATCTTCGGTGAATTTTAGTTTTATGTAAAATATTTTGAACTTGAAAAAAATTAACAAAATTATTATGTATGTATATTAAAATTATCTATTGAACAACTTGTGTGACACAGTTAATTTGACTGTGACTAGTTATATCTGTGATATATATGTAGCAAGGCAGCTTTAATAGGTAGTGGCAGAATTACAATAAATACAACATCAACATGTATTTTATTGGTAGAATTTACGAATAGTTGTCAAAATTTTGCTTGAAAAAGCAAGGAAGTCTATGTGTTTTTGACAAATTTACACAAAGGAAACGAAAAACAGCTGCGCTTATACCACTACCATATTAAAGCTGCCTTGTATATGTAGATGAATGTGCATTAACATCTAAGTGGTGGCAGCGGTACGGCATGTGACAAATTTTTGCTACTGGCAATATAGTAAGCTATTTACGTCAAATGTATTGTTTACATTTTTGAAAGTTAATTTAGTGCTTTATTCTGAATTAAACATATAAAAATTATTTTTTAAACATAGCAATAATTCAAATAAAAATAATTTATGATTATAAAAAGGTACATTCATAGTTTATAATTGTGAAAAAAGGTACAAATATTTTTGATATACATAGCTTACCACGTGCCTGTTTTTGTTGTAATTTTGCTCTAGTGCTGCCACGTGTAGACGTTAATGCATCTTTTGTAGATGTAGCTGGTAGTGTTGTCAGCTCGGTTCGTTTCGCACTGTTTTTGATGGGTTTTACAATTTTTGTGCGAAAAGTTCTTTAGTGGAGGCGTGGTGCGCTTTTTAATTTTCGGTGGCATCAAATTTAACTCAACTTTTTGTTTTAATGTAAAGAGCGGTCTCCACCTGACATGAAAGCACTAACTTTGACGCTAACTTCAAGTTAAAGTTAAGTGTGGACCGCTCATGTTGAAGTTTGGTTAAAGTTATAACTTGGTTGTTAAAACATTTCATTTCGAAACTCTGTTATAACTTAAATTGACAACAGCCTGCTAATTGTAGTTGTTTTTCGCCATTATTATTTTTTTACTATGAGAAGTTATAACTCTAACATTACTACGTGTCCGCCACCTTAAACAGACAGATATATAAATAGCAAGTTTTAACTTCATGTTTTAACTGCGTTTCAAGTTAGGTGTAGACTGCATGTAAGAGAGAAGTTTATTAACGTGCCCAAAATTTTACGTTTTATTTTGCAGGCACAATCAGAACACGGAATTGTAATGTGAAAAACGTTCCTTATTATATGCACAAAGTAGGACAATCTTTCTGTATTATACATATTCTCGAAAGAAAAACAAAACATTTTATTTGATAAAATTTGCTGTTTTTAGAGCGTGTTTTACTATTAACCGTTCGAGCCAAGTTTGTCAAAATAACAATAAATGCAGACACAGGTAGTGAAGTTCGTATATATGATGGCACGTGAATTCGTTACTGCTTTGGTAATTGATAAATTAAATTATTAATTATACTATAAAAATTATACCAGTAAAAAATTATAAATAGCTTGTCGACATATTATAAAATTTTTTCAAAACGTTTGCACTAAATTTTGATTATCCTAAACTTCATCTTTTATTTGTTACAACTCTGGCAAATTTTCGTATATTTCAATAAATTCTTTTAAAGAATTCCTCCTTACTCAGCTTTTACATTTAGACAGACGATGGGCAGACATTTTTTCAATTCTCTTTTGGTCTTGCCTAAACCTTTTACATTTAAGAAATTAATAGACAGACAGAAACTCTTCGTTTTTCTTTTGTTGTTGTTGTTTTTTTAAGCACAGCTAGTGTGTTTATATGAAGTTGATGTTGATATGAGAATAATGATATGAAGCAACAACATAAGAAATACGAAAAGTTAAAAAGAGAAACAAAGAATGTCCACAAATGTCTAGTACAGAGAGTCGTGTACTACACACTCTCCCCCACCGAAAATTTTCGTTACAGCACCCTCAAATTTCGTCTGTCTGCCCATCGTCTGTCCAAATGTAAAAGCGCTCTTAGCCAAATAATTTTCTTTGTTTGACTACGAAAATACAAATGTAGTTTGATAGAATGCTTTTAATCGAGCTTGATTGCTTGTAGTGTGATTTTGTATCTTTTAGTGATCCGGTACAGCAAATAATTAAATAACGACAGCGAAAATAATTAAATAATAGTACTGAATAAAAAGATTTTGTAAAGTATAGTTCTAATTTTGTAAAGATATCATTGTCTTCATAAAGGCACCAGAACTGCACCAGTGGTCATGTTTAACAAACAGGAGTTCTAGCTATTGAACGAATTTGATTGCATGCGATCAGGCGGTGCTATCAGACCTAGCTTGAGTGCATATAGTTGCTTGAAATGGCATTTTAAAAATAAAATTTCAAAGTTCGGTGCGCTTTTATTGATATAACGCTCTTTTTTCCCCATTTTGGTGCGTTTTGAAATTTCAAAGTTGACAACGCTGGCAGCTGGAGAAAAGAATCTAGTTTATGAAAAATTATAAACAGTTGTTACATCAAGTGTTTTTCCTTCTGTTTTTAAATATATTTAAATAAACGTTTTTCGGTTAAAAAAAAACAAAACATTACTGGGGAAATATGTGAGTAGAATCTGTTTTGTTATTATTTTCGCCAAATCAAGAGTTTGTTCTTGAAAGTGTTCGTTTGGATGTACATATGTGTCATATTCTACACGTGGTTTCTCAAGGCGTCAATTATTCGGTGTTTGTGTTTTGTTTTTTAATATACAAACTTTATTTTGCTATATATGTACATATATACATATGTACATACATACATATGTACATATTCTGTGATATGGGTTTGAATCTGGCTTAAATCTAGTTTACCAACGCAGCCCCAAATAAAATAAAAAGTACATAGGGTGATAGAAAATTGAAAAATAATAAGAAAATGTAAAATGACGTTATTGGCGAAATCGCTTAGTTTCCCAGTTATGGACTGAAGAAGTTTTCATTATTGGCATCTTCAAACATTTCCTGGAAAAAAACTTAGCTAGGTAAATATTATTAGTTCAAAAAAATGTTTGGTACATATTTAACATATTCTTATTATTTTTCAATTTTCTATCACCCTATGTACTTTTTATTTTATTGGGAGCTGCGTTGGTAAACTAGATTTAAGCCAAAAATGAGAAAAGGTTAAATGGCAATATTGGCGGAAACGCTGAGTTATCGACCGAAGAAGTTTTTATATATGTATGCATTCGATTTTTACCACATTTTTCAATTTATATGATCAATATTGGTATCATTTGAAAGCTTGTTAATAGGTCTCTTATACCATACAAGAGAGAATCCCTCCATGCAGAAAAACTTACGTTAGCGAAGCCGGTGTTTGTTATACCATAGAGGAGAAAATCCCTGCATCCGGCCGAAGGCCTGCTAAATAAAAAATATATGTCAGCGAAGCCGGTGTTAGTTATACCATAGAAGAGGGAATTCCTGCATCCGGCCGGAGGCCGGCTATGCAAAATAACATATATACCCGAGATCAAGGCGAATTTATTACCAGGTGAACTTAACAGCACAGGTGATTATTTTTTGCTTCTCGCGTTTATTCCAATCAAGGCGGATTAATTATTAGGTGAATGCATCGGCGAATTCAGGCGAATTCGGTTAATATGGCGGCACTTTCGTTGTCAAGTTTTGTTTACCTTTTTCGGCGCCATTTAAATTTTTTACATGTTCTTTATCAACTACTTTTGTCAGCTTAAGTGTGAATTCGCCTTTTACACAAACAAAATACCTGTTGTTTTTTTTATTGTTGTATTCATGGTACAAAAAACAAGGTAACCGCTTCGCTACAACAATACAACAATAAAAAAAACAACAGGTATTTTGTTTGTGTAAAAAGGCGAATTCACACTTACGCTGTCAAAAGTAGTTGATAAAGACATGTACAAAAATTTAAATGGCGCCGAAAAAGGTAAACAAAACTTGACTGCGAAGGTGCCGCCATATTAACCGAATTCGCCTGAATTCGCCGATGCATCCACCTAATAATGAATTCGCCTTGGTTGTATTGTTGTAGCGAAGCGGCTACCTTGTTTTTTGTATCATGATTCGAATGAGACTGCCAAATTTTGTTTCTTTTGTTTACAAACTTTTTCGCGCCATTTTAATCTGTAGGTTTTTTTTGTATGATTTAGTGCAATTTCAAGAAATTTGTGTGAATTTAAAAGTGAAAAACTAATATAATCTGTGATTTTAATTACAAACAATTATAAAAGCTTATATTTATCGTTTATATAAAATATTTTCATAGCTGAACAATCTCAGCCGAATTTAGATTTTGACATTCACGATATGTTTTACAATAACAAAATACATAGTACTGAATTCGCCTTTCCGCTTGCATTCACCTGTTTAAATTCGCCTTGCCCGAGATATAGCCTAAACAGGGTTTTTTATAAAAATGTCGCGTAAGCGAACACAACTTTTTTTTGCTTAAAAGCAGCTCTGAAGTGAAGGTTATTTAAAGAAAGAAAATGAAAATTTCCGATATCGGTCCATATATACCTAGATATAGCCTAAGCAGGGGTTTTCATGAAAATGTTGCGTAAGCGAACTTAAACAATTTTTCTTTGCTTAAAATCAGTTATGGTAATAAAAGAAGGTTATATAAATATGGAAATGAACATATCCGATATTGGTTTACATATACCCGAGATATAGTCTAAACCGGGGTTTTCCTGAAAATGTCGCGTTTGCGAACTTAAACAATTTTTTTTTTGCTTAAAAGCAGTTTGGGTATTGAAATAAGGTTATATAAATATGAAAAATGAAAATTTCCGATATCGGTTCTGTTAAGTATTCGCCTACAGTGCAAATGGAATTCCCTCATTCCACTCTCTTCACACAAAAAACCAAATGACAAATATAATTGTGCTGATGCTTAATGAGCACAGTTATAAAATACAGTTGAGTTACATCGATTAACAGAAGCACACTTTGCTGATTGCAATAATTATATGTAAGGTTATATGTTGAATTTAAAAATAAAGATTGGAATTATTAAGAGCAACTTGTTTTCATTAAATTAATACTAATTTAATATTGGCGACGAGGATGGGATATTTCCCAAAAAATCAGGTTGCGTAATAAATACTCCGTAATCTTTCCCATTTTAAAAATCAACACTTTGCGTTGCAAAATTTAACGCAAGTTAATAAAATCTTACATCGACGCACCACGTGTGTACTAATAACGTCAATAAATTACGTTACGTCATAATCAACGAAATCGTCGGCAAGAGTCCATGCCGCTGAAGACTGAAGAGGAATCTGTTCCTCCATCGCATGAAAACATCGCAACAAATTCCGAAACCTCAACACATTCATTGCTTCAAACGAATAAAACACGCATAATGGCTGCTATGGGAACAATGGAACCGTTTGACATCAACCATCCTAAAAACTGGTCAACATATTATGCTAGATTTGAGATTTTCCTTCTAGCCAATGACGTGCAGGCGGATCGGCTGAAGGCAATTCTCTTGACATTCGCTGGTGCACCGCTATATGATCTCCTGTCGTCATTGGCATCTCCAAAAAGGGTGAGTGAGCTAAACATCGACGAAATTAAAACATTGCTAACGAACCATTTTTCTCCATGCCCATCGGAAATTGCGTCATATTTTAAATTCCACAAACGTGATCAACTGCCAAACGAGAGTTTTGCCGAATATATTGCTGCTTTGAGAAAACTCGCTGTTGACTGCAATTTTGGCAACGTCTTGGTTCGCATGCTTCGCGACCGATTGGTGTGATGAGGCATTGCAATGAAATCTTCTCGCTGAACCTGACCTACACCTACAAAAAGTCATAGATCGAGCAACATCTGCCGAAGCATCGTTCAAAAATGTAATGGTAATTCGCCAGCCTGATCAAATTCAACAAATACGTAGACGCACGCAACAACAATATAAGCAACACCGACAAATGCAGAATCAACAAACTTCAAGCAATAGCAAATTGTGCAATGGCTGTGGAGGGAATCATACTCGCTCACAGTGCAGACATAAGAAAATTATCTGTTCATCGTGCGGCATCAAAGGTCATTTACAGCGCGTTTGTCGTTCATCAAAACAAGGTAATGTTCCTACAGAATCATCGGAAATGATCAACAGAAACAAGCGAAACTTTACCAGATCAAAATCGCAATCAATCAATCATATTATGGGGCTGGAGACCCGTAAACGGTCAACAACTATAAATATCAACGGAAAGCCTTGCAAGTTTGAAATCGATTCAGGCTCCGATTATACAATAGTGTCATCACACGTCTTCTGGCAGTTGTGGCCCGCGGCTCAGCCCAAATTATATACGTGCAACCTACTGCTGACAGATTTTCAACACAATAGGGTACCTGTAAGAGGAGTTGTTGATGTTGATATATTGTATAACAAAAGTTTAGTCAAGGCCTTGCCTCTTATAGTTGTTAATGGCACTCAAACTAATATATTGGGATGTAACTGGTTTGATTCACTGGGTATAAGCATTCAAGGAGTCCATGTTATTAAAGAATTAAATTCTATTAAATCGGTTCTAGCGAAGTTCGATCATCTTTTTTCTAATGAACTTGGTAAGTTTACCGGTAGAGCGGTTTCTTTACGCTTAAAAGACAATTTCAACCCAATTAGACTTCCAGCTCGTCGTATTCCAATGACCCTTCGAAGCTAAGTGGAAGCTGAGCTTGACAGATTGTGCAATCAAGGAATTCTAGAACCGATTGAATATTCAGACTGGGCAACACCGATCGTGCCAGTCCCAAAAAGCGATGGTACTATTCGAATTTGCGGGGACTATAAGTCAACACTCAACAAAGCATTGTTACCACATAATTTTAAAATTCCTCCAATTAGTCGCCTGCTTTCATCAATAGAAGGTGGAAAAATTTATGCAAAGTTGGACCTTGCCCAAGCATACCAACAGCTTGTAGTCGATGAAGAATCCGCTTTGATGCAGACTCTTATAACGCATAAGGGCGCGTTTAAAGTAAATCGACTTCAATTTGGTATTTCTTCAGCCCCAGGTATATTCCAAAATTTTATTGAATCGCTTTTAAGCAACATTCCTGGTGTGTTACCTTATTTTGATGATGTAGTTGTGATGGGTAAAACCGAAGCTGAACTGGCTGAGCGTATAAATAAAGTTTTCAACCGTTTTGATAAATCAGGCATTCGCTTAAAAAGAAATAAATGCCAATTTGGGGTTAATTCCATTAATTTATTGGGGTTCAAAATTGATGGACTCGGTATAAGACCATCGACCGATAAAATAAAATCAATTCAGAATGCACCTGCACCCACAGATAAAAAACAGCTTCAAGCTTTTCTTGGTCTCTTAAATTTTTATCACTCATTCTTGCCAAATAAGGCAACCATAGTAGAACCGCTACACCGCCTTTTGGATAAAAATCGCCATTGGTACTGGGGAAAAGAGCATGTTACAGCTTTTGACAGTTTGAAAAACCTAATCACGTCGGAAAACGTACTCGTACATTTTGATGAAAGTCTGCCACTTATACTGGTTTGTGATGCCTCCCCATATGGCATTGGAGCGGTTCTCAGCCACAAGTTGCCTGACGGATCTGAACGGCCAATTGCATTTTATTCAAGGACATTATCGAAAACGGAGCGAAATTATGCGTAAATCGACAGAGAAGCAAGCGCTGTTGTGGCAGGAGTAAAAAAATTCCATGATTATTTGTATGGTAGAAAATGTACTTTAGTGACTGATCACCGTCTCCTTTTAGGAATTTTTTGCACAACAAAGCAAATTCCACCCATATCTACTGTTATGCTTCGACGATGTATTTTTCTCAGCGCATATGATTTTCATATCGTCTATAGAGAAGGCAAAAAAATGGGCAATGCTGACTGCTTAAGCCGTCTACCAGACGTTACGGAGCAGCATTTGGGGGTTAAGGAAGGCGAAATTCTAATGATTGATTTAGCCAACACTAAGCTTGTCAACGCTAAAGATGTTACAAAACAAACAGCAAAGGATCCCCTTCTCGCTAAAGTCCTCAGCTGGGCGTTAAGGGGGTGGCCAAATTACGTTTCTCGTGATGATCATGCATACCCTTTTTTCATGCGCCGTAATGAAATTTCTTCACTTAAGGGATGGCTTTTATGGGATAATAGAATTATTATTCCTCCACCATGTCGTCAGGCTATTCTACATGCTTTACATGCTGGACACCCTGGCATTGTCAAAATGAAGGGGCTGGCTAGGAGCTATGTATGGTGGCCAAATATGGATCATCAAATAGAAAACGAAGTAAAACTGTGATCATTGCGGACACTTTTCGCAACACATGGCTTACCGGACGTAATTGTTTCGGATAGCGGAACAACGTTCACATCATCGGAACTTCAAAAATTCATGGAAAACAATTTAATAAAAGTGCACCTTTCCATCTATCCACAAATGGACAAGTTGAACGTATGGTCCAAACAACCAAAAATTATTTAAAGAAAATGCCACATAATTCAAATATTGAGTTGGATCTTATTCGTTTTGTATTCAACCATCACATAACTCCCCATGCTACGACAGGTCGTTCACCTGCTGAGCTTTTGTTTAACCGACAGCTTAAAAGGTATTTTGACAAAGTTCACCCACATGAGTTGTCAAACACTGCTGAGAAATTGCCAGCCCAGGAATCATTTAAAGATGGAGACCTTGTATGGGTTCGCAATTACGCAGAAAGCCCAAAATGGATACCGGCTCACATACAATCACAAACTTGGCCATTATCTTACAATGTGCGTATACACGATGATCGTATACTGAAGCGACATTTGGATCAAATTCGCAACCGGATATCATCTGCTAATAGTGAGCTGGATTTTTCAAGTACTAGTGAGAATTCTACTGTTAAACTAAATACTGGTGTCTTAGTGACACTGAATGAAGGAACGAATAACGATTTTGAACACTCATCACCGTCAGTCACTATGCAAACACCATCGCCAAACGTATCGACATCAATGCCAGCACACTCACCACAGACGCTACCACCCAATAGCCAATCAACAAGGGACGTAAGATCTCCGTCTGTTCAAGTTACACCACGACGTTCAAAACGGCAGAGAAAAGTTACACAATTCTTTTCTGCATCTGGGCGTTAAGGGGTGTTAAGTACTCGCCCTACAGTGCAAATGGAATTCCCTCATTCTACTCTCTTCACACAAAAAACCAAATGACAAATATAATTGTGCTGATGCTTAATGAGCACAGTTATAAAATACAGTTGAGTTACATCGATCAACAGAAGCACACTTTGCTGATTGCAATAATTATATGTAAGGTTATATGTTGAATTTAAAAATAAAGATTGGAATTATTAAGAGCAACTTGTTTTCATTAAATTAATACTAATTTAATAGGTTCATATATAACCAAGATATAGCACATTCGCTACAAATTTGTAATATATACCATACATATACGTGACTATCGTGAAGGGTATTTTAGATTCGGCCCAGCCGAATATACCACACTCTTACTTGTTTTAAACTAATGATATTTAGCGAGCTAAGTTTTTTCCAGGAGATTTAATATGTTTGAAGAGATATATTCATAAACTTTCAAATGATGCCAATAATGACGATATATGTTGAAAATTTAGAAAATTGCATATATGTATGAAAACTTCTTCGGTCCATAACTCGGAAATTAAGCGTTTTCGCCAATATTGTTATTTAACATTCAAAAACTGCGCTGTAAAATTTTTTTTGAAATACAGTTGTTGTACGTCTTCAGATTTATTAATAAAACAAATCACATTTATATTTGCAATCTTGGTATAAATTATTGGACTGTTTTCACATAGTATAGATACATATGTATAAAAATACAAACATACTTTTTAGAAATAAAGATTTCATTATCAAATAGATTTTAATATACATATACCTACATAAGAGCAGTTTAATATAATGAGAACTAAATATTTATGCATACAGTTGTTGATCGTCCTCATCAAAAAGGGTATTTTAAAAAAAGTGTTATAAACAGTCTCATAGACGCCAAAAAGGGTCAAATTGACACTTTAGTATCATAAAAGGCAACGCTGGTCGCGGCTACTTCCGGTTTCAATTTTAGAGTTGATCTATTACTAAATCCTATGCGTAATTATTACACCAAGTACTGCCAAAGTAAACCAAAATTCTTATTTTTATACTTATTCTATATAGCAAATTTCTTTTATGCGACGCACTTTGCTTAAAAAAATATTAGTCTTTAAAAAATATTCGTCTTTAGTACAATTTCTTACTTGATTTTTTCCATCGTTTTGCTTGCATTTGCGCACTGCGCACGTCATGTTTACAATTTACTTCCAATTTTGTAAGGTAAAGAAAGAATATATATAAGTATATAAGTATATATATATATATATATATATATATATATATATATATATATATATATATATATATATATATATATATATATATATATATATATATATATATATATATATATATAAAATTATATCAAAAGAAAACAAGTAAATTGAATTGAATTGAAAAGTTATAAAATATGCTTTGTAATATCCTTTCTGAAAAATAATTATTTATTAATATTATTTATATATATATATTAATTAAATTTTATTTCAACTAGCTTTCTGTATTAAAATTATATTAAGTAGTTTAAAGTATGTTGAGCGGTATAACTACATAGTCAGTTTTGTAGTGTATAAAGCTTTTTCATTTATACACATCTTTTCTTGCTACGATTTGTTTTTTGAAAGTATCGAAAAGCACAGAACAAAAATTCAAACAATTGAGTTTTATTCACTATCAGCTATAAATAGGATATAAAGTTGAATGTTTGAGAATATCTTTCAAAAATTTCCAAAGTCTACTGATGATTAGGGTAGTTCCTATGAAATGTCGACATATAGATAGCTGGGAAACATAGAAAACAAGCTATTTATAATTTTTATTGGTATAAAATTTTTTATGTAAGTACATATGTATGTCAAATAATAAAGATATTAATATTGTTTTAATTTTAATTAAAAGTGCAAAAATGAGAGCCGTTAGTGAGAAATAATCAAAGTGCCAGTCAGCACTAGTTGAGGAATAGTTGACTTAAAGTTAGTTTAAAATTAACTCAGTTTACGACAGGGTAGTTTGCTCACATCAAACATATCAGCAAGTAAAGTGTGTAACCCCCCCGTCTAGATTAGCAATAAATATGTTCGCAATAAAGCAATAACGCCGGTAAGACAATGGTACAAAATTGCTTATTGCTTTGCTTATGTCAAAGGTATGGGAACACGTATTTATAACAACTCATAATTACAAAAAAAAAAAAACGAATAGGAAAGTTCAGCGCAAAAATCAAAATTTTATTGCAAAATAACTTAAAATTTTATTTTATCTGGAGTTTTAAAGTCCTAAAGACATGAAAACTGTTTGTACAGCGTGATTACTTTACAAACACCCTCAATGCACCAATCCATTAAAAGAAAACACTTTATTTTTAGTAATAAGAATTAAATTAATAATTTTTGCAAAAGAAAAACCTACTAAACTTATTCGCAAGCAGAATGTTTCAAAAATTCTTTAATATTAAACTCAAATGACAATAAATTTTGACGTTTTGTGTCTGCAATAATTGTTAACGAAAATTCATTGATAATTATTGCAGCAATAATTGCAACCACTAGCAATAAGATGTCTTCACTGGCAATAATGCAATTTTGACGTTTGCTGCAATAAATGTTAGCATATTTATTGCTAATCTAGACGGGGGTTAAGTATTCTTATGTATGTACTAGAGGGCTGCTCAAGCACAATAAAAATGTGTTACAGAACATTGTAGTATTTTCAAGTACTTCACATCGTCCTCTTTCACATTTCAAAACAAACTCTTCAGTGCCTAAATGTTCTAAACACACAAACGAATTCTGTCTTATAGGCTTTTTCCACAGAACAACATCTAACATTTACCACCAGTTTTTGAGGATGATAACATCTTCCCATAAGAAATACATTGTACTAAAAGTCAACATTTTTCAACATCTTTATGAAATGTTTCTCATTTTATTCCACTCAACATCTTTCGATTATTTCAGTGCCATCACTAGAAAAGTGGCAATACTGTCGATTATTCTTGTGGCATCACTGAAAAAACGTCATTTATTTTGAAAAATTAAAAAAAAAAAATTATTTATCATGTATCAATTGCTTGTATGTGTGTTTTTTTTAATTTGTTTCTGTAATAATTTGTTCTCTGGTTTTGTTAAATTTTGTTTATAAGGCCTACATTTTATTTATAGACATGTGTACACAAAATTTATAGTCCTCTTTTTTGTTTTTAAAATTAATTTTTTTCAAAAAATTTTATGTGCTTTTGTTAAATTGTTTGATATTTTAAAAAATAATATTTTTGATTGATAGTAGATCTTAGATCTGAGCAATGTAAACAGTGTTTCACATTTTCAACATCTTCCATGCGTTTCATGAAGATGTTGATCAGTGTAAAAAGCCTATTATAAGCATTTAGGACAAACAGAAGCAAACACAAGTAGAACCAAATGAAATAGAACAAATTTGAAGTAGTAATTCAAGCATTGTAGTAATGTTCCACTTCAGTTTTGTTTGTAAAATTTGTTGTTGTTGTTCATGGTTTTTGTCTTTGCATTAGTGCACAAGTGCTGTATTCATGCTCGTGTGTGCGTGTTGTTGTTGTTCATGGTTTTTGGCTTTGTATTAAGCACAAATATTTAAGAAGCAATATGCTCAAATGCAAATGTGCTTGCTGTTATCGTTTATTTGCTTTATTGTAAGGTTTTGTTTTGGATTTGGCTTGGAAATACTACACAATAGTGAGCAGTGTTTTTTAGAACATTCTGTGCAGCCCTTTAGTATGTACATATTTTCTATACAAATTTTTTGACACACCAGCCACTCAAGCAACAACAAATGCCCATGTTGTTTTTGCATTGTTGTATTTATAATCCCAGTTTCACCTGGTAAAATGAATTCGCCTTGGCCTTGTCATTAATTTCACATGTGAAATTTCCCGAACAAAAATTTTTCTTCAAATGGATTTTATTTTTGTATTGTATAAGAGCCAATTTTCACGATGATTTAAAGCCATGTCTAAAAGGCATGTTTTTTCTTTTGTAAAGTGCTGTCCACACCTGACACGAGAACACTAACAGGAACAGCAAAATACTGTTACTGTCAGTTGTAGACTGCAAATGTTAATGTTCTCTTGCCGTCTTGACACGGCTGTTAAGACGTCTGTTTTAAAAGCTCTGTCTTAACAGAAAATGACATTTTAATATGGAAAAAGTAAAAATAGTTTCAAAAAAAAAGTTCAAATTCTTATTTTAGATTATAAATTTTGCAATAAAAACATATTTTTTTTCCACAAACTATAAAAAAGGGCATAAAAAGTGATGATGTGCTTTTGTTGACGGAGTTAAAATAATGAAAAATCAAGACATACGGGTACTCCGCCATATAACAATCGAGCCATCAAAGGTATGTTTTAACAGTATGTCTTAACAGTGTTTCATGTCTAATGTAGACGGGCTGTAATGAAAATTTTTGAAAACTAGAAAAAGCCATGTCAAGGCGAATTCATAACAGGTGAAATTGACAGCGCAGCTGATAACTTTTTTTTAATTATAATATTTTTCAGATGTCAATGGAATAATTAAAACAAATTTGAAAAAAAAACAATTTTTTAAATTATTATTGTATCTTGAGCGCCAGCTATCATCCAGAATTCTCCCCAATCTGGCTGGCCATTTTCACCTTACCGAGCTTTATGATCCCAGACTTTAATTTTCACGAAATAGTTAAAAGTTTCCCGAAATAATTAAAAGTTTATCTTGTCTTGTAAATTTTTTTTATCACATTTTTTTTTAATTCCTTTTTGTGTTTATATTTTTCCCTTGACGTTTGAAAAAGATTTATTTTTTGTAGTGTTGTATTTATTGCTCTTGCATATACCTGTTACTCAATGTTTACACACGCAAGTGCAAGTGCAAAAAACCCAATACATACCCATATTTTTACTAATACATTCACACACCTGCAAGTAGTAGCCTCACTTGCAACTGATTTTGGTTGGCAGTGATTTTTTCACTTGCATGCAAGCAGAAACAAACAGTGTTGCCAATAGATATTTCATTTTAACCTTAATGGGTATTTTTCAAGGAAATTTTTTTAAAATATTAAAATTTTTAATTGTATGCCGAAAACATAATATAAAAACACGAAAATAAATAAACATCTATAACTTATTTTTTATTTGGAATACAAATTTATTATTTAAATTGTGAAAAAATTGTGTGCATAATATAATTCCCCTGTAATATTGCTATGCTAAAACTTTGGCAGCACAGACATTAAAAGCGCATGTAGTACAAAGGCGTACAACGTTTGTCTTCGACGACATTTTGAAAATGAACTTGCACTTGAGTGTGTAAACAATCGTGCAAATTGCAAGTGTTTTTATTATTTTTTTCGATGTATTGGTTGTTAATATGTACACACAACTTGTAACAAGTTACTTGTATGTCTAAACGCAGTGTTATGAATTCGCCTTGAGCCATGTTTTATGTTATTCAAGTTTTTTTCTCTAATTTATTTTTGACTCGTTTGTTATTTTTTAAATTGTTTTATTTTCATTCGACTGCCAAGGTAACCACATCGATACTACCAAAAGGATAAAAAGAGGCAAACGATTTTTTTAACGACAACAATTGAAAAAACGACATGACTTAAAAATCATAGTAAAACATGTCTTTAAATCATCGTATTAATCAGCCCTAACATACCTGGTTTTAAAAACATGTGTCATTGTATTCGGAGCAGTCAGCAAATAAAATATTTATATAAAAATATTTAAAAAAATCACCTTTTCGCGAAACTCGGTGGAAAATTGTACTTGTAACTTAAGGCCGGGGCACATAGAATCCGTCGTACGTTATACTTTGCCTTTTTCAACTGACAGCTAAGTTGAAATACATGTAGGCTTATGAGCTTTGTCACATTCGGTACTTCTCCGTCAACGCAAAGTATTAAAGTTGAGCAACTTTCAACTTTTAACGTACGTTGAGAGCTTTGACAACTATGTGGTAATATTTTTTGTATATTTTAATATAATTTTTCGTTCAAAAATTAAATAAATTGAAAAAAAATTGTGTTAGATTTTGTGTGCTGTGTCTGAAATATAAATTCAAAGATTTTAATCAAGCTAAAGTAAAATGCAGTTGGTTTTATATCCGTTATCAAAGTGCTGATTGTGCCAACTTCATACTTTGTACACGTGATGTCAGTTGATAAAAGAGACGGACAAAGTACGACGGATTGTATGTGCCCCGGCCTTTAGAAATGTATAGCTAGCTTTGCGACATTGCTAGCAATAGAGGAGGACGGAAATGTTTGCAAACAACGTGCTGTAAGAAGAAGTCTGCATAATATTTGTACACATTACACATTTTGTTGTTTCTTAAAAAAGAAACAAAAAAGACTAAAAACTATAAAAAACTATATCTAGTGTAATCTATAAACTATATCTAGTGATTAACTTAAAACAGCCAAATATTGGCATTGGGCCTTTTGGTACTGAACCACTGATGTAGCACTGTAAGTTATCATTTCATTTGTCATCATTATTATTGCGAAGCTTTATATATTTTCATTTTGCATAATCAGAGTTAATTTTCAAGGTACTTTCGACTTTGGACTTTTTTTAACTTTAATTTTGTATTTCTCATCGCTTCCATTTCCAAATGATGTCTCTTCAGTTCCTCGTTTCCTAGTAATTTTTGTTCAAAAATTTTTTCAAGCGCCCTGTAAATTATTTTTAAACTCTTCTCAACTCTTCATCACGGTAATGACTTTCGGCTTTAGATTTAAATTGTGTCATTTCATCACAAACTTTTTATTGAGTTTCCAAAACTATCGTAGCAATCTCCGCTGTTGTTATTTAAAGTTTTCTTTTCTTTCCAGAGTTTGTCTGCCTCATTTTGGGCTTGATGATTACATCATTACTATCCAAGTTTGTCTCGTTAATTCTAGGTTCCAAATTTGTTCCACAAGTATGCAACTCCTCTGTTTCATCTATCGATTTTGTCATTTTTAAACCAAATGTCCGAGAGCCTTCTACGCAATCTGCTGCTTCTTTTGTGCCAAGTATTTCGAGAACGGTTTCTTCGGATGGTGAAAGTTTATATTTTTTATTAAGTCCACCTCCTATTCCTTTTCTGTATTGCATGTTTGTTGTAGCCCTTTTCCGCATATACATTTTTTGGTCTAGCCAAAGCTGCATATATTTTTTATTAGGGAATACAATTTGAAAGTTCCCACCTTTTTCTATTCTGGAGTTGTTTTTACAGGAGGACCGACACACTTTAATTTTTCTTTGACGTTTTCCCAAAAATCAGAACTCTTGGTTTTGTTTTCCCTACCAAATCCTCTTGCAATGTTGAAGTTCTCGATTTCTTCAAATAAAATATTTATTTGCTGTTTATTTACTGTTTTACTCCTATAAAAAAATATAAAATAAATAAAAGTATTTTAAATGTTATTTATTTAAATAAAAACTTACATTTTCCAATTTTTCCGCAAGAGTAAGTTTTGTGAAAAATTTTTTTCGTAGTTAAAAAATAAATCATATTCGAGCCATTCATAATCATGTGAATTTTGTGTTTTAAAGGCAAAAAATTCACTAAAAAATTGTTTTCGAAGCTCAAAAATGTAAACACTCGGAAGTTTTCACACCATGTCTCATTTATGATAGCAAGTGTTCACACGTTCGGAAATTTGTATGTGAAATTTTATTCATGATAAGGCTGAATATGTTTCAAAAATTTCCAAATTCTACTGATGATTAGGGTGCTCTCATTGAATGCCGACATATAGACAACTGGCAAACATTGAAAACAATCTGTTTATAATTTTTTGATTGGTATCAATGTAGAAGCTAATATAGTGAATAAATAGTGTTTGAAATTAAAAAACGACAATCTATATATCTAACCACTTTCCGTAATACTTTTATAAGAGAACATTTTCACGATTTCATTATTTTATTAAAAAGCTTAGTTTGGGTCTATTTTTTAATGATCATATAAAAAGTATTTGATTGCCTATTCATACGATATGCATTTTATTTAGGCTTATTATATACAAAGGAAAATATTTGTATTTTTACCTAGGGGCTTTGAAGCGTCTAAACTAAGGAAGCCCAACAAAAATTTCTGGGTATCATAAATAAATAATCAATTTTATGTCTGGTTAAAAAAATAAATCTGAGCGTTCAATATATTGTCGATTGGCTGATTTTTTTTATCCATTATTTTACATTTGGAAGATGAATATATATATATATATATATATATATATATATATATATATATATATATATATATATATATATATATATATATATATATATATATATATATATATATATATATATATATATATATATATATATATATATATATATATATATATATATATATATATATATATATATATATATATATATATATATCTCATGATAGAGATGCCGTTACGGAGTTTTTCCTAGCGGTCGCATTTTGTTTACTGAAAAAAGTGCGGGGGACATTTATTTATTAAGGTGTTTATCCACCAAGCTAACTTCATAACGATGTATGTATACAGTGCTGTTCCTACGCTAAGCAACTCACACTGTATTTTACAAAAATGTTATTTTTCTCTCAAATAAGAAGACCTTACGAACTCATTTTAATATATATTTATCACTTATATGATAACAAAACAGTTTATAAAAAAATAACAACAAAAACCTTTTTTGATATTTCAATAACGAACAAAAACAAAACTAACTCTATGAGAGGCTGTGCCTACGCTAAGCAACTTATTAATATTTCGTATATGACCCTTTGTTTTTTATGACTGCAGCACATCTCTTGGGCATTGAGGCAATTAAATTTTGCAATGTGCTTTTGGGGATGTTTTTCCATTCATTTTGAAAACCGTTTAACAAATTTTCTTTATTTGTAAATCGACTCGATCCGAGGCGTCGTTTCACAATGGCGAACAAATTTTCGATAGGATTCAAGTCGGGTGATTGTGCCGGCCAATCAAGCACTTGAATCCTTTTCGTCTGAAACCATTCCTTGACCAACTTCGATGTGTGTTTCGGGTCGTTATCATGTTGAAACACCCATCGAAGTGGCATATTCCATTCTGCATATGGGAGCATTTTCGTTTCTAAGATGTCCTTATACACGAATCGATCCATTTTATCGTTTATTTTGTGCACAGGACCAAGGCGTTTGCCAGAGAAACATGCCCACACCATAATGTTTCCCCCTCCATGTTTCATTGTTTGCTTACAATAGCGTGGATCGAGCCGATTTCCTTTCATATGCCGCACAGTGCATATGCCGTCTGAATTGAAGAGGTTTACTTTGACTTCATCGCTAAAGAGCACACTGTTCCACTTTGTGATAGTCCAATTAATGTGTTGCTTTGCAAATTCAAGACTAAAAATTACAAAAGTCCTATAGAATTTGTTGTTAAAGTAAATTAAAATTCACTTACCGTTTTTTCATGTGTTTTTTTGTCAGCATTGGTTTTTTGACAGCCCTATAACTTTTTAAGCCCAGCTTGATGATATGTTTTCTGACTGTGCTGGAATCCACATTCAAATTAAGTGATTTCATTACCTCTTTTGAAGTTATAAATGGTTTTTTTTTTATTAATATTTTAATTTGTCTGTCGTCACGGTCGGAAATTTTACGTGGAGGTGCGCCTGTATTGGGTTTTACGACAGTGCCTATCGTTTTATAATTTTGAATCCACCGTGAAACCATTGATTTGTTAATTTTTAAATTATTAGCTATATCAATTTGACTTTGCCCTGCCTTCCACAATGATATAACGGAAGATTTGAAGCTATTATCGTATTGAACGCGCTTCATGTTGAAAATTTATAGTTTAAAGACGAAGAAAGTCTTAGTAGGACTAAACTGCATTGATTTAAGTAATTTGCAATTAATGAACTCAAATGCATCGCAAAAGAACCGTTATATTTAAGGGAAAGAGAATAAGAAAATTTGTTGCTTAGCATAGGCACAGCC
Organism: Thecocarcelia acutangulata; assembly: GCA_914767995.1. Taxonomy (NCBI): domain Eukaryota; kingdom Metazoa; phylum Arthropoda; class Insecta; order Diptera; family Tachinidae; genus Thecocarcelia; species Thecocarcelia acutangulata. The sequence continues at coordinate 66,879,111 of OU612096.1, read as the reverse complement.
TCTCATAGAGTTAGTTTTGTTTTTGTTTGATATTGAAATATCCAAAAAGGTTTTTGTTGTTATTTTTTTATACATTTTTTTTTTGCTATCATACAAGTCATAAATAAGTATTATAATGAGTTCTTAAGGTCTTCTTATTTGAGAGAAAAGTAACATTTTTCTAAAATACAGTGTGAGTTGCTTAGCGTAGGAACAGCACTGTATATGTATATGCACCCAATCAAGGCGAATTCATACTAGGTAAATGCAAGAGCAATAAATACAACACTACAAAAAATAAATCTTTTTCAAATGTCAAGGGAAAAATATAAACACAAAAAGGAATTAAAAAAAAATATAATAAAATAAAATTTACAATAAAAGAAACATTTAAATATTTCGTGAAAATTAAAGTCTCAGATCATAGAGCTTGGAAAGTGGAAAATGGCCAGCAAGATTGGGGAGGATTCTTAATGATAGCTGGCGCTCAATATGCAATACATAATTTAAAAAATTGTTTTGATTTTTTTTTTTTCAAATTTCTATAAAAAAAAAACTTACAATAAAGGAAAAACTTAATTACATTGTGAAACTTTTAATTATTTCGTGAAACTTAAAATCTCAGATCATAGAGCTTGAAAAGGGGAAAATGGCCAGCCAACCTGCGGAGGATTCTGGACGATATCTGGCACTCAAAATAGAATACATATTATAAAAAATTGTTTTAATTTTTTTTTTTCAATTTTGTTTTGATTATGCCATTAACATCTGAAACAGATCAAAATTAAAAAAAAGTTATCAGCTGCGCTGTCAATTTCATCTGTTATGAATTCGCCTTGCACCCAATCTATAAATTTAAGTTCTTGTTTCGAAAATTTTTACATTACCCCATCGATTCATGCGCTTGCTATTGAAATTCAGTAATATCGGTTCACGTATAGCTGAGATATATTCAAAATTCCGAAAAAACCCATTTTTTTTTGCAATTTTGTATGAAAATTTTTGAAAATAAAAATTGTTTGTTTTGCTTCATACTTCACACACTCAATAAGAAAAAAAGGCGAAAAAAATTTTTTTTCAGATATCGGTCCATATATACCCGAGATATGTCGTGATAAAATAAAGTTATATAATATGAAAAATGAAAATTTCCGATATCGGTCCATATACTCGTGTACCCCAAATATAGCCTGGAACGGGGTTTTCAATATTCATATAGCCTTATTTTATTACCAGAACAGCTTTTAAGCAAAAAAAGTTGTTTCAGTTCGCTTACACGACATTTTCATGAAAAACCCAGTTTAGGCTATATCTCGGATAAATATGGATCGATAACTGGAATTTTTTTGCCTTTTAGTCACCATGCTTAATAATTGTGTGAAGTTTGAAGCAACCCAAACAGCTTTTTTCAAAAATTTTCATACAAAATTGCAACAAAAAAAAAAAAAAAATTGGTTTTTTCGGAATTTTGAATACATCTCAGCTATATGTGAGCCGATATTAGTGAATTTCAATAGCAAACCCATGACTCGATGGGGTAATAGAATGGTGAAAGAAAAAAGTTTCTGTGTCTAATGGTTTTCTCTTAAACGATATTTCAACGACCGACAGAAGGACATCGCTTAATCGATTTTTCCATTAATTCTGATTCAGAATATATTATATACTTTATAGGGTCGCAAATGAAAATTGTAGAAATTACAAACGGAATCACAAACTTATACATATATACCCTTAACATTTTTGTGAAGGGTATAAAAATAGAACTATAGCATTTTTTTACCCAACAAATATAAAAAGACAGTATGTGAAACTCCAGTCGTCGATTAATATTCTGAGAGTCGTTTTTGATTGAAGTTGCGGCCGCGTTCTGTGTCTCCGTTAAATTCATGAATTTAACTCCTCGTCTTCACGTGTCATTGACTTGAACATGACATGAACATAACGTCGGCAGAGCCAAATTGATGTTCTTGTATATGACGAATATGTTATATTCTGATTAACCATGTAATTTACATTATCAAAGTGTTCGGTTCGACGTCATTTTGTGTATTTTCATACGTGATGGCCAACTTCATGGCGTACATCGATGCTAAGCTATATGCTTGAGCGACGATGTCAGAGCATGAACGAAACATGGGCATGAGCATGCTCATACCAAGTTCATATCTAATGGAGACCCCCAGTTAAAGAATCCACAAGCTGTCACATCCCATAGCGCTGCCATCTTATAGACCTTGAGCTTTACTGTATTATGTTTTTTTAATGCATAAAATTATTATCAGAGATAACATTAGCGCAATGAGAAATAGATTTTCGTTAACTTTATCACAATATCATACAAGAAGTAATCGCAGGAATATGAATTAGTTTTTTAATATTTTTTCTTTAATACTAATTAATATAGCTTAATGACACTAGCTTGTTGAGACTATAGCTTATTGACACGTTACAAAAATATTTTACAGTAAGCAATCCAAAAATATATTCCATAGCAAATATCACTAAGTATTTTTGTAGGAACGCTTTCCATTGCACACAGTCACAAACGATTTTTCAATTCTATATTTTTCTAACATATGCATATTTCATTTCTATAATATTCCATAAATTTTAAGTTCTTTATTGTAATAGAAAACATTTTTCCTAAAAAATATGCCTACGAAAAAAATAAGTTGCCGGAAAATGTGCGGAATCATGGGAATTTCTTCGCGGAATCTCGGAATGAAAAGCTCTTAATTTAATTACAACGAATTGATTGTTTCACATCACATTGCAGTTCAAATGTTGTCTTTTTGCAATAAATACACTTGTGGTTAACCTTATGAATGCGTATTATTCATTGCTGTGCCATTTGGTGCTTTAATACAATTTTCCTTCGCTACCATTCATAAAAAGAAATCACCGTTTCCATCAGTGATGTTCAAAACTTAAGCTCTAGTAGGTGCCGCTTCTCACACATCAGCTTCTGGTTTTTCTGTGAGAAAGAAGGAGACAGTATAAACCATTTTCTTCTTATTTTTCACAGAAAAGCCATAAGAACACTAAGGTCAAGTTTTAAGAGATTTTCTTTTCGCATATGTTCTCTTTTAGACTGTATGCCTCTCTTGTATTTTAGTAAAATAGTTTTGTCAGAAAATTATATTGTAGGCATTCGCCTTATTTATATTTTGCCATCAACACCTCTTGTATAAATTGAAGAGATGATGCCTCCTTGTATTTATACGCTCTAGTTTTGCGCTTTTTTAGCACCATACAATACAAACTAGACAAGAAGGCAACCAATAATAAAATTAATAAAAAAATGTTGTTTGCATTAGTTATCGCAGCGTGGACATCACAATAAAAATATTTAAGTACAAAAAGTAATTTCGTATAAAGTAAAAGTGAAAGCACACACAATACGAAAACGTAATATTTTAGACACATTTTGTCGCTATTGTATTTTCGGCAGAGGTCATGAACGGTCATAACTAAACAATTTGTTTAATAAAGATCTATAAATGTACAAAAAGAGCTTTTAAATTCCGGGACAAATTATTAGTGCACAAACTGTTCTTATTGCATCAGGTTTTAGAGTTCGAACAATGCCTGGACGCATGGAAATTGATGATAACGGTTAGTGGAAAATTTTATATATTTTTATAACTAATTATTTTCTACAGCTGGTATATAAGTATGTACAATGTACATCCTTAAAAATGTAATGCTATTTTGCATAAACACCTAGATACATACAGACATTCTTTAGTGTGTCTGTGCAATGCATGCAAGAATATAAAATGTTTTGTTTAAATCTGATTATTGTCCTAGTGCAGTCAGTGAGTGTTTTTGCCGCTTAAGAGAGTTCAGTGTTGAACAGTTTTATATCAGCAATTCGTGCTACAGTGTTTGGATTTCAAAAGTATGTGCATACGAATATTTTTCTCTCGTCTAAAAGATTCAGTGCCGTTGTTTGTAGGGGTAGTAACCAAGTGTGATTCTGAAGACAGAGATAACGCCTTTTAATCTTGCACTAACAACTTTCATTCGTTTAATCTGTTATCAATGTTTTGTTTTCGTACCAAAAACAAGTACATATGTATGTAGCAATGTTGCTACCAATGACGTTTTTGAATATTGCTGAACTGTAAATATTTGTTTTGTTATGCTTCGTTAAGAATTGATACTGCAGGTTCAAAAGTGTTTGTGAGTGGAAGTTTTTTTTGTTTAATTATCTTTTTCAGTTCTTAAAATGTTTATAAAATATAATTTTTCATTGTTTTGTATGCATATGTAATACATATTATGTGAGTACACTGTACATATGATTGTGCCTAAGTACATACACTATAGTATAGAAGTAGACAAATTTTTCAAAAACCATAATATCTACTAGTTTTAGTCGTGACTTTGTCTGCGGAGAGTAGGTATTTTCAATAGCCTGCCTACAAGAGCAATTACGATCAAATGACCGACATTGTTGTCTGAAACATCGGATACAACTTTCTATTAAATTCTTAATGGCGATATGAAAAACATTACCGAAACTTTCGTGTACGCGGGATGATTCTTCTAATACATTCTCAGAAATATTATATACGTACATATAACATTTTTGTTTTATACTAGTACTCCGGAGATTACCCCTACATATGCAATATATTGTGCCAGAACTAAAAAAATAGATTGTAAGGAGTGGGAAAGGGCGAGTAGTGTTTGTGAATATTTCACTTGATCTTTCCAACGTTACAACAACACGTCTGTAGGCAACTTATGACATTTAATGCATTGTTCGATTCCCCGGGCAATCGATCACAAATTGATGAGCTCTGGACGATGCGCGCGTATTACGTATAGATGTGTGAGTTTCGAAAACAGGAGTGTTGTTAAAAATTTTAATTTAACATTTTAATTTTCCTGACAATGATAACAAATTGTTATCGAAATATCGAAAATAAATACTATTAAATTTTTTATATAAAACCAAAACGATCTTTAGCTGCAAAAAAAAAAGAATTAATTACTTAAACAAGCCCAAATAACTAAATATTGAAAATGTTTTTTTTACTAAATCTGCAGTTACGCTATCAAGTTTTTTACACAAACTGCATGTCAAAATTTACAAAAATTGAAAAAAATTGAAATTCTTCAAAACTACATTCAATTTTAAAGTAGTTTTTAACAATATGTCGTGAAGAAAACAACTTAAAATTGTATAAGTACTAATGATAATTAGTTGAACTTTTCTTATTGAATACTTCTAATATTACATGATGTTCTTTTTCTCGTTAAAACTCAAGTTATTGTTATAATTAAAAATAAAAATAATTCTTGGCGAAAGCCGGATTTAAACATTAACCAGTAAAATAATATCTTGTAAACTTGAAATTATTACTTCTAACAGCCTGTTTGTAGACCACGACAAATTTGACTCTTGACGAGCCATTTCATGGACGAGCACGTAACGAAAAGCGTTTGAATAACACGACTTGGCTGTGTCGTGCAACTTACGTTTTTCATACGAAAATATTTTTTTAAGTAAAAAAACCGGCAACTCTATGCTTGATGCAATTGTTAAATATAAATGTAAATAAATTAAACAACATAATTCGTTGAAAAAAAACTTTCTCAATGAAATTTTTGACCACAAAATAAAAATTTAACGAGGTTTCTTTGTTGGAAATCATTTTTTTTATTGGAAATATCACCATAATGAATTGAACAACCAAATCACCAGTACGTTGTTTGGTGAAAGTAATGTAAAAGTAACAGGTAGATGGCGAACTGCCGGTATAAAGGCACCGATAATACTTCATATAGCAGATAGGAAAATTTATTTCAACAAAGCCATTGCAACAAAATAATTATACAGCAAGATTTTAGATGAAGCCACTATTAACAAGGATCGAAGATAAGGGTGTAAACTTGAATGTGCTCTACTAAGCATCCACAGCCAACAATCTTACCTTTTTGAAAAAATGTGAGTCCATTGCAAGAAAAGTGGTAAAGACGAAGCATCAGTTGTGGCCAAAAAGGAATGTGAATAAACTATGTTACAAAATACTTGTAAATTTGGTTTTATTCTGAGTACTTTTGATATCTACAAATATTAGTGTCTTTTCGGGAGACAGAAAAAAATCTTGCTAAAAAAGTGTGTTCACAATTATAAACACAAATGATAGTATTCACAGTCAACCTACAGCAATAAAAAAGTTTGAATCAGCAATCCAATCAATATAAAATAGCGTGCTGTTACCTACTTTTACATCAAATCAACTTAATATCACTATTCAGATGTTTTTAACGATTAATAATTTCCAAAAATTTATTGTAGCCTCTACCCTTCTCTAAGGGCCATATCCAAAAAAAATTCTTACTTGAGTTTTAACGCATACGTTAGTTACCAAACACGTTAGCACTACCATACATTTGTTAAAAACTTTTATGCAAAAACAGTACGTTAACTTTTACATGTAGTAAGGAATTTAATTGTTTTGTTCTGGCAACGCCGTTACATTCAGTTGTAATTTTTCATACATACATACATACATATGTACATACATACATACATACATACTTAATAATAATAATAATAATGAGAGTATAAATGAGTTGAGCATGGGTGAAATTGTAAACCCTTTTGCTAAGAAATCGGTGATAACCAGATCACCTCCTACAGCGGTGAGTAGGACCGTTCCGGTGCCAGGCACCGTTGAAAATAGTGAAAATGGACAAAATAACGTCCAGAGGCTAGGAGAGAAGATCTCAAAGCTCGTAGCTTTCCTAAAGGCACGTTCAAACGTGCATAAGGAAATAGTGACAATGTCACGTGAGATACAGGCATTGTACATGCAGGTCTCAGATGAATTGAGTAGTGGAAGTGCTAGTAGTACAAAGAAAGCACATACTAGTACGCATACTCAAACAGACGAACCACCAAGGCTCAATCCTGTGATGGGCGGAACTCCAAAGCGTAGAAGGGAGGACTTAAGCCCAAAAGGTAACAGAGCTAAAAAGAATAGGGGAACAACCCCTAATAAAGTAGTCAGGGTAGGTGGACACACTATACCCAAGGCTATAAACTTAAACTTGGCTGGCAAACCGGATCTAAGTGCTAAAGATCCTGGCTGGGTTAAGGTTGGCCCAAGGGCTAAAACAAAGAAAGCGTCCGTTAAACCAGATGCTATAGTGATTAAAACCTGTGGAGATACTTCCTATGCGGATATTCTCAGACAGGTGAAGAGGGACCCTAAGCTAAACAACCTGGGTCAAAATGTGAAGAGCATTAGGAAGACAGGGAAGGGTGAACTGTTGTTTGAGCTGAATAGACCCGCGCACCAGAATACGGGCGAATTTAGGTCGGCTATAGAAGAGGTGCTAGGTGATGCTGCTAAGGTTAGATCACTTTCTCATGAGGTCAGGCTTGAGATTAGGGATATAGACGAAGTAACCTCTAAGGAGGATATTTATGAAGCTCTCGTCAAAATATCTGACGAATTTAAAGCTTTGCACCCTACGGCAGTTAAGTCGCTAAGGAGAGCATACGGTGGGACACAGACCGCCACAATTGGCGTGAGTGCACTGATAGCTCGCCGCCTTATAGAGATGGCAAAGATACGTATTGGCTGGGTGGTTTGCCGAATACGCGAAAAGGTAGCACCAAAAAGATGCTTTAAATGTCTGGATTATGGACACGTAGCAGGGAACTGTAAGGGGCAAGACCTTTCAGGGAATTGCCTACGGTGTGGCAAAACGGGCCACAAAATTGGAACCTGTTCCAATAAACCATCCTGCTTGCTCTGCAAGAAGGGAGCAGACACCGTTAGTGACCATGTCACCGGAGGTGCAGTTTGCCCGTTTTATAAAAGAGCTCTACAGAAACTTAGGGAGTAGAGTAGAACCTAAGTCACCAAAATGCGTTTATTACAGTTAAATCTCAACCATTGCCAGGCAGCCCAGGAGCTTCTTAAGCAAAGCGTTCGAGATATAAGTGTAGATGTCGCTATTCTAAGTGAGCCATATCGGACCATGGCATCTGTAAACTGGGTTTCCGATAACACGGGTACATCGGCAATATGGAACACCAGCACGCTAACCATACGCGATAGAATAACAACGCAATGCGGATATGATCGAGCGGTTATATCTGGCATCACTATTTACAGCTGTTATATACCCCCTAGGTATTCTATAGAAGACTTTCGGGTAATAGTTGACAGTATTGTAACGGATGCAGTTGGAAGAACCCCCGTAATAATAGCAGGTGATTTCAATGCGTGGGCTGTTGAATGGGGCTGTCCCTCAGCAAACGCAAGAGGAAGAATACTCTTGGAAGCCTTTTCTGTACTGGGTGTTGTACTCATCAATAATGGAGTTGAACACACCTTCAGAAGGGGTGATGCTGGCTCAGTAATTGACATTACATTCGTCAGTGCCAGTATCGCAACCCAAGTGAACTGGAGAATATCTGACATCTATACACATAGCGATCATAGCGCTATAATAATAGATGTGCAAGACGCACAGCCCCGTGCTATTGTACAAGCACGTGTCTTGACAGGATGGAAGGTAAATACCTTTGATAAGGATAGCTTCGCAGCCTGCATGGAGAACATGGAAATGGCTGGTTCAGCAGAAGACATGGCAGTGCAATTAGTGCGCAATATCACTAGTGCCTGCAATGTAGCTATGATAAGGCGAAAAAGATCGCCAAATAAGCCTCCAGTGTATTGGTGGAATGATGAAATTGCTAGCTTGCGTTCAGAGTGTATTAGCGCCCGAAGGCGGTATACACGAACGAGGGGTCGGTTAGAGAATAACGTGCAGCACCAGTTGTATAGGGATAAAAGAAAGGCATTGAAGATTGCAATTCGTAGGAGCAAGCGTAGGTGTTTCCTGGATGCTTGTGATGAAATAGATAGTAATCCTTGGGGCTTAGCATATAAGCTAGTAACCAGGAAACTTAAATGTCTTGGCCCATCACCGCCAAGAGAAGAGAATATCCTCAACGGAATTGTAGACCATCTTTTTCCTCAACAGGAAGCTCCGACATGGCAACACAGCTATCCAGCTGAATTATTCGACATTCCTCCGGTTACGGTCGTCGAGATAGAAGGTGCTGTCTCAAAATTCAAAGACAAGAAGGCACCAGGCTTAGATTGCATCCCAAATATGGTACTGAAGGAGGCTGTTAAGCTCCATCCTGATTATTTCCTGAAAGTAATAAGCGCATGCTTGATTCAGGGAACTTTTCCAACAATCTGGAAGAGGCAGAAATTGGTGTTGTTACCTAAGGATAACAAGCCGCTAGACGACCCTTCCTCCTATCGTCCGCTCTGTATGATAGATACAAGTGGAAAACTTCTGGAGAGTATAATCTGCAGAAGATTGGAAGATTGCGTACAAGCTAACCTAGGTTTATCAGATAACCAATTTGGCTTCAGGAAAGCAAAGTCAGCGGTGGACGCTATCAAAATTGTAGTAGAAACCGCTGCTCAAGCTATCCAAGGGAAGAGGTGGAGGAATGGAACAAAAGGGTATTGTGTGGTTATAACCCTAGATGTAAAAAACGCCTTCAATACGGCAAACTGGGAGCATATAGTTAATGCTTTGGTCCGTATAGACATCCCAGGGTATTTACTAGCAATTGTACGGGACTATTTCCGGGATAGAGAGCTAGTTTATGATACCGATAAAGGTACTAAGAGGCGCAAGATCATTGGTGGGGTGCCTCAAGGTTCAGTTCTTGGCCCACTATTGTGGAACGTCATGTACGACGGAGTATTAAGATTGGATCTACCGGAAAAGGTGAAGATAGTTGGATTCGCAGACGACATAGCGTTAGTGTGTGAAGGGAAAGAGTTACTAGAGGTGGAAACCATTGCAAACGCCAGTATTCAGATCGTAAGATCTTGGCTAAGATCAATGGGCCTAACTCTAGCTGACCATAAAACGGAAGCGGTTCTGATTAGTAGTAGGAAAGTTAGGGAAACTGTCAGGCTAAATATTGGCACGTGTAGCATAGAATCTAAGGAATGTTTAAAATACCTTGGGGTCATGATTGACACTCGTCTGTCTTTTCAAGAGCACTTGAAGTACATAGGCAGTAAAGCATCAAAAACATGCACAGCGCTATGCCGGATCATGCCGAATACAAGAGGTCCAAAATATCTGCAGAGGAAATTACTCTCTAGTGTAGTAAGAAGCATTATCTTATATGCATCGCCAATATGGTCAGGCTCACTTAGATATCCTACTTATGTGAACCTGATATCTCCTGTGTATAGGCTGATCGCCTTGCGTGTATGTAGCGCATTCCGAACTGTATCGGACCTGGCCGCTTTTGTCATTGCCGGCATGATACCGATCGAGCTAGAGGCCGCTTCGGACATCTCGGTTGGGTTGAGAGAATCGTGTCTGCCAAAATGGCAAGAAAGATGGGCGACAGCTGACAAGGGAAGATGGACCTACTTACTGATACCAGACATCAGAGCATGGCTATCAAGAAAGCATGGCGATTTGAACTACTATATTACACAGTTTCTAACTGGGCATGGTTGTTTTAGGTCGTACTTGTACCGTTTTGGACATGACAGTACTCCGTTCTGTCCGAGTTGTGATGGTAATGTCTTGGAAGATGCTGAGCATGTGTTCTTCATCTGTCCACGGTTTAATAGTGATAGGGAATATTTAGAAACAGTCCTAGGACGTAGCATCAGTCCGAGCAGTATCGTTCCAATCATGTTGGAATCTTTGTGCAACTGGACGTACGTCTGTAGTTTTGTAAAATTGGTTCTGTTGGAACTTCGTAGGTTAGAACAGATTCGCAGCAGAATCAATGTAGTTTAGTTTAGATGTAGGGTGTATCACCTTTCCCACCCCGAGACGTAAAGCCTTGCGGCAGTCCCTCGGGGAGCATCTGGGTCAGGGCGAAGGGGTGTTTTTTAGCGAGTTAAAGTCTCGCACTACTGGCAACCACCATCACTGCCAGTGCCTTTCGATGGTTTTTCACCCCGCGAATAAAAAAAAAAAAAAAAAAAAAAAAAAAAAAAAAAAAAAAAAAAAAAAAAAAAAAAAAAAAAAAAAACATACATACATACATACATACATACATACATACATACATGTAGTTGCATTGCCACCAAAAATTGTGTCATTAGTCAAAAGGCGCCGCAAAACTTATAGCGAGAGAATCGATCCATTCGCCCTTTCAGGCAATGTATATAAAGCGAGCTGTCGTTTTTATATATCGCACTGTCATGCAAATGGTGATATTTCTTGTATCGGGTGTTTAACTTTTAAGGGCCGATGTTGAATAAATGTCAAGTTTCTTTCTGTATTTCAAATTTCGTGTCAATTTAATTGTATTGTTTTTTGTAGAAATTCTTTAAGGGTTCAAATATTATGTCTGAAACAGTAAATACACCGTTTTTTCTATGAAAATCTATAGGAAATAGAACCACTTGTAAGACCAGCGCTGTCTAGTGTTAGCTTTAGGTAAAAATAAAACTCAAAAATTACTTCCTCAACTCAAAAATTAATAGTAGATACAACTTTCCAGGATAATGAAAATAAATAAGCATTATTTCATCAAATATAATGATTAATCCTTGTTAGACAGTGTTCTAAAATCGCCAACTTCAAATATGTATAAAAAAATCACTCACTGTACTAAAAAAAACCCTTGAAGATTTTGTAATAGATAAAGCCAATTTCATTTGCAATAGGTCTCATCCCATTCCCATTTTCTTCCATCCCATTCCCATTTAGCCGACCTCGACATAAATAAGACTCCTGGACCGGATGACATTTCAGCACTGGTCTTGAAGCAGTGTTTTTCTACGCTTGCGCGCCCATTAGCATGCCTCTTCAGCAAACTTTACCATGTTGGTGAGTTCCCATCGTTCTGGAAGGTTGCTAATGTAACGCCAATCCCCAAAAAAAGGGGAGGCAAATAACCCTGAAAATTACCGCCCAATTGCAATTTGTTCTGCGCTTTCCAAAGTAATGGAAAGTATGGTTAATTAACACCTTGTGAGGTATCTGGAGTCGCACAAATTGCTTTGTGACCGTTAATATGGATTTCGCAAGGTTCGTTCTACTGGCGATCTTATGGCATATCTCTCCGAGAAATAGTGCCACTCAATCCATCATTTCGGTGAAAGTAAGGTGGTAGCTCTAGATATTTCAAAAGCGTTTGACAGAGTGTGGCATGGTGCACTACTGGCAAAGCTTACGGCTTTTGGTGTCGGTGATGACTACACTCGGTTTATATCGAGCTTTCTCAGGGACCGCACTATACGAGTTGTTATAGATGGGGTCTCATCAAACGAGTTCAAGATTAATTCCGGGGTACCGCAGGGCTCCGTTCTTTCTCCTACCCTATTTCTTATTTTCCTCAACGACCTTCTCCATCAAACTTCAAATCCTATACACTCTTTCGCGGATGACAGCAGCATTTGTTACTCGTACTCTTTTAGTTATAGGCCCAGCCTATCAGAGATCGCTGCCAAGAGGCAAAATATGGACGATTCACTGAATAGTGATCTTCTATTAATCTCCGAATGGGGTCGTAAAAACAGCATTCAAGTGCCTCGGTTTTTTGAAACGGTGTAAGATGTACTTCACTCCATCCGACCTCCTTACTATTTATACCACATACATCCGACCGAAAATGGAATAAAACTCTCATGTTTGGGCCGGTGCCTCAAAGTCTATTTTGGGGTTACTCGACCGTGTGCAGGAGAGGGCGAAGAAGCTCATCAGTGACAGTAGGGTATCCAACTCTATTGATTCACTGGAGCATCGACGCAGTGTGGGGTGCGTTACTCTGTTCTATCGTTACTACAATGGATTTTGCTCTGACGAGATTAGGGATCTTGTTCCCGAAACTCGCACTTTTTTACGTAATACGCGCTCATCGTCCAGAGCTCATCCATTTGTGGTTGATTGCCCGGTGAATCGTACTACGCATTACAGAGAGAATTCGTTTTTCAGCCGTACGCTTCGTCTGTGGAACAAGTTGCCTGCAGACGTGTTTCCTGTCTGTTATAACGTTGGAAAGTTCAAGTGAAATGTCCACAAGCACTACTCCCTATTTCCACCTCCTCACAACCTATTTTCCTAGTTCTGGTACAATGTACTGCATATGTAGGGGTCATCCCCTGAGTACTGGTCCAATAAAAAAAAAAGTTGTGTTTTATTTTTAAGCAAATTTTTAATTATCTTGCAGGCTTGTTAACGACTGCAGAAATTTTAAACTTTTACGACTTCTGTTTTTTATATAGTTTTTTTTTTTTTTTTGAAAAATCAAGAACTTCATATATTTATTTATGTGTTTAGCCTGTTCACAAACCCTTTCAAAAAAAAAAAACATTACTTTCAATAATTTTGTACATTCTATTTTCAAAGAAAAAAACTCAAGTTATATTTTTCCAAAACAAATTAGCTCAAAAAAGTATAAAATTCGAATAATACAACAAGGTATTGCTAACATGTAACCACAAAAGTATTTAATAGTTAATTTGATATCAAGTATTTATAAAAAAAGGCTTTTTATTACTGGTTAATAAGGTGAAAACTGATGAATAACTAATATAAGGATTATCTTTAAATTAAGACATTTTTATAAATTAGACTGTAAGTAGTTGTAAGTTCGAATCCAACTTCAGTCAAGAAGAAGGATTATTTTTAATTATAACAATAATTGCTGGGAAACAATAAGACCAAAGAAGAACAGAAAAAATAATTGAATACCATATAGCTAGCTGGGGGACAACTAGCTGTTTCGTAGTCGCTACACTACTCATCAGCACCCACTGGGATTCGAACTCGGGATCATGTGAACATGATGTATTTTTAATACGGCCGCTAAACCAACTCAGACACCGAGCTCTTTAATTATTCTTACGTTAATGTTTGCCACATATTGATCACATATATGCAATTGTTATAACCCCTGTTGTTTGTACAGGATTTTCTGTCTCTGAACAACCTGTTTTTAATTTTTTATTCACTAATTCTCCTAACTGTGAGACGTATTTGTATGTAAATCATTAATAAGTGAACTTTTAGTTATACTAAGTTAACTAAGTTTTAAGTATTAAAAATTTATTTTTTTATATATATTTTTATATATTTTTATTTTTATCAAACCACTATTTATCCTGACGAGTATGGTTTTTGGTTTGTACAACTGGTTATAGTTCAAGTTTTTTTCCTTTCTTATGTTTTTTCTTAAGAAGGATTTTTTACAATACAAATCTGCTGTGATCAATAATTTTTGATTGAAGAAGACAAGAAAAATAATCAAATCTTCAGCTGGGGGACAACTAGATGTTTCGTAGTCGCTACACTACTCATCAGCACCCACTGGGATTTGAACAATTAACAAAATGCATATGTAATTCAATATGAGATAGATAGAGAATAATTAAATGCTCGGTGGCTGAGTGGTTAAAGCAGCAGATCATGCTTATGGTTTTTGATTAGTCACACTTTGACACTTATTATGAGTCAAGTTGTGTTATACAAACCAAAATAAATTGATAACTGTTACGTCTTTTAACAAAAACCCGTCAATAGTCGGCAGGTATAAACCAAAAACAGAAAAACGTTGCGTTAGTGCTTTTGTAAACAGGATGTAAGAAACATTATACTCAACCCAAATGTTTTTTATTCGCACAAGCCCTTGCATTTTTTTTTCATGTGCTTTGTAACCAATCTTGTCACCATGTTTCGGCTTGACTTTGTGTGCTGTGACACCCGTATAAATTGTAACCGTGTTTCCTTAAGGCTGTATCAGATAAAACTTTTGCTTCGCTTTGCGTTGAAAATTTGCTTTGACATCTAAGATAATATATACATACTTATATGCCACATGTCACGTAAAGTACTTTTAACGCAACGTGAAACGGAAAGTTCGGCAACTCTCATCTTTTTACGCGTTGAAGTGTTTTCCAATAGCTCCATAGCTTTATACACTGAGAAAACAATTAGAACCAATTTCAGTAGTTCGTCCAATAATGTTTCAAACTCCTATTATAAGAAATAATTAAATATATAAATTAACAACCATTTTTTTTAGATGAATATACAAATCGTGAGCGTTGAAAAATTTTTTATTGTGACATACACTTTTTGCTTTGCGCTTTTCTGTTAAAGTTTTAAACTTCACGCAAAGCGACAAAGTTTTATCTGGCACGGCCTTTACAGTCTTTTTGTATTAGGGTTCCTCATTAATAGGACTGTAACGACAACTTTCGGTCTAAAATTTAGGAAATGTAGTTTTGGATAATATTACAGAATTTACATTTCAAACTAATCATACCTTATTATCCGTTGTAGAAGAGCAACATTGAGGGAATCTTCAGCGAAGACGTCTTCAAGCATGTATTTATTTTCTCAGCCAGTTAAAACACCATTATCCCTCCCATAATAGTTTTAATTATTAAGGTCTTCAGCGGTCAAAAGCTTCAACAGCTCTTGTGGGACATCTTGCATTCATTTTGAAGTTATTTCATTCAACTGCAAAATATTTTTAACTCTTTCAAAAGGCGAAGAAGTTATTGAAAAATTAATTTTTTGAGTGAAAATTACGTTGACAAATATTTATTTGGACCAAATGCAAGCAGTTATTTCAAACGAAAAGGAAAAAAATTGAAAAATCGGTTCAGAAATGCTGAAGTTATTCATAATTGTAGTTTTGGACGGATTTTTTTTGTGCCACTCAAATCTTGTATTTTGTAGACGGACATATTGTCTGTCCTCTATTTACAAAAACTTTTTTTTTTATTTTCAAGCCGTATACAAACCGTTTCAAAAGAAAAAGATTTGTTAAAACCAGTTCATATATGTTGTAACACTGAATTTTAATAATACAACTCTGCAACACTCATATTTACTGACGCTTTTTGAAACCGTTAATAATTATCGTGTTTTTATCTTGTTATACTTTTATGTTTCTTTTCTCGAAGCATTGTTGAGAAAATATGACAGCTTCAAATGCTAAAAGTTAACTTTACTACGAGAATAAACCCGCTGTTCAGTTATAAGTAACTTTTCAGGTTAATGTTAACTTGTAATAACAAAAAAAAAAAAAAAAAAAAAAAAAAAACAAATTATCTGTAAGATAAAATCCTAATGTTAACTATTTGTCAGTTGTAATAATGGCCCTTATATGGATTGTTATTGCTAATTATCTACATACGGTGAATATGAATAAATCAAACTGCTAAGAGCACATTCACATTTGGCAACTTAGTTGCGCAATTTTAGTTTTTGTTTGTTTTCTTTTAAACTTACTTTTATGTTCACATACAGCAATTTAGGTGCGCAACTTTCACTTTGGTTTACTTAAATTTTCTTGATATTTTTAATGGCCCGAAAAATAAACAAAAGAAAATATCAAAAACATAAACAACACGAATATGCGAACAAAACGAATTGCTGAGTACAACCAAGTCTGTGCTCAAATATCGGCAATTCTTCCTCCTTCAAGCTGCTCTTACGTATGACATCACCAACCACAAGACTTGAGCATGAGAATTGCGCAACTAAGTTGCCGAATGTGAAAACGCTCTAATGGACAATAACAGACGAGAACAATTTTTAGTCCTAGCAGTTAATCCGGAATGACATGTATACGTAAACACAGCATTGTGTATGTATTCGTGTTTTTGTATACATTTGATTGCTTAGCTTGTATTTGTTTGTTCTGCTTGTACCAAGGCGAATTCATTACCAGGTGAACTTAACAGCACAGGTGATTATTTTTTGCTTCTCGCGTTTTTTTCCAATGAGACTGTCAAATTTTGTTTCTTTTGTTTACAAACTTTTTCGCGCCATTTTAATCTGAAGGTTTTTTTGCATGATTTAGTGCAATTTCAAGAAATTTGTGTGAATTTAAAAGTGAAAAACTAATATAATCTGTGATTTTGATTACAAACAATTACAAAAGCTTATATTTAACGTTTATATAAAATTTTTTCTCTGGTGAGCAATCTTTGGCGAATTTAGATTATGACATTCACGATATGTTTTACAATAACAAAATACATAGTACTGAATTGGCCTTTCCGCTTGCATTCACCTGTATAAAGTCGCCTTGGCTTGTACCCGCAAAAAGCTGGTTGAAAAAATTATGCTGATAAAATATCACTAGCATCCCCCCGTTTGCCATCAAGCTGCAGAACAATTTTCGCCTGTTATTGCCAAATGCGACTAACATAATTGTATTTTTTCTTGTGGGAAAGAATCACACAAGCAATACTACTTGTAAAAAAAATCACCAATAAAAATGCTACATGCATTTGCGAACTACGTGAGCATGCATGCGTTTAAGTTTGTATGCATACACAGCATCACACAATTTGTACAGTAAATTTCTATGAAGGGATGTTTGTCTTCAAAAAGGAGAAAACACGAAAGCATAATATATATTTTGTTTGGATAAGTTGAGTGTTGTAATCAGAGTAAAGCACGTTTTACTTAAGTCGTGGCGTGTAGTATTTCTTGTGTGTTTCTTTCTCATAAGAAGTAAAACAAGTATGTTAGTAATTCCATTTATACACATTTTAAAAACTTGTGCTTTGAGTGGAACCATGCATATGTTTAATGTAAATGTATAGCACGATTACCCTGGAGGGCATTGAATGGTGATTATGCACAAAATTTTTGTTCCGAATCAATCTTAGTTTTTTGAGAGTTTGTTCTGCAACGCTTCATCCACTTTCAACAATTTTTCTTGAAAAATAAAACTACCATATGAAGTAAATGCTATTATTTGTTTTAAGCTGATATTATATATTTGTTCAATATCAATACATTAAATGAAGCGTATTACTGACAGCGCAGTGGCAAGCTATTTCTTTTGATGACAATAGCTTTTCATTTCAGTGCAATCGATTCGTTGAAATTCATGTCAAAATTTGTAAAGTTTATTTACTTATATTTTTATACATAGATCAGCTAGATCCGTCTGTCTTTTTATTATGTAGTTAAACTGACTGATAATAACATGCAAAATATGCATTATTGATTTTGGTACACATTCGAAATAGCATTCCTAACTAATATTCTCTCTACTCAATTGTATTTTAGTCATTATGTGTTGCCAGGAGGAGATTATGAAAAGTGAAATTTGTCGCGCATATACTTATCTCACTCACATTTTATATTTGCTAGTAAAAATATTTTGTTGTTACAGTTGGAAATTAATATTCTAAAAATTTATGTTTTCTATATTTTCCTAATGATTGCACTTTTAAGGTTATCAGTTATGATTGCCAAATTTAAGAATGATGCAAAAAAATTTCAAAATGGAGAATTTTTATCAGTAACAAATACATACTCGTACATAGTAATTGATACTCAATTTGAAGTCGTCTGCAATATCAAGAATATTGATCTTTCAACAAATACGCAAAATATAACTTCCGTAACCGACCGGTATCATCACTGTACAAATACCCTTAAAATTGATTTATTTCTTTTAGCTGCAAATGTTTTACTAATGTTATTCAGTCGTTTATTTTACATTGTATCTTAATTTTGGAGATGGTTTGTTGTTATTTTGGTTCATTCCTACACATGAATAAAAATTTTTTTTCTCTTTTTAATCAGTATATTTACATCGTTATTGTTTTCTGTTGGCCCTGTTAGTTTTTTATAAAGAACTTCAGCTCCCACAAGGCTATTTGAATTGTCCGATTTTCTGAATTTTCTCTCGAACTGGTGACTGTTATGGTCACAAAAAAAATATTTAAGCGATTTTGTTTTCTTCAGCTTTTATTTACACATTGTATATTATTTGTATAAAAATGAAAATTTTTGTATACTAAACGTCTGTACAACCATGATCAAAAGGCATTTGAATATATTCATTTGGTTTTTGAATAAATAAAGATTAAGTAGTATTTCGTTGAGTTTAAGGTCCTTTTTAGCTTATTTATTTCAATATCTGCCAATATTTCGCTTTCCTTCGGATAGCTTCTTCAGGGCAATAATATTTGTTATTGTTTAAAAAATTTTTTTGAAACAAAAAAAAAAAAAAAAATTTTTTTAAACAATAACAAATATTATTGCCCTGAAGAAGCTATCCGAAGGAAAGCGAAATATTGGCAGATATTGAAATAAATAAGCTAAAAAGGACCTTAAACTCAACGAAATACTACTTAATTAAGAAATAGAGGTCGAATAAAAACCAAATATATAAATAAAGATTTGTAAAATATACAATTGAATACGTTGTGACTCATATTTTACTTTAATAAAAACAAATGAATAATTATTATAACTCTATTCGTGGAGAAACAATTACAACCAAATTCAAATAAAATGAATATAAGAAACAGTTTTAAATATATGTATTATTATTCGAACGAATGCAAGTAGTATTCAAATGTATTGATGATTATTTATGTAATATTCTATTAGTAATTAAATTTTTTATGTTTAAAATTTTGAAAAGTAAATATAGTAATTTATTAAAAGAAATAAGTAAAAATTGATTAGAAAATTAAAATTGTATGTTTATTTCATATACTACCAAAGTTCTTTCGTCAACTTCAATTCAACATTTTATTAATTTATTCCACATACACTTTAAAAGCTAATCTCGTTTTAAGAGAATGGTTTACTTCGTAGTATAATGAATGTAATGTACATTCGAATAATCGCTTTATTCAGTCATTTGGTATTTTCACTCAGTCAAACTGTAATCGTCTATATGCGTGCTTTTTAATTAGCAAATTGAATAAATAAATATTAGAATTAAAAAAAGAGTACATGAAAGAATCTATTTATTACGATAAACTTTGAAACACACTTGCTGTTTTCACTCGTTTATACTCTGTACTCAATATTTGAATGAATATTGTGTTTTCAGTGCGTAGATAAACAAATTAATATATTCATGTAGCCTACGAGTATTAGTGTGTTCACACTACAGGTGTGCATTAAGCTGGGTTGTTTCGGACAAAATTTTTGTTCTGAAACCATTTTTTATATGTAGTTTGACGTTTATCTTTTTGAGAGAGAGGGAAAGAAAGTTAAATTTCACGATTTTTGTTTTGATTGTTTTAATTTTATTTCTGTTTCAGTTGACCTGTGCTGGCAGCTACTTTAATTTTGTAGGCAAAACTGAACTGATAAATGAAATACATATTATTTACCTAATCTAAAATACCCTTCACGATAGTCACGTAAATATATAATATCACAAATTTGAACTGAATACGCTCGGATATACATGGACTGATATCGGGAAAAAATGTTTGCCTTGTAATCACCATGTCAAAAAGCTAATCTCTTTCATAAAAAAAATCGGTTTAGGCTATATCTCGGGTATGTGGACCGATATCGGAAATTGTAATTTTCTGTATTTTAGTAACCTCCTTTAATTATCAGAAATGCTTTTAAGCAAAAACAATTTTTTTCATGAAAAAATCGGTGTCTAACTTATTTTTGAACTTATACAATATTCCAATAACTGAATAAATTTTCGATTTCAAATGCTCTATATGAATGTCCCATGATAAGCTATTTTGCTGCTGCATACCAAGGTACTTCATTGAGCTACTTTCGCTAACTTCTTTTCCATCTATATACATATACTAAATTTGTTTTGCAGACAGGTTAAGAGGAGTCAAATGTTATTTTCCAACACATTCACAAAAATGTTATACGGATATAATATTTTTGAGAATGTGGTAGAAGAAACATCACACGTACACGAAACTATCGGTAACTTTCTTCATATTTCCTTTAATAACTTGATAGAAATTTGTGACCTATGTTTCGGTCAACAATGTCGATCAAATGACCGGTCATTTGACCGTCACTGTTCTTGTAAAGTTACGATGTACATTTATTTATTATTTTTATACCCTTCACAAAAATGTTAAGGGTATATATAAGTTTGTGATTCCGTTTGTAATTTCAACAGTTTTTTTTTTGCGACCCTATAAAGTATATATATTCTGATTCAGAATTAATGGAAGAGTCGATTAAGCGATGTCCGTCTGTCCGTCTGTCGGTCGTTGAAATACCGTTTCTGAGAAAACCATTAGACATAGAAACTTTTTTCTTTCACCATTCTATTACTCCATATTGCCATGTGTTTGCTATTGAAATTCAGTAATATCGGTTCACGTATAGCTGAGATATATTCAAAATTCCGAAAAAAGCCATGAATTTTTGAAATTTTGTATGGAAATTTTTGACAAAAAAAGTTGTTTGTTTTGCTTCAAACTTCACACACTCATTGAGCAAGGTGACTAAAAGCAAAAATTTTTGTTTCAGATATCGGTCCATATATACCCGAGATATAGCCCAAATCGGGTTTTTCATAAAAATGTCGGGTAAGCGAACTGAAACAACTTTTTTTGCTTAAAAGCGGTTCTGGGAATAAAATGAGGTTATATAAATATCGAAAATGAAAATTTCCGATATCGGTCCATATATACCCGAGATATAGCCCAAATAGGGGTTTTCATGAAAATGTCGCGTAAGCGAACTTAAACAACAACTTTTTTGTGCTCAAAAACAGTTCTGGTAATGAAATAAAGTTACATAAATATGGAAAATGAAAATTTCCGATATCGGTCCATATATACCCGAGATATAGCCTAGACCGGGGTTTTCATGAAAATGCCGCGTAAGCGAACTTAAACAACTTTTTTGTGCTCAAAAGCAGTTCTGGTAATGAAATTAGGTTACATAAATATGGAAAATGAAAATTTCCGATATCGGTCCATATATACCCGAGATATAGCCCAAATCGGGTTTTTCATGAAAATGTCGTAAACTTAAACAACTTTTTTGTGCTCAAAAGCAGTTCTGGTAATGAAATAAGGTTACATAAATATGGAAAATGAAAATTTCCGATATCGGTCCATACATACCCGAGATATAGCCTACCCCGGTTTTAATGAAAATGTCGCGTAAGTGAACTTAAACATCTTTTTTTGCTTAAAAACAGTTCTGGTAATAAGATGAGGTTATATAAATATGGAAAATGAAAATTTCCGATATCGGTCCATATATACCCGAGATATAGCCTAAACCGTGGTTTTCATGAAAATGCCGCGTAAGCGAACTTAAACAACTTTTTTCGCCTTAAAGCAGTTTTGGTAATGAAATAAGGTTATATAAATATGAAAAATGAAAATTTCCGATATCGGTCCATATATACCTGAGATATAGCCCAAACCGGGTTTTTCATGAAAATGTCGCGTAAGCGAACTTAAACAACTTTTTTCACCTTAAAGCAGTTCTGGTAATAAAATAAGGTTATATAAATATGGAAAATTAAAATTTCCTTTATCGGCCCATGTATACCCGATATATAGCCTAACCGGTTTTTTGATGAAAATGCCGAGTAAGCGAATTTAAACAACTTTTTTGTGCTCAAAAGCAGTTCTGGTAATGAAATAAGGTTATATAAATATGGAAAAAGAAAATATCCGATATCGGTCCATATATACTCGAGATATAGCCTGAACCGATATTTCCAATAACATTTTTTTTTTGCTGAAAATCAGTTCTTGTTATAAAAGAAGGTTACGAAAATGGAGAAAATTAAAATTTCTGATATCGGTCCATATATACCCGAGATATAGCCTAAACCGGGTTTTTCATGAAAATATCGCGTAAGCGAATTTAAATAACTTTTTTGTGCTCAAAAGCAGTTTTGGTAATGAAATAAAGTTATATAAATATGGAAGATAAAAATTTCCGATATCGGTCCATATATTCCCGAGATATAGCCTAAACCGGGTTTTTCATGAAAATGTCGCGTAAGCGAACTTAAACAATTTGTTGTGCTCAAAAGCAGTTCTGGTAATGAAATAAGGTTATATAAATATGGAAACTTAAAATTTTCGATATCGGTCCATATATACCCGAGATATAGCCTGAACCGATTTTTCCATTAAAATTTTTTTTTTGCTGAAAAGCAATTCAGAAAATAGAAAATTCCGATATCGGTTCATATATAACCGAGCATATTCAGGTCACATTTTTAATATACTATACATATTCGTGACTATCGTGAAGGGTATTATAGATTCGGCCCAGCCGAATATACTACACTCTTACTTGTTTAGTATTTAATTTTAAAAGTGAAAGTAGGCTTTATGCATACATACATATGTATTTACTTGTTGCAGGCCCAAAACCCCTTTAGAATAAACATTGTCTAAAAATATATGAATATTAATAATAAATACTCGTAGTCAAACTTATTGAATATTTCTAATATTATATGATGGTATTATTCGTCTGGCGCAAGTTCAAACCTGGCTTTCGCCAAGAATTATTTTTAATTATAACATTAATTGCCGCGATCAATAACTCTCAATCAAAGAAGACAGGAAAAAATGTTAATATACTATATTTTTTCTTGTTCTTTTTCTCCAAATATGGCTGATAGCTGCTTGCAGAAGCAGTAATTTTGAAGTTATTTTTTGTATTCCTGTATTTTTTTATAGTCATCCTGTGTGAAACGCACAGATGTTACTTAATCCAGACACTAGCTGCGACGTCAATATAAACGCAACGAATGAGGCCTAGTTAACAAGAGTGGTGATTCCGTCTCTGTTATCTACTACTACTTGTGCATTCAACCAATACTAAAACAAACTTAAGAGAAAATATTTTTAAGGCACAATATTTTGTTATAAATACTCAAATGTCTTCTTCTTAATGTTTTTTAATGAGTTTTTTTGTTTGTTTGTAATATAAAAACTTGTACTCGTAGATTGTGTGATGCCAGTTCGATCTGCTAATCCGATACGCGCAAAAAGTTTGATACGCGACAATTTGGAGAAACAGGCCTGTTCATTAAATTCATTACACTCCAGAATGCCAAACATTAAAGTGTTTTCGGGTACATCGCATCCGGATTTGGCCCAAAGAATTGTTGACCGCTTGGGTATCGATTTGGGCAAAGTCGTAACGAAAAAATTTAGTAATTTGGAAACATGGTGAGTAAAAAAATCAAGAAATTACAACATAAAGAAGAAAAGCTAATAAATAAAATTACATTGCTTAATAAGAACAAGTGCAAGTTAAAATACTTTTATTAAATTAAATACAAACTATCAAAAGTGTGTTAATTAAGCTTGAAAAGAATATTGTATTTTCTTAAACACGTGAATAAAACGTAATATGAAAAAATATACATATACATAAACACATACATCTATGTACATACATATGCACATGTGTATTTGGTATTGCTTGCTGTTATCGTTTGACAAGGCAAAAAAGCACATGCAAACAATTCATTATGTTAGTGAAAAGTGGTTTAACATTTTCATTAAAAATATTTTGTGATATAAATGGACAATTTGAGTTTCCTTTAAACGTTATGAAACTAGTGATCCCTTGTGTGTGAATATGTAAAAAAATTAATACCCAATACAAGTATATCTTATATCCATAGACACTGTCTCTTCATTGCGTCAAGGATGTCTGTTGCCCTTGCCAAAGTTTAAGAAAACAATGTATTTTTCTTTATTGTTTCTTTCATCGTGAGTGAAGAAAAGCAGGAGGAGACGTAGTGTTGTTGTGTCATATTGATTAAATTCATTCATTTATTCTCTACATCATTGACTGTACCTTGTGGCTTTTATACATAAGGAAATATCAACATACTATGTAGTATTGTTTTGAAAAAATCTATAAACACACTCATTTTATGTTTTAATTTACCTGCACACTTAATTCTCACTAAAAATTCTGGCCTTAAACACGGACAAACAAACATGTTAAGACAAAGTGGAAATTGATCAAAGTAATTACCCACTAATGTTTCTTTAATTCTATTATTAATTGAATTAACCGTAGAATAATTTATGAGCAATACTAAGGGAACAATTAAAACGTGTATAAAACAATATGAAAAGTGTATAAAAAAAGGGAAAATAAAGCAACAATCAAAAATACATATGTACATACATACATACATACATATATTCATATGTACATATGTAAAAAGCCGCTGAAAATCATGTGCTTTTGAAGAAACTAAAAAATACATCAAGAAATTCTAATAGAAATGAAAAAAAAAATTGTGTAAAAAGTATAAACCAACACACTAATTTTTGTATGTATGTTTATATATTATTTTTTTATCTGTTAAAACATGCCTCGAATTTTTGTTTTTAGAGGTTAAATAATAATACTTACATATGTTTGTACAAACATACATATGTATGTATATTTTAAGTGTTTACATCTTGGCGATTTTTCGTTTATTTTGAACTGTGTATTCAAGAAATATTTTCAAGAGAAACGATATAAGCAATCTAACTGAACACTTGTGAAAACCACGAAGTAAACAGAGATGAAACAATAAAATGTGTAGCTATATTTATCTGCTTAATTTTTTCTCCGTATTCTGTGCTTTTCTTCGTAAACAAAGAATTTTTTCAAAGCATATGTAACAAGGTGCACTAACGTATACACGGTGGCAGCACTACGGCATGCGACAATTTTTTGCTACTGGCAATATAGTAAGCTATTTACGTCAAATGTATTGTTTACATTTTTGAAAGTGAATTTAGTGTTTTGTTCTGAATTAAACATATACAAATTATTTTGTGAACATATAAATAATTCAAATAAATATAATTTATAATTATGAAAAGGTACATTCTTAGTTTATAATTGTGAAAATAGTTACAAATATTTTTGATAAACCACATGCCGGTTTTTGTTGTATTGTTGTAATTTTGCTCTAGTGCTGCCACCGTGTATACGTTAATGCACCTTGATATATAATTAGGAGAAAACAATAGCTGCTTGCTCTCTCCCTCTATTACTGCCACTGTGTGTGTTATTCAAACTTCACTTTTTCATCTCTGTGTACTTTGTGCTAAAACACAAAAAAGTTAAGCTGGATTCACCCATTGATTCGGAACAAAATGAATATCATCAGAGACCAGCAGATGGAATTTTTTTGTATGATTTAGTGAAGTTTAAAGAAATTTTTGTGAATTTAAAAGTGAAAAACTATTATAATCTGCGGGCGGGAAGGCGAATTCAATACTATGTATTTTGTTATTGTAAAACTTACTGAGAATGTTAAAATTTAAATTCGCCTAAGATTGTTCAGCTAGGAAAAAATGTTACATAAACGCTGTTTAATTTTGCATAAATATATTAAAAAAGTGTGGGTGATGAAGATTCAATAATATTAATGTAGGAGGGATTCCTATGATTTACTCACCGTAGGAAACTATGATCTATTTATAATAAATAAAGCGTTAATTATATAAATTCACTTACATAATTTATTTCAGTAAAATTATAAATTAAAAGTTTATTTGGGTTGACTATAGGGATATAAAATACTTGAAGAGCCGCAGGATGAAAAAAGTTTCCCGAGACCAACAGAGAGCACGCCAAAAAGCTAAGTGACAAAAAAAAGGAAACACTGAACCAGCGTTGTCAACTTTGAAATTTCAAAAAGCACCAAAATAGAGAAAAAAGCGCGTTATTTCAACAAAAACGCACCGAATTTTGAATTTTTTCTTTTCAGTTTTAAAATCTTATTTTGTATTTGAAGAAGTATTTTTATATTAAAACGCGAAAATGAAACGGCCTTTTAAGCGACTAATATACAATCAAACTGGGTCTGATAACATAGCACCCCCTGACAGTATGCCATTAAATTCTTTCAACAGCTAGAACTCGTGTTTATCAAACTTGGCCTCTGTTAGTTTTATTAAGATAATGTTACCTGTAAAATAATTATAACGATATTTTATAAAATTTATTATTGAGCAATATTATTTAATTATATTCGCTGTTCACCGATATCAGCTGTTGCTTTTACTGCCTATTATCAGGGACTCCAAAATACAGCTGTTTAACGTCGTCAAAAATATATTGCAGGAGCATACTGTCATTACTGTGGAAAGAATTTACGATTATCGGATCATTAAAGGCTTCAGAATCGCACTACAAGTCCTCAAATTCGATTAATATCAATTCTATCAATCATTTCATTTGTGTTTTCGTAAGCGGTGTCTTTAAAAGAATCTATTGATATATACGGAAATTTGCCAAAATTATAACAATTAAAAGATGAAGTTTACCATAATCAATATTTAATGCAAACGTTTTGGAAAAACTTTATAATTTCTTTAATAATTTTGTAATTTCTCAATTACCAAAACCGTAACGAGTTCATGAGCCATCATAATAAATACGAACTTCACTTTTCAGAGGCTTATTTATTGTAATATATGACAAAATTGGCTTTACTTTTTTTTACATTAAAACAAAAAGTTGAGTTGAATTTGATTTTGTGCCACCGAAATTTAAAAAACGCACCGAAAATGTAAAAAAAGCGCACCCCGCACCGACTAAAGAATTTTTCGCACAGATAATTCCAAAAAGCACCAAAAACGGTGCGAAACGCACCGAGTTGACAACGCTGCACTGAACCGATCATATTTTAGTACGGCGAACATAAAAAAACATATGGCAAGCTGCAGATTCGAACATAATTCAGGGGTGAAAACTGTAGCGCCTTTCTGAATGATTAACCGCAAACGTTAATTTTGTTAAAAGAACTTTGAACAAACGCTATAACAAATTTTTATAATTGTTTGTAATTAAAATCGCAAATTATATTGGAGTTTCACTTTTAAAAGCACACAAATTTCTCGAAACTGCACTAAATAATACAAAAATCTTCAGATTAAAAAGGCGCAAAAATGTTTGTAAACATGATACAAAAAACAAGGTAGCCGCTTCGCTTGGTACAACAGGTATTTTGTTTGTGTAAAATGAATTTGCCTTGGGAGAATGGAAAAATGTGTACCCATCGGTTACACTATTGCCCTATTTGATCAAGTTTGGAAACAGGAAAAGTCACTAGGAGCTAAATTTAGACTATAAGGTAGATGATCCACCATTTCGAAGTGGATCTCACGTAGTTTTAGCAGAAAAGCGCTTTTTTCTTCTTTAAATGTGGTCGTTTTTTCTTGATTGCATCAATTAATTGACCCAATAATGAACGATAGTATTTTCCTCTGATTGTAATCCTTTTTCAAGATATTCGGTGAGCAATATTGTGTGGCCATAGCTTTACCAGCCGAATTAAGTGTCTTCGTATTCTTCGGAGTGTTTCCACCCATCGTTTCGATTGATTTTTGGTTTCAGGTGTGTGGTGGTGGACCTACGTTTCATCAATAGTCGACGTCAAAAATCAACGGGATTGCGCTTTATTATGTCCAAACACCGCTGTGAAGTGGTCTGCCGAACTCGTTTTTGTTCGACACTGAGCAAACGCGGCACCCATCTTGCCGATATCGAGTATTTTCTTGATGTTTTCTTCAGTAACTCTTTTGGACTTTCTGTTTATGGTATTGTGGCAGTGCCTGTTTGGCCGCGTTTTAATTCAGCAATCCAATATTTGACCATGTAATCTGACGGAGCAAAATCATCGTAATTTTAATCGATCTTTTCGTTTGTCTCTTCCGCCGTTTTTCCTTTCAAATAATAGTGTTTAATTACCCCACGAAATTCGATTTTTTCCATTTTTCAAGCAACACAAAAGTTGCTTACTTCAAACGCCTACAAATAAACTAATCGATGAATTTGGCAGAAATTTTAACAGCTGACGGTTGACACATCGCAATTAAAAAAAAATCAATATCAATCCCTCGTACATCCAGGTACATGGACCTTACCAAAGTGAGATATTAGTTAAAGTAACAATTTTCAGAAGAAATGTTATGTATTTTCTGAAGAGTGTTATGTCTGCTTAAACTTCACAACTGTGTTTGCTTTGATTAGATATGCCCGATTTAATAGAAGTGTTTAGTACAATAATGCGTACAAAAGCTATTAATTTTACTAGCTGATGATCTGCGAAAATCAGATTGACGGGCTTTCCGCCAAATTTTACGATTTTATACCAGATTTATCTAGCATCTATGATCGTCTATCTAAATCAGTGGTGCCCGCAAAGAGAATACTCAATATGTAAATGTAAAAGTGTGATTCTCTTGAAGGCATTGCGTGTATTTTATGATCTAAATATAAAGCGAACTAAATACATCACGATACAATAAGCACAGCATGCGCCTCTCAACAACAGCTATTTTGTTTATGTAGAATGCGAACTCAAATTTTGAGTTGTGAACAGTAGCTAATAAGAAACACCTGCATTGTTAGTGTTTTGTTTTTATCGTTCGAATGGAATAAAATGAAGGTCTTTTTATATTGGTACTTTTTTTTATTAAATAAATAAATAAAAAAAGTCCGATACTGGCGAATTTATAAGAAATTATCGATGCATCCACTTCATAATGAATTCATCTTGTAATACAACATTGTATTGCAGACATTTTGTTAGTGCAAATTTTTGCAGTTTCCATCAAATTCTTAATTTGCCTTAATCTGTTTAACTGACACATAATCAAGGCGAATTCATACTAGCTCAGGTGATAATATTTGCTCCACGCGATTTTTGTTTCTACATAGGAATTTTTATTGCAAATGCCGGCCATACACTGCACCAGTTCAGTGCTCAAATTTAGCAATGCGTAACCGAAGCTTGCGGCTCACACTATACAAGTAAACTGCACAAGTTTTTATTACTATCATATGAAATGTGTTATTTTTTTAACAACCATTTCTTTATCTACATCTGGATTTTTTTTAAATTGAATTATTAATTTTTAGTAGGCTTTATTTTTCATTATTCTGTTGCTATATTTAATTTAAAGCCATACTGACGGCGATTCTATATAATTCCAGGAATTCTGTTTAGCATATTTTTCCTTCGCTCGTTTTTTATTGCTTCCTCATTAAAATACGCCACACAACTGAAAGCATGGTACAATTAACCAGGTGGCATCACTAGCGCAGGTGAAATTTTTTTGTTTCAAACCACCAATGGCGTCAAAAGTTGTTTATGGTTACACAAGGTGAAGTGAAAAAATAATAATATATTAAACAGATTGAAAAGGTGCAAAAGAAACACAATAAAAAAGTTTTCAAAAATAGTTTAATTGCTTAAAATGCGTTGAAAACAATTATACACAATTACATTAATTTTCTTTATATACACTTTTCTTCATTTTCTTCTGTTTTGTAAACATGTTTTTGACGGCCTCCGGAATTTTTACACAAACGAAATATTATGTATGTAGCACAGCAACTCCTTATGCTGCCATCTAATGATTCCTCCATGAAAATATCAAAACCGTTTTGATTTTTGCTCAGTTCACTGTGTAAACAGCAGAAACACCCCCATACATTATACAAATGCACTGTACTGAACGTGTAGTCTATGGCCGGCATAAGCTCAAGCGAAAACGTTGGCAGTATAGCGATTGTTAATTGTATACAAAATTTTCAACGTGAGAAGTTGTATGAACGACACTTTGTTTGTTGTGTTATTTATTATACTAAGT
Source organism: Thecocarcelia acutangulata (assembly GCA_914767995.1). Taxonomy (NCBI): domain Eukaryota; kingdom Metazoa; phylum Arthropoda; class Insecta; order Diptera; family Tachinidae; genus Thecocarcelia; species Thecocarcelia acutangulata. Next base: position 66,848,713 of record OU612096.1, on the reverse strand, counting down.
TACAACAACTGACAGCGCAATAATTGGTTCAGCAGTCATTAGAGCTATCATTGCGCAATAGATTGCTACCTATAGCAATTTGCTTTATATATTTTGCTGCTTTATATACATAGGTATATTATATTGCAATATGGACAAACACTGTTTATACTTTATATATTGTATGAAGTTGCAGCCCTTTATAAAAAAGGCTACTTGGCGTTCCAGTAGTAAGCATCGCAACAGCAAGAAGATGTTTTAATTCTTATATTTTCTAAACTAAATTGCCTACGCTGCATTGCCTAACTGCAATTTGCATTTAACAACACTTTTTTTTATTATTTTGTTCTGCAGATTGATTAAATACATTGAAAAATTTCTAAGTGTTTAAGCAAATTTTTTCACATTGCAATAGACTGTTTAGTTTTCTCTTAAAAATGCGCGCGCATTTGTTTATTTTATTTTAACTTCTCTGAGTAGTATTTTCCTTCAGTGTTGTTTGTTTTGTATAGTAAATGTGTGTTATGTTTGAAAAGTATGAATGAGTATAAAAACAAAAATGTGTAAAACATATTCAGCAAAACTATATAAATGTACATGGGCGGAAAAAGAAATGAAAGGAAACGGGTATTAAACAAAATAACGTTTAATTGATGGACAAAAGCATTAAGTAAGGTGACTTAACGTCTACAAGGTGGCAGCACTATAACACAACACAAACAGACGTGTAGAGAGATGTTTTTGTTGCAAACTTTTTTCACAAAAACCTATAATTATAAAGAGGAAAATTTTGTATGTTTGTCAGAGGCAATCTCTGGAACTGCTGGTACGATTTATTCAAACAAAATATAGAATGAAAAGTGGATATATGTTTATATAAAAATCAAGATATATGGGTTTATATAGGGTCAAGAAACGGTAAAACGTCCAAATACAGGAAATATTTCTTTCTGTATTCCAAGAAATCTGTTAAAATAATGGTTTCAGAAAAAACAAAAAAGAAAAACAAACAAAAATAAATAAATAAAAAAATTAAACCCAATCTTCTTACAATCTGCGTGTCTATCCGCATGGCCGACTGCTGACCAAATTTTAAAGTAATTCTGTGAGTTTGTTACGCTATGTGGGTTAAACGACGGAACTGATATGGATGAAATTTGTAACATAGATAGGATTGCGTACAAAGGTATATAACAGCCTTATATTGTTGCTACATGCGAATAGTTCGAATGGTAGCAACTAAAAAACACCGGTTTTCAGTTAAAAATTAAAGAAAACCCCGGCTAACCGGTTTTTTTTTTTATTGAAATAATTGAAAACATATGTAATTCAGAAGAAAAACAAAGCAAAAATAGATTTAAAACTATTTAATAAATGTGTAGTTTTTTATACACAAGCTCGCCACTCATCACGCTTTCAATAAAAGCTCACGAACAAAAAACTATCTACCTGGCTCACGATGTCGTTTCGTTAACGTTCGCTTATGTTTTATATCAAAAATAAGTGACTTATAGTCAACTATTATTCCACTAACGGATATATCGGAGGTAGACAAGGCAAATGATATAAGATCAGGGAAAAATAAAGCTTATAAACGTCATCGGAATAGGGTTTTTGACCTTAAAAATTATGACGGACTTTTAAGAAACGGCATTGTGAGCCAGGAAGTAAGTCTTATATATGTACGTGACATGAGCTTTATGAAGACTTGGTCTCACATTAATATTTGATTTTTTATCAATAAAACAAAAATTTCAAAAATTTTATTAAATATTACGTATGTTTATATACACTTCATTAGTTATGCCCATTTTTCAAGCATGGATATGGGAAAAAATCTAATTACATCACATATGTTTTTGCTGCCATCTTTATATTACTGTACAAATGAAATAAATTTATATTACTGTACAAATGAAATAAATTACAATTTTTTTTTCAAAAGTATAAAATCTATATAATTAATAGGCAAACACGTTTTATACCCTTCACAAAAATGTAAAGGGTATATATAAGTTTGTGATTCCGTTTCTAATTTCTACAATTTTCGTTTGCGACCCTATAAAGTATATATGTATGTATATTTTGAATCAGAATTAATAGCAAAGTCGATTAAGCGATGTCCGTCTGTCGTCGGTTGTTGAAATACCGTTTCTGAGAAAACCATTAGACTTATAAACTTTTTTTTTCACCATTCTATTACCCCATCGAGTCATGGGTTTGCTATCGAAATTCAATAACATCGGTTCACATATAGCTGAGACATATCCAAAATTCCTAGAAAATCCATTTTTGTGCAATTTTGTATGGAAATTTGAAAAAAAAATTGTTTGTTTTGTTTCAAACTTCACACACTTATTAAGCAACATGGCAATTATAAGGCAAAAAAAAAAACAAATAAAAAATTTCCCGATATCGGTCCATATATACATACCTTAAATATAGTCTAAACCGATTTTTTTATGAAAATTTCGCATAAGCGACCTTAATTTTGTTTTTTTGCTTAAAATCAGTTCTGATTATAAAATGAGGTTACTAAAATACAGAAAATGTAAATATCCGATTACGGTTTATGTATTCCCGAGATATAGCCTAAACCGATTTTTCCATGAAACATTTTTTTTGTTTGCTTAAAAACAGTTTTGGTTATAACAGGAGGTTACAGAAATTTAAAAATTCCGATATCGGTCCATATATACTCGAGATATAGCTTAACCAAATTTTTATGAAACAAACCATTTCTTCCTTAAAATCTGTTCTGGTAATAAAAAGACGTTACTAAAATACAGTAAATGGAATTTTCCAATGTCGGTTTTTTTCTTTTTTGCTTAAAAGCAGTTCTGGTAATAAAGGGAGGTTACGAAAATACAGAAAATGAACAAGTCCGATATCGGTCCATATATACCCGAGATATAGCCAAAACCGTTTTTTATGAAAACTTAAACAATTTTTTTTTTCTTAAAAGCTGTTTTGCTTATTTAGTCCAAATTTGTAATATATACTATACATTTACGTGGCTTTAGGTTCGGCCCAGCCGAATGTACTGCACTCTTACTAGTTTTTTTAACGAAAGTAAATGATAATGCATTCTACATATCTTTTAATTGGTTTCTAAAAATAATAAGTACTTGAGCCGAACTATAGACAATAAGTGTGTGAATGTTTTGAGGCATCTCTTTTGCAAGATCATTTTTAGTACGTTCTTCCAGATTGTGGAACAGTCTACCCACAATCTGGAAGAACGTACTAAAAATGATCTTGCAAAAGTACTATTATTGATTTTAGCTATTATTATTATAGGATTTTGTGTTGATTTGTAAAATCGAAAATTATTCAAAAGACGTACTACTATTACTGCACCGATTTAGAAATATTATATATCATATAAAAGTTCTTTCTGCACAGTGAACAAGCTTGATTTTATTTTGATCGGTTCAGTATTTTAGGAGTAATCCGGCTGTTAATTTGTTACTAACTCTAACAAACAAAATATGTGCATGTGTAAAACAAAAACAGCGTGTCCAAATGTAAAGAACATATTTGTGAGTTTTTACAGTTTTATTGGTTTCAATATCAAGTTAAGTTAAAGCTTGTTCTATTTTGAACTGTAAAAAAATACATGATATCAGCTGTTTTGCAAGTTAATTTTTTAATTATTAAATTGTGTAGCAAATTGCTATTATTTTATTTTTGAATCCTTTGCAAACTTTTTTTTTGCAATAATACACAGCCCGATGGAAAAATAATACACAATACAAAGACAAATAAGAAAATAAAGTCAGCACAAAAATAGCTGCCATAAAATTTGTAACTTATGTTAGATAAAACTAAAAGCGCAAGTGTGTTAGCAAAAATTCGAAACCGTCCGTAAATTGTACACTGGAATAGTCACTGTGAAATACAAAGTGTGTAAAAGTGGCTTTAATATATCCACGATCAGCAGCACTCATATATATCTGTCAACTTACCAGGACATATATGTGACGTTAGTGGCGTCTGAGAATTGTAAGTACTAAGTCACGAAGGCTTTTCTTGAATAAAGAGTGTATATTTGAACACAGTCTGAGATTTTTTTTTCTGCCCTAGACCCTAAGGTCTCCATTTGCATGGCGATATTTGCTTTGGTGGGATAAGAGTTTTTATCTTTGGCAAAATGGTTATTTCAACTATTTTTGTGCTCGGACTAATTACTGTGACTAGATCGTAAGTTGTAATTTTCTTCTTTGTTAATTTTACTTAGCTTCAAGCCAATTAAAAAAATTAGGTGTGAAGGAAAAATCTATTATCTTTTTAGTCGATAAAGTATGTATAAACGTGACAGACAAAACAATTAAAGATTAGGATAAAATCGATAAATCTATTTATATCACTCACATTATATATGTATACAGACATGCATAGTAGAAATAAGGCAACGTAAAGTCAAAGATAACAAAAATCAGCTGATTATGTCAATAACAAAAAATGAAATATTACGCTCTCCATCTCTTGTTTTAAGCAAATTCAAAACATGTTCTTTTTACGGTCATTTATTGTGTGTTCGCTTTAAAAACGTGTTGACTGTGTACTTACATACATAAGTACATATGTATACGGCTAGCTGGCTAAATTTTCGTTCAGTCAATAACCTTATCACAAACAAACATCGTCAGACAATATCACTTTATGAGAAAAAGTATGTAAGTATATTTAAACAAATGTACATACGTACATATGCACACAAATTTGTACATGTATGTATGTATGTACATATCTAAACATAAATTAAATGCAAATATTTAGTGGATAAAAAATTTATACAAATTTTTATTTGCATGTGTTACACGTGTTTTTTTGTGTCCCACTTTTTGGATTTTTAGTCTCAAGGGCTATTTTTTTCTTTTTTATCAAGTTCTTGTGATGAACATAGGTCAAAAATTTTATTATCACGTACTTATTAATTTCATTAATTCTTATCTTTTTATAATGAAAAAAAAAAAATATATATATATATATATATATATATATATATAGTATTTGTTTTGATTTAATGGTACAAAGCATATACATAAGTACATATGTACAATGTACATTGTACATATCGCTCCTTTATTGCAATATAGTCATAATTCAAAAAAGCTTGTTTCGAGAAAAACTCATTTCAAATTTTTAGCTTCCATACAAGTCTTAGGAAAAATTTTTAGAAAATATCTTCTGAAGGAAACAGTTTAAAAGTAATTTGAATAAATTTCGGGCACAATATAAAAGGTAGTACTCTTAACAATTTTGCATTGTTAACTCGAAAAGCTCATTTTTTGAGATATGACTATGTTGCAATAAAGGAGCGATATGTATTTATTTTATATAAATTATTGCCCTTCAGAAACATAGAGGAAGGAAACTAGGAAGCAAATACACTGTGAGATTGAGCTCTTTACATGAAAATGGGCAGGCCACTTCCACATAATTTTGTCATAGAGCGCAAAGTATAAGTATCTGCATATAGCAAGTAAAGGCGATTTCACAACAAATACAACAATATAAAAAACAACAAATATTTTGTTTGCAACTGGATCAGTGTTGCCATAAACGCATATTAATCTCCAAATTATACAACCAAAAAATATATAGAACTTACTCTAATTTCATATGAGCTAATCTTTTACATAAAAAAAAATAATTTAAAAAGCTACATATTCTAAATAAAATATGAGTGACGAAAAATAATGGTACTTTGTGACGTTTGCGTTAACTTTTGTGCGAAATACTTTGAAAATGAGACAACACTGGTGCCACAAAATAAATAATAGCGAAGAATGATAAAATAAAATATGCGAAAGGGAAAAATTAAATGCGAACGGAAAATACGAAAACGCTATACAGGGTACCAATTCGATTCGAACCATTTTTCTTTCGCATCGCAATAGAAAGTAACCCCCAGAATACGAGAATATGTAATATTTTTTAATTCAATTTCGTTTTTGTTAACAATTATATTAACAGTTCCGATTCCTTCGGAAATGATTGTGTTTTTTATTTGCGAGCTTTACACTCTCATTACATTTTTCCATTTTCGATAACATTTTACGATTAGACATGTATGATTTCTGACTCCGCTGTCTATGTATGTACCACGATTTTTGTGTACTTATATATTTTTGGCCATTGAAATTAGCGAACAGGATTTTGCATTAAAATTAGTGCTGCCACCATGAATTCGGCTATCAGGCTGTGGTCAAGCGGGACGTGGAGGAGACGACATATGGTCATAATGGTCATGCCTCAATAATAGGAAGAATGGTGAACCTTCCGGAGAATATTGATTACTACTCGCCGACCCTACTGCCCGACAAGAGATTTGATGTAATCTTATCAGGCTCGTTCTCCGAGATGACTGGCACAGATCGTCAAGAGGACGTGCTTGAAATTTTTACAGATGGATCCAAGTCGGACTCGGGAGTCTGTGGGGTATCTTTATCCCCTTGTATGAGAGGAGGATGAGTTTCAAGCTGCAAAATGAGTGTAGCGTAGCGCAGGCCGAAATTGCGGCCATTATGAGGGCAGTTAACTGGTTAAGGTACTACAGGATATACGGGAATGATATCCGAATTTGTACTGATAGCAAGGCTGCGTTGTATGCACTAGCTGGAGTTTATACGACATCCCGGTTGGTTCGTGAATGCCGGATATCTCTAAACGAGATAGCGAGACATTCGAACCTGAAGCTTATCTGGGTACGAGGGCACAGTGAAGTGTCCGGTAATCTAGTAGCGGATGAACTGGCAAAGGCCGGTGTCCAGCTTCAACAAAAGGATATTGATGGGATCGTTGGAATCCCGCTTGCGAGCTGTGAAAAACAAGTACAGCGTCAACTTTTTCAGACCGCTCAAGACAGATGGTCTAGTGAGGATACCTGTCGAATATCAAGGCTGACATGGCCCAGATATGATAACAGGAGGACTATCATCCTTAGGGGCTTGCCCCGCCGGAGGTTGCGTTCTGCTGTGGCGGTCCTGACGGGACACTACCACATAGGAACGCAGGCGAGGAGGTTAAATCTTCCATTTAATGACTTCTGTAGAAGTTGCAGAGACGAGGAGGCAGAAGAGAGCGTTGAGCACTTCCTCTGTCATTGTCCAGCTCTTTCTTATATAAGGGCATTGTACCTAGGCAGACCGATGCTGCATGATTTGACGGAGGTATCGCAATGCGATGTGCGTGGATTGGACTCCTTTATCCGATCCTCGGGTTGTTTCTAAACCAGTGATATGTAGATCTACTGAGATACATATCATATCCAGGCAACACAACGGGACCTGACTGGACCCAAGTGGGCTGGCTTTATAATAGCTGGTAGCCTGTCAAACCTAACCTAACCTAGTGCTGCCACCACCAAAAAATTATAACCAATATTTTTTACTACACCACTACGCCATCGAAAGCACTTTTCACTATGCTGAACTGGCTGTTGCTGATTTCATTGTGGAAGAAATAGCCATGAATTTGGTTATCAGGCTGTGGTTAAGCGGGACGTGGGAGGAGACGAACCTTCCGGAGAATATTGATTACTGCTCACCGGCTCTACTGCCCGACAGGAGATTTAATGTAATTTTATCAAGCACGGTCTAGGAGAGGATTGGCACAGCTCGTCAAAGGGACGTGCTTGAAATCTTTACAGATGGACCCCAGTCGGTCTCGGGAGTTGGTGGGTGTATCTTTATCCACCTGTATGAGAAGAGGATGAGTTTCAGGCTGCAAAATGAGTGTTACGGCAAAATTTTTATTCCGAAACAAGCTAGATTCACCCAGCTTTTTCCGACCGCTTGTCAATTTTTGCATTTTGATTTTTTTTTCCTACTGAATACCCTTTGTTTTTACACGATAAGATTTCCTTTATTCTACACACATTTTTGACAGATTTAACTATTTGTATTACTATGTAAAGGTGCCTTAAGCAACAGTTGACACCCTTGTAGAAGTAATGGAAGTTAACCCTCACGGTGTTCGAGAAATTCGGGAATTTGAAGAAGGTAAAGCAACTGTGGATCAGGTTTGGATCAGTATTTCAGGAAAGCTATATAGTATGGTATTGGACAGAGAGTATGGGTTAATTTTAAACCAAATTTGAAAAAGGAATTGGCCTAAAAGAAAAGAAATTTGCATGCAACTGGAGGTCCTTCTTTAAAAAATTCCATGAAAAACACCATGGCATCCTTAGAAAGGCAAAATAGAAACCCTAAAACTAAACTTATCCCATACATGGTAGTTACTTACATCACAGAGCACAAATCTAAAGGATTAGAAGCATTCCTTAAGCGCTTTCTACCAATGCCACATCTGCATGTTTTTCCATTGATGATATCAATTGCTTTGAAGTTGAAATTCTAATTTGTTTACAAAAATTACGGTTGTTAATAAGTCAAAATACTAGTACATAGGACGTGTGCGAAACGGTATCAAAGTACTACGGTAAAAAATAATTTATCTGTGATAAAAAAATTTCATGGTTTATTTTAATCAAATTCTTACATTTCAAATTTTTCTATCCTATTGTCAATATTTATACTAACCCCTAGAGCTAGTGAAATTTTATTCACCTCAGACATGTCAAAATTTTATTTACGAGAGTACTTTGCTACCCAAGGCGAAATCATAACAGGTGAAATTGATAACTTTTCTTTAATATTAATCTGTTTCAGATGTCAATGGCATAATTAAAACAAAGTTGGAAAAAAAAATTTTAAAACCATTTTTAAAATTTGTATTGTATTTTGAGCGCCAGATATCATCCAGAATTCTACCCAATCTGGCCGGCAATTTACACCAATAGTTATATATTAATCTTATATAGACATTATATTATTTGTGTTACTGCACTTGTTAATATAAACAATATTTATAAATACTTTAAATAATATTTACTCAAGTTGTTAACTATCAATTTGTTACTATTATTTTTATGTATATATAAATACATTATTTTTTTATTTCATTGTTTCAGTTTTAAGCTGACTTTTGTAAAATAATCATTTATATAAAAAAAAATTGTATAAATATGTATATTTTTATATATTAAAGAAAGAATTAATAACATTGAATTTCTCCTGACGATGATAACAAATTGTTATCGAAATATTGAGAAATAAAAGATTTTAAATTGTAAATTTAAAAAAAGAAAGAATTAATATATAAATTCTTTTAAAAAGAAATAAAATTAAAAGTTGTTGGGAAAATAATTATAAAAATATCTCAACCAACAATTAACTCTTTCCAAGCTCTATGATCTGAAACTTTAATTTTCACGATATAATTAAAAGTTTCACAAAATATTTAAAAGTTTGTCTTTTCTTGTAATTTTTTTTTTATTACATTTTTGTTAAATTCCTTTTCGTGTTTATATTTTTCTCTTGACATTTGAAAAATATTAATTTTTTGTAGTCTTTTATTGTAAATTTAATATCCTGTTCTAATTTCGAAAAATATTTCGCTATAAAAAATTATCGAAATTAGAATTGTTTGCCCAATCCGCTTAAAAAATTTTCGATGATAGTACCAAATTTTGAACTAGAAACTTGTGGCCCTTTGTTATTTTTTTTTTTTTTACTTAACACTTTCCCCATTCACCAATTTTTCACGCTTTCAATAAAAACCTACAAAAAAAAAAAACACAATCTAATTTTTGCAGCTTCAGATCTTGTTTTTTTGGTTTTTATAAAAAATTAACAATTTAAAATCTTTTATTTTTCGATAACAATTTGTTATCATCTTCAGGGGAATTAAAATATTAATATTTTAATTTTTCTGAAGATTGTTAATATTTCAATTTCCGGATTTTATAAAAAACAAAGATCTGAAGCTGCAAAATGTAAATTTAAGATAACAAAAAGATATGTTACATACTTGACATGAGTTGATTGTCCAATATTCAATTCACCAAATGTATTAATTTCTATGAATAAAATAGAAATTTCAGAAATTTTATTGCTTATAACACATGGGGTGATAAGTCCCGGGCCTAACAAAGAAAACACAGTTTTTTTTTTTGGTTCAAAATTAGCTTTATTCACAACGGAATCTCCATCAAAAGCAACACAATCATTCTAGCGCCGCTCTAACATTTAAATACCACTTTTGTAGAACGATTAATCTTTTTCCTCAAAATTGCCTCAGTTTCTTACCGGCGAGCATTTTGTTCAGGTCTGCGAATAGTCACTGGGAGCCAAATCTGGCGAATACGGTGGATGTGGGAGCAATTCGAAGTTAAATTCATGTAATGTTGCCATTGTTTTCATTGACTTGTAACACGGACGTTGTCTTGATGAAGCAAAAATTTTTTCTTCGCCATATGCAGACGTTTCTTTGCAATTTCGGCCTTCAAACGCTCCAACAATGCTAATATTATATTCACTGTTAATGGTATTTCCTTTCTCAAGGTAGTCGATGAATATTACGCCACGCACATCCCAAAATACTGAGGCCATAACCTTTCCAGCCGATTGTTGTGCTTTCGGGCGCTTTGATTCCGGAGTGAAGCGATGTATCCATGTTTCATCTATTGTCATATATTGACGCAAAAATTCCGGTTTGTTATTTTTAAACATAGCCAAACATTGCTCAGAATCATCAACACGTTCTCGTTGTTGTTCAGCAGTGCGCAAATGCGTCACCCACTTTGAACAGAGCTTTCTCATAGTCAAATGCACATGCACTATAAAGCCAACACGTTCTTTCGATATATTTACGATGTCAGCTAACTCACTCATGCAACTTCACTTTTCGATCATTTAAAAGGATTTTGTGGATTTTTTTCATGTTTCCTGGTGTTACCGCCTCATTTGGACGTCCACTGCGTTCTGGATGATCGGTGTCTCTACGACCACGTTTGAAGTCAACAAACCAACGTTTTATTGTTGTTTCTGATGGAGCGGAATTCCCTTAACACTTTTCAAGCCATTGCTTCGCTTGAACGGTATTTTTCCCATCAAGAAGCAGTGTAAAATTAAAACACTAATTTATTTTTAATCCACTGTTTTGAAAATAACAAAAGTAGCGTCACTCTTAGCACAATAACTCACAAACTAATGAACAGAATCTCATGAAATATTTTTGAAGGTTATTATTAACTGAAGAAAAGGTGACTGCAATAAAACTAGCGCCATCTATGTGTTAGACACGTAATATAGGTATGTCCATATGTATATGCACCTTGCACATATACTATAGCCCTATCCACAATATTGTGCAAATGGCCTTGCATCATTGCATTTGCAAAATAGTGGAGTATAATTTTTACTTTACACGAACAAAATACACCCATAAATATCGCTTTTAGAATTGCAGAAATATACAACCTCAAATGCACAAGATTGTGAATCGAACTTATGTGTTGCTGAGTGCCAAACGTGTTAAACATGTGAAATGATGCAAAGAATACATGTAGAATGTACACAGTTTGATTCCACTGTTTTAATTGTATTGCGTCTGCAAGTATTTGGATTTATTTTATGTTATAGTTGTAAAATTTATACTCGTATGCTATTCCGGTGAGGAATATACTACCTAAACTAAGTACGTATTATATGTATACGTAGCTAATTACTTATAAAGTTTGGTATTATTGATTACATATTTTTAAATAATCTATTTGTAATATACGGACCACGAGGTAGCGTCTATGCCGTATATTCCGTAAATCTGTAAATTCTTACGAGAGCAAAATCAAAAACGTGTCACTTCAATTCATTCGTTTATTTCAAAGTGTTCTTCTTATAACTAAATTAGCGTACATTGATAACTTGTAAAAAGAGTTGCCTGATTTTAATTAAATATACCACAATATCCCCCTTTTTAAATGTTCAAAATACAATATAAAATTTCAACTTAAATTATCTCTATATTACATTTCATTTCCTTTTTCTTAAATTATATTTTTTAGGAGATACTGTTTTTATATTATTCTGGTCTGTTATATTTGTCATATTAATAGTATTCGTAACTGATTTATTAAAGTTGTCATCTAAACATGTTAATTTTTCCAAAGAATCAGAGATAGTATTTTGAACTCGTTTAAACTTTTCAGAATTGTTACAATTTTCAATTGCACTGCAATTCTCTGAATTCCTACAACCAATAATCTGATTTATGTGTCTTTTCCACATTTTATTTTCACCAGTTTTAATAAGATAAGTTTGCTTTCCGATTCTCTTAAATACTATGCCTTTTTTCCATGAGATTTTTCCCGGAATAGCATAATCTTTTACTAAAACTGTGTCATCTTTCTCGAAAACACGCTTTTTTGAGCCCTTAAAATACTTTCTCTGATCATTTTGTTTTTTCCTAACAAAGAATTTTATATCTTTCTTATTTTTGGCTATAACCGTTTGTTTTTCATTTAAAAGATTTAAACGTGTTCTTAGTTTTCTTTTATTGAACATTATAAAAGCTGGTGATACGCCTGTACTTGTATGTACAGTGTTGCGATAATCAAATAAAAACCTACTTAAGACCTTGTTGAATTCTGACACTGGCGCATTATGCAAATTACGTTTTAAAGTCATTTTCATTGTCTTAACAGCATTTTCGGCTTGCCCGTTTGTAGCTGGGTTACCTACGGGAGATGTCTTATGTTCAATACCATTTTGTTGCAGAAAACCTTTAAACTGTTTTGAAATAAAAGCAGTACCGTTGTCTGAAACAATAACCCTTGGTAATCCAAATCGTGAAAATATTTCTCGTAGTACGGCTATCAACGCACTACTGGTTGTATTTTTCCCCATGTCTATGCACTCGATCCATTTGCTTGTGCTATCAACAATTACCAAGCACCAACGATTCATAAATGGACCGAAAAAATCCACATGAATTCGTGACCATACTTCTTCACTTCGCTTCCATGGTAACAGTTCATGTTTTGGAGGACTTTGGCTAACTAATAAACATGGTTCACAATGCTTAACACATTCTTCCAAATCTCTACCTTGCGTTGGCCACCAACAACATTCTCGAGCCATCGATTTCATTTTTACGATCCCCATATGTGTTTCGTGCAAAAATTTAACTGCGCTTAATTGTAAATTACTTGGTATCACTACCCGGTAGCCCCAAAATATACAACCTGAATCTTCCACAAGTTGAAATCTTTTCTCAAAATAAGGCAGTAAGCTTTTGTCTGCACATTTTTTCATCCAACCCTCTTGAACAAATTTTTTCACCTTTTGTAACATTTCATCCTTCGCTGTTTCTCTTCTGATTTCATCTAAATTCAACATTTTATTTTCAGAATTTACTTCTTGAAAATAATTTACAAAAATTCCGCAAGGTAGTTCTATCTGCTCTTCATGTTGCTTTTGCGGGTGTCTTGAAAAATAATCAGCAACGTTTTCGCCTGATTTGACGTGTGCTATATCGAACTGATAACCTGTTAGAACTAACGCTATGCGTTGTAGTCTATTCGATGCCATTACTGGTAAGCCTTTTTTTGGACCAAAAATATATTCTAATGGCTTATTGTCAGTAACTAGTGTGAACGGCCGACCAAACAAATATTGATGGAATTTTTTTATTCCATATAAAATAGCGACAGCCTCGCGATCCAACTGCGAATACCTTTTTTCGACATCTGATAGTGATCTGGATGCGAACTCTACAGGCCTTTCTTCACCCATATCATTAACCTGCGACAAAACTGCACCTACCCCCACTGGGCTGGCGTCTACTGTCAACTTCGTTCTAAACTCAGGATTGTAGTGTGATAAACAATCTTCCGATGCTAAAAATTTCTTTAATTTCTTTACTGCTACCGTGCACTCATCAGACCATTCAAGTTTTACATCCTTGCATAGCAATTTATGCAATGGATTTAGTAATGTTGATGCATTTGGGATAAAGCGCCTATAAAAATTTATAACACCCAAAAATGCTTGAAGGTCTTTAACTTTTTTAGGTATTGGCATGCCTTCAATTTCTTTTACTTTCTCGGGGTCCATGTGAAGACCATCTTTGTCAATAACATGACCTAAATATTTAATTTTTTTACAGAAAAACTCACATTTACTTTTGGCTAACTTAAAACCTGCCTTACATAAAATAGAAAGTACTTTTCTAAGACGTTCTTTATGCAATTTCCTATTGGGGGCAGTAATAAGTATGTCATCTAAGAAAACAACGACCCCTTCAATGCCCATTAGCAAACATTCCATAATCTTTTGAAAGATTGCAGGTGCCGATGCTAGTCCGTAAATCAACCGAGTATATTGGAAAAGACCCTTTGTTGTTGAAATCGTTGTATACCTCCGCGAATTTTTATCTAAAGCTACTTGTTGGTATGCGGTACTCAAATCCAATTTTGTAAATTCAACTCCACCGTGAAGTTTTGTAAAAATTTCCTCAATCCTCGGCAAAGGGTACTTGTCAATGTGCAATTGAGGATTCAAGGTAACCTTGAAATCACCACAAATTCGCACCCCGCCGTCTTTTTTAATAATTGGCACTATTGGCGTCCCCCACTCACAATAATCGACCGGTTCCAATACGCCAAGACTAACTAATTTATCAATTTCTGTTTCAACTTTTTCCCTCATTGCCAACGGTAACGGTCGCGGTCTAAAAAATCGTGGCTTTGCATCGACCTTCAAATTCAATGTGGCTACTGCACCCTTAAATAACCCTAATGCACCATCAAACATATTTACAAATTCTCTTAAAACTTCATTTTCATCTTTCGTTATTGTCTGACTCGTATATTTCAAATCTGCGAATAAAATTCCAAAAGCATTTAAAAATTTTCTGCCCAAAAGTGGTGGACCTCCATTTTTGATTACCATAAAAGAAATATTTTTGCTTTCATTTTTAAATTGAACTCTAACAGTAAATTCACCTAGCGAATCAATATATGCGCCATTGTAAGTTTTCAACAATACTGAATTTTTCTGCAATTTATACTTTTTAAAAACATTGTTATAAAATTCTTCGGACATTACATTGTTCTCTGACCCTGTATCTAGCTGCATCTCATGTAGCTGATTATCAATAAATAACTTAACTACAATGGGTTCATCACTAATACTATTAATAACGAATAATTCTAAATCTTTACTATGTACAAAGTTAAAATTTTTTACTTTACACATTTTTCTTAAGTGTCCTTTTTGTTTGCAATTATTACATTTGTAATATTTAAACTTACAGTCAGCACTTTTATGGTTTGTATACCCGCAAACGTTACATGGTTGTTGTTGTTGCTGCTTTTCTTGCTGTTTCGTTTGCCTTTGCTGTGTGTTCTGCCGCTGCTGCTGTCGTTGCTGCTCATTTCTCTGCCACTGCTTGCCTTTCATATAATTGAAGTCTTGTTCGGTCTTAACCTCAATATCAGCATGATGTTTCAAAATATACTCTGTGGTATTAGCGATTTCCATGGCTCGTTCGAAAGACACATTAACAGATTCCAAAAAGATTTTGTCTCGAGCTGGACCCTTTTCTAGTCCCATAACAAATTTATCGCGAAGTGCGATATTTAAATGTTCTGCGAAGTCACAATTTACTGCCAGCGAACGTACTCGTGCTGCCCATTCATTTATGGATTCCTGTGACGATTTTACTGCGCTATAAAATGCACAACGTTCCGCAAAACTTGATGTAGTGGCTTTAAAATGCCTTGCCATTACCTCCATACACATTTTAACGGTTGTTGTTGAGTCTTCCATGTCTTTAGGACTTAACAAATTTTCTAACAATTTGTAAGCGTTCTCGGACAATGACGTGAGCATAATAGCTTTTTTCCTGACATCATCCGTCAGGCCATTGGCTATGAAAAACTGTTTCAACTGTTTTTCAAATACACCCCATGTATTGTCTACCATATTAAAATATGGAGCCCTAATGGAAACACCTGTGAACTGAGATCCACTTGCATTACATTCAGATGCTGCCGGTTTCATATTGCAGTATCCTTTATGACTTTAAAGAAATTAATTTAAAATATCTTTATATAATATTGGTTCTTCAAACTCGTCGCCACTGTAATATACGGACCACGAGGTAGCGTCTATGCCGTATATTCCGTAAATCTGTAAATTCTTACGAGAGCAAAATCAAAAACGTGTCACTTCAATTCATTCGTTTATTTCAAAGTGTTCTTCTTATAACTAAATTAGCGTACATTGATAACTTGTAAAAAGAGTTGCCAGATTTTAATTAAATATACCACACTATTAAAACGAAAATGTAGTTTAAACATGATCTGCAGCAGTATATCGATTTTTTTCTTCGTTTTTATAAAACATGACATTCAAACTGAGAAAACATTTCAAATCTTAGCTTTGCAAAATATTTTCACCGCGATTAACTTGAGCAGAAGTTTTTTATGGTTTCCATAGATTCAATAGCATTCATTATTTCATTTTCTAAATTTTGCTAACAATCATTGCTATTAATCTCTACATTCACAGTAGCATCTTTATCAATAAGCAAACGATTATATAACTGAAGTAAAGATTATATAACTGAAGTAAATTTCCTTTTACGTACTCGTAAAAATACTTCAGCTGCGAGTATATTTGTATTTATGATAAAAAGAAAAATAACGTGTGTCCTCCGGGAAGGTATACTACTCTCAGTAATTTGAATAGATATTCTCATATCTATTCAAATGAAAATATGCCTCGAGGCTCATTAAGTTTTTTTTTTAGTGAAAATCGATGATTGATTTTGTTTTTTTTTTAAGGATTAAAATACGTTGGTTTACGGAATATTTTCCATAATAAATTCGAGACGTATCTACTTCACGACTGCCAAATATGAACTGACAAGATCAATGTTTACCAAAATGGAGTTAGAACAAAGTAGTATGCCTTCCCGGCGGACACCGTGTATAACATTTAGGCCCCTATTACGGTTTACAACCCAATTGTACTTCAGTTGAAAATTTTCCATTGGGTATTATCGATTACAACTTATACCTTCAAAAATATTACAAGTTGAAGTTACAACTTTTTTATGGTATTACTATTTACAATTCTGTGTTGGTGTGGTTAACAGAAACATAGAAGAATTATAACTGATCGTTGGCACTTCTCTACAAAACAGCTGAGTTGAGATGCAATTCTTAATACCAAAAATGAGTAAGGTTATTTTAAGGTTAAGTTGTTTGAATTTCAACTCAACTAAGTTGAGATGTAAACCGTAATAGATGCATTAAATATTAAAATGCTGGTTAACAGTATCTTCAAAATTAATGGCTGCATACTGTATGACACAAAAGATCCCCGAGGAAGATCTTGTGGAGGATCGGCAATTCTAATAAAATCCAGAATTAATCACTATTTACTAAGCGAGACACCTGAGGAGTATCTGCAAGCAACTAATATATGCATTGAATATTTTTACGAAAAAATCGTTATTTCCTCGATTTACTCACCGCCACGATTTTCAATAACAGAAAGCCAATATTCAAATTTTTTCAAATCACTTGGTCCTCGATTTGTAGCGGCTGGCGCCTATAACGCTAAACACACCCCATACCCCGAACGGCCGCGTGCTTTTTGACACCGTTTCCAAAATGGGCTTAGGTGTGATTTCAAGTGGACAGCCCACTTATTGGCCGTCAGACCAACGCAAGATCCCAGACGTTATAGATTTTGGAGTTATAAAAAATTTTCCCTCAGAATGGATGCAAGTGGAGCCTTCATTAGATTTGTCATCAGATCACTCACCAACTATGTTTCTGTTTCGTTCCCCCAGGTGGTTGGTTCACCGTTTTGTGACTTGGCATTGACCGTCACTCGAGTTAATTGGTTAAAATATACAAAATATTGCCTTGAGAACGCCTGAGGATATTGATGTGTCGATTAACGAATTTTCTGAACACCTTAATCTAGCCGTACAACATGCTACCACTAGCCATATAAGATCCGGAAATGTGAGCAATAGAACTTATTCTTCTGAAATTGATCAACTTCTGTCAGAGAAAAGAGGAGTTAGAAGAGAGTGGCAACTTCGCATGTCTCCCCAGCTTAAAAGCAGCTACGAGAGTGCATAAATCAGTTAAGAGCTCTGCTTGAAATCCAAAGAATGGCTTCTCTTAAAAATTATCTGGAAGGTCTTGATGGTACCCCTCAATCCACGACAAAACGTCTGAAAAGACCCGTAATAGGTAAGCCACCCCTGCGAACTTCAACTGGAGATTGGGCAAGAAGCGACTCTGAAAAGGGGATGTTGTATGTTAACCATTTGAGAATTTTTTTTACCACAAATGATACAGCGAATGATTCAGCTGAACTACCGTCATACGCTGTTAGACTGCCTATGTCTTTGAGACTTAGTTTTCAAGATGTTGAAAATGTTATTTGTAACACAAACCCCAGGAAAGCTCCAGGTATTGATAAAATTACTGGTAAAATGTTTGAGCAGTTACCTCTAGTAGCTAGAAGAATTCTTATTTTTATTTTTAACGCTATTTTACGTCTCTAGTACTATCCTGCAGAGTGGAAGGTGTCCATAAGTACTATGATACCCAAACCAGGAAAGGATCCCACTAAAGTAGAATCATACAGACCAAGGATCCCACTAAAGTATAATCATACAGACCAATAAGTCTACTGCCAAAAATTTCAAAACTGTTCGAAAAATAGTTAATGGCGAAGTTGACTCCAATAATAAACAATGTGGGATGCATCCCTGATCATCAATTTGGCTTTCGGGCTAAACATAGCACCATAGAACAAACGCACAGACTAGTCAACGTCATAAGACAGACTTTTGAAGACAAAAAGTATTGTTCAGCTTTATTCATTGACATTTCCCAAGCTTTTAATAAAGTGTGGCACGATAGCTTGATGCACAAAATAAAATTAAACGTGCCTGCAAACACTCAGAAGCTTCTGGAAAGCTACTTATGCGGCGGGAAGTTTATCAGAGAAGGCGATTTTATAAGCTCCTTACAGCCAATCGAGGCAGGAATTCCCCAAGGTAGCATTCTAGGACCTACTTTATATTTGATTTACGCCTCAGACACGCCAATGAGATCCGGAATCCACAATTCCACGTTTGCAGGTGACACAGCATTCTGCAGCGTACATGAAAACCATCAAGTGGCTTCGCGAAATTTGCAAGTATATTTCAATATTAGAGAAATGGTGAAAACTTTGGAAAATTAAAGTTAATGAACAAAAGTGTACTCACGTTACATTCACACTGCGTAAACAAGCATGTTCAGCTATTCACGAATTCATAAGGATCTCTGTGTTCCTCTTGTAAAAGACGAATTTTCAAAGTACGCGAGAAGGTATTGGATCTTCACCCAAATTGTCTTGCACACAATATACTTAATTTTGAAGGCCACTCTCGGTTGAGAAGGAGGGATACCCTTGCCACCATCAGAACGTGATTTTACCGACATTTACCGTGCAAAATAAAACTTTTTTGTCTAGCATTGGCCGGACTTAATTAATTTTATGTATTTAGTATTTTGATTTGAATACTTATTGTTAGTTTACTTTGTGAAGATTCAATAAACAAATGAAAGAGAAAAAAAAACTGTGCTAAAAACCGCAGTTTCTTCAATATTCGAAAATAGGGATTTTCAAAAAAACCGGCTTCAGTAAAACTAACTAACCGGAGAAAACCAGTCGAAAAATAACTGCTCGATCACCCTATTATAGTGAAAGGCCAATGTAAGCGGCTTGCGGCAACGAGCGGCAACCACCTGTTCTATTTGCCGCTTGAGTTTATTTGTTGTAGGCAAATGAACGCGGCTAATTGAAGAAAAATTTGTGCTTCGAATATTAAACAAAAAATATTTAGATTTTTTTTAAAGCCAAAATAAATAAACAAATTCAATTGTTGAAATTTCAAAACCAAAAATTAATTTCTGGCAAAACAAAAAGTTAAACTGAATTCAACATTGCCGCTCGGCCGCCTTTAACGGCATTGCCAAATTAAATTAAATTCAATATGTTGAAATTGTTGTTATATTCTGAGATATGTGTATAAAAGTCTGCTGTCAAATAAATTTTCAAAGTTGAAAAAGATTTAATTATAACATATTTAGCTGTATTCAGAAAGACCCTTTAAAAGAATATTCCATGAAACAATTTTAAAATTACTAAAGGCCATGTTACACTATCATACACAATCGTGCGATCTACAAAATAAAGCATGTGTGCTGAAAAAGTACTAAAAATGTAACCGTGTAATAGACTTTTTGACAAATCGTGCGATTTGAAAAATTTTATGAAACTTTTCAAAACATTATGGTTTCTGTGCGATCAGTGTGATATATATTGTGAAAAATATAAGAATATTGTTGGTGCTTCAAGAAAAAAATTTAAGTAATGTAAAATTATTATGTTAATAAAAGTTTTTAATTGTTTTATTGTATATATAAATTATTTCAATTATACTTGTGTAATAGTGTGGCCTACAACGCCATTTTGAAGAGATTTTTTCAAGTCGGCCAGACTTTTGAAACAGTTTCCTGTGAATGAATCGTACGATCGTGTAGGAAAGTGAATCAGGGCCTTAATTGTGAAAAAGTTATTTGATTTTGAAAATGAAGTTAACGAAATTTATGGGAGTATAGATAATACATAATAGTACGTTTCCATATAGGTAATTTGGGTCAAATCATTTCATTTGCCCAAATTAAGTAATTTTCGATATGATTTCCTATACATTTCTCATATGATCAAATTATCTCAAATGATTTAATTTGTTTCAAATTAAGTCCAAATTTGTCTGTGCAACACTGTGCGGCTACTATTCTTATAAATACAACATTGAGACATCCATTATTGGTGAGTTACAGTCTGAAAAAGCGACATTTATATACAAATCAAAATGGCTGATTTATTTGTTTATGAAGCTGAATTCAATAAAAACTAACAGCCATTTCGCCGATGTCGAAAGGATAAGTTCATTCGCGTTCTAGGCGAAAGAAAATTGATTTGGGGTTTTTCCAACTTTATTCTATGTCAAAGTTCAATTAAAATGCATTAATACATGTGAACCAACAACAGTGATATAGACAAACCCAAATTGATTCGAATGTGAGTGACTAGCTTTCTTTCGTATACATTTTCGATATCACCGAACCGGCTGTAAATGTTATTTTCCATTCAAATTTTTTTTTGTTTGTTATTTTTCTTTATTAAATGTTTTTTTTTCTAATTGTATGAAAACCATTTTATTTCTTCTTATAGAAACAGAAAAATTATCGAATAAAGTATTTATATTTGTCTATCCAATGCCATTAAATAAAATAAAGAATACGAAACTATTTTATTTGTTTGCAAACTGGACACTCTCGGTTTAAAATGCCAGCCCACTTGGGTTTAATCTGGTACCGTTGTGTTAATTAAAGTAATGGCAAATTTACGAATTGCTTCTGAGAGCTTGTCGGTGGCTATATCATCTTCATTAAGTATCTATCTGGTAGACATTTCGTATTCCTTAATGTTGAAGCCAATTTAAGAGGAATACGGTCCTTTCCTATCCCTATGTCTTCGTATAAGGAAATCAACTTTAAGGCTTTCTTTAAGCCTTTTCGTTTTAAAAGAAAGTCGGTCATCAACCTTCGATGAAAGATGTCTGGCACAATTTTCAATATCTCGCAGCCAACGAGAACATTTAATCGAGAGCATCATTCACTTGATCATTGGTGTTTCACTTTTTTGATAAAATATTTCTATTTCTATGTAGCTATACAGTTGCAAAGTATAGGATGCACAGCATGGGCGGGGTGACGAAGACCATATGCCCAAGATGGATGGTACATATTAACAGTACTTTTGTAGCGTCGCTGTGACTAACTATAACCACCTATGCTTTCACATAGGAACGTGGTTAACAATGAATGACCTCTAAAAAAAAACTGTAAACCAATACAGTTAGTTGAGGCAAACCGTTACCAGTGCGAGTGGTTCTCGATTTTTAGCGGCGGGCGACTATAACGCTAAACACACTTTTTGGGGATCACGTTTAATTACCTCGAAAGGCCGTGTGCTTTTTGACACCGTTTCCAAAATGGGCTTAGATGTGGTTTCAAGCGGACACCCCACTTATTGGCCGTCAGACCGACGAAAGACCCTGATGTTATAGATTTTGGAGTTGCGAAAAATTTTCCTTTAGAGTGGATGCAAGTGGAGCCTTCATTGGATTTGTCATCAGATCACTCACCCACTATAATCTCTGTTTCGTTCCCCCAAGAGATTGGCTCCCCGTTGACCGTCAATAGAGTTAATTGGCTAAAATACAAAAAATTTTTGAGTACACATTGTAGTGAAAATATCGCCTTGAGAACACCTGAGGATATTGATGCGTCAATTAACGATTTTTCTGAAAACCTCAAACTGGCCGTACAGCATGCTACCACTAGTCATATAAGACACAGAAATGAGAACAATAGAACTTATTCGGCTGAAATTGAACAACTTCTGTCAGAAAAAAGAAGAGTTAGAAGAAAGTGGCAAACTCGCAGGTCTCCCCAGCTTAAAACTAGGCTACGGGAATGCGTAACTCGACTAAGAAATCTGCTTGAAATCCAGAGAATATCGTCCCTTAAAACATATTTGGAAAGCTTGGATGGTACCCCGCAATCTGACTATTCTCTGTGGAAAGCGACAAAAGGTCTGAAAAGACCCGTAATAGGTAAGCCACCTTTGCGAACTTCAACTGGCGACTGGGCACGAAGCGATTCCGAAAAGGGGATGGTGTACGTTGATCATTTGAGAAATGTTTTTACGACAAATGATTCAGCGGATGCTGCAGCTGAATTTCCGCCGTATGCTGTTAGACAGCCTGTGTCTTTGAAACTTAACTTTCAAGATGTCGAAAACGTTATCAATAACATAAACCCCAGGAAAGCTCCAGGTATAGATCAAATTACTGGTAAAATGCTTGAACAGTTACCTCGTGTAGCTAGAAGAGTTCTACTTTTTATTTTTAACGCTATTTTACGCCTTGAGTATTATCCTGCAGAGTGGAAGGTCTCTATGATTACTATGATACCCAAGCCAGGGAAGGATCCGACTAAAGTAGAGTCATATAGACCAATAAGTCTACTACCAACAATTTCAAAACTGTTCGAAAAATTGTTGATGGCGAAGTTGTCTCCAATACTTAATGATGTGGGATGTATCCCTGATCATCAATTTGGCTTTCGGGCTAAACATAACACCATAGAACAAACACATAGGCTAGTCAATGTCATAAGACAGACTTTTGAAGACAAAAAGTACTGTTCAGCTCTATTCATCGACATTTCCCAAGCGTTTGATAAAGTGTGGCACGACGGACTGATGCACAAAATAAAGTTGAACTTGCCGGCAAATACTCACAAGCTTCTGGAAAGCTACTTATACGAGCGGAAATTTGTTATCAAAGAAGGTGACTTTACAAGTCTCTCACAGTCAATCGGAGCAGGAGTTCCCCAAGGTAGCATCCTAGGACCCACCCTATATTTGATTTACGCATCTGACATGCCAACGAGATCCGAAATCCACACTTCAACTTTTGCAGATGACACAGCTTTTTTAGCGTTCATGTAAACCATCAAGAAGCTTCACGAAATTTGCAGCAGTATATTTCAATATTAGAGAAATGGTTGAAACTTTGGAAAATAAAAGTTAATGAACAAAAATGTACCCACGTTACATTCACACTGCGTAAGCAAACATGTTCGGCTCTCCAAATTAACAATACACCTATTCCGCAGCATAATGAAGTTAAATACCTTGGTATTTACCTCGACCGTAGGCTAACGTGGAAGCCTCACATTGATGCAAAAGTCACTCAGTTGAAATTAAAAGCAGCGCAACTAAATTGGCTTATGGGCAGAAATTCGACATTGAAGTTGGACTGCAAACTTTTGTTATATAACGCAATTTTAAAGCCTATATGGTGCTATGGAGTTCAATTATGGGGAACCGCCTCAACATCTAACATTGGAAAAATTCAAAGACGACAAAACCAAATTCTTCGTACGATTACTGCAGCTCCATGGTACGTAAGAAACTCACGAATTCACAACGATCTGTGTGTTCCGCTGGTAACTGACGAGTTCTCTAAGTATGCCACAAGGTATATCAGTAAACTGGAACTTCACCCAAATCCTCTTGCACGCAACTTACTTAATTTTGGCGGCCACTCTCGGTTGAGAAGAAGGGATACCCTGGCCACCATCAGAACGTTAAATAGGTGATTCTACCGATATTATTCGCGCGAAATGAAACTCTTTTGTCTAGCAGTGGCTGGACTTAAATAACTTTTGTATTTAGTATTAAGATTTGAATACTTATTGTTAGTTCATATTTTGAAGATTCAATAAATAAATGAATGACAAAAAAAAAAAAAAAAAAAAAAAAAAAATATTCTTGACTATAAATATAATTTCAATAATTTTGTGTTTAATGTTGTAAAATCACAAAAATGTAAGTTTCTCAAATATTGTTTTCTACTTAAGATATTAATGTAATTTCATAAAAAACTTTCTTTTTAAAATAGACAAAATCCCCTGAAGAAGTGAACATAAAATTCACGAAACGTTGGGAAAAATATGTAATAAAGATTTTGCATTTTTATTGACATAAAAAAAAGTTGGGCCTCACCAGCTAAGTATATATATACTAAAAACAAATAACTAAATACGTTGGCCAAAAATATTATTACTACAACAAATATTAATATTTATAACAAAAAATAAATAAATAAACGCATTTTGTTCAGTTAGATATAATAACCCAACATACAAGAATAGAGAAGTCTATTTTTGCGTATTTTAAAATTTTGCATAGAAGATAACAGGTATTTTCAGTATGATGGTAAGATATATTCACAAATAAATGGACTTCCTATGGGATCTCCAGCTTCTCCAATTATTGCTGTTATAGTAATGGAAAGACTATTGGATAGTACAATAGAGAGATTAGATATAAAACCAAGACTAATGACAAAATATGTAGATGAACTATTTTGTATTATTCCAGACTTAGCAATTGATAATATGTTTTCAACTTTGAATAGTTTTAACTCAAGCATTAAGTATACTATTGAAAAGGAATATAGTTCAAGATTACCATATTTGGATACTTTGATAATTAGGAGAGCTAACAAACTTGTTATTGATTGGTACGAAAAACCAACTGCATCAGGGAGAATAATTAACTATTTTTCAAAGCATAGCGGAAATATAATAAACACAGCTGGAAATTTTGTGGAAAGGGTTCTACAATAAGTGACATATTAGAAGATAACAGTTGTCCGGCTGAATTTGCTTATGGATTTATAAGTCAGTTTAGAAATAGAAATGTTCAGAATTGAGTTAATTCATCAGAACCTAAAATATATAAATCTTTAACATATATATACCAGGTTTATCAGAAAGATTAGCAAGGTCTAATATATATAATAAAGATGGATATAGAATGGCTCATAGAAGCTATAATACGTTCGGTAAATTATTTAGTAAGACTAAAGACTGACTTAATAAATGGAACATTTCAAATTCGGTTTATAGAATTCCTTGTCTGGGTTATAACCAAGAAAACTGTAGTAAAGTTTACGTAGGAACTAAAAAAACAAATTAAAAACTAGAATTGCAGGACATAAGTCAGATCAAAGTTATAAGGATATCAATTCACAAAAAACAGCTTTATCTTCTCGTTGTTTAAAATTTAATCACTCTCCAAACTTTGAAAATGTTTAAATTTTAAGAACAGAAAGTAATAAGAACCGTTACATGTTAGAAATGTTAGAGATTATAAACACACCAACAACACAGAGAATTAACTTTAAGGTAGATATAGAGAAATTAGCACAGAATTATATATATTTAGTTAATAAGAAATTCTAGATTTGAATTGTTTAAGAATGAATGTTAGGATAATTTTTTAAATTATGTTAATAATATTTCCATGTTATTCTGTAAACAACATTTGTTTTGCTAGTTGAGAAACAACTGTTGCAAAACATGTGTTGGTTGCAGAATTAGGTTATTTTGGTTTTTATGTTATTTTTTATGTTTGTCATTATTGTTATTAATATTATTTTTTGTTTTTTGAATTTTTTAATAACCCAAAAATGTTTCTGTCAGTATACTAAATATATATTTTTTAAGTTTTCAATTTATAATATTGTTTCAATCTGATAATATTGTTATGAATTTTTTCTTTGTGTATGAATTAATAATTTTTCTTGGTGTATAGATTTTTTGTATATAGGAATTTTTTGACAATAATTTTCCAAATTGAAAATTTTCTAATAATATATTAATTTTCCTGACGATGATAACAAATTGTTATCGAAATATTGAAAATTAATACTGTTTTTTATATAAAATAAAACGATCTTTAGCTGCAAAAATAAGAAATATTTACTAAAACAAGATTAAATAATTAAATATCAAAAATGAAATTTTTAAGTTTTTTGCAATATGTAAAGTAATATTTTTTGTTTGGTGTAATATGTGATATAAAAATGAAGTTTTTAATGTTTTTTTTAATGAAATGTTGACTATTACGAAAAAATATGTTGACTATTACGAAAAAATATTACAATTGAATGATTGTTAGGTGTCAGCTAGTTACAAAAAGTTGTTTTTTATCTGTAGTGTTGACTTTTCATTGATTTAAAAGTAACTTACTTATGGTTGACTTAAAAATATTGCCAGCTTCAAAAAATTAACGAAAAGTTAACATTTAGCAAGTTAACTGTAAGTTAGTTGAAAAGTAGTGCACTACTTCCTTGGAGATCACAGTGTTAAAGTAATTAGTTGCTTCCATTGAAAAGTAATCCAAGTGTCAGTCAGCACTAGTTGAGGAATAGTTAACTTTTTAAAGTTAGCGTTAGTAATGTAAGTGTGTGTATGCATGTATATACTTTCTATACAAATTTTTTGACACACGAGTCGCTCAAGCAACAACATATCCCCATGTTGTTTTTGCATTGTTGTATTTATTGTAATCACAGTATTGAATACTCTACAGTAAAAATCCAATCTTAAGTGTTGTAATATAATAATATTTATTGTTAAAATTAAATGACGTTGTTCTTCACAAACTATGCAAATCTAGAATGTTCATATGGTGTAAAACAAGCAAACCATCAACGTTAACAAGAGAATAGTGTTGCCAGTCAATTGCCAATTTTATTTCACATACACAACATTTCTTCCCCTCCATCCTCGTTCTCTAAGGCGAAAGGATAAGACGTTTCTTTCTGACTCTTATTCCTCTGCGTAAGGGAACATCAACCTTGTTCTCTAGTGAAGATTCAGGAATATGCGCTTCTGGCAGCTCTGGGGACGAATACCCTGCAATTGAGGTGTTGTGTTCCTGGTGCAAACTCTGAGGTTTGGATCCACCCGTGGGACTATTATCCCTTTCTCGTTCTGACGGATTTGCAATACCTGCCGGTGGCGTGAAATATAATAAGTTACTTCCTGAAACTTCGCTCCTTCCCCCTGCTGACATCTGAATGTTGAAGGACCTTCTTCTCATCGGCTCAAAACTCTTCATTTTTCCGGTTAGAATACTGTGTTCTGTCCGTCTGTTCGCATTAGATGCATCGGTTTTCTTTATCTGGTCAATGTGCCGTTTGACAATTTTACCTTCATAGTTTATTTCATAATGTAAATCACCCAATCGTGCCGAAGTTGTACCAAAAAGCCACTTTTCCATTCGGGGATTGCCCGAAAGAAATTGTACTTTTGTACCCTGCTCAAGATAGCGGTATGTTGGCGAAAACTTCATATACTGTTTTTCCATAACAGTAGTTGGAAAGTCTGGGGGGTACACGAGATGCAATCTCGTGCGAATGTTCCGACCCAACAACAATTGTGCCGGCGCTTGACCAGTTGTAGAATGCGGTGCCTTCCTATACTGCCTAAGAAACTCATTCAGGTTCTCTTGAAGCGTGCGTTTACTAGCTCCCATGGTTCTCAGAGCGTCTTTTATGGTTTGTACATACCTCTCCACTTGCCCGTTACTTGCTGGATGATAAGGCGCTGTATGTTTGTGGTACTTGACTCCAGTCATTTCAAGAAACTTTCTGAACTCCCCTGATGTGAAGCACGCCCCGTTGTCGGAAACTAAAGTGACAAGTGACGGGAACCCCGTAAGCAGCAAATAATTCATCAAGTACACTTATTGTTGCGGCAGTAGAAACAGCATTGGTAATTTTCACTTCCACCCATTTACTGAAAGCGTCAGTTATGATAAGCAACATTGATCCCAGGAACGGTCCCGCAAAATTAACGTGAATCCTATCCCAGCGTCCCTTAGGGTACTCCCAGTGGTGTTGTGAAAATTTGATCGGTTTGTGAGAACTCTGGGCACAATCAGAACATTTTCGGGCCACATTTTGTATATCTGAATCAATACCAGGCCAATATACGAATGATCTGGCTAAACCTTTCATTTTAACCATTCCTAAATGCGCTGTATGTAAATCCTCTAAAATTCGTTGGCGTAGTTTTTGAGGTATTACGACCCTGTGATCGTACGTCAGGCATCCTGCCGCAATTTTGTAGTTTGTTTCCGGTTCTTTGAACCCATATTGTTTCAAATTCTTACCTTCTGTTAACCTTCGGATAACATCACCCAGATGTTGGTCCTTAGCGGTTTCGCGGGCAATGAGTTCACTTTTCACTGGAAGTTGTTTAATCTGGCCAATTATAAAATGATCGAATCCATCGTAATCTGAATCGCAACTAGGAACTACTTCCTGAGATCTAATCTGGGCTACTGAAATTGGGCGGACTGCTCTGGAGCAATAGTTGGCATTGACATTGGCTTTTGTGTTCTTGAACTCGACTTCCAAATCAAAATTTGAAAGGAAATCCGCATAATTTGCCATTCTACTGATGCAAAGGACTGGCAGTGTCTTATGTGGATGCAAGATTTGTGATAACGGTTTATGATCGGTGACCAACGTCCAGTGTCGGGCGTATAGATATAAGAAAAATCTGCGAACTGCCCAAACAATTGCTAAAGCCTCCTTATCCATTTGAGGATATTTCTGTTCAATTGTAGTGAGAGTGCGACTGGCATACGCTATGGGTTTCTCTAAATTGCTACCCACGCGGTGCGATAACACAGCTCCCATACCTGTTTTGCTAGCATCTGTGGCTAGAATAAGTGGCAGACTGGGGTCATATGGTATCAGCACCTGAGGCGACGTTAAGGTTTGTTTTATGTCTTGAAAGGCTTTTTCCGCCTCCTTCGTCCAGTTGAATTGACCATCTCTAATGATCCTGCGGAGTGGCTGACTTCTTGCTGACAAGTTAGGAATAAATGCGCTGTAATAGGTGGCCTTGCCCAAAACAATTGTAGCTCGTCTACATTTGACGGCTTGGATGCATCTCTAACAGCTGTGATGTGTTTATCCGATTTGTGAATGCCACTGGAATCAATTTTGTGCCCCAAAAATTCAACAGCTGACGCTGCAAATACGCACTTTGTTCGATTAAGCCGTAACCCATGTTCACGCAACCGCTCCAACGTCATCTGAAGTGTGAGCAACATATTATCAAAGTCTGAAGAATATATTAATATATCATCGAAAAAATTGCACACATTTGTTATACCCTGTAACACCGTTTCCATACGGCGTTGCCAAATTGCAGGGATATTTGCCGCTCCGTAAACTGCTCTTGTTGGGCGAATTAGGCCATGTGTTGGTGTGTTAAGTGTTAAGGCATGAATAAATTCCTCGTCAACAGGCAGGTGGGAATATGCGTCGGTGATATCAAGATGACAGAATATCCTAGCACCATTCATTCTGTTAAACAAGTATTCCGCAAGTGGAATCGGGTGTTGATCAACAACAATTCTAGGATTCAATGTGGGCTTGTAGTTTCCAGTAATTCTAATTTTTCCATTATTTTTAGTAACCACATGTGTAGTGGATGCCCACTCAGAGAAATCGACACGCTTATAAAACCCAGATGATATTTTTGAATCTATCTCAGCAGCATACGCTTCCCGTAATGCTAAAGGTATTTCGCGTGCCTTCGAAAATACTGGTGTCATACCTGGTTTAAATTGACATTTAGTAGGAGGCCCAATTAATTTCCCAGCTGTATCACTAAATACGTCATCAAAACTTTTTGAAGGGACTCCCGTTGATTTCCTGATAAAGACGGTATGGACAACTTGATTGTATTTATTCTGTCCGAGTCCGAAAACATTTTCTTAAAATCAATTTCATCAACAAATTGGGAAATCCACTCCCTTCTAAACAAGGCGTCAAATTTCCCATCAACAACATAGACATTGAGTCTCCGAACAGTTAAGCCAACCTTAACATTCACCACTGCGCGGCCCAAGCACTCTATCTTATGACCTGTGTAGCTACAGAATTGCCTTCCCGTCTTCTGCAAACGACCAATGTTTCTTATTCCTCCCTATCATACCACACGGTGCCCCAGTGTCTAGTTCCATTTGTATTGTACTGCCGTTTATTGTCGTATCTATCATCTGCTTACCTAGCCTTAAAGCATTCACCCTTTGAATACATTCAATGTCCTCTATTTCGCTTGCAGCTTCCTCTTCAACCAGTTGCGTTGTCTTTGCGTTGCACACTTTAGCAATGTGGCCAGACTTCCCGCAATTAAAACACTTTGCGTTACGAAACTTGCACATTTTGCGCTGATGCTGAACACCACACCCATAACAAGTGGAATTCACCTTCCTGTTTTTCTCTTGATTGTTGCTAAATTCAGAGCCCCGTGCAACTTTTCCCCCCTTGTTACGTTGACTAAATGTACCTACTCTATTCGTCTCCATGCCTTCATATCAGCTGTTGTCTGATGCGAAGATTCTAAAGCATGTGCTATCTCATAGGCTTCTTTGAATGTTGCGGGTTTCTTTGTAATTATATCGTCACAGATGGATTGCGATTTCAGCCCCACAAGAAATTGTTCTATGAGCATCCTGTCACGGAAGTCTTCGTAATCACAAAATGTCGTTGCTTGCTTCAGTCTCAAAGCGAAGTTTGCCAATGACTCACCGTTTTCTTGCACGGTCTGCCGAAATCTTATACTTTCGGCATATTTATTCTTCTCGGCGTCAAAATGTTGTATCAACACTTCTTTCAACTCTGCGTACGTTATGCTTGCCGGAGATCTTGGACTTTGAATCTTGAATCTTAAAATCTTCAGAGCGGTGTTCAACTCCGGACCCATGTGCATAGTCCGCATATTCTTCGTCTGGAATTCGACTCAGTTTAAGTGCCCATTCAAAGCGTGTAAAATAATCACAAACTGTCATAGTTTCTGTTGCTCTATATTCCGCCACAGCAAACGGGGCCGACTTATAATTTGTAGAAGTATGTTGTTGATGCTGTGGAATGCTGCTCAGAGCAGCATGAGTAGCCTGTTCAACTGCTTGCCGAATAGCATCTGCAATGATGTTCGTCAATGGTTCCATCTGCTTGGGATCAATTGCCATTGTGGCAATATGAAATTCTGTATCCCACTTCTGACACCACTATTGATTACTCTACAGTAAAAACCCAATCTTAAGTGTTGTAATATAATAATATTTATTGTTAAAATTAAATGACGTTGTTCTTCACAAACTATGCAAATCTAGAATGTTCATATGGTGTAAAACAAGCAAACCATCAACGTTAACAAGAGAAGAGTGTTGCCAGTCAATTGCCAATTTTATTTCACATACACAACACACAGTTTCACCTGGCAAAATGAATTCGCCTTGATGAATACGTTGAGTTTATATTTTGATTTAATTTTTTGTTCAAAAATAAAATAAATTAAAAACAAACTGGTTTCGATTTTCTGTGCTGTGTATGAAAAATTAATCAAAAGCTTTTAATCAAATTAAAATTAAAAACAGTTTATTAACAAATTACCGATTGTGCCAACTTCATACTTCGTACAAGTTAATGCCAGTTGAAAAAGCAGACGGATAACGTACGACGGATTCTATGTGCCCCGGCCTTAAAGCTTCTAATTTTGGATGTTTGTTATTTGGTTGATATGTATTTTACAATACAAAAAGAAACACGTGTCTTTTTAGTTCGCTAATTTTTACACGACTCTTTATTCATCACAGAGTTGCCATACTTATTCTAATCATATTCAATGTTGTTAATTATATAAATAATATATAATGTTGTTAGTTATCTAAATATACTTCAACTACCTCCCTTTTAGAATTAATAACCAGGGAGTTATTATTATATAAATACAGTGTTCAGTATTTATAATTTACATTATTTTTTTGTCTTAATCTAGTTTTAATATTACTGAACTCCTGACTGGCTTGAGCTCCTATTAATTCTTCCTCAAGTTTTTCTTTAGCATCATAAAATTCATCCTCACTATCGCTCCTATTTTTTGGCATAGCCATTTCCTGACTATCATTCGGCACGAAAACTTCTTTATTTAATTTCTTTAGTTGATTTCTATGAGCAACTTTTCTTCTTCGATTTACTTCAATAAGATATAATACATTACTAATTTTCTTACAAACGGTACCACCTACCCACTTGGCATATTGTTTTTCTTCCGGATTTAAATATAATATTTTTTCATTAATTTTTAAATTAAACTTATCCGGACTACACGTTTTTTTATAAGTTTCATATTGTTTTAGCATTCTCTGTTTATAATTTGTTTCTAAGCTGTCACTAATTTGCCTTTCCACAGTACAGTATGTAAGTAACGTTCTAGGTTTATAAGCTAAAACACTTTCTGCCGGGCAAACTCCGCTAACAGTTGTTGGTGTATTCCGATACTTAAACAATATATTTAAAATTTTACTTTGCACAGATAGCCCCTTTTCTTTTTCCGAAATTGAACTAGCTTTCAGACACTTTTTGACTGTTTGCACACCCCTTTCAGCCAAACCATTACTTTGTGGGTGATAAGCGGGGCTAAATAACTGTTGAATGCCATTGGTCTTTAAAAAAAATGCAAATTCTTCGCTCCTAAATTGAGGGCCATTATCGCTAACTAACGTTTTACAAAATCCGAAAGTGGCAAAAATTACTTTTAATTTTTCAATAATTTGTAATGTGGCTGTTTTTTGTAAAATGTGCACATCTATCCACTTGGAAAAGTCATCTACAGCTATTAAAAAATTTAAATTTTGAAACTGAAACAAATCCACATGAATTCTTTCGAACGGGTAGGTTGTTGCCAACCACGTAAAATTCGGACAAGCCTTCACCCTATTTTGTGTACACTGACACTCCCTACAGTTCGATACATAGCTTTCAATCTCTCTGTCAATAGCTGGCCACCATACCACACCGCGCGCTAGAATTTTCATTCTTACTATTCCGACATGTGATTCGTGAAACAATGCCAACAATTTGGTTCGAAAAATCTTCGGGACAATTATACGATCGCCATTGAACAAACATGAATTTTTTATTTCTAAGGATAACCTACAACTGTAATATGGACTTAAAGATGAATCGGTTTTGGCCGATATTGGCCAACTATTTTTTATTACAAATTCTACAACATTTTTTAGTACTTCATCCTTCATAGTGAATTCTGCGATTTGCGAAATTGAAAGCGGGAGGTTTTTATCATAATTAAAAAAATTAATATTTAAATTGTTTATACCTGTTAAACCATCCTGTGGTAAGCGCGATAACGCGTCAACATTTTTCTGTTTAGCACCTGGCCGATATTTAATGATACAGTTATAATTTGACAGAAATAATATCCATCTGTGAAACCGAACCGACACAATATTCGCCAAGGCTTTTTGGTCGCCTAACAATTTTTCCAAAGGTTGATGATCAGTGTACACTGTAAAACGATAACCATACACAAATTTGTGAAACTTTTTGAGGGCAAAAACGATTGCTAGGGCCTCACGATGGATTTGAGAGTAGTTTTTCTCAGCACTACTCAACGTAGAAGAAACCATATAACATGGCTTTTCTTGCCCTTCGTCCACAACACTAAGAATTGCACCCACTCCATAAGGCGAAACGTCACAAGCGATAACAATTTGCTTCGCTGGGTCAAAGTGAACCAGTAGGTTGTTTTTTACTAACAACTCTTTGCAATTCGCAAAGGCTTTAGCGCAATTTTGATCCCAATTCCACTTTTGCCCTTTACGCAGTAACTGGTATAAAGGGGCTAAGGTTGTGGACACATTTGGCAAAAACTTGGCATAATAATTTAATAAGCCTAAAAAACTCTGTAGTTGCTGAATATTATCTGGCTCCGGTGCTAGTTTAATAGCCTCAAACTTCGATTCCGAAGGTTTTATACCCTCAGAAGTAAGAGTATGCCCCAAATAATCAAG
Source organism: Thecocarcelia acutangulata (assembly GCA_914767995.1). Lineage (NCBI taxonomy): Eukaryota > Metazoa > Arthropoda > Insecta > Diptera > Tachinidae > Thecocarcelia > Thecocarcelia acutangulata. The sequence goes on along the minus strand of OU612096.1, from coordinate 66,814,472 downwards.
TACATTTGATAAAAGTATACACTTTTTCCAATTGATTTTTACATTATACTGCTGCAGTCTTTCTAAAACCTTAAATAACTTGTTTCTACAGTCGTCGCGATTGACACCAGCAACTAAAATGTCATCTAAGTAAACTGTTATTCCCGGCAAGCCATTCATAATCTGGTCCATAACTCTTTGAAATATCATGGGCGCTGTTGCTAACCCAAATGGTAATCGGCAGAACTCAAATAAGCCTAAATGAGTGTTAATGGTCAGTAATTTTGTAGAGTTTGGACTTACTGCTAATTGAAGATAGGCTTTACTTAAATCTAGCAGACAAAAACATGTATTGCCTCTTAAACTCGTTAGAATGTCGTCAATTAAAGGTAGAGGATATACATCCATTTCAATTACCGGGTTAATTGTTATTTTAAAATTACCACATAACCGAACTTTTGAATCTTTTTTGATTACACACACAATAGGTGCAGCCCATTCACTATTTCGAACGGGTCGAAAGATTTGTTCATCACACATACGTTTTAACTCGGTCTCTACAGCCTCTTTTAAACTTATTGGCACCGTATACGGTTTATGAAATTTTGGCTGAGCATTGGGTTTAACCGCAATATCCGCCATAAAAGTTTCAATTGGATTACTGTTTATCACAAACAAACTACTAAACTTGCATTTAATTTCTTCTTCGATACTCTGAATAGAATTGACTGGAAATAAAACTTCCGGCTTAATATAAGATGTCTGAAAATTATTTCTCCACGAAGGAAAAAGAGCATCCATCCAGTTTCTGCCTAGTAATGGCCTAAACTGACGTACACTGTCAATTATCAACAAATTTAGCGGACACCATCCATTAACTGTTACCGGTATTTCCCCCAGCACCTCAATTTTTTCACCTGTTAACACCTGCAGAGGAGGAATATTTACAACTTGTAGCTTAACATTATTAAAATATAACTTATAATCAACATTTGAAATTACTGATACAACCGCACCGCTGTCAATCTCCATCTCTAACTTCTTTCCATTCACCAGCATAGCCTTCACAAGAGGTTCTCCAGCACATGTTACCCAATTTAACGATCCCAACTGATAGTATAATTTGTTTAAATTAAAATCTTTACCTTTATGCTTTGTTTTACGTTGGCCATTTGGTTTTATATTTTGTCGTAAATAACACGCCTTAGCTGAATGGCCAATTTTTCCACAATTAAAACAGGACCAATTTTTTGCTGGACAAGCATTGGCTGCATGTCTACTTGTGCACTTAACGCATTTCGGCAGAATTTTATGAGATTTTTGATATATTTTATTAATTACTGGGGAAGACGCTGGATGCATATTTTTCTGTTCCCTGTCAATTAATTCAAATGACTGAGACAATGTACACGCTAAATCCCATGTAAGATTTGCCGTGGATAGTAATTTTGTTTGTAGCTGGCTGCTCTTTACGCCACATACGAGACGATCTCGTAGTGCTTCAGGCAAAAATGTAGAAAATTCACATGGTGCTGCCAAGAGTTTGAGGTTAAGTATATAATCTGCAATGCTTTCATCCATTTGTTGAGCACAACTATAAAACTTAAATCGCTCCGCAATCACATTTTTAGTGGGTTTAAAATGTGGTAGGATTAACTTCACCAACTCCTTGAACACTTTGTCAGTCGCCTTCTCTGGTAGTACGATTGACTTTATTCGTTTATAAGTATCTGGGCCAACTAAAGTTAAAAAAAGCGCCACTTTATTAGTCTCTTCTATTGCATTAATTTTGAATAGTTGCTCCACCCTCTCCAAATACTCCTCAAAATCGTCACCAAACACAAACTGTTCTATTGAGCCAATGAAGGCCATCACTGCTTTTCCTCTGCTTTGAGTACCTGAAGTCAACTTATATATTCTTTTTTGGTTTTTGTTTTTATTTTACAATAAAAAATCACACGTCCACCAATGTTTTATTTTATTTAACCGAATCTGCACACTATTTTATTCAAGGTTTTCCTCGTCGCCAAATATGATATGTATTTTACAATACAAAAAGAAACACGTGTCTTTTTAGTTCGCTAATTTTTACACGACTCTTTATTCATCACAGAGTTGCCATACTTATTCTAATCATATTCAATGTTGTTAATTATATAAATAATATATAATGTTGTTAGTTATCTAAATATACTTCAGGTTATAACGTAGCTTGTTTACACCAGCATAAAAGTTAATTAAATTAAGATATTCTTATCGCGAAGATAGGAAGATCAGCAGCAACTCGCGTACCATTATCTAGCTAGAAATAAATTTGTTGTGTTCTCAAAAATGTTGATGAATTGTTTTTTTTATTTTTTTATTTTAAATTAACGGACTTTTAGTCGATTCCGGATCTCGTTGGCATGTCTGAGGCGTAAATCAAATATAAAGTAGGTCATAGAATGCTACCGTGGGGAACTTCTGCCTCGAATGGCTGCAAGAACCTTATAAAATCGCCTTCTCTGATAACAAATTTCCCGCCGCTTTCCAGAAGCTTCTGAGTGTTTGCAGGCAAGTTTAATTTTATTTTGTGCATCAAGCCGTCGTGCCACACTTTATCAAAAGCTTGTGAAATGTCAATGAATAAAGCTGAACAATACTTTTTGTCTTCAAAAGTCTGTCTTATGACGTTGACTAGTCTGTGCGTTTGTTCTATGTTGCTATGTCTAGCCCGAAAGCCAAATTGATGATCAGGAATATTTTTAAAATAAGATTTCATTTAATAAAAGGTACTATTAGTATACTAAACATTTCTCTTAAATCGGGCATATCTAAGTCATAACAACCACAGTTGCAACTTTTTAGATGCTCCTTAGTACACAACATTTTTCCGAAAATGGGTTCTTCAATTAATTTCTAACTTTGGTTTTGTTCAGTTCCACGTACGTGGATGCAAACTCACACATTTGCAGAAGACGATAAGACTAATATTTTTGCTATAAACTTAGTCATAGAAGGATACTTTATAAAAAGAAATTGGTTAAGTTTAATAGGCTTAATTACTTTTAACTAGTATTAAATTTTTCGCCTTGAGAATTCAGCGATGAAATAGAAAACTCTTTCATTATGTTAGAAAAAAAGACACTTTCTTCTTTTATAATATTGTTAGGATTTATAGAATTTAAAATTTTGAATTCATCATTTAGCCGCCTAAAAATATGAGCACAAGTTTTTACACCCAAATTTGTAAAATTTTTAGCTTATAATTTTTTAAGCGCTATTCACATATACAATACGAGGGCGGTTCGGAAAGTTCTTAGCCTATCAGTGAAAGAGAATAGTTAGTTTTTCGAAAATATTTTTATTTTTCAACATAATCTCCTGAAACTTTAATACACTTAGTCTAACGCTTTTCTAGCAATTCTATCCCTTAATTAAAATAGTCTTCCTCAAGGTCCTCAAAATATTGGTTTACAACTGTAATTGCATCTTCATTTGAGGTAAAACACTTGCCAGCAAGGAATTTTTTTTAGATTTGGTTACAGGTAAAAGTCACTGGGAGCTAAATCAGCAAGCAACTCGTAATTTAATTCGTTGATTTTAGCCATTGTTAAAACACTATTGTGCGTTGTCTTGATGAAAAATTATTTTTTGTGTTGTAAGCCAGGACGTTTTTCTCGAATTTGTACATCTAATTGATCCAAAAGGTTGCAGTAGTACTCTGAATTTATTGCTTTACCCTTTTGCAGATAGTCAATCAATAAAATACCTTTGAAGTCCCAAAAAACCGTTGCCATAACCTTACCAGCCGATTGAATTTTTTTGCCTTCTTTGGGGCACTTCCTCCAGCTTCAGTCCATTGTCTGGATTGTTCTTTTGTCTCTGGAGTATAGTGGTGGATCCATGTCTCATCAACAGTTATGAAATGACGCTTAAAATCCATTTTATTTCGCTTAAACCGAACCAAACAAGCTTGAGAAATGTTCATTCTTATGCGTTTTTGGTCGACTGTTAACAAATGCGGCACCCATCTTGCAGAAAGCTTTTTCATCTGTAGTTTTTCATGCAAAATTAAATAGACTCGATCATTTGAGATGCCCATGATATTAGCTATTTCACGCACTTTTATTCGTCGATCATTTAATGCCATATCATGTACTTTGGCTACAATTTCTGTTGTTGTTGCTGTTCTTGGACGTCCACTACATGGTTCATCTTCAATGCTTGTATGACCACGTTTAAATTCAGCAACCCAGTTCTTTCTGTTGCATATGAAGGAGCACTTTCACCCAACACATTCACCTTATCATTATAAATTTCTTGTCCCGATAAACCTTTTTTATGTAAATATATAATGACACCACGTATTTCTAATGTTTCCATTGTAAAAAAATCGCGGATGCGTGGCAATCTGTTTCTGTATGAAGGAGTTACTAGATCGAAACACAATTTAACATGTGTTCATAGCTGAGATGGAAGTTTCCAAAACACTTAACTTTTTTCTGTTTATACCGCGCTTTTTGTGCTAGGCTAAAAAGTTTCCGAACCGCCCTCGTATGTGTATACTCTACAGTAACTATCACAATATTTCAGTATTACAAACATACATATATATTTACGTACCATAAGTACTAAGGCCCATTTAGCCGACCGTAGAAATTGTAACTGTAAGGTAAATGTAAATGTAACGTAAATGTAGATGTAATAACACTTATAGAATACTTAAAACCCAAGGCGAATTCATTACAAGGTGAACTTAACAGCACAGGTGATTATTTTTTGCTTCTCGCGTTTTTTCCAATGAGACTGTCAAATTTTTTTCTCTTGTTTACAAACTTGTTCGCGCCATTTTAATCTGAAGATTTTTTTGTATGATTTAGTGCAATTTCAAGAAATTTGTGTGAATTTAGAAGTGAAAAACTAATATAATCTGTGATTTTAGTAACAGACAATTATAAAAGTTTATATTTAACGTTTATATAAAATTTTTTCCCAGCTGAACAATCTTAGGCGAATTTAGATGTTGACATTCACGATATGTTTTACAATAACAAAATACATAGTACTGAATTCGCCTTTCCGCTTGCGTTCACCTGTATAAATTCGCCTTGCTTAAAACCGTGTCATGTATTTTTGACATAAACAAAAGTGCATGTGAAGAAAAAGCGTTCTGTTTTTTATTTTTAGATTATTGTCTTTTTAGATTTAGATTCACTGTCTATATGTCGACATATCATATGAGCTACAGCTGGGAAACATAAAAAACAAGCTATTTATAATTGGTACCAATATTGGAAGCTAATATAGAGAATAAAACTCAAATGTTTGAATTTTTGTTCTCTGCTTTTTGATACTTTAAAAAAAAAAACAAATCGTAGCAACCAACGGTAGCTACCAAGGTGAATTCATGCCAGGTATATGCAAGAGCAATAAATACAACACTACAAAAAATAAATCTTTTTCAAACGTCATGGGAAAAATATAAACACAAAAAGGAATTTGAAAAAAAAATATATAATAAAAAAACTCTACAAGAAAATACAAACTTTTATTTATTTCGTGAAACTTAAAGTCTAAGATCATAGAGCCCGGAAGGGTTAAAATGGCCAGCCAGATTGGAGGAGGATTCTGGATGATAGCTGGCGCTCAAGATACAATACATAACTCAAAAAATTGTTTAATTTTTTTTCAAATTTCTTTTAAAAAAAGTTTACAATAAAAGAAAAACTTAATTATTTCGTGAAACTTTTAATTATTTCATGAAAGTCTAGATGATAGAGCTTGAAACGGTGTAAATGGCCAGCTAGATTGGAGAGAATTCTGGATGATACCTGGCGCTCAAGATACAATACATAATTTAAAAATTGTTTAATTTTTTTTCAAATTCCTTTTAATTATGCCATTGACATCTGAAAAAGATGAAATTAAAAAAAAGTTATCAGTCAATGTTACCTGTTATGACTTCGCCTTGGTTGGTACGAATAAAACCCAATTGCTTATTATATATAACAATATTAATATATAACAATACTAAAATACTAGTTATATATAATTATTAGTTTATTATACTTTAAAAATATAAATTTTTTATTATTAGATTTTCATTTCATCACAGAGCTAAATTTAAAACTGTATTTTATTTTTTATATTAGCATAACTATATATTATGAACCAATTTTAAAATTCATTTTATCGTTGGAAGATTTTGTTTGAGGAATATATTTTAGAAATCGGGCTAATAAATGTTGAGGTTACAAATAATGTGAAAGTTGCAAAAATTGTGCGGAGTGTATAAATAATGCTACCAATGTATATATATTCATTTTGCGTATTTTACAGAAGTCTTAAATTGATTAAAATATATTATGTGTGTATACAAATTTAACTACTTAAACAGTTCAACTATCAATTAACCAAGAAGTACCAAAACAGGGGTTTTGTGCCACTCTCCCATTCACAATAATATATGCCATCACCGACAACATTTGTCACGAAAACACCTAATGAAATTCTATTTTCTACTTGTTGAGACGTTACGGTTACATTTCAGATAAGCATTTTTATGGTTTCTCGTATAAGTCTCAATTTACACACATCAGGTTTTCTTGATCAATTCTGCTTCAATTTTCTTTTGAACTTGCAGTCACGTTCACACACAAAAGTTTTATATCGTCAAGTTTAAGTTTTTTTGCCTTATTTCATATTTTCTGGCATTCCGTTTTAGACTTGACGGTACCGTCAAGTCTGCACCCTTTTCCACTCTCTTCTCCCCGTTCTCCCAAAAACTCAAGACTTGACGAGTCAAACTTGATGTGTGTAAACTGGCACTAACAAAAACGATCAGCTGTTCCGACAACATTTACATTTCGACATTTACGATCGGCTAAATGGGCCTTTACTTTCATAAACTAACTTTTAAAAAGGAAGTATGCATGCAGTTTGCTTGAAAGATATGACAGTAAAAATGTGATCTACAAAAATCGTCAAAAACAAATCTTAAATCGTCAAAGTACTATTTTGATCACCCAAAGTCGTCAAAATGACAATAAATCGTGAAATATGGCAACTATGGTTCCAAACGAAAAACCATACTCTAATTTCGAGCGAACAATTTATATTAATATGAATATATGTATAAGCGGTTCTCATGTTTCGTACTATTGTACAGCTTGTATATATTGTAAATTTAGTAAATCTACGTAAATTTAAAACTTGACAAAAACAAAATTCATAGATTCTTAATTCAATTTTCAATTTCAGTTTATTTATTTTGTATTTAATCGAGCCCATGGGGCCATATATGATTAATATATAATTTTTCCATATAGTTTAGTGAGGTAACAACAACCTTTACAATAACTAAAACAGTAGCGGATCTCTCGCTTCGTGTTAAAGTACTGTAGAGCCTCGTACATATTGTAGATTTGACGCCATATTTATCTTTTTGCAGTTAATAAAACAAGTGTATATAAATTTGTAAATGGAAAACACAGAAAAAGAAAACATGTAATTACAAATAAAAGATGGGATTAGGTATTTTTAAAGTTTTACCTCTTTCTATTTTTTTAGTTTTTATCTTTTCAGTTTTTATACAGTACCAAAGAAAAAGTCGCTACATTTCAGCCGCAATAACACCCACTTTTTTCAACTTTTGTTAATCTAAGACTGAAAGAGTGAAATAGTCAATAATAGAAAGATACAATTATATAAATTACAACAAAATAAGTCATATACACGTAATTCCGAAATTTGTAAACAAAGCGATAATTATTTCGAAAATAAAATTTTTCGTGTATTTTGTTGAAATAAATTAGTGTAAAATTATTATAAAAAACCAAAACTGTAAGGGCAAAAGCCTATTCTAAGGCAGCTTTATACAGGTAGTGGCAGAATTACAATAAATACAACACCAACATGTATTTTGTTGGTAGAATTTACGAATAGTTGTCAAAATTTTGACAACTATTCAAATAGTTGTCAAAAACAACTATTCGTAAATTCTACCAACAAAATACATGTTGATGTTTGTTGGTGTTGTATTTATTGTAATTCTGCCACTACCTGTATAAAGCTGCCTTGGCCTATTCTTAAATATTGAAGTGAAATATTGGTATCGTCTATAATTTTTAATTTATAATTTGGCACACTCATTTAAATTGTGAAATATTTTTCGTTGCCTTTGCGTTTGTTTTGCTTTTTTTGTAACATTCAGTGATGCGTCATTATTATGTGCTTGAAAAAAATCGTTTAGTTGAGAAAAAATCTCTACATTCAGGCATTAAACTAAGAAGTTAAAAGCACAGTAGCATTTAAGCTACAAACGTCTCTTTTAAGCTAACATTTTTTGGATTTTTTCGCACTTTTTATCGACAACATGTTGACAAATTTTGCCTTTTTTGAATTTTTTTCAATATAGCCGAACTGTTTGCTCTTAATAATTTCAATGGTGATCCTTACTAATATTATAAATGTGAAAGTAACTCTGTCTGTCTGTCTGTTACCTTTTCACGCTTAAACCGCTGAACCGATTTTGATGAAAGTCGGTATGCAGATACCATGTGGTCCGAGAATCGCTGTAGGATAGTTTTTATTTTGAAATTTGAGCCACACGGTCAAAAGGGGCCAAGATGACCGTCCAAAAATTTTTTTCCTTAATATTTCCGCAATTCATGAACCGATCTTTTCTCTTGAGAGCGTTTCTAAAGAATCTGCTAACAAGAATTTTTTTGGACATCGGACAGAAAAACTTTTCGAAAAATAAATTTTTGAGTACGAAATACGAGTATATTTTTAGCTTCTCACGCCTAAACCGTTAAGCTAATTTAAATGGAACTTAGTTAGCAGATATTTTTAAGACCGAAAATCAATATAGGATAGTTTTTATTCTGAAACTTCAGCCACAGATACGAGAAAAGGGGTGCAAAATGACCGTTTAAAAGATAAGTTAAAAAAAACTCGCCATTTACGAACTGATGTTTTGTTCGGAAAGATGTTTCATAATGGGCTGAAAATTTATAAAAATTTGAACACCGGACAGATGAAATGTCCGTCCGAAAAATAAATTTTTTATTTACTCCGATATAAATGAACCGATTTTCAATATTATTCTTCCTTTAAAAGAGTTTGTAAACGCACTGGAAAAAAGTTTTTAGACATCGGGCATCGGACAAAGATTTTAATTAACTCCGTAATATATGAATCGATTTTCAAAACACTTAACTTCTTTTGAAAGGATAAGCCAATGGCCTGAAAATATGAAGCTATATTGGATAGCGAATTAGTATAATGTCTGGCCAGAAAATAGTTTTTGGACATCGGACTGACGAAACCGAAATATAAATGGTTGATATACTTTGTTATTTATAAACCAATTTTGAATATTCTTTCTTATTTTAAAAGATTGTCAACGACCGCAAAATGAAAAAGTTTTTGGATATATAAAATTGATATAAATCAATTAATTAAATTAAATGAAACACTCCGCTATAATGAACAGAAATACAATAATTTTTATTCTTTATATCAAAGAAATTAAAAAAAAGAAAATTGGGTAGCGCACAGACAAATGTCTGTTCAAAAAATTAATTTTTGAATAACTCTGGTTTTCAAAACTTCCGATTACATATGCTTTAAAAAAATATCCGTGCGAAAAACCAATACATTGTGTTCATTTTGAAATAGTTTATGAACTGGCTAAAATTTTTTTTTTTTTTTTTTTTGTAGCGTTTTTTATTTATTGAATCTTCAAAATGAACTAACAATAAGTATTCAAATCTTAATACTAAATTTAAAAAATGGGATTCTTAACTCCGGCCAATGCTAGACAAAAAATTTTATTATGCGGGAGCTATTTCGGTAAAATCACCTATTGAGCAATCTGATGGTGGCAGCGGTATCCCTTCTTTTAAGCCGAGTGTGGCCGCCAAAATTAAGTATATTGCGCGCAAGAGGGTTTGGATGAAATTCCAGTTTACTGACATACCTTGTCGCGTACTTAGAAAATTCCTCTTTTACCAGCGGAACACTCAGATCGTTATGAATTCGTCAATTTTTGACGTACCATGGAGCTGCAGTAATCGTTCGAAGAATTTGATTTTGTCGCCTTTGTATTTTTTCAATATTTGACGCTGAGGCGGTGCCCCATAATTGAATTCCGTAGCACCATATAGGTTTTAATATTGCGTTGTATAACAGAAGTTTGCAATCCAACTTCAATGTCGAGTTTCTGCCCATAAGCCAATTTAGTTGCGCTGCTTTTAGTTTCATCTGAGTGACTTTTGCTTCAATGTGAGACTTCCACGTTAGCCTACGGTCGAGGTGTATACCAAGGTACTTGACTTCATTTTGCTGCGGAATAGGTGAGTTGTTTATTTGGATAGGCGCACATGTTTGCCTACACAAAGGTCTGTCTTATGACATTGACTAGTCTGTGCGTTTGTTCTATGGTGCTATGTTTAGCCCGAAAACCAAATTGATGATCAGGGATGCATCCCACATTGTTCAATATTGGACTCAACTTCGCCATTAACAATTTTTCGAACAGTTTTGAAATTGTTGGTAGTAGACTTATTGGTCTATATGACTCTACTTTAGTGGGATCCTTCCCTGGCTTGGGTATCATAGTAATCATTGAGACTTTCCACTCTGCAGGATAATGCTCAAGGCGTAAAATAGCGTTAAAAATAAAAAGTAGAAGCCTTCTAGCTGCACGAGGTAACTCTTCAAGCATTTTGCCAGTAATTTAATCAATACCTGGAGCTTTCCTGGGGCTTATGTTACTGATACCTTGTTCTACATCTTGAAATGTGAAACGCAAAGACACAGGCGGTCTAAGTACATATGGTGGTAATTCAGATGCATCATTTGTTATATCATTTGTAATAAAAACATTTCTTAAATGGTTAACATACACCATCCCCTTTTCTGAGTCACTTCTTGCCCAGTCGCCAGTTGAAGTTCGCAAAGGTGGCTTACCTATTACGGGTCTTTTTAAACCTTTTGTCGCTTTCCACAAGGAATAATCAGATTGAAGGGTACCATCAAGGCTTTCCAAATATGTTTTAAGGGAAGCCATTCTATGGACTTCAAGCAGATTTCTTAACTGAGTTATGCATTCCCGTAGCCTAGTTTTGAGCTGGGGAGATCTGCGAAGTTGCCATTCTCTTTTGACTCTTCTTTTTTCTGAGAGAAGTTGCTCAATTTCAGACGAATAAGTTCTATTGATTTCATTTCTGGATCTTATATGACTAGTGGTTGCATGCTGTACGGCATGTTTGAGGTTTTCAGAAAAATCGTTAATTGACACATCAATATCCTCAGGCGTTCTCAAGGCGATATTTTCAGTACAATGTGTACTCAAAAATTTTTTGTATTTTAGCCAATTAACTCTATTGACAGTCAACGGGGAGCCAATCTCTTGGGGAAACGAAACAGAGATTATAGTGGGTGAGTGATCTGATGACAAATCTAATGAAGGCTCCACTTGCATCCACTCTAAAGGAAAATTTTCCGCAACTCCAAAATCTATAACATCAGGGATCTTTCGTCGGTCTGACGGCCAATAAGTGGGGTGTCCGCTTGAAGCCACATCTAAGCCCAATTTGGAAACGGTGTCAAAAAGCACACGGCCTTTTGGGGTAATTAAACGTGATCCCCAAAAAGTGTGTTTAGCGTTATAGTCGCCAGCCGCTAAAAATCGAGGCCCAAGTGAATTGAAAAAATTTGTATATTGATTTTCTGTTACTGAAAACCGGGGTGGGGAATAAATCGATGAGATAACAATTTTGTGATGAAAATGTTCAATACATATGTTTGTTGCTTGGAGATACTCCTTACATGTCTCGTTCATTAAAAAGTGTTTAATTCTGGATTTTATTAGAATTGCCGATCCTCCGCAAGATCTTCCACGGGGATCTTTTGTGTCGTGCAGTATGTAGCCATTCATTTTGAAATAACTGTTGCTTGTTAAGTGAGTTTCAGCAATCAGCATTATGTCGATTTGTTTTTCCATAAGGAAGTGCTCAAGTTAATTTTTGTGTTGGCGGATGCCGTTTGCGTTCCAGAAACATATTTTAAACCAATTCATTTTGTTAAAATTGCCTGTAAAATAGTGCATTGCATTTTCAGCATTTCCTGCATCATGTTCGTCATAGAAACCGTAAATGTGTTTATGGATTGAACAAGAGTCTGCAGAGTTGCCTCAAGATTTTTAAAATGTTGATCGGAATTTTGGGGCATGGGCTCCTGATTCAAGTTTTGTATATCGGTTTTGACCACATTAGCATATGAAACTTGTTTGGGGTTTTGCATAATTATTTGGCTGGTTGACTGGCCTATCTGGAGAAAATTGTTAGCAGAAATAATATTTGACTGCTGCGGTTGCTTGAAGGTAATTGATGACTTATTTGTCATTGATTGTTTAAAATGAGTGTAAACAGGACAGCCCCTGTAATTTGCAGCGTGGTTACCTCCACAGTTACTGCATTTTTTATCGCTCCAGTCAGTCTTTGGTTTTTTGCACTGTGAAGTGCCGTGTAGATCTCCACACACAACACAAACTGCGGGCAGTTTACAATAGGCCTTAGTATGGCCAAATTCCTGGCAGTTTAGGCATTGAACAGGATCTAAACGCTTGTGCGGCTCCTCAACGGTAACTCTGCGATGAAGAAGAAATTTAAGGTTATAAATTGGGTGAGTTTCATTCTTTTTGAGAATAACACCCCCTGGTACCAGTTCAACCCTAAACATGGGTTGAGGAATCTTTTCACGGTTCCGCATATTTACCACATTTTTTATTTTAAAGCCTTTATCTAGCAGTGCAGTCTTAACCTCATCCGTGTCTACATAAGGGTCAATACCTTTTATAACAACCTGAAGGCCTTTAGCACTTTTAAGTTGATAAGTATAAAAAGATCTTTTCTCTTTTTCCAGAGCGGCAGAAAGTTTTCGGTAATCATTTTCGCAATTGACTTGGATTTTTGTTTCACTTATTTGTCCGTGCTTCACTGATGTTACGTTGAAGGTGTCTTTACCAATTGCCGTAATAAGTGCTTTTACCAGCTCATTAGATGTAGGTTCTCTCAAGTATATTGGTGGCGGTTTAAATGTTTTTTTTGATGTAGTTGGCTCGTCAGTCTGAAGGATAGCAAACCTATTACTATCCGTTGTCGCAGAGGTAATATCGCCCTTAGACATTTTTGGTGGCGATGATATTTGCGCGGATTTAGGGCTTCGCTGACGTTTAACCACGGTTATACCTATCCATACCCACTTGAGTTTTTGGTTTATCAACAATAGCTAGACTTGAAGATGGTTTGTCGTCTGTAGCAACAACAATGTTTGGCGAGCACGAACGCGTTCGTTTTTAATCTCTTAGAGACAGGAGATTGTCCAATGATTTTTTCAATGATTCCTCTTCAGAAATCCAGAGGTTTTTTCTAGTGGAGCTAAGCTCCCTCTCAGAATTGCATCTACTAGGTACACTCATGCAATTTTTTTTTTTAATTTAAAAGTATATAAAAATAATTGTCATAAAGTTTTTCTTTTGTATAAATTCGCTCTTCCACTTATTGCGGTTTTGTAAGAAAACAAAAACTTTAATGTATAGTTTTTTTCCCACTGGGTAGTTAATCTTCACGCACAATAACAACAATAACAATGCACTGCCACCGCACTTGTTTTATTGAAATTGATTTTATTGTTTATTTAATGAGATGTAAGGAATATATTTTCCCGTTGTTTTTTTTTTTTTTTAAATAATTTGTTATTGTTTTTACAATTTAATTTTGAAAGCGTTTAAGCAATGATTTTATTTAATTTTTTTGTTCACTTTTTACGACCGTTTGGTTGGAGAGTCACAAGCGAACCCAATACTAAAAATACAAAAAGAGTTGGACATAGGACGCAATAACTTGAAAATTATTTTTTCTATTGGAAATCGGACAAACATTGTGTTCGTTCAAACTATGCAGTTATTCATGTATGCGATGATACAATTTCATTTTTCGTGTGTAACCAAACACTTGTTTTTAATATTAACCAGAATAATAAATGCGCGAATGCCCATGAATAACGAAATTCTGGGGCATTCGGTGATGTCGAATAAATGTATGTAGTAAAATTCATAGACACTAAAGTAACATCATATCCTGTTGAGCTTTTCAATTCTTAAGGGCTAACAGGGCTACATTCCTATAAATTAATACTGAAAGTTGGCTTTTCAGTTCTACCAGCGCGAACCTCTATCACTCTAAGGCTGCAATGTCACACGGTTGCAAATTATACTTTTGGGACGAAGTATTGTGCGTAAAACTATAGGGAAATAGAGGAATAGTTCAATCAGATTTTCAAATCCAGTCATAAACCCCAGATTCTATAAATCCTTCACGTTTTTTCAAAAGAATTGTAATATAAACCAAAACACGTTGCATACCTAGATTTATTAAATGTAAATAGTATTAATCCAAACTTGAAATAACATAAACTTAATAACAAAAAAAAAAAAAAACAAAAAACAAAATAACGCACACTGCAATGTCATGACTTAATAGTAAAACGCGAAGAAAAATAACACCGTTTACGGTGGTTAAAAATTGTTAGTGAATAACGTAGGGGTTAGTGCAAACAGCAAAATATGTGGTTAAAGTTAACACTTCTAATTGTGGTGTAAAGTTAGTGAATTGTACTACTGAAACCAAAAATCAATCGAAATAATAGGTGGAAGCTGGTGGAACTGCTCCGAAGAAGGCGGAGACAGTGAAATCGGCTGGCAAGGTTTTGGCCACTGTATTTTGGGATGCACACCGAATATTGCTCATCGACTATCTTGAAAAAGGATCCACAATCATAGGAAAGCATTATCGTGCATTATGGTGTTTTCTTTTACAATAAAAAGTGTTGCCCTCTAAATGTTTATCATTTTTCCCCGATTACCATCACCTTTAAAAAGTTGTACTTTTGTTATTAACACGAAAAGAAAAAAATGCTTACAAAATGCCGTTTAATAATAATGTACACTTAGCGTTTCAAACATAGGACTACTTTTAACAAACCAAAATTTTAGTATAGGAATATATACAACTAAATAATACTAATATTATATGATGGTATATGTCAAATCCGGAGTCTAGCTTCGATAGTAAATGGACGAGTTTGTTTTTGATCGGAAAGTAATAAAAAAAAAACCGGAGTAAGTGAAGAGTGATCTTATATACGGGAAATCTTTGTGATATTTTTTAACACATTTTTAAATTGTAAATAAAAAGAAAACTGCATGAGTAGCAGATGTAACTCTGATAAAGAGCTTAGCTCCACTAGTAAAAATCTTTGCATTTGTGAGGAGGAATCTTTGAAAAAATTATTGGCCAATCTTCTGTCTCTAATTGATAAAAACCGCCAGCGTTCGCCTCATATAGTTGTTATAACAGAAGACAAACCATCTTCCAGTTTAATTTCTGCAAATAAGCCGAAAACGCAAGTAGGCATGGATAGGTATGTAACCGTGGTTAAACGTCAGCTTAACCGCAAATCCACACAAATATCTCAATCGAAGATGTCTAAAGATGATAATACCACTACGGCAACGGAGAGTAATAGATTTGCTATCCTGCAGACTGATGAGCTAACTACATCCACCAAAACGTTTAAACCGCCACCAATATATTTGAGAGCTTACTTCTGGAGAGCTGGTAAAACAACTTATTACGGCAATTGGTAAAGACGCTTTCAACGTAACATCAATTAAGCACGGCAACATTAGTGAAACAAAAATCCAGATAAACCATGAAAATGATTACCGAAAATTATCTGAAATTCTGAGGAAAGGGAATCGATTCTTTTATACTTATCAGCTTAAAAGTGCTAAAGGTCTTCAGGTCGTTATAAAAAGTATTGTGTAGACATGGATGATGTTAAGACTGGATTGGAAGATAAAGGCCTTAAAATGAAAAATGTAGTGAACATTAGGAACCGTGAAAAGATCCCTCAACCCATGTTTAGGGGAACCAGGGGATGTTGTCCTAAAGAAGAATGAAGTACATGCAATTTATACCCTCAAATTCCTTTTGCATCGTAGGGTTACCGTGAAGAAGCCGCATAAATGTTTAGGGCACGTTCAATGCCCAAAATTGCCAAGAGTTTGGCCACACTACGGGTTATTGCAAGTTGCCCGCAGTTTGTGTTGTATGTGGCGGACTTCACGGTACATCACAGTGCAAGAAGGAAAAGACTGACTCGAGTGTTAAAAATGCAGCAACTGTGGAGGAAACCATACTGCAAATTACAAGGGTTGTCCTGTCCCGTCTACACTCACTTTAAGCGGTCAATGACTAATAAGTCCTCAAGTTCTCTTAAGAAACCACAGCAGTTAAATAGCATTTCAACAAATAATTTTCCCCAGATAGTCCAGTCAGCCAGCCACATTAACATGTAAAACTACAAACAAGTTTCTTATGCTAATGTGGTTAAATCCGATATACAAAACTTGAATCAGGAGCCCAAGTATTGTTCAATCCATAAATATATTTACGGTTTCCATGACAACCATGATGCAGGAAATGCTGAAAATGCAATTCACTATTCTGAGGGCAATTTAAACCAATGATTTGTTTTAAAATATAGTGTTGATTGATTCCGGTTACGTGACATCACAACTACTGATCGAACCTTAAGCTGTGAGGCATTATGTGCCATTTGCAATAAGCAAAATGAATTCAGGGACTTCAACGGTTAGTCAAGGGTCTGTAATTGAATCAAATGGCGCAATTCG
The DNA here is from genome assembly GCA_914767995.1 of Thecocarcelia acutangulata. Classification (NCBI taxonomy): domain Eukaryota; kingdom Metazoa; phylum Arthropoda; class Insecta; order Diptera; family Tachinidae; genus Thecocarcelia; species Thecocarcelia acutangulata. Next base: position 66,797,746 of record OU612096.1, on the reverse strand, counting down.
CCATTAATTAAGTTTTGGACTTTTAAGTTTATGTCATCGACGTTCTTATTTTCTGCTAATAAAATGGATAAAAAAAAACGTAATTACTGTAATTTTGAACTATAACGAGTGATTTTTTTGCTATTATCTTCTTGGCAACACTAGTTTTGACAGCTCACGCACGTTTTGTATCTTGTGTCACTGTCAAACATCTTCAGTTTAGTCTATAATTTAATCATGAATCGTCTTACAAACGAACAACGCTTGCAAATTATTGAATTTTATTACCAAAATGCGTACTCTGTTAAGAAAGTTCATCGCGCGCTTCTTCCATTTTATGGTCAGTTTAATCGACCTACTGAGGCTTATTCGGGCTATTGTAAAAAAATTTCGCACCAAATTTACATTGTTGGACATTAAACCACCAACAACGCTTACGTAGAGTGCGAACTGAAGAAAATATCGCAGCCGTATCGGCCAGTGTTGGTGATGACCGTGAATTATCGATTCGGCGCCGTTCGCAGCAATTGGGCCTCTGTTATTCCACTACGTGGAAAATTTTGCGGAAGGATTTGGGTGTGAAGCCTTATAAGATACAGCTGGTGCAAGAATTGAAGCCATTCACCCCAAATTTTTGGTGAATGGGCTCTTGAAAAGTTAGATGAAGATCCACTTTTTTATCGAAGAACTGTGTTCAGCGACGAGGCTCATTTCTGGTTGAATGGATACGTGAACAAGCAAAACTGCCGTATTTGGAGTGAAGAGCAGCCAGAAGCATTGCAAGAGCTACCAATGCATCCACAAAAAACAACCGTTTGGTGCGGATTATGCGCTGGCGGCATCATTGGGCCGTATTTCTTCAATGATGATGCGAATCACAACGTTACTGTGAATGGTGAGCGCTACCGTGCGATGATAACAAACTTTTTTTTGCCCAAAATGGAAGAGCTTGACTTGCATGTGGTTTCAACAAGACGGTGACACATGCCACACAGCACGCGAAACAATGGACCAATTGAGCGGCGAGTTCGGTGAACAGTTTATTTCACGCTTGGGACCAGTCAATTGGCCGCCCAGATCGTGCGATTTAACGCCTCTAGACTATTTTTTGTGGGGCTATGTTAAGGCTAATGTCTATAGCGACAAGCCCGCTTCGATTGACGCACTGGAAGCCAACATTGCCAACATTATTCGTCAGATACCGGCCGAAATGTTGGAAAGACTATGCCAAAATTTGACTAAGCGAATGGACCATTTGAGGCGCATCCGCGGCCAACATTTGCATGACATAATCTTCAAACATTAAATTATATCGACCCAACTATCGATCCAAATAAATATTTCATGCATTTTTCTGAATTTTATGTTTTTTTTTTTTTTTAATTTCCGATAGTTCTTATAAAATCACCCATTATTTGGAACACTTTTGTGATTAATTATTCCGTATAAAAAAATTTTGACATTTCTGAATAGAGCAGGCTGTCTCAATTATGTTGAGACAACCTTTGTTTTCAGAGAGATATATTATATGCTTCATTGCTGCTAATATATCTGATATTGGGAAATCTCATAATTTTCATCCGTAGCTGCAATACCAAACACATCCAAGTCACTTCCGCTCGTAATATATGCAAACGTATATAATAGATTTACAGGGCGGTACGGAAACTTCTTAGCGTAGCACAAAAAGCGCGGTATAAACAGAAAAAATTAAGTGTTTTGGAAACTTCCATCTCTGCTATGAACACATGTTAAATTTTGTTTCGATCTGGTAACTCCTTCATGTAGAAACAGGTGTTCACAAAAGACGCATCCACGATTTTTTTACAATGGAAAAATTAGAAATGCGTGGTGTCATTAAATATTTACATAAAAAAGGTTTATCGGGACAAGAAATTCATAATGATATGGTGAATGTGTTAGGTGTAAGTGCTCCTTCATTGAAGATGAACCACAAAGTGGACGTCCAAAAACAGCCACAACAACAGAAATTGTAGCCAAAGTGCATGATATGGTATTAAATGATCGACGAATAAAAGTGCGTGAAATAGCTAATATCATGGGCATCTCAAATGATCGAATCCATTTCATTTTGCATGAAGAACTACAGATGAAAAAGCTTTCTGCAAGATGGGTGCCGCATTTGTTAACAGTCGACCAAAAACGCATAAGAATGAACATTTCTCAAGCTTGTTTGGATCGTTTTAAGCGAAATAAAATGGATTTTAAGCGTACTCTTGCAGAATCCAGCGGCCTGCATACCTACCTTGGATTGTTTTTGGGACTTGAAAGGTATTTTATTGATCGATTATCTGCAAAAGGGTAAAACAATAAATTCAGAGATAAAAAAAAAAAGATTTAAGGGAGTTGCAATACTTTACATTAATTTTGCAATAAAATTGTAATTTTTAAAAGTAGATATAATGAATCACAATCTGTGAAAACCAAAATTTTCATTACTCTGATGATAAATACTTATGGGTTTTCGACGACTAGCCGGTTTACAAACACGTGAGCATGCAACTATTTATCCATACCATACATTCGTACCAAATTTAGAAACTTTAGCTTTATCCGTTCATTACGCCCACTTATCCGATTCCTTCTTTTTTTTTTTTTTTTTTTGTTTTTTTTTTTTTACCGATAATTTAATTTGTTTGGTTACCAATCTAGACCAAATGAGAAGATCTAACTGATACCGTGTTTAAGATAGAAACAAATCAATATTAATTTTGTATGGGTGTGGTATCTTTACATAAATTTTTTACAAACCATCGTTTGAAAATTTCAAACCTTATAAAAAATATTAGTTAAATCACTCCAGCCGTGCTCTAGTTATGCGATTACATACTTTTGGTAGATTATTTACATATGCACGAGTATGTATAGATTATACAAATGCTTTATTTGTTTCAATAAATTTATATATATATAATTTTTGCTTCTAGTGTTGAAATTGGTGAATCTGTACGTGGCGAAGATGTATATATTGTACAATCTGGTTCCGGTGAGATAAACGACAATTTAATGGAGTTGCTGATCATGATTAATGCTTGCAAAATTGCCTCAGCATCTCGAGTAACAGCTGTGATTCCTTGTTTCCCATATGCCCGCCAAGATAAAAAAGATAAGGTTAGTATTTGCGCTTGAATTTCCATAGAAAGGACTTTAAGATAATAGCCCGACAAACAATCTTGTGCATTTGAGACTGCATATTTCTGCAATTACAAATATAACACATTTTAGTGTATTTTGTTAGTGTAAAGTAAAAATATATTTTTTCTCTATTGTGCAAATGCAATAATGCAAGACCATTTGTACAGGATTGTGAATAGACTAATTTTTTTAATTAAATACATGATTAATTATTAGATAGCTTTTTAAGTGAAACAACAGCAACAACACTAACAGTAAAATTTCTTGATTAACAATATTTGTTTGACATTTTTATTAAAATATTTGTTTTTATAAAATTTTTAAAGTGTTTTTTAAGTTACTATTATTGACTTTTTTGAAGTTGAATTTTATTTTGAAAAAAATTACAAAATCCCATTCCTTAAATCAATTTCTTAAAGAGCTTATTTATACGGAGATTTAAACCCATGTCGTTTTTTCTGAAATTTCTTTCAAAGGTGCTAGCAAAATAATGTTATACTTTTACATGAGTTTTAAGGCATGTATTATTTTAATTGTTATTGTAAAACATCGTTTGTTTTTTTTATGCTTTTGTTAGTGTCCAGATGAATGAAAATAAAACATTATTATGCTGTTTACGTGCTACTCGTCTAGAAAATTTGTATGAAAAGCTCTTAATAACTTGAGTTTTTCTAGACAAGTCTCTCGTCTGTGTCCTGTAAACAGCATTTATACAATAACAAATAAATAAGAAGCAAATTAGAGAAAAAATGTGAAAAACAAAAGAAGCTTTAGACATGGCTTTAAACCATCATGAAAATAAGCTCTAAATATCTTCTTATTAAAAACCCAGGAAAAATTAAACTTGTTCTTTATGTTATTAGTTCTAGTCTTGATACTTTTTTCAGTGCTAAAAGAATCTTCTACGAGGCTTTTAACTAAAATATATCATTTGTATTTACATTAATAAACGCAATTTTTAATATCAATACATTGAGTCATTTCTATGTAAAATTTACAGACAAGTAGCCAAAACAAAATTTTTGTTTCAATATTTTTCGAAAGTAATTATATGTTGTTTCCACAACATAAGAAAGAGAGACTTGTCTGAAAAAATGTATACAAATCACTCACAAAATTGAGTGATTTGTATACATTTGACAATTCGCTTGCTTGTGTTGTGGAAACTAATCATATACTCGTACACGGTTACACTCCAAGCAAACATACGGTAAATATGAATAAATGAAATTGCTAATCCGGCTAACATAATTGTTTTAATCAGAGCTTATGAATCAAACAATTTTTTTGATTTTTAAAATTTTTACTTTTAAATAAACTCGATAAACGCAATCGCAGATCGTCAGGAGGGCGTGCTTGATATCTTTACAGATGAATCCAAGTCGGATTCTGGAGATGAATCCAAGTCGGAGTCTGGTATCTTCATCCCCCTGTATGAGATTAGGATTAGTTTCAGATCGCAAAATGAGTGTAGCGTAGCGCCGATATGCGGGCAGGATATCCGAATTTGTACTGATAGTAAGACTGCGCGGTATGCACTAAAAAGCTGCACAGAATGTTCTAAAGAACACTGCTCACTACTGTGCAGTAGTTTCAAGCACTGTATTTCAAAACAACTCTTAAAACAAAACAAGCAAGCTATAAAACATTTAGAAACAGCGCAAATACTTCATTGTTTTAAAACGCCTTCACGACAGTGCTTGGCTGTACTTGAATTCTGTTTCACAGCAAAATCGAAAACAAAACATCACAATAAAACAAATTAACAATGAGTCACAGCAAGCACATTGTCATTTAAGAATACTGCGTCTTTAATAAAGGGTGTTTTTTTAAGCCCGATAGAACTTGAAATTGTAAAAAATAACACAAAAAATTAAATTGTAATCAAAATTTTTTTTTATTCGAAAGATCAATACGTGACATTAACATTTGAAAATGATTTCGGGCATATGGGCACCGCGGCTGTTCTTGACGAAGCGCATTCTGGACGTCCAATTTTGGGCCACTTTTTCGAGCACTGCTGGCCGTATGTCACGAACAACACGAACAATGCTGGCCTCCAAGGCGTCAATTGTTGCTGGTTTATCAGCATAAACCAGTGACTTTACGTAGCCCCACAGGAAATAATCGAGAGGTGTCAAATCGCACGACCTTGGAGGCCAATTGACAGGTCCATTTCTCGAAATCAACTTATCGCCAAATTTTGATTTCAGTAAGTCGATGGTTGCGTTCGCCGTATGGCACGTAGCGCCATCCTGTTGAAACCACATCTCCTCCGGATCAATGTCATCCATATTTTCAAACAAAAAATCATTGATCATGGTGCGGTAACGATCTCCATTGACCGTAACGCGAGCTCCGGCCTCATTTTTGAAGAAATAAGGTCCGATGATGCCACCAGCATGAAAACCGCACCAAACAGTGCATTTTTCTGGATGTAATGGAGTCTGTAGGGTCTCTTGTGGATTGGTCTCACTCCATATGCGGCAATTTTGCTTATTAACAAACCCGTTAAACCAAAAATGCGCCTCATCGCTGAATCGTCTATAAGTTGCGCGAATCGACGACTGATTTTCAAAGTAAATTTGGATAATTTCGTAGCGTTGTTCAAGCGTGAGTCTATTCATGATGATTTGTCAGAGTATACTGAAACAAATAAAAAAATGTTTCATCAAAATTTAATTTTTTGTGTTACTTTTTACAATTTAAAGTTCTATCTAGCTTAAAAAAACACCCTTTACAAAGACAAAAACCATTAACAACAACAACAAATTTTATAAACAAAACTGAAGTAGAACATTGCTTCAATGCTTGTAGTTCTACTTAAATTTTGTTCTATTTCATTTGGTTCTACTTGTGTTTGGTTCTGTATGTTCTAAATGCTTATAAGACAGTATTCGTTTATTTGTTTAGAACAATTCGGCACTGAAAAAGACGATGGATAGTACTTGAATTTTTTTTTTTTTTGTTAAGCGTTTTTATTTATTGAATCTTCCAAATGAACTAACAATAAGTATTCAAATCTTAATACTAAATATAAAAATAAAAAAACTAATAAAAAAAATAAAATGTGCTTTTTACTTACGTCCAGCCAATGCGTTCATGAGAACCACCAATTAGCTTCACGAAATTTACAGGAATTTATTTTAATATTGGAAAAATGGCTGAAGCTATGGAAAATCAGGGTTAATGAACAAAAATGTACTCACGTTACATTCACACTGCGTAAGCAAACATGTTCGGCTATACAAATTAACAATACACCTATTCCGCAGCAAAATGAAGTCAAGTACCTTGGTATTCACCTGGACCGTAGGCTAACGTGGAAGTCTCACATTGAAGCAAAAGTCACTCAGTTGAAACTAAAAGCAGCGCAACTAAATTGGCTTATGGGCAGAAATTCTACATTGAAATTAGATTGCAAACTTTTGTTATACAACGCAGTACTAAAGCCTATATGGTGCTACGGAATTCAATTATGGGGCACCGCCTCAGCGTCAAACATTGAAAAAATCCAAAGGCGACAAAACAAAATTCTTCGAACGATTACTGCAGCTCCATGGTATGTAAAAAATTTACGAATTCATAAAGATCTGAGTGTTCCGCTAGTAAAAGAGGAGTTTTCTAAGTACGCGACAAGGTATGTCAGTAAACTGGAACTTCATCCAAACCCTCTTGCGCGTAATAAACTTAATTTTGGCGGCCACAGTCGGTTGAGAAGAAGGGATACCGTTGCCACCATCAGAACGTTCAATAGGTGATTCTACCGATATTGCTCCCGCATAATAGAACTTTTTGTCTAGCATTGGCTGGACGTAAGTAAAAAGCACATTTTATTTTATTTTATTTTTTTATCAATTCTTTTATTTTTATATTTAGTATTAAGATTTGAATGAATTTGGCTTTTAATGGCTGGCAGCCTGTTAAACCTGGCCTAACCTAACCTTTATAAATTGTTATACCAGCCTCCATTTCTTGAGATTCTATTGCTATAATTTTTGTTTTTTTTCTACAAAGAAGGTAAATTTTTATACAATTCTAACAACAAAACTTTCTTAGCTCATTTTGTGTGCTTTTGCAGAACAACTCTGCAAAATTTTTATTGAAAACACAAAATTTAGCGCTAGACAACACAAACATTAAACCTATTCAATTAGAAATTTTCGATTTTCGTACCAATATGCTTCAAATATTTGTAAAAACAAGCAAACACCACCATAAACAACGCTAAATATTTGTACGAACATAAAAAGTTGGCATGTTTGCCAAGCAGTTTGTGTACTTTATTTGGCCCTTAAGGGGACCAGAAAACAAAGCCCATTTATATTTATTTATTAATAAATAAAATAAATACCGCTAGTTCTGAGACAGCAAACGCTGTACAAACAATGTGGGCAATTAACAAAATGCATATGTGATTCAATATGAGATGAATATAGATAGAAAATAATTAAATGCTGGGTGGCTTAGTGGTTAAAGCAGTAGATCATGATACGTCATGTCCCGAGTTCAAATCCCAGTGGGTGCTGATGAGTAGTGTAGCGACTACGAAACAGCTAGTTGTCCCCCAGCTAAAGATTTGATTATTATTTTTCTTGTCTTCTTCAATCAAAATTATTGATCACAGCAGATTTGTATTGTAAAAAATCCTTCTTAAGAAAAAAACTTAAGAAAGAAAAAACCTGAACTATAACCCGTTGTACAAATGTACAAACCAAAAAAAAAAATTTTATTTAAAAAATTATAAAAGTTCATCAAAAATTCAATAAATTTAAACCCCATTTATATTTGAGATATTTTAGGTAAATATTTACCCCCACATTATTCGACTCAAATGTTTTTCAGGGTGTGACTTTTGAAACATATTTTGGCAAATAATATTTAACGTTGCGTTTAACTTTGATATAATATCAGACAGAACTTTGATAGATTAAGGTATTATAAACATTTACCTCAGTATCACACAAGAGATAAACATATTTCTATTAATCTTATAAAAACGCCTAAATTATTAACAGCCGAGAAGAAAACACATTATGAACAATAGAACTTATTGCGAATTATGTTGAAGACTGTTGTGTGTAGATTTTATGAAAAAAAAAATTATCTATTGTTTGTTTTAATGCATAAAAATAAATAATTTTCTCAATTACTTTGCAAAACTAATAATCGGTAGTTTTGTAATCAAATACATACAAAATCGCTTTTTTGACAGATTTTATTATAAGGTTGTTGGGATGAGATTTTTCATAAGAACGCTCTCATAAAAGTTATTACAAGACTGTGATAACACTTTACATGCTATAATTCTGAATGCGATTGAATTTGACGTTCTCATCTTAGATATTATGAGTTGCACATAATATGCTAAGAACATTTTATTGCCAATAATCAAAAAGCAATTAATATTTTTAATGGTTTCAAGTTCTAGTTAATATTTTTGAAACTGATATATGTGTAAGGAACAAGTTTATTTGATTTTTTTTTTGGGTATTGTTTGTCTATCTGTAAAAATAATGCTTTAGTTGGTTTTCTTGCATTTTGATGTGTTTTTTTTTTTTCTTTTTATTAATTTTATTTTCTTATGAGAAGCAATTAGAAAATATCTGTTTAAAATACAGGTAACAATTAATTACAAAACAAATGTGGATGAGAGATATAGAATACAAATTTAAACATATAAATTTCGAGCGTTTGAAGTTTTCAAACAAATAATTATAAAATGAAATTACTTAATTAATTAACTTTAATTTGATTTTCTTTAGCTGGCTGGCTCAGATGATGGCGGGGAAAAACGTTGTAAAAACTTCGATTGGAAATTTAGGGTATTATTTGTTTCAATTTTATTATTTTCCTTTTTTGCGAATGTTTTTTTATATTTTCGGGAAATAATTTAACAAATAGCGTTTTAAATATACGAGTACAATATATCCTATTCTCATGTTGGAGCATATTTTGTACAAAATTTAATTTTTGTTTATTAAAAAAATTAACGTTAAAATGTTAAATGTTAGTAAATTCATTCAATTAAAAAGATAATAGTTTATTAAAGTTTTCTGAATTGAAATAATTCACACATTTTCCTATAGATTTGATTTAATATTATTTACTTTTTTATTTAGCCAAAATGTAAATTTGATGTGCATACAAAAGCTTTTTGCGATTTTTAAAATGTGAAAATTTGAAGATGAACTAAATAAATAAGAGCTATGTTTTACATTGTGTGGTGGCCCTCAAGTCACTATGGAGCCGTGTTTAGAATTTAATAACTTTGTCGTTTATATATTTTTTTAATTTTCTTTTAGGTTATAAAATATGTTAAAACTAAACTTGTCATTGTTCATCATAAATATTTAAGATGTATTTGAAAAATAGTCGCATCGTTTAAATGTGACAGTGCTTTTAGCTTCACAATGATTGGCCCATTTTAGAACTTTTTCCAAATATTTTTTCAAAATTTGCGCTTGGTATGCGAAAGAAAGCTAGTCACTTAAATTCGAATCAATTTAGATTTGTCTATGTCACTATTTTTCGTTCGTATATACTCATGTATTTTAATTGAATTTGGTCACATCGTTCGCATAAAATAAAGTTAAAAAAACCCCAAATCAATTTTCTTTCGCCTAGAATGCGAATGAACTTATTCTTTCGACATTGGCTGTAAATATGACTTCTGGCATGTGAAAGCCACGTATGGCTCGAACGCATTCTAATCTGGAGGTCCAATTTTCTAGGACTTTGTCCGTATATCGCCAATAACGCGCTGAATGTTGTCCTGCAAGTGGTCAATCGTATCGGGCTTATCGGCGTCGACTACTAGCAACTTCGAATATTTCCACCCAAGTGGGGAAAAAGAAAAAATATATACTAATCGTTATTAATCGTCGTCATTATGAAATCGACATAAAAATATACATAAGATTTTTTTTTTTTTTTTAGTTTAGTCAAATCTTCAAGAAAATGTGTAAAATTGTTTCAGAATATCTTGTCCCAGTATTTGGAATTTCAAAACTATGTCTTAAAACATTTTGTGTTTGTAATTTATTAATGCATGCTTATATAATTTTTACTTTAATAAATTTTATAAATTCTTGATTTTGTAAATTTCAGTTAATTTTTTGCAATGAAATGTACTTAAAAAAATCAAGAAAAATATTCGAAAAAAAATATTTTGTACAAAATTTGTTTTTTTTTTTTTTTGGATTTGAAACGAAAGATTAATAAAATTGAATTGAAATGAAAATGTTTTCAAAATAATTTTATCCACATTTGATTTGTTGTTCTTTATTTTGATTTTTTAAGTGTTCAAAAAAAAAAAAAAAAAAAAAAAAAAAAAAAAAAACAAACAATCAACTGATTCATTGCAATAACGAAATTTATTAATCAGATTTATTTTGTGATGTCTGTATTACCAACTCTTATATGTTTAATGTCAAAATAGTGTGTGTTGTGTTATATTCAATAATTATTTTAATCAAACAACTTCTTAACAAGTTTTGTTTAATGTGAACGTTAACTTTTTTTTATATGTTCAATGTATGTTTTTTCTTATACACATATGTATATTACATAAATATAATTTTTGTGAATTTAAAACATTGGTGTTATAAGTAATAATGATTTGGCAATAAATTAAAAGAAATATTTTTCACTGTAGAATGTCTAACAATTTTTATAAAAATCATTGAGTTATGTAAAGTGAGAAATTTTAATTATTTTCAGTGGCATATCGAAACAAGAAACTTTATTTCCTCTAAAACGTCCTAGCGGTTAAACATAAAGTGGAAATGTAGCATTCTGTCAATTATTTCAAAGACATTTTGAATAAAAAATCGTTTAACAAGTCTAATTATATGAGTATTACTTCAAAAAAAAAAAAAAAAAAAAAAAAAAAAAAAAAAAAAAAAACTTTAATAAAGTGCAAAAACTATATGCAAACTTTATTGATGCAATTTCAGCTTGGTTTACTCTCTTATTCTCTTTTTAACACTAGAACCTCTCATAAAAAATTTTGTTATGGGCTATCACTCTCTAATACTTTGTAGTAAAATACGTGTAGGTGTGATAAAGGGTGTAAAAATTTGAGATATTTTAATTAATAAAATTTTTTAAATAGTTATATTTCAGTTAATTACAACTAGTTATATTCGAATACTATTTACATTCAATCTTGACTCAGAGATAATACACTCCATCGTTTGCTCTACCAGCTGTAAGGGGGGTTGAGCTCAAGCTGACACATAATGCAAAATATCCGGGCATCTACAGGGATTCCAAAATATCCTGGTAGCAGAATGTTCAGTCAAAGGCAGAAATCGCGGCCATTATAAGGGTAGCTAACAGGTTAAGGTACTACAAGATATACGAGGAGGATATCCGAATTTGTAGTGGTACAGTATGCACTAGCTGGGCTCTATACGACGTCCAGGTTGGTTCGTGAATGTCGGATATCTCTAAACGAGATAGAGAGACATTCGAACTTGGAGCTTCTCTGGGTACGAGGGTACAGTGGAGTGCCCGATAATGTTGTAGCGGACGAACTGACAAGGTTCCAACTACAACTTCGGGATATAGATGGGATCGCTGTAAGAAAAAAGTACGGCGTCAATTTTTGAGACCGCCCAAGAGAGACGGTCTAGTGAGGTAAGCTGTCGAATATTAAGGCTGACATGTCCCAGTTATGATAACAGGAGGACTATTACTCTTAGGGGCCTGCCCCGACAGAGGTTGCGTTCTGCTGTGGCGGTCATGACATGTCATTGCCACATAGGGTCGCATTTGAGGAACTTAAATCCTCCATTTACTGACTTCTGTAAAAGTTGCTTACACGAGGAGAGAGTAGAGAGTGTTGAGCATTACCTTTGTGGGTGTCCAGCTCTTGCCTACGTAATGACTTTGCATCTAGGCAAACCGATGCCACACGATTTGGCGGAGGTATCGGAATGTGGTGTAAATGGATTGGACTCCTTTATCTAAACCATTGATATGTAGATTTACCGAGATACATATCACACCCAGGCAACACCGAATTTAATCCAAGTTGTGGCTGGCTTTTCAATGGCTGGAAGACTGTTAAACCTAACCTAAACTACAAGATTTGAGTAAAACAAATGTTTGCGAGCAAAACACCTATGTACGTGGAAACACGCTATAACTCAAAAAATAGATTTTTTATGACCATGAGTGGTAAAATTTAAAATGACCATGAGTGGTAAAATTTAAAATGTACATACATTGTCAAAAAGAATTTGCTTACTTACATATATGTATACATTACATATTCTATTAAAATGTAGCCACAAACAGTTTTTGACTTCACTGATCAGTGTTGATCAATTGCGATATATTTATGCATAAATCACTAAAAAAACATATAAGAACTCCAATCAGTTTTTTATTAGGTTCATAGCAAAATAATTATAAAATATAATCAGATGAATTAAAATTGCGCAGAACACCACCGTAACGTTTAACATCATTTTTTGTAAAAATAATGATAATGAGTGCTTCGGTATGTGATTGAAATTAATCTGCTGCCATGCCGGGATTTGTCTGTATTCTTATAAAAATTATAAAAATGGTCTGACCAACATCGGTTAATTACTAAACTGTATAAGAGAATATTTAAAATAATAAAAAAAGGATGCGTAAATGCTTGAGTAATGTCTTGTACTGAAAAATGTTGTTGAAATTTTAAGTTTCATTTATGACTAAAAAATATTGATTATAAAAAAGGAATTATTTTCTGGTAGATATGAAGAAACCGAGAGATTTTATTTTTTTATTTTTAGCCTGGTTAAAAGCATCGCACTGCAAAAATACACATTATATACTATAACAACATAATGTCTTTGAATATTTCTTTCCCAATGCGACCTTTTAAATTCGATTCCAATGTCCCTTTTTCCCGTCCTTTGAATTTTTGCACGATTCTTTCTTTTATATGTTTACTTCTATTTCTGAATCTTTTGTTGTTTCACCTGTTTTCTTTTTTACTTTTCTTTTAATATGTCTTTTTAGGAATTTTCAGCTAATCCATATACTGTGAGTAGCTAAGGAATTTTTTAGAGGCCCCTCTCAAATCAAAGAAAACAAAAAAAGCAACTTTAAAGTTTCGTTTCGCTTTTTAGCCAACAAAATTTTTACAATTCCAGAATTTTTTCGTTCAAGCCTTTTTCATATACAAAGTTAAATTATCTAATATCAGTTAATAGTGACTTTAATCCCATCCTTTAAAATCAACTCATTTTATAACATCCAAAAAATTGTTTCGTATGAATTCTGCATGTTAACAAAAAGTGTTGTCCTTAAAACCCTTAAAACACAAAAACTATATATTTTTTATTCATATACTTATTTACTTTCGGAACTTTTTGACGAACATTTTTTTTTATTATAAATACACTTTTTTTTATAAATTTTAAAGCGCACTAATGCATTTTCTTTTTTACTTTTACGAAAACATGTTTTTCACCTCTTGTAATCCCTTGAATAATGAGCAAAATTTACTTGAAATTTTTGTTTTTAACAACATACTTTGTTTATAAAAGTAGTAATATGAATTAAAATTATATTATTATTTTATAGTTTTATCATTTGTTTTTTATTTACTTATTTTATTATTGTGTGATTACGTTTTTTAATTCATTTTTTTAATATTTTTATTACTCCGTTTTTACATTTAGATAGACGATGGGCAGACATTTTTTCATTTCCCTTTTGGTCTTGCCTAAACTTTTTTGCATTTGAGAAATTAATAGACAGACAGAAAATTGTCGTTTCTCTTTTCTTTCTATTCTGATGTTGTTGTTTTTTTAACGCAGCCAATATGAAGTTGATATTGATATGAGAATAATGAACAACATAAAAAATGCTAAAAGTGAAAAAGAGAAACGAAAAATGTTTACAAATGTCTAGTGCTGAGAGTCGTGTACTACATACTCTACCCCACCGACTATTTTCGTTATAGCACCATAAAATTTCGTCTGTCTGCCCATAGTCTGTCCAAATGTAAAACCGGACTTACCGTCCAAACGAAAACTCATGTTAAGACAAACTTCAAAGTTCAAGGCGAATTTGTAGCAGGTAAACTTGCCAGTACAACAGCATAACTCGGTGAAATCCCAAGTATGTATTTTGTACATTTTAAATGTTTGCAAAAAGTCAAAAGGAGTGATTTTAATCTAGAAATGCTGACATTCATTCAAAAGGCAGTAGCATAAAAAAAAATCATCAGTTGCGCTGTAAATTTTACCTGTTACTCGAAATTTCCACTACGTAAGCCTTATTGGCAGAGATGATTAACTTTTACAGCGCAACAGGCGCTGTCAAAAATCCTCAAAATGTGAGGCCAACCCAAATAGCGCGGCATCCACGCTTTGCAGCTGTAAAATCCAATTTTAACAGAGCACAAGGGAATAAACTTTATTCGTTCTCAGTAATGTTAGGCTCAAAACAAATCTTACTCATTTTTGCAAACTATTATTAGAACCTAATACAGCAAATAAACTCAACTGTTTTAAAAATAAATAACTTGAAAAAATTTTGTCATGAATTTCAACGTACCGATTGCAAGGAAACTTATTTCAGAAATGAAAAAGCTGCCACCTCGTAACTGTAAGACGTCTCGTTTACATAGTTATTTCATATGGTGGAACAAACTCTCAAAACAAAAGACTAAAATTCGTTTGGAAGAAACATTTTGCGCCGAAACAATGTGTGAATCCAGCTCTACTACAGTGTAAAATCAAAGCATTAAATTACGTAGCGCATCACGCCTTAATTGAGATATCGTTGTTATAGAACGGCGTGAGGTATTTTACCTCATAAGGGTAAAATACGTTGAAACGTAAATGCTCTCAACAATATTATCATACTTTTAGTAAATTTCATACATTTTGTAAACAAAACAAATGTTTAGACGCGAAGAAAAATAAGCAGAAAAGAAAATCAAAATTTTGAACGTGATTTGATGTAATAATTTTATAAATTTTAGAATAAAATGTCTCCTTTGTGATGATGAAAAACAATAATAAAGAAGTAACGAATGAAGGAAAAATTTATTATTTCCGGTGATGGCCAGAAGGAACGAGTTGTTGCAAAATAAACTAATGACACGAAAGCATTGCTTGTATGAGCGAGCATTATTACCTTCGCCGGAAGATAATTCCACATTCGAGCGATTCCAATAAAGATCTACTAAGAAAAGAGTATGAAATTATTACGATCAATATATGTTTACTTTTAGTAAACATATATTGAACTATATAGACATTTTTAAAAGTTCTATGAAAGAATATAAGACTGTGATATCTAGCAAACTCCATAAAAGAATAACCCATAAATTTAACCACAAACTCTTATAGGTGTTCACACTTCATCATTTCACAATGGTAAAAAAACCAAATACAGACTTCATATTTTCGTAGTTCTTATTATACTTGTGAATTTATCTGTTCTTAATGACAAGAAAATGATTCATTTTTTCTTACTTTCTATTCAACCATACATGCATATACAATACATGTGTTTACAATCTTTGAGGTTTGTCTTAACAGCAAAAATGTGTTCCGCCTGGACGCAAGACAAATGAAAAGAATGGGGAGCTTAAAATGTGTTCATGGATTTTATTGGTCAGTCATCATTGTCAACGTGTTTTGCCATCTATCGTAATAAAAAAAGAAGTGAAGATCATTCAATATCAATCATTTTACATAACACAAATTTTATACAAATTTTTTTAATAAAAAAAAATTTTTTTTATTATTTTTTATAAAAAATTATTAAAATAAATTGTTTCTTTTGTTTTTCTTCTCTTTTCTTTTTATTATGTAGAGCCGTGCCCCCATTTCGGCGAAATTGGTTGCAAATATGCTATCAGTGGCCGGTGCAGATCACATTATTACTATGGATTTGCATGCTTCACAAATTCAGGTAAGTGAGCAATGAATTTAAAAGCCAAAACTATTTGGATTTTCGTAATAGAGAAGAAATACTGTCGTCCATGTTTTCTATATACGTTCATGTATGTTCATTAGATTATCGTTATTGACTATGATCGTTAAGTTTGTGATCAGGTACAATTTTTCAAAACCCTCTTGTCCAACTACTTGACAAGTAAACTTTAATAAGTAAAATTTAGCTGATAAAATTATGCCTATATAACCGGGTATATGTAGATCTAACTGGCTAAAAATTAATGTCAAACATCTCTGAGACTAAAATAATTGATATATAGCTTTTCGTCCCTATCGACCATTCATGTATTTAAACCACCCATCGGCGAAGTTTCGATTACAAAAGTGAAGATCCAATGCACACTTGTTATGTTAGTAATGCACACCATCTCATATGCGAACTAGAGTTGGGTAGTTCGCGAACGAACTAGTGTCACTGAACTATTCACTTCAGGGAGCTAAGTGAGCCGATCAGTTCTGCGAGCTCATTTAGTTCCGTAGTTCATGTTTCTTTCTTTTGTCTTCAAGTTTTCTTTACGTGTTATGTTTCTTTCTTTCTGGTAGATATGTATACGGAAGTAGTCAAACAGTGCTGTCAGGATTTAACGTAGAAAGTACATATCTGTGTTATATACAACTATTCAGAATATTGACAACACAATATTACTTTGGTTTTTTTGTATTATAAAAAATAAATGATATGATATGCTACCATAATTGAATATAAAAACATCGAGACATCATCACAAATATGTCGTTTTTTTTTTTTCTTCTTTTTAATAAAATTATTTTTCATCACACCTGAACATTTATAATCTCACCTTTTATTAATCCTTATAATAATTGTACTTTTCATTTGTTTATAGCAATTTTGTTTTGCTTTTATTTATCATGAAACATGAACAGAGCCGTTCATTGAAAATATTATTTACGGAGCACTGAACTATTGAACTAAAAGAAAGACATTTCAGTAAAAAGAGCTGAACTAAAACGAGCACTCTCTCAAAAGAGCTCATGAACTCAACTCTAATGCGAACCTAGTATACATTTCCAAATACATTGCCGCATTTGTAGAGTGAAAGCCTACACCTCCTGTACACAAAGTAAGCGAGATAGTAAAGTGTTCATCCTAGGAAAGCTCAATACTTCCTAGCATACATCGTAAGTTGACAGTAGCCAGCTTGAATGCAATCTCGCATACTTTGTAAGGAGGCAGTAGACAGCTCAAATGCAATTTCGCATACTTTGTAAGTCGGCATTGGGCTACAATTTCTCTTACTTAAATAGGTCGAAGATGTATTGATCACCTCAAACATAGTTTTTCGGGGACATCCCATTAAATTAATTTCCATCTCTTCTAGTCTAAAATGATAAGTAGAGCGATTCATAAGGACATTTAAAAGAGTTTGGTAGCATATTATTCTCAATTTAAATTCAAACATTAGAATCAACCCATTGAAAAAGGCTTGACAATTCTCAATAACTAAACGATTTTAAAATTGTTTCCCAATTCCACTATGTATTTATGGTTCTATGTAAATACTTCAGGTACAAATACAAGGAGCAGAGCACGGCGCCGAGGTATTGATCGGCGGCGGCGACTAACGTGAAAACACTCGACGGCGGATCAGAGTCGGCTAGAGCCGAAAATAAATCGGCTAACCGAATTTTATACGGCTACCTGGCTAATTGAACAAATAAATTCTAAGCAAAGTTCTAGAAACTGCTGCCAAAGAAGCAAAATTTAGAATAATATGAACCTGAATAAAATTTTTTTTTTTGCTTTTTGAATTACTTATTAAAGTAAACAGTATCCAAATTATAACTGCATTTGTAAACCATTATGTATATTCTGTGACGTTTTATCATCACAGCTTAAGTCGAGATAAGATCATAAAAGTTTAAAAGGGAAATTTGAATGAAGAACTAAATTTAAGAAGAAAAGAAAATTAACTACAATAATAACTAAATTTTGTGAATAATACGAAAAATGATTTTTGCAAACAAAAATGCAATATTTATGCAAATAATGAAATTAGCAACAATTTTTAAAAATCGACTTAAGCTGTTATGATAAAACGCCAAAAAGATATACTTAATTGAATTATATGTATTATGTGTATTTTTCAGAACTTCGAAAAGAAAAAAAAGTATTTGAAATGAATGAAAATTTTGTATGGAATTTAAAAAAAAATAGTTTTAATAATAGTTTCAAACAAATAAAATGTACAATAATTTTATTCAGCTCCAGATCCTTTTGGTTTTTTAAAATTTTGTGTTGTTTTATTTCGATATTTCGTATTCCTTGGAAGACTTCTACAGAAAAAACTTGTTTGTGTATTATTAAACTAAATAAAGGGAAAGGACTAGGATCAAGAAAAACAAGTAAAATTTTCTTTTTAACGTTTTTTTACTTAAAAACTTTTATACAAATGCACTATTGTGCAGTTACTAATACTTTTACCCAAGGCGAATTCATACCAGATATATGCAGGAGCGATAAATACAACACTATAAAAAATAAATCTTTTTCCAATGTCAAGGGAAAAATACAAAAGGAATTCAAAAAAATATAATAAAACAAATTTACAAGAAAAGAACAACTATTAAGTATTTCGTGAAACTTCTAATTATATCGAGAAAATTAAATTCTCATATCATAGAGCTTGGAAAGGTGTAAATGGCCAGCCAGATTGGGAAGGATTCTGGATATCTGGCGCTCAAGACAAAATACAAAATTTAAACATTTACACAAATTTTTTTTTTAACTTTGTTTTAATTATGCCATTGACATCTGAAACAGATTAAAATGAACAAAAAAAAAAAAAAAAAAGTTATCAGCTACGCTGTCAATTTCACTTGTTATGAATTCGCCTTGCTTTTACCAATCAAAAAATTTTTGCAGTTTTTTTTTATTTCCTAGCTGTCTATACAAGGCAGCTTTATACAGGTAGTGGCAGAATTACAATAAATACAACACCAACAAAATACATGTTGCTGTTTGTTGGCGTTGTATTTATTGTAATTCTGCCACTACCTGTATAAAGCTGCCTTGTGTCTATATATCGAAATTTCATAAAAGCTACTTTAATCGTCAACTGTGAAAATGATATAAATCAGTACCTTCCTTGACGGCCTAACCTGATGGTAGACCAATTCCACGGAGTGAATTTTTCACGATTCACCACCGCCCCCGTGTGGCTTGCTAGGCTCACACAGGTAGCAATTCTTGTCATATGATTGCGGTCATATGAACAACTTCTTGTTGAGGAGTTCGGGCTTTCGAATCCCTCATGTATGCAATTTCCCAGCAATCAATGGAGGACAAGGCTTAATGAGTTGGTAGGCCGAAGCCCATTAAGAGCATCAGCCCTTAAACCAACTCACCCGTCAATCATCACCACTGGTTCCTTACAGTACACGTATCTGTTCTATAGGCAACAGATCCTCAGGAGATTGTTAGCCCGGAAATGTGGCAGCGGACGAACTGGTTAATGCCGAGGTACGGTTACAACATGGGGATATAGCTCCCGCTCAAGAGCCATGGTATATATATATATATATATATATATATATATATATATATATATATATATATATATATATATATATATATATATATATATATATATATATATATATATATATATATATATATATATATATATATATATATATATATATATATATATATATATATATATATATATATATATATATATATATATATATATATATATATATATATATATATATATATATATATATATATATAATAAATAAATCACCTTTATATTCGAAATATTGACCATCTGTTCTGTATGGCTCTAATCTCGTTTCTTATGGCTCTTGAGCCATATATATATAAATAAACAACATCAAAAAAAATATTACTATTTTTATTCTCTTTGTTATTGTAATATACGGACCACGAGGTAGCGTCTATGCCGTATATTCCGTAAATCTGTAAATTCTTACGAGAGCAAAATCAAAAACGTGTCACTTCAATTCATTCGTTTATTTCAAAAGTGTTCTTCTTATAACTAAATTAGCGTACATTGATAACTTGTAAAAGAGTTGCCAGATTTTATTTAAATATACCACAATATCCCCCTTTTTAAATGTTCAAAATACAATATAAAATTTCAACTTAAATTATCTCTATATTACATTTCATTTCCTTTTTCTTAAATTATATTTTTTAGGAGATACTGTTTTTATATTATTCTGGTCTGTTATATTTGTCATATTAATAGTATTCGTAACTGATTTATTAAAGTTGTCATCTAAACATGTTAATTTTTCCAAAGGATCAGAGATAGTATTTTGAACTCGTTTAAACTTTTCAGAATTGTTACAATTTTCAATTGCACTGCAATTCTCTGAATTCCTACAACCAATAATCTGATTTATGTGTCTTTTCCACATTTTATTTTCACCAGTTTTAATAAGATAAGTTTGCTTTCCGATTCTCTTAAATACTATGCCTTTTTTCCATGAGATTTTTCCCGGAATAGCATAATCTTTTACTAAAACTGTGTCATCTTTCTCGAAAACACGCTTTTTTGAGCCCTTAAAATACTTTCTCTGATCATTTTGTTTTTTCCTAACAAAGAATTTTATATCTTTCTTATTTTTGGCTATAACCGTTTGTTTTTCATTTAAAAGATTTAAACGTGTTCTTAGTTTTCTTTTATTGAACATTATAAAAGCTGGTGATACGCCTGTACTTGTATGTACAGTGTTGCGATAATCAAATAAAAACCTACTTAAGACCTTGTTGAATTCTGACACTGGCGCATTATGCAAATTACGTTTTAAAGCCATTTTCATTGTCTTAACAGCATTTTCGGCTTGCCCGTTTGTAGCTGGGTTACCTACGGGAGATGTCTTATGTTCAATACCATTTTGTTGCAGAAAACCTTTAAACTGTTTTGAAATAAAAGCAGTACCGTTGTCTGAAACAATAACCCTTGGTAATCCAAATCGTGAAAATATTTCTCGTAGTACGGCTATCACCGCACTACTGGTTGTATTTTTCCCCATGTCTATGCACTCGATCCATTTGCTTGTGCTATCAACAATTACCAAGCACCAACGATTCATAAATGGACCGAAAAAATCCACATGAATTCGTGACCATACTTCTTCACTTCGCTTCCATGGTAACAGTTCATGTTTTGGAGGACTTTGGCTAACTAATAAACATGGTTCACAATGCTTAACACATTCTTCCAAATCTCTACCTTGCGTTGGCCACCAACAACATTCTCGAGCCATCGATTTCATTTTTACGATCCCCATATGTGTTTCGTGCAAAAATTTAACTGCGCTTAATTGTAAATTACTTGGTATCACTACCCGGTAGCCCCAAAATATACAACCTGAATCTTCCACAAGTTGAAATCTTTTCTCAAAATAAGGCAGTAAGCTTTTGTCTGCACATTTTTTCATCCAACCCTCTTGAACAAATTTTTTCACCTTTTGTAACATTTCATCCTTCGCTGTTTCTCTTCTGATTTCATCTAAATTCAACATTTTATTTTCAGAATTTACTTCTTGAAAATAATTTACAAAAATTCCGCAAGGTAGTTCTATCTGCTCTTCATGTTGCTTTTGCGGGTGTCTTGAAAAATAATCAGCAACGTTTTCGCCTGATTTGACGTGTGCTATATCGAACTGATAACCTGTTAGAACTAACGCTATGCGTTGTAGTCTATTCGATGCCATTACTGGTAAGCCTTTTTTTGGACCAAAAATATATTCTAATGGCTTATTGTCAGTAACTAGTGTGAACGGCCGACCAAACAAATATTGATGGAATTTTTTTATTCCATATAAAATAGCGACAGCCTCGCGATCCAACTGCGAATACCTTTTTTCGACATCTGATAGTGATCTGGATGCGAACTCTACAGGCCTTTCTTCACCCATATCATTAACCTGCGACAAAACTGCACCTACCCCCACTGGGCTGGCGTCTACTGTCAACTTCGTTCTAAACTCAGGATTGTAGTGTGATAAACAATCTTCCGATGCTAAAAATTTCTTTAATTTCTTTACTGCTACCGTGCACTCATCAGACCATTCAAGTTTTACATCCTTGCATAGCAATTTATGCAATGGATTTAGTAATGTTGATGCATTTGGGATAAAGCGCCTATAAAAATTTATAACACCCAAAAATGCTTGAAGGTCTTTAACTTTTTTAGGTATTGGCATGCCTTCAATTTCTTTTACTTTCTCGGGGTCCATGTGAAGACCATCTTTGTCAATAACATGACCTAAATATTTAATTTTTTTACAGAAAAACTCACATTTACTTTTGGCTAACTTAAAACCTGCCTTACATAAAATAGAAAGTACTTTTCTAAGACGTTCTTTATGCAATTTCCTATTGGGGGCAGTAATAAGTATGTCATCTAAGAAAACAACGACCCCTTCAATGCCCATTAGCAAACATTCCATAATCTTTTGAAAGATTGCAGGTGCCGATGCTAGTCCGTAAATCAACCGAGTATATTGGAAAAGACCCTTTGTTGTTGAAATCGTTGTATACCTCCGCGAATTTTTATCTAAAGCTACTTGTTGGTATGCGGTACTCAAATCCAATTTTGTAAATTCAACTCCACCGTGAAGTTTTGTAAAAATTTCCTCAATCCTCGGCAAAGGGTACTTGTCAATGTGCAATTGAGGATTCAAGGTAACCTTGAAATCACCACAAATTCGCACCCCGCCGTCTTTTTTAATAATTGGCACTATTGGCGTCCCCCACTCACAATAATCGACCGGTTCCAATACGCCAAGACTAACTAATTTATCAATTTCTGTTTCAACTTTTTCCCTCATTGCCAACGGTAACGGTCGCGGTCTAAAAAATCGTGGCTTTGCATCGACCTTCAAATTCAATGTGGCTACTGCACCCTTAAATAACCCTAATGCACCATCAAACATATTTACAAATTCTCTTAAAACTTCATTTTCATCTTTCGTTATTGTCTGACTCGTATATTTCAAATCTGCGAATAAAATTCCAAAAGCATTTAAAAATTTTCTGCCCAAAAGTGGTGGACCTCCATTTTTGATTACCATAAAAGAAATATTTTTGCTTTCATTTTTAAATTGAACTCTAACAGTAAATTCACCTAGCGAATCAATATATGCGCCATTGTAAGTTTTCAACAATACTGAATTTTTCTGCAATTTATACTTTTTAAAAACATTGTTATAAAATTCTTCGGACATTACATTGTTCTCTGACCCTGTATCTAGCTGCATCTCATGTAGCTGATTATCAATAAATAACTTAACTACAATGGGTTCATCACTAATACTATTAATAACGAATAATTCTAAATCTTTACTATGTACAAAGTTAAAATTTTTTACTTTACACATTTTTCTTAAGTGTCCTTTTTGTTTGCAATTATTACATTTGTAATATTTAAACTTACAGTCAGCACTTTTATGGTTTGTATACCCGCAAACGTTACATGGTTGTTGTTGTTGCTGCTTTTCTTGCTGTTTCGTTTGCCTTTGCTGTGTGTTCTGCCGCTGCTGCTGTCGTTGCTGCTCATTTCTCTGCCACTGCTTGCCTTTCATATAATTGAAGTCTTGTTCGGTCTTAACCTCAATATCAGCATGATGTTTCAAAATATACTCTGTGGTATTAGCGATTTCCATGGCTCGTTCGAAAGACACATTAACAGATTCCAAAAAGATTTTGTCTCGAGCTGGACCCTTTTCTAGTCCCATAACAAATTTATCGCGAAGTGCGATATTTAAATGTTCTGCGAAGTCACAATTTACTGCCAGCGAACGTACTCGTGCTGCCCATTCATTTATGGATTCCTGTGACGATTTTACTGCGCTATAAAATGCACAACGTTCCGCAAAACTTGATGTAGTGGCTTTAAAATGCCTTGCCATTACCTCCATACACATTTTAACGGTTGTTGTTGAGTCTTCCATGTCTTTAGGACTTAACAAATTTTCTAACAATTTGTAAGCGTTCTCGGACAATGACGTGAGCATAATAGCTTTTTTCCTGACATCATCCGTCAGGCCATTGGCTATGAAAAACTGTTTCAACTGTTTTTCAAATACACCCCATGTATTGTCTACCATATTAAAATATGGAGCCCTAATGGAAACACCTGTGAACTGAGATCCACTTGCATTACATTCAGATGCTGCCGGTTTCATATTGCAGTATCCTTTATGACTTTAAAGAAATTAATTTAAAATATCTTTATATAATATTGGTTCTTCAAACTCGTCGCCACTGTAATATACGGACCACGAGGTAGCGTCTATGCCGTATATTCCGTAAATCTGTAAATTCTTACGAGAGCAAAATCAAAAACGTGTCACTTCAATTCATTCGTTTATTTCAAAAGTGTTCTTCTTATAACTAAATTAGCGTACATTGATAACTTGTAAAAGAGTTGCCAGATTTTAATTAAATATACCACAGTTATTTACTGCCTGGCGCACAATGTCGTTTCGTTAACTTTCGCTACTGTTTTATATTAAAAATAAGTGCCTTATAGTCAACTATTATTCAACTAACTGATATATCAGAGTTAGAAAAGGCAGATGATACAAGATCAGGGAAAAACAAAGCTTATAAACAGCATCGGAATAGGTTTTTTGACCTTAAAAATTATGTCGAACGTTTACGAAACGATACCATGAGCCAGGCAGCTATAAACATTTGTTAGGCACTTCTTTGACAGGATGCTTCATAATCATTTAATTTAGCATAATCGTTTACATTATGATTCCTTTACAAAATTTTGCTTGTCGAAAATTTTAGACGGTAATATAAGAGTGTAAATGCGACAGGTACTACGAGAGCTGTCGTTTTACGATCGCGCCAAACACAATAAGGGTGATTATTTCAACATCTGATAAAATAATTTTTTAACTGACTATTTCCGGCGGGCGTGGTACTTCACTGCATGTTTCTTGCACCTCTTGTATAAAGTTAGTGTTCTTTAAAAATAAAAAATCTGTCAGATATAAATTCTAGCAAACAAAAAATTATAAATAGCTTGTTTTCTGTTTCCTAGCTATCTACATGTCGACATTTCATAGGAACTACCCTAATCATCAGTAGACTTTGGAAATTTTTGAAAGATATTCTCAAACATTCAACTTTATATCCCAACATTCCAAATAAATTGCTGAGAATTTAAAAAGAAAAATGCTCTAATAATATCCGTCAAAACACAAAAAACAAGCTTTTTTATTTATTTGAATTCTAGCAAACAATATTTTTATTCAAATCTTATTACTCCTATTGTGAATAGAACTTATTATATCACAAGTTTTGTAGGACTTTGTTCGAGATGCAAACTTACACTGGATAAATTGGAATTTTCTAAACTGTGTTGTGATAGTAAACTTCTCACCGATAGTTTGGACATTTGAGCACACAGTTCCTCAATTCTCTCCTCTTTCAATTTTAAAATATTATCTAAATGTGTGATCTTTTGATTTGATGTGTGATTCTCAAACATTCAACTTTATATCCCAACATTCCAAATAAATTGCTGAGAATTTAAAAAGAAAAATGCTCTAATAATATCCGTCAAAACACAAAAAACAAGCCTTTTTATTTATTTGAATTCTAGCAAACAATATTTTTATTCAAATCTTATTACTCCTATTGTGAATAGAACTTATTATATCACAAGTTTTGTAGGACTTTGTTCGAGATGCAAACTTACACTGGATAAATTGGAATTTTCTAAACTGTGTTGTGATAGTAAACTTCTCACCGATAGTTTGGACATTTGAGCACACAGTTCCTCAATTCTCTCCTCTTTCAATTTTAAAATATTATCTAAATGTGTGATCTTTTGGCGAGCCGCCGTTAAAAAATTATCTTTTGCCTGTGATTCTTTCAGCACTTGTTCATATATTGAAAAAAGAATCATTTTTTGTGGTACTTGTACAATTGCATCTCCAATCATTTTGTTGACTTTAACAATCATAACATCATCATTCTCGCTCCAGATTTGTTCTTGTTCGTCGGGATTATCGCCTTTGGTTTTTTGTGCTCTTAGGACGATCATGATGTCATAGAGCAGTGCCTCAATAGCACCCGCCACGCCTTTAGATAGCTTATCAAGCATGCTTTTATGTTGGTGCAAACCTAATTTCGACAAAACTTTATGGTTAAAAGCCTCCCAATTGTTTAATTTTAACTGAGTATTATTTCGCGTCGGATAATTGTGCAAGTCAACGAGTTTGGGAAAGAAATTTTTCAATATACTTGCTACTGGCACAGCGTCAGAAAAATCGCGATTCAAATTTTTGTATTTCACTTGCAAATCTTGAAGCCAGATTTTCATTTCATTTAACTCATCTGTAGATAAATGTTTTGGCATTTTCATTTATAGTTGTTCTTTTCTTTTATTTTGATATATTTTGAATTTAGAAAATAATTAAAAATATTTTTTTTTTCAATTCTATGTAGAAAAATAAACGTTTATTTCGTTATATGTTGATTTAACTCTGAAGTTGAAGTTTAGTTTAGAAGTTTAAGTAAATCGATTCTAGGATTCAAATTCAAAAAACTTTCCCAAGTTCTTAACTCTGCATTTAAGTACAAAATTAGTTAATTTTCATTTAAATCAAAGTTTAGATTTTTTCAGTCTGCAGAAATTGTTTTTGGTTAAAAGCAATGGAACAGCTTTTTGTTATAGGAAGAACAGAAGAACAAACCCATTTAAATGTATTGAATGCAAAGAAAATCGAATGATTGTGTTTCCTGCGATATTATTTTTATTTACACATCTTTTCGTACTGTCGTTTTGTACAAAATTAGCATATGTATATGCATATATTGTAAATGATGTTGTATAGTACATTACAGTAACCAAGGCGAATTCATTACCAGGTGAACTTAACAGCACAGGTGATTATTTTTTGCTTCTCGCGTTTTTTCCAATGAGACTGTCAAATTTTGTTTCTTTTGTTTACAAACTTTTTCGCGCCATTTTAATCTGAAGGTTTTTTTGCATGATTTAGTGCAATTTCAAGAAATTAGTGTGAATTTAAAAGTGAAAAACTAATATAATCTGTGATTTTAATTACAAACAATTATAAAAGCTTATATTTAACGTTTATATAAAATATTTTCTCTGCTGAGCAATCTTAGGCGAATTTAGATTATGACATTCACGATGTGTTTTACAATAACAAAATACATTGTACTGAATTCGCTTTTCCGCTTGCACTCACCTGTATAAAGTCGCCTTGACAGTAACTAAATAATTGAATGAAACGAATTCGCCACAAATAGAAAATGCAAAAAAAGAAGACAATATGGAAGTTTGTTAAAATTATTATTTATTCAAACAATTGAGTTTTTTATTCACTATTTTTAGCTTCTACCATTTATGTGGGATTGAATTTGCCATAGCCAGCAACTCTTGTCATTTCTCCCATTCGAACGAGTTTAGTTGAGCCAAAGACGTTAACGAGTGCAGACGATGTGCGCACTAAAACATTCATCTTTTATTAAAGTTTTTGTATTACTTTTGTTCATTAAAGTTTAGATAAAACTATCACTCTATATTTATACCAATAAAAAATTATAAATAGCCTGTTGTCTATGTTTCCCCGCTATCTATATGTCGACATTTCATAGGAACTACCCTAATCATCAGTAGACTTTTTTGAAAGTGATTTGAAAAAATGTGAATATTGATTTGCTGTTACTGAAAATCGTGGTGGTGAGTAAATCGAGGATATAACAATTTTTTCATGCAAATAATCAATGCATATATTTGTAGCTTGGAGATATTTCTCACGCGTCTCGTTCATTAAATAGTGTTTAATTCTGGATTTTATCAAAATTGACGAACCGCCGCAAGATCTTCCACAGGGATCTTTTGCGTCATATAGTGTGTAGCCATTAATTTTGAAATGGGTTTCAGCAATCAATATTATATCGATTTGCATTTCCATAAGGATTGAGCACTTCCTCATTTTTGTGTTGGCGGATGCCGTTTGCGTTCCAGAAACATATTTTTAACCAATTCATTTATTTAAAATTGCCTGTAAAATAGTGGATTGCATTTTTAGCATTTCATGCATCATGTTTGTCATAGAAATGTTAAAAATGTTTATGGATTGGAAAATTTCGATCGCACTTTTGAGGCTTGAGCTCCTGGTTCAAGATTTGATCGGATTTAACGATATTAACACATGAAAGTTGTTTGCAGTTTTGTATGGGTGGTTGAATCGCCTACCTGGGGAAAATTGTGTTTACCAATGACATTCTGCTGAGTTGCTAGAGAAAGCGATGACTTTTTTATTTGTCGTAGACCGCTTAAAGAGCATAGACAGGGCAACCTCTATAATTTGCAGTGTGGTTACCTCCACAGTTAGTGCATTTTTTAACACTTCCGTCGGCCTTTGGCTTTTTGCACTGAGTTGTGCCGTGAAGTTCGCCACATACAACACAAACAGCGGGCAACTTACAGTAAGCCTTAGTGTGGCCACATTCTTGGCAGTTTAGGCACTGAACGGGTTCTGAACGCTTATGTGGCTCTTCAATGGTAACTTTACGATGCAAAAGAAATTTGAGGTTATATATTGGATGAATTTCATTCTTTTTTAGCAAATCATCTCCTGGTTCTAGTTCAACCCTAAACATGGGTTGAGGGATCTTTTCACGGTTCCTGATGTTTATTACGGTTTTTTTAAACCTTTAGGGCCATATCCAAAAAAAAAAAAATCTTACTTGAGTTTTAACGTATACGTTACGAAAAACAAATTTAAAAAAATAAAAAAATGTGTTATTACATAAAATAACACATTTTTGGCAAACATTTCCTGGATTTACATTTTTAATCAATAATGAATATATAATATGTAGTATATTAATGAAATTGAGAAAAATTGATAGGTTTACTTATTAGAAATATTTTTATTATTCGAATAAAGATTTTCAGTGTATTCGTTAGATTGAAAGTGCATCACTAGCATAATTGTAATTTATATTATTCTTTCAAAATTAATAGTTTGAGAATGTAATGTATTCATTTGTTTATATAATGAACGTAATAAATAGTGTTTTTATAAAATTTTCGCAAAATTTCGATGTTTAAGCAAAATAACAATCCGCAAGTCAACTGTCATTTTAACGTAGAGTTAAAGTGTACCCAATTCAACTTTAAGCGCAAGGTAAGCTAACAATTGTTTTGTTGTTGGCTCATCTGTCTGAAGAATAGCAAACCTATTACTATCCGTTGTCGCAGTGGTATTATTGTCTTTAGACTTTTTTGGTTGTGATGATATTTGCGTGGACTTAGGGCTTCGCTGACGTTTAATCAGGGTTATATACTTTATCAACAATAGCTAAACTGAAAGATGGTTTGTCTTCTGTTGTAACAACAATGTTTGGCGAACACGAACGCGTGCGTTTTTTTTTACCTCTTAGAGAGAGGAGATTATCCAATGATTTTTTCAAAGATTCTTCCTCAGGAATCCAGAGGTTTTTTCTAGTGGAGGTAAAGGCCCGATCAGACTATTATACAAGTATAAATACTTTCATTCGATTTTGTGAGATAAAAGTCTAAACATATTTCTTGCGACTGTCTAAAATTCTAACATAAATTAGATTTTGCATTCACACCATCACACTTGATATGAACCAAAAAATTTGAGTAGAAAAGAAAACAGCTGTTCATATTTTTTTATTTATTCAGCAGAAAGATGTGCCAACATAAAACTTTACACGGCGGTAGGTGAGGCTTGTCGTTGTTGTTTGTCCTTTCTCATTGGTCAACTGTCTACCGCAGTGACGCCCAAAAGTTCTATATGGAAGAGTAAACACCAATACATTTAAGTAAAAACTACTTTAATATTTTTTGTTGTAAAAAGCAGAACAATTTACAAAAACAAAATTCACACTGATAATTGCTGTCGTCAATGTTTACCAACAAAGCATACGAAAGTGTTGTTGTTTTGCTTTTGGGTGTGTGCGGTGAAGAACGAAAAAAAATATGAAAGACAAAGTTGTTTGTGTATTTTTCATTGCTAGTGCTGAGCGCAGTATTTGTGTATTAAAGAGCACAGCCCTATAGCTAAGCGCATTTACAAAAACAATTGAGTATCAAGCGCATAGGCCTGGGCATGTTTGGTCTACCGCAACTAACTGTATTAGTTTACAGTTTTTTTTTTAGATATTTCGTTGTGGCAAAAGGTCTTCGTTACTCCGCCAGTGCAGTGCATTCTATACTTTGCAAATTTATAGTTACAAAATGTATAGTTACAAATACAACACAATTTTGAAAACAGTTCTTGCTCAATTCAAGATATATAAGGGCGCCCACAGACGATATGTTTTTACGTCTGTTTTTTTAAAATGTAATTCCTCGTATTTTTTCATGTCTCAAAATAATAATTTTTACAAACGGTTTGTAAAATTTGCTCACAATCGTACATGTACATTTACGTCTAACATTGTCTATGCTTTTTATTATTAAAAATAATTATTTAATACATATTAAATTATTCGTTAAAATTTCCTCAAGCCGAGTACTTATATCGCCAAAGTCAACCGCCGCTGAATTGTTTCCAAGTCATAGAGTTCTAATGTCAGAACAAAATAGAACACACTCTATTTGAAATTTTGTCAGATGACTTCGCTCATGTTTTTTACAGACACAATGTTTTTGTGGTAACAGACGACATGTATGCATTTTACATTGTGAAAAATGACATCTACATACATAGTTAAAAACATATCGTTTGTTATATTCTTTAGTCAATTGATATCGATCCAGGATGCAGTCCGACATCTATAAAAAATTTGAATTGGATTAATCCTTTTAGCTTACCATCACACAATCTTTTACTTAACGTTGCCTTTACACAGGAAAGTAATTTCATGAAATTTTTGTATACGTATTATAAATAAAAATTTCAATGAAATAGACGACTTTCATGAAAATTTCTTTTTCATCTACACAGGAAAGTGAAAGTTCATTTTAAATATGTCGCCGAGGCAAAGAGTTGCAAAATTTGCCTCTACTTCTCTCCACTCTTATTTTCTTTTTTCAGAGTTGCCAATCTTATTACATATACAAATTTATAGGGCAATAGTTGAAAAAACTTATCATTATAAATTTTTCTATGATGATGAGTATTATTTTTATAAACAATTTTATTAAGCTCTTATTAGACAAATTTTCTACAGAATTCAGTGCAATAAGAGCTTAATAAACATAAAAAAATAAATTTTATAAATAAGACAGTTTATATTTATGCGTTTAATATATGCAAGGAAAAAAATATTATAATTATGTTCATATACATGCAAAAGAATTTAATTTTAGGCGTGTGGCGTTCTTGGTATTTTTCCAAATTTAAAATTTGTAAAGCATAAATGATAATAATTGGAGATTACTTTTTGGAAGATGTTTGTGACACGTATTATTAAAGCATTTTTGTTTTTAAATTCTCAACAATTTATTTAGATTGTTGAGATATAAAGTCGAATGTTTGAGAATATCTTTGAAAAATTTCCAAGTTCTACTGATGATTAGGGTAGCTCCTATGAAATGTCAACATATAGATAGCTTGGAAACATAGAAAACAAGCTATTTATAATTTTTTATTGGAATAAATAATAATGTTAACCATTTGTGATATTTTAAAAATTCCCTACAATAAGCCTAATCATACAAAATCTGTCCCTTTTTCCTAAATGTTGAAATAAACAAATAAATCTGTACAAAAAGGGAAAATCCCTTCGCTTGGCAACACTGGCTGTTGAGAGTGATTCCCTGCAATTGAAAAATGGTATTAATGATGAATTAATATTTTTATTTGTTTCTGGCCAACTTTTTTTTCCAAAACCTGAAATATTTCCTGTAAGGTGCTATCATTTTTAGTAGCTTTGACTATCATTTTGAAAGATACAGGTAGCGATGATACTGCTTCATCCGAGTCTGAGCGAATGTCTTTTTCTAGTGATACGGAAACTACGATGTATTCATCAGCTGGTTTCTCGTGATTATTTATGAGTCTTGATAAAACGTCAGCATGGCCAAAATCATTTGTGTTTATATATTTGATCTCAGAATTGTAATTCAATAAAGTTAACGCCCAACGTTGCAAGCGGTTTGCTGTATAAACAGGTATACCCTTTTTGAACCGAACATTTTTATCAGTGGCTTATGGCCAGTGTGTAGCGTAAATTTGCATCCTGTGAAAGCATTGTATTGTACTCGTATTTCAAAAATTAGTGCTAATTGTTCCTTCTCTATTTGGCTATAATTTCTATCGGCAGGTGTCAGAGACCCTGATGTGTAATGAACTGCTTTCATGGAATCATCGGGAAATGTGTGGTAGATTACAACGCTGATACCGTAAGAACATGCGTCGGCGGCAACGTGAATCGATAACTCCGTATTGTAGTGCGTGAATAACAAATGTCAAAAGTTGTTTAAATATTGTTAATGCTGTTGCGCATTCTGAATTCCAGAAAATTTTGTTATCTTTTTTAATAAGTCGTCAAGTGGTTTTCGAAGATTTCTCATGTCGTTTATAAATTTCCAATAATAATTAATTGAACCTAGTAATGAACGTACTTCAGAAACGTTTTCTGGTGTTTTCGAGTTTTTCAACTGCGGTGATTTTGTTTGGATCAGGTTGAATACCATTTTTATTTACAATATGATCAAGATATTTGGTTTTAGACATTTAAGCCGAAAACCAAAATCGTTGATTTTTTTTAAAGCAAATTAAGATTTGTTCTGCGTTTAGTTATTGAGCGAGCACAATGTCGTCCATGTATGCCTTGGCACCAGCCACGCCTGAGCATAATTCCTCCAGAATTCTTTGAAATGCAGCGGGTGCTGATTTAATACCCGGCGATAAACAGTTAAAGTTGAATAAACCTCGTAAAACTAAGTAATTTTCTGCTGTCATCGTCTACTTCGATTTGAAGATAAGCGTCTGATAAGTCCAGATGGCTGAAAATGATACAGTTATGGAAGTCATAAATGATTTCCTCCGGTGTTGGCAACGCATATTGGTTTGGCTCTACTGCTTAAGTCCAAATACGAATTTTACCATTCTTTTTACTAACTACAATTCGTGCTGCATATTTTGATGTATTTGCAGGCGAAATAACACCTGTGTTTTCTAGCCTTTATAGTTCAGCTTCGATTTCGAGTCTGCACGTTGAAAAAAATATATGGTTGATACGACAATATTCTAAGGGCAGCATACTATTGTTGAATTATATAGTTGTACCCAATAACAGTATATTGTTATGTTTAAAACATATCATAGTATTGTATAAAAACATATTATAAGTAACCATACTAAATTTGGGTTTAAAACTGTTATAATAATAAGTAACCATGGTACTAATACCATGGTTACTAAAGTCACCAAGTAATTGTCATACTCAACCATATAACTATACCAGCCAATCATACTTTTCTCATATACTTTCATTAAGAAACCATACTAATGGAGTAAATTACTTTATTGTAAACATATTTTTCTTATAATTTGCACAATTCATATACATATGTAATTTTATAATAATTATTTTATTAAGTAAATACAAATAAATAATTAATTTTATTGACTTCATTTGATTAAAAACATCTCACAAAATAGCTGTAAATATAACCGAGCTACATCTCGTCAGTGTGAAATTTAGCGTTTTTCCTGAATTTGTTGTGGCTGTTGTTCTCTGTTTGATTTGACTTAGTTTTCTTTGATGGCTTGGGAATGGGATTTTTTTTTTTCTTCCAAAGAAAAACCGAAACTGAAAGAAAATTTTATGTCAACGACTAGAATGACAATATCGTTATTGACAACAAAAGCAAGTTTATACTATAAACTCACTTTTGTTGCATGTGAATCAGCATATTATACATATGATAACAATTATTTTAGTATTGGGTGTGCTAAAAGCTATTGTTTTTAATAAAATTTCACAATTGCTATTATTGTATGTAACCATATCTTAAAATATAAAGACATTAACAATAGAATTATAGTAATGTAAACAGCAAAATATTTGTGGAGAAACAAACTAAAATTATATTAACAATAATACATAATGTTACAGAATATATACTAGTGTTGTTGCACCCATATTTCAAGCTGCCTTTTTTCTGCGTGTGGCTACGTAAGGAACTGGACGTTTTGGAATAAAAATTTCTTTTGCGTTTGGCAAACGTTTTATGTGTACTTTAACTTAAGCTAAGCTAAGTTTACTTACAAAGTGATTTGTCGACACCAATCAGATATAGGTTTGTGCCAGAGGATGAAAGATTGTATCCAATCTATACCCATAATATTTAATATATTACGAAGTTGCTGAAATTTAATGTTGTTCGTTGTTTTAGTGTTTTTTTTTTTTCAGTGTGAAATTTTGCGTTTTTCCTGAATTTGTTGTGGCTGTTGTTCTCTGTTTGAGTTGACTTAGTTTTCTTTGGACCAGTAATTATCTTTGTGACCAATTTGATGACATTTGATGCATTTATGTTTGAATAAGGGCAGCATTTTACGTAATGCCAACCTACGTAGAGCCAGCAAGGTGTTTTTGGAAATTTGTTACTATGGTTTCTGTTATTGTTGTCCATTGTTGTTCTATTAATATGTTGTCTGATTTCACATCAAGTTTTTGTTGAGTTTCATCTACAAGCTTGTCCAAGTTTGTGGTA
Source organism: Thecocarcelia acutangulata (assembly GCA_914767995.1). NCBI lineage: Eukaryota > Metazoa > Arthropoda > Insecta > Diptera > Tachinidae > Thecocarcelia > Thecocarcelia acutangulata. Next base: position 66,762,942 of record OU612096.1, on the reverse strand, counting down.
TCGGAAAACTTATCTAAAATTTTCAATAACCGAACACGAATATCTGCATCTTTGCTTGATATAAGGCCCAAAACAAAAATTAAACATTTAAATTGATCTATTCGCAGACCTGTAATTTTAAACAATTCACATTGAAGATTTACTCTGCTTGGATATTACTTAAAAACTTAATTTTCCGATTTTGCGAGTTGTAAATATTTGTAGCGTTGTGAAACTTGTGTTTCAGATTTTCCAAAAAGTTTATTCAATTTGTCTACCGTGTCTTTGAGTGACATATCTAACGGCTTGATTAGTAGTATGAAGTTTGAGAATCTCTCGTGATTGTTAATCTCTCGTTAGGCCATCTTTCGCCAAAGAAGGGCTACTTTGGCATGATCTTAGATACTGTTTTCAAACATGTATGTATGTACTAGGGTCTAGCATCAAATGTATATTCATATACATTTGCTTTTTTAAACATTTTTAGCATAAAGCTAAGTAAAAGTGTCGATCAAAGCAAATAAAAATCGTATTCTCTTTATACGAGTACGTGCGATGCAAATGTTTATATTTAATCGTGCTTGTTGAATATGAATATACTAAAGCAAATAAAATATTGCTGGCTTTACTCTATATGTTTCCGACAGAATATCTCTTATTCGCAATTTATATATTGAAGAAATAAAACAACAAATAAAAAATCAGACAACAAATCCTAGTGTCACCCGCCAGAATATTCTGAAGATTGACTGAAAATTTCATCAAAATCGGCCCAGCCGTTTTGGAATCCATACGTTACATACATACACACATTATGTTTTATATACATAGATAATTGTTTGTGTTTCCTGTATAATAACTAGTTTTAATCAAGAATCTGACATCTAATTTTCATTTTCAAACCATTTGGAAATGTTTAATTATAACTTTTATTATAGACTTTTTCACGATATACCTATCTTTAATTTTAAAGGTTATTCTTTAAAAAAATTTGTTATATATACATATGTATGTAAGCATTTATGTACATACTTATGTATGTTTGTTCGCAAAGGCATTTAATTTTAATAAATATGTACGGCCGTATTCATAAACATACAATATATTTTATGAATAAGGCCAGTAGTATGTACATATGCATGTGTACATATCGTTCCTTTATTGCAACATAGTCATCTCGCAAAAAAGCTCGTTTAGAGAAAAACGCATTTAAAATTTTTAGTATCCATACAAGTCTTAGCAAATTTTTTGAGAAAATATCTCCTAAAGGAAACAGTTTAAAAGCAATTTGAATAAATTTTTGGCACAATATAAATGGTAATACTGTTAACAATTCTGCATTGTTAACTCAAAAAGCTCATTTTTTGAGATATGACTATGTTGCAATAAAGGGGCGATATAAAAATAGCTTTATAATAGCGATGCCCACCCATGGTATTAAAGTGGTTAATAACAGCAAACACAATCTTACACTTATTAGTTTAGTCGTCAATGATACTGCGACGAATGTTCATGCGCCCGGGTGTATGAATTTATTCCTTGTTTTTTTCTTTGTATTTTGAGTATTTCTTACTATTAGGTTAGGTTAGGTTGAACAGGCCGCCAGTTTCATGAAACCAGCCCACTTGGGTCCTTTTGGTCCCATTGTGTTGCCTGAGGGAGAAGTGCAGCCCACGAGACTTACACTTCCCCTGACGGTTCAGATTCAAACCAACCCGAAAGCCGAATAAAGGAATCCAGTCCGTTCACTCGGCATTCCGATATATCTGCCAACCCGTGCAGCATCGGTCCGCCTAGATACAGCGCTCTCATAGAACAGAGAGACGGCCATCGACAGAGGAAATGCTCAACACTTTCCTCCTCGTCTTCATTCCCACAACTTCTGCAGAAATCATTAAATGGAAGATTTAACCTCCTCCCTATGAGACAATGTCCTGTCAGAACTGCTACCAAGGTACGCAATCTTTGAAGGGGAAACCCCTTTAGGACTGCAGTTCTTCTACGATCATACGCAGGCCATGTCAGCCTTGCTACTCGGCAGGTGACCTCACCAGACCATATGTCTTGTGCAGTCCCTACAAGTTGACGCTGCACTTGGTTTTTACAGCTGTTAAGCGGGACTCCTACCATCGTATCAATGTCCCCTCTCTGTAGACGAGCTCCGGCTTTCGCCAGCTCATCCGCCACAATATTTCCGGGCACTCCACTGTACCCCGGTACCCAGAAAAGCTCCAGGCTTGAATGTCTCGTTATCTCATTAAGAGATATCCGGCATTCCTGAACCAACCTGGACGTCGTATAGACACCCACAAGCGCATTTAACGCAGCCTTACTATCAGTACAGATTCGGATATTCACCCCGTATACCCTATAGTACCTCAACAAGTTAGCTGCTCTCAAAATAGCTGTAATTTCAGCCTGCATTACGCTACACTCATCATATAGCTTAAAACTGATCCTCCTCTGATACTGGGGCATAAAGATGCCACCACCAACTCCCATGTCCGACTTGGATCCATCTGTTTTCTTACTATTTGTTATATAAAATTTATTTGATCTGAAGAAGCTATCCAAAGGAAAGCGAAATATTGCCAGATAATTAAAAACCAAAAAAAAAAAAAAAACTAAAAATTCCAAAAAAGACATTTAGCTCGAACAATTACACATACATATTAAGAAAGAAAAAAACGGTCGAAATAAAGAAATAATAAGTATTTATTAGGAATACTAAAAACATAAATTAATATAGCTTCATATTTATTTCTATGAAATATTCTCCTCTGCTACGTAATACTTGGATTGAGCTTAAGGACTATAACAAGTTAAATAATGAACGTATTATTCAATTAGTAAATCAGTTTGATTTATCATTCATCTACGCTACTAATGATGTTGATGTTCAATTATCAGCTCTAAATAGTCTTATTACTAATATACATGATTCAGTACCTACACTGAAAAGAATTGCTTCGGAAATATTATGAATTTTGACATTTATCTTATGAAAAAATTCATTATTTTTCGGCCAACGTCAGCCTTCGTTAGATTAATGAAAGTTTCGTTAGGATTTAACTTACGAAAGTTTACGTTACACCAACGATCGTATTCGTTCAGAAAATGTATATTTGTTCATGAAAACAATGAATGTAATTCATTATAACAACTACAGTATTGGTTGATCCAACGTCGATATTTCATTGTTACAATGAATTTATTTATTATCGGAAAGAAAATAATCTTTAAAGCAACGAAATATTTCAATAATTTAGCGAAAATAATTCATTACACTTGTTACTGTTTTCTACAGTCTGATGAAATAATTTCGTTAGCCCGATGAAAACTTTTCATCGGAGTAACGAAATTTTTTGATTATATTAATTGAAAAATATACTAATGTTTTTCGGTATCATCAAATACACTTTTTTTATTTAAACAATAATTTCTTAAATTTTGGTATAAGTATGCACATATAATTATATATTAAGATAAGAAATAAAACTAAATTAATAAAAAGAAAATATTATCAATTCATATAAAAATATGTTTCAATGAATATCCAAACAGCTTCTGAAGGCTTTGGATAAGACTCCATAATGTAAGACTCCATAATTCGCAATCCCACTTTGTTTGCATTTAAAATGTCTAACGAATTCGTACAATCATCACCATCAGAGGAATTACAAACTGATCCGCTAGGTGTAACTTAACGAACGAAAGTGAAACTAAATTTTTATATCTTCTTGGAGAAAGGCAGTTGTTTTTGGAGCCTCCAATTTTTAAAATGGTAGCTAAAGCTTGTTCGTGTTTTCTTAAAGTGCAAATTTAACGACTATATTAAAATACGAAATTTACTTTTTTTCTATAAAATGATGAGAACGGGACGCCCTCATTTACTATTAAACGAATTTTCTTTCTTAAATTCAACCCGTAATGTGCAAATAAATGTTCCGATGAGTCATTTGAGTATTTTTGATCGTTCATTTGTTATAAGAACTCATCGCACTTGGAGCCTACTTTCTAATAATATTAAACGTTTTTCTTATGGGTATTCGTTGTATAGGAAAAAGCTTTTAAATTATTTTAATGATAATCAAGTTTAGATTGAAATACAGTTGTTATAACATTATATATGTGTAAAGCTTATCTTCAGCTATAATTAACTTATAGTTTTACTTATTACATCTTATAAATAACATTTTTTTTGCAGTGTTTATTTGGCTCCCCAAATTCTCATATATAGTAATTTTGTATATAGATCATACATAGGTTTATATTCTTATATATTTTGTTTTTATTGCACAAAGTTTTACTTATACAATACATAAAAAATAAATCTTAATAAAACCAAAGCTATTCTAATCTAACTTCATAAGAAATAGTTTGTGCAACAGCTCGTAAACCTCCTAATAAAGCATATTTAGAATTAGAAGACCAACCAGCAATTATTACAGTATAAACCCCTAAACTTGTACAACATAGAAAAAAAATTGAATTGAAAGAATACAGAAAAAATTTGTTAAATTTGCAATTTGTAATTGTCAAGTAATGCTAATGTCATGTTCGTATAATGTTCGTTGTTTTTTCTTGGGCTTGAAGCCATTGTATGTGAGACGTACTATTCATTCGGTTATAATAATTTACAATTTGATTAATGGGTTTATTGATTGTGAATATCTGTTAAAGTTAATTAAATTTTGTATACCATTTAAATGTTTAAGATCTAAAAATTTATTCTACATTTCAACACGTGTTACTAATTACGCTATGCGGGAACCTATGCTGCGTGCTTTGAGCGCTTTAAATAATATTAATAATATTGTAAATGTTGATTTTTCACTTCAATTTAATGATTTTAAATTGTTACTAGATTATAAGGATTTATATGATTTACTATTTAATTAACTTTTTGTTAGCCTGTAAGGCTTTTTATTCCATAGGCATATTAGAAATAAATAAATACATATTACATTGGCCGTGAAGGCTTTTTCTGTATTGAATTTTAATAAATATATTTATTTATTACTTCTAGTTAAATTTTACGTAAATTGTAAGTAAAATGATTTTTTTTTTTTTTTTTTTGAATTGCGCACCTTTTCTTTCAGTGGACATTTATTTACACTCAGAGCGTAAAACTATCGATTTCTCTTTGGGCATCACTATTTTATAACAGCGATGGGCGCTGGTTTGTTCAAATTGCGAACTCGTTCGGTTATTCTCAATTATTGATTGGGATTGTTTGTAACTAGAGTTGCTACCAAGCTAAAATCTTGCATAACAAGATCTTACTTAAAATTCCCCAAAACATACCATACACTTATTTTATTACACTGCTTTTTAATTAAAAAAAATTAATGTAATTTTTATCATCAACAAGTAAGTTATAAATAGATAAATGCTGTTTCTTAGCATTAGCAATAACAAAAGAAACATTTTTACATATAAACCGAAATGCTAAAAAAATGCACCAATACCATATACACGTGTTGGCGTGTTTCCGTCTTCATTCATTTACTACTGCCCACAAACAGAACAACTTGTATTCTTTGTTTCATGCATTATTAATAACGAAGGCAACTCTTAATACAATTACAAATGAGAGGAAAACATGAAATTTAATTCAACAGCTTACTAGATTTCAACAAAGCAAGACCGTTGCGGATTTTTTTTATTTTGCATAATTATGTATTTTGTTTGTTGTACACTGGTAAAATAAAGATTCTGTTGAGATCAAGCTATCTTATGTATATTTTTTTCACGTTGTTTTGCAGTAGTAATGTGCCATGTAAAGTTTGAAAATCTTTTTATTTTCATTTATAAATAATGAAATGCCTATATCTCGCCGAACATGAACTCGCCGAATGTATGATATACGGCTTTTTATTCAACACGAAATAAATGAATTTGTCTAAGTGTAGAGCAACTGCTTACTCTCTTTAGCTGAATTTTCTCAATCTGCCCTTCGCTGCTTTAGACACTCAAGTTTGCTTATTTTATTTGATAGAACACAATATTTCTTATGTTTGTTTCTCATAAAAGAATATTCCATCGTATTTGTTAAGAGAAGGTAGCATAAACAAATTGAGGAAAAAAAAGAGAGTGTCTTGTTGCATTTGAAATTTGTGCTTATGCTAAAGCTTAGTATGTACCTGATGTATCATGTCTGAAATATTAAACCACTTTCTGGTTCGTACTGAAAGTTCATCATTGACTGCTCTAGTAATACCATCAATGCAGCTTTTGATGTACTTGGCACTTGTTGAGAGTCTCTTAAAGATGTTTCTTGTTTTTCGATAAGCTGATCCATCTGTTGTAGCAGAAGTGTTTGTTGTCGCATGGCATTTTGCTGCTGTGCCAAAAGTCGCATAACTTTGCCGTCACTGGTATCTGATTGTTACGTTATTCTAAGGACTTTTGATATTTCACTATCCTCGTGGCCACTTTTGTTGTACTTTATGTCGAAAATAAAAGAACCTGGGTTTATTAGATACAATTTCTTTTATTTATTTGTTTATTGAATCTTCAAACTGAACTAACAATAGAAGTTTTCTTGACAATGTACTAAACACGGTTTATTAAATGCTGTTTTTTAGTGAAACCCCGGCAAAAATCTTCTATTTTAAAAATTTATTTTTGCCTTTTGGATGCCCAATAGCATATTTGAATATCTTCGTATAAACGAAATGTCCGACTGAATAGTTCAGTCATTTGTCAACAGATTTGCAAAGCAGTATTTATTTTCAGAAGTTTGTTCTTGCATATTGGTGCGAAATTTGAACGGAAATATCTGCTCAATAAATTAATTGCCGTATTACACCGCTTTCACTTCGCAAAGTCTTGAGTTTAGCGATGGCAAAAGGGAAAAGGGAGTGGCTATTTTCCTTCGGTGCTTAAAAGTGGTGTTGTTTTGTCATTTTTTTTTATCGTGGACAAGTACTCGATTTTGACGCCTGCATATGTAGTGCTTTGTATTGGAATGAGGAGGAGGAAAGAGGAAGTAGTGTTTATAAAACATTGACTTGAACCTATCAATAATAACACGGACGTTATCACAGCATTTAAAGTGTTAGAATTAAATTCGTTACAGCTGATCAAAGTCCGGTGTATATACCTTCGACACTGCTCAGACGAACAAAAATTAGTCCAACACACTGCAAGATAATATATTACTCGTACATTCAAATTTTTTTTTTTTTTAGCTTTTTTTATTTATTGAATCTTCACAATGTGAACTAACAATAAGTATTCAAATCTTATTACTAAATACAATAAATTAACTAAGTCCAGCCAATGCTAGACAAAAAGTTTTATTATGCGCATATTATATCGGTAAAATCACCTACTTAACGCTCTGATGGTGGCAACGGTATCCCTTCTTCTCAACCGAGTGTGACCACTAAAATTAAGTATGTTTCGTGCAAGAGGGTTTGGGTGAAGTTCCAATTTGCTGATATACCTTATCGCATGCTTTGAAAACTCATCTTTTACCAATGGAACACAAAGATCCTTGTGAATTCGGGAGTTTTTTACGTACCATGGAGCTGCAGTAATTGTTCGAAGAATTTTGTTTTGTCGCCTTTGAATTTTTTCTATGTTTGACGCTGAGGCGGTGCCCCATAATTGAATTCCGTAGCGCCATATAGGCTTTAGTATTGCGTTGTATAACAAAAGTTTGCAATCTAATTTCAATGTAGAATTTCTACCCATAAGCCAATTTAATTGCGCTGCTTTTAATTTTAGCTGAGTGAATTTCGCGCCAATGTGAGGCTTCCACGTTAACCTACGGTCGAGATGAATACCAAGGTACTTGACTTCATTTTGCTGCGTAATAGGTGAATTGTTAATTTGGATAGCTGAACATGTTTGTCTACGCAGTGTGAATGTAACGTGAGTACACTTTTGTTCATTAACTTTAATTTTCCAAAGTTTTAACCACATCTCTAATATTGAAATATACTCCTGCAAATTTCACGAAGCTGCTTGATGGTTTTCATGTACGCTGCAGAATGCTGTGTCATCTGCAAAAGTTGAAGGGTGAATACCACATCTGGTTGGCATGTCAGAAGTGTAAATTAAATATAAAGTGGGTCCCAGAATGCTACCTTGGGGAACTCCTGCCTCGATTGGCTGAGTTGGGCTTATAAAGTCGCCTTCTCTGATAACAAACTTCCGGCCGTATAAATAGCTTGTGAGTGTTTGCAGGCAAGTTCATCTTTATTTTGTGCATTAATCCCTCGTGCCACACTTTATCAAAAGCTTGGGAAACGTCAATGAATAGAGCTGAGCAGTACTTTTTGTCCTCAAAAGTCTTTCTTATAACATTAACTAGTCTATGCGTTTGTTCTATGGTGCTGTGTTTAGCCCGAAAACCAAATTGATGATCCGGGATGCATCCTACATGATTCAATATTGGAGTCAACTTCGCCATTAACAGTTTTTCGAAAAGTTTTGAAATTGTTGGCAGTAGACTTATTGGTCTATATGACTCTACTTTAGTGGGATCCTTCCCTGGCTTGGGTATCATAGTAACCATAGACACCTTCCACTCTGCAGGATAGTATTCTAGGCGCAGAATAGCGTTAAAAATGAAAAGAAGAATTCTTCTAGCAACACGAGGTAACTGTACAAGCATTTTGCCAGTAATTTTGTCAAAACCTGGAGCTTTTTTTGAGTTTACTTTATTTATAACGTTTTCGACATCTTGAAAACTAATTCTCAAAGGCACAGGCGGTCTAACAGCATATGGCGGAAATTCAGCAACATCATCCACTGTATCATTTGCAGTAAAAACGTTTTTCAAATGATTAAAATACACCATCCCTTTTTCAGAATCACTTCTTGCCCAGTCGCCAGATGAAGTTCGCAAAGGTGGCTTACCTATTACGGGTCTTTTGAGACCTTTTGTCGCTTTCCATAGAGAATAGTCGGTTTGCGGGCTACCATCAAGACCTTCTAGATAATTTTTAAGGGAAGCCATTCTTTGGATTTGAAGCAGATTTCTTAACTGAGTTATGCACTCCCGTAGCCTGCTTTTAAGCTGGGGAGACCTGCGAAGTTGCCATTCTCTTCTAACTCTTCTTTTTTCTGACAAAAGTTGCTCTATTTCAGACGAATAAGTTCTATTGTTCTCATTTCTGAACCTCGTATGTGTAGTGGTAGCATGTTGCACGGCCAGTTTAAGGTCTTCAGAAAAATCTTTAATTGATATATCAATATCCTCAGGGGTTCTCAAGGCAATATTTTCTGTACAATGAGTACTCAAATATTTCTTATATTTTAGCCAATTAACTCTAGTGATGGCGAACGCCAAGTCACTATACGGGGAGCCAACCTCCTGGGGGAACGAAACGGATATTATAGTGGGTGAGTGGTCCGATGACAAATCTAATGAAGACTCTACTTGCATCCATTCTAAAGGAAAATTTTTTGCAACTCCAAAATCTATAACATCTGGAATCTTTCGCCGGTCCGAGGGCCAATAAGTAGGATGTCCGCTTGAAATCACGTCTAAGCCTAGTTTAGAAACTGTGTCAAAAAGCACACGGCCTTTTGGGGAAATTAAACGTGATCCCCAAAAAGTGTGCTTAGCGTTATAGTCACCAGCCGCTAAAAATCGAGAACCAAGTGATTTGAAAAAAAGTGAATACTGATTTTCTGTTATTGAAAATCGTGGCGGTGAGTAGATCGAAGAAATAACGATTTTTTCATGCAAATATTCAATGCATATATTAGTTGCTTGGAGATACTCCTCACGTGTCGCATGCAGACAATAGTGCTTAATTCTATTTTTTATTAGAATTGCTGAGCCTCCACAAAACCTTCCACGAGGATCTTTAGTGTCATACAGTGTGTAGCCATTAATTTTGAAATGACTATTGCTTGTCAAATGAGTTTCAGCAATCGTCATTATATCGATTTGCTTTTCCATAAGGAAGTGCTCAAGTTCATTTTTGTGTTGGCGGATGCCGTTTGCGTTCCAGAAACATATTTTAAACCAATTCATTTTGTTAAAATTGCCTGCAAAATAGTGGATTGCATTTTCAGCATTTCCTGCATCATGTTCGTCATAGAAACCGTAAATGTGTTTATGGACTGAACAAGAGTCTGCAGAGTTGCCTCAAGATTGGTAAAATTTTGATCGGAATTTTGGGGCTTGGGCTCCTGATTCAAGTTTTGTGTATCGGTTTTGACCACACTAGCATATGAAACTTGTTTGGGGTTTTGCATAATTATTTGGCTGGTTGACTGGCCTATCTGCGGAAAATTGTTTGTATGAATTATGTTTGGCTGCTGGGGTTGTTTATAGGTGATTGATGACTTATTTGTCATTGACTGTTTAAAGTGAGTATAGACAGGGCAGCCCCTGTAATTTGCAGTCTGGTTGCCTCCACAGTTACTGCATTTTTTAACACTTGAGTCAGTTTTTGACTTTTTGCACTGTGATGTGCCGTGCAGTTCTCCACACACCACACAAACTGTGGGCAGTTTACAATAGGCCTTAGTATGGCCAAATTCCTGGCAGTTTAGGCATTGAACGGGCCCTAAACGCTTGTGCGGCTCCTCAACGGTAACTCTGCGATGAAGAAGAAATTTAAGGTTATAAATTGGGTGAGTTTCATTCTTTTTGAGAATAACATCCCCTGGTACCAGTTCAACCCTAAACATGGGTTGAGGAATCTTTTCACGGTTCCGCATATTTACCACATTTTTTATTTTAAAGCCTTTATCTAGCAGTGCAGTCTTAACCTCATCCGTGTCTACATAAGGGTCAATACCTTTTATAACAACCTGAAAGCCTTTAGCACTTTTAAGTTGATAAGTATAAAAAGATCTTTTCTCTTTTTCCAGAGCGGCAGAAAGTTTTCGGTAATCATTTTCGCAGTTGACTTGGATTTTTGTTTCACTTATTTGTCCGTGCTTCACTGATGTTACGTTGAAGGTGTCTTTACCAATTGTCGTAATAAGTGCTTTTACCAGCTCATTAGATGTAGGTTCCCTCAAGTATATTGGTGGCGGTTTAAATATTTTTTTTGATGTAGTTGGCTCGTCAGTCTGAAGGATAGCAAACCTATTACTATCCGTTGTCGCAGAGGTAATATCGCCCTTAGACATTTTTGGTTGCGATGATATTTGCGCGGATTTAGGGCTTCGCTGACGTTTAACCACGGTTATATACCTATCCATACCCACTTGAGTTTTCGGTTTATCAACAATAGCTAGACTTGAAGATGGTTTGTCGTCTGTTGCAACAACAATGTTTGGCGAGCACGAACGCGTGCGTTTTTTATCTCTTAGAGATAGGAGATTGTCCAATGATTTTTTCAATGATTCCTCTTCAGAAATCCAGAGATTTTTTCTAGTGGAGCTAAGCTCCCTTTCAGAATTGCATCTACTAGGTACACTCATGCATTTTTTTTTTTTTTTATTTATATATTTTTTTAATTTAAAAGTATATAAAAATAATTGTCATAAAGTTTTTCTTTTGTATAAATTCGCTCTTCCACTTATTGCGGTTATGTAAGAAAACGAAAACTTTAATTTATAGTTTTTTTCCCACTGGGTATGTAATCTTCACGCACAATAACAACAATAACAATGCACTGCCACCGCACTTGTTTTATTGAAATTGATTTTATTGTTTGGTTAATGAAATGTAAGGAATTTATTTTCCCGTTGTTTTTTTTTAAATAATTTGTTATTGTTTTTACAATTTAATTTTAAAAGCGTTTAAGCAATGATTTTATTTTATTTTTTGTTCACTTTTTACGACCGTTCGGTTGGAGAGTCACAGAAGACAATATGTCCACCCGAAATACATATATTATCACTACCAACTAAAATGCCACATTCAAATGAAATTAATAATGAACATATAAAGAAAACACGGACCGCAGTGAAAACTTGTGTACAGGATGGAAGATAAAACACTACTTATTCCTGCTTGATACGAGTACTTAATTCGGTGCAATTTGATTTCAAAAGATATTGATAATGAACATATTTATACAGAAAATACGGACGACAGTAAAAAACACGTGTGCAAAAGACGGAAGACAAAACACTGAGGCGAACTGTTTCTCTTTTTGGTGAAGCGTTTTTTTTTTTTTTTCAATTTGATCACAAGAATTATTTTGGATAATAATTTTGCATTTGCGGCGGGACTCGCTTTTTTTATATTATTGAAATGAATTCACGTCATCCACATTGTGAAGGGTCCGTCCAATCATTATTTTTTTTAACTTTACAGGAGAGATTTAATGTTGGTTTTTATTTTTAAGTCACTTTTTAAATATCTGATTAATTTTTGTGAAATTTTTCTGGGTCTTATTTCAGGGTTTCTTTGATATTCCGGTTGACAACCTCTATGCTGAACCAGCCGTTTTGAAATGGATCAAAGAAAACATTCCAGAATGGAAAAATTCTATAATTGTTTCACCAGATGCAGGTGGTGCAAAACGGTAAGTTCTTATTTGTTTTATCTTGTGCAAAAAACGTGTTTACAAAATCCTTACATACCTACATATATTTCGAATTGAGTAAAATAGATGCCTTGCAAAAATATAAGTTTTAATACAAAGTGAAAAATTGAATTAATACACGACTACTGTATTGCAAATATTTAAAAAAGCCCTTTCGCACAAATAAAAAAACTTCTCTATATTCCATATCTCTTACATATACGAGTAGAATGTCAAAGAATGACAAAAAGATACTTATGTTTTTTTTCTATTAATCTCCGAATTATATTTAATACATTCGTTATCTGTTTAATAGCTATATACATATATGTACATACGAGGGCGGATTGATATTGAAGCTACCTGCGTAAGAAAAAAAAAATTTTATCAGAAAGCCTCTATTTCTCATCATAGTCTCCGTTTAGCTCAATACAATTAGTAAGACGATATTAAAACTTTTTTATACCATCTTGTCGCAACATAGTTGTCTTATTTATAAAACATTATCATTTCTAATTGTAATCAACTAATCTGGTAACACTTAATGATGCAATATTGTGATGTGGCTGTATTTTATACTTGACTTGAGTAAATGATTTTAAAGAGAAGAGACGTGGTTTTAATTGAAAGGGGAATAACTTAAACATTCTGACAAAAATCAGAAGTGGGATTGGATAACAGAAGCTAGTGAACCTGGAAAGTAAAAGGAAACGAAGTCGAACGCGAGATAAGAAAAGTACCGTGTATCGCAGAGTATAAAATAGCATTGTGTTAAATTTGGTGTGTCGAAATTTAAGGGGAAATTACTGCAATGCGGAGTGCATTGCATGAAATGGAATATTCTGAACACACCATGGTGGAGTTGAAGCAAATGCTCCAGCGTCGTGGAGAAAGAACATCAGACAATAAGGCGGAATTGGTGGCCAGGTAGCAGAATTTTGCCGTGAATAATCCACAATATGTGGATAGTGTTTCAGGCTCTGATGAGATACTGTTGGGGCTTTACAGAAAGGTATGTCATGCTTAATGGAAGCAGTAACAACTTTAACGAAGAGAATAGAGTCTATGGAGAAGAATATAAGGAATGATAGTAATGTGCAAACAACCGCCAACAGGCAAGCAGAGAATCACTGGGTAGAAACATCGGTTGCATGCACAAACACAGTGACAAACACAACAACAACAACTACAAACAGTCAGCTGGTGAATGTATGGGTGACACCAAGTAATGGGGTTTCTTTGCATACACACTCAGCAACAGCAAATGCGTTTGATCAACATCCGTTAAATTTAAATAATATGCCACTATTCTCTGAGGATGCCAGATCAATGAGAAATTCAACTTTGCATTTTAATCATATCAGCACTTTAAATGGTAACGCGGTGGACTGTGTGCCAGCTAGAGTCGAAGAAAATAACGCTCATATTCAAAGCATTAATGAAATTTGCAAAATGCTACCAGCGTTTGATTTGTGTAAAGGAGAATTGACATCAGAAAAATATATTGAACGAATCGATCAACTTAAGCATGTTTATGGATGGATAGATTCAGCTTTATTGTTTGCTGTACAGAACAGCTTAAGAGGTTGTGCTATGATGTGGGGAGATTCTAAACCGATGCATCGCTCATGGTCACAGTTTGTTAATTCTTATCGGATTTTCCATCTATAACAAACTCAGCTGATACACATATCGAAATGATGAATTCAAAAATTAAACAAAATGAATCGGCTATAGAATATTATTACAGAATGTTGTCCATTGGTCGTCGCGGTGATATTGATGAAAATGCAATAACCAAGTACATAATCAATGGTATAACAGATGAACATTTATATAGAACGCTAACAGCAATTAACTTTTTATCGTGTACTGATTTATTCAAAAACATTCAAGAGGCAAGATCAATTTGGAAAGCAAGATTTGACTCCAAACATAGAAAACCTCATAAATATAAGGAAGATGACTTAGTTTTATTAGAATCTGCAGTTCCTGGTACTGGCGAATCAAGGGAGCTGAAAGTGAAATACAATGGCCCTTATGTTATTAAGAAGGTTCTTAGATATGACAGATATCTAGTGGAAGATATCGAAGATGCCCAGCGCAACCAAAGAAAATTCTCAACTATAGCAAGCAATTACTAGATGAAGCCATGATGTGCTCTGTACTCCAATATTGACTATGCTTATGATGATCCAGACTCACAGTTAGTGGACGACTAACTCGAAGACGAGTTCTTTGCAGGATTGGACGAGTTGTCGTAACATAGTTGTCTTATTTATAAAACATTATCGTTTCTAATTGTAATCAACTAATCTGGTAACACTAAATGATGCAACATTGTGATGTGGCTGTATTTTATATTTGACTTGAGTAAATGCTTTTAAAGAGAAGAGACGTGGTTTTAGTTGAAAGGGGAATAGCTTAAACATTCTGACAATATGAGAATACGATTTTGGGAACTCCTCAAAATACGCGTTAATTATGGTAATCACTTCTTCGTTTGAGATGAATCTTTTTCTTGTAAGCCATTTTTTCAAGTTTGAAACAGGAAAGTCTCTAGGAGCAAAATCTGGACCAATTCAAGATATATAGGTCAATATCTCGATATCAATATGATATCGAGGACGCAGTCCGACATCTATAAAAAATTTGAATTTATTTAATCTTTTACTTAAAGTACTGTTAAGAAATTTAGGCGCAGAACCTAAAAAATAATTTCCAATCATTCCAATAAAAATGTTGTTTCTAATTTTTGTTAACAAATCCCAGGAACAACCTTTCTCTATCTTAATTTTATCACGGGTTCATCTATATACACATTTTTTACCACAAAATATTTCGGTATCGAATATTGTTTACCAGGTAGCTCCACACTGTATATTTATCACATAAATACATATTTTCCCAAAAAAAAAAAACAATTGTCTGTATGCACATGTATCATTCCCAGCGGCCAAAGTTTCGCTTACAGAAGCGATGATCCGATGCACACTTGTAAGTCAGTAATGCACACCATCTCATATACGAACCTAGTATACTTTTTCATATACATTGCCGCATTTGTAGAGTGAACGCCTACCACTTGCACACAAAGTAAGCCAGTTAGTGAGGTGTTCATTCAACAAAAGCTCATTACTTCCTAATATACATTGTAAGTCATCAGTAGGCAGTTCGAATACAATCTCGCATACTTTGTAAGTCGGAAGTAGGCAGCTAGGATACAATCTCGCATACATTGTAAGCCGGCAGTAGGCAGCTCGTACGTACTGCGCATTTCAGTTTTTTTTCTTTTGGAATATTTCATTAAATAAATTTGTTGTGTTTTTTTTGTTCACTACATTCTTTTCTTTTTCACTAAATGTTTTATCTTTCTTGTACCTTTTTTATAAGGTTTTCTTACCTTTATCACTGATTTTGTTAATTAAATTTTTGCAACGTGCTCTGACAAAGACGGCGAACGTTTGAATTATATTCAATAAATAAAATACGTTCATATAATGTGATACAAAAGATGAACATAATTCATTTTTGGGAACTCCATATACTACTGCCATACACTTCGTTACCATTCATTGATTACAAGGTGTGGCACACATCATCGAAGAGAAGTAATGTGGTAGGCAATGTTCGCCGCTGGGATTATAATGATCAAAACTTTATGTAATAGTTTTTACTTTTACTCTTATAGTTAAACAAACATGAATACAGGGCGGGCAATGCCGTGGGTACGGCTAGTTCAGTCATTATTACAAGTTTTGGGATGATTTTTTATTTTCACCAAAACGAACCATAACGAGTAGGTACATTACCAGAGAAACGATTGCAACATTAGGCGTTTCTTTACTTTTTGGGTAAACTCCGTGCAAATGAGAGCAAATACAAGTTTTACTCAAAAAGAGATAACATTTACCAAAAGTACGGAAACGCAAAAAGCTGCGGTATGATACTGTAATGAAAATTGGCATTTAAGTTTACAAAAAAAAAAAAAAAAAAAAAAAAAAAAAAAAAAAAAAAAAAAAAAAAAAAAAAAAAACACTTGCGTTTTCAAGGTTTTTTGCACATAACTTTTTATTTAATATTAATTTGTGTAAAGAAATACACCTGTTATGAAATTTCAAACGTAAAAAAATATTGAAGTTCCGACTTTAACGAAGTTAATGTTACCACATCAACTACAGCAACGAAAAAACATTAGTTTTGTTGTCAGAAATATGCCACTATGCAACTGATGTTTGCTTTCCCAGAAATTGACAAAAAAAAAATGAATAAATAAAAATAACAGAAAAAAGAAGGCATTCTTGAATAAAATTTATTTAGAAAGAATTTTATGCCAAAGGATTTTATATTCTCAATTAATTAGGTTTATAGTTTGTCGTAGTTTTAATTCATGCGTGTTTTACGGGTCATTTGCTATATTTTAATTTTGAAGTAAATTTTAATTGTTTAATTTATCTAATAAACTATTTTTACATTTCTCTTGCCTAGTGTTACGTCCATTGCTGATCGTCTCAATGTTGAGTTCGCTTTAATTCACAAAGAACGCAAGAAGGCCAATGAAGTTGCTTCAATGGTGCTTGTCGGTGATGTTAAGGATAAAATTGCCATATTGGTTGATGATATGGCTGATACTTGTGGTACAATTGTGCACGCTGCCGATCGTTTAGTTGAAGCAGGTGCTACTAAGGTAAATATTGATTTAAATAAACAGCCATGTTCTGAGAACGCGCGTTCTGAAACCGCAATGCGTTTTGAAAAATGCCTAATTGATTTTTAGGTGTTCTGAGGAACGCGCGTTTTACTGGCGTTTAGGAGTTTTTTCCGAAAAAATACAACATGTGTTTTATATACGTATGTATGTATGTATGTGGTAGTAATATAAAACGAAAAAAAATTTGACAACAAATAGAAAAATTTTTCAATTTAGTTTTCTTAATGAAAATGTGTAAAATTCTTTAAACTTTTTATTGAAATAAAAAGAAAACATATTAAATTTTAATTGTGAATAATTTTATTGTCTCTTGCATGTTCAGTTTTAGCAAATTCAGTCAGTTCACTTCAATTACACATTAAAGGGTTGCACGCGCATTGAAATTCGAGCATATGATCACACTCGTTTCTATTTTATGCTCTGTTCTTGCTTGTCCATATCAGGCGTTACTTATAAGCACTAGTGTTCATAAGCAATGAACAGTAATGAGTGGAAAGTTTTAAGTGGTCGAAATTTATGAGCATTACTCGTTTTGCTCATAAGCAATGCTCGGGCATTTGGTCTTCACAAACAAAAACATATTAAAATAACGAATATTACACAGAAAGAAATTATGAGTTTTGTTCTTTGTTATGACGTGCAAAATTTGTTTTCATTCTTAAAACAATTATGAATTTATTGAATATTATATCATCTTTGTTTTAAATTCAACAAAAAATTATATATTATTAAAGTATTTGGTTTTTTAGAGTTTTTTTTAGCGTTTAACTGAGAGAAAATATTATACTAAATTTAAAGGAGCAATTGGAAATTATTAAAGTAGTTTTTGATTGTTTTTCACATTTATTAATAATATGTGTTTTATTTTGTTCTCAGTGTAGCAAAGAAAAACTTAAACTCTCTTTAAAATTTTCAAAACATAAAAAAATCCGCCATGTCCCTACTCCGTTGAAAGCTACCAAGCTACAGAATGAAATTTTTTTTTCGCACATGTTCTTTTGTTGTAAATATGGATGCCACTGTCACGAAGAAAAGAAAGCGTGTGGATTTTTTTATAAACCATTTGTAACGTTATAAAATTTCTTAAGTTTTTGATACAAAAATAGCTTGTCAGGAATTATTAAAGCAATGCCAGTGAATACAGTGCGATAGTTAAATTCAAAGATGATGATAATGTAATGTAATGTAATGAAGATTAACTATACAATTGGTTTTGGTACATTTTAAGAAGCTCTTTAGTAGTAAGTTTTTAAATCTGGAGCAATCCTGGTTGGATTATTCACGAAGAGAATAAGTAATTACTCGAACAACTTCGTTAGCTGCGTCATATGATGTAAACAGTGCTGCCATGACCAAAAAATTATTACAACTAAAATTTAAAAAAAAAATTACCAAATGTGCAAAAAAATTACCAAAATTAATACAAATTTTTTTACTTGCCAAATAAAAAAAATGTAATCTAGTTTACATTATTATACAAAATATATTTCCACTTTGTAGTTAAATAGTGTTGTAATTACTCAAGAAGAAAACAAAAATTATGTAAATTTGTTTCAAATTGGCTATAACCTTTTTAGGATTTAAATTTCTTATATAAACTACTCGTTTTGTTAAGGAAATATGTTAGAAAGAAATAAAAGTTATACTTTCAAACTTAAATCGTCCATGATTTAATATCGTTAAATGTAAAAAATATCTACTTAAGCAGGCGATTTTCTTGTACTAGCAACCGGGTTAAAGAAATGTCAAATATTTTGTATTGTAAGACCATAAGAGATAAAATATCTCTCATAAGCGAAAAGAAGCATTGAAAACAAGCCGAATTAATTTTAGAAATTAACACGCGTTGCTAGAAACTCAGCAAGAAAAATTGTATTTAATGAAACGCATCAACAAAAAAGGACAATTTTTAATTTAATAAAACTGTTAGGTCAAACTAAAACATTTCAAAGAAAATCATCTTTTGTAAAAGTTACTTGACCAGGTAATACGAGTTTTTATAAACGGTATTTACTTACATTCATTTTAAAATACAAAAAAAATCTCCAGAAAGTATGCACATTTTAATTTAAATTTTATAGTTTTAAAAAAGTGGCAACGTTTAATAGTTTTGCTTTTTTTACTGCGGGCATTAATCGACCATAACCAAACAATAACCGGACACTGTTCGTTTTGATATTGAGCACTGCTCGTTTTTTCAAGTAAGCATTTTGTTTAAATCAACAGTGTTCGTTTCTGCTTCTTGATATTTGGGTATTATCGTTACTCTGTTCAATGTTCGAGCATATGAGCATACTTAGATATCAAGCATGCTCATGCAACTCTTTAATACACATGCGAGTTGAAGTCGCCAATTTTAAGCGATATGCGTTTTCCAGAACACCTATTTGGCGATTTCAAACCGCAAAACCATATTTCTTGCGTTATATGTTTCTCAGAACACCTATTTGGCGTTTTGAAATCGAAAACGCTAAATTTAAGCGATTTGCGATTCTCAGAACATGCATGAAAATACGAAATATAAACGAGACTTCAAAGCAAGTTATGTGTTGGGTTTGGAGACCGCTGTGGCTAAAAACTTATTCGCATAGAACTGCGACTTAAAGCTAGAAACCCACAAGGAAGGATCTAAGACGGTCAAATCGCATGAACGGATTTCAGCTCTTATCCTCTCCAATTGTGATGATTTTGTGTTTAAATCGCTGGTGCAGAGGCAGGACTCACGTTGCACTGTTCGCTTAAAACCACATGCCATTTGTTCGAATATTATGCAATTCAGATCATATGTCGACATCAATCCAAAATCCACATTGGACGTTATTAAATCATACGAGTGTATAAATTTATAATCTGATTATGTTAGGTTGTTTCTTTTTTTTTTTAATAAGAGCAAATATTGAAGTTTTATGAACTGACTAAATAACGTTAACTTCAACTCGTGGCTTATTTGAAGTTTGCACGCGTGCAGACCCAATTTATGTTGCAAATTTGTGCAGAAGTTGTGACTTAGCGAAGTGAAGCTGCCAAGATTTCTGCTACTAGACGGAACTTAACTCGTACAGGACATACATTTTAATAAAACAATTTCATAATTTTCAGTAGACTTTAGAAATTTTTGAGAATATCACTCTGTGATTCTTCAACCGCACGGTCGTGTTTTTAAAAAGTGAAAAAAAAACCAAAAAATCATTGTGCTAAAATATTTTTAAACTTGCATATAAAAACAATAATATATTATATTAAATTGTAAAAACAATAACAAATTATTTTAAAAAACAACGGGAAAATAAATTCCTCACATTTCAGCAACTAAACAATAAAATCAATTTCAATAAAACAAGTGCGGTGGCAGTGCATTGTTGTTGTCGTTATTGTGCGTGAAGATTACCTACCCAGTGGGAAAAAAATCTGGAAAATAAAAAATTAAATAAAAACTGCATGAGTGTACCTATCAGATGTAATTCTGAGAAAGAGCTCAGCTCCACTAGAAAAAGTCCTTGGATTTCTGAGGAGGAGTCCTTGAAAAAATCATTGGAAAATCTGTTGTCGCTAAGAGAAAGAAACCGCACGCGCTCGTGCTCGCCACTTATAGTTGTTACAACGGATGACAAACCATCTAACAGTTCAGTTATTGCAGATAAGCCGAAAACACAAGTAGGCATGGACAGGTATGTAACCGTGGTTAAACGGCAGCGAAGCCCAAAATCCGCTCAAATGTCATCTCAGTCCAAAATACCCAAAGATGATAAGACCACCACGACAATGGATAGTAATAGGTTTGCTATCCTTCAGACTGATGAACCAGCAATACCTAAAAAGACCTTTAAGCCGCCACCAATATATTTGCGAGAGCCTACCTCTAGTGAGTTGGTAAAACAACTTATTACGGCAATTGGCAAAGACAGTTTTAATGTAACATCGGTTAAGCACGGCAGCATCAATGAAACCAAAATCCAGGTCAACCACGAGAATGAATACCGAAAATTGTCTGACGCTCTGGAGAAGGAGAAACGATCGTTTTACACATATCAGCTTAAAAGCGCCAAAGGTATTCAGGTCGTTATAAAAGGGATTGACCCTTTTGTAGATACGAATGATATCAAAACCGGATTAGAAGACTATGGTTTTAAAATTAAAAATGTAGTAAACATTAGAAACCGTGAAAAAATTCCTCAACCCATGTTTAGGGTTGAATTGGAACCAAGAGATGTTGTGTTAAAAAAGAATGAAGTGCATCCAATTTACAACCTTAAATATCTTTTGCATCGTAAGGTTACCGTTGAGGAGCCTCATAAGCGTTTAGGGCCCGTTCAATGCCTAAACTGCCAAGAATTTGGCCATACTAAGGCCTATTGTAAGTTGCCCGCAGTTTGCGTTGTGTGTGGTGAACTTCACGGTACATCACAGTGCAAAAAATCTAAGACTGACGCGAGCGTTAAAAAATGCAGTAACTGTGGAGGTAACCATACTGCAAACTACAGGGGTTGCCCTGTCTACACTCACTTCAAGAGGTCAATGACAAATAAGCCACCCCAGCAGTCAAACACCATTTCTACAACCAATTTTCCCCAGGTACGCCAGCCAACCAGCCATATAAACGTGAAAACCCCCCAACAAATTTCTTATGCGAATGTGGTAAAATCCGATAAACCAAACTTGAATCAGGAGCCCAAGCCAAAATTAATGGCTACACATTATATGACACAAAAGATCCCCGTGGAAAATCTTGTGGCGGTTCGGCAATTTTGATAAAGACCAGAATTAAGCATTATCTAATGAACGGGACACGTGAGGAATATCTCCAAGCTACAAATATATGCCTTGATTATTTTCATGATAAAATCGTTATATCCTCGATTTACTCACCACCACGATTTTCAGTAACAGAAAATCAGTATTCACATTTTTTCAAATCACTTGGTCCTCGATTTCTAGCGGCTGGCGACTATAACGCTAAACACACTTTTTGGGGATCACGCTTAACTACCTCGAAAGGCCGTGTGCTTTTTGACACCGTTTCCAAATTGGGCTTAGATGTGGCTTCAAGCGGACACCCCACTTATTGGCCGTCAGACCGACGAAAGATCCCTGATGTTATAGATTTTGGAGTTGTGAAAAATTTTCCTTTAGAGTGGATGCAAGTAGAGCCTTCATTAGATTTGTCATCAGATCACTCACCCACTATAATCTCTGTTTCGTTCCCCCAAGAGATTGGCTCCACGTTGACCGTCAATAGAGTTAATTGGCTAAAATACAAAAAATTTTTGAGCACACATTGTACTGAAAATATCGCCTTGAGAACGCCTGAGGATATTGATGGGTCAATTAACGATTTTTCTGAGAACCTCAAACTGGCCGTACAGCATGCTACCACTAGTTATTTAAGATCTAGAAATGAGAACAATAGAACTTATTCATCTGAAATTGAGCAACTTCTGTCAGAAAAAAGAAGAGTCAGAAGAGAGTGGCAACAACGCAGGTCACCCCAGCTTAAAACTAGGCTACGGGAATGCATAACTCAGCTAAGAAATCTGCTTGAAATCCACAGAATGGCTTCCCAAAAAACATATCTGGAAAGCCTTGATGGTACTCCTCAATCTGATTATTCCTTGTGGAAAGCGACAAAAGGTTTAAAAAGACCCGTAATAGGTAAGCCACCTTTGCGAACTTCAACTGGCGAGTGGGCAAGAAGCGATTCTGAAAAGGGGATGTTGTTTGTCGATCATTTGAGGAACGTTTTTATTACAAATGATTCAACGAATAATACAGCGGAATTACCGTCATATGCTACTAGACCGCCTGTGCCTTTGAGACTTAATTTTCAAGATGTCAAAAATGGTATCGGTAATACAAACCCCAGGAAAGCTCCAGGCATTGATCAAATTACTGGTAAAATGCTTGAGCAGTTACCTCGTGTAGCAAGAAGAGTTCTACTTTTTATTTTTAACGCTATTTTACGCCTTGAGTATTATCCTGCAGAGTGGAAGGTCTCAATGATTACCATGATTCCCAAGCCAGGGAAGGACCTGACAAAGGTAGAATCATATAGACCAATAAGTCTTTTACCAACAATTTCAAAACTATTCGAAAAATTGTTAATGGCGAAGTTGAGTCCAATATTGAACAGCGTGGGATGTATCCCTGATCATCAATTTGGTTTTCGGGCTAAACATAGTACCATAGAACAAACGCACAGACTAGTCAACGTCATAAGACAGACCTTTGAGGAGAAGAAGTATTGCTCAGCTCTATTCATTGATATTTCTCAAGCTTTTGATAAAGTGTGGCACGACGGCTTGATGCACAAAATAAAATTAAACTTGCCTGCAAACACTCAGAAGCTTCTGGAAAGCGGCGGGAAATTTGTTATCAGAGAAGGCGATTTTATAAGGTTCTTGCAGCCATTCGAGGCAGAAGTTCCCCACGGTAGCATTCTATGACCTACTTTATATTTGATTTACGCCTCAGACATGCCAACGACATCCGGAATCCATACTTCAACCTTTGCAGATGACACAGCGTTTTTGAGTGTTCATGAAAACCACCAATTAGCTTCACGAAATTTACAGGAATACATTTCAATATTAGAGAAATGGCTAAAACTTTGGAAAATCAAAGTTTTAGCCATTCGCGAATTCATAAAGATCTTAGTGTTCCGCTGGTTAAAGAGGAATTTTCTAAGTACGCGACAAGGTATGTCAGTAAACTGGAACTTCATCCAAACCCTCTTGCGCGCAATATACTTAACTTTGGTGGCCACACTCGGTTAAAAAAAAGGGATACCGCTGCCACCATCAGATTGCTCAATAGGTGATTTTACCGAAATAGCTCCCGCATAATAAAACTTTTTGTCTAGCATATGCCGGACATAAGAATCATATTTTTTTAATTTTAAATTTAGTATTAAGATTTGAATACTTATTGTTAGTTCATTTTGAAGATTCAATAAATAAAAATGCTCAGAAAAAAAAAAAAAATTATTTTCATATGTTGGTGATCTCTACAAATCATTGGTCTCATGGGTATTTGGGCAAAAAAACTATATAAACAGATATAGCTTTAAAATACGGACGCTATCAAAGTTCAGAAGTTGCTTTCAGAAACCCTTTTATAAGATTTTCATTTGACATTTTGTAACTGACTGTTTTAGTTAACTTTTTTTCGCAATAACAATATCCGAACTAAATGCATCATTTTTCACTTAAAAATAGTACTCTTTAATGCTCTTCTGAAGACGTATTTGTTAAAAAATATTTAAAAAAAATAAAAGTTGTAATTTAAATCGTTATTAATGGTTCAAATAAGAACTTCATTATCAACCATTATGACTTTACACTGAGCAAGGCGAATTCAAAACAGGTGGTTGCAAGAGAACAATAAATACAACATTGCAAAAACAACACGCATTTTTTAGTGTAATCATTACTGCCGATGTCAGATTGCAAATTCGCTGAAAGTTGTTTTTTGTTTACGAAAAAAGAAAGAAACACAAAAAATAGCTAAGAAGAAAAAGAGTTAAGTGAAAAGTAAGTATGATACAAATTTTAATTATTTTAAAAAATTAATTAAATTTTATTATTTTAAAGGTGGTTGTGGTGAATTTATTGAGTATTTGCCGGGCTGAGTGTTAGTGCTAAAACAATATAAATGTGTGTTGTTTTTTGTTTTCCATTTTTGTTAAAACGGCCCACAACAAAACTCGACAACAGACGGACGTACAAACCAATAATGGAATCCATTGAAGAATATTTAACGCTAACCCTAAGGAATGGTAAGCACAATAATTCATTATATTACAAAACTATACTAAATTTATATTATACTATTGCATGGATGAAATAAACATTTTAGTTCCTGGGTGCGGTCTTGGGAGGTTATTGTATGAGTTGGCTAATTGTTCCCGGGGAAACAAGCACGCCTTAAACCCATAAACTCATCAACACGATAAATCTACATCGAGCTGATCAAGACAGCTTTATACAGGTAGTAGCAGAATTACAATAAATACAACATCAACAAACATCAACATGTATTTTGTTGGTAGAATTTACGAATAGTTTATTGTAATTCTGCCACTACCTGTATAAAGCTGCCTTGGAGCTGATCAAGTAGCTGCAGTGCGTTTTTTTTATGTTTGTCCTTTAAAAAATTTATCAAGTGGCATGCTGTCCGTAGTAGCAGGTGATTTTTTAGAGGTAAATTATAATTATAAAAAAACTATTTGTAAATTGAAAGTGAAACACTGCTTTCTTTTACATTTTAGGTTAATAAAACTTCATATTTTTACCACTGTGTTGCAACATGTATCTTTATATACTGTGCTAATAACGTGGTTGATTTCATTGAGACTATTTATCATATGTTAGTCCCAGGCTGCGACACACAAATTCAGGAAAGCATTGAGTCTACATTTGAAGACATTATGATGGTACTTACTGGTGTCTGATTCGAGGTCATAACGTCAAAAACTGGTATACAAAAGCGAGTATGAAAGCTTTTTGTGGATATGCCGTAAGCCTTTGCAAAGTTCCAGTAATAATATTGTGAACGTGGGTGACAATGCAGGCGAAAAGAATGGATATAAATTTTTTAGCGGTTGTAAATGATTATTTCCTTTAAAGCAGCGAATTTATTTTGCTGTCTTTGTAGAAGACGATGCAGTGCACATAATTTTAATGAATTAATTTTTTTTTGTCATATATGTTGTGAACTATTCTTTTTATTTTTTGTTAATATTCTTAGCAACTCCTCAATATTAACGAAAACATTGTTAAGACAAATTAATTTTATTTTTTTTAGCTGCATTTAACATAAAAACAAAATTATATACATAAATACTTTGTACAAATGATAATAATGGTTTTTAATTGTTAAGCTAAGTGTATGAAGTTGTTGGAAAAGGAAAATACATAATAGATGGAGATTTTAATAACAGAGACCAGTTCGAGCTTAAGTTAAAACGAGAAACTGAAAGCTTATAGCACGGACGTTGATTTTGCTATGGTCAACATGCATGTTCAAGAAATAAAAGCCTAGGTATTTTTCTAATTCCTATTTTCTATTGTACTGAGCAGTGTCGAAGATATATACACTGGGCACTGAGCAGTTTTAGCTATGTAATTTAATTCCAACATTTTAAATGCTGTAATAGAGTTGTTATTGCTCAAGTTAGTCTTCCAAAAACTCTTTCATCCTATTATAACTTATTTTTCTAGTTCCAGTACAATGCACTGCATATGTAGGGATCATCCCCTGAGTACTAGTCCAAGATAAAAAAAAAAAAAATTTATCTGACAGTTTTAATTAATAATTTGAGTTTACTGGCAACTAGCTTGCCTAACAAGGCATCTGCCTTTGTCTCTTAATATTCAAATATTTTATAAAAAGCGGAACTGTCCCTGTGCCTAAAGACTGTAATTTAAAGAAGGAAGCTTTACGCAACAAAAATTTTTCCAATACAAGAAAGAAACTATTTACGTATAGAATGGATAACATATAAGCCCTTCAACTACATGTCGTTGGTCTCGCTGAAAAAGGCCCTAACTCGCAGTTTCCCTGAATTTAGCTTTTTAAGGGATTCTACTACGTTTCACACAAGTACACAGTGTCGCGAAGATTTAATTAAATATTTTCATACATATCGCTCTTACAAGCAATTGAACAAAAAAAGTTTCTTTTAGATGTATCTAGGTATACAGTTTCCATTATGATTTTTCCTTGTCCTGTAAAATTGCAATTATGTTTGTTAGGGCCTTTCTACATATGTAGTCCAGTGTTTCAATAGCAAAAATAAAGTTTAAATTTCTAAAGAAAATTAATTTTAACAATTCAGTTTTATTCGCTATATTAGCCTCTAACTAACATTGATACCAATGAAAATATTATAAACAGCTTTCAAAATTTCCAAAGTCTACTGATGATTAGGATAGCTCCTATGAAAATTAATTTTATAAATTTTTATACAAATGTATGTATGTACATATACATATCTATCTATACTAATATATAAAGAGGAAAAGTTTGTATATTTGCAAGAGGTAAACTCTGGAACTACTGGTCCGGTTTTAAACATTTTTTCAGCGTAGTGTAGAGGGAAGCCTTCGGACGGGCATATGGTATATAAAAATTCATTAAAGTAATTTGAATTTGATTTTTGTGAAATATTGTGTTGTTGAAAAAATAAAAAAAAATATTACGTAAATTAAGGTTTCCATTAGAAACCTTGTGTGGCAGTAGATTTGAGCATTCAGCTTATCATTCCGCGTTTACGAATACATTCAGCGCAATAATATTCGTTGATTCTTACGGAATCGCTTTTTATTGAACACTACGTCTGTTGGTGAAGTTTACTTTGAGTGTTCACTGTTAAAAAAAATCATTGTTGCGGAATCTAGCCCCAGGACCTAAAGATAATTTCCAATGATAATAAAAACGTCGTTTTTAATTTCTTATTATTAAGACAAAAGAAATAAACTTTTTTCAAGATAAGCTTGAATGATTACATATGCACATATTACATACATATGTATATAATTTTTATATAATAAGGAACACTGGCTTTGCTTACAAAAACTTCTTTGTGTAGCAATTAATTCGGCCCTAAAAAGGGCAGATTTTATGGAACAAAAAAATTTTTTTTAGTAAAATTGGTGGCCCTAAAAAGAGCCAATTTTATAAAACAAAAAGTTCTCTCTTTTTAATAAAATTGGTGGCCCTAAAAAGGGCCGATTGAATAACTTGATAAAATTACAATTGTAATTGCCTTCTTAAAAAATACTTTTTGGAAAAAGTTTTTTTTCTTAAAAAGTGCTTTTCAATAAAAAAAAAACTTCTGAGGCCCATATTTGGAAAACTTTGTGTTGCCCAAAATTTCACCATAATATTTTTATTTTTTTTCAAGTCTCTATCACCCTAAGTAAACTAGATTAAACCGATAGTTTTATTGAAATTCAAATACTTACTCAGTTTGGGTGCTCTGCTCCTTCGGAAATAATTCAATGGTTTCCTTAGGAAGCGGCATCGGTGCAGCCACTGTAACTGTCAGCTCCTCCCAAGAAAACAACACTGTACTCCCATCAAAGCATTGTGTGTATTGCCACTAGCAACCCATTTCGGTCTGATAATTGAAAACACATTTCTTTAATATTAAACAATAAAAAGGGAACAGATCTAATTTACCAATGCAGCTCCAAAAGAAACAAAAAGTACCTATTCTATGTAGCAAAATAATAAGAAAATGTAAAAGGTTAATATTGGGGAAACACTTAGTTTCCGAGTTATGAACCGAAGAAGTTTTCATATATACGCGGATTTTCCTGCCACATTTTTTTATCTGTATGGTATTATAATATTGGTATCATTTTAAAGCTTATGGATATATCTTTTCAAATACACTAAAATAACTGAAAACAATTGGCTCGGGTATTATTAACATTTTAAACAAGTTTGTACCAAAGTGTAAATACACACATATACATAAGTATTTACAATGTACATATATATAATTTAATTTGATAATAAACACCGTCTTCGCCACCAAAATTTTTGCATAGCCAGCCTTCGGCCGGATGCAAGGGTTGGATGCATTATTGATCATATAAATTAAAAAATGTGATAGAAAACTTCTTTGGTCCATAGTTCGGAAACTAACAAGCGTTTCACATTTTAAGAACTGCGTTGGTAAACTAGATTTGAGCCATAAACTTTTGTACTTACCCATCTGGGAGTATTTGGCAAAAGCATCACCCTTTTGCCCATAGTGGCAATATGTTTCTCTTTGAAGTGGCTGGAACACATAATTGAATATGCCTTTAGCCGCACACCACAAATTTATTCCTTCTTTCGGGATCTTTTGTCACTTAAAACATGATACCACCACCACTTCAAACTTTTTTTTTGCACAATATACAATAACGCATTTTGTCATATATTATCGTGTTTTATTTATATTTATCCAATTTATATATATTTAAAAATGCATTTTATTATTATCACTTCACTTTTTATGTATTTCAAAATACAATTCCATTCAACTTTTTAAGAAATAATTTATAATTGTTTAAAATATGTATCAGAGGTTCAATTCGTCGCATAGTTGTCGGCGGCGGCGGCTGGGCAAAAAAAGATCGGCGGCGGCTAAAAGTCAGCTGTAGCCTACATATGTGCTTTTTTTTTGCATACATGTCGTAAAATTTTAATATATCAAGATATAACATGTCAAAATATTGTATAAAAAAGTACGCTTTTAGACAAATACATTCTTCACTATTTTTCATCTAAATTCATAAAATTTTTTGTCTAATTGTATAAAAACTTTTGTGGTACAAATTTACTAAATATCGCTGATTTACTCAAACGACGTCATAGTTCAATATATACACATAATTATTTCGAGCCAACAATACAAATTTGTTAACAATACTATCCTTTGCAGTGTTCCATAAACTCATTCAAAGTTTTAGGAGCTATTTTGTAAACATATGTACATATTTTCTAAGAAGAGTATGGAAATTACAAATATAATATGTTTTTTTTTTTTTTTAACTATAGTTTTTGAGCTATGAGGTTATTTCACTTATTAAGAAACAAATATTTTGGAAAAGAAATAAATAACAATACGTGGCTCAATTTATTTAAACAAAACTGATTTTAAATAACAATATGTGGCTCAAATTAATAAAGATTTTAGAAAAAGTAAACTTATAGCAATCTGTCACCTGAAAAATATCGGATCTTTTCTAATAAAATACCATAAAATCAAATAATTTCCAAGGTGACACTAAATATATTGTAACAAGGAACAGGTTGTGGTATGATTATACTGTCAAACTCTTGCATGCAATATAAAAAACTGTATAAAATACTTAAACATAAGTTGGAGGTCATAGATTTTGCTGCTACAAATAAGCCACCCTGTAGAGCTAAGTGCAAGGTCAGACACAGCAACTTTTGTTGGGCAATTCTTGACTTCATAGAAGCTTTCGGTGAGGGGAATAAGAAGGGAAAAAGAATTGCCGGTATTCGGCAATTCTCAGCAGTTCCATTTTTATTACTTATTTTTCTCTCATGTGTGTATGTACAATGTAAATTGTATGAAATAAGATAGAGAAAGCTCAAGAATTGCCGAAAAAAGTTTTTGTGTGTGGACAAGAAAGCAATTCCAAAAGAAAATTGCTAAAAAGTTCAGCAATTAAAATCGGCTCAAGCTGTCGAATATGTAAATACGGCGGCTGAAAATAAGCCGATTTCAGCTGCCATAATGGCGGCGGCTGGACAAAGTAAAACAAGACCGGCGGCGGCTCAAAGCCGGCTGTCAGCCACACGAATTGAACCTCTGGGGGCTAATTCTGCCATTCGCTTACGAGCGAGTTTTTACTCGAATGTGCGAGTTTTTACACTTTTGGGATTATCTCATTCGATATCGAGTAAAAGGTTTCGAAATTTCTAATGATGGCATTCGATAGCGAGTAACCATTCGAATGCAACCGTGCAACTTTTTACTCGTAAGCAAAAGAACTATCGAAAACCAGCCAAACAGAAAAACACAAAAGAAATGTAAATTAAAAATTTGTTTTGAATAGCAATAGTAGTTAAATTAAATTGAGATTTTTTGGTTCTTAGGGATTTTATCAATTCATATGATGATGTATATGTATGTATATAAAGATGAGTATAGCTAAGAACACAAAAACTTATATTTGAGGTCACATGTTATTAATTATATTCAAGAATTTATTTTCGTTTTTTTAGAAATGCATATATACATATGCTTATACATAGTTAAATGGTTGATTTTACATACATATTTATTGAATTGTTATTTCTATTCACTTCCTTTTTAATGTCCAAACACGCATACATGACAGATTTAAATGAATTGTTATTGTGAACGTATGTGTGTTTATTTAGTTTTTAATGTACAACAAGTATAGAAAGTATGCAAATACATACAATTTTCGGCAGTGTTATAAAACACATTTTGTCAGTATTTTGCAACACTGAAGTGATAACTCGACTCGTTACGTAACGAGTCACATCATTAGAAATTTACACGATATCGAAATTACTTTCTACTCGATAGCAATTTCGATCACGAATGACAGAATTAGCCCCCTGATATGTATACTTTATTCACTAATGAGAGAAAAAAGTGTATAACGAAAGCAAGAATCAAAACAATAAGAAAAAATTTGAGCTTGATGATGGAAAAAACGTGGCAAGCAAAAAATAATCACCTGTGCTGTCAAGTTCACCTATTATTGAATTCGCCTTGGCGTGTACATATTAACAACCAACCAAGGCGAATTCATTACCAGGTGAACTTAACAGCACATGTGATTATTTTTTGCTTCTCGCGTTTTTTCCAATGAGACTTTCAAATTTTGTTTCTTTTGTTTACAAACTTTTTCGCGCCATTTTAATCTGAAGGTTTTTTTGCATGATTTAGTGCAATTTCAAGAAATTTGTGTGAATTTAAAAGTGAAAAACTAATATAATCTGTGATTTTAATTACAAACAATTATAAAAGCTTATATTTAACGTTTATATAATATTTTTTCTCTGCTGAGCAATCTTAGGCGAATTTAGATTATGACATTCACGATATGTTTTACAATAACAAAATACATAGTACTGAATTCGCCTTTCCGCTTGCACTCACCTGTATAAAGTCGCCTTGCAACCAACACATTGAAAAAAATAATAAAAACACTTGCAATTTGCACGATTGTTTACACACGCAAGTGCAAGTTCATTTTCAAAATGTCGTCGAAGACAAACGTTGTACGCCTTTGTACTACATGTGCTTTTAATGTCTGTGCTGCCAAAGTTTTAGCTTAGCAAGCAGGGGAATTATATTATGTACATAAATTTTTTACAATATAAATAATAAATTTGTATTCCAAATAAAAAATAAGTTATAGATGTTTATTTACACCAGTAAAAAATTATAAATAGCTTGTTTTCTATGTTTCCCAGCTATCTATATGTCGACATTTCATAGGAACTACCCTAATCATCAGTAGACTTTGGAAATTTTTGAAAGATATTCTCAAACATTGAACTTTATATCCCAACAATATAAATAAATTGCTGAGAATTAAAAAAAAAAGAAATGTTATAAATATAAAATATATAAATTGAAAAGCTTGTTTTTTGTGTTTTGACGGATATTATTAGAGCATTTTTCTTTTTAAATTCTCAGCAATTTATTTATATTGTTGGGATATAAAGTTGAATGTTTGAGAATATCTTTCAAAAATTTCCAAAGTCTACTGATGATTAGGGTAGTTCCTATGAAATGTCGACATATAGATAGCTGGGAAACATAGAAAACAAGCTATTTATAATTTTTTACTGGTATAAATATTTGAAGCTTAAATAGCGAATAAAAAACTTAATTGTTTGGATGTTTATTTACTTTTGTGGTTTTATATTATGTTGTTTTCGGCATATAACTAAAAATATTAATATTTTAAAAATTTTTCCTTGAAAAATACACTAAATGAAACCAACAAACTAAAATGAAACAGTGTTGGGTTCTGCTTGCATGCAAGTGAAAAAGTCTCCGAAATACAAAATTATTTCATCGAATCAATCTTCTTAGTAGTTTTCTCAACTTAATTGAAAACAGTAATTTCTCATTATTTCCAAAAATGTGATATGAAAAATTTCAACAAAGTTTAGTGGAAAACATCCCCATCAGAAAAGCAAGCCGAAGAAAAAATTTCGACGGCGGCTAAAGGGCAAATATTTCCGGCGGCGGTGGCTAAACGGCTCTGCGCCGATTTTTTAATAAAAAACAAGTAAGAGTGTAGTATATTCGGCTGGGCCGAATCTAAAATACCCTTCACGATAGTCACGAATATGTATAGTATATTAAAAATGTGACCTAAATATGCTCGGTTATATATGAACCGATATCGGATTTTTCTATGTTCTGTATTTTAGTAACCTTCTTTTATAACGAGAATTGCTTTACAGCAAAAAAAAAAAAAAATTTTAATGGAAAAATCGGTTCAGGCTATATCTCGGGTATATATGGACCGATATCGAAAATTTTAATTTTCCATATTTATATAACCTTATATCATTACCAGAACTGCTTTTGAGCACAACAAATTGTTTAAGTTCGCTTACGCGATATTTTCATGAAAAACCCGATTTAGGCTATATCTCGGGTATATATGGACCGATATCAGAAATTTTAATTTTCTCTATTTTCGTAACCTTCTTTTATAACAAGAACTGCTTTTCAGTAAAAAAAAAAATGTTATTGGAAAAATCGGTTCAGGCTATATCTCGAGTATATATGGACCGATATCGGATTTTTTCTTTTTCCATATTTATATAACCTTATTTCATTACCAGAACTGCTTTTGAGCACAAAAAAGTTGTTTACTCGGCATTTTCATCAAAAAACCTGTTAAGCTATATATCGGGTATATATGAACCGATATCGGAAATTTTAATTTTCCATATTTATATAACCTTATTTTATTACCAGAACTGCTTTAAGGTGAAAAAAGTTGTTTAAGTTCGTTTACGCGACATTTTCATGAAAACCACGGTTTAGGCTATATCTCTGGTATATATGGACCGATATCGGAAATTTTCATTTTCCATATTTATATAACCTCATCTTATTACCAGAACTGTTTTAAGCAAAAAAAAGTTGTTTAAGATCGCTTACGCGACATTTTCATGAAAAACCCGGTTTGCGCTATATCTCGGGTATATATGGACCGATATCGGAAATTTTCATTTTTCATACCTATATAACCTTATTTCATTGCCAGAACCGCTTTAAGGTGAAAAAAGTTGTTTAAGTTCGCTTACGCGACATTTTCATGAAAAACCCGGTTTGGGCTATATCTCGGGTATATATGGACCGATATCGGAAATTTTCATTTTCCATATTTATATAACCTTATTTAATTACCAGAACTGCTTTAAGGCGAAAAAATTGTTTAAGTTCGCTTACGCGGCATTTTCATGAAAACCCCGGTTTAGGCTATATCTCGGGTATATATGGACCGATATCTGAAATTTTTATCTTCCATATTTATATAAACTGATCTTATTACCAGAACTGTTTTTAATAAAAAAAAAGTTGTTAAAGTTCGCTTACGCGACATTTTCATAAAAAACCCGGTTTGGGCTATATCTCGGGTATATATAGACCGATATCGAAAATTTTCATTTTCCATACTTATACAACCTTATTTTATTACCAAAACTACTTTTAAGCAAAAAAAGTTGTTTAAGTTCGCTTACGCGGCAATTTCATGAAAACCCCGTTCCAGGCTATATCTGCGGTATATATGGACCGATATCAAAAATTTTCATTTTTCATATTTATATGACCCTATTTTATTACCAGAACTGCTTTTGAGCACAAAAAAGTTGTTTAAGTTCGCTTACGCGACATTTTCATGAAAAACCCGGTCTAGGCTATATCTCGGGTATATATGGACCGATATCGGAAATTTTCATTTTCCATATTTATGTAACCTAATTTCATTACCAGAACTGCTTTTGAGCACAAAAAAATTGTTTAAGTTCGCTTACGCGGCATTTTCATGAAAACCCCGGTCTAGGCTATATCTCGGGTATATATGGACCGATATCGAAAATGTTCATTTTTCATATTTATATGACCCTATTTTATTACCAGAACTGCTTTTGAGCACAAAAAAGTTGTTTAAGTTCGCTTATGCGACATTTTCATGAAAAACCCGGATTGGGCTATATCTCGGGTATATATGGACCGATATCGGAAATTTTCATTTTCCATATTTATGTAACCTAATTTTATTACCAGAACTGCTTTTGAGCAAAAAAAAGTTATTTAGCTTCGCCTATGCGACATTTTCATTAAAAATCCGATTTGGGCTATATCTCGGGTATATATGGACCGATATCTAAAAAAAAAAAAAATTTTTTTGCCTTTTAGTCACCATGCTTAATAAGTGTGTGAAGTTTGAAGCAAAACGAACAACTTTTGTTTTCAAAAATTTTCATACAAAACTGCAAAAAAAATGGCTTTTTTCGGAATTTTGAATATATCTCAGCTATACGTGGACCGATATTACTGAATTTCAATAGCAAACCCATGAATCGATGGGGTAAAAGAATGGTGAAAGAAAAAAGTTTCTAAGTCTTAATGGTTTTCTCAGAAACGGTATTTCAACAGCGGACAGACGGACATCGCTTAATCGACTTTTCCATTAATTCTGATTCAGAATATATATACTTTATAGGGTCGCAAAAAAAAAACTGTAGAAATTACAAACGGAATCACAAACTTATATATACCCTTAACATTTTTGTGAAGGGTATAAAAATAGACATAAGAAGAAATACAAGAAAATACACATGGTACAATAATATACAGGTAGTGTCGAAACGGTGGCCGACATTTTTTTCTGTGATGATAACTATTAAAAGTTGTTTATATTTTGCACACATAGACACATTTTTTATTATTGTTTACAATTTGAAAAAGTTTTTGAAGAAAAAAACTTTCCAATAATATTTTTCAAACACAACATACTTCTTTTTCTTGATCTTTATTTATATACATATTTAATTTACTACACAAGTTTTAAATGCAAAAACTTATTGTAAAATGAAAATACGAAGAAAAATTAACGTTTGTTTTTTTATTTTTTTTTTTGCGTTCTTTGACAGTTATCAACACAAAGCAACCATGATGAATTCGCCTTGAAAGCAACAATAAAAAGCTATGTCGTTTTTTTTTATTGTTGGCTTGTTGTAGTTCCGCTTTTACCTGTTTTATTATTGTACCATGAAAATAGTTTTTTTTTGTATACATATAATTATTTTATTACAAAAATTTAGTTGTAACATCAGGTACAAAATATTTAGGCGGTTGTTTTTGTTCAAATTTGCAATTTGCTTTTTTAAGAAGGAACTTATTTAGTTTGTGGAACTACCGCAGGTAAAAATTATTCATTTAATTTTTAGAAAAGTTTCAACTATGTAAATGATGGTTGTCGTTTACGAATCATTGTCTCTTTATGTTGAATGGGTTTAAGCGGCTTCTTTTGGCGGCAATGCAACAACCACTTGCCACAGACAATGCTTCCTAAGCTGAAGCAGGGGGGCTACTCTCTATTGCGATGCGAAAGTAATTTCGATGCAAAAGGTAGATGCGATAAGAGTATAATTTGGTACTCAGTGCTATTCGCACAAACTTTTTCCCGAAATAATTTGAAAATGAAGCAACACTGTGGTAACATAAAATAAACAATAACAAAGAATGATAAAATAAAATGTGCGAAAGGGAAAATAAGACTATAGGAAAACGCAATACAGGGTA
Organism: Thecocarcelia acutangulata; assembly: GCA_914767995.1. Taxonomy (NCBI): domain Eukaryota; kingdom Metazoa; phylum Arthropoda; class Insecta; order Diptera; family Tachinidae; genus Thecocarcelia; species Thecocarcelia acutangulata. The sequence continues at coordinate 66,726,455 of OU612096.1, read as the reverse complement.
CCATTACGAACCATTATAATTCGCATCGCAATAGAGAGTAACCCCCCAGAACTCTGCTAACCTAGATAATTTTGTACACATCTGAAGAAATAATAATATATTTAAGAGTGACTGCAAACTTTTGTTATATAACGCAATTTTAAAGCCTATATGGTGCTATGGAGTTCAATTATGGGGAACCGCCTCAACATCTAACATTGAAAAAATTCAAAGACGACAAAACCAAATTCTTCGTACGATTGCTGCAGCTCTATGGTACGTAAGAAACTCACGAATTCACAACGATCTGTGTGTTCCGCTGGTAACTGACGAGTTCTCTAAGTATGCCACAAGGTATATCAGTAAACTGGAACTTCACCCAAATCCTCTTGCACGCAACATACTTAATTTTGGCGGCCACTCTCGGTTGAGAAGAAGGGATACCCTGGCCACCATCAGAACGTTAAATAGGTGATTCTACCGATATTATTCGCGCGAAATAAAATTCTTTTGTCTAGCAGTGGCTGGACTTAAATAACTTTTGTATTTAGTATTAAGATTTGAATACTTATTGTTAGTTCATATTTTGAAGATTCAATAAATAAATGAATGACAAAAAAAAAAAAAAAAAAAAAAAGAGTGAATCAGTAAGAATTTGTAATTTTTGTTTGTTTCTCCACCATTTCAAATACTCGGTTTTATCTTACGGTACGGCAAAATATGCTTTAATTTCCAGTGCTATGCTGGAGTCATTACGATTATGTCGACATTTCATAGGAGCTACTCTAATATTGAAATGAACTTGCACATGGCTGTGTAAACATAAAAGTAACTTGAGAGACATTCGACAATTTTTCCGACATTTTCGATAACAATATGTATACTGAACTTACTTAAGTTACTTGTATGTGTAAATGCAGTGTTAAAAAAAAAAGACGGCGAATTGGTGTCGCTGTATCGCAGCTAAGGTTACCATAACTTTAAAAAACTTTTAATGCTTATAATATTCAATCGCAACCCTCGATGTACATCGTTTTCCCTTAACATAGTTTTTCTTAAGTGTAAGTTAAAATTTTATTTTTTGCATTAAAATATCACTGAATTAATAAAGTGAAGTAAAGAAAAAACAAATAATCCTCTTTTCTGCTGAACTCTAGTATGGTCAATTGGGTGTCCTACATCGAAAATACTCCAAAAGTATTCAGGACAAGAACGGACACCTGTAGTGCGATTCACTATGCTATTTAAGCCCCACTTATTTCGGTTAAAATTATTAACCACAAAATTAACCTTTTTCCTATTCACAAGTACTTTACATATACTGGGGTTTAAAGTCAGCTGTTTGAGGCAGCTGTTATATTTAACCACATAAATAGGTGTTAGTTAACACCCCAATTTTTTGTGGGTTTAAAAAGTGTTGATATTGTTTACATATTCATTTCATTTAATTTATGTAATAAACTATTAGTCTAATAAAAAAAAAAACAATAAAAGTTAGCAAACAACAAACATAAATCTTGGAAATAATATTTTTGTATAAAACAATAATTAAAAAATTTTTTATTCATTATGTATTTCGTTTTCCTTTAGAAAACTTCTTAAGGAAAGTATTTGTTGATCGATTATAAAATCAAAAATGTTTTGATAGGCAATAATAACATTATTTTTATGTTAAATGTAATTATGTATGGATGTATGTATGTGCTAAAGCTCTTCATGTTATTTTATTTCCTATGACAAAAATGTTTTTGATTTTATAATTAATCAACAAATACATTCCTTAAGAAGTTTTCTAAAGCAAAACGAAATATTCAATAAAAAACTTTTAATTATTGTTTTATATAGAAAGCATCTCGAGCTCACATATTATTTTCAAGATTTTTATACATATGTATGCATATAAAAAGGTCAAAGTTACAAAAGATGAAGAAAACATATAAACAAAAAGAGATTCAGTACAATAGCTAATAAAAATGCAATGGAGAGTTGCCACTTTATAACAATCTGAACGTGAAGAAAAATAAACCCCTCTACGGTGGCTAAATAAAGTTAGTGAATAACGTTGGGGTTAGTGCAAACAACAAAATGTGTGGTTACAGTTAACACTTCTAATTGGGGTGTAACGTTAGTGAATTGCACTACTGACAGTAACAGTATTTTGCTGTTCCTGTGTGAACAGCACTTTATTTTAATAATCAAAATGCTTTTTACACTAACAATGCTACCAATTATTTACATTTTGAACACATGCCAAAAAAAAATCAAACTTCAGGGACAAATTGCGAATGGGCTGTGTATAAACGTAATATACAACAGCAAAAGAAATATGAATAAAAACAATAAAACATTTGTCATCATTTGTTGTAAACAGTCTAAGATTAAGAAAATATGTGAAAAGAGATAAAAAAGTAAATATGTTTCTTGTCATAGCTCGTCAGATAGTCCTCAGACGATTTCTTTAAGAGTTATATATGAAACGCAATCGTTTAACAAATACCGTAGCTGAGAATATTACTTTTCACATAAAAAAGAACAAAGATAATAATAATGGATAATATAATAAAAGTTAATGTGGTATATATGTACATACGTAAATATTTTATAAACACATGCATTCATATACATACATACATATTTGTTTTTTTTTTAAGGTCTATGCCATTTTAACACACGGTATCTTTTCGGGACCAGCGATTTCGCGCATTAATAACGCGTGCTTTGAAGCTGTGGTTGTAACAAATACCATACCTCAAGATGGCCATATGAGAGATTGTCCTAAAATCCAAGTAAGTTACTCATACAGAGTTTAAAAACATTTTCCTTGCGAATTTATAGCAGGTAAACTTACCTGTACAAGAACACAATTCCACCAGCTATGAATTCGCCTTTCATACATCCACATCAGTGGTTCCCACAAAGAGGACACTCAGTATGTCAATGTACAAACACGCTTACCCTTGAGGTCATTGCGTTGTGATCAACGATCTACATACATAAATACTTATATATGTTTATTTATAGTTCAATTTCAATTGCTTATCATTTTAGTGCATTGATGTCTCCATGATGTTTGCTGAGGCTGTGCGAAGGACACACAATGGCGAAAGTGTTTCTTATCTCTTCTCAAATGTTCCATATTAAGAACTTATTGAAAACAATTTATTCACTATATTTTTTTCAGTTTTTTTTTTTTAATATATGTATGTACATATTTTTTAAATCAAATTATTTTAACAGTAAAATGTTTTCTCTTCAAAACTGTTGAATACGGTTTCAAATTTTTTTACTATACAAAATTTTCTATTTATTTAGAAAGTTCTTATATACATTTTTTTTTTTTTTGTTTTGTAATAAAATGCCTGTCTTTATTTTAATTCTCTTTTTGATACAAAAAATTAAACAATTTAATTTTCTTTTAATTAAGACGATGATAAAGATGATTTGCCATTATACATATATATACATATATATATATATATATATATATATATATATATATATATATATATATATATATATATATATATATATATATATATATATATATATATATATATATATATATATATATATATATATATATATATATATATATATATATATATATATATATATATATATATATATATATATATATATATATATATATATATATATATATATGTATATATATATATATATATATATATATATATATATATATATATATATATATATATATATATATATATATATATATATATATATATATATATATATATATATATATATATATATATATATATATATATATATATATATATATATATATATATATATATATATATATATATATATATATATATATATATATATATGTGTATGTATATATTTTTTTCCCTTTTTTGAGTTAAAAAACCATTCAACACCAAATAAAACATACAACAAACACTACATGAACACAAACAATAAAATAAATAAAATTGTATTTTTAAAATATTCCCATTCTTGATGGATCACCATGGTTTTGTTTGTTTTTAATTTTGGTACCAAAATATTGATTTAAACCTTAAATTATCGATTTTTGTCGAACTTTAATAATTATAAATTAGATTTTTGGCTTTTTGTAAGATGTACATCGGGTTTTATATGAGTGGCTGAGTGGTTAAGGCGGACGTTCATTATGCGTCATGACCCGAGTTCAAATCCGAAAATGGGTGCTGATGAGTAGTGTAGTGGCTATGAAACAGCTAGTTGTCCCCCAGCAAAAAAAGTTTGTGGATTATTTTTCAGGTCTTCTTCAATCAAAGTTATTGATCAGAGAGTATTTGTTTGTTTTTTTTTTTTTTTTATTTATGGAATCTTCAAAATGAACTAGCAATAAGTATTCAAATCTTAATACTAAATTTAAAATTGAAATAAATGTGCTTTAAAACTAAAAAATGTGCTTTATAATTAAAAAAAGTTTTATTAATTTCGGTAAAATCACCTATTGAGCAATCTGATGGTATCCCTTCTTTTAAGCCGAGTGTGGCCGCCAAAATTAAGTATATTGCGTGCAAGAGGGTTTGGATGAAGTTCCAGTTTACTGACATACCATGTCGCGTACTTAGAAAATGCCTCTTTTAACAGCGGAACACTCAGTTTACTGACACCATTTCGCGTACTTAGAAAATTCCTCTTTTACCAGCGGAACACTCAGATCTTAATGAATTCGTGAATTTTTTACGTACCATGGAGCTGCAGTAATCGTTCGAAGAACTTGGTTTTGTCGCCTTTGAATTTTTTCAATATGTGACGCTGATGCGGTGCCCCATAATTGAATTCAGTAGCACCATATAGGTTTTAGAATGCATTGTGTAGCAGAAGTCTGCAATCCAACTTCAATGAGGACTCAATTTAGTTGCGCTGCTGTAGTTTCAACTGATTGTCTTTTGCTTCGATGTGAGAATTCCACGTTAGCCTACGGTCGAGGTGTATACCAAGGTACTTGACTTCATTGTGCTGGAAATAGGTGAGTTGTTTATTCGGATAGGTGCACATGTGAATGTGACATGAGTACATTTTTGTTCATTAACTTTGATTTTCCAAAGTTTTAGGCATTTCTCTAATATTGAAATGTATTCCTGTAAATTTCGTGAAGCTAATTCGTGGTTTTCATGAACACTCAAAAACGCTATATCGCTAAATAAAATATAAAGTAGGTCCTAGAATGCTACCTTGGGGAACTCTGCCTCGATTGGCTGTAAGGGGCTTATAAAATCGCCTTCTCTAATAACAAACTTCCGCTCGCATAAGTAGCTTTTCAAAAGCTTGTATTTGCAGGCAAGATCAACTATTTTGTGCATCAAGCCGTAGTGCCACACTTTATCAAAAGCTTGAGAAATGGCAATCAATAGAGCTGAGCAGTAGTTCTTCTCCTCAAAGGTCTGTCTTATGACATTGACTAGTCTGTGCGTTTGTTCTATGGTGTTATGTTTAGCCCGAAACCAAATTGATGATCAGGGATGCATCCCACATTGTTCAATATTGGACTCAACTTCGCCATTAACAATTTTTCAAAGTTTTGAAATTGTTGGTAGTAGACTTTTTGGTCTATATGATTCTACTTTAGTAGGATCCTTCCCTGGCTTGGGTATTACATATAGTAATTATTGAGACCTTCCACTCTGCAGGATAATACTCAAGGCGTAAAATAGCGTTAAAAACAAAAAGCAGAAGCCTTCTAGCTGCACGAGGTAACTATTCAAGCATTTTACCAGTAATTTGATCAATGCCTGGAGCTTTTCTTGGGTTTGCATTACCGATAACATTTTCGACATCTTGATAATTAAGTCTCAAAGACACAGGAGGTCTAACAACATATGGTGGTAATTCCTCTGTAATATTCGCTGAATTATTTGTAATAAAAACGTTTCTCAAATGATCGACATACAACATCCCCTTTTCAGAATCGCTTCTTACCCAGTCGCCAGTTGAAGTTCGCAAAGGTTGCTTACCTATTACGGGTCTTTTTAAACCTTTTGTCGCTTTCCACAAGGAATAATCAGATTGAGGAGTACCATCAAGGCTTTCCAAATATGGTTTAAGGGAAGCAATTCTATGGACTTCAAGCAGATTTCTTAACTGAGTTATGCGAAGTTGCCACTCTCTTCTGACTCTTCTTTTTTCTGACAGAAGTTGCTCAATTTCAGACGAATAAGTTCTATTGGTTTCATTTCTGGATCTTATATGACTAGTGGTTCAATATATCAAGGCGATATTTTCAGTACAATATGTACTCAAAAATTTTTTGTATTTTAACCAATTGACAGTCAACGGTGAGCCAATCTCTTGGAGGAACGAAACAGAGATTATAGTGGGAGAGTGATCTGATGACAAATCTAATGAACGCTCCACTTGCATCCAAAATTTTTCGCAACTCCAAAATCTGTAACATCTGGGATCTTTCGTCGGTCTGACGGCCAATAAGTGGGGTGTTCACTTGAAACCACATCTAAGCCCATTTTGGAAACGGTGTCAAAAAGCACACGGCCTTTCGGGGTAATTAAACGTGATCCCCAAAAAGTATGTTTAGCGTTATAGTCGCCAGCCGCTAAAAATTGAGGCCCAAGTGTTTTGAAAAAATGTAAATAGTGGTTTTCTGTTACTGAAAATCGTGGTGGTGAGTAAATCGAGGATATAACAATTTTTTCATGCAAATAATCAATATCATGCAATTTTCATGCAAATAATCAATAAATATATTTTTAGCTTGGAGATATTCCTCAAGCGTCTCGTTCATTAAGCAGTGTTTAATTCTGGATCTCCCACAGGGAGATTTTGTGTCATATAGTGTGTAGCCATTAATTTTGAAATGGGTTTCAGCAATCAATATTATATCGGTTTGCATTTCCATAAGGAAGTGCTCAAGTTCATTTTTGTGTTGGCGGATTCCGTTTGCGTTCCAGAAACCTATTTTTAACCAATTCATTTATTTAAAATTGCCTGTAAAATAGTGGATTGCATTTTTAGCATTTCCTGCATCATGATTGTCATAGAGACGGTAAAAGTGTTAATGAATTGAACAAGAGTCTGCAGAGTTGCCTCTAAATTACTACAATTTGGATCGCACTTTTGAGGTTTGGGCTCCTGGTTCAAGATTTGGTCGGCTTTAACGACATTAGCATACGAAAGTTGTTTGCAGTTTTCCGTATTTGTATGGGTGGTTGAATCGCCTACCTGGGGAAAATTGTATTTACCAATGATATGCTGCTGAGTTGCTGGAGAAAGGGATGACTCTTTTATTTGTCGTTGACCGCTTAAAGAGTATAGACAGGACAACCTCTATAATTTGCAGTGTGGTTACCTCCACAGTTAGTGCATTTTTTAACACTTCCGTCGGCCTTTGGCTTTTTGCACTGAGTTGTGCCGTGAAGTTCGCCACATACAACACCAACAGCGGGCAACTTACAATAAGCCTTAGTGTGGCCAAATTCTTGGCAGTTTAGGCACTGAACGGGTTCTGAACGCTTATGTGGCTCCTCAATGGTAACTACGATGCAAAAGAAATTTGAGGTTATATATTGGATGAATTTCATTCTTTTTTAGCAAAACATCTCCTGGTTCTAGTTCAACCCTAAACATGGGTTGAGGGATCTTTTCACGGTTCCTGATGTTTATTACGGCTTTTTTTTAAACCTTTATTTTCCAATCCGGTTTTGACATCATCAATATCTACGCAAAGGTCGACACCTTTAATAACGGCCTGAAGACATTTAGCACTTTTGAGCTGGTAAGGATAAAATGATATTTTCTCATTTTCTAAAATATCAGACAATTTTCGGTAGTCGTTTTCATGGTTTACCGGAATTTTGGTTTCACTGAAGCCGTGCTTCACTGATGTGACATTGAAAGTATCTTTGCCGATTGCCGTAATAAGTTGTTTCACCACAAATTGGTATTTATTGTAATAAAAAAATCCTTATAAGAAACTTAAGAAAAGATATTCGAGTTACATAGTACAAAAAACCAAAAATCTAATTAATTTAAACCATTAAAATTTTCACATGCAATTCGAGAACCTTTTAGTAGAATTTGAGAAAACAACTTTAAATATTTTTATAGGATATTAGAAATGTTTCATTACATTTAACATATATATATATATATATATATATATATATATATATATATATATATATATATATATATATATATATATATATATATATATATATATATATATATATATATATATATATATATATATATATATATATATATATATATATATATATATATATATATATATATATATATATATATATATATATATATATATATATATATATATATATATATATATATATATATATATATATATATATATATATATATATATATATATATATATATATATATATATATATATATATATATATATATATATATATATATATATATATACTGATTTGTTTTACTACTAGTAGTGCTAGCGGTAAAAGCTCATATATCATTACAATACATAGGGGTGTTCTGTAAATCACTTTTTGAAAAGTAATTTCTAATCACGCAAAAGGTGTTCTGCATACAGAAAATATTAAAATCCCGTAATTTTAAACCGGCCAGTAAAATGATTGGCTTTTGTATATCACTTGGTTACTTTCTCTGTGTTCATTACAAATTTAATAAAACTTTTTATCTATTTAAAATGATGTGTTGTTTGTTCATTTTTGTAATAAAATTAAGTTTTATTCTCACAGAAATATAATTATTAATAAAACCCTATAGACACTGCTTGTTTTGTGAGAAATTGTTTTGCTTTGTTTACCAATGGTCGTGATTTACATTTTGTCTTTAGCAGCCAGCTGTGTTTTTTTTTTTTTACTTAATGTTCACTATAAAACTATAAACAAACAAAGTAAAAATGTAAATAAACAGCTGTTTTCTCGTGTTTTCGAAAAATTAAAAGAACATAGAAAACCGTAAAACTGTTCACTTTGGTATATATTTTTATTTATTTAATTATTTATGTATTTTATTCATTTGTTTGAAAGGTGTAAAGAAATGTTAGAGAGGTGTATAAATGAAAAGGCTTGATTTTTGTGTTTTGACAGGTATTATTAGAACATTTTTCTTTTAAATTCTCAACAATTTATTTATATTGTTGGGATATAAAGTTGAATGTTTGAGAATATCTTTCAAAAATTTCCAAAGTCTACTGATGATTAGGGTAGTTCCTATGAAATGTCGACATATAGATAGCTGGGAAACATAGAAAACAAGCTATTTATAATTTTTTACTGGTATATATTTATTTTATTTATTTTTTTTATTATTGGATTGGATATGGCCCTCATCGGCCATTTGCACTGCGACCAATGGTGATCTATTGTGCGTCCCTTGCCCCATTATGGGTTGAGTATGTCAAGAAAACGGACAAGCTCCATCATAGGGAGTGATATTAAGTCACATTCGCTTAACATATAAGCTTGTAGTAGCCTATATGTTCTGTGTCCCAGTGCTCCACATTGGGTGATTAAGTGCTCCATTGACTCCTCTTCATCACCGCAGAATCTGCAAATGTCTGTGTTGGAAATTCCCATCCTATGCAGGTGCTTGTAGCAGTTATAATGACCAGTAAGTGCACCTGTCAATGTTCTGAGACTTTTCCTGTCCAGTTTTAGAGCACGTTCGGCTCTCTTTTTATCAAAGTTTAGAAATTTCTTGGAGTGTTCAAGACCAGCTGTCTCGTTCCAATGTTGTTCAACGATGTACACCGTCCATTTATTTATCTGTTCATTCAGGAGACCCTTATTGAAGCCAAAAGTTGGAGTGGGTCCAATAAAAGTTCCCTCTGCTCCTTTCTTGGCATAAATGTCAGCCATTTCATTGTCATGATGCCCTTCATGTCCTGGCACCCAGATCAGGGTGACCTGGTTCTGGCTTGCCAGTTCATTTAGCCTGTTGTGACATTCCAGTACTAACTTGGATGTGAAGACACAACTGCTCAGGGCCTTCAGCACTGATTGGCTATCCCTTGTGTCCCCTGTGGGAAAGTATTTCAACCGCTTCCCTTATTGCGTATAGTTCCGCTTGGAAAATTGTGGTGTCTTTGCTAAGGGTTATATATTTGCGTGCTCTAGGCCCCACTATTCCCGCTCCAACACCTTGGAGCGTTTTGGATCCATCCGTGTATCACTTTTGTGAACCATCCCGTAACCATCTTGGGTTCATGCTCCATTCCTCCCTTGTTGGGAAGATGGTCTTAAACTTCCTGGCAAAGGAGGTAGAAGGATCTATAAGGTCACTTGCTTGAGACATATCGATTACGTCTCTGAAATCCTTTAGGATTGCAAGATGTTCAATAAGGTTTCCTGCCTTAAGTTTTTCCCTTTTGTAAATTGAGATGGCCTGAACGGCCACCTCTTTTTGTACAGCTACGTTAAGTGGTGTTTGGTTCAAAAGAGCTTCCATGCCTATCGTTGGGGTGGTTTTCATCGCCCCTGTGATACATAGGCATGCAAGTCTCTGAACCTTGCGAAGTCTTGATATGACTGTTACCTGTTTGGTTTTTCCCCACCATACTACAGCCCCATATAGTATAGTGGGTCTTACCATTTGGGTATATAACCAGTACGTCATCTTAGGGCTTAGGCCCCAGGATCTACTCAGTAGTTTCTTGGCAATCCAGAGGCTTGTTGTTGCCTTTTTTATAACCGATACGAGGTGCGGTTCCCATGTGAGTTTCTTATCCAGGACTATGCCTAGATATTTCACCTCTGTCTTGGGAGCAACCTCAATACCGTTTATCCTTAGAGTAGGGATCACTACTTCCCTTCTTTTGGTGAATGGCACAATTGTCGTCTTTTCAGGGTTTATTGAAAGCCCTTCCCTTCTGCACCATTCCCATGTTGTGTCTAATGCATTTTGCATCAGCATTCCCATCGTGTCAGGATGATCGCCCCTGATTGTCACGCAGATGTCATCTGCGTATCCAATGGTTTTGTATCCCTTTGGTTCAGCATGTTGCTAATCCATTTTACTATTGCCGTGTCAGTTCCTCTATTAGAGAGTGCTGTTTCCACAGCAAGGAAGTTTGCGTTATCGAAGGCACCCTCTATGTCCATGAATGCACATAGGGCAATCTCCTTAGAGATCAAAGCCTTTTCGATATCCGTTACCAGTTTGTGTAGGGCCGTGACCGTAGACTTGCCCTTTTGGTAAGCAAATTGTAGTCCATGAATCGGACGTAAGGTGATTACCTCTTCTCTGAGGTATATATCTAATAACTTCTCCATGGTTTTTAGCATGAAGGAGGATAGACTAATTGGTCTGTATGACTTGGGAGAGTCTGGAGGCTTATTTCCCCCTTTCGGTATGAATATAGCCTTCACCTCCCTCCATATTTTTGGAATATATCCCAATAGTAAACTTGATCTGAAGATTTTCACCATAGTTCGTATGACCGTGGTGTTGCTTCTTGATAATAGTGCCGGGAAAATTCCATCCGGACCTGGTGATTTGTAGGGTTTGAAGGCATTTACTGCCCATTCTACCCTTTCAAATGTTATTATCCTCTTGATGACTGGAGTCATCATCCCATGATTTGAGTTTGCCGTCACATTTTGCGTGTCCGCATTTGTATTTAGTGTACAGTCTGGGAAGTGAGTCCTCAGAAGAAGCTCTAAAGTCCCATGGAATGTATTTGTACAGGTCTCATCTGGTTTCCTGAGTGTGCCTATTGGGTTAATCAGCCCTTTTGAAAGCGCTTTATGCAGCCTAACTGTTGCTGGGACATCTTTGAGATCCTCACAGAGAGCCCTCCATGAGTTTCTCTTAGATCTCCTAAGTTCTTTGTTATATGTCGTCAGGGCCTTCCTATACTCTTCCCATTCTTTGGATTTCTTGGCCTTATTGAACTCTGTTCTGGCTGCTTTACGCAGTTTTTCAAGATTTTTGTTCCCCCACGGAACCCTCTTCGTGGAGGATTTTATTTTGGTGGGACAGTTATCGTGAGGCGTCTAGCTATCCTGTTGATGAAGTGGGAAATGTTCTACCTGCCATTCTGGACTGTAGGTTCTCCGCAAACTTCAACCAGTTTGTTGCCCTGGGATTTCTGTAGAGCGACGTGCTCTTCATTAGTCCCTTTATTTCAAATAAGATGTGTTTATGATCCGACATGAAGTTCTCTTCCGAGACTTTCCAGTCACTGATAATGTCAAAAGATTTGTTGGTTATAAGGGTCAGATCTAGAACCTCTTCCCTAATGGCATTGCTAAATGTTGGACTATTCCCCCTATTAGCTATTTCCATATCAGTAGATAATAAGTATTCAAAGAGTGACTCACCTCTAGTGTTGGTGTCCGTGCTTCCCCATACTGTATTGTGGGCATTTGCATCACAACCAATTATTAAGGTCTTGCCGTGTTGCCTGCAGTGCTCCACTAGACCCTTGATTATGGATGGTGGTGCTTCATTTATGTCTCCCAGGAAGTAGGCCGAGGCAATAACAACCTCTATCCTACTACCGTTTGACTCAGCTTCAACTAGCGCCACTGCTGTGTCGCCATCTGTGTACTCTGTAAGAGGCAAATAGTTAATATTATTGTTCATGATAAGTGCAGCCCTTGGTTTGGCTGCGCCCGTGTCATAAATTACCTGTGTATTTTTAATATTGAGACCTTGAATACGGCCTCTTGTTATCCAGGGCTCTTGCAGGAGCCCTATGTTGGTGGTGCCCCAAGCAAATCTTCTACTTATTTCGGCCGTTGCAGCCCTAGCGTGGTGAAGATTTGCTTGGATGCACTTTATTTTGGCCCTTCCAGACCAGAAGGAGGACTTACGCCCTCTTCCTCTAGCCCCACTTCCTGCATTTGTTGCATTAGCTCATCCGTGGTTATATTTTCAGTTTTCAGCTTCATGGCGGTTTGACCAAAGCGGTAGTAGATCTTCCCCCCTGATTCCTTTAAGCTGGCCGCTGATTTTTGGTCCACGGATAGAACCAGTGTTACTAGTGAGCCCTTCTCTGCTCTTCTTAGTAGTCGCCATGACTCGACGACGAGGCCTTCGTTCTGCCCCTGTATAAGATCAAGGACCTTATTTGTTTCCAATTTGGTGGAGCTGGGGAAGTATCCCACCGCGATGCTGGATTGAGAAATTTTGAACTCCTCTATGGCCCATATTGAGGCCCCTTCCCAGGGTGTTGAGTCGGTGATGTTCTCCTTCACCCAGTCCACCGATTTGTTGCCCTTACAGTGTAGGACAATGTACCCTGCCTTATAGGTACAGCCTAGAAAGGCAGGTTTTGTGGCCTTGTTTTTGCCATTTATTATTTTTTCCAGTAATATTTTCTGGATGGAGTCCATCTGCTCTGTTGATAGAGCAGTGTTAGGGTAGTCTCTTGCGAGAATTGCCAACTTGACTCCTGTAGTGACGTCCTTGTATGAGGCAGTGGGCCGCCTCTGCTTGGTCGTCACTACTTTTTTTGCTGCTCGTGAGGTGGACGGTTGTTCGTCCGTTAGCCTCTTCTTTCTTTGACTGGCTTCCGGAGGCGGTTCTTCCTCAGACCTTTGCCTTTTTGGGCCTTGTTCTTTGCCCTTGCCCTCCTCATTTTGCAGGGTCATAGGCTGTCTGGCCTTAAGGTACGCCTCTTCCTTACTAAGGCCTTGTTTTAATAAGTAGACCAGCCTTTTTTTACCCGCTCCACTGAGTCTCTTAGGCCTCATTTCAGAGTCGGTTTTGCTGGGAGTTACTCCCGCCCCAGCCGAGGGTTTTTCTGCCTCTTACTATTTTTCGAGGTTGATTTGCCTCTTTGTTGAAGCTCTCTTGGCTGCTTCCGCCATTTATTTTTTTTATTTTTTTTTTTTTCATTTTTGGTCCCACGAGTATAGGGGAAAAGACGGTCCACTGCACCAGAGCCCCGGTAGCGCAGTAAGGCACTTATTAAAATGGGACCTTGCCTGAGCATCTCAAGTCCGCATACTAGGAACTAGATTAACCCACTAGCCATTCATCCCTCGAGGTATGCTGTTCCCTCTTGGATTGGGGTTTGTGTAGAGTTTTCTCTCTCAGCCCGACTATATTAGCCAGACCCCCAGCAGAGACATGACCTTACTGGTTGGCCTGTTCCCAGCGGCCACCACGAGGAGGTTATAGCCGCACTTCTGCACAGTCTAGCAGTTACGGCACAGTGCACACTGTGCACTGCGTTGATCCCCCTACATAGACTTGCAGCTGACCGCTCGCTTATAAATGTATACCAAGGCGAATACATTATGTGAATGCATTGGCGAATTCGGAAAATATGTCGGCACCTCCTCTGTCAAGTTTTGCTCACCCTTTTCGGCGCCATTTCAATTCTTGTAGATTTTCTTCATGAACTACTTTTGACAGCTGAACTGTGAATTCGTCTTTTTACACAAACGAAATACCTGTTGTTTTTTTATTGTTGTAGCGAAGCGGCTACCTTTTTTTTATCATGATGTTTACCAAGGCGAATTCATTATCAGGTGGATGCATCGGCGAATTCGGTTAATATGGTGGCACTTCCTCTGTCAAGTTTTGTTTACCTTTTTCGGTGCCACTTAAATTTTTGTACATGTTCGTTAAGGCCTTGCTACACTATCATACACGATCGTGCGATCTACTAAATAAAGCATGTGTGCTGAAAAAGTACTAAAAATTCAACCGTGTGACAGAGTTTTTGACAAATCGTCCGAGTTGAAAAATTTTATGAAACATTTCAAAACATTATGGTTTCTATGCGATCAGTGTGGTATATATTGTGAAAAATATGAGAATATTGTTGGTGCCTCGAGAAAAACTTTTAAGTAATGTAAAATTATTATGTTAATAAAAGTTTTTAATTATTTTATTGTGTATATAAATTATTGCAATTATACTTGTATGATAGTGTGGCCTACGACGCCATTTTGAAGCGATTTTTTCAAGTCGGCCAGACTTTTGAAACAGTTTCCTGTGAATGAATCGTACGATCGTGTAGGATAGTGAATCAGGGCCTTTATCAACTACTTTTGACAGCTTAAAGCTTTGAACACATAAACGACAGCAAACAGCAATCTGTCAAAAATAGAATACATATGTTTAGAGTGTAAAGTAAGTAAATGCAGTGCTGCGACTATAAAAATATATTGGCAGCAATAAGAACTAAAATTTGTTTGAAATATTTAATAGAAATAAACATCACACAAATAAAATAAACAAATAAATTGATTAGTTTTTACAGTTTTACGTGATATAATTAATTTTTTAGTCAGTAATTTTAATTTTATTCATGTAAAATATATATGTGGCACCTCTGAAACTTGCATTGTTTAAATCAAGTCTGCCCAGCCCTATGTTTTTGTAAATGCGTTTAGCTATAGGGCTGTGCTCTTTAATACACAAATACTGCGCTCAGCATTAGCAATGAAAAATACACAACCAAGGCGAATTTATAAGGTGAATGTTAGCGGGAATGCGAATTCAGTACTATGTATTTTGTTATTGTAAAACATAACGTGAATGTCAAAATCTAAATTCGCCTAAGATTGTCCAGCTGGGAAAAAAATTTATATAAACGTTAAATATAAACTTTTACAATTGTTTGTAATTAAAATCACTTTTAAATTCACACAAATTTCTTGAAATTGCACTAACTAGTGGTTCAGAGAGCGAACCAAGTCTTTCATATTACCGTCAGTCACAGTTATTCATGTCTAATGTAGACGGGCGGTAACAATCGGGCCGTCATAGATATTTTTCATGTCTAATGTAGATGGGCAGTAATTGTTTTTTTGTTTGGAAATTAAATGGACATAAAATCACAGATTATATTAGTTTTTCACTTTTAAATTCACACAAATGTCTTGAAATTGCACTAAATCATACAAAAAATCATCAGATTAAAATGGTGCGAAAATGTTTGTAAACAAAAGAAAACAAATTTGACAGTGTCATTGGAAAAAACGCGAGAAGCAAAAAATAATCACCTGAGCTGTCAAATTCACCTAGTAATTAATTCGCCTTGTGTAAAACATATCGTGAATGTCAAAATCTAAATTTGCCTAAGATTGTTCAGCTGAGAAAAAATGGCGACAATGTAAACAAAAGCCATTATACAAACCAAGTGCTATTGAAATATGTACAGAAAAATAAGTAAACTTTAGAAAGAATTTTATATAAAGCTTTATTCTACATTTTATTTGATATTTTTTTATTTATAGGAAAAAAACAAATATTAATCCTAAGTCTGGTATAAATGCTACTAGCAATCTGCAGCAAATGACTCAACAGGTAAATATATGTTCATGCAATTCGACATTGTAGCCTATCACATTAAATTTACTTTTTATGATATTAAATTATCTTTTGTAGAAGAATGATGAAACAAAATTCAAAGTCTGGATCAGCAACATCTACCAAATAAGCCAGCGCTACAAAATATAACTATCAGTTCTACAGGTATTCCGAAACGGTCTGGCCTTAGGCCACCTTCGAACATAAAACGTAGTGAACTTCCAAGACCATCAAGTTTTATTAAAACTGATAAAATTAGTTTATTTTACAGAATGTATGTATTAATATTCTGTTTATATGAAATAATTTATATTTTTTAACACATTATTCGTATTTATCAAAGAAAAAAAAAGAATGATTTGTTTACCAGGGAAATGTTTACACGTTTTTTATTTGCCCGAAATGCAGGACAGTTAATTTGTAAATTTTTCTGCACTAGTAGATAATCAAATAATTTTTGAAATTGTTAGATATGAAAATTAAGAATTAAAAAATGTTTGTTAAAAGTTCCTGCCGTAAATAATAATCAGGAATATTACAATGATTATGTCTTTAAACAGAATTTGTGCTGCTTCGTTTAACGAAACTAAGAAAACGTATTAAATATTGAAATTAGTATTAATTTTTGAGAGAAATTACAAAATTCAATTTAATAAAAAAAAAAAACAAAACAATTTTTTGTTACTCCAAAAATAAAAGTCTATTTAGTGCCAGATACGAATTTCTTTTTTCTTCATATACCACAATCACTATTTTAGTTTTTAAGTTTAAAAAACAATATATTCGTATACTCCAACCATACACAAATTGACTTGGTAACTATTGATTTAATAAAAAAAAAGCTTGTTACGATTTCGTAAGCTGTTTTTACTATTTTAATTTTGACTTATAACTACTTGCTTACAATATTTTCATTACATTGTTATTAATTGGCAAATTATAAGGTTGTTATTAAACATATCTTAGTATTTGTCTCATCGGAATGAATAGCAAATCTACAAACGATAATTAATGTCGTAAATTAGTAGTTTATTTCCGTTATTTCAAATTTATTGTAATGGGCATCACCCATTGTGAATTGTTTGGTTTGTCTATTTGACATGTTTTATCCTTACTTACTTTGACATTATATTGTAAATTTGCCGCCTTTGTAGCTTAAAGACATTGTACTCTTTGTTGGCAAAGTGTTGAGCTGCAACCGCGGTAAATATATATTTTTCAATTGTTTAATTTATATTAACATTAATTATTTTATTAGAAATAAAACTCACTGAATTACTGTTTTATTGTATTTGGACGAACCAAGGAGTTATTATTTTCAAGCTCAACAATAGCTTTGCGCCAATTAATATTTAACTAAATATTGTAAATCAGTATAGTTTTGTATTTTTTTATTTACTTTTAAAGACGTTATAGTAAATTAAATTTTATGAATTAAAATTGGAAAGTAACTACAATAAAACAAAAAACAATATAATAATCTTTTTGGGACGAGCTTAATTTTTCTCTACTCCGATATAATCCCGAAACAAATAATCCTCTCTTTTAAAACTACTTTTTTTGGCCCTGAAAAGGACGGATTTCGTGAAACGCATAACGTACGAAGGACTATATGTGCCCCGGTAGAAACATAAATACTTATTCAGTTTGAGCGCTCTGCTCCTTTATTATATCTGCATGGTTTTACTCAGGAAGCGAGATCGGTACAGCCACTGTTGCAGTCAGCTTCTCCCAGGAAAACAATTTTGTATTCCCGCTGGATGATGCACTGCTACTTTCAACACATTTCGATCTGATAGTTGAAAGTAGAACATTTCTTTAATTTTAAACAAAAAACACCTGTGCTGTCAAGTTCACCTGTTATTGAATTCTCCTCGTACACAACCAACTTCGTCTTTTATATTTGTTTGCGTTCATGATACAAAAAACAAGGTAGCCGCTTCGCTACAACTATACAACAATAAAAAAACAACGGGTATTTTGTTTGTGTAAAAAGGCGGATTCACACTTACGCTGTCAAAAGTAGTTGATAAAGACATGTACAAAAATTTAAATGGCGCCGAAAAACGTAAACAAAACTTGACAGAGAAAGTGCCGCCATATTAACCGAATTCGCCGATGCATCCACCTAATAATGAATTCGCCTTGTTTGCGTTCTTTACCGCACACACACAAAAGCAAAGCAACAACACTTTCGCATGCTTTGTTGGCAAGGCGAATTCATTACAAGGTGAACTTAACAGCACAGGTGATTATTTTTTGCTACTTGTGTTTTTTCCAATGAGACTGTCAAATTTTTTTCTCTTGTTTACAAACTTTTTTGCGCCATTTTAATCTGAAGATTTTTTTGTATGATTTAGTGCAATTTCAAGAAATTTGTGTGAATTTAAAAGTGAAAAGCTAAATAATCTGTGATTTTAATTACAAACAATTATAAAAGTTTATATTTAACGTTTATATAAAATTTTTTCCCAGCTGAACAAACTTAGGCGAATTTAGATTTTGACATTTACGATATGTTTTACCCCCCGTCTAGATTAGCAATAAATATGTTCGCAATAAAGCAATAACGCCGGCAGAACAACGGTACAAAATTGCTTATTGCTTTGCTTATGTCAAAGGTATGGGAACACGTATGTATGACAACTTATAATTACAAAAAAACCGAATAGAAAAGTTCAGCGCAAAAAGCAAAATTTTACTGCAAAAAACCGTGCAAAATAACTTAAAATTTTATTTTATCTGGACTTTAAAGTCCTAAAGACAAGAAAACTGTTTGTACAGCGTGATTACTTTGCAAACACCCTCAATGCACCAATCCATTAAAAGAACCCACTTTATTTTAAGTAATAGGAATTAAATTAATAATTTTTGCAAAAGAAAAATTTACTAAAATTATTCGCAAGCAGAATGTTTCAAAAATTCTTTAATATTAAACTAAAATGACAATAAATTTTGACGTTTAGTGTCTGCAATAATTGTTAACGAAAATTCATTGACAATTATTGCAGCAATAATTGCAACCACTAGCAATAAGCTGTCTTCATTGGCAATAACACAATTTTGACTTTTGATGCAATAAATGTTAACATATTTATTGCTAATCTAGACGGGGGGTTACAATAACAAAATACATAGTACTGAATTCGCCTTTCCGCTTGCATTCACCTGTATAAATTCGCCTTGCTTTGTTGGTAAACATTGACGACAGCGATTATCAGTGTGAACTTTGTTTTTGTAAATGTTTTGCTTTTTACAACAAGAAATATTTAATAATAAAAATAGTCTTTCTTTAAATCTATTTCTGTTTACTCTTCCATATAGACCTTGTGGTGACCACTGGTTTAAATACTCATAAGTGCTGCTGCTGTCTTTAAAATAATTATGTCGCTGATGATACGGCAGCATTTGAAGCTAACTTCATTTGTGCTTGTGAAGTCTGCTATCGTCTAAGTGTTTAGAGCTTAACAGAATGCGAAAGAAAGCTAGTCACTCACATTCGAATCAATTTGGGTTTTTCTATCTCACTATTATTCGTTCGCGTATTCTTATGTATTTTCATTGAGTTTTGATATATCGTTCGCATAAAAAAAAGTTAGACGAACCCAAATCAATTTTCTTTCGCTTAGATTGCGAACGCAAGCACGCTGTCGAGATTGGGAAACTGGCTGTTAGTGTGAATTCGCCTTTTTACACAAGCAAAATCCCTGTTGTTTTTTTTTTATTGTTGTAGCGAAGCGGCTACATTGTTTTTTGTTATGAATATTCTCATGAAATTTATTTCTCTCGGAATTTATTCCTCACGGAATGTATTTCCCACATAAAGTACTTTTTTCAATTCGAATTAAAGAGAAAAGCACAATTTTTGTTAACTTGACCGTAAGAGTTGATCTCTCTTTAGTGTTTTCATCCAATGGGGAGAAGAAAAAATAAAAAAACCTCATACTTAATTTTTGTTCATAATTGAAGGAAAGGGAAAAATAATAAAATTCTCACGGAATTTTTCACCCTTATTGTGTTCGGCGTTTTTATGGCGAAAGTCGGGCGTTTTTAAAAAATGGTACTGTGATTGGCGAAAAACGCCACTGAATACGACAAATTTCAAATCTATTACAAAACGCCTTTAAAATGCTACCGTGCTTGTCGTATTTGTCTTTCAAAAAAGAGCAAATTTGTCGTCAACGTATTTGCTCACGACAGATAACTAAAATAAAAATATGAATTCTTTCTCCATTTTTTACATATGCTTGCTGTTACATTTTCTCATTTGAAAAGAGTATTTATTTATATATGTATATTTAAAAAAATAAATGGTAAATCGGCGGGACACACCGTTTGCGAAAATTAAAATTGTATTGGTCCACCATCCCGTTCCGTGCAGGGTTGTACAAAGGTATGGACTGATTTTAAACATATGTGAACAAACATTTATAATACAATATTTTCTAACATATTTTTTGCTAGAAAGCAAAAATATTTTCACTTGCTGCTGTCTCAGCTGCTTTTTATAGAATTAGTTTAATGTTTGGTTTTCCACTTTCTATTCAGAGGATGAGTAAAATGAAACACAACATTTTTACAAAATTTATTTGCACAAATTAAATGAATAATAAATAAAATATATTACTATTTTTATTCTTTGTTATTTACATATAAACATTTGTTTGGCACTTCTTTAACAGGATGCTTCATAATCATTTAGTTTATTTATTTATATTATTTTATTTATTATATCCCTACATAACAAGACTTACAGCCTGTTTATAGGACACGAATTAGCTCACTCGCGACGAGCCAATTTATAGACGAGTACGTAAGAAATTGGGTTCATAAAACGCGACTTGATTGTGTCGTGCAACTTACGTAAATTCGCGTATATGTTAAAAATTTATGATATTTGTATGTAAAGCATTAATGAGTGAACTTTTTTAGTTATATACATATGTACGAGATTAACTAGTTGTGAGTTCGAGTCCAACTTCAGTCAAGAAGAAGGATGATTTTTTAATTATAACAATAATTGCTGTGAAACAATAAGACCAAAGAAGAACAGAAAAAATAATTGAATACCATTAGCTGGGGGACAACTAGCTGTTTCGTAGTCGCTACACTACTCATCAGCACCCACTGGGATTCGAACTCGGGATCATGTGAACATGATGTATTTTTAATACGGCCGCTTTAACCACTTCAGCCACCGAGCTCTTTAATTATTCTTACGTTAATGTTTGCCACATATTGATCACATATATGCAATTGTTATAACCCCAGTTGTTTGTACAGGATTTTCTGTCACTGAACAACCAGGGGCTGTGTTCTGTAACTCTCGCCACGAGAAACTTTTCGACTGAAACGTGTAAAATGAAACAAAGTTTTCATAAGTTGAAACAAACAGCTGCTTTTCTCACTAAACTGTAGCTATAACTTTTTTGGCGAGTAACAGCTGTCACGTAAGGAAATTACTCGCCATTTCATAGAAAAACTGTGTCTGTAAAACTTTTGCGAAAAAATTTCCCGCTTTCAACTGTCATTATTTCTCGCTAATAAAAAGGCTGTGAGATGGTATTTCAAATAACAATTATCAGCATGAAATGAATAACAATACTGAAAAAATAAGTATTTTGCTGTTAAATTAAGTTTAATATACATATTTATACAGTTCAGAATGGTTGTTTTTTTTTAAGGGAATACTTATATAAGTTTGTAATTTCTACAATTTCAATTTCCGACCCAACAAAGTATATTGTAATACTTTTATAATGTTTTATTTTCAGAATTCACAAAATGCAATTGTTTTTTAATTTTACAAAATTTCGTGCATACGTATGCATGTAAGTATGTATTTGTAAATAAAATGTAAACGTTAGAGCCATACCATACATTTTCTAGAATAGCCGGCGATTATAATATGACGCCGTCGAACAAAATTTCTTAACTTTAGTAATTTTTGGTCGGCGGCGGTACTAATTGTGGCTGGCGCTTTCATTTTTAAAATTGCATTTCGGCTTCGTTTTATATTTGCAGACATTTCTAACGTAACGACGTAATCACTTTGGATAGTTTTCGACATGAGTTACAGACGCAGTTTTTTCTCACTTTTCGAGAAACAATGGAATAATTTATTTCACAAGTTTTCGACGCGAGAACTTCTCGCCAAAGTTACAGAACACAGCCACAGTTTTTAATTTTTTTATTATTTACTAAATAGTTCTCCTAACTGTGAGACGTATTTATATGTAAATCATTAATGAGTGAACTTTTTTAGTTATATAAGTACATATGTACGAGATTAACTAGTTGTGAGTTCGAGTCCAACTTCAGTCAAGAAGAAGGATTATTTTTAATTATAACAATAATTGCTGTGAAACAATAAGACCAAAGAAGAACAGAAAAAATTATTGAATACCATTATTGACTGAAGTTGGACTCGAACTCACAACTAGTAAATCTCGTACATATGTATATAACTAAAAAAGTGCACTCATTAATGAATTACATACAAATACGTCTCACAGTTAGGAGAATTATTTAGTAAATAATAAAAGAATTAAAAACTGGTTGTTCAGTGACTAAAAATCCTGTACAAACAACTGGGGTTATAACAATTGCATATATGTGATCAATATGTGGCAAACATTAACGTAAGAATAATTAAAGAGCTCGGTGGCTGAAGTGGTTAAAGCGGCCGTATTAAAAATACATCATGTTCACATGATCCCGAGTTCGAATACCAGTGGGTGCTGATGAGTAGTGTAGCGACTACGAAACAGCTAGATTCAATTATTTTTTCTGTTCTTCTTTGGTCTTATTGTTTCACAGCAATTATTGTTATAATTAAAAATAATCCTTCTTCTTGACTGAAGTTGGACTCGAACTCACAACTAGTTAATCTCGTACATTTATGATATTTGTTTGTTGCCACCATGCGAAAAAATAGTATTTGTTAACATTTTTCATAGCAAAAAAAAATTTTTCAATCTAAAAAACGGCAATCCTATTCTAGGCGTAGTTGACACACATACATACTTACGTTTGTATATATACGTAAATAAATAAAACAAAATATTTTGTGGAAAGGTTTTTTTTGAAAAAAAACGAATAAACAAACAAAAATTTTATATATTAACTGCAAGTTTTATGTTGTATATGCGTATGTTTTATTATGTATGTATATAAAGGGTGTTTTTTTAAGCTAGATAGAACTTTAAATTGTAAAAAGTAACACAAAAAATTAAATTTTGATGAAACATTTTTTTTATTTGTTTCAGTATACTCTGACAAATCATCATGAATAGACTCACGCTTGAACAACGCTACGAAATTATCCAAATTTAAATTGGCAACTGACCCGTTGTTTTATCGCAAAATTGTGTTCAGCGATGAGGCGCATTTTTGGCTTAACGGGTTTGTTAATAAGCAAAATTGCCGCATATGGAGTGAGACCAATCCACAAGAGACCCTACAGACTCCATTACATCCAGAAAAATGCACTGTTTGGTGCTGTTTTCATGCTGGTGGCATCATCGGACCTTATTTCTTCAAAAATGAGGCCGGAGCTCGCGTTACGGTCAATGGAGATCGTTACCGCACCACGATCAATGATTTTTTGTTTGAAAATATGGATGACATTGATCCGGAGGAGATGTGGTTTCAACAGGATGGCGCTACGTGCCATACGGCGAACGCAACCATCGACTTACTGAAATCAAAATTTGGCGATAAGTTGATTTCGAGAAATGGACCTGTCAATTGGCCTCCAAGGTCGTGCGATTTGACACCTCTCGATTATTTCCTGTGGGGCTACGTGAAGTCACTGGTTTATGCTGATAAACCAGCAACAATTGACGCCTTGGAGGCCAGCATTGTTCGTGTTGTTCGTGACATACGGCCAGCAGTGCTCGAAAAAGTGGCCCAAAATTGGACGTCCAGAATGCGCTTCGTCAAGAACAGCCGCGGTGCCCATATGCCCGAAATCATTTTCAAATGTTAATGTCACGTATTGATCTTTCGAATAAAAAAAATTTTGATTACAATTTAATTTTTTGTGTTATTTTTTACAATTTCAAGTTCTATCGGGCTTAAAAAAACATCCTATATGTATACAAAACATTTGTATTTAACGAAAAAACGATTTCAGTTCATGTCTCCAGAAATTTGAGAAATTCTTAGAACGTTCTGTTGCAATTTCCATTCCTAGTTTTCTTATTATTTATTACCACTTATAAACTATTTTTATTATAATTTCTAATTATTTATAACACTTTCTACACATTTTTTTATTGACGAGCATGTTTCTTCATTCGCCGATTTTGACATTTATGGTGAGACGACTCGCGTCTTACAAACCAAAATAAATTGACAGATGTTACGTTTTTTTAATACTAATCGTCAATAGTCGCGGTTTATAAACCAAAAACAAAAAAAAGTTGCAAAGTTAGCGTTTTTTATCGACGAGTCGTCTCTTATAAACAGACTGTTAGTCTTATAATTACAATGCAGGGCTGTATAGTGTACAATAAAATCGCCAAAATAACTTATCATTAATTACAATTAACATTAAAACAATAAAAATATAAATTAACTTATTTCTATTAATAGAGTAAAACATGCGAATTTTAGCTATTTGTAAAACATTTAAGACATCTAGTCAAAATAATCGAGTAGGAAGTTTTTAAATTGTGTTGCGTTGCTATTAGTTTGTTGATGCTGGGGAAGAGCATTCCAAAGGCGAATAGCATGCAGAAAGAATTGCCATTCAGAAACAAGGCACTGATACTTTGGAATTATTATTTTTTTTTTATCCCTTAAAGATCGAGCAAATCTTATTGTTTTAAATAAATATTTTGGTTTTTGGGTGCATATTATTTTGTGGAGAAAGATTAATGTTCTTATCTTTAAGAGACTCTCAAATTTTACATCATATACTGTTTTGGCATATAACGCAACATGGTCGCGGCTCTTCAGATTATAAACGTATTAAATAATACTTCAAGTTTCCTCTTACTAGCATTATCACAACTAGAAACCAATTCACAGGCATATATGATACATGGTATCAAGTAAGTTTTTGCCAGTAACATTCTTACTTTCGCAGATGTAAAATATTGAACTGTCCTTGGTGTCCTCAATTTTACATACGATTTAGCCACCAGGGCATTAACATGATCAGTCCATGTTAAATTACTATTAAAAATTACTCCTAAATTTTTTGCAGAGTTTACTATTTCAATTTTATGTCCATTGACTGCAATATCAACTTCTATACGAGGACGTAAGTTTTTTTATGAATCACCAGACATTTAGATTTTCTAGGATTCATCTGTAATCGATTTGCAGATGCCCACATATAAATATTATTTAAATCATAATTGATTTTGTTTACGCTTTCGCTGATACATTCAGCTGGGCTACCGAGCCATAACTGCACATCATCTGCATACATGGGGACATTGCAATGTCTCAAAGTATTAGGCAAGTCATTGGCGTATATTGAAAACAGCAGAGGTCCTAAGATTGAACCTTGAGGAACACCTTTCTTAAGCTTAACTGCGTTGGAAACGGCATTGTTCACTCACACTGACTGTGTACGATCTGTTAGACGAAAAGTTAAACGAAGATCTGAGCTTGTTATAGAGAATTTGGTGGTTAACTGTATCAAATGCTTTAGTATGATCGAGTAGTATTAATACATTAATTTTCCCGTCGTCTAGTTCACGCCTAATGCTTTCTGTGACATCCACTAAGGCAGTTACACAACTGTGATTTGGTCGGAAACCTGATTGTTTGTCGGACAGCAAATTATTATTCTGAATATAATGGCTTATCTGAAGTTGCAAAAGTTTCTCCAATGCTTTAGAAAGGTAGCTTAAAATAGTTATTGGTCGATATTCATTGTTAGGTTTCGGAACTGGAATTATTTTTGCATGTTTCCATTTAAGCGGGAAATAGCTTTTGGTTATGATTGTATTAAAGAAATATGTAATATATGGGAGAATAGCAGGTAAGATTATGCATAAAAACCGGGGATGTATATTGTCAAAACCTATAGCATTTGATTTTATCTTTGCAAAACTTGATAAAACGTCAAGATGGGTGATACACTTGAAATTAAACATACTAAATTGGCAGCTATCAAAATTATTCATACCCGAATTATTATAATCTGAAGTACAACTTCCTGACGGTATTTTAGTAAAAATGTTGTTGAGTTCATTTAAATCAATTAATTTTATCAATCTATTTGCATCCCCTCTAGCTGAACGGAAACTAAGCAATAAATTATTTGTTCGAAAACGGTTCCACCGTGAATACGCTAAATCTCTACGTCGGATGGACTCTTGGATCACGGAATTAAACCACGGTCTCCTTGTTTCTGTTATAGTTTTAGATCTTATGGGTACTGCATCATCAAAGAGTTTTAGAATGTTATCTTCAAGAAACGAAAGCTGATCATCAACTGATGTCATGTTATAGATACAGCTCCAGTTCACTTGTAGAAAGTTTTCATTAAGTATATGAAAATCTATATTTTTAAAATCACGAAAAGAAAATGTTTGCTCCCTATTTCCAGGCACAAAATCATATGCCGCAAACACAATATCATGCTTAGAAAAACACGAAGCAGAAATTTAATCATAACGTATTATCTTTGTAGCATCTGTTATAAAAATAAGATCTAGAAGAGTGCTATTATTCTCTGTGAAGTGTGTAGGAAACGTTGTGTTCACTGGAATAAGGCCAATAGTAGCCATTTCATCTTTAAATGTTGATTCTACAAAAAGGTTAGAATTAAAATCACCTGCAATAAGAACACCATTGTACCGTGTTTTGCTATCCTTCAGACAGATGAACCAATAACTTCCAAAAAAAACATATAAACCCCCACCAATTTATTTGAGAGAGCCGACTTCTAATGAACTGGTGAAACAACTTATTACGGCAATCGGCAAAGATAAATTCAACGTCACATCAGTAAAGCACGGCAGCATCAGTGAAACTAAAATTCAGGTAAACCATGAAAACGACTACCGAAAATTAGCTGATGCTTTAGAAAAAGGGGAAAGATGATTTTACACTTACCAGCTCAAAAGTGCTAAAGGTCTTCAGGTCGTTATTAAAGGTATTGACCCATGCGTAGATATTGATGATGTTAAAACCGGATTAGAAGATAAGGGTTTTAAAATAAAAACAGTAGTAAACATCAGGAACCGTGAAAAGATCCCTCAACCCATGTTTAGGGTTGAACTAGAACCAGGGAATGTTCTGCTAAAAAAAGAGTGAAATTCACCCAATATATAACCTCAAATTTCTTTTGCATCGTAAGGTTACCGTTGAGGAGCCACATAAGCGTGAAATTCATCCAATATATAACCTCAATTTTTTTTGCATCGTAAGGTTACCATTGAGGACCCGTTCACTGCGTAAACTGCCAAGAACTTGGCCACACTGAGGCTTACTGTAAGTTGCCCGCTGTTTGTGTTGTATGTGGCGAACTTCACGGCACAACTCAGTGCAATAAGCCAAAGGCAGACGCAAGTGTTAAAAAACGCAGTAACTGTGGAGGTAACCACACTGCAAATTATAGAGGTTGCCCTGTCTATACTCATTTTAAGCGGTCAATGACAAATAAGTCATCGGTTTCTCCAGCAGCCCAGCAGCCAAATGTCATTGGTAAAAACAATTTTCCCCAGGTAGACGATTCAACCACCCATACAAATACGCAAACCTCCAAACAATTTTCATATGCTAATGTCCTTAAAGCCGACCAAATCTTGAACCAGGAGCCCAAACCTCAAAAGTGCGATCCAAATTTTAGTAATTTAGAGGCAACTCTGCAGACTCTTGTTCAATTCATTAACACTTTTACCGTCTCTATGACAAACATGACGCAGGAAATGCTAAAATGCAATCCACTATTTTACAGGCAATTTTAAAAAAATGAATTGGTTAAAAATATGTTTCTGGAACGCAAACGGCATTCGCCAACACAAAAATGAACTTGAGCACTTCCTTATGGAAAAGCAGATCGATATAATGATGATTACTGAAACTCACTTAACAAGCAACAGCTATTTCAAAATTAATGGTTACAGACTATATGATACTAAAGATCCTTGTGAAAGATCTTGCGGAGGATCGGCAATTCTAAAAAAATCCAGAATTAAATACTTTTTAATAAACGAGACATGTGAGGAGTATCTCAAAGCAACTAATATATGCATTGAATATTTGCATGAAAAAATCGTTATTTCCTCGATCTACTCACCGCCACGCTTTTCAATAACAGAAAGCCAATACTCAAATTTTTTCAAATCACTTGGTCCTAGATTTTTAGCGGCTGGCGACTATAACGCAAAACACACTTTTTGGGGATCACGTTTAATTACCCCGAAAGGCCGTGTGCTTTTTGACACCGTTTCCAAAATGGGTTTAGATGTGGTTTCCAGCGGACACCCCACTTATTGGCCTTCAGACCGACGAAAGATCCCAGATGTTATAGATTTTGGAGTTGCGAAAAATTTTCCCTTAGAGTGGATGCAAGTGGTGCCTTCATTAGATTTGTCATCAGATCACTCTCCCACTATAATCTCTGTTTCGTTTCCACAAGAGATTGGCTCCCCGTTGACTGTCAATAGAGTTAATTGGCTAAAATACAAAAAATTTTTGAGTACACATTGTACTGAAAATATCGCCTTGAGAACGCCTGAGGATATTGATGTGTCAATTAACGATTTTTCTGAAAACCTCAAACATGCCGTACAGCATGCAACCACTAGTCATATAAGATCCAGAAATGAAATCAATAGAACTTATTCGTCTGAAATTGAGCAACTTCTCTCAGAAAAAAGAAGAGTCAAAAGACAATGGCAACTTCGCAGATCTCCCCAGCTCAAAACTAGGCTACGGGAATGCATAACTTAGTTAAGAAATCTACTTGAAGTCCATAGAATGGCTTCCCTTAAAACATATTTGGAAAGCCTTGATGGTACCCCTCAATCTGATTATTCCTTGTGGAAAGCGACAAAAGGTTTAAAAAGACCCGTAATAGGTAAGCCACCTTTGCGAACCCCCTGTGTCTTTGAGACTTAATTTTCAAGATGTCGAAAACGTTATCGGTAATACAAAACCCAGGAAAGCTCCAGGCATTGATGAAATTACTGGTAAAATACTTGAACAGTTACCTCGTGTAGCTAGAAAGGTTCTACTTTTTATTTTTAACGCCATTTTGCGCCTTCAGTATTATCCTGCAGAGTGGAAGGTCTCAATGATTACTATGATACCCAAGCCAGAGAAGGATCTGACTAAGGTAGAATCATATAGACCAATAAGTCTTTTACCAACAATTTCAAAACTATTCGAAAAATTATTAATGGCGAAGTTGAGTCCAATATTGAACAATGTGGGGTGCATCCCTGATCATCAATTTGGTTTTCGGGCTAATCATAGCACCATAGAACAAACGCACAGACTAGTCAATGTCATAAGACCTTTGAGGAGAAGAAGTATTGCTCAGCTCTATTGATTGCCATTTCTCAAGCTTTCGATAAAGTGTGGCACGACGGGTTGATGCACAAAATAAAGTTAAACTTGCCTGTAAATACTCACAAGCTTCTGGAAAGCTACTTATATGGGCGGAAGTTTGTTATCAGAGAAGGCGATTTTATATATTATACATTTCAATATTAGAGAAATGGCTAAAACTTTGGAAAATCAAAGTTAATGAACAAAAATGTACTCATGTCACATTCACTCTGTGTAAGCAAACATGTGCGCCTATCCAAATAAACAACTCACCTATTCCGAAGCACAATGAAGTCAATACCTTGGTATACACCTCGACCGTAGGCTCACATGGAAGTCTCACATTGAAGCAAAAGTCACTCAGATGAAACTAAAAGCAGCGCAACTAAATTGGCTTATGGGCAGAAACTCGACATTGAAGTTGGATTGCAAACTTCTGTTATACAATGCAATTCTAAAACCTATATGGTGCTACGGAATTCAATTATGGGGCACCGCCTCAGCGTCAAATATAAATAAGTACGCGACAAGGTATGTCAATAAACTGGAACTTCATCCAAACCCTCTTGCGCGCAATATAATTAATTTTGGCGGCCACACTCGGCTTAAAAGAAGGCATACCGCTGCCACCATCAGATTGCTCAATAGGTGATTTTACCGAAATAGCTCCCGCATAATAAAACTTTTTGTCTAGCATTGGCCGGACTTAAGAATCACATTTTCTAATTTTTGAATTTAGTATTAAGATTTGAATACTTATTGTTAGTTCATTTTGAAGATTCAATAAATAAAAAACGATAAAAAAAAAAATAAAAAAAAAAAAAAAAAATTGTACCAAGTTCCAAAAGTTTCAATATTAGCCATAAAATCACTTTAGTCAACAGTATTGTTAGGTCTATATACACAACCAATCAAGACCTTTCTACCAAAAGATGAAATTTCAGGTTATATGATTTTTAACATATAAATGCAACGCCTCCACCTCTCGCAAGTGCACGGTCCGACCTAAATATTTTGTAGCTGGATAAAGATGCTACGTCTCAGAAATACATATAATATCAACGTTAGAATTCCCAAATGCCCATCGAAATTCATGACATATTTTAAAAGCTCTTTCCAGTCCGGCAAGTATTTTCACAATGCTACGCGTTATATAATTGGAACTCTCCTCATGTCTTGCACTATTCATCAACATAAAATATTAAGTAATTGAGAAATTTAGCATAATCTTTTACATTATGATTCATTTACAAAATTTTGCTTGTCGAAAATTTTAGACGGTAAGATAAGAGTGTAAATGCGGCAGCAACTACGAGAACTGTCGTTTTACGACTACGTCAAACACAATAAGAGTGTTTATTTATAATTGGGCTGTATATATTTTATAGCCGCCGGGTGATAAGACAGTTTGAGCACGAATTCGCTCTTAAAATTAAAATAACAATAATCAAAACAAAGCTAGTGAATATAATTTAAAATAATAAAATGAATATACTAAAGGTGTTGAGTGTTAATTCAAAATATTTGCAGTAAGTTAAAAATTTAGGAAGGATCAAATTTAACTCGTAGTGTACCTAGAAAATTTGCTTATTATTTTATTGTAAATAGATTGCAAATAACAAAATAAAAAAAAAATTAAGTTTATACGAATAATAATCATTAAATGTTTCTTATTTTTGCAGCAAAAGATCGTTTTATGTTATATAAAAAATTTAACAGTATTTATTTTCAATATTTCGATAACAATTTGTTATCATCGTCAGGAAAATTAACATATTAATTTTCCTGACGATGATAACAAATTGTTATGGAAATATTGAAAATAAATACTGTTAAATTTTTTATATAACATAAAACGATCTTTTGCTGCAAAAATAAGAAACATTTGCCAACACAAGATCAAATAATTAAATATTAAATATAATAATCATTTTTATAAATGATGTTGTAGGGAAAGATGTTTCGCAGTTGTACATTCAAGAGTCTTTTTTAAGCGCTGTGACTATGTTGGTTCAGAGCTTTCAAAATGTATACATACGGAAATATATTTACTTTTACGCTGTTTAAAATCATAATAAAATTGGGCTCAGGTTATCTTTTTCATTTTTTCTTAAATATTTTGTGGGGCGAGGACAAAGTAGCAATCCGCTTATTTAGTATGTCGTTTCGCACTGAAAAAATCAAGCTTTGTATTTGCATTAAAAATACTAGGTTTGGTATTCATGTCAAAATTGCAAAATGAAAACCGGAACAAAAAAGAATTTGCCATGAACGGGACTTACGAAGATAGATTTTCATTTCCAGAATCTCATAGATAATGAATTTTTGACGCTTTTTTCGAAAACAATATAACACTTTACGTCGATAATTAGTAAAAAAAATGGAGAAAAAAACTTGATCGGTTTTTGAATCGCTAAATTCATCAAAATCAGCCGTTTTCGAGAACACCTCGATTTTTCGAACGTAAAACCCCTAAATACCGACTTTTATCAAATTCATTTGAGCTGTTTCCGAGAACTATTAAGATATCGAAAATGGTTAAAAACTGGTATAAAATGGATTATCGCAGGGCCGATGATAGTTTAGCTAGATGTTTCGGTCTTAAAAACACTTGGGTAGCGATGTTTTCAAAATCGTTAGAATACTTTTCGAGAACCAACAAAGGTATTAGAAATGAGGAAAGACTGGGACAAAGTTGGTCTTCCCTGGGGCGGGTACGGTCTAGACCAATTTTTCGACGTTAAAACCCCTTTGTTACCAAGCACAGGGCCATTTTTGAACACCATTAATAATATCACCAGTGGATAAAAACAAGGACAAAATTGTCTTTCCCAGGGCTGAGGTCAGTCAAGATTGATATTTCGACCCAAAAAATCTCTAAATACTGATTGTCATTAAAATCGTTTTCAGAAACTAATAATAAGTATTACAAAAGGGTATAAACCTGGACCCAATGCATTTTCCCAGGACCGGGGACATTTTAGATCGCTTTTTTGACCGGACCGGAAGACCCATTCGTCGTTGTCTTTATTTTAAAAACTCCAAGATAATAATTTTCATTAAAATTGTTGGAATCGATTTCGAGAACCAAAAAAGTTTTACAACCGGGCAAAAACCATAACAAAATGGGGTTTCCCGGGACCGAGAACATTTTATAGAACGCTTCTTTGGCCTTAAAAACCTCTAGATACTGATTTTCGAGAACCAATTAAAGTATTACAAATGTGTAAAAACCGGGACAAAGTGGGTCTTATGGAACCGGGGATTTCCTAGATCGTTTTTTTGATTTTAAAAACCCCAAGATACTGATTTTCATTAATATCGTTGGAGCCGTTTTCGAGAACTAAAAAAGTTTTACAAATGGGTAAAACCGGGACAAAATGGGGTTTCTCGGCACCGAAAACATTCTAGATCGCTTTTTTGACTTTAAAAGTTAGCATCTAGGGGCTAACTTTCATTAAAATCGATTAAGCCGTTTTCGATAACCAATTAAAGTACTAAAAACCCTGGGGGTTATTATGTAATTCGATTCGAATCGGAAACAAATTCAAAAGTAATTTCGATTCGAAAAGAAAATTGTATTATATACGTTCGAAACGCCCGCACAGTTGTATTTAAAAGGAAAATTTGTAGTTAAGGAAAATTCTACGTAACGCCTATATTTTATACGTAAAAACTTGGCAGCACTTTGAATAGTTTTCTGTAAATGTCAAAATTCTTTTAAAAAATAAAACGTTCCTCTACTAATTGGATTGTGTTTTGTTGCGGGAAAGGGATGAAAAAGATTATGCTCCAGAGAAAGACAACGAAAGATTATAAGAGATTCACCGAATATTATGAATCTCAATGAAAATTCGTAAGTAATTTATTTTTTACCAAATAGCAATATGTATTAAGTTCGGATATATTATTTTTAGATTCGTAAAAAAATTTCAAGCTGAATAAAAACGCATTTATATACGTGCTCAACTCCATAACTGAAGATTTAAAAATTCGCCAAAGATCAAGTGCCATACCTCCAACGTTAAAATTGGCAGCCATCTTGAAATTTCTTGCGCAAGGAGGCTACCAGCATCGGAATAGCCATGACCGTTTATTGGGAATGTCTCAATCATACATTTCTATTTGTTAATTGGAGGTATTTCGTTTATTTATGTATTGAAACTAGCACAACAAGATTAAAATCTTATAATTTACAGTGCTAGTGAGATAAAAACATGATTTGTTTTAAAAGAGCTATTTAGCATACATCAGTTTTACAATAAGTTAAAATCAATAGTAAACAATGATAAAAATGATCAAAAATAAATTTTTTGAAAATTGAGAGAAAAAAAAAAACAAAACCAAAAAATTCTAAAACTAATTAACGATATATATGTACATACTTCTAACCAATACGATAAGTATTTCAGTTTTAAAACTGTTTGCGTTGCTAATAACTTGTATTTTATTGAGAAGCTGGTTCCAAAGACAGGTGCTTTGTATAAAGAATTGCTTCTCTGACCAGGAGGTTGTGGGCTTTTGTTGAATTAGTTTCCTTCCGCGAGCGGATTTTGCAAATTTAATTTTGTTGAAAAGGTAATCCGGACTCTCCGATATAATTATTCTATGTAAAAATATTAAGCATTTAAAGCTTAGGAGATTTTTAAAACTCAGGTTGTTGATTAAATATGAATAGTTTGATATCGAATCTCGGCGCTTTATATATATATATATATATATATATATATATATATATATATATATATATATATATATATATATATATATATATATATATATATATATATATATATATATATATATATATATATATATATATATATATATATATATATATATATATATATATATATATATATATATATATATATATATATATATATATATATATATATATATATATATATATATATATATATATATATATATATATATATATATATATATATATATATATATATATATATATATATATATATATGTGTAAAGTTTATTTTGTTAACACAAAATTTAGTTTTATTTAAATAATATAAAAAATGTAAGGTTTATTCTGTTGATATAAAAAATGGAATTCAAGAAGTACAAAGTTTAATAAATCTGCACTCGACCAAGAACGTCTTCACTGCATAACGTCATTACTACTATTGACTACTCGCTGTTTGTTTTATCTCCCACAACTTGGCCATTCTAACAGCCATTCGCCTCGAATGTTTCGCCATCGCTTGATGTATTCAGCACACGTTGTAGAGTGGATAGGCCCTTCACAGCTCCCTTCTTTCACGACATCGTAAGTATCATTTGGTTTGGTCTTGATTATTTTATAAGGACCCAAATATTTTGGCTTAAGCTTAAGTCCACCACCGAATTGTGTACGCTTTATGGCTACAATATCACCGTCTTTATATTTAGTTGCTGGCTTACGTCGCGAATTATATGATTTTCTATTTTCGTTTTGAATCTTGAGGATTTGTTCCTTTGCGTGCTGTCTTTTCAAATACCTTTCTTCGTTGAAGTTATTAACTACTGCTTCATCAATAAATTGTTTGATTTGAAGATCCTCCGCCGTTCGCATCTTGACACCCCTGAGAAGTTCGAATAGAGTCATATCAGTGCTTCGAGAATACGTGGAACTAATAACTTGTTGAACCCTGAATACGTGTTTATACCATTTAGTGGGATCCAGGAAACTTAATTTGGCCAGAACTGTGGCAATAACTGCATTTAGTCTTTCAACTTGGCCATTCGCACGTGGTAAACCAGTTGTTACAGCTATAAGTTTTATATTTTCATTTCCAGCATACTCTTTGAAATCTTCCGAAGTAAAAGCAGCTCCACGATCGGTAATAATCTGTTCCGGATTTCCAAAAATCGTACTTTGCTTCTGCAAATTAGTGATTACATCGTTAGTTAAGGTTGACTTGGTAGGGTATAACCAGCAGAATTTCGTGAAAGAGTCAATAACAGCTAGAATATATTTGTAATTTTTGTTTGTAGATTCTAACGGCCCAAGGAAGTCTATGTGGTATGTGTGGAAAAGAGCGTCATTCTTTGGCAAGGGATGTAATTCGCCTTCCTGTTTGCCTCGTTTTCTATTAATTAATATACACGGAATACAGTTGGTAATAAAGCTTTCAATTTTTTCGTCTAATTTTGGAATATAACTAGTAGTCATTGATCAGGAGTTCTTTCGTTTTTTTAAGTCCAAAATGACCTTTCTCGTGCGCGGTTTTAATTACTTCTCTTTGCATGTTTTTTGGAACAACTAGTAGGTCGCGATCATCAACTAATTTATACAGAACTGCGCCTTTAATAAAATATTCATTATAAGCTGGTTGGGTTTTTAGGATTTCCTTTATGCAATTTAAATCATCATCTTGCGATTGCGCTTTTGCAACTTTTGACATAACATTATTTTCTACAATCATCATAATAGGGTAACGGCTGAGAGCGTCAACGTGTCGCATTTGCGAACCTGCACGGTGCTCCACTACATAGTCATACTCTTGAAGAAAAAGTATCCAGCGGGCGTCTCTAACAGAAAGATCTTTCTTGTCCAACGTTTTCGTAAATACGTTACAGTCAGTTACTAATTTAAACTTGATACCTAATACGTAAACTCGAAATTTTTTCGGGGCCTCAATTACGGCAAGTACTTCCAGTTCGTAACTGCTATATTTTCGTTCGGCACCTGTAGTTTTCCGACTCATATAATAAATAGGATGTAAACCACCATCATCATCAGACCTTTGTAACAAAATGGCACCATACCCGTCAATTGAAGCGTCCGTATGAATTTCGGTTTCTCGATTTTGGTGAAATATATTTAAAATTGGTTTGTTGCTCAAGATTTCTCTCAACTGATTAAAAGATACTTTTTGTTCTTTCCCCATTTCAAATCTCCTGTTCTGTTTCATCAAATCGCTTAAAGGCTTAGCAATAATAGAAAAGTTATAAATGAATTTTCTGAAATAACTGGCAAGGCCGAGGAAACTTTGGAGTTGTCTTATGTTCTGCGGAATTTTGAACTCAAGTACTGATTTTACCTTATCAAGTGACGGAGATATCGATTGATTTTCTATCACGTGCCCCAAAAATTCAACCTTACGTCTCAAAAACTGACATTTCTTTAGATTAATCTCCAAGCCATACTCACTACAACGCTTAATTACCTGTTCAAGATTTTCCAAAGCTTCTTCATAATTGCTAGCTGGTATAATTATATCGTCAATATACGGTAGAGCAATGCCCTTGAGGGAAAAATCGCGAAATATAGCGTTTACATATCTCTGGAAAACAGCAGGCGAGTTAGACAAACCAAAAGGCATCTTACAGAATTGATATTGTCCATTATGACTCACGAAAGACGTATATTTTCTGCTACCCTCAGCAACCGAGACATGAAAAAACCCATTCTTCAAGTTAATAGTACCAAAAATCTTTGCATCTTGTAACCGATCTAGCTGATCTTCAATCAGAGGCAGCGGATATCTATCCTTCACTATTACTTTATTTAACCGGCGAAAATCGATACATAATCTTGGCGAACCATCACGTTTTTTCACTAGTACTACAGGACTGCTAAATTCTGACTCTGAATTTTCAATTACACTCTCGTTCAGCCACTGTTCAATTTGACGATCAACGATATTTCTTTCAGAAATTGGAAACCTACGTGGACGCGAACTAATTGGACTTTCATCC
Source organism: Thecocarcelia acutangulata (assembly GCA_914767995.1). Lineage (NCBI taxonomy): Eukaryota > Metazoa > Arthropoda > Insecta > Diptera > Tachinidae > Thecocarcelia > Thecocarcelia acutangulata. Next base: position 66,688,991 of record OU612096.1, on the reverse strand, counting down.
GTTAAAACGATATTCATTTCGATATTTGTAGATTTTGTTTTTTCCGGTTTATAGTTATTAATTATTCCGTATACTTTATCTTTAGTACTTTTCCCGGCCTGCTCATCTACAGGCAGTTCCAAGTTCTCAGAAAAAGTGTCAATTTTCATCATAGATGCCACATCATCCTCACGCAAAATTTTATCAAAATGAAGTCCATTACGATCTATTCTCACTTCGACGTATTTACAAAAGTCTTCACCGATTACCACGTCAATGTCTATATATTTATTTGAAACAACAAGAAAATTCACTTCGTATTTTATATCATCAATTTCGATATCTATTTTCAAGCTACCGACCGGTTTAACTTTGTCTTTACACTGTCCAAAATCGACAAGAACCACATCAATTCTATCAAGGTTCGGCTTATTTAAATTCTTATAAACAATTTCAGTAATAATATTGAGTTTGCTGCCCGTATCGAAAAGAGCAATACAATCCATACTATCTATTTTTACATTTATATTCATCATATTATGTTTTGAAGGTTTTAAGCAATGTGTATTTGTTTGATTGTCACTTCTTCGCAATGAACAGTTCTTAGCAATATGGCCAAATTGATTACACTCAAAACACTTCGTACCTCTACCTTTGTCCTTGCATTCTGATGATTTATGACCCTTGTCACCACAATTGTAACACACAAATTCTTTTCTTTCAACTCTATTTGGCAACACTTTCTTATTAACATTTACTTTTATTTGGTTTATTTCTTTTGATCTCTCGCGTATTAATTCATAGTCTTTTAGTTTTCTCTTAAATTCTTTTAAATTTCCCGCACCGTACAAAATTGTTGTGTTTATGTTCAAATCTTTTATACCGTCTATTACATATTGTATTAATGAATAATCGTCAATATCACCACGTGATGCTAAATCCTTCATATCAAAATAATATTCCTGTGTAGTGTCCTCTTTCTTCATACATCTCTCCATCAGCTTTTTATGTAACTGGGCACTGTTAACCGTCGTTTTAAATTCATCAATTAGAGCATTTCTTAACGTACACCATGAAGTGATTCCTCTTTCGCTCAAGATAAAACGTTTTGCAACACCTTTTAACGACTTTTTTGCAAATACAAACTTTTGAAAATCGTCCCACAACATTACAGCAGCAGTCTCTTCGAATTCATTTATCCATGTTTCAACCGGTACTTGCTCACTGCCATCAAAAGCTCTTACGGAATCTTCTACGTCACGAAAACTTAAAGCAAATCTAGACATTGGTAAATTAGGCGTTTTTCTCTCATTTACCTCATTATTTAAATTAAAGTTGTTTACAGAACAGAAGCAATCGTCACTTTCTTTGTTCTTTTTTTCACCGCCAACTGCTCGAATTCCATCTTTTGCTTCACCAAAGTATGGATCGTTGAAGTGTTCGTCGTCGCTTTCGTCGTCATCATCTGCTCTCGTGTATAAAAGGTTTCCCCTTCTTAAATTAAAAAATATGTGCAGCTTTAAATCATTTTTATTGTGGTCTATGTTGAGAAAATTGCAAATAGTTGTCAGGTCATTCAGTGTTAAGTTCTTGTTTATGTATTCGCATTTAGTTACATACTCCTCATCAGTTTCAGTAAAAGTAAAGCCTTCAAATGCACGTAGTCGTTTTCTGTTCGATCTATCTCCTTCGCATTCAAACACAAACTTGTGCAGCACAACTACACTCTCCTTTCTGCCACGACGCAGATTTTCTTTGATAAAAGGGAATGACTGCAAAGAAGACATCTCTATTTGCACGTTCGTATATGCTCAAGCTCACTCGAAAAAGCTTTACTCGCTATTTGACAAATGTAAGTTCTTAACACATACACAGACACAACAAATTCTATTATACTTATTTTTTCACACACAATGGCTTCTATTTCCAATTATTATAATTTATTCAACAAATTGCGGCTGAGCCCCCAAAATTTGTAAAGTTTATTTTGTTAACACAAAATTTAGTTTTATTTAAATAATATAACAAATTTAAGGTTTATTCTGTTGATATAAAAAATAGAATTCAAGAAATACAAAGTTTAATAAATCTGCACTCGATCAAGAACGTCTTCACTGCACAACGTCATTACTACTACTGACTATATAAATCCTCATTAATGCAATTTACACATGAATATATGTCACTTTTTGAATTGCTTTTGTAAATTTGCACGTCATCGGCATACATTTGTATCTTGCAGTGATTTATTACATCCGGTAAATAGTTGATATCCAGACAAAACAGCAATGGTCCAAGTATAGACCCCTGCGGGACTTTTCTCTTTTGACTGGTTTTTAAGTGCATTTGAAAAATTGCCGTTCAAATATATCACTTGGGATCGATCGTTAAGATATGATTTTATAAGCTTGCATGAAAATAGTTTTTCAAGCTTTTTTGCTAAAATTGTATGATCAACCGAATCAAAAGCTTGCTGTGATCTAAAAGTACCAAAACGCTGATATTATTTTTGTCGAGGTCAGTACTTAAATTATCTATCAAATCCACTAACATACTAAAAAATGTTCAATCCCTTTACAAAACCGGATTGAACATTTGTTAGTAGCTTGTTATGCATTATGTATTCATTCATTTGACTACTCATGATTCTTTCTAAGACTTTTGATAAAAACGGCAGTATTGTAATAGGCCTGTAGTCATTAATTTGTTTAGGAATGGGAATAACTTTAGACATTTTCCAGGCTTCAGGAAATATATGTAGATTTTGTAAGTATCGTATTAAAAATGTGGGAAATAAAAGGACTAAGTTTTGGTGAAACAACCTTCAGAAATATTGGGCTTATTCCGTCCACGCCAACAGCATTCGATTTTACTCCAGTGAAACTTAATAAAACTTCGCTTTCACTTACACAGCGGAAGCTAAACTTATGTTTATAGGAACATATGTGTTATATGTAGAAAAAGGAACATCAATATTGACGAACTTCTGATTTAGTTAATTTATATTAGCGTCAACCTCACGTATGGGAGATTGTCCGATACCAATTTTCTTTATCTCTTTCCACTTTGACTTACCATCAATGGCCAAGAAAAATCTTTTTTGATAATAAGATCTTTTTTCTTTAATTATACTTTTTGTGACTCCTTTTCTGGCAGTTTGAAATATGGTTCAAAGTTCAGGGGTTTTATTTTTTAGTTTATTTAGTTTTTTGATACGGGATGTAAACCATGGTTGTTGATTTGTCTTTAATGACCTGGTTTTTAAGGGGACACATACATCAATTAATCGAGTAAGATTATCTTGTATAAAACGGAGTTGATCATCAACATCCTCAAAAGTGTAAACTTTGTACCAATCGATATTTTCCCAGTGTAGATTTAAGAGATTGTAATCCAAGTTTCGAACATCTCTGTAAGTAAATGGCGTAGATTGTTTGTCTATATGTAAATCATAAGTTATGAAAAGGTGATCATGATTGGAGAAAACAGGTGTAGAAAGTTGATCATATAAGGCTATTAGAGGACCCGCTATAGTATGCTGGTGTGGTTGTGTTCACAGGCTTGATACCTAACGATATCATAGGATCAATTAAGGGATTGTTAGTCAATAAATTATTGTTAAAATCGCCAAGAATAATGATGTCTTCATACTGAATAGATATATTTTCTAAGATACCCATAATCAAATCGACTCTCATATCCCTATGTGGTCTGTAAACAGTTCCCACTAGTATTTTTCCTTCAGTTTTGTTGAAATTTCAATGAACAGGTATTCGATTTCACTTCCAATCAACGTTTCAAGCCTTACTATACAATTAATACCATTTCTTACATACATATATTGGATGGAACGCACATACCGTGGATGGAACGCACATACAAATAATCAGACCAAATAAAAATGAGCATTTGTATTTCAACAGAAAACTTAGGCACAGTATAAATGCCATTGCGGTAGGATTTGCTACACATGCTTATGTCAATTACTTGAATTACGTTAATATTTTTCTTACATTTGCGATCATGAAATGCATATTAGAGCAATCAATGGACGTTTTGGAGGCGCTTGTCACGATTCTCATGTTTGGAATTTGTCTGAAGAGAGACAATATTTAGAAGAAAAGTTTCAAGATGTAAATAGTGGAATTAGAATTCTCGGTAATATCTTAACTTTTTTTTTAATGTTTTTTAACTTAAAAAATATTTATTATTTTATAGGTGATTCTGGTTATCCTTTATAGCCATGGATTTTGACACCATACAGGAGTGCCACTGAGAATTCTCCTGAGTCCTTTTTTAATGAACAAGATTCCAAAGGAAGATCAATAGAAAGAACATTTGGTGTAATGAAAACAAGATTTCGTTGCCACTTGGCGGCACGAGAACTACATTACTCCCTAGAAAAGGCAGTTGAAATTCTTAACGTTTGCTGTGCGCTGCACAATATTTGTTTAATGTATAAAGTGGAGAGTGATTTTTCGTAAACTGAGGACAATATGTCTACTATATCTTCTTCTAACAGCAACACTGATAGTAATTTAGTACGTCATCTTCTTAATATAGCGAAAAATATCAGAAATGAAATTAAAAATAACATGATTGGAAATTACTAAATATAAAAATATCCATATGAAATAAATAAAAAACAAATAAAATCAATTATTCAAAAACTTCTTCCCTAAAAGTTGATAACAAAAAGTAATTCAGTGATATAATGCATGTATTTACTACATATAAAAAAATTCATGTAATCCAAAAAACAAATATTACAGCCAGTATGACCACATCAATATTTACGGTCGTATTCATAAAAAAGTTAAACAGCTACTCAAATCATGTTTAGGGGAAATTCGATAATATTGTATTCATAAAAGAATTTTACGTTAAAATGTTCTTTTTAACAGTTTTTTAAGTCAATAATTTTTAAAACTGATTGCATCCATTTTTAAGCCAATTTTAAGGCGACGTTTGTGTTTTGGTTATTGTTTATTTACATTTTATAAGTTATGAACAAATTTATTTCAATATAAAAATGTATTTATTGATCTTAATAACAATAATTGGTAAAACGTATTCTTATTTAAAATGTCAGATAATATTAATATATAATATTTCTATGTGTTTTTTTTAGAAAATGTGGATACTTACGTATGAACGCCACCACGGAACAACTTAATGGTGTGGACAATCTAAATCTAAACTATTTTTCATAAAATCAAAACATTTTAGAAGCCAAAAAACTTTTTTTTAAAAATTGAAGTGTTTATTAAGATTTTGATGGAAAATGAACTAATAAGGAATTCAAGATCAAGAATCAAAAATTTCTTTATTTTTTTTTAACTGATGTTGTCGCCATATGAACGCTGCTAAATAAGATTCCAAATGATGTCTAGCTGCCCCACATTCTCCCGACTGTTTGTATATGAAGAATGGTGGCGTTAATACGTAAGTACCAAAATATGGCCCAAGTTTTGAATAGTCAGCGACAAAAAATTTTTAACGGAAGAAGTTATCCATTTATTGGAGATTACCGTTAAGCAATTACGTTTTGAAAAGACGACCTCAAAAACCTTGCAAATAATGAAGTAATCTATTTGATTGTGGATTTCAGATAAACAATTACGCTTAACATTTTTTTCGGTATTTTTAATTTTACTTATTACTAAGATTTTGTCTATTTACAATATCATTATATGTTAATAAAATGTGATGCACATTAGTGATGCGTAAAAGAACTAAACGATAAAATAAAACTCGCTATTCACATTTTTTCCTATGCATAAGCAAAAGCATCTAAGGTAAAAGCTTTCCAACTCAGTATTTTTGGGTATTCAATTGAAAGATAAAATGGAGTTAACATTTATTTATTTATTTTATCATTGGTTTTCATAAAAGACAATACAAAACATTTCTTTATACGATTACTACGTGAACTAATAACCGTTTTTAATGCAACACAATGATTCAGATGACGATTGTCTGTTATGGCGTTGTCAGTCACAAATAGAGAATTTCAAAAAAATTATTTTTAGCTAAAATGCTGTGTATGAATACGTTTTTATAAAATCAGTTTTTTTGCTGTAAAATTTATTTTAACTAAAAAGTTGTTGAAATGCAGATTAGTGTATTTAAACTCATCCATATTTTTTTTTCCTTTCCAATTTAAATATATTTCTTCTTAGCTCTAGTTTTTCAAATTTATATTTTGTTCTTTCCAATTAATTTTTTTCAAAAATTCAAATTTTTCTTTTTCAAACTTGAATATACGTTCTTTTAAATCAGTATTGCGTTTTAAGTATTTATTTGCTATTGAAATGTTCATATTTATGAATGTCTTGCAGTTCTTTTATAATACTTTTCTGGTTACATTTACTTAAAGTTGTACTAAACTTTCTTTGTACTTTGTCTGATTTTCTACTTGCTTTTGTAATAACGCCTGCTTATTGGAAAAATCACGGGAACGTGTATGAAGAGTATGGAGGTTTAAAATATTATTTCAACTTTCTTCAGTATGGTTTACTTAAGCAGTCCCTTTTTGCCTTTGTTTTGTTTACATATTGGAGGCTATCCTGCGTTCGATTCGGATCGAAATTTTCTGCATCTGGCAACTTGAGTATTCTGCGTTTCGACTCCGCTCAGTTTCTTTCGATTGTATGTATTTTTTTGGTCTTTCCATATTTAATCACAACACTAATTGTTTTTTTTTTTATTATGTAATATATTTATGAACAATTAATTTTAGTTTGTTTTTGTATATATTTCTTTTTTCTTATTAAGCTTTATCAAGAACTTATTTTTAATTATGTATACAAACAACTTTTTGTATAAAATTTGACTTGCTTATTTTGCAATTTCATTTCCACATTTCCACAGTAATGCTATTAATTTTATAAACATTGTTGTCTTCTTCTTTTTCTTTCGATTCCGTTTTTTATCAGAATACCGATTTTCGATCACAACGGAACTGAATGCGGAGACTTAATCGAAAAGCAGAATAGGGATGATTGTGTTTGGTGTTTCCCTTTCCAATAATCATTAAAATTTATGTAGAGTTGTTATTATACTTGCTTTTGGTTTAATAAATATTTATTAAACTAAATTTGCATAAATTTATTTAATAAAGGCGTTGTAAACCTTTCATATATTATTACGAATAAAGAGAATTATTGCATATACATACGTACTTACATTTGAAAATTTGTATATTTGATTTTGTGTATATATTGCCGCAATCAAAATGGCATTCGAATAAAACATTTTTTTTTTAAGCTTTTTTTTATTTATTGAATCTTCACAATGTGAACTAACAATAAGTATTCAAATCTTATTACTAAATACAATATATTAACTAAGTCCAGCCAATGCTAGACAAAAAAGTTTTATTATGCGCATATTATATCGGTAAAATCACCTACTTAACGCTCTGATGGTGGCAACGGTATCCCTTCTTCTCAACCGAGTGTTTTTTTTTTTTCTCATTCAAAAATTCGGTTGAGTGGTCACACTCAACCGAGTGTGACCACTAAAATTAAGTATGTTTCGTGCAAGAGGGTTTGGGTGAAGTTCCAATTTGCTGATATACCTTATCGCATGCTTTGAAAACTCATCTTTTACCAGTGGAACACACAGATCCTTGTGAATTCGGGAGTTTTTTACGTACCATGGAGCTGCAGTAATTGTTCGAAGAATTTTGTTTTGTCGCCTTTGAATTTTTTCAATGTTTGACGCTGAGGCGGTGCCCCATAACTGAATTCCGTAGCGCCATATAGGCTTTAGTATTGCGTTGTATAACAAAAGTTTGCAATCTAATTTCAATGTAGAATTTCTGCCCATAAGCCAATTTAATTGCGCTGCTTTTAATTTTAGCTGAGTGACTTTCGGGCCAATGTGAGGCTTCCACGTTAACCTACGGTCGAGATGAATACCAAGGTACTTGGTAATAGGTAATAGGTGAATTGTTAATTTGGATAGCTGAACATGTTTGTCTACGCAGTGTGAATGTAACGTGAGTACACTTTTGTTCAATAACTTTAATTTTCCAAAGTATTAACCACATCTCTAATATTGAAATATACTCCTGCAAATTTCGCGAAGCTACTTGATGGTTTTCATGTACGCTGCAGAGTGCTGTGTCATCTGCAAAAGTTGAAGTGTGAATACCACATCTGGTTGGCATGTCAGAAGTGTAAATTAAATATAAAGTGGGTCCCAGAATGCTACCTTGGGGAACTCCTGCCTCGATTGGCTGAGTTGGGCTTATAAAGTCGCCTTCTCTGATAACAAACTTCCGGCCGCATAAATAGCTTTCCAGAAGCTTGTGAGTGTTTGCAGGCAAGTTCATCTTTATTTTGTGCATTAATCCCTCGTGCCACACTTTATCAAAAGCTTGGGAAACATCAATGAATAGAGCTGAGCAATACTTTTTGTCCTCAAAAGTCTTTCTTATAACATTAACATGTACGTTAAAAATACTTTTGTCATTTGTTTTCGTACTACATACGAGTAATTGCATTTTCGAAAGGAATTTTTTTCCGAAAGAGGGTAAAAAAAAATCCACAAATCATATTGTTTACGAACGTTCGGAAATAAAGTTTCGAAAGTCGTACTAGGTGAAAAGATAAGAGACAGACAGAGTTACTTTCACATTTATAATATTAGTAACGATAATAAATACAAAAAAAAAAAACCCTCACTATTGTTAAACAAAGCAACAAAAACAAAAGAACATGACATAAAAAGAATGAAATCTATTTGAACAAAAGCTATCCAATTGAACGGCTCACTATTGACCAAAAAGTGGTCAGCTTAATGACCGGCTCACTTCGTTCAATGAGATGATCCGTTCAATTTAACCCGTTCGTGCAGAACGACACAGTTCTAAAAAAAAGAGATGTTTTAAAAACCAAGTTGAACATGTAAAATGATTTTGAGTGAATAAAAATTAAAACAAATAATGAATTGGCCGTGATCATGAAAGTTAGTGTACGCAGCTTGAGAAATATGTCTATGGGTGGTTTTGTATCACATCTGTTTTAATTCTAAAATAGTAGTCGGGTTTGTGCATTCTATCAAGTAAAACGACTAATTTTGAAAATCGGTTTTCAAAAGTTGTGAACGGTGGTGATATCAAATTAACGGACACGCTTTTTTCCCGTTTGATATTTAAAAAAAATGTTAAGCTGTAAGTAAATTCCCTTTAAACATCAAAAATACTGTTGTACTGGAACAAAGATAAAAACACACAGAGATTTTTAACACATTTTTCTCCCAATTTCTTTTTTTTTATAAAACTTTATTTTTTCAAAATTTCACTTCTAACATTGATCAACAGACAACTTAAAGTTACTTACTAAATTTAAAAGCAACTACAGTTTAGGATATTTAGCAAACTGTTCAATATTCAAAATCTTCTTCGCCTTCATGGGAAGTATCCTCAGAACCAACTTCTTCAAAGTCTCTTTCGAGAACGGCAAGATTTTCACGAGCTTCCGTAAATTCACCTTCCTCCATACCTTCACCAACATACCAATGGACGAAGGCACGTTTCTTAAACATCAGATCAAATTTGTACGACAAATTGCTGAAGGCCGATGCTATGGCGGTCGTATTTGATAACATGCAAACCGCTCTTGAAGTTTTGGCCAAATCTCCGTCCGGTACAAATGCCGGTTTCTCATGATTAACACCAATCTTAAAACCGGTTGGACACCAGTCGACAAACTGAATTTGACGTTGCGATTTGATGGCCGACACGGCAGCATTGATATCTTTCGGCACCACATCACCACGATATAGCATACAACAAGCCATATATTTTCCAGCTCTGGGATCACATTTAACCATCATATTGCCAGATTCAAAGCAGGCGTTAGTCAGAGAGGTGATAGCGTGCTGTTCATGAGATGCTCTGGCGGCCGAAACCAACGGTGCATATGCCACTAGAGGAAAATGTATACGAGGAAAGGGTACCAAATTCGTTTGAAATTCATTTAAATCCACATTCATCGAACCACTGAAACGCAGTGAGGCTGTTGTGGAGCTAACAATTTGCGCAATCAAACGGTTTAAGTTTTTATAGTCTGGGCGATCAACACTTAAACTATTCTGACAGATTTCATAAATAGCTTCATTATCCACCATAAAAACACAATCTAAATGGTCCATCGTGGAATGGGTGGTAAATAGAGCATTATAGGGTTCAACAACAGCGGTTGATACCTTCGGTGCGGGATACACTGCAAAATCCAATTTACATTTCTTGCTAAAGTCCATCGATAAACGTTCCATAAGTAACGAAGTAAAGCCCGATCCGGTACCACCGCCTAAACTGTGAAAGATTAAAAATCCTTGAAGACCATCACACTGTTCAGCAATTTTTTGTATACGCGTGGTAACATTTTCGATAACCTCTTTGCCAATCGAATAATGTCCACGAGCATAATTGTTGGCTGCATCTTCCTTGCCCGATATCAGGTGTTCGGGATGATAAAGACTACGCATAGGGCCATTGCGAACATCATCAATTACCGTTGGTTCCAAATCTACGAAAATCGACCTAGGAACACGTTTGCCTGAGCCAGTTTCGGCGAAAAATGTTTGTGCATCATTGCCAACTGTACCGGCACTACAGTCGCTAGCCAATATTTCTTCATGCGATTTGGCTGAGCCATCGAAATTGATACCGTGCTCCAGCAAATATAATTCCCAACAGGAGTTACCGATTTGAATTCCACCTTGACCAATTTGAATAGAGATTACTTCGCGCTGAAAATAAAAATTTTATGATTAGCAAGTTTAAGACTTTCATTAATTTACAAATAAAGGGGGATAGACACGATCAAAATACTTAACAAGTATCAAGCATGTGTGAGCATTTGCTAATAAGTCTGACACTGCAGATGCTTGATGGAAAACCAAAATCATGCTTGTTGTCACATGATTGGTTGTATATGGTGCAAACCATCAAACGGGAACAATTTTTTTTAAATTATTATGTTTCCAATAAACGTCTGCATTATTACGCTGAAACGGCATTTGAACATACTCATTTACTTTACACACACCACTGACTACGAAGTGACTCATATTCTATTTTAATAAAAACAAATAAATGAATACACAAACCGAACGAATAATGGTAATAACTCGGCTCGTGGAGAAACAAATACAAGCACATTCAAATAAAACGAAAACAAGAAGAAAATTTTTCAAACATATTATCATTCGAATGAATAGCATTCGATTGTATTTATACATACATATGTATGTATGTATGTATGTTTTTTTTTTTTATTCGTGGGGTGAAAAACCATCGAAAGGCACTGGCAGTGATGGTGGTTGCCAGTAGTGCGAGACTTTAACACGCTAAAAAACACCCCTTCGCACTAACCCAGATGCTCCCCGAGGAACTGCCGCAAGGCTTTACGTCTCGGGGTGGGAAAGGTGATACACCCTACATCTAAACTAAACTACATTGATTCTGCTGCGAATCTGTTCTAACCTACGAAGTTCCAACAAAACCAATTTTACAAAGCTACAGACGTACGTCCAGTTGCACAAAGATTCCAACATGATTGGAACGATACTGCTCGGACTGATGCTACGTCCTAGGACTGTTTCTAAATATTCCCTATCACTATTAAACCGTGGACAGATGAAGAACACATGCTCAGCATCTTCCAAGACATTACCATCACAACGCGGACAGAACGGAGTACTGTCGTGTCCAAAACGGTACAAGTACGACCTAAAACAACCATGCCCAGTTAGAAACTGTGTAATATAGTAGTTCAAATCGCCATGCTTTCTTGATAGCCATGCTCTGATGTCTGGTATCAGTAAGTAGGTCCATCTTCCCTTGTCAGCTGTCGCCCATCTTTCTTGCCATTTTCGCAGACACGATTCTCTCAACCCAACCGTGATGTCCGAAGCGGCCTCTAGCTCGATCGGTATCATGCCGGCAATGACAAAAGCGGCCAGGTCCGATACAGTTCGGAATGCGCTACATACACGCAAAGCGATCAGCCTATACACAGGAGATATCAGGTTCACATAAGTAGGATATCTAAGTGAGCCTGACCATATAGGCGATGCATATAAGATAATGCTTCTTACTACACTAGAGAGTAATCTCCTCTGCAGATATTTTGGACCTCTTGTATTCGGCATGATCCGGCATAGCGCTGTGCATGTTTTTGATGCTTTACTGCCTATGTACTTCAAGTGCTCTTGAAAAGACAGACGAGTGTCAATCATGACCCCAAGGTATTTTAAACATTCCTTAGATTCTATGCTACACATGCCAATATTTAGCCTGACAGTTTTCCTAATTTTCCTACTACTTTCCTAATTTTCCTCGTCTAGCGGCTTGTTATCCTTAGGTAACAACACCAATTTCTGCCTCGTCCAGATTGTTGGAAAAGTTCCCTGAATCAAGCATGCGCTTATTACTTTCAGGAAATAATCAGGATGGAGCTTAACAGCCTCCTTCAGTACCATATTTGGGATGCAATCTAAGCCTGGTGCCTTCTTGTCTTTGAATTTTGAGACAGCACCTTCTATCTCGACGACCGTAACCGGAGGAATGTCGAATAATTCAGCTGGATAGCTGTGTTGCCATGTCGGAGCTTCCTGTTGAGGAAAAAGATGGTCTACAATTCCGTTGAGGATATTCTCTTCTCTTGGCGGTGATGGGCCAAGACATTTAAGTTTTCTGGTTACTAGCTTATATGCTAAGCCCCAAGGATTGCTATCTATTTCATCACAAGTATCCAGGAAACGCCTACGCTTGCTCCTACGAATTGCAATCTTCAATGCCTTTCTTTTATCCCTATACAACTGGTGCTGCACGTTATTCTCTAACCGACCCCTCGTTCGAGTATACCGCCTTCGGGCGCTAATACACTCTGAACGCAAGCTAGCAATTTCATCATTCCACCAATACACTGGAGGCTTATTTGGCGATCTTTTTCGCCTTATCATAGCTACATTGCAGGCACTAGTGATATTGCGCACTAATTGCACTGCCATGTTTTCTGCTGCACCAGCCATTTCCATGTTCTCCATGCAGGCTGCGAAGCTATCCTTCCATCCTGTCAAGACACGTGCTTGTACAATAGCACGGGGCTGTGCGTCTTGCACATCTATTATTATAGCGCTATGATCGCTATGTGTATAGATGTCAGATATTCTCCAGTTCACTTGGGTTGCGATACTAGCACTGACGAATGTAATGTCAATTACTGAGCCAGCATCACCCCTTCTGAAGGTGTGTTCAACTCCATTATTGATGAGCACAACACCCAGTACAGAAAAGGCTTCCAAGAGTATTCTTCCCCTTGCGTTTGCTGAGGGACAGCCCCATTCAACAGCCCACGTATTGAAATCACCTGCTATTATTACGGGGGTTCTTCCAACTGCATCCATTACAATACTGTCAACTATTACCCGAAAGTCTTCTATAGAATACCTAGGGGGTATATAACAGCTGTAAATAGTGATGCCAGATATAACCGCTCGAGCATATCCACATTGCGTTGTTATTCTATCGCGTATGGTTAGCGTGCTGGTGTTCCATATTGCCGATGTACCCGTGTTATCGGAAACCCAGTTTACAGATGCCATGGTCCGATATGGCTCACTTAGAATAGCGACATCTACACTTATATCTCGAACGCTTTGCTTAAGAAGCTCCTGGGCTGCCTGGCAATGGTTGAGATTTAACTGTAATATACGCATTTTGGTGACTTAGGTTCTACTCTACTCCCTAAGTTTCTGTAGAGCTCTTTTATAAAACGGGCAAACTGCACCTCCGGTGACATGGTCACTAGCGGTGTTTGCTACCTTCTTGCAGAGCAAGCAGGATGGTTTATTGGAACAGGTTCCAATTTTGTGGCCCGTTTTGCCACACCGTAGGCAATTCTCTGAGAGGTCTTGCCCCTTACAGTTCCCTGCTACGTGTCCATAATCCAGACATTTAAAGCATATTTTTGGTGCTACCTTTTCGCGTATTCGGCAAACCACCCAGCCAATACGTATCTTTGCCATCTCTATAAGGCGGCGAGCTATCAGTGCACTCACGCCAATTGTGGCGGTCTGTGTCCCACCGTATGCTCTCCTTAGCGACTTAACTGCCGTAGGGTGCAAAGCTTTAAATTCGTCAGATATTTTGACGAGAGCTTCATAAATATCCTCCTTAGAGGTTACTTCGTCTATATCCCTAATCTCAAGCCTGACCTCATGAGATAGTGATCTAACCTTAGCAGCATCACCTAGCACCTCTTCTATAGCCGACCTAAATTCGCCCGTATTCTGGTGCGCGGGTCTATTCAGCTCAAACAACAGTTCACCCTTTCCTGTCTTCCTAATGCTTTTCACATTTTTACCCAGGTTGTTTAGCTTAGGGTCCCTCTTCACCCGTCTGTGAATATCCGCATAGGAAGTATCTCCACAGGTTTTAATCACTATAGCATCTGGTATGTATGTAAGTGTGTACAATAACATACCATCAAAGTTATTTTACCAACTCCAATTTAAAATTTTCAGACCTTATTGCGCACATTTCTTAAAAACAAATTACGTCTTAGCAAAATGTTTTTCTTTGTATTATAACGAATGTAATTTGCATTCGAAGTATAATCGTTTTATTCATTCATTCATTCGATATTTCGTGAGCTCTATCCAACAGTTATATTGCATATGCGTGCTTTCGCTCTTACAAATAAGAGAAACTACATATTTGAATTAGAAAGAGTATACGACAGAATCTATTTATTACGACCAACTATAAAACGCAATTCATTCTCTTTTCTGTTTTTTCTCGTTTTACTTTGTTAATCTCTTTTAAGGTATTCGATATTTGAATGAATATTGTATTTTCAGTGTGCTTACAAACAAATGAATGTATTCTTGCAGCCTTTTAGTTTCCATTGTGTAAAAAAAGTATTTATTTATTCAACTATATAGTTGCAAAGTATAGAATGCATAGGCATGTAACGGCGCTATGACTAAAGGCTCAGTTAGCCGACTGGAATATAAATGGAATGTAGTAGTAAAGTAATCTTAACACGTAAGTGCGATTATACGTCGTAAAAAATTAAAGATTTATGGCCGTGTTCACAAAAATAAAAAGGAATTTGAAATAAATGTAAATTCATATATTTTATACAACATTTTATTAAAACAAATTTTGTTTTTTTATGAACATAAAAATTTATATTTGTGGCAAGAATGATAGAAATTAGAATAGATTACGCCATGCACATGATTTCCCGTTAGATGACGTAGTTTAAACCATGCAAGGGTTGCCTATTTTATGAATTTCCAAATCATCTAGGGCTGTCTTTGTATTAAAACATTTTATTTGCGTTTAATATTGATGATCCAAAATTAGTATATTTTACATTTGGATGATGAATATGAATGTCATAATCTGTGTTTTGTTGAATTTGAAGAAACTATATAAATATGTAGAAATAATGGAAAAAAATTTTTTTCAACCAATCGACAATACATTGAACTCTCAGATTTATTTTTGTAACCAGTACCTCGTTTCTGTATTTCTCACATCGAGAAATTTTTCACATGAAACAAGGGAATTGAAAGAAAACCGATGTGAATTGAAGCAAAAACACATTTCTCACAAACAAGTGTTTCTGCAAATCTTTTTTGTGAAAACTAACTGTCAATTGAGCTTTTTGACGTAAATTATTGGAAAGATGGGAGTAAAAGTGTTTCTATAATTAAATTTTGTGTGAAGTAGCTGCCAAAATATTCCCCAAATAAAAACGGTGCGGAATTATAAAAAAAGAAAACAATATATTGAAGTGGATCTAAAAAGTGCAGCAAAGAGGTAAAGTATTATTTTTATACCTTTCACAAAAATGTTAAAGGTATATATAAGTTTGTGATTCCGTTTGTAATTTCTACAGTTTTTTTTTTGCGACCCTATAAAGTATATATATTCTGATTCAGAATTAATGGAAAAGTCGATTAAGCGATGTCCGTCTGTCGGTCGTTGAAATACCGTTTCTGAGAAAATTATTAGACATAGAAACTTTTTTCTTTCCCCATTCTATTACTCCATATTGCCATGTGTTTGCTATTGAAATTCAGTAATATTGGTTCACGTATAGCGGAGATATATTCAAAATTCCGAAAAAAGCCAGGAATTTTTTCAATTTTGTATGGAAATTTTTGACAAAAAAAATTGTTTGTTTTGCTTCAAACTTCATACACTTATTAAGTATGGCGACTGAAAGGCAAAAATCTTTTTTTTCCGCTATCGGTCCATATATACCCGAGATATAGCCCAAATCGGGTTTTTCGTGAAAATGTCGCGTAAGCGAACTTAAACATCTTTTTTGTGCTCAAAAGCAGTTCTGGTAATGAAATAAGGTTATATAAATATGGAAAATGAAAATTTCCGATATCGGCCCATATGTACCTGAGATATAGCCTAGACCAGGGTTTTCATGAAAATGTAGCGTAAGCGAACTTAAACAACTTTTTTTGCTTAAGAGCAGTTCTGGTAATAAAATAAGGCTATATAAATATGAAAAATGAAAATTTTTAATATCGGTCCATATATACCGCAGATATAGCCTGGAACGGGGTTTTCATGAAAATGCCGTGTAAGCGAACTTAAATAACTTTATTTTGCTTAAAAGCAGTTCTGGTAATGAACTAAGGTTATATAAGTATGAAAAATGAAAATTTTCGATATCGGTCCATATATACCCGAGAAATAGCCTAAGCCGGGGTTTTCATGAAAATGCCGCGTAAGCGAACTTAAACAACTTTTTTTGCTTAAAAGCAGTTCTGGTAATAAAATAAGGTTATATAAGTATGGAAAATGAGAATTTCCGATACCGGTCCATATATACCCGAGATATAGCTTAAACCGGGTTTTTCATGAACACGCGGCGTAAGCGAACTTAAACAACTTTTTTTGCTTAAAAGCAGTTCTGGTAATGAAGTAAGGTTATATAAGCATGGAAAATGAGAATTTCCGATATCGGTCCATATATACCCGATATATAGCTTAAACCGGGTTTTTAATGAAAAAATTTTTTTTGCTTAAAAGCAGTTCTGGTAATAAAAGAAGGTTATATAAATATGGGAAAAGAAAATTTCCGATATCGGTCCATATATACCCGAGATATAGCCCAAACCGGATTTTTCATGAAAATGTCGCGTAAGCGAACTTAAACAACTCTTTTAGGCTCAAAAGCAATTCTGGTAATGAAATAAGGCTATATAAATATGCAAAAGGAAAATCTTCGATATCGGTCCATATATACCCGAGATAAAGCCTAAACCGGGTATTTCATGAAAATGTCGTGTAAGTGAACTTAAGCATCTTTTTTTTTTTGCTTAAAAATAGTTCTGGTAAAGAAATAAGGTTATATAAATATGGAAAATGGAAATTTTCGATATCGGTCCATATATACCCGAGATATAGCCAAAACCGCGGTTTTCATGAAAATGTCGCGTACATGAGCTTAAACATCTTTTTTTGCTTAAAAGCAGTTCTGGTAATGAAATAAAGTTATATAAATATGGAAAATGAAAATTACCGATATCGACCCATATATACCGGAGATATAGCCTACACCGGGGTTTTCATTAAGATGCCGCGTAAGCGAACGTGACCGACTTTTTTTGCTCAAAAGATTTTTGGTAATGAAATATGTTTATATAAATATGGAAAATGAAAATTTCCGATATCGGTCCATATATACCCGATATATCGGCCTGAACCGATTTTTCCATTAACATTTTTTTTTTTGTTTTTTGCTGAAAAGCAATTCTCGTTATAAAAGAAGGTTACTAAAATACAGAAAACAGAAAATTCCGATATCGGTTCATATACAACCGAGCATATTTAGGTCACATTTTTAAATATAGTATATATATATACGTGACTGTCGTGAAGGGTATTTTAGATTCGGCCCAGCCGAATATACTACACTCTTACTTGTTTTTAATTGCATTATGCTTAAAATAATATATATATTTTATATATATGACCCCTACATATGCAGTGCATTGTACCAGAATTAGGAAAATAGGTTGTGAGTAGGGGAAAGAGGGAGTAGTGTTTGTGAACATTTGACTTGAACCTTCCAACGCTATAACAGACAGAAACACGTCTGCATAAACTAAATGTATGTGCAGTCTTATATCGCGGACGTATGTCATTAAATTCATATCTATGCAAAGTGCGTTGTAGTTTGGTGTCACTAACTGCTTTATCAGACTATGTAGTGATGGTCCACATCACTACAGAGTCCACAGCACCACACTAGAACGTGTCTTATTTTTAACTATGGCAGCAATCCTTCTTTCTTCTCTTTCAGTTAACAACTTTGGACGATCCCTTCGCTAAAAATTGCCTATTTTCTTAAAGTTTTTTAATTTCTCCACAATTTTTTTTAAGAGGTGTGGTGTCTTCCAAAAATTTTATCAATTTTTTGAAATGATTTATTTACCTTTTCTTTACCTTTATTGAAATTTGCGTTCTCATCTTTACGAGTACTCACGGCTTTTATAAAATTTTACTGGCACTTCCACAATGGATGTTGACAATCACACTAAAACAATTATTTGTCTCTTTTCCAATTAAATTCATCTTAAAAATAGCTGTTAATCTACTGGTCTTAGCGAAAAAATTAAATGAGAAAGAAACTGTTTACTCACTTATGAAGCGTAATTTTTGACAGTTTTAGTTAAAAGTTTTTATACAAAATTGTTGATCCTTTTTTTTGTATATTTTTTGCAACTAGTTAAATGAGCATCAGGTAGTTTTATAATTGTAGTTACTAAGATTTTTCTAGTGCTATTTCTAGCAATGTTATAAAACGAAATATAAAACTATAACTGATGTTGACTCACTTTTGATGCTCATAGTATTGTATTGAAAGGAAGAGAGTGCATATTTTAGCCAATATCATATCGAATTCATTATTAGTTCAATGCATCGGCGAATTCCTTATCAATTCGCTTTGTTTCAATATGTAAAATTTTACCATGCTCTAATCCAGCGTTCCCCAGAAAGAGAATGCTCTAATATAATTCACGGACACTTAAAAGTAAAACACTATCTGCAACTTTTGAGAGCTCAAGAACATAAATAAGAACATGTTCAGAAATAATAAAATTATTTGGTACTTCCCTGCAGGAGATTAAGTCTTAATATTCTGAAAGCTACTGGTACAATTACTGCAGAACAGCAAGCACTAGTTCAAAACATGTTAGAAAAAAATGCATACATAGGGGTATGTTCTTGATTCTACTTTGAAGTGAAAATAGTTTGATATCACTTCAATTTCAAGCTTCGGCGTTTTACATTCTACTCTTTACTTTTCATTTGTGTTTTGATTTCGAATTGTCTGGTTCTTGAAACTACTATTACACGAAAAGTGGAAGTTTGAAAACACTTTTTAATTTCATTGTGAAAATGAAAACTTTTACAGAAAAACTGAGTGTAATTACAATCCCAATGATATTAGAGGGTTAGATGACGAAATATTTATTTGAGATACAATTGTACATACATTTATAGGCAAAATAAGGAAAATATCATATAAAAAACTAATAATTGTTATTTTATTAACTAAAGTCGATTTGCTATATCATCTCTTATTACAGCGGTTACGGAATCACTAACTCATCTGAATCATCGTCATCACTTTCATGTCTTGGATTTACAACCACATGCTATTCCACATTTTTGCATAAAATTGCACTTAAAAATTTCGGCCATCGTTGTTGACGGAGAATTTGGTAATCTAACTAAATTTTACTCTTATAAAATAACAAGCATTCGAATAAAAATTTTGCACGTTATTTTTTCGGCATATCGCAAAACAATAAAATAAAATTGAAAATATGGTTCATTTCAGTACTAGTTTATATAAAAATACAAATGAAACTGAAAACGTGGTGTGTGCCAGTACTAGTTATTTGAACATTTAACCATGTTTTCTTTTCGAAGTTTAGTTCGAACAAAAGAATAAAACACCCAAACTACGACTTTTTCAGAACAACAAAAATAAAAAATTAACTTTTCAAATAATGTTTTATTTTAATTCTACTACTTTTCTAGAACATGCCAGATAGTTATTTTTTTCGTATATTTAAATAAACTGTGTCAAGAGATTTTTGTGCGATAGAAAAGTGATATTAAAAAAAAAGGTAGGTGTAAGATATTTCAAATTTGCAACTTACACAATTATTATTATGGTTGCTCGTGAGCATATCAGTTTATTTTTCTACACCAAAAACTTCTGGCTGCACTAGCAGAAATCGCCAAAAATCTGAATTTTTTAAATAAATCAGAATATCCAGAACCAGTGAAAGAGAAAAGATTGTAAACTTTTTCGCAAATAATGTTCTTTATGACGTTGAGTTTGGTTAGTATCTGGATCTTTTCTCACTGTCTTTACTTCTTGAAAGGTTTTCACTAATTGCACTTGATTTAAATATTTTCACTTTTTAAATAGTTAATAACATTTCTAGTTTATCTTAAACGATATGGCGCCAGTTTTTTTTTTTTGTCCAATATTCTAGTTTACATTCGTTTAAGCTGAGTTTTTTTTTTTTTTTTTTGCAAATTTCTTTCTGCTCAAGGCTTTTTAGTGCAAACGAAGAGAAATGAGGCAAACTGCCATCACATACATTTTGTTGTTGCGTGAGAAAAAACGAAGTATTTTTGCTCAAATTTGCACAGTTTGCGTTACCCATCGTGAAAACCTTTTATATATGTAAATACAACGCGACAATAGAATAAAAACCAGGCATTTTGTTTGCGTAAAAAAAATTGCTTATGACAAAAGTAATTAGCAACAAAAATTAAAAAATAATACATAAAGTGATATAAAGAGCTGTGTAAAAATGTAAGAAACTTTATAATGTAACTTATGTAAATTTTGAATTGTATTATGTAATCAAGCTTCGAAAAAACCAGTGCGATCAACCATAGTTTGACTCATCGATTATTATTTACACTCAGGTAAATACTTAATAAACTACTTTATATTTTCTTAGAAAAGCAATATTAACCCTCTTTTTATTTCTTTTCCCAAAACCCCAATATAATTGACTCACTTCGGGTTAATTATATTCTTAATTCTGCTTTATAGCCTATTTACACCAAAGCGAAATCTGCTCATTCGAGATTTCAAGCCAAATCTAGTAGATTTTGAGAAGATTTCCCATACAAAATGAAATCTACTTTATGAGTAGATTTGGACGAAATCTCCTGAAATCTACTCAGTACTAAGCGATGCAACTGTGATTTCTTGCAAAAAGTACTTAAAAATACTACGCTGCAACAAAAATTGCACTATAATGTGGTGTATGCAGTCTCTGGGCACAAAAAATATACACTTTAATGCTGGTGTATTCAGTCTCTGATAATATTGTATTGTCAAACCCGCAAGCATAAATTATTTTTGAGCAAATGAAATCTTGCTAGATATCAGAAAACGGTGGTGTAAACGATATAGATTTCGTTGTAGATTTCAATTCAAATCTACTAGATTTTGAGTTGGTGTAAATGCGCTATTAGATAAATCAGAAATGGTTAACTCAAATTGTGCTTTTAGCGCCCAAAAAAGCAGCAATTTGTTTGGAATATACTACCAATAGATCTCAAGATATTTTCTTTAACTTTACAAAGAGCCAAATCTGTTTTTTCTCAGTTCTTGTCGTCTCAATAATATCACAAAAAAAAAAAATAATAATAATAATAAAAATAAAAAACATGTATGAGCAAATACTTCTTGTTATTCAATTTTGATTTTAGTATATTTATAGAAATGGATATGTGCCTACGCACATATACACTTATATATGAATATACATACATCGCTCCCCTACTGCAACACAGTCTACATATCTCAAAAAATTTGCTTTTCAAATTAACAATTCAGAATTGTTAACAGTACTACCATTTATATTGTGCCAAAAATTTATTCAAATTGCTTTTAAACTGTTTCCTTTAGGAGATATTTCCTCAAAAAATTTGCTAAGACTTGTATGGAAGCTAAAAATTTTAAATGCGTTTTCTCGAAACGAGCTTTTTTGGGACATGACCACGTTGCAACAAAGAAGCGATACGTATATATATATGTTTATGTATGTGTGTGTATGCAGACATTTAAAAAATTGAAGTAAAAAAAAAAAAAAAGGCAAGAGTAGAGCATTTGGTGGAAAATGAACGTAAGCAACAATCTGTAGTTGAACCTGTCGCAATATGATGAAACTTTTGGCAAGTTATTTTAAACTGTAACCAAAAACGTGTATAAATTTATACTTTGTTTGATTCCATTTAACTAAATTTGAGTTCTGTAACTCAACTTGCAGTAAAATTCTTGTAATAAAGTTTAGCAAGATTAAAAGCATATACATTACTCGTATGGTTAACAAACAAAGCAAATAACTAAAAACAGAAAAATATTTAGAAAAGTTGAGAAATTTGTAAAAGAAATAATCATTTATTTATTTCCTTTAAAATTTAATTTGCAAACTAATTAAAAGACAATAAAATAATTAAAACAATAAAAATCAAAAATGTTTTTTGTTTATTTATTAGTAAAACTTAAGATAATATTAAATTAAGTGAATATATTTCGATAAGATACTGCAATAATATATTGCTAAATGAGTTGTTGTTGGTGTTGATGCAATAAAATTTGGCCCAAAGAGGTGGATGTTGTATTGGTTTCTTTGACTGCTTTTGAACTTCAAACATGACTTGCTGCTTGAGAACTTTTTTCTTGGCTTTGCTTCCTTACGTAGTAATTATTCTAGTTGCAGTATTTCCTTGCCAGGTAACAGGCTTGCTACAATTGCTCCATTATAATTTTTGATTTTTTCTCTGATCCTATTGTCACTTAATAGTTCTGGTGGTATTTTACCTTGCTTATCTATCCATTATCCATTTTAATTATCCTATTGTTTAGAAGCTTAATATGTATTTCATTAATACTAGCTTGTCCCGGATTAACAGATAATTTCGGGTTTTCAGTCCTTTTAAGTAACATATTGGCAGCATTTTGATGCATTATAAAAGATTTCTTTTCTAATTACCAACTGGCTATCTATGAAAATTTTGCCGATTTTCATTTGCTGCTGAATTAAATAATTTATTTATTAAGCTTGGAATTCACGAAGCCAAATACTTTTGTTGTAATCTGCTGAGATTTAAGGTTTCTGGACGAAGATTTTTTAGTTTCTTGAATTGTGAATGTGTATTTTCGGTCCAATGCATCTTTCTCAATTGTACATTTTTTTTTTTGGTTTTAACTGAAACGGGTGTTGTGTTCGTAGGTTGATCTGACTCTAGGTGCTGGTAGGAGTGGTGGTTACATTGGAGGTGGGGGTGTATCCAAACCCAAAAGCTTGTCTAAAAAAATCGTAACATTGACATTTGCAAATAGACTTGGCATTTTACCATCTATAGCTGGTGATATACATACATATGTTAGTAACCCCATCTGAAGTCATGACAATATTACTAACCTCTCTTGTGGGCCTTCCGACAATCTCATAGTTAGTTCAAGGCTTAAACAACGACTCCAAAGTTGTTTTACTTAAAACAGTTGCAGCAGATGTATGTATTTGTTGAATCTGCGGAAAATTTGAGCATTTTAAAATCTAAAATAAAATTGTACCAACAAACTTACCGTTGTGTATCATATCAATTCAGTGCTAACGTTATTTGTCAACTATTTCCAATGCGAATAGTACCAGCAGCACAAAATATTAAGGATTTATTCAATTTATTTTAGTTAATTTATTTTTCTTTGTCGTTTTTCTTTTCTTTGTTGTTTATTTCCAATATTTTGAAAGCTGCCTAATGGAAATATTCCATTAAAAATGAATTAGTATTGTCTGTTTTCACTTTGAAATACAGAAACACTCTTCCTTCACTAATCGAGAAACGCAGGAATTTTTTGTTTCAAAGTTTTCGATGTGAAAACTTCTCACTAAAGTTACAGAAACGAGGTACAGATATAAAATTGATAATTTATTTATGAAACCCAGAAATTTTTGTTGGACTTTCTTAGTTTAGACACTTCTAAGCTTCGAGGTAAAAATGCAAATATCTTCCTTTGTATGTAATAAGCTTAAATAAAATGCATAACGTATGAATCAAATATTTGTTATATGATGATTTAGAATAAAAAATACTGTGAGCGTCAAAATTAAGTGTACAACAACTTTTTCTACAATATAGTACTTTTTTATGGTTTTTGTTATCAGTGTACTATTCTCTAATTAGTTATAAAAATATAATGAGCAATTTCTTACAATTATATAAGTTATAGAGCAGAAACAAATTTGAATGCGTATATTACGCGCCATAATAAAGTGTACATGTTGCATGTGCATCATTTCAGCGGTGTGCCACTGTAAAAGAAAACCGTTATATTAGGTTATGTGCCTTATTTTAGCATTCTATTGCAACGTTTTTATTGCTTTATGTTAATTAATTGTGATCGGCAGAGTAAGCACTCCTCGTGTGAAGTAAATTTTTATTTGTTTTGGAATGGGTAAACAAACTTCTAATGATATTAGAGAATTAGTAATAACATTTCGGAATGAAGAAAAAACTTTCAGGGAAATGGGCTCTATAAGAAACAGAGGCCACAATACTGCAAAAAAATTGTTGATAAATGCGAAAAATATGGCAAAATAGACAGTCGTCCAGGGCTGGGCTGGCTAAAACTTTTGAAAGACGCTGAAATAAGATCTATAGTGCGTAATGCAAGAAAGAATATAATTAACAGCGCCGTTAAAATATAAGAGAAAGTTTTGGCAACATCAGGAACTATCTTAAGTGCCAGTACACTTCGACGTGCATTCTACGAAAACGAGTTACATGGTCGAGTGCCGCGAAAGAAACTACTTCCATCGCCAGCTAGGTAAACATAAACAACATAAAGATGTTACTTTCTGGAATAATGTGTTTTATAGTTTAGAAGGTAAATTTTGCAACACAAAGTGCCAGTCAGTGTGGAGATTTCGGGGTTGAAAGGATCTTGCATTTTTCAACAGAACAACAACTTAAAACATACATCCTACATAAAAAAAGGAATGGCTCCCAAAATAGTGGATTATCGTCTCCAATCACTGGACTTAGATCCAATTCAACATTTGTGGCAACACTTGGACTGCAAAATCCGAAAAAATACAATTAACAACAAGGATATTCTGAAATCCATTATAATGGAGGAATGGCAGAAAATTTAATCTGATATAACTAAAAAATTAGTAGAATCGATGCTCAGAAGACTAAATGCCGTAAGTAAGGCAAAAGAAAAATCAACTAAATACTAAATCGATTTTACTTTCAATTTAAAATAATTTGTACACTTCTTTTTGACGCGAAAATAATGAATTATTTTTTATTTTTGTTGCAAATATTTTTTGCTGTTTTGTTTAGAATAAGGTAGAGAGCTAAATACTGATGAAAAAATGACTACATGTAAAATTTTATCATAAATAAAACGACTCTAATAAATACAATATTTTAAGAAATATTTGTGTACACTTTATTTCGACGCTCACAGTAGATCAATATTAAGCATTTTATTATGGCTTTTTAATAAAATAAAAGTATTATGAAAAGTAGGTGGATAGATAATTTGTCGTTTTGTAATTACTTTTGAAGAAAACTATATTGAAACTATATTTGTATACCTAACGTATACAAAGACGGAGAATTGCCGCCTGCTCTAAAATTTATATTATTAAAAAATAAATGAAAATTAAGAACCATTAAAATCTGTTGGGAGCAATATATTGCCTCTTCAAGTACATTTGCATTGAATATTGCTCTGGTATAAGTATGCCAGATATTTAACGATAGAAAACCGCAAAAAGGCAGACAATATAAGTATATACATTTGGAATTGAAAATATTCTTTTATTCTTTTTCATGACTGTTCAAATACTAAAATATACATACACCACAAACTGATGATGTAGTTATGGCGTTCAACAAACTTCAAATATATATATATAAGAACTATCGGAAATTTAAAAAAAAACACAAAATTCAGCAAAATGCATGAAATATTTATTTGGATCGATAGTTGGGTCGATATAGTTTAATGTTTGAAGATTATTTCATGCAAATGTTGGCCGCGGCTGCGCCTCAAATGGTCCATCCACTTAGTCCAATTTTGGCATACTCTTTCCAACATTTCGGCCGGTATCTCACGAATAATGTTGGCAATGTTGGCTTCCAGTGCGTCAATCGAAGCGGGCTTGTCACTATAGACATTAGCCTTAACATAGCCCCACAAAAAATAGTCTAGAGGCGTTAAATCGCACGATCTGGGCGGCCAATTGACTGGTCCCAAGCGTGAAATAAACTGTTCACCGAACTCGCCTCTCAATTGGTCCATTGTTTCGCGTGCTGTGTGGCATGTGGTACCGTCTTGTTGAAACCACATGTCATGCAAGTCAAGCTCTTCCACTTTGGGCAAAAAAAAGTTTGTTATCATCGCACGGTAGCGCTCACCATTCACAGTAACGTTGTGATTCGCATCATCTTTGAAGAAATACGGCCCAATGATGCCGCCAGCCTATAATCCGCACCAAACGGTTGTTTTTTGTGGATCCATTGGTAGCTCTTGCAATGCTCTTCACTCCAAATACGGCAGTTTTGCTTGTTCACGTATCCATTCAACCAGAAATGAGCCTCGTCGCTGAACACAATTCTTCGATAAAAAAGTGGATCTTCATCTAACTTTTCAAGAGCCCATTCACCAAAAATTTGGCGTTGTGGTAGGTCGTTTGGCTTCAATTCTTGCACCAGCTGTATCTTATAAGGCTTCACACCCAAATCCTTCCGCAAAATTTTCCACGTAGTGGAGTAACAGAGGCCCAATTGCTGCGAGCGGCGCCGAATTGATAGTTCACGGTCATCACCAACACTGGCCGATACGGCTGCGATATTTTCTTCAGTTCGCACTCTACATAAGCGTGTTGTTGGTTTAATGTCCAACAATGTAAATTTGGTGCGAAATTTTTTTACAATAGCCCGAATAGAAGCCTCAGTAGGTCGATTAAACTGACCATAAAATGGAAGAAGCGCGCGATGAACTTTCTTAACAGAGCACGCATTTTGGTAATAAAATTCAATAATTTGGAAGCGTTGTTCGTTTGTAAGACGATTCATGATTGAATTATAGACCAAACTGAAGATGTTTGACAGTGACACAAGATACAAAACGTGCGTGAGCTGTCAAAACTAGTGTTGCCAAAAAGATAATAGCAAAAAAATCACTCGTTATTTGAAATCACATGTTGTTATATTCAAGAATTTATTTTTGTTTTTTTTTTGTTAGAAATTCATATATACATACATATGCTCATACATAGTTAAATAGTTGTCTTTTACATACATATTTATTGAAGTGTTATTTCTATTTACTTACTTTTTAATGTACAAACACGCATACATGACTGATTTAAATGAATTATTATTGTGAACGTATGTGTGTTTATATATATATATATATATATATATATATATATATATATATATATATATATATATATATATATATATATATATATATATATATATATATATATATATATATATATATATATATATATATATATATATATATATATATATATATATATATATATATATATATATATATATACAGTACTGGACAATTCAATGGAAACCTTTCTAAAAATTTATTTATTTATTTTTAGAAGTCGAAAATCAAAAATTATTTCTAAAGAAACTTAACAAGTATTTTAGAATTTCATTTTATAGATTCTTTTTGATATATAAACAAAAAAATAATAACATAAAAATAACGTAGTTCTAAAATTATAAAGAAAAATTAAAAGTATAAAATTTTTGGGGTTCGACAAAACAATGGAAACTTTTACACTTCTGCACGAAAGATGACTAAAGCAAAATGTATTGATGAAAAAACGAGGCAAAATGCATAATAATTTACCGTTATTTTTTAAATTACTCTCTTGCCAGCTTCTTTTTTCAAATATTTTAAACACAAGAATCTTGAATACATAATTAGTAAAAATGGCTAGAGTCAAGATAAGTGAAGATTTAAAAATAAAAATAATAAATGATTTTAATGCTGGATTAAAACAAAAAACTATTTGTGATAAATATTCGATGAATAAATCAGCAATTTCGAAGATTATCAAGAAATTTCGTGAAACGGGTACTGTTAAAACTCTGCATTCAGGAGGAAGACCACGTAAAACTACTCCAAGACAGGATAATTTAATATCAAGAGAGTTCAAAAAAGACCCCCAAATGGCATCAAGAGAGGTTAAAAATGTTCTTGGATTGGATGTTAGCTCTCGAACAATTCCGCCCTGCGAAAAAACCTCTGATATCGGAGAAAAACCGTGCTGCTCTTTTAAAATTTGCCAGAGAGCACATAAATTGGTCTAAAGAGAAATGGAACACTGTCCTTTTTTCAGACGAGTCCAAATATAATTTAAGGGGCAATGATGGAAGATCATTTGTAAGGCGGCCAAAGGGAAAGAGACTAGACCCAAAGTACACAAGCAAGACAGTCAAGTTTGGAGGTGGCAATATTATGGTGTGGGGCTGTTTTTCTGGGCAAGGAATGGGCCCAATTCACATTATAAAGGATACAATGACTGGTGTCGGCTACAGATCCATTTTAAACGACATAATGTATCCATATGCAGAGGAGAACATGCCACTAATTTGGAGATTTCAGCATGACAATGATCCAAAACACACCTCTAGGGTTGTAACTGACTGGTTACAATCAAATGAGGTCCGTGTTTTGAAGTGGCCTGCCCAATCCCCGGATCTCAATCCCATAGAAAATCTATGGGAAATTGTAGAACGCAAGATAAGAACTTGAAATTACACATGGAAGGAAGATTTATCCAATGCAGTTTTGAGTGAATGGCAAAAGGTACCAAAGGATACAATTGACAAATTAATTGGGTCAATGCATCGTCGCTGTGATGCAGTAATTAAAAACAAAGGATACCCAACAAAATATTAATTTTTGATAATAGGCCGAAGGTTTTTATTGGAGTAAATTTTAAGTTTCCATTGTTTTGTCAATACCTCAAAATTTGATACTTTTAATTTTTCTTTATAATTTTAGAACTACGTTATTTTTATGTTATTATTTTTTTGTTTATATATCAAAAAGAATCTATAAAATGAAATTCTAAAATACTTGTGAAGTTTCTTTAGAAATAATTTTTGATTTTCGACTTCTAAAAATAAATAAATAAATTTTTAGAAAAGTTTCCATTGAATTGTCCAGTACTGTATATATATATATATATATATATATATATATATATATATATATATATATATATATATATATATATATATATATATATATATATATATATACATATATAAACACACATACGTTCACAATAACAATTCATTTAAATCAGTCATGTATGCGTGTTTGTACATTCGCTGCGTATAAAAGAATCATCGCTTACTTTAAAAATAATAAAATGTCTTTATTCAAGTGAACCAAAAAAAAAATAGCACCTTTTGGACTTTTTTTATAAATTGCTCAGAAAAAGTTGGTTAGTTAAGAGACCACTATTGGAATGACTTTTTTTGTATCTCAAGGTGCCAAGCTTGCATTTCTATTTTAAATTCATGGATTCGGTTAAAAATTGCAAAAGCTGCAGGCTTGTGAATATGGAATTTTTAGTTCCGTTAAATAAGTGATCCGGAATGTATGTATACGGAATAGTATTTATTAATTAAATTTTATCGTTTCACTCTTTGTTCAATTGTAAGCGTATGTAAACTTTCAAAACGGCAAAAAGTATTAAAAAAATAACACATTTATGTTTTTGCAACTTAGGAACAACAAGAACCGGTTCCGAAAAGGGGATGTTGTATGTAAATCACTTGAGAAATGTTTTTACAGATGATGCAGCAAATAACATAGCAGTATTTCCGCCATTTGCCGTAAGACCGCCTGTGTCCTTGGGATTTAGTTTTCCAGATGTGGAAAACGTTATCAATAAAATAAACTCTAAGAAAGCTCCAGGTATGGATAAAATTACTGGTACAATGCTTGTACAACTACCTCGTGTGGCTAGAAGAATTCTTCTTTTTATTATCAACGCTATTTTACGCCTTGAGTATTATCCGGTCGAGTGGAAAGTGTCTATGATAACGATGATACCTAAGCCGGGGAAGGATCATACTAAAGTAGAATCGTACAGACCAATAAGTCTACTGCCAACAATTTCAAAACTATTTGAGAAATTGCTAATGATGAAGTTGAGTCCAGTACTGGAAAAAATAGAATGTATCATCAGTTCGGTTTTAGGGCCAAACATAGTACCATCGAACAGACACACAGACTAGTTAATGTCATAAGAAAATCATTTGAAGACAAAAAGTATTGCTCTGCACTTTTCGTTGACGTTTCCCAAGCTTTTGACAAAGTGTGGCATGACGGTTTAATGCACAAAATAAAACTAAACTTTCCTGCGAACACCCACAAACTTTTTGAAAGTTATTTGTATGGACGTAAATTTATCGTTAAGGAAGGTGACTTTTATAGCCCTATTCAACCAATCGACGCAGGCGTCCCACAAGGCAGCATACTAGGCCCTACCTTATACTTGATTTATGCTTCTGATATGCCAACAAGCGATAAAATTCATACATCCACGTTTGCAGACGATACGGCGTTTTTCAGTGTACATGAAAACCACCAAACAGCATCACAAAATTTGCAGGAACATATTTACAATTTAGAGAAATGGTTAAAACTCTGGAAAATCAAAGTCAATGAACAAAAATGTGTCCATATCACGTTCACACTGCGTAAAAATACATGCCCGTCAATAAAAATTAATAATCAAATAATTTCACAACACAGTGACGTCAAATATCTCGGTATTCACCTCGACCGTCGACTAACTTGGAAGAAACACATTGACGCAAAAACAAGCCAGATGAAATTAAAAGCCGCGCAATTGAATTGGCTCATCGGCAGAAATTCCACCCTGAGCTTAGATTGCAAACTTTTGCTGTATAACGCGATCCTAAAGCCAATATGGTGCTATGGAATTCAACTATGGGGCACCGCCTCCGCATCGAATATTGGAAAAATTCAAAGGCGTCAAAACAGAGTTCTACGTACGATTACAGCAGCCCCATGGTATGTAAAAAATTCTCGAATTCACAAGGACCTAAACGTACCATTAGTAAAAGATGAATTTGCCAAATATGCTGGGAGGTATATAACCAAACTTGAAATCCACCCAAATCCACTTGCTCGAGACATCCTTACCTTTGGTGGTCACACACGATTAAAAAGAAGGGACACCCTGGCTTCCATTCGGGAGCATAACAGATGATGTCCTGTGGCACGGTATTCTGATACATTCGCTGAATCATAATTTTTTGTCTAGCATTGGCTGGACTTAAAGAAAATTTTTTTAGTTATTAAGATTTGAATAATTGTTGTTAGTTCTTCTTGAAGATTCAACAAATAAATAAAAATTGATAAAAAAAAAAGGAACAACAAAAGTAAAATAAGGCGTCTAATGGGGCAACACAGTATGTGGCAGATCAATGGCAAAGCATGTTCCGGCAAATTTACTTGCTTAGATGTATTTAAACCTTTTAGGGGAACAATTTAATAGACACTTGTATCCTTCCATTTTTAATTATATTAATATTTTTGTAGTTTTAATCTCTGGTTTTTGTTTCACCCAATTTTCACGACGACTTTTAAAGACATGTTTGTTTTTTATTTTATTTTAAAGCTGCTACCAAAATCATGTTACTTTTTCTTCATGATTTTTTAAGACATGCCTTTTTTCAATTGTAGTTGCAAAATAATATCGTTTGTCTCTTTTTATCCTTTTGTTAGTATCGATGTAGTCATCTTGCCAAACGAATGTAAATGAAAAATAATAACAAAAATACAAATGATAGCAAAAAGGAATTAGGAAAAAAGTACGAAAAACACAGTTCGTGTCTTTTTGTTTACCCCTCTTTCATTTCTATCAAATTTGCCCACAAATATGAAAGGCATAACCTAAAGACCATGATAAAAAAAAAACAAGGTAGCCGCTTCGCTACAACAATACAACAATAAAAAAAACAACAGGTATTTTGTTTGTGTAAAAATGTGAATTCACACTTACGCTGTCAAAAGTAGTTGATAAAGACATGTACAAAAATTTAAATGGCGCCGAAAAATGTAAACAAAACTTGACTGCAAAGGTGCCGCCATATTAACCGAATTCGCCTGAATTCGCCGATGCATCCACCTAATAATGAATTCGCCTTGCTAAAGACGTTTGAAAAAATCATCGTGAAAATTGGGTGTTTCTTTATTTCAAGGCGAATTCATTATTAGGTGGATGCATCGGCGAATTCAGGCGAATTCGGTTAATATGGCGGCACTTTCGTTGTCAAGTTTTGTTTACCTTTTTCGGCGCCATTTAAATTTTTTACATGTTCTTTATTAACTACTTTTGACAGCTTAAGTGTGAATTCGCCATTTTACACAAACAAAATACCTGTTGTTTTTATTATTGTTGTATTGTTGTAGCGAAGCGGCTACCTTGTTTTTTGTATCATGCTTTATTTTTAGAAACGAGCTGTTATTTTTTTAGTACTAAAAAAATACAAGTATCTAGCTACTTGGTACCATGATATAAAAAACTTGCTTGGTACTTGACACTTTGAAATTAATTGGAAAAAAATGCTGTGTTTTGGCTGGCTACTGTAGTGTATAAAGCGGCCCACACACGTTTCAATTCAATTGTTAACTGAGTATTTGAATTGATTCTTGGCTACACACTTCATAAACTGAATAGAAAGATTTTCATTCAACTATCAGATTCTATGAAATTATAAGACAATTTCAACAATTTCTTCTTTGAAAAAAAAAAAAAAACTACAAATATAAATTTTTACAGCTGATCAGAAGACTCGAACACACACAGTACAATCGAATTGACAGACTTACTAGCAAACCTGAAAAAACAAAATCTTTTGATTTTGCTTCAGCCAACCCGACGACTGCCAAACTAATCCATTCACAAAGCCATATACGTCTTGATTTGCACAATAACCGACTCAATTGCGAATTGAATTGAAACGTCTATGGAGTGCTAATTAAAAATATAAATTTTATTCAAAAGTAGCTAAACACCCTTATAGTGTTTAGCGTATTTCGACCATAAAATAAAATTGTAAAACTTTTCATTATTCTATTACAAGCTGTACTCGAACAATGCTGAATATTAATGACCATAATCACATTATTTTTATAATAATGTACAAATATATATGTATATTATTTGTCCAAAAAATATACGGGTATTTATTTAGTACTCATACCTATACACTCGTACCTATACACAACAACACTACTCTAACTTGGAAATTTTTGCTAGTAAAGTGTTCACTTACTTTTTCACATTTTTGAAAGTAATTTTGTAAAATTTTCTTGTTATTTTCTCCTTGCTAATTTTTACTAGTAAAGTAAATGAACCCACCTAATACGAGTATAAATTATCCACAATAGCAAGACTGTTTACCACAGAATATATTATCTGTGCTGTTTACTTTGTGCATATGATTTGGTGCATTTTTTACATCACGTCTTATCGCGCTCTGTTAATTATGTATACACAAATTTTGCACACTTGAATAACATGGTATTGATACTGGTACTGATATATACTTACGCTGCCATTACACAGGAAAGTACTTTCATGAAATTTTTGTATACGTATTACAAATAAAAATGAAATAGACGATTTTCATAAAAATTTCTTGTTTGTTTACACAGGAAAGTGAAAGTTAATTTTACAAGTGTCGCCGAGGCAAAGAGTTGCAAAATTTGCCTCTACTTCTCTCCACTCTTATTTTGTTTGCTTACTAATCAGAGTTTTCGAACTTATTACATATACAAATTTATGGGGCAATAGTTGAAAAAACTTATCATTATAAACTTTTCTATGATATTATTTTTATAAAGAGACTTAAATTGTTTTCTTTATGTGTTAAATATATATTATTATATAAATATATACAGTATGTGTTAAATATATATTTTCATAGACTTGCAAAAGAAGTAAATTTTATAATTATTATTTTACTAAAATACTGCAACTTTGTATAATTCTTTGTATGTGGTAACAGTATAATTCTTTGTATGTGGTAACCAAGGTGCATTAACGTATACACGGTGGCAGCACTAGAGCTAAATTACAACAATACAACAAAAACAGGCATGTGGTAAGCCATGTTTATCAAAAATATTTTCACAATTATAAACTATGAATTATAAGTTATATTTATTTGAATTGTTTATATGTTCACAAAATAATTTGTATATGTTTAATTCAGAATAAAACAATAAATTCACCTTCAAAAATGTAAATAATACATTTGACGTAAATAGCTTACTATATTGCCAGCAGCAAAAAATTGTCACATGCCGTAGTGCTGCCACCGTGTATACGTTAATGCACCTTGGTGGTAACACTGCTAGAATTTGTCATTTTACTTTCAGAAAACGTCAAAAAATTTGTTTCATGAAATTTTTAATGAAAGCTGAGTGGAAAGTAAGCAAAATGAGAGTGTGTTACCTATCGTTTAGACAGGAAAGTAATTTCATGAAAGTTGCAATACACTCACACCTTTTTACTAACACACTCTCATTTTGCTTACTTTCCACTCAGCTTTCATTAAAAATTTCATGAAACAAATTTTTTGACGTTTTCTGAAAGTAAAATGACAAATTCTAAGCACTGTTGCCACATACAAAGAATTTTACAAAGATGCAGTATTGTAGTAAAATGATAATTATAAAATTAACTTATTTTGCATGTATATGCAAATAATTATAATATATTTTTCTTATATTGTATATTAAACACATAAAGAAAATAATTAAAGTATTTTTATAAAAATAATTTCATACAAAAATTTATAACGATAAGTTTTTTCAACTATTGCCTCATAAATCTGTATATGTAATAAGTTCGGCAAACAAAATAAGAGTGAAGAGAAGCAGAGGCAAATTTTGCAACTCTTTGCCTCGGCGACATTTTTAAAATGAACTTTCACTTTCCTGTGTAGACGAACAAGAAATTTTCATGAAAGTCGTCTATTTCATTGAAATTTTTATTTGTAATACGTATACAGAAATTTCATGAAAGTACTTTCCTGTGTAATGGCAGCGTAAACGAAATTAGTACGAAAAATCTCTTCTTATACTGGGACAAAAAGTTTCTTTAACTTGTTTTGATACCAGCGAAAATAAATAAAAAAGCACCGCGCTCTGATCAATAGCGTCTTGCGGCAGCGGGCGGCAACAATGTGAACCATTTACAAAAAACTCGATTTTTATAATATATTCATTCAATATAAGGAAATTTTTGCACAAAAAAGGTTGACAATGCTGGCTGGGCATAACTTAAACTTAAAGACAGAATTTAACAGTTACTCTGTTTTATTTTAATTGGTAATCCTAAAACCAAACATTTCTTAATACGTTTAAGGTTTTTATTCTGCACATTCCTATTTTCTTTACATAAGTATAAAATAAACAAAAATGTTTAAAGATGCAGGCAAAGTTATAAAAAAACTTGTTTTAGTTTTGCAACCCCTTAAAATATTTTTATTAATAGATAAATTTTTAAATAAAAGCCACTTACCATCTTGTGGAGAAGATGTTCGAAAAATCCTTTACAAGTCGAAAAAAATTAAACTTTCAGCAAACTTTATTATAATTATTTTAATAGATATGTTTTTTTTTCAATTATTTACTAGATATTTTTATGTGAAAAATTTTTTATACACAAGATGTATAAAAGAGCGCCAAAGTTAAATAGAAATGCGGAACAGTTTATTGACGACGATCACTTGCCATCGCAATAAACTTGAAACAAATTCAGCTAAAATCAAATTTTAGAATGATGCCATTGTGTATACAAAGCAGCCTTGTGTGTACAATTGTTGCTTATTTTAGTACAAAATGTACTAAAAAAAAGTCCTGTTATAAATTAGTGTTGGTAATCGAAAAATAATAATATAAAAATTCTAATGAAAAATGCAATTACCATCTCCATTTTTTAAAGTTTATATTTGTGTATTAAAAGCTATATATAAACCAAAACAATATTATAATAGCGCATTTACACCAACTCAAAATATAGTAGATTTGAATTGAAATCTATATCGTTTACACCACCGTTTTTTGACATCTAGCAAGATTTCATTTGCTCAAAAATAATTTATGCTTGCGGGTTTGACAATACAATATTATCAGCGACTGAATACACCAGTATTAAAGTGTATATTTTTTGTGCTCAGAGACTGCATACACCACATTATAGTGCAATTTTTGTTAAAGCGTAGTATTTTTAAGTACTTTTTGCAAGAAATCACAGTTGCATCGCTTAGTACTGAGTAGATTTCAGGAGATTTCGTCGAAATCTACTTATAAAGTAGATTTCATTTTGTATGGAAAATCTTCTCAAAATCTACTAGATTTGGCTTGAAATAGGCTATTATTCAATTTAAAAGCTACTTAGCCGCAGTTTCCTTTTCTTATTGGGAAAGCTGATTAACTTTTAGAGAACGGGGTGAGGTATTTTACCTCACGAAGAAATATCCCACACCAAGTTCTTTAAAGGGCTCTGAAGACGATCAAACAAACACGTCAATCAGAGCATATGTGTGAATGTCGTGTTTTTGTCGTTTAAAAGGAGACGTACAAATAAAATAGTCAATCGTCATTTTTATTTTGACTTCGCTGCGTTCATTTCTAAACATGTCATCATCGGATGATGAATTATTACCATCTTGTGCATTTTTGTGAAGAAAAAAAAAACATGAAAAGAAAACAAGTAAGAGTGTGGTATATTCGGCTGGGCCGAATCTAAAATACCCTTCACGGTAGTCACGTATATGTATAGATATTTAAAAATGTGAACAAAATATGCTCGATTATATATGAACCGATATCGGAATTTTCTATTTTCTGTATTTTAGTAACCTTCTTTTATAACAAAAATTGATTTTCAGCAAAAAAAATGTTAATGGAAAAATATATATCTCGGGTATATGGCGACCGATATCGGAAATTTTCATTTTTCATATGTATATAGCCTTACTTCATTACCAGAACTGCTTTGGAGGAAAAAAAAAATTGTTTCACTTCGTTTACGCGACATTTTAATGAAAACGCCGGTCTAGGCTATATCTCGGGTATATATGGACCGATATAGGAAATTTTGATTTTCCATATTTATACAACCTAATTTTATTACCAGAATTGGTTTTAAGCAAGAAAAAGTTGTTTAAGTTCGTTTACGCGATATTTTCATGAAAACCCCGGTTTAGGCTATATCTCGGGTATATATGGACCGATATCGGAAATTTTCATTTTCGATATTTATACAACCTGATTTTATTACCAGAACTGCTTTTAAGCAAAAAAGTTGTTTCAGTTCCCTTACGCGACATTCTCATGAAAAACCCGGGTATATATGGACCGATATCAGAAATGTTCATTTTCTATATTTATATAAGATTATTTTATTACCAGAACTGCTTTTGAGCACAAAAAATTTGTTTAAGTTCGCTTACGCGACATTTTCATGGAAAACCCGGTTTAGGCTGGCTATATCTCGCGTACATATGGACCGATATCGGAAATTTTCATTTTCCATATTTATATAACCTGATTTCATAACCAAACCTACTTTTGAGCACAAAAAGTTGTTTCAGTTCGCCTACGCGACATTTTCATGAAAACCCCGATTTGGTGATGAGTGTTTGAAGCAAAACAAAAAAAAATTTTTTTTAAACATTTCCATACAATATTGCAAAAAAAAAAAGAAAAAAGTAAGAGTGTGGCAAATTCGGCTGGGCCGAATCTAAAATACCCTTCACAATAGTCACGTAAATGTATAGTACATATTACAAATTTGAACTAAATATGCTGTTTTAATTTATAATAATGATAGTTCATTAAAATCTTTGATATGAACTAATAATTTCCATAATATGGTAATAAGAAACATTAACGTTATGGAATGATTATTTCAATATTGAATAATATTAATTAAAAGGAACTACATTTTTATCATTAAAAAAAATTTAACTAATTTCTTATAAAACGATATTGAAAGTTATAGGTCAAGCATGTCTAAATACATTTGCCGTTGCTTATACTCAGAAATTCAATAGACTTTTACCAATACTTTCTAAAAACTCAGAAGTTTTTGGAAATATCCTTATTTATATTTACATAACATATTGCATTACCAGAACTGCTTTTAAGCAAAAAAAGATGTTTAAGTTCACTTACGCGACATTTTCATGAAAACCGCGGTTTAGGCTATATCTTGGGTATATATGTGCCGATATCGGAAATTTTCATTTTCCATATTTATATAACCTTATTTCAAATTGAAATGTTTTTTAAGCTTGAGGTCAGTTTTGTTTTTTATATAAAAATGTTTTAATTATATTCGATATTTCATCTTCCTTCGGAAGACTTCTTTAGGAAAAATTTTTTTAGTTTTGTTTACAAAATCAAAAATATTTGAAAACATATTGAAAACAATTTTAACATACATAAAAACATTCAGCATACATTGTAACAAAAAGTTAAAGTACATAAAAATATTATTAACATAATGTTTTATACACAATTATAGATATCTTAATTAGCTAATTTATAACCCTATTCTTATTAATTAAATGCCTATAGTTCTGAGCTAAACTTTCTGTATCTTTTCTAAAATTAATTCTATTAGCTATTGGTATATCAATTATCTGCAACATCTCCAACATATACCGTTTTCTATAACTAGTTTCTGTATTTAATATGGAAACCTTATTAAAATACGGATTGTGATTTAAATTACGACAATGTATCGACAAAGTCGTCTTCTGTGACGAATTAATATTCCTATATTTCTGATCAGACTTATGTCCTGCTAATCTAGTCTTCAATTTATTCTTTGTTGTTCCTACATAAACCTTATCACACCGTTCCCTATCATTACCGCCACAAGGTATTTTGTATACTAAATTTGACTAATCTAATTTATTCAATCTGTCTTTTGTTTTACTAAATAGCCCACCCACTGTTTTATAAATCCTATGTGTTATTTTATACTTTCTTTTATCAAATATACTAAAATCTTAACTAAGTACGTAGATGACTTATTTTGTATTATAAATAAAGATGTTGTTAGTTTGTTATTATCAACTTTGAACTCTTTTGACCCATGCATTAAATTCACAGTTGAAAGTGAATTAAACAATAGAATTGCATATTTAGAAAAGAAAACACCATTAATCGGTTCAATCAATAAGATTTGCACAAAGTGCGGTCTCCCCAACCCAGTGTTGCCAAGTGTAGGGATTTTTTCCTTTTTATACAGATTTATTTGTTTATTTTCACAAGTAGGGAAAAAATTACAGATTTTGTATGATTAGGCTTATTATAGGGAATTTTTAAATTATCACAAATAGTTAGCATTATTATTTATTATTATACTATTATAATTTTTCCTACTATGAGGAAAAATTATCCAGTTTATATACAAAGTTAATATCTTAATAATAAGTAGTTCCCAATTACGCCAAAATTATTAAAATCGTATTAAGCCTGATGGGACAGTTTTTCTATAACTACCAACGGACGTACAAAAAGAGAAAAAACTAAACCGCAAAGTTTCAAATTGACGAACGGCGTGATGAAAGTGATATTTTTTCGGCATAATTTTTTCAACCAGTTTTATGCCCCCACAAGCAGCACAAAACCAATACAAACACAATCCAAGAAATTAATGCTGTATATACGTATACATAGGTTAGGTTAGGTTTGACAGGCTGCCAGCTATTGTAAAGCCAGCCCACTTGGCTCCAGTCAGGTACCGTTGTATTGCCTGGATATGACATGTATCTCAATAGATCTACATATCACTGGTTTAGAATCAACCCGAGGATAGGTTAATGGAGTCCAATACACTTACATCGCATTCCGATACCTCCGTCAAATCATGCAGCATCGATGTACCTAGGTACAATGCCCTTATATAGGAAAGAGCTGGACACTGACAAAGGAAGTGCTCAATACTCTCTTCTTCCATCTCGTCTCTGCAACTTCTACAGAAGTCATTAAATGGAAGATTTAATCTCCTCGCCTGCGTCCCTATGTGGCAATGACCCGTCAGGACCGCCACAGCAGAGCGCAACCTCCGTCGGAGCAAGCCCCTAAGGATGCTAGTCCTCCTGTTATCATATCTGGGCCATGTCAGCCTTGATATTCGACAGGTATCCTCACTGAGTGGTCTGAAAAAGTTGACGCTGTACTTGTTTCTTACAGCTTGCAAGTGGTATTCCAACGATTCGATCAAGATCTCTTTGTAGCATCTTCTACTAGATTTCCGGACACTTCACTGTGCCCTCGTACCCAGATAAGCTC
This sequence comes from Thecocarcelia acutangulata, assembly GCA_914767995.1. Taxonomy (NCBI): domain Eukaryota; kingdom Metazoa; phylum Arthropoda; class Insecta; order Diptera; family Tachinidae; genus Thecocarcelia; species Thecocarcelia acutangulata. The sequence continues at coordinate 66,648,486 of OU612096.1, read as the reverse complement.
CAGGTTCGAATGTCTCGCTATCTCATCTAGAGATATTCGGCATTCACGAACCAACCTGGATGTCGTATAGACTCCAGCTAGTGCATACAACGCATCCTTAATCATTAAACACATTCATGACGGCAGGCTACATGAACACACGACTACAAATGCCGCTGGCTACAAACGTAGTCTGTAGCCAGCTACATAATTATATTGAAGATGTCAACTACATAATAAACAGCTGATATTGTTTCGCCTTACAAACATTAAAAAGCTTTTTTGTGCATACAAAATGGCTGAGGGAAATTTAGAAAATTCTATAGTAGCAATTGCTAAAATAGCGCGAGCTACTTAGTATTTGATGTAGTAATATATATAAATATTAAAAAATTAAATATTTGCAAATCACAATCAAGTTCCACAATTAAAATTAAAACTTCTGAAATATAAACAGCTGCTTTTTTGCATTTCAATGGTGCCACTTATTATTATTTTTTAGCTGTTTCTAAAGTTATCACCAAGTTGAAGAGTAAGAAAAAACCAGGAAAATGCAATGAACTATTTGAAAACTAAAGTAATTTAAATATAACTCCATCATTTATAAACCTATATACGGAAGTTTTTTTTTGGCAAGAATTACTATTAAACATTTTCCATTTCCATGAATCCAAAAATTTTTGTTGCTTCAATAATAATAACAAAAGGAAATAAATAAAACACTAACATAAATTTTTGATTCGGCTTATGTAAAAATGCAAATAAAGCTCAGTGCGCAACTCTATACGAAATTCCAGGCTACAAAAATCAGTTTTATGTATTTTAGTTATTTAATAATTAAATTTAAAGTTATGTTCTTACATATATCTAAAAGGTTCATGTTTCAAGAACTCAATGAAAAAGCATTCGACTTGTTATTTTAACATCCCAGTAATTAGAAAAAAAACAAGAATTTACCAAACTGAATCATTAGCGTTTCGTACTTATAATTATTTAAAGTCACTTCACATTTTGTATTAAGACTTGTCAAAAATTCAAATAATACCTGCAAGTGTGAATTTAAAGCGTTATAAAGTGACAAAGATTTGACATCATAATACTTTGAGAAATTTATTTAAACAATAAGATTTTTTAAATTAAATTTTGGTTTGTACAACGGGTTATAGTTCAAGTTTTTTCCCCTTCTTATTACCTGTCGTACAAATGTACAAACCAAAAATCTTATTTAAAAATTATAAAGTTCAACAAAAAATTCAATAAATTCATAAGATTTTTTAATTTATTGAATTTTTGTTGAACTTTTTATAATTTTTAAATTAGATTTTTGGTTTGTGTACATTTGTACATAGGGTTTTTAGTTCAAGTTTTTTCTTAAGAAGGATTTCTTACAATACAAATTTGCTGTGATCAATAATTATTGATTGAAGAAGACAAGAAAAATAATAATCAAATCTTTAGCTGGGGGGACAAACTAGCTGTTTCGTAGTCGCTACACTACTCATCAGCATCCACTGGGATTTGAACTCTGGTCATGACGTTTCATGATCTGCTGCTTTAACCACTCAGCCACCGAGCATTTAATTATTTTCTATCTATATTCATCTCATATTGAATCACATATGCATTTTTTGTTAGTAGTATTTTGTCTTTCGTTCTGTACACACGTGTTTTTCATTGTTGTCCGTGTTTTCTATACCTACATATACTTATGTTTATTATTAATTTGTAAAAAACGAAATTTTACCGGAATAGGTACAGTTTTGTATTATGTGTGTACGTGTTTTTTTTATTGTCGTTTGTTCTTTTTTTCTATTCGTTATTATTAATTTCTTTTTTATGTTCCTCCTATGTATTTTATTATCTTACGGTGTACGCGGTGTTGATCTGATTTTTGTTAGTCTGAGCAGTGTCGAAGGTATGTACACTGGGCACTGATCAGTTTTAAATAATTTAATTTCAACACTTTAAATGCTGTAATAATGTTTGTTTTGGACGCTTCGTGCGTTAAGTTCACAAACATTACTCCCCCTTTCCTCCTTCTCACAATCTATTTTCCTAGTTCCAGTACAATGCAGTGCATATGTGTAGTGTGCACATACTATAAGGTATTAATAAGTCGACGTATACCTACTTTGTTTAGTATTATTATAAGTACCGTATTATTATATGTAGTTTTTACAAATATTAAATTGGAAATATTCCTGATTCATTTTTGTAGTTGCAGGAATATTGTTTCCAATTTTTTTGTAGTTTGTAGCATAGAAAAAGGATATATAAACACATAAGTTTGTAAATAGAGATCAATTATTAATCTGCCTTCAAATCGGCATTTTTAATTTATTTTGGCATTCATCTGCCTTAATCAAACACCGGCATATAAAACTGCCTGTGCAACTTATCATTGAGGCCCGTGGCGTTAATTAGCGCCGGCCAACTAAATTAGATAAGAAATCACAGAGCCTCCACAACGGCAAACTCTCCCTCACATTATATGGCGATCCTGCCAAACACTGGGCAAATCCCCATCGAGGAATACGTCCCAGTTGGCCAGCGAAATATGTTTCATTGAACAAGCAATGGCGGAGCATCGCGCACAACATAAATAAATTTTACAATGAAAACACTAAAATTTTGTTTGCTTTGTTGTGAAACGAATTTTATTTAAACATCAATAAAAGGAGAAACTAAAAAAAAAAAAAAAAAAAACAAATTAACAAAGCAAAACTCACCCTCATATTATATAAAAAAAAACAAATTAACACAGAAAAACAGAGTATACATACATATATACACATAACTTAAACATGGGAAACATTATTAAATGTGGGAAACAAAACGATACAAATTATTCTTTACAATTTTATTTAATTAAAATGTAAATACATGAATTTATTTTATATCTAAAATTATTAAATCACACAACACATAATTTGTTTTTAGATTTTTTAAAGAAAAAACACACACACAATAAATATAGACATTTAAAAAAAAAAACACGCGAATAAGAAAAGAAAAGAAATAAGAATAGATAAAAAAAAAAAAAAGTAATGCCAAGTATGGGTACAATAATCGTGGTACTGTATTAGTACGGTAGTGGGTATCACGAATTTAAGATCAATGTTGCCATTGTTGTGAACTTATAATTGCACAAAGTTGAATTTTTAATAAATAAGTTGTAACTAAAATAATTTATTTATAATTGAATGGATATTATTAAAGAATTATACTTAGAGCTAGAAAAATTAGAGAAAAATATAAAAAAAAGTAAAGATAGGATTTACTCCCCTGAATATAAAAGAGATAAATTGGCGCGATTAGCTTTTATATCCCATGAAGTGAATAAAATAAGTAACGATTTAACTGAATTTGAGAAAGAAAAGGGTTTTTTACGTAAATTTGAAGAATTATACGAAAGGGTTTTAAATTTGATCAAGAATTTATTGATTAAAGAAGAATCATTAGCGCAAATTGAAATTGAAAATTTTGGAAATATGGCACAATTTGACATATCAATTGTGGGCAAAAACCTACAGGTTTTTAAAGGTTCATATGAAGCGTTAGATGACTTTTTGGTGCAGACTGAATTACTGCATGATATGCTTAGGGCAGAAGACAAAGAGATATTTGTTAAATACGTATACAATTTCAAATTAACATCACATGTGAGAAGTGTGTTAGGTCGTTCAAACAGACCAGTCACTTTTGCCGGTTTAAAAAAACTTATGATAGAAGCATACCCGAATCCTAGAACATTGCAACAAGTCTTGACAGAATTCGGTACTTTAAGACAAGGGAATTCGAGTATATCTGCATTTAGAGAGAGGGTCACCGTACTATCCGAGCAGCTGAGTGACTTTGAAATAAAGGCACTTGAAAATCCTACTCTTGAGACAAAACAGGCAGTATACAAAATGAGAGAAAATATGGCTCTTAACGGTTTTATGAAAGGAGTGAATATAGAGTATCAAAATTTGTTAATTGCAAGTGGACCGAAAACGGTAAATGAAGCCGTAGAGAAGTGTATGTCTCTCGAATTGTTATAAACAGTGACACCTTAAAAGCAATGATCCTTACTGAAGCATCAAAGATTCTCGCAATAACGCGAAGTATGAAAAAGGAATCAAAACAGATAGACACAAATATTGATGGAGGTCACGTTGCTACAGAAAAGCCTGATCAACTTTTCATGTGGGAATGTACGTCCATAACAGACATAAAAAATATGAAAAAGCTTCGATTTAACGTAGATAAAACATTTAAACCGCTGATTACAGCCAACAACACAGAAGTAATAGTTAGGTGTGGTGATAATCCGATGAACGTCAAGGCGTCCTTGGAGAAGCTTATACCAAAAATGTTGTTGGAGGGTACAAAGGAACTAGCTTTGAAGGATGATGATAGTATATTTAATATAATTCCCATTGAACAATTTAAAAATATATTCAATAATTTAAAGAGAAAACGTGAGGAAAATTTGAGAATTCTGCTATATAAAGAACCAGTACGAATAACCGATAAAAATGAACAGAATAATTTGATTTCGGAATATCACAATGCACCCGCAGGAGGTCACTTAGGCATCAGGAAAACAATTTTGAAACTCAAACAAAGATACATATGGAAGAACATGTCTAAAATGGTCAAAAAACACATTTTGAATTGTGAAGACTGTAAAGTAAATAAACAAGTCAAACATACGAGAGAAAAGTTAATTATAACTGACACCCCAAACACAAGTTTTGAGGTCATCTCTATAGACACGGTAGGACCTCTGCGATTTTCTAATCAGTTTAGATACGTTTTAACAATGCAAGATGATTTAACCAAATACGTTATAGCTTGCCCTATTGAATCGAAAGATGCCAGGACAGTTGCAAAAGCTCTAGTTGAACATGTAATTTTAATTTACGGAAATTTCAAGATTCTTAAATCGGATAGAGGCACTGAGTTTGCGAATGAGCTAATATCTGAGGTGTGCAAATTTTTAGAAATAAATCAAGTTTTCAGTACACCTTATCATCACGAAACGTTGGGCTCAATAGAGCGAAACCACAGAGTACTTAATGAATTTCTCTTAAACTTTTGCAAAAGTGATGAATGGGATCATTGGATTCCTTATTTTTGCTTTTCGTATAACACGACGCCACATGTAGATACTGGTTACACACCATTTGAGTTGATATTTGGTAGGTTGCCTAACCTCCCAAATGACAGAATTTTCAATTTCGAACCCATTTATGACACGGAACATTATGCAAACGAGCTAAAAGCTAGACTGCAATTCTCTTTGAAAAGAGCAAAAGAACTTATACAAATCGCAAAAGAAAAACGCGTTAATCAATCTTCTAAAATTAACCCTTTAAATTTGAAAGTAGGTGACTATGTACTTGTAAAAAACTTTAATCGAAGAAAGTATCAACCGCCTTACCACGGTCCATATAAAATAGTTGAAACAAAGGGAGTAAACTCTATCTTAGACATAGGAAATTCTCGTAAAGAGTTTCATAATAACAATTTGAAAAAATTCTAATGAATTTAATATATAAAGAAAAAGTATTTTTATTTATGTGATAGTTTTAAGATCTACATTGTAACCTTGAAGTATTTACCCCATTTCATTATTACTTACATAAGACTGAATTTTCAATTGTTGTAAGAATATATTTTCAATGTTTGTAAAAATTTAAAAAATTTTTTCTATAAAAAAAAAAAAATTTTATAAATTTTTCTTAGGGATTAGGGTGTAGTGTGCACATACTATAAGGTATTAATAAGTCGACGTATACCTACTTTGTTTAGTATTATTATAAGTACCGTATTATTATATGTAGTTTTTACAAATATTAAATTGGAAATATTCCTGATTCATTTTTGTAGTTGCAGGAATATTGTTTCCAATTTTTTTGTAGTTTGTAGCATAGAAAAAGGATATATAAACACATAAGTTTGTAAATAGAGATCAATTATTAATCTGCCTTCAAATCGGCATTTTTAATTTATTTTGGCATTCATCTGCCTTAATCAAACACCGGCATATAAAACTGCCTGTGCAACTTATCATTGAGGCCCGTGGCGTTAATTAGCGCCGGCCAACTAAATTAGATAAGAAATCACAGAGCCTCCACAACGGCAAACTCTCAGGGGTTATCCCCTGAGTACTGGTCCAAGATAAAAAAAAAAAATTGCTCGCATTGTTTGTACAACGTATGCTGTCTCAGAACTAGCGGTGTTTATTTTTTATTTATTAACATACATACATATTTTTGTATTTTAATATTTTCCGTACCCAGAGATGTAAATATTAATTTTTAAAATTTTTGTTGAACTTTATAATTTTTAAAATAAAAATTTTTTGGTTTGTACATATGTATGTACATCGGATTCTAGTTCAAGTTTTTCCTTTCTTAAGTTTCTTCTTAAGAAGAATTTTTTACAATACAAATTTGCTGTGATCAATAATTATTGATTGAAGAAGACAAGAAAAATAATAATCAAATCTTTAGCTGGGGGACAACTCGCTGTTTTAATTTGAAAATTTTTAATGTTTATAAAAAAATGCTGATGTTTTTACGATTTTTAAATAAATAGACAAATCCTCTGAAGATGTGAATATATAATTCATGAAACGTCGGGATAAAACATGTAATAAAAAAAACTGCATTTTTATTGACATAGAATTATTTTAGGCCTCACTAGCTAATGATAGCATACATTAACAAAATAAAATTGGGTTGGCCAAAAATAAAATAACACAAAAAATTGTCTTCAAAATAGTTCTCATAAGACTTGTATTTAATGAAAGATGCCAAGAATAAATTGCTATATTTAATTTAGTAAACATGTTCGGTCAATCAAATAGCTTTGACGGCTATTTGAAACCGTCTAAATTGTAGACGTCTATATATATATATATATATATATATATATATATATATATATATATATATATATATATATATATATATATATATATATATATATATATATATATATATACAGGACTGGGCAAAATACTCACTTTAAGTATTTCAAATACAAGATACAAAATACAACTAAAAACTACAAATACTTTTTTGTCTTTCGATCTCATAAGAATATACCTCTCTGGTTTTAGATATATATTTTATTTTATATATGCACTTAAACTAAGTTATGTATTGTCACATACAACTTAAAAGGGCGTAACTGGCAAAGTATTGAAAGCCTATTAAAAATTGGGGATAGTTGTATTATTGATAATAACTAGGCTAGACTAGATTTTTTTTGTCAGCTATTTCTTTTTAGGCGACAATACACACATATCGCTCCTTTATAGCAACATAATCATATCTCAAAAAAAGAACTTTTTGAGTTAACAACGCAGAATTGTTAACAGTACTACCTTTTATATTGTGCCAAAATTTTATTTAAATTACTTTTAAACTGTTTCCTTTAGAAGATATTTTCTAAAAAATTTTTCGAAGACTTGTATGGAAACTAAAAATTTCAAACGTGTTTTTCTCGAAACAAGCTTTTTTGCGTTATGACTATGTTGCAATAAAGGAGTGATATGTTCATACTTATAACTGCATATATACTTATTATGTATTCAAATACTAGAAATAAAGCTGTGTAGTATTATAAAAAATGTTTTATATTTTTTTATTATATATATTTAACATTCTATGCATTTTACATATATACATGTATGGCATACGTGTGTATATTCATATGATTGTTCTAAGCTCGCCAGCTGGGAAATTAAAAAAAACAAAGCTAATATTTAGGATTTAATAGATGGCAAATAAAAGATTCATTCGGCAAAACAAGTATTTTCTTTAATAAAACAAGATAATTTAATAAGTTATCCGACAAACAACCTATTGTTGGGGAGTGAATAAAATCTGCCGAGGAAAAAAATATTTCTACAGGTTCGGCGGAACCTGCTGCCAAATTCTATAAATGCAAAAAAACAATAAAATTCTCATCATCTTTACTGCAACTACTACTTCTTCTTTTGCATCCATATTCGGTTTCACGTTTTTTGTAATCTTTCTCTAAGGTATCTATTGCAAGGTTTTGAATTCGTTGCCTCTCTTTAAATGAGATGATTTCTGGTGCCAAGTGTATTTTGAAACTAGGGTGGACGCCAATATGGCTCTATTTGCTTCAGGTGTCGTTATATGTCCTTTCTAAGCTCTCCATTAGTTTTGTTAAAATACAACTGAAATACCTCAAATTATTATATGTATTTGCAATCAATATAATCTGGTTCTCACAGACATTAAGGTAGGCAAAAGTTATGTCCCTGTATATAATACAAAGCGTTGGGAAAAAGCTGGTGGCGAATATGTGAAAATTCCTATTGATATCACCTGATTACTGTAAAATGTCTTTGCTCTGGACAAGACAATTGAAAGCTGAATTGCGGTATTGCAAAATAATAAACATTTTAGTGGTCGCAGTTTCTAGCAATTTTAGCTTTTGTGTAAAAAAAACTTATTTTGAACTTATAATAAATAAATGTATTTTGTAAAAATGTATTTTTAAGCCGTATGTATTTGAAATACAAGATACAAAATACTAAATACTTTCAGATCGTGTATTTGAAATACAGATACAAAATACGTATTTGTATTTCAAATACTGCCCAGCCCTGTATATATATATGTATATATATATATATGTATATATATATATATATATATATATATATATATATATATATATATATATATATATATATATATATATATATATATATATATATATATATATATATATATATATATATATATATATATATATATATATATATATATATATATATATATATATATATATATATATATATATATATATATATATATATATATATATATATATATATATATATATATATATATATATATATATATATATATATATATATATATATATATATATATATATATATATATATATATATAAGTTCGTTAACTCGAAGAGAGAAAGCTGTTCATATCCCTCCATAATGCAAATGCCTCTAAAACATCTTCTGATGGAACCGTAATTAGCATCATGTTTGCAGATTTTTTTGCATCAATTTATTCAGACGTACAACATAATATATCACAACAACATGATTTTTCTTCGCATCATCTACAGTCTATATCATTTGATTATATTACTACTTCTGAGGTTACACATTACATTAATAAACTCAAGCCATCTGTGGGTCTGATGGCGTTCCGAATTGTATTTTAAAAAACTGTGCGCAGAATTTGGCGTACCCGTTAACTATATTGCTTAACACTTCAATAAAGATGGGATATTTTCCAAAAGTGTGGAAGGAGTCATATATCATTCCACTCTTTAAGTCTGGATACAAATCTAATATTAACAATTACAGAGGAATTGCAAAGCTTAGTCCTATTCCTAAACTTTTTGAGCAATGCTTGACCCAGTCCATTTGTCATCAAACACAATCGCTTTTGACACCATATCAGCATGGATTTTGTAAAGGGCGTTCAACTACTACAAATCTATTACACCTTACTTCAACGATAAATGACGGTTTTATAAAGGTCAGGGTACTGATGTTATCTATACAGATTTCAGTAAAGCCTTTGACAGTGTTGACCACTGTAATTTGGCTCAAATCACATCTTGTTGGTCGTCAACAACGGGTACGTTTCAATAATTATATATCTAAATCTATACCTGTAAGCTCTGGAGTACCGCAGGGAAGCCATCTAGGACCAATTCTTTTTATATTGTTCATCAATGATCTGCCATCTGTTATAAAATTTTCCAATATTCTAATCTATGCAGACGATGTAAAAATTTTTTCAACATGTGGGCTCTGGAACCAAAACTGCCTCCAACTGGATTTGGACAATTTCTTTAATTGGTCTAAGCATAACCTTTTAAAATTAAATTTCAGCAAGTGCAAGCATATGCACTTCTCAAGAAAATCTAACCCTCATGGGTTTTTAGGCTTTTTGGCCATGTATTAGGCACAGTTGAAGAATTTCTGGATCTAGGTGTTTTTTGTTTTTTTTTTTTTATTTGATAGAAAACTTACATTGAACCAACATAATAGCTTTTGCTCAAGTACTTGGCTTTGTAAAGCGCTGGTCTAAAGAATTTTCTGACTCCACTGTTGTGAAGCAATTATATACATCTTTAGTCAGGCCAATACTGGAATATGGCTCGATTATATGGGACCCTTTTTACAATGTACATAGAGATCGAATTGAGTCTATCCAAAAACAATTCCTTCTTTTCATCCTGCACAATATCTACTCGAACTCTGTAGCCAACTTACCATCCTTTGAGTTCAGACTGCAACAAATAAAGCTGCCTTCTTTGACAAGTCGCAGAAAAATGTTAAATGTCATTTTTGTCCTCAAATTGATTAACGGCAATATCTGCTGTGAGTATCTGGTGTTCAAACTAAATTTTGATGTTCCCCAGCGTACTCTTCGTTAATATCAACCTTTGTCAGTGCTTTATTACCGTCAGTATTTGCTGTTTTAATGAACTGTACCACGTTATTGACTTTTCGATGAACTTAAATTTTGTTAAGCGTAGTATAATTTTAGTATTAAATTCCAGTAATTAACAATTTGTTCTATTGCTTATAAGTATTTGTGGTCCCAGTAATTATTTATTCTATGTTTTTATTAATTTTTGTAATTTTTTTTTTAACTCATATGCGTGTACATATACAGTATCTGCCTGTAAGGGCTTATTCTCTAGGCATAAATTAATAAATAAATAAATAAAATAAATAAATTATTGTTAAAGTTAAACCTCCACGAACACTACTCCTCACTACTACCTCATCATAACCTATTTTTCCAGTTCCAGTACAATGCACAGCATATGTGGGTGTCATCCCCTGAGGACTGGTCCAAGATAAAAAATTAGGGAAACTTAATGCAAAAACAAATTTGGACTTTTAGAATAACAATAAAAAAATATGGTGAGGAACGAATCATCAAACTTTTAAAACAAATACTACCAATTAAAGGGACTGCAGCTATTTTTTTGCAAGAACTATGAAATCCTTAAAAGCTTTCAGAAAACTCGAATGCATTTCAGATACACAGATAAAAATCATAGGGCAATTGCAGAAACTTTCTTGGAACTAAAAGACATAATTTATTTTCCAAGTTTGAAAACGGAGATTTATAAATTTATCAACAATTGTGTAACATGTAATATGTGTAAATATCACATTGATATTTGAAGAAAAATGGTGTAGTCCCACAGAATTTAGTGTTAGCTTCTAGGAGTGGACTGTATGTGTTGTTAGGAGTAGGCCACCACTTTTCTCACTACTATACCTTAGTATTAGGAGATGTTAGATGATTATGCATCTGTGTAAGGATGGATCTGTGTGTGTATTATTAGTATTACGTTATGGTGAGGATGAGTGTGTGTGCTTGTGTAAATGAAAACAAAAGTAAATTTTCAATTAATAAGTTTAATTTATTACAATAAATATTCAAGTATTATTTTATTTATATTCAAATAATGCAAATTCACGTTTTATATTTTAAAGTAAGAATTTAGTTTTAAGAAAAGTTGAGTAAATTTAAGCAACTGCTTCGGAGGTTGAAAAGTAAGTGAGTTAAAATGTTAGTTTCAAAAAAGATTAAAGCTACATGTTGTATATTGGAATGTTCGAAACATCAATTCTCCACGTAACATTCCAATAGAATAATTCACAATAGAATATTTTGTTAAGACAAATATATGTTTAGCAAAACTAATGAAAGATAATTGACAATGATAATGAAAATGGACATAAGTTAAATTCGTTATTTCAAATAAGTAAAGGATTTTTAAATGTTGAAAATTATTTTAGATAATTTTCAGTATAAAATCTTCGATTTTATACATTCCGGCCACCAACTTTTAGATTTTATTTTTGACCACATAGAACGTTGGCCAAAGACCTAATTGCTTCAGAAATAATACGCTCATCTGGTACTGCTGCTTTCTGAGGTGGTTTTGCCTTCTTTGGTTTTTTCTGTTTTGGCTTTTTGTGAGGTTCAGTGCTGGATGTGTTTAGGTTGTTCATGGCTGTTGTTGACTTCGGCGGTCGTGCACCTCTGTGCAGTTTGGTTTTTATGTTCGGATGAAGCAGTGTATGATGGTAGCGGCCACATCGTCGGCAGGTGTCTAGAGATGCACATGCTCGTAGATCATGGCTTTTAGCCAGGCAATTAACACAGTATCGGTGTTTGTCGACCACTTCGTTTCTGGATCTCACGTCCATATTGAGAAATCTTCGGCAGAACCTTATTGAATGGTAATTTTCACACAGGCTACACTTGTACAGCTCCCGGTTTGTTCTAAATTGGGTGCGGTTTTTAAATTTTCTTGAGCTGTGAATGAATGTAAAGAGAAAGAATGGGTTGCAAATGCAACTATTAGAATATGGTTTGAATCAGAAATGTATTGAGTATTTTTAAAGAAAGTGATTGAGAACAATAAAGTCACTCTCTTGAGACTTGTTAAACTTAAGCTTGTGAACTATTATTATCGTCTAAAAATGGCAAAAGGCATAATTTAACAATAGGTCTTTGTATTACACCAGAAACAGTTCGAACATCAGCTACTCTAACGTTATTATCTACTCCAGGGTATGTGTTTTCGATTCTCCCTAACCGCCATTCCGCGGGGGGTAGTAGATCGTCCATAACTACAACTAAATTGCCAGATTTTAGATTTGTAGAAGAATTCTGCCATTTATAACGCTTGTGAAGCGATTTAAGGTAGTCTTCCTTCCAACGTATTGCGAATTGATGTTGCAGGGCTTTTAGTCTTTCCCAACGGTTGAGTAGCCCTATTTGTTGAACTTCTTGTTCGGGAAAGCTCATAATAGGCGATCCTCTGAGAAAATGTCCCGGCGTGAGAGCTGTTAAATCAGTCGGATCCTCCGACAAGGCAGATATTGGGCGAGAGTTCAATATTCCTTCAATTTGAGCGAGAATCGTTGAGAATTCCTCAAAGTTGAATTTTTGAGAGCCTGTAATACGTTTTAAATGAAATTTAAAACTTTTAACTGCTGCTTCCCACAATCCGCCCATATGAGGAGCGTGGGGAGGAATAAATATCCACTCAAATCCGTGAGTGATATATTTTTGCGCCATTTCTGTTGAGGTAGAGGTTATAAATGAATGGAATTCTCTCTTTAATTGCCGGCTGGCACCTACAAAATTTCTACCATTATCTGAGTAAAGCCTGAAAGGGAGTCTCCGCCTCCCGACGAAGCGTGAGAATGCCGCATTAAACGCAGCTGTAGATAGATCTGAGCATGCTTCTAGATGTATGGCTTTAGTGCTGAAACACACAAATACACATACATACCCTTTTATAGTAGGTGCGTTCTTTAACGTTGAGCTTTTCAAATCAAAGGGTCCAGCAAAATCTATACCTGAAATATGAAATGGTGCAGTAAGTTTGCATCGGTCTTGAGGTAAAGGGGCCATGATTTGGCAACATGACTTTTGTTTGTATATAATACAAGTCTTACAGTTGCGAATAATCTTTTTTATGCGAGATTTTAAACGAGAAATGTGGAATTCAGTTTTAACCATTCGGCACATCTGATTACATTCACCATGTGCGAGAAATTTGTGCAAGTATTCAAGGTATAGGTGACATAATCTTGAGTTTCCGGGCAAGATAATTGGGTATCTTTCATCATATGTTAGAGATGAGTTTGTAAGTCGACCATTTACACGCAACATATTGCAAGAGTCTATAAATGGATTAAGAGCTTTGAGCGAGCTTTTATTTGATATTGCCAGAGAACTTGAGATTTCTTTAAATTCTGGCGAATAATGAGATTTTTGAGCTAATGTTATTAGGCGATTCTTTATAAATTTTACCTCTTTTTGCGAAAGTGATGTTTGTGTATGACGGAATTCCGATCTAAACTTTCTTAGACTGTTGTGATAAAATCGGAAAACATATGCTAATACTTTGAGTGCTCTAGCATAAGATGAAAATAGTTCTAGTACATCTGTGCTTTCAACCGCAGTTTGCAGGCACTGAACTTTTTTCTCTATTTCATGAACGAGCAATTTATGAGTTGTGGGCCATTCTGACTGCGGGTTTATTAACCAAGTTGGTCCTTGCCACCATAAGAGACTATTAGAAAGTTCTCTGGAGTTACAACCGCGTGTTCCGAGATCGGCTGGGTTGTCATGGGTACGAACATGTCGCCAGTTTGCGTTGGGTAGTAAGTCACGAATTTGGGCTGTTCTATTTGCCACATAAGTTTCCCATGTCCATGGAGGTTTCGAGAGCCATCCAATGACGATTGAAGAGTCGGTCCACATAAATATTTCGCAATGATAAAGGCTAAGAGATTCGATTACATATTTTGCTAGCTTTGTCGCTAATACAGCTCCGCAGAGTTCAAGTCTTGGTAGACAGATTGGCTGTAAGGGAGCCACTTTGCTTTTGGCTGCGATTAGATTGGAGAACACCACTTGAGATTCGCGCTGACATCGTAGATATATTGTGGCACAATACGCACCTTTCGAGGCATCTGAGAACCCGTGAATTTGGATTTTATCTTCTGGACTATATTGCAGCCATCTTGGGATTTCAATTTGATCTATATTGTGAAGATCCTTAAGCAATTTGTTCCATGTATCTGCGATTTGAGAGCTTACCAAATCGTCCCACTGAAGCCCTTCTAACCATAATTGTTGCATCAATAGCTTCGCTTTTATAACAATAGGTGCCACCCAACCAGCTGGATCGAATATTGAAGCAACCCCAGATAAAATTTTGCGTTTTGTGAGCTTTTCCGTTTCAGAGATTGAAGAAAATGAGTAAGTGAAATGGTCAGAAAGGGCGTTCCACTTGATTCCTAGTGTTTTTGTGGAACTAGTTTCATGAAATCTAAGAAGGTCTGAGTCGTACAGATCTTCTTTTGGAATATGTGACAGCAGTTGATCATTATTTGAAGTTATCTTTTTTAAGCAAATCCCGCTGATTTGAGAGCTTTAATTGTTTGCGTTTGAGATTCGCTGGCTTCCATTATAGTATGCCCACCAGACAAAATGTCGTCAACATACGTTTCCTTACAGAGCACATTTGCGGCTTTAGGGTATTGATCTTGGCAATCTTTTGCAAGCTGATGCAAAGTTCTTATGGCTAGAAATGGTGCGCAGTTAATTCCAAAAGTAACTGTTTTGAGCTGATAATCTATGCCTGTAGTATTGTCAGTTTTCTGAAAGATAATTCGCTGATAGGGCCTGTCATCTGGATGCACTAGAATCTGTCGGTACATTTTTTGTATGTCTCCGCTAAAGACGTATCGATATTTCCGCCAATTGAGAATTACGGTTATTAAGTCCGATTGCAATATTGGGCCTGTATATAAAATATCATTTAGGGAGAAACCTGATTTTGTCTTTCGAGAAGCGTTGAAGACTACTCTTACTTTTGTAGTTTTATGCTCGGGACGAACTACAGCATGGTGAGGTAAGTAAAAAGAGTAATATTTTCCATTAGACACAATTTCACGACAAGAGGTAGGTTCCATATGTTCAAGTGTTACATATTCTTCTAGCACCGCATTGTACTCGTTACGAAGTTCTGGATTTTTTGTGAGAGATTGATTTATTCTTGAGTTCTGTACAAGGGCCATAATTCGCGATGGACCAAGAAATTTAGACTGTGAAAACTCTTTTTTGAAGGGAAGCCTTACGATGTACCTTCCGTCTTTGTCCCTTGCTGTTGTTTGTTGGTAGTAATTTTCGCAATACATGTCCTCTTCGGATATGATGAACTGTTATGGTAGTTCCTCTTGTTCCCAAAATTTTCGTAGTGTGTCATTTAGAGCTGAGCTATCATTAGGGCTAACGGTGGTGGTGAAAGCTTGTACTTTTTGTGCCTGAGTTGGACCACTCAAGACCCATCCGAATATGGTATTATAAGCCGATGCTTTCCCACATACATTTTTCTTAATGCCTTCAATATTAATAAAATGTTCTGAGTCATTTCCTAATATGATATCAATTTGAGAGGAAGTGCTGAATTGGGGATCTGCGAGGTCTAGGTCCGAAAGTTCTGAGGATATGGGCGGTTCAAACGAGACTGCAGGAACTCGTTTGGTAAGCTTTGGTAACACAATTGCGGTAACTTCAAATTTCATATTGAAGCGCTTAGCAAATAATGTTAGCTTACATTCTTTGTTAGCAGACTGAACCTGACCTCCAATACCTACAATGTCTACCTGGGATTTTCGGTAAGGCAAACTCAGCCAAGTTCTTACCCGTTCTGATACAAAAGTTCTCTGAGACCCTGGGTCAATGAGGGCTCTTACAGTGTATCGTTCTCCCGCGTACTCTATTTGAATTAGTGCAGTTCGGAGTAGAATGAAATCACTATTTGACGAGAAATTGGCTTGAACGTGTGAATTTTTAGAAGTTGATGGCATATTTTCAATGTTTTTAAAATGTTGGTCTTTAGGAGGTTTGCTTTTACTTTGATTAGGATATTCGCCCTTTGATGCTATGTATTCGCTACTCTGCTGCATGTGTAACAGCGTATGGTGATCGGATTTGCAAATAAAACACTTGTTTTTGCTAGGACACTTTGCCTTTAAATGTCCAGAGGAGAGGCAATTGTTACAAATTTTATTTTGGAATACATAATCTATTCTCTGCTGCACACTGTACTTTTTAAATTTAATACAAACTCGTATGTGATGATCGCCATTGCATAGTTGACACGTTTAGGTAAGTTTTTCTTGAGAAGAGTATGATTGCATTTTTGGCCGAGATATACTTGGAAGGCTTGGTAGAGTAAAGCGCTGTTTTGTTGTCCTAATAGAGGAGATTCGCTCTACCACTTCATACCGATTGATCAAAAATTCGTCCAATTGAGACCAGGTTGGTAATTCATTTTGAGACTTGAACGATTGTTCCCAGAGCGCCAACGTATCATCAGGTAATTTCGTTGAAACTAAATAGATAAGAATTGGGTCCCACCCGTCCACATTGACGTCAAGTGCCTTGAGTGCGGTAATACAATCATTAACCGTAGAATGAATCTTCTGCAATGACTGACTATTTTCGGACGTAGCAACTGGTATATTAAATAGAACCTTGAGTTTATTGTCCACGAGAGCCCGCTTGTTTTCAAAGCGAGATTTAAGAGCATTCCATGCGTGCTCGAAATTTTCATCGCATAATGTGTATCTTTTTACAATTGCACCTGCACTGCCTGCCGTTTTCACTCTTAAATAAAACAGTTTTTGAGCTTTAGGAATTTCATCATTTCCAATGCATGCAGTCGTAAAGAGATCACGAAATGCTGGCCATTCTTCGTATTTTCCGGTAAATGTTTCAATTTCGCACGGTGGAAGTTTTATAAAGGAGGGTTTTTGAGCTGTAAGCGTTGTTTGTGGCCCCTGGTTGGGCTGATAAGTGGCACCCGCGTGTTCATCACCTTTCGAGAATCTCAAAATATCCAAAATGTTTGATTTGGCGGTGTAGTACGTTTCGGAAGCGGTTTGGAAATTAGTTCTGGCATTTTCTTTAATTTCTTTTGTATGCTCGGATGATGGAGAAATCATAAGCTGTTCATAGGATTCTTTGAGTTTTGCCCATCTGGTATCAAGATCTTCCAATTTCAACTCCAGCATTGAATCAGTTTGATCTACCATGATGACTTTCTCAAATCCTGAACAGAAATCTATAACATGTTCGCAATGGAATAGAAACTTTTCTTGCCTCTGTAAAGGCGCAATAGTTGTGTTTTCTGTATGAGGCATTTTGAAATTCACTTAACTTGCGCAATATAACAATTAAGTATAACAAATATTTGGATATAACAATATTTGAAAATAAATCGATTTAACGAGTATGACAATTTTCCACTACAGGTCAGCGAAGGTGAAAACTTGTCGTTTGCGGCAAAAAGGCGTTCGAAATAGACAATATTTGACGAGTGTGCAATATTTCACTAGGTTAAGGTAGGATAAATATTTGTTATTAGTAGAAAATAGCGTTCGAGTATAGCAAATATTTAACGATTGTGAAAATATTCACCAGGGGTTAGATAAGATAAATATTTGCTATTAGTAAAAAGGAGTTCGAATATAACAAATATTTAACGGTTGTGAACTTTTCACTAGAGTGAGATAAGATAAATATTTGTTATTAGCAGAAAATAGAGTTTGAGTATAACAAATATTTAGCGGTTGTGAAAATTGGCACTACAGGTTATACGAAGTATATAAATATTTGCTATTAGTAAAAAGGAGTTCGAATATAACAAATATTTAACGGTTGTGAACTTTTCACTAGAGTGAGATAAGATAAATATTTGTTATTAGCAGAAAATAGAGTTTGAGTATAACAAATATTTAGCGGTTGTGAAAATTGGCACTACAGGTTATACGAAGTATATAGGTTTTGTTAGCAGGTTAATCTTTATGTAGCTAGTATAAGAGTGTTTTCCTCATTTAAGCACGCCTTAGCGTTGAAAATTTTTAAAATGTTTAAATTCTCATTAAGGCTGGATGGTTTAAAAAAGGTTTTTGGAAAAATTTTCCAGATTGTTTTCACTAGAGTTTAAATTTTCATGTAAACAAATTTGTTAATAAATTCTGATTTTTGCTTGAATTTTTAAATGAGATAAAATATAACCCTGGATTTATGTCGTAAAGGCTTTACTCATCACGATTCTGTGGAGTTTATGGTATTTTTAAATATAAATTGATGTATAGTTCCTTATGTAAGTGTAAATATGTAAATTAACCACATAATAGGTATAAACTGAGAACTAAGCTTTGAAGTAGTTAATTAGTTTGAGCTATTGTTGCGCATTTTTTGAAATAACTTTAAATTATAAGAGTGAAATTCTATTTACCTTAAGTTTTTTGCTCGTTTTTCTTGATGCTTTATTTTAATTTCGTTATGCGTAACGATTATTTTGTTATAGATATATTGTGACTATTAAATTTAGTTTTGAGACCAATTGTTGATATTACCGTGTAGAAACGGCCTAATTGCTTTTTGTGATTAAATAAATTGTTATTTTGAATGGTTGGCATATATGTATCACTTATTTAGTTTCAACTTTGCGTTTCTCTTTATGGTTGTTTTTATTCACCACGAATATTTATTGTAGCTATTAGATCGTATGTAAGAAACTATGTTGCTAATTTGGTTTTTTTTTTGTTTGTTTGAACACTTTATGCAACACCTGCACCTGATAATGTTTTTGAATCTATGCCGCTTGTACTGGAAAATGAGTGAAAGCAAATGTGGATACTAACTTCAATTATATTCTTTTTATTTTCCAAATTCTCAAAATTTTATGTATTTACATACACACTAGTTATTAACATATGTACATACGCATTTTCGAATTAAGTAAATATATGCACAAACATTTATTTATCATTTTTTGATTTTTTGTTATTTAAAATTTTTGCTTCGTTATGTATTTTTTGTGTGTGTATGTTAGGCCTTATGTTGTTTTTTGACACTTCTCTCTATTTCTTATTGGAATATTTTCGAAGTTTCTTTTCTTATTTTTATGTATCACTATTTGCGTTTGCCTCGTTCTTTCTTTCTTTCTTTAGATCTGCTATGTACCTATATATACATACCTACGTACAAAATAACGGGTTGTTCTGTATATAATTGGACACCAGTTTATAACGGTGCAAAATGCGGTTAAGTTTGATGAATTCAAGGAACTGCACTTTAAACCGTTATCTCTTTTTCTAACTTTTCACTGAGAAAATGTATGTTTTACACACTTTTTGCGTATTTTATTTTATTTGTTTCCACCTATATGTGTACATATGTGTACATTATTTTGCGGACTATACGTTCACGTATACATGCATATATTTATGTGTGCACAATTTTATCTTTGCGGATTTGATAATGCTGGTTGCCGCTAACACACTCTTTTTATGAAAATTCGTTCAATTTTTTGTTTCCCGATATCACAACTTTCTCCTACAGGTTATTAATTTCGCATTTTTTAAGATACCGGCACGGACGCGTTTGAAATTTTGTAGTTTCTCCACTAAGTACTTGTTGTATACGAAGGGTTGATTTTTAATCTTACCTCATTCTCCTTATTGTGAATTTAGTAAGTAGGTAGTGATCACTGGTGTTGTTTCTTCAACAGCTGTGTTAACCAATACTGACTTTGATGGGGGTACTTAGCCAATTATTTAATATGAACCTTTTTATGTGTTTGCGGTCTATACAGTGTTTTTCTCGTTGACTTGTTTAATTGACGGCAACGGAGGACCATGAAGAAAAATGGTGTAGTCCCACAGAATTTAGTGTTAGCTTCTAGGAGTGGACTGTATGTGTTGTTAGGAGTAGGCCACCACTTTTCTCACTACTATACCTTAGTATTAGGGGATGTTAGATGATTATGCATCTGTGTAAGGATGGATCTGTGTGTGTATTATTAGTATTACGTTATGGTGAGGATGAGTGTGTGTGCTTGTGTAAATGAAAACAAAAGTAAATTTTCAATTAATAAGTTTAATTTATTACAATAAATATTCAAGTATTATTTTATTTATATTCAAATAATGCAAATTTACGTTTTATATTTTAAAGTAAGAATTTAGTTTTAAGAAAAGTTGAGTAAATTTAAGCAACTGCTTCGGAGGTTGAAAAGTGAGTTAAAATGTTAGTTTCAAAAAAGATTAAAGCTACATGTTGTATATTGGAATGTTCGAAACATCAATTCTCCACGTAACATTCCAATAGAATAATTCACAATAGAATATTTTGTTAAGACAAATATATGTTTAGCAAAACTGAATGAAAGATAATTGACAATGATAATGAAAATGGACATAAGTTAAATTCGTTATTTCAAATAAGTAAAGGATTTTTAAATGTTGAAAATTATTTTAGATAATTTTCAGTATAAAATCTTCGATTTTATACAATATTTTTAAATAAAACCACAACTTTTTTGGCTTGATAAAAATTCGATAACTATAGTAGATATTATAAAAGAAAGATTTGCAATATTAGGTAAAATAAGTGCTGACAACGAATTTAACAAAGCATACATAAAGGACTTTTTAAATTCAGAAAGAATAGAATATCATTTTCCTTCTCCTAACACTCATACTGGTAATTCAGATATAGGACGTTTTCATTTGACATTGAATGAACATAAACGGCTTTTTAAACTTGAAAAACAAAATAAAGATATTGCACTAAGAGAAAAAACTTCATTCCATGTATGAATTTCGTTATTAAATTAATGATTTTTATCATTAATAACGAGCTAATGAAGCAATTCATGTCATTAATGAAAAAAGTTTCACTGTATTATGAATTATGAAATATTAAGCAGAATGAACATATTTCATTAAATTTATGAAGTTTATTCTTAATGCAATGAAAATATTTCATTAATAGCCTGACACATATTCATTGCAATAATGAAACATTTTCATTAGAGATATGAAAATAAATCGTTGGTTTAATGTGTTTTGTTCACTAATTCTATGGCAAAACTTCATTATTATGATGAACACTTTTCATATATCTATGAAACAAAATCACTGAATTAATGCCTCATTTCATGTATTAAATGACAATCCATCGTTGAAGCAACGAAACAATTATCAATTAATTCAATAAATTTAATTATAAATTTCAGGAGTAATGTATCCGCAGTGGGTGTGGGAGTTACATGTTAGATATCTATATGATACAATGTACATACTTCTTTACCTTTTGTTATATATTGTACTTATTTCTATTACATTCACTTTTTCTATCATTGTTAAATAATCATATTTTCATATGATTAAAGTAATCACAATTTCATATAATATTTTGTAATTTTGTTTCAATCAAATTTTTTCATTTTGAATTCTACTTTTGATATTAAACAAATAACTTGTGTTTTGTTTTTTATAATTGTTTAAAGAAAACCATTAAGATTTGTTTTTAATAAAATATATTCAAATATACAAAAGTGGTATAATTAATTTACGTGTCTTGTACCTCCCTACAAGAGTTTGGGTTTTCAAATTTTGTCTTTCTTGTTAACGGTGATTCATACCAGGGCGGCGCTGCCAGAAAAAAGGTCATAATTTGACGATTTTTACCTCCTAAAAGTAGACTTTATTTGTGTTTTGTTGCACAAGCTGAGTCAAAACTATATTATTAAAAAAAAAACTTTGACCCGCCGCGGCTTTGGAGACTTGTTTTCATAACTTTTTTATTATTCATACGAATTTTTATCGTTCGTTCGTTTTCTCACTCGTTTCGTTTAATGGTAACACCATGAAATTTTTGTTTCCACAAACTTTTTGTTTTTTGAAAAAAAAAAAATATAAAAAGAAAAAATTCTTGTTTTTTATTTTATGTACGTTAGTACATAAAATACTTTATATTTTTTCATTTAAAGGAAATACCACCATAATTTTTAGAATACTTAAAACTATTAAGTATTATTTTAATTACAATAACATTCATTTTTTTTTAAGAACACGCATCCTGCTTAATTAATATTAGTTTTAAGAAAAACAAAGCTTGCTCCCGGCTTTTACCCTCATTAGTAGAGTTACATCTACATTAAATAAACTTAACACTAAAAGAACTTAAAATTAAACAATTAATACTATACATATATACAAAAAAACAAACAAAAAAAAAAGAAAAGCAACACAAAAGAAAAAAAATTCAATAACAAATAAGAAGAAGAATTAACCTAACCCCTATGAACGCCGGAAGTAGTAATTGAGTACATGTTCGGACCAGGAAAATCATTTGATGCCTCTTGCAAAATTCCAATACTCGAAATATATTGAGCGTTTGACCAGCTAAACATTCGTTCACAAGATCAAATATCCTGAATTACACTGCCTTCAAAATGTGATAACTTTTCTATAAACCCCCGCATTAAATCAAGAGCGTAAAAAGATAATGGACAGGTTATAGTTCAAGTTTTTTCCTTTCTTAAGTTTTTTCTTAAGAAGGATTTTTTACAATACAAATTTGCTGTAATCAATAATTTTTCATCGAAGAAGACAAGAAAAATAATAATCAAATCTTTATTTGCTTTAGCTGGGGGACAACTCGCTGTTTCGTAGTCGCTACACTACTCATCAGCTCCCACTGGGCTTTGAACTGCTTTAACCAGTCAGCCACCGAGCACATCCGCAGAATATGTTTTTCGAACATCTCCATTCTCTTCATCTTTGTGTCTTTGAAATGGTAAATCAAATAGGAAATGCATAGGGAAGCATTGGTCTTATACTTACTTTGTAGACAAGGAGTTTAGTTTTGATCGGTAGAAATTTACTATTAAATAACCTAGAAAATGCCCCTTTAACTTGGTTTCATCTATATAAATTATAAGAAACATGGTTGTTGAATTTCATAAGTTTATTAAAATTTCCACCAAGATATTTGATGCTATCCTTAAACTTTATTTCATTGCCTCTTAAAGATAATTTCAATTCTTTAGAATCAGGTACAACAGTATATTTACATTTTCCAGAAGCGTTTCTTAAACACATCACATTACTTCTTGCCGCATTAATTTTAATGCCCCAATAGGAGTAATATTCATCAACACAATTAAGATGAGATGAAACCCATTTGAGTGCAACCAACGGTGACTCATGATGAGCGTAAAGCAGCGAATCATCTGTGTGGCAAACCTGTGCTGATGCATCAAGCCACTAGATACAAAACAACTAGTTTTACAAATAATACATTTCTGAGTAGGCTGTGGTAAAATGTCAGAAGCACTGAAACATGGTACAATAATATATAGGTAGTGTCGCCATATGTTGCCGACATTTTTTTTCTGTGATGATAACTATCAAAAGTGCACACATACACACACATTTTTTATTATTGTTTACAAATTGAAAAAGTTTTTGAAAAAAAAAATGTTCCAATAATAATTTTGAAACACTAAAACAGCTTCAAACACAACACACAGCCTTTTCTTGATCTTTATTTATATATTTAATTTATTGCACGCGTTTTAAATGCGAAAACTTATTGAAAAATTATTTGTAAAATAAAAACACGAAGAAAAATATACGTTTGTTTTTTTATTTCCTTTTGTGTTCTTTGACAGTTATCAACACAAAGCAACAATAAAAAGCCATGTTGTTTTTTTTTATTGTTGGCTTGTTGTAGTTCCGCTTTTACCTGTTATATTATTGTACCATGCACTGAAAAATAGATTAATTGGAAAATAAAAAGAACATTGGATTTTTGGTTTGTGATTCACGTGTATTATTGTCTTTTATTTGTACGGGTTGTTACATTGGCGACGAGGATTTAATTAATATTCTGAAAGGATAATAGTTGGACCAATATTACATAAATTTGCAAATATACATACAATGCGGAAGTGTTGGCAATTGTTGTACAAAGGAGGTTTGTAAAAATTGAATGGCTTTTATATTTTTTTATTTGATAAAGATGTGTCTGAGAATGAGCAACCTTTGTTGATAAGGAAAATGTTATCTGATGGAGAATCAGAGACTTTATGCCGGAAAAATGTAACATTAAAATCTGGCAAAGGCCAGGGGCCAGATTCCGCAACTATGAATTTTTTTTACCAGTGAACACTCCAAATAAAATTCACTGACACACACAATGTTCACTTTTCATTAAAAAGCGATTCCGTAAAAAACAATGAATTTTATTGCGCTGAATGTGTTTTTTCAGGCTGAATGATATGCTGATTTGTCAAATTAACTGTGTCACACAAGTTGTTGAATAGATAATTTTAATATACAACCATAATCCTTTTGTTTATTTTTTTTAAGTTCAAAATATTTTACAAAAAACTAAAATTCACCGAAGATTTTTAAGTGAAAAAATTATTATTAAGTGTACACTTTAAATGTCAATATTATTCATTCTCACCATTGCGGGCTCAAAAATCAAAAGTGAACACTGAAATTGGTGAAC
Organism: Thecocarcelia acutangulata; assembly: GCA_914767995.1. Taxonomy (NCBI): domain Eukaryota; kingdom Metazoa; phylum Arthropoda; class Insecta; order Diptera; family Tachinidae; genus Thecocarcelia; species Thecocarcelia acutangulata. The sequence goes on along the minus strand of OU612096.1, from coordinate 66,623,560 downwards.
ATTTAAAAATTCATCGTTGCGGAATCTGGCCCCAGGGGCTGAAAGCAAGCCATTTATTTTAGCTGACAAAGGCCAGGGACCGTGCTTTGAAAGCAAGTAGTTAATACTAGTTTCATGACTATGGATACAAATCTAATATTTTATTATTATTTTATTTAACTGAAATAATTAAACCATTTTTATGCCATACCATAGACAAATCGTTGTTGCGGGTTGAGTGGGAAAAATGGTTGCGGGCTTTTCAGATTTATGTGGATGCGGAGGAAATCATTTCGATTGTACAGAAGAGGAACAAGCTGCTTCATTTGGGAGGGCAGCAATTGCAAACGGTTGCTTATTCCTTGCCAGGGGCGATAGTACCTTATGATAAGGAGAAATAAAATGATGTTTATGGGGTGCTGGTGAGAAAACTTAACGAATATTTTACACCAAAAAGGAACTCTGCATTTGAGAGACACCTGTTTCGAAACATCAGTCCATTGTGCGGTGAGAGTTTCGATAAATTTGTTTTACGATTGCGTCAGCAAATAGCTAAGTGCTCTTTTGGTAACACGAAGACACAAATAGAAGAGGTCTGTTTAAAAGACAAGATTATTGATGGCTGGGCACCAATTGGACTTAAAAGAAAGCTGTTTTAAAAGGAGCATAGTCTTGAAGAAATTTTAGATGCATGCAATTTTAGACGCATGCATGATGCATGCATGGATGAACAAATTAACAAGCAGTCGCAATCTATGTTGCCTAAGCCGGAGATCGATATAATTAGTAAAATTGAGTCACAAAAGAAGCGGTCAAAGTTTATTGAAAGCGCGTGCGATAGATGTGGCCGCACTGATCATGTAGGGAAAGAGAAATTAACTTTTGAGAATCTAAAAGTTCAGTTGGCAGAGATACCGAAGTTATGTTATTTTTATTTTATTTTTTATATTCTCAGACGGAAAAGGAAAGCCTTTCGTTGGTATGGTCAGTTGAAAAGTTTTACTATTACTTAGCATGTTTAGAGTTTGAACAGGTAACGAATCATAAACCGTTAGAAGCTATTTTCAAACCTACCTCAAAACCACCGGCACGAATTGAAAGATGGGTATTACGGCTTCAATCATTTAAATTTATAGTCATCTACAGGCCAGGAAAAGAGAATATTGCCGATTCTTTATCAAGGCTTAGCCGATTAACGAACTCTAATTGTTTTGATTTGAGAGGTGAACAAAGTATTTGTCATGTTGTCACAAGCTGCGTGCCTACGGCTCTTTCTATTTCTGAAACGACGAGGAGATAGTTGATGCAATGACTTGCCTTAGTAGTGATTCTTGGAGTTCGGCTTTGACAAACAGTTTTTACCCATTCCGTTTTGAGTTGTCGGCAGTTGGCAGTATCCTTCTTCGTGGAACGCGGCTAGTAATTTCAAAATCTCTTCGACTAAAAGTCTTCGAACTGGCTCATGTAAACGGAGGTTAAGATTGAAACTATGGTAGGCCCTGATGGACTGGGCCTTTTGATATCGCAGCCATCAAACCATGCTCCTATGAATAGGCATCCGTTCCTTGGATTACGTTGGCAACTGACCTTCTAGGGCCATTACCGAACGGTCAATATGTTATCGTTTTTATCGATTGTTATTCGAGATATATGGAATTTAAGTTTCTTCGTTCGATTTCCTCGCAAGCGATTATCGATTCAATGAACAAAATATTTTGTAGATTAGGTTTCCAAAAGTATTTGACGACTGATATGGCAGGCAATACGTAAGTGCCGAGTTTAGTCGATATTGTCGTATTGGCCTCAAGCAAACGGCGAAGTCGAAAATATGAATAAGTCCCTGGGGAAACGTTTAAAAATAGCATCTGTAAATAAGAAAGGCTATTTAGAAGTGATGCAAAAGTTCGTTCATATGTATAACGTTACACCACATGGTACCACGGGTGTTCCTCCCACCGAGCTTATGTTTAATAGGGTAATTAGAGACAAGATCCCGAGTATACAAGATTTAACTGGATAATACGCTGACTCTGCCAGAAAAGATCACGATTGTATTCAAAAACAGAAGGGAAAGGAACAAAAGAGAGGAGCGAAAGAATCGTATATATCGGTAGAGGATAGAGTATTGATGAAAAATATGGTATTTCCGGAATAGGTTGTAATTTCACGAATAGGTAATATGGTAGAAGTGTCGAACGGAGGTAAGTCCTTTTATAGGAATGTTAGCCACTTAAAGAAAATTTCTGCAGCTAATTTACCGCAGCGATCGTCACCAAATTTATGGGCGACAGAACCATGTTCGAGTTGTACAAGTTCACAGTGTTCATAAATGGCTACACAACAGTCATCCCAAATGGGGGAACAACCAAGATTGATGGCTGAAGACAAAACTTTGGCTAGCGAGGAAAATTAAAAGGATCGTCTCAAAGACATAGGAGGGATGTGGCAAACCTGTGCTGATGTATCAAGTAACTAGATAAAAAACAACTGTAGTTTTATAAATAATAAATTTCTGAGTAGGCTGTGATAAAATGTCAACAGCACTGAAAAATAGATTAATTGGAAAAAAAGCACATTGGACTTTTGGTTTGTGATTCACGTGTATTATTGTCTTTTATTTATTGTACGGGTTGTTACAATCTGCATACAGGATTCCTGTAGAGCCATTAAAATCATGCGGAAAATCATATATCGGGTGGTTAAATTTCAAGGGCCGATGTTGATTTTGAATAAAACACAAACTATTTAGGAAATTATTGTAATTTTATTTTATTGTGATATATTGGTATTATTCAATTATGTATGGAACAAAATATCGGCCAAATAGGCGCCGCGACCACGGCGGCACACCTCCATCCGATGGTCCAAATTTTCGATGACCCTGAGGCATAATGGAGGTTCTATGCCGTTAATGTGCCGAATTATCTCATCCTTTAGCTGTTGAATTGTTGCTGGCTTATCGACGTACACCTTTTCCTTCAAATAACCCCAAAGAAAAAACTTCAACGGTGTCAAATCACATGATCTTGGCGGCCAATTGACATCGCCATTACGTGAGATAACACGGCCATTGAATTTGTTGCGCAAACGAGCAATTGTTTCGTTGGCTGTGTGGCAAGTGGCACCGTCCTGCTGAAACCACATATCGTCTACATCCATATCTTCCAATTCGGGCCATAAAAAGTTCGTTATCATCTCACGATAGCGAACACCATTAACAGTAACTGCCTGACCGGCCTCATTTTGGAAAAAATACGGCCCGATGATGCCGCCAGCACATAAACCGCACCAAACAGTCACTCTTTGTGGGTGTATTGGTTTTTCGACAGTCACTTTTGGATTCTCATTCGCCCAAATGCGGCAATTCTGTTTATTGACGAATCCAGTGAGGTGAAAATGTGCCTCATCACTGAAGATGATTTTCTTCGAAAATTGATCATCATTTTCATAATAAGTCTGGATAACTTTAACACGTTGTTGGATTGTGTATCTCTCCATGGTTCAAATTGAGTAAGTCTGAAATAGAGGAATGTCAAATAAAATTCGGAAAAAAACTTGGCGTTTAGGTGTGGTTCACATTCAACATCGGTCCTTGAAATTTAACCACCCGATAGAAATGGCATTAGTACGAGTGGTTACGCTTATTATCTGAAATATTTGGTAAATGTGAACGTACCTTTAGTTTAGCACGGAAAATAAAAACGCGATGGAAAAAACAACAAGCTCTTTTTTAAAAATGTAAATTCAACAACGTTCAGTTTTGTTTCAGTGTTAAAGTTAACACCGAGTGATTCATCGTGAGGTTTGCTTTTTAAAAGGCTTCTTTTTGACATACGTCTCTTGACGCATACATATCAAACTGCTTTGTCATTTTTGTTCAGTATCGTTTCGGCAGTCTTTACGGAAAGACTCACACCACAACAGCGTCCCCAAGTGTTCAGTTGTGTTACGAAAAACAGCGTTCTGTGAGAAATGTTTTTAGTGCGATTCGAGGAACCTATAGTGCGCGACCTTGGCGAATTGATTCGATGTCATTCGCAGAAGCTTGGCTTGTCGTTTTCGACATCTTACCGTATTTTGGCTCGTGACGCTTGACTTTTTAGTAAAGTTTTAGTTTTGACAAGGTGACGTGACGAGCAATACTCTTCGTGAAACGATGGACTTATTGGAAAATTATTTTGCTATAGTAAATTGACAACTTTTGACTATTTTCTCTAGGGATATGTAGTCTGGAGGAATACGCCAACTACGATTGACGCGTTTTGCAACGGTAAATTGTTTACCTAGCCAGCTATGATTGACGCTCTGGAAGTCAACATTAATCGTGTTATACGCGGTTTACAGGCGCTATACTCGAATCAATATCTTGGACCAGTACTCAAGGGATGACCCCTACATATGCTGTGCATTGTACTGGAACTGTGAAAATAGGTTATGACGAGGAGCTAAGAGGGAGTAGTGTTTGTCGAGGTTTATCTTCAACAATAACAACATGAAAGACCAAAAGAAACTCTATTTCAGCATTTAAAACTCTATTACAGCATTTAAAATATTGGAAATAAATCAGTTAAAACTGATCAGTGCCCAGTGTATATACCTAACATTTTCCATACTACAAGGTAATGAAATGCATTGAAAATAAATTAGTAATGAGAAAACACGGACAACGGTGAAAAAGGAGAAAAAAAACACATGCACACATCTTGCTACCTATTCCGGTGCAATTTGGTTTCATAGGAATTTAAATAATGATCATACATACATACATATATAGAAAATATGGATAACATTAACAAAATACGTGTGTACAGGATGAGAGTTATGTTGAAAAAAATCACCCGAAATTAAAAGTTTCGAATAGACCACCTCAGGCCAACATTTTCATATCATTTTCAAACAGTAAGTGGTATAAATTGTTTTTTTTTTTATTTTATTTTATTTATTTATTTTATTTATTTATTGAATATCGCATACAACAAGAAATTAATCTTTTAAATTATAGTACGCGATAATATAATGATTACAAAAACAAACAAAAATTTGTGAGTATAAAGAAATTGTACCATGAAAAGTAAAAAAAAGAAAAGAAATAATATCAAATAGAAACAATATCAAAAAATAGAAATATATATACATATATACGTACATATATAACATATACAACATTAAAATTTTGAAAATAGAATTTTTTTAAATTGTAAAGCGTTGCCATTGTTTTGCAGTGGGTTTGGTAACGAGTTCCACAGCCGTATTGTATTTATGAAGAACTGCCACTCAGATATTAAAGTTCGATATTTTAACTGAATGACTTGTTTTCCTCTGTTGGATCTTGCAAATTGAATGCGATCAAATAAATAAGATGGCTCTTGATTGTAGATAATTTTGTGTAATAAGATTAATGCTTTGATTCTTAGTAAGTCCATAATTTCAACACCATATAATGATTTGGAATACTGAGAAGTACTATCATATCTTTTTATGCCGTAGACGTATCGGACAATCGCATTATATGCTACAATTAATCTAGTTTTACTTGTTGAATCACAGTAAGCAAAAATTTTGCTTCCATATAACAACTTGGGCACTAGAAACGTTTTCGCAAGTAGCACACGGATATTAATAGGTGTAATGTGTTGTAGCGGATATAGCATTCGAAGCATAGCAAAAATTTTTCCTGAAACGGAATTTATATGGGTATTCCATTGAAGAGATTTGTTGAAAATTATACCAAGATTTTTAGCTGATTCAACAATTGAAATGTTTTGATATCCTAAAGTTATCGGAATGTCAATCACAATATTTTGATTCCTTTGGGCTATAACTAAGCATTTTGACTTTGCAGGATTCAGGTATAGGCCATTAGACGACGCCCAATAATATATTTTGTTAAGGTCCTCGTTAAGTTTACCACAACAATCATTAATTGAGTCCTTTTTACAATTAATATATACTTGTACATCATCTGCGTAAATGTGGATATCACTGTGTGAGAGACAATTTGGTAAATCATTTATGTACAAAGTGAACAGTAGTGGCCCAAGAATAGAGCCCTGCGGCACACCTTTAGACACAAACAAGGGAGTTGATACCGTTTCGCCAGCTGAAACAGACTGGTATCGATCAGCAAGGTAGGTTTTTATTAGCGATGTTGCACTTGAAGAAAAATGAAAATAGTCGTATATCTTTTTACAAAGTATATCATGGTTTACAGAGTCAAACGCTTTAGAGTGGTCTAGAAGTACCAAGAGTGTAGTTCCACCATTATCGATGTTGCATCTTATATCTTCAGATACACTTAACAACGAGGTAACACAGCTATGACCTGTTCTAAATCCAGATTGTTTACTGAATAGGAGCTGATGGTTATTTAAATATATTCTAATTTGGTTGTGTAACAGTCGTTCAAATACTTTGGATAAAAATGGAAGTATTGATATAGGGCGATACTCATTTGAAGACTTGGGCACAGGAATGACCTTGGCATGTTTCCAACATCTGGGGAAGTGGCTGGTGGTGATAACGGTGTTAAATATGTGTGTAATGTAACGTGATATTTTAGGCAGTAGTAGTCTTATGAATTTAGGGTGGATTTGATCAAAACCAACTGCATTTGAAGTCACCGATTTACAGCATAAAAACACGTCATCTTCGAAGACACCTGAGAACTCAAAGCGATGTAATGATGGATGTTCAGAGGGCCGTTCAGGTGCAACAGTCGTTTGAACTATATTTAAAGGCTGTATAGATGGAATATTTACAAATGATTCATTTAGTTCATTTACGTCGATATTACAAACTGTCGTAGATTTGTTTCCAATGCCAATTTCTCGAATAGTTTGCCATTTTTTCTTTGAGTCTATTGCTGATCTGAAGCGGTTTTCATAATATAAAGTTTTTGCGTCATAAATGGTTTTATTGACTAGTCTACGGGCTTCGCGGTATTCTTCAAATAGCTCAGGAGTTCTAAAACTTTTCCAACGTTTATAAATATTATCACGAATCTTAATTTGATCTTCAATAGTAGAATTAAACCAACTTTTTTTAGAGTTATTACCACGGTTTATTCGCAACGGTATAGAAATATCGTACAGATTGGTAAGATTACTATTAAAGAAGCAGAGCTGTTCATCGGCAGATGGCATATAATATAAACTATTCCATTCTATAGAGTTGTAGCATTCTTCCAACAAGTTGTAGTTAATGTGTCGAAAGTCTGGATAGTAATTTGTAGTTTCATCTTTATGAAAGTTGAAATCATATGACAAGTAAATGAGATCATGTTTTGAAAAGGTTGGTGCACTGATCTGATCAAATAGTAATAATTTAGACATATTACCTAGCATAAATATATCGAGTAAAGTACTACAATTATTGGTGAAGTGCGTAGGGTTCACAGTGTTAACAATATATAGCCCAATGGAGGTTAGTTGATCAGAGAAGTGTGAGCTGGTATTAGACAGCAAATTACAGTTGAAATCAGTCGCAATAACGATGTCGTTGTACCGAACAGCTAGTGACTCCAAGTTACACCTAAATGAATCAAAAGGTACATGAGAATTTGGACGGTAAATAGAGCCCAACAACAATTTACTGTCGGCACCAAAAATTTCAAGGAATAAGTATTCGATTTTGTCATCATCATGGGATCTCATAATTTCTTTGTGGCGTATACCATTCTTGATAAAAACTGCTACTCCCCCCGCATGACCACTTCTATCATTCCGTAGTATTTTGTAACCATTCGCATTAACAAAACTATCAGGAAGATCTCTCGAAAACCATGTTTCGGATACGCATACAATATTCATCTTCGTATCTTCGAACAAAAACCGAAATTCATCCATTTTAGGAGGAAGGCTTTGTGCGTTAATGTGACATATATTGAGTCCTTCACGTTGAGCTGTGAGTATTTTAATAATCGTTTTTGTACAAGCTGTGGAAACCAACCCATTATTATTTGAAGCTGACATAAAAAATAATTAAAACAGAAAAAGAAGAGGCAACGCTTGTATAATAAGGCAAGAACAAATACATGTGAAAATCATTTAAGGATAAGTTAGTAAAATTTAAAATGAATTTGAGGTGATAAGTGATAATTATAAATTTATATAAAACTAAAAAATATGTCAAGAATAACCAACGAGACAAATAATCATAAGATTTGTAGTAAAATAAAGATGAAAACTCAGTTTGATAAATCGGCAGAAGCGTTTCCAGTGAAGTCAGGAAAAAATTTGTAGAGCTCATTTAAATCTTCAAAACACATCGGCTTATCGCCTGGGTTTACTTTTATATAGACTAATCCGCGCAAAGTAAACGCACTGGTTAGTCGATTTTTTTTACGAAGGCTTATAGCAGCGTTCAAGATTTGGTAATTAGTTAATGTTAGGTTTTCATTGAGGTAAATTTTTGAGTTGTTATGCGTGGTGAACCCAATATGCTGAAGACAAAGTTGAGAACAGTTAGTTTTTTTGAACAATGCTAAAGATTTTAGTATAAAGTTCTTGTCGTACGCCGAGCAGAGTTTCACAAGAATGACAGCATCTGGAGAGTTTACAAGTTGATTGTTCCTGTTCTGAAGTCGGAAAATTGACCTGTAAGCAGGCGTGGAAATATTCAGAGCAGAGCATATGCTTTCAAAAATTTTGTTTAAGTTTTCATTTTTTACAAACGGAATACCATTAATACGTAAGTCACAGGATACAGATAGGTTTTCTTGGTGTTTAATTTTCGATTTTAACGTTTTTATTTCTTCTTTAAGTGAGACGATCTCGGTGCACTGTGATTCAACATAGGAGACTCGCACATTAACATTATTAATTTGGCTCACTATGTCGGATATATGTTTTTCAAGTTCATTTAAGAGTTTTTTTTCGACAGTATTTATTTGTTCATCTAATTTTAACAGAATTCTCTCTTCACTCTCTTTGATCTGAGCAGTTAAAAGTTCAAATTGTTTATCGATTTTCATAAACATTGACTCCAATCGAAATGGAGAGAAAGTCAAACATATATTTTTAGCATGATTTTTAAGTGGAGTTGTGTTATTTCTTTTGTTACTGTTTGATCTTAAGTTCTTATCCATGATATAACAAGTTTAGGTTGTTGTTTACGTGCGTGTTGTTATAATTTATGTTCAAAAGCACAGAATACACAGAATGGACACGCGGGGAAAAAAGTTGCAAAGTATGGTCGTTTCAAACCAATTCCCATCACAGTGGTAACGCTAAATCCCAAAAGGCGTGTGTGAAGGACAATATAATATATAAGTATCGGTTTCTCTGTTGTGAAATAGTTGGTTTGTTTACATTTTATTTGTGAAAATTTGTGGTAAAAATTGTATTTTGGAGTAAAAATTTTCAATAAATTGGCGCAAGAGTAGTGGAAATTTTTCTTTTTGGCGCGATTTTCCTTTTTTGCGCTAATTTATGAAAAAATACCATCGTTGTGTACAAGGCAAGTTAGTGAAAAGGTGTTTTTGTGCTAAGTGTTCCGCCGGAAGAAATAAATATGTAAGTTTAGTTTATTATAATAAAAATAAAAGAATGTGTAATAATGATATTTTGCTTCTTTCCAAGAACCGAAAATGTATAATGTGGTGTCGTGATAAGTTGAAGCTGCATTCGTTCCCAACAAATGAAGTTGTTGATTTAAAATTTTACATGTCGGACACAGTACATCATTTTGGTTGGCATTGTGTCCAGTTATATTTAGCTCATATAGGCATACGACCAGTTGGAGCTGTGTGTGTTCTGTATTTGGGTGCTCAGTGATATTAGTGCTTTTAAGTGTGTGCATAATTGTTTTTAAAGTGTTAAAAATTACCATAAATTTAAGGGTAGGTTTTGTAACAACAACCAATACAACCTGCTAAGGCTGGTGTTAAAGTCATCTTTAAGACTTGGTTGTTGTTACTTACCACCATTTGTGTGCTTGTTCTCAATAATAACAAATGTAGCTTTATCACTGCATAAAGTCAAAAATAGTTGTTTGTTGTGTGTTTTGTTAAGGGACGTTGTATAATGAAGCTATCCTTTTAGCACTATACTGAACAACAACTGGAATATTCATTGACAAATAGTGAGCTACCTAGAGTTATTGAAGCTGGATTATCTACACACAAACTGAATGAATTTTTTTTAGTGTTTAGTATGTATTTTGTCTAGATTTATTAGTTTTTAGATGTATTTTCCAACTACTTGTTGCAACAATTCTTCAGAGCTAACTATAAATAAGTATTTAAAAAGAAGGTTTTTTTTACTTTCCTTTAAAGAATACTATCTTTATTTCCATGAAAACTTATCTATACATAAATGGGAAAGATACAAATTTTTATTAAAAACTTCTTTATTCTCCACCTAAAATAATTAACTATTGTTGGACTTGGGGGCCGATTGGATGATGAATATATTGTACACTTTGCTGTATTTGATTTATGTCCACCTGCGGCACTGGCGGCAGATACTGCTGCATAGAAATGGACTGTTGGGATATTATCTGTTGGTGCTGCAAGGAAGTTGCAGTGCTAATTGATGCTTGATACAAAACGATTTCATACACTGCCCTTTAAAATAAATTAAAAAAATGAAAATTAATAAAAAATTTATAGTATTTTTTTATTTTCAGCTTACCAAGGGTCCGGAACGCCAGATGAAACCAAATTCTGGTCATTAGCTCGAAAAACAACAGGTTGGTAGACTTTTCCAATTTTCGTTCAAATGAGATTTCATGTATTGCCTATTAAAATAAATTAAAAAAGTCAAAATTAATAAAAATTTTATAGTAGTTTTTTTATTTTCAGCTTACTATATGTCCGGAGCGCTAGATGGGGCCGAATTGTGTTCATTAGGTGGAAAACCAACAGGTTGGTACACTGTTTCAATTTTCACTTTAGGGCAAACCCACCCTTAAAATTTCTATTCTGCAATTAAAATAGAACGAAAAATACCAAATTCTAAAAAATTTTGTTTTCTTTCTTATATTTTTAGTTTATAGAACGTACTAAGCGGTATTTGGAAATCTTGGCAGATGTACAATTGGAAATCCAACAAGCAAATGGCACTCTGTCAGTAACAGTGCAAACAAGTAATTTTAACAAAGATACAAAACTTAATATGTTGTTTATATTTTCTGTTTGCATTGTTTTTTATTAGCTAGTACTATTTCTTATATTTTTAACACTCTTTTTTACCTTTCAGTCATGTTTTATGTATTTTATTAAAATACTAAACATTTCCAACAGGCAACTGGACACTCCGCCACCAACAATACAAACAACGCATTTTAACGAAGAAACAAAACTTAATATGTTGCTTTTACTTCTTGTTTGCATTGTTTTGTAGTATCTAGTACTTTATATAATATTTTTAACATTATTTATTTCACTTTTTATTCATGTTTCCACTTTTTTATTAAAACATTGAATAAAACAAATTTTTTTTCAACCACCTTTTTTTCTTTGTTTACATTTTTATTTGTATAGACTAGCTGTTTTCATTAACACATTGATTTTGATTTTCTGTACTGCTTGCACGCCTCATGGGATAACAAATGTTTTGCCCATTTTGACATACGTCAATGTTGCCATATCTGGTTATATCTGTGTTCAAAAGTCTATGATATTTATTTTGATCTTGAGTTATTGTTGTTGTTTAAATGGGTGTTGTTGTAAATGTAATTGCATAAAAAAGCAAATTAAAGCCAAACAGACAAAAAAACAAATACGATCCACAAAAAACAGTTTAATTATTTGTAGTTAAGAGTATTTTGTTCTGGATTTTGTTGTTAGTTTTATTTAAATTTAATTTTTTACACAGTTTATACTTTAGTTTTTTAAAACAGCAATAAATGCGATTAAAAACAAGAATGTTAAAACAGAGTTAATGTTTATTTTAAATTTATGTATGTATCATTTATTTGTTTTATTTAAATTTTTATTGTAAAAGCAAATGTTGTAATAAGAACATGTAGAAAATTATAGAGCACAAAAAAGCACGTCTGATCACTCTCACTTCTCTCAGTTATAAACAACACTGTTTTAACTGATAATAAAAATTCACTGTCACTTCTAAAGTTTATGTGTTTTGCTTTACATTATAACTAAAGCCTGACGATGAAACACCCGATATGTAACACAAGTATATCAGTTACGTTTTCTGAAATCATAAACAAAGATATAAAATCTGCTCTTGGAATAATTATCCAACAAAACGTCAAAACTTTTGTTCATTTCGGTTGCGAAAGCTGCAAACTGCAATTCTATACTGAAACGAAATGCAATAAGTTAATTCATGCACTTTGAATTCAATTCGCTCCAAAAACACTTTCATAAAAAAGCATCTTCATATTGATGACGGCGGGTCATCAGAATTGGAACATCAATATTATGTAAATAGCCATCAGTAATGTGACAACTGACATTGATGTGATGTGAATAACAAAAGTTATCAGAGAATTTTGCCATATATGGAGTATCATCAATGATACAACTGTGGTGACATCAATTAATCAAGGATATATTTTATTAATAATTATAATACATCGAATTTGTCAAAATTAATTTTAAAACATATATAAATTGTATTATGTTTTTTATTTATTGTTGAGAAAGAATATTGTTGTTAAAGTTATTATCAGGGCTGTTCTGCAAATCACTTTTTGTCAAAGTGATTTCAAATCACGCAAAAGGTGTTCTGCACACAGAAAATATTCAAATCACGTGATTTTAAACCGGTTAGCCAAATGGTTGGCTTTTTGATATCACTTGGTTATTTTCTCTGTGTTTTTCAATACAAATTCAATAAAACTATTTTTATGTATTTAAAATGATGTGTTGTTTGTTGATTTTTGTAATAAAATTAAGTTTTATTCACACAGAAACATAAATATTAATAAAATTATTGACACTGCTTGTTTTTTGAGAAATTGTTTTGCTGTGTTTACCAATAGTAGTAATTTACATTTTTTCTTTAGGAGTCAGCTGGTTTATTTTTTTACTTAATATTCACTTTTTATTGTGGTTAAGAGTATAAAACTATAAATAAACGAAACAAAAATGTATAAATAGCTGTTTTTTTCGTGCTTTCGACAAATTAAAAGCATGTCGAAAACCGTAAAATCACGTGATTTGCAGAACAGCTTCAAATTGTCTGCGTGCTTTCAAAACGGTTCGTGATTTGAAAACACACCGTTTTCAGAACAGGCCTGTATTATTAAATTTACGTGCTGTTCATAGAACACAGACGAGCAATTCCTCTAGAAAATTTGTATGAAAGTTACTCAATTTTTTGATTTCCATATAAAATTTTTGAGACGAGTGCTTGTCTGTGTTATAAGATCAGCACATTAATTTAATTTTTAAGAAGTTGAGAAAAATTAATCATGTTGATGGAAATTTGAAATCACAGCAAGTATTGTTTAAGCAAAGGCAAATAAGTATAACTATAAAGCCTACCCTATTTCTTATTTTTCTCAACGCCGTTCTATATCACACTTCCAACACTTATTTCCTATCCGAGATCGTTGCCAAAAGGAAAAATATGAATGACTCACTGAATAGTGATATTCTATTAAACTCCGAATGGGGTCGTAAAAACAAGATCGCCTTTAACGCTCGTTAGACCCAGTGTTGTTTATTAGCAGACAAACAACCAACCGCAGATGCAGCTTCATCTACTCATGGATGGAATAACTATTGAGAAATCGGATGATAATGTCCTTGGAATAAAAATGCAGTGTGATGTTCGCTAGAATGAACACATTTTTCACGTCTCTAAAGAAGCATTCAAGTGCCCCGGTTTTTTTAAACGGTGTAAGATGTATATCACTTCATCCAATCTCCTCACTCCTTATATCATCCGTGAATGGAATACAGCTCTCATGTTTGAGCTGGTGCTTCAAAGTCTATTTTGTGATTTCTCTACAGTGTGCAGGAGAGGGCAGAGAAGCTTATCGGTGGCAGTATGGTATCCAACTCTATTGACTCACTAGAGCACCGACACAGTGTAGGGTGCATTCTACCGCATCTACAATGGATTTGCTGTGAAGAAATTAGGGAATAGGATTGCTCCCGAAACTCACACATTTAGTTTAGCTTAGTTAGAGCTCATCCATTTATGGTCGATGGCTCGAGGATTCGTACAATGCATTGCAGAGAGAACTCGTTTTTCAGACGTACGTTTTGTCAGTGGAATAAATTGCCTGCAGACGTGTTTCCTATCTGTTATAATGTTGGAAAGTTCAAGTCAAATGTTCACAAACGCCACTCCCCCCTCCGCACAATCTAATTTCCTAGTTCTGGTACAATGCAATGGATATTTAGTGGTTATCACTTGAGTACTAGTCTAAGATAAAAAAACACACAAATGACAATACGTCATCAAAAGTATTAGAACATTTTTAATTCTCATTGATTTCTTGAAAATGGTCAAATATAAAGTTACATGTATATTTGAAATCATTAAATTTAACCGGAGCTTAAGCTTAGTTGATTATAGCGTGCCATGGTACTGATGATATTTTATCATCAAATGTAGTTCACTTAGTAATTTTTCTGTTGTTAATGAGCGATCACATCAATGAAATTTTTACATCAAATTGAATACAAATTATAGTAGGTCTGATGTTAGTGTGCCATTCTATTAATAATATTCTGCCATTACATTGACTTCATTTAGCCGTTATTTTGATATTAAAGTGCTATTGCACTGATCACATGCTCACATCAAACGTGTTCCGATAACGTATTCTCATGATGCCTGTGTGACATTTTATTGATGAAATAATTGTCATAATTTTCGTTAATCAAATTTACGCGTTTCAACTCTTTTATATTTAAAAAATAAAGCTTTTCACGGTGAAACAAAATTGCTTGTAAATTTGATTAAGTCCATAATGTCTTGTTTGGAGCTGTACTATGCATGTTTTAATCAAGTCTGCTAAAATTGATAGTAAGAATTTAAGATACTTAAAATAAGATTTTTTTATTTAAGCTACTCGTAAATTTTTAAATTTTCTTATTTAATTTTAGCTTAAGTATTTGATTTAAGTGTTTTCATTTTATGACTTTTTCGGTCATGTTAAAGGAATGTCCTTTTTATATAACAACCAATTTTTAAAACTTTTCTTGCTAGATTAATAGGAATAATTTTTTATCATGTATTCGTGAAAATTTTAATTAACTGTGAAAAAAATTTCATACGAAAGAAAACGGTAGAAAGCTGTAAGCTTATATATATATATATATATATATATATATATATATATATATATATATATATATATATATATATATATATATATATATATATATATATATATATATATATATATATATATATATATATATATATATAAATGTGATACAAACGATGAATGTAATTCATTTTGGGAACTCCACATACTACTTTCATACACTTTGTAAGTTATCATTCATTGATTACAAAGTGTTGCACACATCATCGAAGAGAAGTAATGTGGTAGGCAGTGTTCGCCGCTGGGTATATTAAATACATTTTGTGTTTGCTGGTTAGCTCTTTCACCAACGCAAACACAATTTATGCTCACTCTACATATGACTTAAAAGTTAAAACAAAACTGAAATGGTGTTTAAGTCCATATTATTACACAAGTATGATTGCAATAATGTTTATACTACTTAAGGCCCGTTTAGCCGACCGTAGAAATTGTAACTGTAACGTAAATGTAACGTAAATGTAGTAGTACTTATAGAACACCCAAAGCTATACGGACTGCTAATCTAAGCCGAAAGGAAAGGAAGAAAAAAATAAATCATGGTAATTTGTAGATTACAATATAACTTTTATTATTTTATTTATCTTTTATTTATCTTAAAAAAAAATACTGCGTATAACGAAATACGAACAGTTTCTTTTAACCACGAAAATATAAGTATATAAAAGCGCGGCAAAACAAAAGATGTCGTTTTCTTACTTTTATATTACAACAAAAAAAACTTATGCATAAGTAAGCAGTAAGTGTCAAAAAACACTACGGCTACAGCGTCATCTAGGAGTCAGATTCCACAGATGATAAATTGGGTACCACAGCTTTAAGCTGATTCAGACATAATACTCAATCTAGGCTTAAACATTCCTCCCGCCTTGCAGTACTGCAACCAATCTGCATCAGTATTACCTAAATAAAAAGAAATAAAAAAGAAAAGAGAATACAAAGACTTCGGAGAGTTCCTCAAAAAAATTCAGGTGGGAACTAACGAGTTTTTATTACTTAAAAATGAACAATATAAATAAAATGTATTCGAGTTTACACTTATCAGCATCAAAGTTCGAGGACTATGAGGACCCAAAACACGACTCACTGGGCACACGATCCAGACATTAGGTAGCCAAAAATGGAATACTGCGCCAACGGTTTTCCAAACGAACCACCGGATACACCATTCCGCATAATTCTTGTGTATACGTCACAGCAAAGTTTCACTTCAACCGGAGCCGAAACATAAAATTGGGGGTCTGCAAACTGGAGACCTGGAAACTCGTCTGTGCCTCTTCCGTCAATTGATTTCGAAGGTGTTACAATCTTGAACTTTCTTTGAACCGTGGCATATACTTCCACGGTTTCACTGTTACCGTGATTACCTCTCATCACGAGCAAACACTTCTCCTCTTGACCCACACGAACCATCTTTCTATTTAAACGTCTCCCTACTTCCTCCGACACCACAGAAGTTTCCGAACTGGGATCAATTAGCACCCTTGCGCACACGTACTTGCAAAATTTGGATCCGCTAGCTTTAAACATGCTAATACTGGCGATTCAGGCATATTTATCGATTGGTAAGACCAAAGCATCGATCGCTACATGCAAGCTACTATTTAACGGTGAGCCCAAATAAAAAGAACAAATTTTTTGAACCGAGCCAGCCAGCGTACCATTTACACTAGACACTTGAGCTCGAATTCTTCTGTAAGGTAAATTAAATTTGTCGCTCCAAGCTTTCAGAAATAGAAGTTGCCTGAGAACCGGAATCAATAAGGTCTCGGGCACGAAAAACGTCCCCGCGGCACACTTTGTTCACAATAGCCGTGCCTAGTAATACTTGTCGCGATGTAGAAGCAAAACAGTTTTGAATTGACGCATGCTCTTGCGCTGCTTTGCTAGTGCTTTGCCCGTCCAGTTGACCATCATTTATCACTTCTCTATGTAACAACGAGTGGTGTTTCAATTTACACAACGAGCAGCTGAAAGTGGTTCTACATGTGTTTAGCTTATGGCCATCGCTAAGACAGTTAATGCACAAACTGTGTCTCTTCACAATCAAAAACCTTTCAGCTGGGTTCAGCCCAAGAAATTTGGAGCAAGTTCTCAAAAAATGATCCTTAGAGCAACTAGGACAAACCCGTTTCGTAATATTTGCCTGATAAGTTCTAAAGTTCCTATTGTGAACAAAACCTTTTTAATGTTCAGGGCGGATGTCTTTTCGAAAATTATTGCCAGGAGAGGCACTTTTATCTAATTGGGCTTTCCCAGTGAAAACAGAAGAGCTTTCTCGAATACCTGTGACTGTTTCTAGTGACTGAAAACGAGAAATCAAAAAACTGTCCATATCCTCCCACTTTGGAATTTCCGTTTTCTCCTTAATGGACTGTTCCCACAATGACAGTGTCAAGTTGGGCAATTTGATGGAGCAAAGAAAAATAAAAATTGGGTCCCAGTTTCGTACATCAATAGCATGTATGTAAATGAAGAGCGGAGATACAATTATTGATATCTCTTTGCAATCTTTTTATTTCTGGGGCCGATTCCGTCCTGACTTTCATTAAATTGAACAAAATCTTGATATTAACAAGAATTCTCTTATTTTCATACCTTAATCTCTTAAATTTTTCCATGCATTGTCGAACCCATCATTTGTTAGCGGAGACTTTTCCACAATTTCCAAAGCCTCATCGCGAGTTTTTTGCCTAAAATAAAAAAGTTTTTCAACTGCCGACAATGAACTACCATTAATATAAACTGCCATGAATATATCTCTAGAAGCTGGCCATGACTGATAATCTCCATAAAAAGGTTCAGTCTTACAAGGCGGTAGCCTGACTTGATGATTTACCATACCAGAAGCTTCATTCGGGTTGAAGACACCTTGAGTGGAAGAGAGTGAAGGTTGATTAACCAATGTTTCACCCATCTGTGCAGCACAAGTGATGTAGGGCAATCTACACTCCTTGAAAAGAGCCTTTGCTGCCTGACAGTCCTCTTCAGAGTCAGTATTTCCACTTGCAATTTAGAAAGTTTCATAATATAACTTTTCCTTTTCCCATAAGTACTTAAGTTCTTCCCTTTCCACCTCGACCATAAACTCTGTTTGATTTGCTTTATCATTTTCGTTAAAATCACTTTCAAATTCAAGAAATGGACCTGCATATTTCTCAAAAGTTGTCAAATTTGCCGATTTTACCATTTTCTTACCACCAACGAATTATTAAAAGAAAAGAGATACTATATCCACAAATCCAAAACGGATATTTATCAAGCACGCAAAAACAAAAATGCAAAATTCTCTCAGCAGATCTTTTCAGAAATATGATCTGAATATCCAAGCCTTCTTCTGAAATAGAAAAGAAAATCGACCACACAAATAAATTTCACCAAATAATGCAGTATCAAAAATCAGTCACTAGTCCGCAAATTCAAAAAAAAAAAAAATAAATTATTGTATTTTTTATTATTATTCGCGTAAAAATAATTCAGGTAATATTTTTTTATTCGATAGCACTTGATACTATTTCCTTGCACACTATTGTACAAAGTAATTGAAAACAAAAAAAAATATACATGTATATATATATATATATATATATATATATATATATATATATATATATATATATATATATATATATATATATATATATATATATATATATATATATATATATATATATATATATATATATATATATATATATATATATATATATATATATATATATAAATTCGAAACAAAGTTTTTTTATGCTGCTATTTACGTCACCCGAGCTGTGAAGTTTACAGGGTGGCTCCAATAGTTTGCTTCAATTGTTGGGTTTTGTCAATTATACCAGTGCCTTTCAAACTAGTTTACTAAGAGGAATTTTATCAAACCAAAAGGAAAAATTCACAACAAATATAAATAATATTATGAAAAAATGTACTTGTTTTATTTTATCTTATCTTTTATCAAACCAAAAAGAAAGAAACAAAATAGTGGTTTGTAACAACGTAAAATTTCTCTTGCAAGTTTAAGCAAATATAATTAATATGCATACAAGTACAAAATTTCCTAAATTTCTTCCTCTATCAATACAAAAGAAAAAAATTTCAACAAGAAGATATTTGTTGTTACTTCAGCAAAGAAAATTGTCACAAACAAATATGTCCATAAACTTATATATGGATATTATTAAACAATAGCATAAAAACCTTTTTAAACCAGTAATTCCTTTCCGTCTTTGGATGTATGATTCCTCCACTGCCTTAAGAATCCGGATCGATTCGACCAATAAAAAAGCCAAAGCTATACGGACTGCTAATCTAAGCCGAAAGGAAAGGAAAAAAAATAAATCCTGGTATTTTATAGATCACAATATAAACTTTTATTAATTTCAAACTTAAATTAATTGCACTGGTTATCTTTAAAAAAAAAATACTGCGTATGACGAAACACGAACAGTTTCTTTTAACCACACCACGAAAATATAAGTATATATTAGCGCGGCAAAACAAGAGATGTCGTTTTTTTATATTACAAAAACAAAAAAACTTTGCATATATAAAGTAGTAAGTGCGGAAAAACACTACGGCTACAGCGCCATCTAGGAGCCAAATTCCATAGATGATAAATTGGGCACCGCAGCTTTAGCTGATTCAGACATAATACTCAATCTAGGCTTTAACAAATGTATTGTACTTAAAAATTATTAAGATTTTTTTGTTAATATATTTTTATTACTTCGCAGACCTAAATTTAATAATGTATTGCTTTCGTACATTTATAGCAGCATAACTCTTCATTATGAACCGATTTTCAAAATTGGTTTTTATCGTATCGTTCAAAGATTATGCCTGTAGAATTAATTTTTGGAAATCGGGCGAATAAATGTTGTGGTTACATATAATGTGACACTTACAAAAATCGTGCGCAGCATATAAATTATGTTACCTATGTAACATAATTCCTTTTTGCGTGCACAACTTAGAGAAAAAGTCTTAAATTTATTAAAAGTATATTATGCGTGTACAAATTTAACTACTTAAGCAGTTCAATTATCAAATAAACAAGAAGTACCAAAACGGGGGTTTTGTGCCACTCACCCATTCACAATAATATATACCATCACTGACAACATTTGTCACGTAATTAAATTCTATTTTCTACAGGTTGAGACGTTACGGTTACATTTCATTGCAGTCAGGTAAGCATTTTCATGGTTGTTCGTATACCAAAAACGATCAGCTGTTTCAACTACATTTACATTTCTACATTTATGGTTGGCTAAATGGGCCTTTAGTAAAGTAATTAAAACTGTTATTACCATAATAATTTCATATGCGTCAACAATATTATCATATTTTCCACAATAATTACTACACTGATCGCACACAAACCATCATGCTATGAAAATGTTCATAAAATGTTTAAAATCACACGATTTGTCAAAAACTTTGTCACACAGTAGCATTTTTAGTATTTTTTCAGCATTCTTGTTAATAAGTAATAATTAAATTATATATATATATATATATATATATATATATATATATATATATATATATATATATATATATATATATATATATATATATATATATATATATATATATATATATATATATATATATATATATATATATATATATATATATACATATATATATATACTCATGTCGAAAACTATCCAAAGTGATTACGTCGTTGCGCTAGAAATGTCTGAAAATATAAAACGAAGCCGACATGCAACTTTAAAAATGAAAGCGCCAGCCACAATAAGTACCGCCGCCGACCAAAAATTACTAAAGTTAAGAAATTTTGTTCGACGGCGTCATATTATAACCGCCGGCTATTCTAGAAAATGTATGGTATGGCTCTAATGTTTACATTTTATTTACAAATGCATACATACATAGTTATGCACAAAATTTTTTAAAATTAAAAAACAATTGCAGGAGTATATTTCAATATTAGAGATGTGGTTAAAACTTTGGAAAATTAAAGTTAATGAACAAAAGTGTACTCACGTTACATTCACACTGCGTAGACAAACATGTTCAGCTATCCAAATTAACAATTCACCTATTCCGCAGCAAAATGAAGTCAAGTACCTTGGTATTCATCTCGACCGTAGGTTAACGTGGAAGCCTCACATTGACGCGAAAGTCACTCAGCTAAAATTAAAAGCAGCGCAATTAAATTGGCTTATGGGCAGAAATTCTGCATTGAAATAAGATTGCAAACTTTTGTTATACAACGCAATACTAAAGCCTATATGGCGCTACGGAATTCAATTATGGGGCACCGCCTCAGCATCAAGCATTGAAAAAATTCAAAGGCGACAAAACAAAATTCTTCGAACAATTACTGCAGCTCCATGGTACGTAAAAAACTCTCGAATTCACAAGGATCTGTGTGTTCCATTGGTAAAAGATGAGTTTTCAAAGCATGCGACAAGGTATATTAGCAAATTGGAACTTCACCCAAACCCTCTTACACGAAACATACTTAATTTTAGTGGTCACACTCGGTTGAGAAGAAGGGAGATACCGTTGCCACCATCAGAGCGTTAAGTAGGTGATTTTACCGATATAATATGCGCATAATAAAACTTCTTGTCTAGCATTGGCTGGACTTAGTTAATTTATTGTATTTAGTAATAAGATTTGAATACTTATTGTTAGTTCACATTGTAAAGATTCAATAAATAAAAAAAAGCTAAAAAAAAAGGAAACACCTACCGTGCACTTTGAAATTTTAAAAGTGCATTGACCGTGGAGTTACCTTTTTTAAATCCAAACTGTCTTTGGGGAATATACGAATCATTCATCTATAAATCCATTTTCTCTCGCACGATTCTTTCAAAAAGTTTACCAATATTAGAAAGCAATGAAATTGGCCTAAAGTTGTTTATATCAATGCTACTCCTTTGTTTCCGAATAGGAATAATTTTAGCTACTTTCCATGCGCAAGGAAAGTAACAAGTATTTCAGCAATTGTTGAACAAAATAGTCAGATATTCACATGCTTTATCCGGAAACTTCTTAATTAGAAAATTTGATATGTTATCCATATCGCTCGATTTTTTACTATTTATTATTTTGATAAATTTTAACAAAGAACTTAGCTTTGTGAACTTCGAGCATCCTAAATTATTTAATGATGTATTATTTTCATTAAAAATGCTATCATTATCATGCTTGAGAAATTGTGTTGTTTATTTTTACTTGAACGTTAGAAATATCCCTATTGGGATCTGATCTTTGAAAAACTGTTGAAAAATTATCTTTTAAAACATTCAATTTCTGGTTTAACTCAATAATTTGAACACCATTAACAGAAACATCTTTCATAACAGGTTGAGTTTTGTTTCCTATAATCCTAAAAATTTCTTTATATGCCCTTGGGCCCGGTCTAATTTTTTTCAATCTGTCATTAAAATATATTTTTTCTATTTGTTCTTTTATTATAATTTTAATTAAATCAATTTGCTTTGAAAATAATAAATAATGAGGATGCTTTCTATTTAAAGTCGTTATGAGAATTGCTTTCAATTCATTATTATATTTGATTCTTAAAATTTTTCTGAGCGAACAAATTTTTTGTTCTGATATTCAACCTTCTTAGAATGCATTTCTGATACAGAATTTACAGAAATATTAAACTCTTCAAGAAAATAATCTATCCCTACGTTAGACAGATTTCTAGATTTAGGAGGAAAATGATTTGATATAGAGTAAATTAGATCAATTCTAAATCCACTCCAGTTTGTATCCTTATAAGAAACAAAATAAGACGGAGTTTCCAATAAAATGTTAAAGTCCGAGAGTCGCATATGTAATTGCAATGGAGTATGATAAGAAAATGTAGGAAGAGTTTGAGTCTCATAATATAAATTGTCACTATCCAACATATTATTGCTAACAATAAAATGATCTAAGCGCGATGCACCACGGCAAAAGTAGGGTCAGTATCACAAATTCTAGTTACTGAAAAAGATTCACTTTGAAACCAAGTGCAAAGCATTTCACCGTTCAAATTGTTGTTCACCAAGTCACACCAACAAATATGCTTAGCATTCAGATCACCACCTATAATAAGTCCATCGTAACTATTAGAAAAATCAAAAATCGAAGAAAGTCCTTCACAAATATTTATACGACTGTAATTACGTTGAAAATGAATGGAACCACAAAGAATTTTCTTTGTAACACTATTAATTGAAATTTTAATATCAATAAATAAATTCGGAAACTCAACGCCAGGGATAATTATTTTTGTACAACACAATCTCTTTCTAATAGCAATTCCTACACCTAATGGGCTTAAATCTTAAAAAAAATTAAATCATCGAGATATATACTTGTACTCATGGATCTCTTGAATAAAAGCAATATCAATATCAAATTGATTCAATAACAAATTTAGTTTGGTTCTCCTGCTCAAATGAATAGAGAACCAACATTGAAAGTAACTAAATTAAGATTTCTACGGCCCATATACTTCTTGAATGTTTATAATTAGTTTCAAGTCCTTGCCTGATCTTTTGAAAAATTCGAATCCTATCTTCTAACGTCAAGGGCTCCATAGCATGCAATGCTTTCGCAACCCTCAAGAATTCCTGAACAAAAGGAAGTTTCTCCTGCTTATTTGCAATCGGAGTCTGATTAAAGAAACTCGCAAATGATTTATTTGGAATAACATTGGCTTGGATCAAAGTTCTTGCAACATTTTCCGCAGCCAATCCTTTCCTGTTTCTAGCCTGCTCCTGGGAATTTTTCCTAAAAGACTGGTATCTTTTATAAGCGGGACAACCCCTATAATTCGATATATGCCCACTTTCGCTGCAGGTAACGCAAAAAATGTAATGTTTTATCAATTTGTTAAATTTTTGTTGAACTTTTATAATTTTTTAAATTAAAAATTGTTTGGTTTGTACATATGTACAACAGGTTTTTAGTTCAAGTTTTTCCTTTCTTAATTTTTTCTTAAGAAGGATTTTTTACAATACAAATTTGCTGTGATCAATAATTATTGATTGAAGAAGACAAGAAAAATAATAATCAAATCTTTAGCTGGGGGACAACTAGCTGTTTCGTAGTCGCTACACTACTCATCAGCACCCACTGGGATTCGAACTCGGGACATGACGTATCATGATCTACTGCTTTAACTACTAAGCCACCGAGCATTTAATTATTTTCTATCTATATTCATCTCATATTGAATCACATATGCATTTTTTGTTAATTGCCCACTTGTTTGTACAGCGTTTGCTGTCTCTAAACTAGCGGTATTTATTTTTATTTATTAACATACATATTTTTGTATTTAATATTCTCCGGACCCAGAGATGTAAATATTAATTTGTTAAATTTTTGTTGAACTTTTATAATTTTTTAAATTAAAAATTGTTTGGTTTGTACATATGTACAACAGGTTTTTAGTTCAAGTTTTTCCTTTCTTAATTTTTTCTTAAGAAGGATTTTTTACAATACAAATTTGCTGTGATCAATAATTATTGATTGAAGAAGACAAGAAAAATATGAGTAGTGTAGCGACTACGAAACAGCTAGTTGTCCCCCAGCTAAAGATTTGATTATTATTTTTCTTGTCTTCTTCAATCAATAATTATTGATCACAGCAAATTTGTATTGTAAAAAATCCTTCTTAAGAAAAAATTAAGAAAGGAAAAACTTGAACTAAAAACCTGTTGTACATATGTACAAACCAAACAATAAGTAATGTTTTATCATCTCCAATAAAAGAACATTCATCAGGATTATGCTTCTTATTGCACTTTAAACATGCGAAACGTCTACTACAGTTTCTTGAGTAATGACCCCATTGCTGGCATCTCTGGTATCTGGCGGTATTCTACTACTAGATTTCGGACGTTCCCATGTTACTATCTTGTTAAGAATATACTTCACTCCGAGCAAATCATGTACTTTCCGGCCAGGTTTAAGTGTAACCAAAAATAAACCATGTCTACTCGTATTCGCTTTCTCTTTGCGTAATCGGTAGAAAATTTCGAAACATTATCTATGGTATCTGGCAAAATGTTATCTATTTCTGACTTCAATTCATTAATGTTTGATTTGTAATACAAACCCCTACAAGTCACACTATTACGTTTAAACTCCTTAAGTGTGTAAGTATAAGAGGGAATCTCCTTATCTTTCAACAGCTGTATGATTTCTGAATGTGCAGATGGATCTTTCAAATATAATTTACTCTTATATGGCGTTTGAGTTTTTATTTTAAATTAAATGTCTTTGGATTTTAGCGGATCAATTAATGATTTCACGTTTACATTAAAAAAAAAAATTGGAGGACAAAAGGAGTTCCTGGCCCTACCAAGCGACTCATTATTATTATTTTACTCCTGACTGCCAAAATTCCTACTACTAGCCGAGCCTGCAGCCTCTAAATCCAAATCCCCCAATATCGAATACTTATTACTACGATTAGCATTTGTATTAAATTAGTGACACTTTTTAAAATCAACTTTTGACAAATTTATTTCATTTACTTCACCTTGGAATTTCCTTTTCTTGTTCTTCACTACTTTGTTTTCGTCATGTATTGAGGAAATTGAATACGAATCTTCATCCATATTGACTTGTAATGACTCTTCTATCACAGAATTAGATACTTGACTGTTGTCCTTGCCATCGAAGACTTCTTGCAATTGTCTTTCGCTGTTGAGGATGACTGCTGCGCAGAGACCGCATCTAATAATTTCTTGCCAAGCTGCGATCTATTGGTATCTTCATTTCCAATATCATCACTAAGGCTTACTTGACTTGCTTGCTTAAATTGTGGTTTATTCGGTTTTTTAGCAGAACTATTATTCTGGGAATTCGCTTCAGCTGCATCATAAGGTTTTCCCAAATTTTTTTTTTCATCTTACAGCTCGGAGGTCGTCCGCCAGTCTGGGACAATAAACGAGTCACATTCATTATAGAATTTATTTGAAATAATCAAGCTTTTTTAATATAAGTTAAACTTTTGCAATATAAGTTAACATTTTCCAATATTAATACATTTTTATAAATTAAGATTTTTTTTGACTGATAAATATTCAAATAATTTTTTATAGAGATTTCTTAAAAACACGTCTGATACGTTTTGCAGTTGACAGAAAACCTCCTACATTAAAACTATTAAGAAGCTAATAAAAAAAAGCTAAAAATAAAACAAACAAAAAACGGTAATAAAAAAATACAAGAATCACAATAAAAGAATCTGCAAAATTAACTAACAACTCATTGTTGCTTATTCAATCTTAATTAACTAAACATAAAAATAAAAAAATGTCTTATTTTTTTACTTACATAAGTCCGGCTAGACAAAAAGTTTTATTACAATTAATTACAATACATTAGTGAAAAATGGTTAAGGGTAAGTTTATCGCTCACTTCTGCTAAAGGTACCTTTAAAGACCCTGATCAGTGATGTTAACTATACGGTAATTACCGTATTATACGATAATTTTGTCCGCCAAATGGTAGCATGGTAATTTTATAGCCTGTACGGTAATTTTTAATAAAGTTTTTTTATTCGGTCTCATTTTTAATACTTCTTAAATTATAGCTGCTTTATTAAAAATACAACAATCTTACTACAACTTCGTAAGAATCGCCAAATTTGCTGAACTGTGGCATTCCAGGCATAAATGAATTAAAACTACATCTTCTAAGAGCAAAAACAATAACGGGTCTAATCGAATTTATGTGTGTAAACAAATAACGTAAATAAAATAAAAAAATTTTCCGACCAGTTGTCAAATTTTGAATTCGGATTTCTCTCCCACTGAATACATTTTACATTTATTTACATGGTAAAATTTTTATACAGTACAAAAAAAATTACTTTTAGTTTTTGTTTACTTGATAATTTTTTTTTATAGGACCAGTGGCTGTGTTCTGTAATTCTCGCCACGAGAAACTTTTCGACTGAAACGTGTGAAATGAAACAAAGTTGAAACAACAGCTGCTTTTCTCACTAAACTGTAGCTATAACTTTTTTTGGTGAGTAATAGCTGTCACGTAAGGAAATATATATACATATGTATATATTTATATATATATATATATATATATATATATATATATATATATATATATATATATATATATATATATATATATATATATATATATATATATATATATATATATATATATATATATATATATATATATATATATATATATATATATATATATATATATATATATATATATATATATATATATATATATATATATATATATATATATATATATATATATATATATATATATATATATATATATATATATATATATATATATATATATATATATATATATATATATATATATATATATATAGAGGGTGTTTTTTTAAGCCCGATAGAACTTGAAATTGTAAAAAATAACACAAAAAATTAAATTGTAATCAAAATTTTTTTTTATTCGAAAGATTAATACGTGACATTAACACTTGAAAATGATTTCGGGCATATGGGCACCGCGGCTGTTCTTGACGAAGCGCATTCTGGACGTCCAATTTTGGGCCACTTTTTCGAGCACTGCTGGCCGTATGTCACGAACAACACGAACAATGCTGGCCTCCAAGGCGTCAATTGTTGCTGGTTTATCAGCATAAACCAGTGACTTCACGTAGCCCCACAGGAAATAATCGAGAGGTGTCAAATCGCACGACCTTGGAGGCCAATTGACAGGTCCATTTCTCGAAATCAACTTATCGCCAAATTTTGATTTCAGTAAGTCGATGGTGGCGTTCGCCGTATGGCATGTAGCGCCATCCTGTTGTAACCACATCTACTCCGGATCAATGTCATCCATATTTTCAAACAAAAAATCATTGATCATGGTGCGGTAACGATCTCCATTGACCGTAACGCGAGCTCCGGCCTCATTTTTGAAGAAATAAGGTCCGATGATGCCACCAGCATGAAAACCGCACCAAACAGTGCATTTTTCTGGATGTAATGGAGTCTGTAGGGTCTCTTGTGGATTGGTCTCACTCCATATGCGGCAATTTTGCTTATTAACAAACCCGTTCAGCCAAAAATGCGCCTCATCGCTGAACACAATTTTGCGATAAAACAACGGGTCTGATTTTCAAAGTAAATTTGGATAATTTCGTAGCGTTGTTCAAGCGTGAGTCTATTCATGATGATTTGTCAGAGTATACTGAAACAAATAAAAAAAATGTTTCATCAAAATTAAATTTTTTGTGTTACTTTTTACTATTTAAAGTTCTATCTAGCTTAAAAAAACACCCTTTATAGATATATATATATATATATATATATATATATATATATATATATATATATATATATATATATATATATATATATATATATATATATATATATATATATATATATATATATATATATATATATATATATATATATATATATATATATATATATATATATATATATATATATATATATATATATATATATATATATATATATATATATATATATATATATATATATATATATATATATATATATATATATATATGCATTTTATTTTTTAGTTGTAAATCACACGTTCACCGTCATTGTCAGACTACGTTGCAAAAATTTTAATTAACAAAAAAAATTAGATATAAGTGCTAGAAAACAATATAAAAAAGGTACAAGAATGATAAACAGAGAACAAATTTATTTAATGGAATATTCCCAAAAAACTGCGCGGTAGGTACGAGCTGCCTACTGCCGGCTAACAATGTATGCGAGATTATATCCGAGCTGCCTACTTCCAACTTACAAAGTATGCGAGATTGTATTCGAGCTGCTTACTGATAGCTTACAATGTATGTTAGGATGTATGGCCTAAAGAAGCTTTTTTTTCTGAAAAAAATTTTTTTTTTTTTTTAAATATGATTGTACAAAATTTTTATGTGTGCTCATATTTTAAGGAGACTTAAATTTGAACATAATTTCTAAACTTTAACTTTTATAAAAGAATAAGCACTTTTTTCTGATATAATCAAAGCATTTCCTTAATGCATCGTAAAATTTTAAAGGCAGAAAATTGTATCCGAATTAAACCAGCAAAGTGTATTAAACTTGGAAAATTTGTTGTACCATACAGACATGAAAATGTTAGATTTATGGACTAAAGTACCAGAAATGATTCTATTAGAATTAAAAACGCAGTGTTGGTTAAAATTAGCGTGTCTTTATTGTAGTTCAGGTTGACGACGAATGACTACAAAAAAAAATTGGCTGATGCAATACTATGCAACAAATACTAATGAAACAATAAACTTCAATTCAATAACAGAGTTGTATTCGCAACACTTCGCCCTCTAACGACCAGCGTTCTATTTTTCCGCTCAGCAATACCATTTTGCTGCGGTGTATGGGGAGCTGTCAGACGTCTTCCTATGCCACATAGTTGTAGATATTAATCAAACTCGTTATTAATGTATTCCGTGCCATTATCAGTTTGAAGGTATTTTATTTTCCTACCAGTGAAATTTTCAGCAGCGTTTTTATATTTTCTAAAAGCAGAAAAAGCTTCAGATTTGTGTTTCAAAAAAAAACACCTCACAATATCGAGAATGGTTGTCGATAAAAGTAATAAAATATCTTGCACCAGCGATGGAATCGTTCCTAATTGGGCCACAGATATCGCTGTGGACAATTTGCAACAAATCTGACGTTCCTTTCTCCTCACATTTCTTGAAAAATTTGCGTGTCTGTTTCTGTGAGGCGCATATGTCACATGAGGACAATTTTTCCTCCCTTGCAAATTTTATCCCATTCACCAATTTCTTCTGCACCATAATCTTCAAATCACCCTCATTAAGATGGCCCATACGATGGTGCCAAGTATCTATTTTGCCGGTTATATTTTCAGCAATAGCTGCTCGGTTCTGTTGACCCTTCAAGTAGAACAAGTTTCTGATTCTTTTTGCCGTATATAAATGCCTACCATTCTTCTTTATTACTGCGCTGTCTTGACGAAACGACACATCGAATCCCTTGTCTGTAATTTTAGAAACCGACAACAAGTTTGTTCTTAAATCTGAAACTGTTGAAGTTCAAACCTGTTAGGAAAATACTTTACAATTTATATTTATTCCTGAAAAACAAAGCATTCATTAATTTTGTATTTAAAAGAATTGGAAAAAGTTTTTTGAGTAGTTGAACTAAAAAACCCTGATATAGAAGAAAACTGTTTTTATTCTCTAATAAAATATTCTGTTTTTTATCCACTAAAACCGCTGCATAATTATTAAAATAACTATAGGTTATGGGTCCTTCAGTTGAAAAAAGTGGTATTGCTCAATTTTGTGGAAACAATTTTGAAAATTGGAAATTCCGTGTGGAGAAGCATTTGGCTGCCGCAGGAGTTTTGGAGGTTTTAACGTTACCTCGAAGTTCGTTTGACAATGAACAGAATTTCAAGAAATTGGACACAAAAGCGCAAGATATAGTAACCAGTCTAGTGAGCGATGATTATTTGGAATATATCAGGGACAAAGCAACTGCTAAAGGGATAATTTAAAGGCAATATTTTCATGTAAGTCATCACAAAATCAAACAATTGTTCGCAAGGAGTTGGCAAATTTAAGATTTAAAGAAAACGAAAGCCTAAGCCAACATTTTCTTCATTTTGATTCCTTGGTCCGTCAATTGAAAGCTGCTGGAGCTAAACCAGAGGAAGCGGATTTGGTTTCCCAATTATTTTTGACGTTACCAGATTCATTTGATCCGATTGTGACTGCTTTAGAAAACCTGAAGACAGAAGAACTGACATTGGCTGTTGTTAAACCAAGATTATTGGCAGAAGATTCAAAAAGAAGAAACAGAGCTGAAGATGAAAATATTCAAAAGGTAACAGCATTTCAATTTAAAAAGAAACCCCAAATTAAGTTTAATGGGAAGTGCCACAAATGCGGAAAATACGGGCATATGAAAAAGGATTGCAGATGCAAAGAAGCAAAAGTTGCACAAAGTAATGTAAGAGGCGTAAGTTTTATGGCAGATGCAAAACCTGAGCGTTGCTCTTACTAATCCGAGGGTGTCATATCATTTGCTTTGGATTCTGGTGCAACAGATCATTTCGTTAATGAAAAAGATGTTTTCAAGAATCTTAGGAAATTGGAAAATCCACAGTTAATTAGTATTGCGAAAGATTCTGAGAAAATTGCAGTGCATATGATTGGTGAAATTGACGTTTTAAGTGAAAGTGGTATCGAAATCAATTTAAAAAATGTTTTATACAGTCCTGAATTTAGAGAAAACTTATTATCTGTAAGCAAGATGGTAGAAGCTGGGCTGAAAGTAGATTTTCAAAGAAGTTGTGCGAACATCAAGCAAAGAGGTGAAACGATAATGAAGGCAAACCGTTGTGGGAATTTGTTTGTAGTTAAATTAAAATGCCAACGTACTGCATTGGCTACTTTAAACAAAACTCAAGAGGGTGAATTATGGCACAAACGTATGGCACATATTAGTAATCATGGGTGGGACGAATTGCTCAACAACAAAATGGTTTGCGGTTTACCAAAGGTATGTAAGATTGATTTATGTGAAATTTGTGTACAGAGCAAACATTGTCGGGAGCCATTTAATGGAACTCGAAGAATATCGACTAGACCACTTGAGCACGTCCATTCAGATGTTTGTGGTCCAATAACCCCTACTGCCTGGGATGGATCCCGTTATTTTGTCACCTTTATTGATGATTTTACACATTTCGTTGTTGCATATTTAATAAAAAGAAAATCAGATGTTTTCGAAAAGTTTAAAGAGTATGAGGCCATGGTGACATCGAAGTACGGTACAAATATCTCTGAACTAACTATTGATCAAGGTCGGGAATATAGATCAAAATTGATGTTGACTTTCTGTAAAGAAAAAGGAATACAAATTTCTGTAACGATGGCTTATTCTCCGCAACAAAATGGAGTAGCTGAAAGATTGAATCGTACTATTGTTGAACGTGTAAGAGCTCTGTTACTTGAAGCGGGGGATCCGAAGTATTTATGGGGTGAGGCAGTTTATACGAGTGTTTACATTTTAAATAGAAGTTCGACTAGAGCATTGCTAGTAAAGAAAACGCCAGCAGAGATGTGGTATGGAAAAAACCTGATTTGTCAAAGCTAAGAGTATTTGGTTGTATGGCTTATGCTTGGGTTCCTGACCAAAAACGCAAGAAATTAGATGCCAAAAGTAAAAAGTACACGATGGTTGGTTACTGTCCTAATGGTTATCGATTGTGGAATAATGAAAAACGTGAGGTGATATTGGCTAGGGATGTAAAATTTGATGAACACGTTTTTCCTCTAAGAAAGCAAAGTAAACAAAATAATAATATAATTATTAGAAGAAACAATCATTGGGGGAAAGTGATTACAATTGTTTCCAAAATGATTCTACATATGGAGAGCAAATCGATGATGAAATTATTAATTGCGAGAATGAAATACCCAATATTTCGATTGCTGAGGAAACTAATACACCTATAAATAATGTTCAAGATCTAAGTATTCAAGAGTCCCAAAAAGAAGCACAAATAGACAGCAATCAAGAGCTTAGTGTTGAGAAATCTTGTATGAAAGAGCAGATTACGGATACACGAAGAAGAAGCGAAAGAGTTCGAAAACCAAATCGTTTGTTTTCAGAAATATATTCAACCTTATTTGAAGCTGTGATTGATGAACCAAATGTTCCAGAAACTTTTGCAGACATTGAAAAATCAGACAACAAAGCAAAATGGATAAGTGCTGTCGAAGATGAAATTCAGTCTATGAATAAACTAAACGTATAGGAGTTGGTGAAGCGACCTGCAAATATAAAAGCTGTTAAGTCAAAGTGGTTATTTACAATCAAGAAAGATTCGGATGGGCTTCCGAAAAGATATAAGGCAAGATTAGTTGCGAAAGGATACTTACAGAAGGCTGGTGTCGATTATGAAGAGATTTACGCTCCCGTGGCGAAATTGTCAACATTAAGAATTATTTTGTCGGTTGGTGTTATGAAAAAGTATTATTTTCACCAATTAGATATTAAAACTGCATTCTTGCATGGGGATTTAAAAGAAGACATCTATATGGAAATACCAGATGGCATGGAACGAACTCCGGGCCATATTCTTAAATTACAAAAATCTTTATACGGTCTAAAGCAAGCTCCTAGATGTTGGAACATGAAACTTAATTACAGGCTGATTGAGTTAGGTTTTATACGTAGTCGGCATGATTATTGTCTTTATACTTCTTGTAAACCGAATTACACCATGTTTTTGCTGTTATATGTCGATGACATGCTAATTGCTGGGAACGATGAGAATAAAATCGAAAAATTGAAGCTGAATTTATCAAGATATTTTGAAATATCAGACTGGGGGAAACTTAATCATTTTCTGAGCATTAAGTTCGAGTATAATCAGAGGGAAGGTGTAATGAAAATGTCACAGGGAAGTTTGATAAGTGATACTCTTAAAAAATTTGGAATGTACGAGTGTAATAAAATGAGAACACCCATGGAGAAAGGTCTACAATTAACAGCAAGTATTGAAGATGAATGCAATGAACCCTATCGTGAATTACTGGGAAGTCTTATGTATATCATGCTTACTTATCGACCTGATATCTGCTATTCCATTGGTTACATGGGTAGGTTTCAGCAAAGACCTGGCGAGATACATTGGTCAGCACTTAAAAGAGTGTTACGGTACATTAGAGGTACAAGCGATCTAAAACTAACATACAATAGAAATCTTGAGGAAGAAGTGTTGATGGGATATGCTGATGCAGATTGGGGTTCAAATCTAGATGACCGGAAATCAACAAGCGGTTACATATTTTATGTTTTTGGGAACCCTGTATCATGGTCAAGCAAGAAGCAAGCAACGGTTGCTATTTCTTCAAGTGAAGCAGAATACATTGCATTAAGTTATGCAACATCTGAGGGATTATGGATACGCGGAGTACTGGAAGATTTGAACATGATAGATGAAACATACCCTGTTACAATTTATGAAGACAATGCTGGATGTATTTCAATGGCTCAGAATGTAGAGTGCAAACGATCAAAACATATTGACATTCGACATCATTTCATTCGTGATCATATTGCAAAAGGAAATTTACTCGTTAAAAAAGTTGCAACGAAAAATCAAATCGCAGATATTTTCACTAAGTCGCTCGACACAACCAGTTTCAATACAATTAAAAATT
This sequence comes from Thecocarcelia acutangulata, assembly GCA_914767995.1. Lineage (NCBI taxonomy): Eukaryota > Metazoa > Arthropoda > Insecta > Diptera > Tachinidae > Thecocarcelia > Thecocarcelia acutangulata. The sequence goes on along the minus strand of OU612096.1, from coordinate 66,589,116 downwards.
TACTTAAATTGTTTAATTGAGAGGGGGTGTTGAAGTTCAAACCTGTTAGGAAAATACTTTACAATTTATATTTATTCCTGAAAAACAAAGCATTCATTAATTTTGTATTTAAAAGAATTGGAAAAAGTTTTTTGAGTAGTTGAACTAAAAAACCCTGATATAGAAGAAAACTGTTTTTATTCTCTAATAAAATATTCTGTTTTTTATCCACTAAAACCGCTGCATAATTATTAAAATAACTATAGAAACATACATTACCTCGTTAAGGCTGATTTTCGATACACAGCCTTTCTTCCGCACAGCAATTTTGACGTTGCCTACACCTGTTATTTTTGTTTCATTGTGATTTGCCAAACTCAATGTCTTATTTATTGGTTTAATTTCTGTGAAATTATTTCTGTTAGCGCTCATGTGAGTCGTACAGCCACTATCCAAACACCAATAATCATTGCCAATATCTTCGCAAAATAGTGCTGTTTCCACTGTATTGAACATCGATTGTTGTTCGCCGACGCCGCTACTATGCCCTTCTGAACGTTTCGTCCTACAATTTCTGGCAAAATGACCCGCTTTACCACACTTAAAGCATTTCATAGACTGCTTTTTATTACCACTAGGTCTTTGTTCTGGTTTTGTATGTAAATGATTTTTGACACCTCCGTTTGTTTTTCATACAATGCGTTTTGTTCTGTTCTCTCTTCTGTTGCTTTCCGTGATTGGCTCTCTTCTAAAATCTTTACTTTCAGCGCTTCTGGAGTCGGTAGTTCATCTCTTGTCTCAAGGGCACAACGGAAAGTCTCATACGAGGCGGGACTGTACAGTAACAAAATTGCAAGTAAATAAATGTAAAAATGTTGCCCATAGTAACATTGATCTCTTTTAATTTCTTTACAGAGTCAAAAAAATTATTGAGATGATCTCTCACATTTTGGCCTTCCAACATCCTTGCTAAGGCAATTTGTTTTAAAAGCGTAGCCTTTCTTGCAGGTCCCTTGGACTCGAAGGTTTCTTTTAATCTCAACAACATTGCATTAGAAGTCTTGCATTCTGTAATTTGATTAAGCTCTGAGGGAGTTATTGACAACAAAATATCCGCACATGCTTTTTGATCAAATTGTTTCCATTTTTCGGCTTCTGCCTCTTCTTGCGGGCAGATAATCTTTCCATCGACATATGACCACAGATCGTTTTTAATGAGGACTGCCTTCATTTGAAGTTTCCATGTGTCGTAGTTTTCCGAATTTAGTGGCTCAATGCGCACCACTGCTCCTGCCATTATTTCAATGAAATAGTAAAACTATGCTTCCTTAGTGGTTGAATAATTTACACGCCCTCAAATCTGGCCTGGGCCCATAACCTATTAGAATTAAAAACGCAGTGTTGGTTAAAATTAGCGTGTCTTTATTGTAGTTCAGGTTGACGATGAATGACTACAAAAAAAAAAATTGGCTGATGCAATACTATGCAACAAATACTAATGAAACAATAAACTTCAATTCAATAACAGAGTTGTACTTAACAGAGTTGTATTCGCAACACTTCGCCCTCTAACAGATTCTTCACTAATTTGTCCTTCTATGGCTAATTCTGCATCTAGATATATGAAACTTAACAAAACCAAAGAGAGAAATTAGTTGAAAATACAATTGTCAGAAGAATTGTTCTATACCAAACAATACTTGAAACTTTGCAACTGTGGCTGTTTTGACTTAGTTATGCTCGGTTTAATAGAAGTGTTAAGTGTTATTTTAACAAATGTATATCACAATAATTAATATATGGTATACTTATGAAATTAAATTTATCTTTGTACGCGTTGTTATAGCTTTAGATGTTGTAGATTTTTATTAAAGGCAACCGCGACTACTTGTTCATTGAAATATATATTTTATTATAAAACTATTAATTTTACTAGCTGACGATGTTTTGACGATTTACGATTTTTTCCGCCGGTTTTGACGATTTTACACCAGATTTATCTGGCATCTATGCCTGCGACTTCCAAACTCAAGACTGCAAAGTAAAATTCTGTGTGTGAAAACAGTGCTACCAGCGTTGCCTTTTATGATACTAAAGTGTCAATTTGAGAGTCTGAACACAATGTTTGCGGTGCGGTACGATTTGCGGGAGAGAAAAATAAACATAATACGACGGAAGACGGCGACGGCAATACTTGTCATTGTTAGTTTACATTTTTATTAATTTATTTGTGCAAGGTATTAATTTGTTTGTGTAAGGTATATTGTAATGGCAGTAAATAAAAAATTATAGCTGCTTAAAAATTATTAGTTTGGTAGAAGCCACGTTTGATTTGTATGCGGAATTAGAAACTACGGCACATGCTAACAGGATATGGTGGGTAAGACGCGTTAATGCACCAATTGTGAAATTTTTTGTTCCTTTTGCTTTCTCAGCTAAAATTAAATAAAGTCTGACAAAAAATAAGGTAACTGAAAGAAATTCACTTACCTGGTACGCCAAAATCTTTGCTAATTTGAACCAAAAATCTTCTTTATACTGGAAGTTTTTGTAACTCCCCGACTGCAAATTATAAAGACAGTCATACTTCCAACTTCTGTTTTAATTTTTTCTTCTTCCGTTAATATATTTTTTAAAGTTTTATATTTCGTGAAAAAAAAATAATAATCTCCAAAATCATATTTTTTTATTTACAATAATGTTGTGAAAATCGTCAATTATTTAAAACATATAGCAACATCGAAGAGAGAAAGGGAGTAAAAAATTGAGAGAATGAGAAAGTCCGCAATGAAAATAAAATACAGAAGCTTACAGAAGTGATGATCCGATGCACACTTGTAAGTCAGTAAAGCTGGATTCACCCATCGTTTCCGAACAAAATTTTTGTCCGGACAAACATTTTTTTACTGAGAGTTTTCTGCAGCACGATTCACCCATTGCAAAAAAATGTTCCGGAAAATCAGAGCTGCCATATATAAACAAAATCTATTAGTTTTGCAAGGTGGCAGTACTGCTTGTTATTATTTTGGTTTATTTTCTGGCGTATTTTACATATTCTCAATTATTAGTAAATATTGTGTGATAATAATGGAAAAAAGAAAACTGCTTTTGCTTATGGCCATTGAAATATGTACATAAAGCATTATTATTAGCCAAGTACATAGTATATATAAAAAAATTAAAAAGAGTTGCAGTGAAAAGACTTAAAGCAAAGAAGAGCAATTGGTTACACATTATATCGTACATACACTCTCTTTCTGGCTTTTTCATTTCTTCAATAAGTTTTTGGGCAATCAGTTCGTTTATTTCCGTATTAAAATTATTATTTATTTTTTAATAACTATTAAAACTATGTATATACATACATATATCAAATGGTAGCTACTATTGAAATTTCAACAGAACAAAATTATATAATATAAAGATCTTTTGCTGGAAAATTTAGAAAAAAATAATATATAAACTAGATCAAACAATACGAATATTTAATTACTATGTAAATTTTTTATTCGATGGGGCAACTCAATACAATTTTGTATGAAAAAATGTATCCTATTGGCATCTCATTTCAATTTTGTCCGGACAAAATATAAAATTAAACCAATTCAAGTTGGGAGTTGTTCGTAAAAAATATTTTCTCTCTCTCAAGAAGAGGGACGTCAAACTACATATAAAAAAATTTTGTTCGGAAACAATGGGTGAATCCAGCTTAATGCACACCATCTCATATACGAACCTAGTATACTTTTTCATATACATTGCCGCATTTGTAGAGTGAACGCCTACCACCTGCACACAAAGTAAGCCAGTAAAGGGCGTTTCAGACTATCATACAAGTCTTAAGATTTTGATTGGATTTTGTGGGACAAAAATCTAAAGATATTTGTTGCGACTGTCAGAAAATCTAACGTACCATTACATTTTGTTTTCACACCATCACACCTAAAGTAAAAGAAGAAATATGATTTGAAAATAAGCATCCAATTTACTTAACCTCTGGTTTTAATATTTTTATTATTTGCTTTTGCAATAAATGCAACCCTGATCCAATGAAAAATCTTATTGTTTAAACAAATTTCTAAAAATGGTGAAGTATTATGGGATGTCAAATCTTTTACCGTATTATTTCTCATTTTCATAACGCTTTACATTCACACTATCACACTTGCACGTATTATTTGATTTTTTGACAAGTCTTAATACAAAGTGTGATAGTCTGAAGTGCCCTTTAGTGAGGTGTTCATTCAACAAAAGCTCATTACTTCCTAACATACATTGTAAGCTATCAGTAGGCAGCTCGAATACAATCTCGCATACTTTGTAAGTCGGAAGTAGGTAGCTCGGATACAATCTCGCATACATTGTAAGCCGGCAGTAGGCAGCTCGTACGTACTGCGCAATAAATTTGTTGTGTTTTTTGTTCACTGCATTCTTTTCTTTTTCACTAAATCTTTCTTGTACCTTTTTTATAAGGGTTTCTTGCCTTTAGCACTGATTTCGTTAATTAAATTTTTGCAACGTGCTCTGACAAAGACGGCGAACGTTTGAATTACATCGAATAAATAAAATACGTTCATATAAATGTGATATAAAAGATGAACGTAATTCATTTTTAGGAACTCCATATACTACTGCCATACACTTTGTAAGTTACCATTCATTGATTACAAAGTGTGGCACACATCATCGAAGAGAAGTAATGTGGTAAGCAATGTTCGCCGCTGGGTAAATTTTATTTTTATGCCGCTCCGCACTGCGATTTTTTACTTCAAATTCGTATGAAAAATCGCACCGCAATAAATTATCGTTACATTGTGTTCAAACTCTGACCCTTTTTTGTGTCTGTGAGATTTTTTATTACACTTTTTTTAAAATACCCTTTTTGGCCGTATGCAAAAAAACTTAACAAAGCTTGGTAGAAATTGTTAAGAAAACTTTCCTAATGTTTTATGCAAAAACAATTCTTAGCTTACCTTGCGCTTAAAGTTAAATTGGGTGCACTTTAACTCTACGTTAAAATGACAATTGAATTGCCGATTGTTATTTTGCTTAAAAATTAAAATTTTGCGCAAACTAAAGAATAATACTATTTATTACTTTCATTATATAAAGAAATAAAAACATTACATTCTCAAACTATTTTAAAAGCATAATATAAATTATAATTATGCTAATGATGCACTTTCAATCAAACGAATACAATGAAAAACTTTATTCGAATAATAAAAATATTTCTAGTAAAACTATTAATTTTTCTCAATTTCATTAATATACTACATATTATGTATTCAGTATTTATTAAAAAGGTAAATCCAGGAAATGTTTGCCAAAAATGTGTTATTTTATGTCTTATTAATAATTTTTTATTTTTTAAATTTGTTTTTCGGTTTTCGAATATTAGTTTTCATGCATCACTATTCAAAATATTACAACTGAACTTAACGGCGTTGCCAGAACAAAACAATTAAATTCCTTACTACATTTAAAAGTTAACGTACTAATTTTGCATAAAAATTTTTAACAAATGTATGGTACTGCTAATGAGTTTGGTAACTAACGTATGCGTTAAAACTCAAGTAAGAATTTTTTTTGGATATGGCCCTTAACATTTTGTTGAGTACGGTCGAACAAGCTGCATGTATAAATATTCAATTCTCATTCATATTTGAGCAAGGTTTCTATTAAACAGCTCTTATATAGTTATATGTATTATAACATATATTTGATCATGAAATCTTTATTTTTAAAAAGTATGTACATATGTATTTTTACACATATATATCTATAGTATCTGAAAACAAAATAGTCGAATAATTTATACCAAGATAGCAAATATAAATCTGATTTGTTTTATTAATAAATCTGAAGTACAACTTATTTCAAACAAGTAAGATGTAGTATATTTGGCTGGGCCGAATCTAAAATACCCTTCACGATAGTCACGCATATGTATAGTATATTTAGAAATTTGAACTAAGTATGCTCAGTTATATATCAACCGATATCGGAATTTTCTATTTTCTGTATTTTAGTAACCTTCTTTTATAACGAGAATTGCTTTTCAGCAAAAAAAAAAAAAAAAAATGTTAATGGAAAAACCGGTTCAGGCTATATCTCGGATATATATGGACCGCTATCGGAAATTTTGATTTTCCATATTTATATAACCACATTTTATTACCAAAATTGCTTTTAACCAAAAAAAGTTGTTTAAGTTCGCTTACGCGACATTTTCATGAAAAACCCGGCTTAGGCTATATCTCGGGTATATATGGACCGATATCGGAAATTTTCCATATTTATAAAACCTTATTTTATTACCAGAATCGCTTCTAAGCAAAAAAAAAAGTTGTTTAAGTTCGCTTAAGCAGCATTTTCATGAAAAACGCGGTCTAGGCTATATCTGAAGTATATATGGACCGATATCGGAAATTTTCATTTTCCATATTTATATAACCTTATTTTATTACCAGAACTGCTTTTAAGTAAAAAAAGTTGTTTAACTTCGCTTACGCGAAGTCGTTGTTTAGCTTCGATAGTAAACGGACTTGTTTGTTTTTGATAGCAAAGTGAAAAAATAAAACGGGAATAAGTAAAAACCGTAATAGGTGAACAAAGTGATTTTATTTAAAAGAAAAGCATTGTAACATTTTTTTTAATACCGTTTTAAATTGGAAATAAAAAAAATAGAAACAAATCATTGCATGAATGTTCCTAGCAGATGTAATTCTAACAAAGAACTTAGCTCCGCTAGAAAAAATCTTTAGATTTCTGAGGAGGAATCTTTGAAAAAATCATTGGACAATCTACTGTCGGTAAGAGAACGAAACCGCACGCATTCGTGTTCACCATATATAGTTGTTACAACTGAAGACAAACCATCTTCCAGTTTAATTGTTGTAGATAAGCCGAAAACACAAATAGGCATGGACAGGTACATATGTAACCGTGGTTAAACGTCATCGAAGCCCCAAGTCTGCACAAATATCATCTCAATCGAAATTGTCTAAAGATGATAATACCACTACGGCAACGGAGAATAATACATTTGCTATCCTTCAGACTGATGAACTAACTACATAAAAAAAAAACATTTAAACCGCCACCAATATACTTGAAAGAACCTACTTCTAGTGAGCTGATAAAAGCACTTATTACGGCAATTGCTAAAGACGCCTTCAACGTAACATCAGTGAAGCACGGATAAAAGAGTGAAACAAAAATCCAAGTCAACTGCGAAAATGGTTACCAAAAACTTTCTGCCGCTCTGAAAAAGGGGAAAGGTCTTTTTATTCTTATCAACTTTACAGTGTTAAAGGCCTTCAGGTTGTTATAAAAGGTATTGAACCTTATGTAGACACGGATGAGGTTAGGACTGCACTACTAGATAAAGGTTTTAAAATAAAAAATGTGGTAAATATGCGGAACCGTGAAAATATTCCTCACCGCATGTTTAGGGTTAAACTGGAACCAGGGGATATTATTCTCAAAAAGAATGAAACTCACCCAATATATAATAAATTTCTTCTTCATCGTAGAGTTACCATTGATGAGCAGCACAAGCGTTTAGGGCCTGTTCAATGCCTAAACTGCCAGGAATTCGGTCATACTAAATCATATTGTAAACTGCCCGCAGTTTGTGTTATGTGTGGCGAACTACACGGCACAGTAGAAGAAGCCAAAAACTGACTCAAATGCTAAAAAATGCAGTAACTGTGGAGGCAACCATACTGCAAATTATAGGGGCTGCCCGGTCTATGCCCACTTTAAGCATTCAATGACAAATAAGTCATCAATTACCTTTAAGCAACCCCAGCAGCCTAACATAATTCCTACAAACAATTTTCCGCAGATAGGCCAATAATCATGCAAAACCCCAAACAAGTTTCATATGCTAATGTGATCAAAACTGATATACGAAACTTGAATCAGGAGCCCAAGCTCCAAAATTCCGATCAAAATTTTAACAATCTTGAGGCAACTTTGCAGACTCTTGTTCAATCCTTAAACACATTTACGGTTTCTATGACAAACATGATGCAGAAAACGCAATCCACTATTTTACATTTATTTGTTTTCAACAAATGAATTGGTTTAAAATATGTTTCTGGAACGCAAACGGCATCCGCCAACACAAAAGTGAACTTGAGCACTTCCTTATGGAAAAACAAATCGACATAATGCTTATTGCTGAAACTCACTTGACAAGCAACAGTTTTTTCAAAATTAATGATTACACACTATATGATACTAAAGATCCCCATGGCAGATCTTGTGGAGCCTCAGCAATTTTGATAAAAACTAGACCAGTGACAAGTGCTAAACGAGACAAGTGAGTAGTATCTCCAAGCAACAGACATATGTACTGAACATTTTCGTGATAAAATTGGCATTTCCTCGATTTATTCCCCACCCCGGTTTTCAGGAACAGAAAATCAATATTCACATTTTTTCAAATCACTTGGGCCTCGATTTTTAGCGGCTGGCAACTATAACGCTAAACACACTTTTTAGGGATCACGTTTAATTACCTCGAAAGGCCGTCTGCTTTTTGACACCGTTTCCAAAATGGGCTTAGATGTGGTTTCAAGCGGACACCCCACTTATTGGCCGTCAGACCAACGAAAGATCCCAGATGTTATATATTTTAGAGTTGAAAAAAATTTGCCTTTAGAGTGGATGCAAGTGGAGCCTTCATTAGATTTGTCATCATATCACTCACCCACTATAATATCTGTTTCGTTCCCCCAGGAGGTTGGTTCCCCGTCACTATAGTTAACTGGTAAAAATATAATAAGTATTTGAGAACTCATTGTACAGAAAATATTGCTTTGAGAACGTCTCAGGATATTGATGTGTCGATTAACGAATTTTCTGAAAAGCTTAAACTGGCCATACAAGATTCAGAAATGTGAGCAATAGAACATATTCGTCTGAACTTGAACAACTTCTAACAGAAAAAAAAAGTTAGAAGAGAGTGGCAACTTCGAAGGTGTCCCCAGCGTAAAAGCAGGCTACGGGAGTGCGTAACTCAATTAAGAAATCTGCTTGAAATCCAAAGAATGGTTTCCTTTAAAAATTATCTAGAAGGTCTTGATGGTACCTCTCAAACCGACTATTCTCTATGGAATTCTGCAGCGTACATAAAAACCATAAAGTAGCTTCGCGAAATTTGCAGGAGTATATTTCAATATTAGAGATGTGGTTAAAACTTTGGAAAATTAAAGTTAATGAACAAAAGTGAACTCACGTTACATTCACGCTACGTAAACAATCATGTTCAGCTATCCAAATTAACAATTTACCTATTCCGCAGCAAAATGAAGTCAAGTACCTTGGTATTCATCTCGACCGTAGGTTAACGTGGAAGTCTCACATTGACGCGAAAGTCACTCAGTTGAAATTAAAAGCAGCGCAATTAAATTGGCTTATGGGCAGAAATTCTACATTGAAATTAGATTGCCAACTTTTGTTATACAACGCAATACTAAAGCCTATATGGCGCTACGGAATTCAATTATGGGGCACCGCCTCAACGTCAAACATTGAAAAAATTCAAAGGCGACAAAACAAAATTCTTCGAACAATTACTGCAGCTCCATGGTATGTAAAAAACTACCGAATTCACAAGGATCTGTGTGTTCCACTGGTAAAAGATGAATTTTCAAAGCATGCGACAAGGTATATCAGCAAATTGGAGCTTCACCCAAACCCTCTTGCACGAAACATACTTAATTTTAGTGGTCACACTCGGTTGAGAAGAAGGGATACCGTTGCCACCATCAGAGCGTTAAGTAGGGGATTTTACTGATATTCACCGTGCAAAATAAAACTTTTTGTCTAGCATTGGCACTTAGTTAATTTATTGTATTTAGTATTAAGATTTGAGTACTTATTGTTAGTTCACATTGTGAAGATTCAATAAATAAATAAAAGCTAAAAAAAATAAAAAAAATTTCATCATCAAGAGCACGTAAAGATGTTGCTTAATTTTTTTCGCATTCGTAAACGTCTTTTGGTAAACCAAAGCTGAAGTAGTTTTCTAAGCCTTCTACTGACTCTTTCATTCCTATCAATTCATAATACACTGCTCACTGGTGGCCAAGCTTTTCGTTCAGTGTGATCCACCTCCCGTTTCTCGTTGGTTTTTTATATTAGCGGCTACTTTTCACCGCACATACCTTTTTTGGTCTATCCACACGTATTGCAAGTTGTATAAGTATGTACATACTCGTATGCATGTTTAAAAACAACCTTTTACCATTGATGAACTTTTTTTAACAGGAGGACTAGCAATATTTAGTTTTTATGTAAGCAAATTCCAAAATTCGGGCACAACATCTTTAGAAACTTTCACAAAACCACATATAATACACAATAACCAACCCATTGCAGGTTACTTTGTATCCTATTGAGAAACATGTCACGTTGCACATTATTTATTTTAGACCTAAAAATTGTTTTTAGTTAATTTATATATCCATTAAATATAACAACTACTTACATTTGTTTCTAGTTCCCCAAAGATAATAAAATGAACAAATTTACACAAAAAATGTCTTCGAAAAATCCATTCACGATAAGGTGAAATTTTTAATGGGAACATTTTTTTTTCATGTCATTCACCGCTGAATTACATATCAGAAAATGGGAACACATTTTATGGGAAAAATTATTCATGATCGCACTTTTGGAAAATGTGGAATCATTTTAGGGGAAAAATTATTCATGATGGTGATTGAATAAATAAAAGCTATACAAAAAAAAAAAAAAAAAAACTTCGCTTAAGCGATATTTTCATGAAAAACCCGGTTTAGGCTATATCTCGGGTATATATGGTTCGATATATGAAAAACATTTTTTTTGTGCCTTTTTTTCACTATGCTTAATAAGTGTGTGAAGTTTGAAGCAAAACCAACAATTTTTTTTCAAAAATTTTCATACAAAATTGCAAAAAAATTGATTTTCTCGGAATTTTTAATATATCTCAGCTATACTTGAACCGATATTACTGAATTTCAATAGCAAACCCATGAATCGATGGGGTAAAAGAATGGTGAAAGAAAAAAGTTTCTAAGTCTAATGGTTTTCTCAGAAACGATATTTCAACAGCGGACAGACGGACATCGCTTAATCGACTTTTCCATTAATTCTGATTCAGAATATATATACTTTATTTGGTCGCAAATGAAAATTGTATATATTACAAACGGAATCACAAACTTCTATACACCCTTTACATTTTTGTGAAGGGTATAAAAAGTGTTTACAGCACAGTTTTGAGTTTGTATATAAATGGCATTTAGCTTTAAGTTCCATTTAAATATGAAAATTTATTTTTCACTACAAACTTGAATCAAACTTAAATATCCAATCTTCTTCATATACGCTGTATTTAAGTTTATTTCACTTATCATATAGTTTTGCGTGCGTGCCATCCTGTTAGTGCACAAAAGGTAAACAAAACACACATATGTAAAAGATCACAAAATTATATTATGTTAATAATAAAAAAAAACATATGAAATACGATTATTCAGTTTTTCTGTGCTGTTGATAAATTTAATATTTTTCTATTTCAATAACAAACAGCTGCTCTATGGAATACTTTCCATAATATTTGGAATTTAATTGAAGCTGTCACATTTTCATCGCATTTATATGGTATATGAGGAATTGCTTAAGACTGAAAAAATTTAACTTGCCTTTAAATATAGCTTAACTTTAAATGAAAATTAATTAATTTTGTATTTAAATTCGAAGTCAAAAACTGGTCCTGAGTATAATTAATACTATTAATTATATTTGAATAATTTTTCTAAATGTAATCATTATATTACATTTTTATTCAATTACATTAAGTTTTGAAAAATGTTTGTGTAGTTTTTATTGTTTTAAACAACTTGACCTTTTTTTTCTTGAAAATACTTTTTGTGACACCTTTTTTTTCAAAATACCCTTTTTGTGCCATTTAAAATTTTTCTGGGCACATAGAATTTCACACTAACAAAACATTAAATACGTTTGTACTGTATTACAAACTCCTAATGCTGACACCTAATAATTGTATAGTGGCTCTCAGGTTAGGTTGTACAGGCCGCCAGTTTCATGAAACCAGGAGGCTTATTCTGAATTGCGATGCGAATGGTAATGCTACTCGAAAACGCATATATGCGAAGAGTTGCTATTCTCTATTACGATATTCGCATATTACTATTTTATTCGGATTTAAAATGCGAAAAGGCGGCAATTCGGCATTCTTGATTGCGAAAATAAATGTCAAACTCGCAAAATACATTCGATAGCAAAACAGCATTAGCAAACCAGGAAAATGTAAATATTATATTACTGTTTGTTCATTCATCTATTTTATTTGTTAAAATGACAATAAATTATTATATGAAATAATAATTTGTTGCGGTAGCTATTAGATTAATTTGCTTTTAATAATATTTCACTTACGGAAACTAACAAGAAGACTACTAAAACGCGACAATTCGAAGCAATGGTGGAATTCATGGAAAAACATAGTCATTTGGCGAAAGGCCACCAAATGGTCGACAGACAGCAAGTGCTTTGTGGGATACATTAGCCGAAGAACGAAATGCAAGCAATAAGAGATGCTGAAGGATAGTGTTGGTAGCCACCTTGACCCAGAAATTTTAAAGCAGCTGCTAATTTGTTAATGGGCGGAATCGCACTTGATTTCGCTGCCATGCACTCCAAGCTAATGTTATTTAACACATACATAAATGCATCTTTATTCAACCTAAAGTTTTTTATGAAGCTGAAAAATAAATATTTTGCAGACCTCATTAAACAGTTATTGCCAGTTTCAAAATAAATTACCTTTTTTCACTCAGAATATCGGATTTGCTTCTAAGCAATCTTCTGTCTATTCTTTCATTTTTCTCATTTCCATCTTCGTCATCAAACCATAGTGCAACACAGTCCATTTTTGAAAATAACACAAATTTTTTTAACTAAACTTTTTTTATTTTTTATAAACAAACAATTTTTACTTGTAAAACTTATGGAATAAGAAATAAATTTGACGTTTATTTGTTTACTTTGGAAGAGTATTGCCACATTTTGAAATTAATTGCAAATGAAAATGCGAAAGACTTACAGAATACCAAATATCTTTCGCATCGCAATTCATTTGCGCATCGCAATGACTTTCGCTTCGCAATTCAGAATAAGCCTCCAGCCCACTTGGGTGCTTTTGGTCCCGTTGTGTTGTACAGTGGCTCTTAGTATAGACAAAAACAAGCGTTTTTGAATGCGTTGAACATTTTCAATTTCTATGTGCCAAAGTGGTCTTTGCTTCTATCCAAAATATAACTATTAGAGTTTGATAAGCAAAATTTTCCGCTTCAAAGAAAATGCACCGCCCTAAACAAAACATAAAAAACAATTCTACTCAAGAACAAGTAAGAGTGTAGTATATTCGGCTGGGCCGAATTTAAATACCTTTCACAACAGTCACGTATATACAGTATATATTATAAATTTGAACTAAATATGCTCTGATATATGTATGTATCTTCGCTGGTATTTTTTCTGCTGAACTTGCTGCTATCGAAGCTGTAATTTTTTATGCAATGGATAAAAATGTAAAAACAATTGTTTTAACGGATAGCCTGCGTGCTGTCAAAAACATTTTTTACAATAAAAATGGGAACTTTGACAGATTCTTAAAAAATCCTAATATACACCATCCTGATCTCATTTTGTGTATACCATCGCATATTGGTGTTGCTGGTAATGAACTTGCTGATAATGCAGCCAAGGAAACAACTAAGCTGCTACTGATCTTTGAAGTTCCTTGTAATCGTCAGGTACTAAATAACATCTTTAAATCGCTGGATAAACGTCAAAAACAATCGGAATGGGAAAACACGTGTGGCTTTCTTAGGCAATATAATTCCTCATACCTTAGAGATACCTGCGAGATACCATAGGAGCTTTACCAGAATGGATTGTGTATTGCTTGCACGGCTTAGAGTTGGTAAAGCTTTGTTTAACTCTAAATATTACTATACTCATACTGAGCCTCCTTTGTGCGATTCCTGTCAACTGGAATTGAGTGTACAGCATATCATATTAGAATGTCCAATTTCCAAAATGGCCAACACACTACATAAAATTCTTGATTGTTCACGATCTCATCTATTGTTGGAAATCAAGCAATTTCCTTATTTATTTTTCTAAAATATTTAACTCTATTATCTTACTTTTCACTTTTTTGTTAACTTTTGTTACTGTATATGCGCGCAATATGGTCAAGTTACCCTTCACCTTTCTTTTTTTTTATATTTTATGAATTGATTTGTAAAGTATTTTTTCTAAATAAATAAATAAATATGTATGTATATGGACCGATATCGGGGAAAAAATATTTTCGCCTTGTAATCACCATTTCAAAAAGAAAATCTTTCATGGAAAAATCGGTTCAGGCTATATCTCGGTTATATATGAACCTATGTCAGAATTTCTCATTTTCCGTATTTTAGGCACCTCCTTTTATTACCAGAACCGATTTTATTTATTTTATTTGTTTATTTTCTGTACAACAAGATTTAATCTTATATTTATAGTACAGAAACGGTATATGCGAAATCGCAATTATTGAATTAAATTAAGTTAAAATATAACAAAATTTTAAATTTAAAAGAAAAGAAAAATTATAAATAGCTTGTTTTCTATGTTTCCCAGCTATCTATAATTTTTATTGGTATAAATGGTAGAAGCTAAAAATAGCGAATAAAAAACTTAATTGTTAGAAAAGAAAAATTATAAAAAAAATATATAAACATAATGAAATAAAAATATTATAAAAATACCCATAAAAACAGTTTATATGATTATATAAGAAAATTTAATAAAAAATTTTTGAAACTATTAGCATTTCTGTTCAACTGTTGACATAGTGGTAGATTGTTCCAAAGTCGGGTAGCATGTATGTAAAATTGTCATTCGGACACTAGATATTGGTATCGAGGTATTATAATGTTTCGGTTTCGCCGCGATTGAAAAAATCGAAGTTTTTCATATAAGTAATTAGGGATACGAGTGTGAAATATTTTATGCAAAAAAACCAGGGTACGGATTTTTAATAAGTTATCAAAACTAACCCCATATAGGCTTTCAGAGGCAGATGAAACGTGATCAAATCTTCTCAATCCGTACACATACCTTAAAATATTGTTAAACAAAACGTTTAGTTTTCTTTGACTAACCGAGTCGCACTTTGAAAATAATTCACACCCGTACAAAAGCGAAGGAACTAGGTAAGTCTTAGCAAGCAAAATTCTTGTAAAATATTGTGTGAACCAAAGAGCTCGTAATTTACAATACGTTTGGCCAACCATTGAGTTCACATGATCTGTCCAGGTTGAATGGTTGTTAAAAATAATACCAAGATTCTTCGCCCTATTAACAATTTCAATTTTTTGGTCATTTAACACAATATCCACACTATCAGATACAGCTACACTTTTTTTTGGTGATTATTATACATTTTGACTTTTTCGGGTTCAGACAGAGTCCGTTTGCACTAGCCCAATCATAAATTTTCCTTAATTCATAATTTAAATGTGATATACCGGTATCAAAGTTTTCAGGTGCGATACTTAAAGTAAGTTGAATGTCGTCAGCGTACAGGTGAATATTGCATTTTGAAAGAATTTTTGGCAAGTAATTTGCATATATTGAAAATAAAAGCGGCCCTAAGATGGAACCTTAAAAAGCGACAATTTATCGGACCAAACATTGTTTAAAGAAACCGACTGTGTTCGATTTGAAATATACGAAGAAATGAGTTTAGCGGACGTATGCGAAAACCTGAAAAAGTATTTTAATTTCTTGATTAACATGGCGTGGTATACTGTTTCGAATGCTTTGGAGTGGTCAAGTAGCACTAAGAAATTTATATTTCCGGCCTCCAGTCCCTGTCGTATGTTTTCACTCACTGCGACAAGAGCCGTAACACAACTATCGCTTTCACGAAAGCCAGATTGTTTACTTGACAGCATGTTGTTAGTATTAATGTACGTAACTATTTGCTTATACATGATTTTTTCCAGAACTTTTGAAAGGAAACACAAGATGGCTATTGGCCTAAACTCACCATTTGCTTTGGGTAAAGGAATAATTTTAGCATGCTTCCAGTTTGACGGAAATGTTGAAGACATGATGATATTATTTAGCAGATAAGTAACATATGGAAGAAGCAGAGGCATAAGTATTCTAACAAATTTCGGATGTAAATCATCAGTCCCTACTGCATTAGATTTTATTAAAGCACAAGTAGCCATAGCATCGGCTTCTGATACACAGGAAAACCGGAAATAATCACCAATTACACCTTTATCCGAATTCAACTTAAAAGAGGAAAAATTATAAAAAAATTCGTTTGTTTTAGTTGAAGGAGCATTAGTGAAAGTTTTGTTTTTTTTTTAAGGAAAAAAAAAAAAAAACAAAACTTTTAAGGAAAAAAAAAAATTTTGTAAGTTCGCTTACGCGAAATATTCATTAAAAAATCGGTTTAAGCTATATTTCGGGTATACATATATAGACCGATATCGGGATTTTTTTTGCTTGCAATCGCCACGCTTAACAATTGTGTGAAGTTTGAAGCAAATTGAAGATTAAATTTTATACAATATCAAATTCTACGTTTCTAGACTTTGGAATTATTTGCTTATAAATTTGAAGAAATTTTATATCTTCAAGGCAACTTTTAATCATCTTGTACTTAAATCTGCATTTTAGCCTTAGTCTACACCTTATAATTTGCTCAATTATATTGCAAAACTATCGTTTGTACTTATTGTAGCACGTTACGGAAATGATAACATCTGTATTAATCATATATGGCCTTAACGTACAACACACATGCAATATACTTAATTTGGCGGACATACCCGATTTAGAAGAAGAGATACCTTTTCCACCATCATAGCGTTAATAGGTTTTGCCGATATAGTTCCCACAAAATAAAGCTTTTTATCTGGCTTTGGCCGGGCTCAAGTAAACAGCACATCTTTTTTTAGTTTTAAGATTTGAATACTTATTTAGTTCAATAAATAAAACAAATGTATCAACAAAAAAATATAGGCGAACTATTAATTATTAAAAAATAAATAAAAATAAATTTTTCTTATCTCTTTAATCATTAATAAAGATTTTGTACAAAAAACATTTACTTTTCTAATTTTTTATTATTAAATACTTCACTATTATTAAATACTTCATTATCTAGACTTTCGTAACATGGTGTACTTAGGTACTGACATCAATATAACATGAAATAAAATGTGCTTACATAGTTTTAGAAATTTTATTATAAGTTAGCTGTTGTAACACTCTAGGGAATACAGTGTTATAAGTTAGATATTTTTCCAATTCCAATAGCTGTTTTGAAAATCGAGATGCATCACATAGCTATACTTGCATATTCGTTTTTAATTTCAGTTAACGAACATTTTGACAAAGAACAGATGATTTAAGGCACGCATTATGCTTGTCAGCCGATGCTCCTTGTGGAATTATTCTTTATTCATGTAGCATTTTAAGCCACTTCTGGCCAATGATATTAAAATCCAGTGTTTAAAAAACTGCAGTCAAAGCAGTAAAAGTGGTAAGATTGTGCTTTTTCTTCGACTTCTCAATTTTTTGCTATTCAAACATAAATTGTTGCTTCGACTTCTGATTTCAATCATTCAACTTCGAATAAATTCGGAAGCTAAAGAAAAGTTGTGTGTGAGTGTATTTTCTTTTGACTTTTTTTACAATTGAGTATTGTTGTCAGATCGTAAGATTTACCCTTTTTGAGATGCTGGAGACTTAAATTTTTTTCTATATTTTTTTTTCTATTTCAGCAAATAAAGTATTTTTTGAAAAAAATATCACATCACTACTTACAATACGTCCATTAAAGTTTGAAACCTATTATCCTGTTCAAAATAATAAAACACTTATTACTGCTAATTTTATACATTTAAATTATTACAGGTAACTTTTGAACGAGCAGTTTCTGCGTTAAAGATCGCACTAATGGAGTATAGAAACTGATTAAGTTAGGAAACGCTTTGAAAGATATTGCTAGTGAAGCCGAATACCAATTTAATCAAATCTGATATAGAAAATTTTTAACTTTTTCGAGAAGATGAACAGAATGTTTTTGGAGATCTTTTTGTTTTTCAATACATTTATTTCAAATAGGTGCATACTTATATGTACATACGAATTTCAAAACGCGTTAAAATCTATTTATTTACTTTATAAAGATACTTCTCAAATAAATTTAAAAAGTGGTGAACATTGGAATTATATTATTATTTAACATCACTCAGTACGCATGCACCAAAGAATTTACAGTATTATATTTATAAAAGCAACATCCAACCAAAATAATAATTTGTTGCTTCCAAAATCCTGTAACATGCGATCAGAGGCCGTTGTTGTACATCCATTCCACAATTTGATCTTACATCTTTGCAGCACTTTACCATGCAGGCGTTATTTATTTCATATTGTATTTGTGTGTTACAGAGAATTGTGGCTTTAGGGGTAATTTAAATGCCGAATGTGCTGTTCCGCTACCATCATAAGTGTTGCCGCTATAAGTGTCTACAACTGCGATTAACTATGATACAATATTAGAGAGAACGTCGGCAGAATAAGAAAACGAATTTCTTCATGTTCATCTCAATGTCGGATAAAGGGTACACGTATTATTGTTGATCTCATAAAAATTCATTAATCATCGAAAGAAGAGAAGAAAACATTTCTTTGCGAGCAATAGAATTTTATGTTTGAAGATATTTTATTTTGTTGAAGATTCTCATAAGAACGCTCTCATAAAAGTAATTATAAGACTGCGATAACACTAATTTTAAGTCTTCGCGTGTCATAATTCTCTCTGCGATTGAATTTGACGTTCTCATCTTAGATATTCACCCCTATTCTGCGTTTCGATTAAATCTCCGCATTCAGTTCCGTTGCGATCGAAAATTGGTATTCTGATAAAAAACGGGATCGAAAGAAAAAGAGGAAGAAAACAATGTTTATAAAATTAATAACATCACTGTGGAATGTGGAAATAAAATTGCAAAATAAGCAAGTTTGTTATAGTTTTCATAAACAAATGTCAAATTTAATACAAAACGTTGTTTGTATACAAAATTAAAAATAAGTTCTTAATAAAGTTTAATAAGAAAAAAGAAATATATACAAAACCAAACTAAAATTAATTGTTCATAAATATTGTAATATATTTATGAACAATTAATTTTAGTGCAAATAATCTTGTGAATAAAAAAAAAAATTAATAGTGTTGTGATTAACTATGGAAAGATCAAAATAAAACTTTAATAAAAATTGTAGGAGACTAATTCACTGTGTTGCAATTATTTTTTTTTTTATATCAATAATTTAATTTTTTAATTTCTATAACAGCTGCATCATTGTTGGTCAGAGAGGAGAACAATTTGAGATATAATGAGGCTGGCATTTTTTTTTGGAGGGCCAAGTGCATTAATGATTCCTGCAACTTCCTCCCAAAACACTGCTACTTCTTCATTTGATCGCTGGTGATATCCACATGCAATGTCTGCATTAGGTGACATTAAATTTGCCAATTTTTCATACTGCTTTGGTGTTGTTGTTTTTGACCCAAAATACATAAAAAGCACATCATATTCGGGTACAAAACTTAATAATTTAAAACAAAAAATTATATAAAATAATTGTAAATGTTTTTTAATCGTTACTGAACATTTTATATCATTTTCTACTTACATTTTTTTTAATTTTTTAACTAAAACACAGATAACGAAAACTTCTCCGTCAACAAAAAAACAACTGGAAAAAACGGAGTTCCGATCGTAATGCAGAATACATACAATCGAAAGAAAATGAGCGGAATCGAAACGCAGAATACTCAAGTTGCCAGACGGAGAATATTTCGATCCGAATCGAAACGCAGAATAGCCCCCATTATCGCAAGTGTGCACAATATGTAACGTTTAGTTTAACTATCAGGAACTTTATCGTTAAGTTTTAAAAAGTTGTAAAAATTTTTGAAATCCTGATTAACTCTTCTAGAGTTAAATTTCTGCTGTGATCTAATGTAGACGTTTTTTTAAATGAAATTACTAAACAAAAACACTATGCGTCCTGGTGCCAAATTCCACAACGATGAATTTTGAAATCTTCACCAACTTAAGTGTTCACTTTTGATTTTTGAGCCCACAATGGTGAGAATGAATAATTTTGACACTTAAAGTGTACAGTTAATAATAATTTTTTCACCCAAAAATCTTCGGTGAATTTTAGTTTTTTGTAAAATAATTTGAACTTTTTTTTTTTTTTTTTTTTTAGCTTTTTTTTTATTTATTGAATCTTCACAATGTGAACTCACAATAAATATTCAAATCTTATTACTAAATACAATAAATTAACTAAGTCCAGCCAATGCTAGACAAAAAGTTTTATTATGCGCATATTATATCGGTAAAATCACCTACTTAACGCTCTGATGGAGGCAACGGTATCCCTTGTTCTCAACCGAGTGTGACCACTAAAATTAAGTATGCAAGCAAGCAAGAGGGTTTGGGTGAAGTTCCAATTTGCTAATATACCTTGTCGCATGCTTTGAAAACTCATCTTTTACCAGTGGAACACACAGATCCTTGTGAATTCGGGAGTTTTTTACATACCATGGAGCTGCAGTAATTGTTCGAAGAATTTTGTTTTGTCGCCTTTGAATTTTTTCAATGTTTGACGCTGAGGCGGTGCCCCATAATTGAATTCCGTAGCGCCATATAGGCTTTAGTATTGCGTTGTATAACAAAAGTTTGCAATCTAATTTCAATGTAGAATTTCTGCCCAATTTAATTGCGCTGCTTTTAATTTTAGCTGAGTGACTTTCACGTCAATGTGAGGCTTCCACGTTAACCTACGGTCGAGATGAATACCAAGGTACTTGACTTCATTTTGTTGCGTAATAGGTGAATTGTTAATTTGGATAGCTGAACATGTTTGTCTACGCAGTGTGAATGTAACGTGAGTACACTTTTGTTCATTAACTTTAATTTTCCAAAGTTTTAACCCTATCTCTAATATTGAAATATACTCCTGCAAATTTCGCGAAGCTGCTTGATGGTTTTCATGTACGCTGCAGAATGCTGTGTCATCTGCAAAAGTTGAAGTGTGAATACCACATCTGGTTGGCATGTCAGAAGTGTAAATTAAATATAAAGTGGGTCCCAGAATGCTACCTTGGGGAACTCCTGCCTCGATTGGCTGAGTTGGGCTTACAAAGTCGCCTTCTCTGATGACAAATTTACGGCCACATAAATAGCTTTCCAGAAGCTTGTGAGTGTTTGCAGGCAAGTTCAACTTTATTTTGTGCATTAATCCCTCGTGCCACACTTTATCAAAAGCTTGGGAAACATCAATGAATAGAGCTGAGCAATACTTTTTGTCCTCAAAAGTCTTATAACATTAACTAGTCTATGCGTTTGTTCTATGGTGCTGTGTTTAGCCCGAAAACCAAATTGATGATCAGGGATGCATCCTACATCATTCAATATTAGAGTCAACTCCGCCATTAACAATTTTTCGAAAAGTTTTAAAATTGTTGGCAGTAGACTTATTGGTCTATATGACTCTACTGTAGTGGGATCCTTCCCTGGCTTGGGTATCATAGTAACCATAGACACCTTCCACTCTGCAGGATAGTATTCTAGGCGCAAAATAGCGTTAAAATAAAATAATAAAAATAAATAATAAAATAAAATAATAAAAAGAAGAATTCTTCTAGCAACACGAGGTAACTGTACAGGCATTTTGCCAGTAATTTTGTCAAAACCTGGTGCTTTTTTTGAGTTTACTTTATTTATAACGTTTTCGACATCTTGAAAACTAAGTCTCAAAGGCACAGGCGGTCTAACAGCATATGGCGGAAATTCAGCAACATCGTCCACTGTATCATTTGCAGTAAAAACGTTTTTCAAATGATTAACATACACCATCCCTTTTTCGGAATCACTTCTTGCCCAGTCGCCAGATGAAGTTCGCAAAGGTGGCTTACCTATTACGGGTCTTTTCAGACCTTTTGTCCTTTTCCATAGAGAATAGTCGGTTTGCGGGCTACCATCAAGACCTTCTAGATAATTTTTGAGGGAAGCCATTCTTTGGATTTCAAGCAGATTTCTTAATTGAGTTATGCACTCCCGTAGCCTGCTTTTAAGCTGGGGAGACCTTCGAAGTTGCCACTCTCTTCTAACTCTTCTTTTTTCTGACAGAAGTTGCTCTATTTCAGACGAATACGTTCTACTGCTCACATTTCTAGATCTTGTATGGCTAGTGGTAGCATGTTGTACGGCCAGTTTAAGGTCTTCAGAAAAATCTTTAATGGATATATCAACATCCTCAGGGGTTCTCAAGGCAATATTTTCTATACAGTGAGTACTCAAATATTTTATATATTTTAACCAATTAACTCGAGTGACAGTCAACGCCAAGTCACAAAACGGGGAACTAACCCCCTGGGGGATCGAAACGGAAACTATAGTTGGTGAGTGATCTGATGACAAGTCCAATGAAGGCTCCACTTGCATCCATTCTGAGGGAAAATTTTTTGTAACTCCAAAGTCTATAACGTCTGGGATCTTGCGTTGGTCTGACGGTCAATAAGTGGGGTGTCCACTTGAAATCACACCTAAGCACATTTTGGAAACGGTGTCAAAAAGCACACGGCCTTTCGGGGTAATTAAGCGTGATCCCCAAAAAGTGTGTTTAGCGTTATAGTCGCCAGCCGCTAAAAATCGAGGACCAAGTGATTTGAAAAAATTTGAGTATTGGCTTTCTGTTATTGAAAAGCGTGGCGGTGAGTAGATCGAGGAAATAACGATTTTTTCATGCAAATATTCGATGCATATATTAGTTGCTTGGAGATACTCCTCACATGTCTCGTTCATTAAAAAGTGTTTAATTCTGGATTTTATTAGAATTGCCGATCCTCCGCAAGATCTTCCGCGGGGATCTTTTGTGTCGTACAGTATGTAGCCATTAATTTTGAAATAACTGTTGGTTGTCAAATGGGTTTCAGCAATCATCATTATATCGATCTGCTTTTCCATAAGGAAGTGCTCAAGTTCATTTTTGTGTTGGCGAATGCGGTTTACGTTCCAGAAACATAGTTTTAAACAATTAATTTTTTTAAAATTGCCTGTAAAATAGTGGATTGCATTTTTAGCATTTCCTGCATCATGTTTGTCATAGAGACGGTAAAAGTGTTAATGGATTGAACAAGAGTCTGCAGAGTTGCCTCTAGGTTACTAAAATTTGGATCGGAGTTTTGGGGCTTGGGTTCCTGGCTCAAGTTTTGGTCGGATTTAACCACATTAGCATATGAAAATTGTTTGGAATTCTGTGTGTTTGTGTAGTTGGTTGAATGGCCTACCTGGGGAAAATTGTTTTTACTATTGATATTTAGCTGCTGGGCTGCTGGAGAAACCGACGACTTATTTGTCATTGACCGCTTAAAATGATTATAGACAGGGCAACTTCTATAGTTTGCAGTGTGGTTACCTCCACAGTTACTGCATTTCTTAACACTTGCATCGGCCTTTGGCTTATTGCACTGAGTTGTGCCGTGAAGTTCGCCACATACAACACAAACAGAGGGAAGTTTACAATATTCCTTAGTATGACCGAATTCCTGGCAGTTTAGGCATTGAACGGGCCCTAAACGCTTGTGCGGCTCCTCAACGGTAACCCTACGATGAAGAAGAAATTTAAGGTTATAAATTGGGTGAGTTTCACTCTTTTTGAGAATAACATCCCCTGGTTCCAGTTCAACCCTAAACATGGGTTGAGGAATCTTTTCACGGTTCCGCATATTTAGCACATTTTTTACTTTAAAGCCTTTATCTAGCAGTGCAATCTTAACCTCATCCGTGTCTACATAAGGGTCAATACCTTTTATAACAACCTGGAGGCCTTTAGCACTTTTAAGTTGATAAGTATAAAAAGATCTTTTCTCTTTTTCCAGAGCGGCAGAAAGTTTTCGGTAATCATTTTCACAGTTGACTTGGATTTTTGTTTCACTTATTTGTCCGTGCTTAACTGATGTTACGTTGAAGGTGTCTTTACCAATTGCCGTAATAAGTGCTTTTACCAGCTCACTAGAAGTAGGTTCTCTCAAGTATATTGGTGGCGGTTTAAATGTTTTTTTTGATATAGTTGGCTCGTTAGTCTGAAGGATAGCAAACCTATTACTATCCGTTGCCGTAGTCCTATTATCATCTTTGGAAATTTTCGGATTTGATGATATTTGAGCGGATTTGGGGCTTCGCTGACGTTTAACCACGGTTACATACCTGTCCATGCCTACTTGTGTCTTCGGCTTATCTGCAATAACTGCACTGGTGGATGGTTGGTCTTCTGTTGTAACAACAATGTTTGGTGAGCACGAACGCGTGCGTTTTTTATCTCTTAGAGACAGGAGATTGTCCAATGATTTTTTCAATGATTCCTCTTCAGAAATCCAGAGGTTTTTTCTAGTGGAGCTAAGCTCCCTCTCAGAATTGCATCTACTAGGTACACTCATGCAATTTTTTATTTTTTTTTTATTTATATTTTTTTAATTTAAAAGTATATAAAAATAATTGTCACAAATTTTTTCTTTTGTATAAATTCGCTCTTCCACTTATTGCGGTTTTTCAAGAAATCAAAACTTTAATGAATCGTTTTTTCCCACTGGGTAGGTAATCTTCACGCACAATAACAACAATAACAATGCACTGCCACCGCACTTGTTTTATTGAAATTGATTTTATTGTTTAGTTAATGAAATGTGAGGAATTTATTTTCCCGTTGTTTTTTTTAAATAATTTGTTATTGTTTTTGCAATTTAACACAATATATTATTGATTTTTTTTAACACAATATATTATTGATATGTAAGTTTAAAAGTATTTGAGCACAATTTTTTTTTTGTTTTTTGTTTTTTTTTTGGTTTTTTTTTTTTTTTTGTTCGCTTGTTTATTAACACAACCGTTCGGTTGGAGAATCACAGGAGAACTTGAAACAAATAAACAAAAGTATTATGTATGTATATTAAAATTATTTATTAAACAACTTGTGTGACACAGTTATTTTGACAAACCATATCATTCAGCCTGAAGAAACACTTTCAGCGCAATAAAATTCACTGTTTTTACGGAATCGCTTTTTAATGAAAAGTGAACACTCTGTCTGTCAGTGAATTTTATTTTTAGTGTTCGGCTTTAACCTGTAGTTAAAGCCGAAAATTTGATGTGAAAATAAAAAATATATGTATACATATTTTTTTTCAAAAAATTATATATATTTACAAATAAAGTAAATAGCGTAAAATAATGAAATAAAAAAATTTGTACAAACATATTTGAATACATATTAAATAATTAAAAACGCTACCTTAACATAAAACAGCGTGCCTTGCCAGCAATTTGAAATTAAGTGAGAAACAATTAAAAAGTTTGCAAGAGGAGATTTGAAATTGTCATTACTCTTTCTAATGTATATACTTTTTAGTCTCCGGCAGTAGTGACAAGATTAGGATGAAGATAGTTAAGATTTTATCTTCATTTACTTTTCAATGTTAGCAAAATTGTCACAAAAATTTTTCAGACAATAGTGCAAAAGTGACAATAGTAAACGTACGAAACAAGCATCATTATTTGTTATTAAACCTTTTTTAAGCAAAAATAAAACAAATCTACTTAACGGTAATTTGCTATAACAAAATGCATATACAAATTTTGAAAACACATACCCAACTAAAAGGCCTACAATAATATTTTCATAGTTACTGAGTTTGCAGGGCCAATTGACAATTACAAATGCTGAGATCGAAAAATATGTCGCTCATTTTCTAATTGCTGTTAAGGCACTATATTTCAACTAGTTGTTAATTTATAAATGACTAATAAAATTCAGCTGTATGCGTTTATTGTTTTAAATTCTAAACATCCTTGCGAACCCCGGGAGGCAATGTCACATCAAAGACAATTGGGGGATTATTTGGTAAATAATTAATATCGCATGTTGATGCATTAACATAAATTACAC
This sequence comes from Thecocarcelia acutangulata, assembly GCA_914767995.1. NCBI lineage: Eukaryota > Metazoa > Arthropoda > Insecta > Diptera > Tachinidae > Thecocarcelia > Thecocarcelia acutangulata. Next base: position 66,563,007 of record OU612096.1, on the reverse strand, counting down.
GACCGTCTGAAGTAATGCCATATCCTTCATGAACATGTCCAAATACATGGTATTTGGGCTTCACGCGTTTCTGTATGGTCGTCAGAAGTTCAACACAACCGGCACGAACTCCGGAACAGCATAAATCCCCATGACCAACTGGTGGTGTGTGCGTAACTAAAATATCAATATCGGATGGTATTTTATTCCATTTCTCTAGACACGGCAAGCCACGTGGTACATTAAACGCCCATTTGCAAAATTCAGGCTGCCAAGGGCTGCCATAAATACGAATGCCCCAAAGTTCTATTAATTCATCTTCTATGTAGGTACAGTTGGTTAAAACGTCTGTAATATTCGGTGTCTGAACAGCATCTACAATATTTTCTTTGGCGTTGCCCAACGTAGGCAAATCATCAAGTATAGACATACCGGTATGTTTGGTTCTAAAAAAAAACACAAGCTTTGAAAAATTTACAAAAAAATTGTATCACTTAATGGTACCAAACTTTACCTTTCACTGCTATTTCGATTTTGAAAAGGATGCGTAAAGGTTGGATCGAAACTTAACTCATGATTTCCGGCTATAACTATCTTATGTTTATGTGGCAAAGTACTTATCCAGTTATTAAATTCCACAACTTCCTCCAACTGGCCGCATTTGGTAAAATCGCCAGCATGTATAAAAATATCACCGTCGGGTATATCAAATTTAATGTAGGGTGTTAAAGAGTGCGTATCACTCATACACACAACACGCGCTTTATTATATGCTACCCCTGACTGCGGCTGTTTCATTGTAACTTTAATCACACGTTGTGTCTTGGAAATTTCTTTCCAAGCTGCGGTCGGATCTTTTGTAAGAGGATGTAAAGGAATGTCCATAGCGAAACCAGTGCAAGTTTAATCTACAAAGGGAAAAGACCGGACGTTTGTTTAAATATGCGTGTGTGTATGTATGTATAGGTATATTCAACAAATTTTTTAATTATCCAATTTAAAACATTGAATCCCATGATTTTTTTTTTTTGAGGAACCAGTCAGTCAGTCGTATATATATATATATATATATATATATATATATATATATATATATATATATATATATATATATATATATATATATATATATATATATATATATATGTATATATCGTTTGGTGAAATTTCACGACCATTTCGAGGGACTGTCAGCTGAAGCCCATTCTGTCCACACTCTCGAAATTCGAAAAGATGAAATGGTCCGTCTTTGGACACAATTTAAGGAAAGCTATGACAACCTTTTGAGCGGCCTGGATAAACTAGAAGAAGAAGTCGGAATGGAAACATTAAAATCACGATTTTTCAAGACATATGATGCTTACGTCAAGGGATTATCAAAAGCGAGTGAAATTTTAGATGATCTCTACCAACCATCACGGTCTAGTCCAGCGTTGAATCCTCCCGTATCCACTCACATTGATAATACTCCTAACATCTCAATACCTCCATGCGACACTGAAGTTTTTCATGGAGATTATCAATCATGGCCAACTTTTCGTGACATGTTCACAGCCTTATATAGGAACAATAAACGTTTGTCTCCGATAGAGAAAATGTGTCATCTAATTAAAAAGACACACGGAGAGGCACGCGATTTATTGAAAACTTGTCCCATTACAAATGATGGTTTTGAGATGGCATGGCAAAACCTCGTCAACCGGTACGACAACAAACGAATATTAATAAATGCCCAATTAAAAACACTTTTTAATATTACCCCCACTTCGAAAGAAACCTGTTACAACATTCGGCTTATTCAGCGTACGATAAGTGATTGCGTGGCGAATCTTTCTGCGTTGAATATAGATACCAGCAACTGGGATATAATATTCGTGTATATAGGTTCTACTTGCCTGCCGGAAATTACCCTCAGGTTGTGGGAGCAATCCCTTCCTAATAGCGCAGAGTTGCCATCTTGGAAGAATATGGATTTTTGACCTCCAGATTTCAAACTTTAGACTCTGTTTCAGACATACGCGCAAGTTTTGTAGCTCCTTACAACGCCAATCAATTTTCAACTTTGAAAAAACCAAACTTCACTAAAAGTAAATTAAATAGTTATCGCACAAGTGTTTCCAATAACCAACCTGGAACATGTGCATTGTGTAACGATGCACATCCTCTGAGACTTTGCTCTGCGTTTCTTGCCATATCTATCGAAGATCGCTTTGCGGTTGTGAAGAGACAAAAGCGATGCACAAATTGCTTAGGCACGTCTCATGAGCTCAAGAAATGCAAGAGTCAATATGTCTGTAACTTATGCTAGCAGAAACACCACTCGTTCCTTCACCGTAGTGAACATTCAATAAATGAACGGTCTAATCCCCATCGAGGCAATCGGACTGCAGCACTACCACAACGTTCTGATCCGAATAACCCCTGTATTTATAACCCCCAACAACTATCGGATTTGAACACTATCCCCTCTACTTCAGCTGCAGCTTAGATGCGCTAAACATATTCAACACAAATACAGTCCACTGCTCATTCTACAGTTTTACTCGGTACTGCAGTTGTAGATATCTATTCGAATAATTCTAAATACACAGTGAGAGCTTTAATCGACTCTGCATCTGAGGCGACTTTCATCTCGAAGAAACTCCAAAACAAACTTTCTTTGTCAACTCGATCGTCACAAATTGACGTTCATGGTTTAAATGAAGCTTTGACTGCAACTTTAACTCAAATATGTAACATCCGCATTACTTCCCCTATTGATTGCTCATTTGAATCTTGCATAGATGCTTTTGTGGTCAAAAAGCTAACTGGTCAACTCCCCTATTATCCTTTGTCCATTCTTAAGGAAAGCAGTTTTTCAGATTTGAAAATGGCAGACACTTATCGTCATCGAAGTTCAGAAATTGACTTACTTTTGGGTGGAGATATTTACCCGAAAATAATTCAAAAGGGACTTCGGTGGGATCATGACCGCTCTTTAGTGGCACAACAAACAGTGTTTGGCTGGATTGTGACAGGAAAAATTGGAGCCAAAAATAACTCTGTTTCAGTTGCTTCATTTTACAATGAAGTCGTACTAAACAAGCAGCTCCAAAAATTCTGGGAACTGGAAGAAGTTCCAAAGAAACCAAGGTTGTCTGACGAAGATAATTTCTGTGAACAGTTGTACCAGTCTACAACATATCGCAACAATAACGGCCGATTTGTAGTTTCTTTACCATTTCGCCGTGAGTACCCCGAAAATCTTAACATCGGCCCTAGTCGGCATATTGCACTTTCCCAATTCTTAAGGAATGAATTAAGACTACAAAAAAGTCCTCAGATGGGTTCAGAGTATAATCGTGTCATAGGTGAATACTTGACTTTAAACCACATGACTCAGGTAACCCCATCTAGCGGAAATTGCAATTATTATTTACCCCATCATGCTGTTATTAAACCGGACAGTACAACCACAAAGCTGCGCGTTGTTTTTAATGCCTCGTGCGCTTCATCAAACGGAAGGAGCTTGAATGATTTGCTTTACCCTGGTCCTATATTTCAGGCAGATCTGAACATACTTATTTTGCGTTGGCGGCTTTTCAGATACGTATTTAATTCCGATATTGAAAAAATGTATCGTCAAATTTTGGTAAATCCTTCACACACCCCATTTCAACGAATAATCTTTCGTAATTCACCCCAAGAAGAACCAAAAGATATTGAGCTGAACACAGTTACATTTAGAGTCAACTGCGCCTCGTACCTTGCGATACGCACACTGCTGGAGTTAGCCAACTCATGTGAAACATCAACTCCTGTAGTTGCGGACATTCTCAGGAATTATATGTATGTCGATGACGTTTTGGCCATACGCTTTCCTCTGCAATTAAAGCTAGAGACGAACTCATCGAAACGCTTCAATCTGCCGGGTTTTCACTGCGTAAATGGGCGGCAAACAACGACTACCTGTTGAAAGGTATATCTCCCGATCACCTTTTGGGTGCAGAATTCCTGAAGTTGTCAGGTTCATGTACTACCAAAACGTTAGGCTTACTATGGAATGCTGGAGGTGATCATTTTTACTTTCAGCTAAAGATTATCCCCGATAAAAAGTCTATTTCAAAAAGAGCAGTCTTGTCGCAAATTGCCAAACTGTTTGACCCCGCTGGTTAGCTTGCCCCTAAAATAGTAGTGGCAAAAATTATCATGCAACAAATTTGGAAAGATGAGACTGGCTGGGATGAAGATTGTAATGTCAAATTGACAACAACGCCAGATTGTATTCCCTGCTGTTTCAAGGATTCGTTGTCGCATCGTCTTACTGGAATACTACGCACGTACAGGCTAGCTAGCTAGATCGGAGTTATGGGCGGGGCTCTTTTTCCATTAAACCATTTTCATACAATGAGAAAAAAAAATTACGTGCGGTTTTAAATGCCCTGTTGTCGGTTTAAAAAAAAAAAAAAAAAAATACATATATATATATATATATATATATATATATATATATATATATATATATATATATATATATATATATATATATATATATATATATATATATATATATATATATATATATATATATATATATATATATATATATATATATATATATATATATATATATATATATATAAGAAAACTACATAAACAAACAAAAATTAGGATCTCTAAAGCATAAATTTCCAGATTCTTTCGAGATTTGGGCTTAGGTGTAAAAGCTCAGCCTCTATACCCTCCCTACCTTGGGTTTTCTTGGGCTTGTATGAATTATATGAAAACCCCCTTTTTTGACCGATCTTTTACCACCGTCTCTGAAGTTTTACCTATGAAGTAATTACAACACACTCATTATGTTAATTCATAACCAAAGATGTTTCTCTTTAATAAACAAAAAAAAAATATATAGATATAACTCTCTTTCTCATTTTTCTCTTAACATTATAATATACAAAAAAAATGACTTAAATAATAATCAAGGTAATCTTATATATGTAAATCAGCTGCTAACTTTTACAGGAGACTTTGTAAAGAAAGCTTAATCTTCTCATCTTCCAACATATAATTTTTATCGTTCTTATTTATCAGTTTAAAACAATGACGTACATACGTATATATATATATAGATGATCACACAGGTACATAGGTACGTATGTAAACATACGTATGTACATAGAAATAAAAAAAATGAATGCAATCAAAACAAACGATAAACTTTATTTGATGGAAGGGAATATAAACAAAACTGATAAAGAAGGTAATTTTTGAAAATCAATTATGAATTAATAATAGTATATAGTAATAGTTAATATAGAAATAATAGTGAATAAAAAAAAACACAATATGATTACAACTTACAGTTGAGTCCCGGTTTCACCGACACTGAAAGCCTTCTGCTCGTTGAAATTGGGCAGATGAAATGATGTAATTGCATTTTTCTTTTCTTTTTCTTAGAGATTGCTCTAAATGGTCGCATAAATTATCCTTTTAGGTGTAGGAGATTCACACTAAGTTTGTTTAGGTTGTTTTCAAATAGTTATGGATATAACTTGAATGCACTGTATTTTAAATATGATACCTAGTTTGAATTATTCATAATGTATTAATGAAGGTTAGATTACATAATATGGGAATCGAGAAGGTAGAATATAGAAGGACATTTAGACAGGTTATGATAGGTTCTAGTTAGGTAGGGCTTCGACTATTGGTGTATGTATGGATTATATGAAAAAAAAAACATTATTGGAGTTGTATTAAGGTTATTGAGATTGAATTATTTTTCTGGACAACTTAGCCCATTATGGCGGTGGTATTGCTGATGTATTGTGGGTTTCATTGGCACTAAACAAAAAATGCAGGCAGGTAGATACGTAGTCCAAAGGTTGTTATTTCCCTTATGGTTATGGTAATTTGATACCAAGACTAGCGATAAAAGTGGGGTATTCCTGCTCGTTAATTTGCTAGGGAATTTGTTTTTGATCACCCGATTAGTGCTGGTTATTCCTTGTTTTTTTCTTTTTCTTCTTTTTTTTTTTTCTTTTTCGTGAAATTGACCCAAAAGTCGTTGGTGACTCACGGTCATACCCCCGAGTGAAACAAAATTTTGCCACGTGGAAAGTGTATTTGTTACTCGAGAGTTAAAGTACACCTGTAGCACAATGTTCAATTATTAAAATTTCACTTTCGAGTCAAACATTAAGTTCTATCTTGTATTTACCTGATATTCTGTTAGCCTTTATGTACTGATAAAAAAAATGTTCCCTGGGTTTCAGAGATTTAATTTTATTATTACTATTTTGTTTTTCACTTTCTTTTTATGTTAAAGTTTTCTTTAGCCTCAGCAATTTTTGTTTCTAAGCCCTATTTAAACTTCAACTTGCTTCCTTGAGAGCCAAATTGACAAAAGATCGCAGCGTGGTCTTTTTTAATTCTTTTCAGTTATGCTTATTAGAGACGTGTCCATTTTCATTCATAAGAACATAATGTAATAGAAAGAATCAACTATTGGCGGTGTGCTGCGAACTTATCGATATCTCTCTCATTAGGTATAAAACTTTAAAAGCTTTTGTTACCTATAAAAACGACATTAGCAAAAGGAGAGAGTGATATGATTATACCAAACTGAACACTGCTGTAATTATTGGTAGTTTGTATCAGCATTGTTGCAATTTTAAGTGACGCAACCCAACAGACATTTTGACGAAAAGTTATGTTGACACAGTTTGTTTAAAAAAAAAAAAAACCTATATTACAAGATCTTCAACCAACCACGCTTAAGCAGTGGCATGATTTCGTAGATGATTATATGAACATTGAATGCATCAAAATACCTCGATTTGTTAATTTTGACCCAGAGTACTCGGTCGAGCTGCACGGGTTCTGCGATGCCGCGGAGAAAGCATATGCTGCGACTTTATACTTAAGAGCCGAGAACTTAGGTTGCGTTTCAACTCATCTTTTGGTCGCGAAAACAAAAGTTGCCCCGATAAAATTCATTTCATTGCCCAGGAAAGAACTTTGTGGAGCAGATTTGCTAGCATCAATGGTCGACTCTATTCAGTCTCAGCTGAATCTAAATAATCTTAAATTATTTCTGTGGACAGAATCAACCGTCGTTTTAGCATGGCTACAAAAACCCGCTAACAAATGGAAAACATTTGTTGAAAATAGAGTTTCTTCTATTATCGAAAAAGTAGGAAGTCAATCTTGGTTTGATGTTGACTCCAAAAGTAACCCCGCCGATTTGGCAACCCGTGGTAACAGTAACGCAATTAATAGCTAATGACTTATGGTGGCATGGACCCTCATGGCTAAAACTTCCCCGAACTCAGTGGCCTGAAAGCCACACAAATTTTTCCACTGAAGAAGAAGCAAAACCGTTACAGGTGCACTGTTCTCAGCTACAAAAAGCCGATATTTTACATGGTTTTACCGATTTTCCTAAAGCAATGCGTGTTGTTTGCCACATTTATCGTTTTTATTATAGATGTCATGAGAAATTGCGCCATTAAATTGGTTATATCTAGCGACTTAACTCGAGCGGAATTAATCCGTTCAACCCCTTTTTGGACTCAGAGGGTATTGTGAGAATAAACGGTCGCTTAGCCAGTTCACCCGCTCTAAGTTATGACGAACGATTTCTAATTCTGCTGCCGTATCATGCGCGTTTTCCCAGATTATTTTTGACGTACCTCCATAAGTACTCACTTCATGGCCAAAATGCTCTTTTATATAGACTTATGAGACTATATTACTATGTCCCTAAGCTCAAAACACGTGTGTTATCCAAAAAGGTCAAAAAAGTAAACAAAACATGGCTGCTTTACCCCCGGTCAGAACCACATTATCTCGCCCCTTCACGAATACAGGCATCGATTTTGCTGGCCCATTTGATGTCAAGACATATGCTGGCCGTGGCTGCATACACTTGGAAGCCACCAGCGAAATCTCGCCGAGGCTCTCCACATGCTCTATATTCGGATAATGGTACAGCATTTGTTGGCGCTTCCCACATACTAATGCTGAAAAATCGCAATTTTTGGCACATGTACGCCGAAAACTCGTAGATCAGCACGACTTCGTATGTCTTGAGTGGCATTTTATTCCGCCAGGAGCACCACATCTGGGAGGCCTATGGGAGGCAGGAGTTAAGAGCGTCAAACTACACCTCAAACGAGCAGCACAAAACCAGTCTTTTACGTACGAAGAACTATCCACCCTGCTAGCAAGAATTGAGGCATGCTTAAATTCACGACCATTAACTCCTATAAACGAAAACCCTACGGACATATACGCCCTGACTCCAGGTCACTTTTTAATTGGAAATACTATGTTGTCGCCTCCAGAGCCTGATTTGTCTGACCACAGTTTAAGCTATGTTAATCGCTGGCAAAAACTCAAAATTTTGCATCAGCATTTTGCTCAGAGATGGAAGGAAGAATACCTTAAAGAGCTACATAAGCGCTATAAATGGAAATACCCCCAGCGTGATTACACAGTCGGTGACCTAGTCGTCATTCGAAAAGAAAATTTACCCCCTAATCAATGGCGGCTTGGCCGCATTGAAAAAGTTATCCGTGGTAGCGATAACAAAGTTAGAGTCGCTGATGTACGAACTGCCAATGGCATCGTAACAAGGCCAATTGTTAAATTAGTATTGCTTCCTAACGAAGACCACTAATTAAATTTTTTATTTACAGTATTCATCATGCTTCGTCAATGAAGACTATCACCGCTTGAAGACAGACGCAGCCGTTCTACCAAACGTAAAACCACTTTTGACTGTCGCCTTCGCCGCAAAGACCATCCCCTGCAAAAATGTTTAAAGAAGACGAATGTTACCGATAAATTAGTGGTGGTCAAAAAATACAAGTACTGCGAAAACTGTCTGGGCCACTCTCACACCATCAACCGTTGTCGTAACCAAGAACGGTGTCGCCAATGTAAGGGCAAACACCATTCATTGCTACACCGTCATAAACGCCTTGACGAAGCCCGATCTACACCGAATACTACTGTAAATCAATCCAGTGTGAGTACCGTAACATTTTTGCCCACTATGATTGTAAAGATGAAGCTCGGTGACAATTGGTGCAACGTAAGGGGAATTCTAAACCCCGGTGTAGAATTTAGCTCAATTGCTGAGTTTCTGGTAGAGCGGTATAAAATCAAACTTGACAAAAATGGATCTGGAGATGGTGCAAAATCCACATTAGGCCCAGTTTTGATGAAGATGCAATTTTTCCCATGACAGCTAAAGTGACAACCCATCTACCGTTCAAACAACCCCGTGACGAAATTGACACGAGTGTGGCGTCGCTGTATTCAAACTTACGGTTAGCGGATCCAAGATATGAAACAAAAAGAGCGAAACGCTTCTGCTTCGAAAAGTTCACCCAAACGATCAACCGTGACACTACCACCACAAACATCTGGGGCAAGATAAACAGAATCTCAGCAAGGTATAACTCCACCACGATAAAAGCTATTTGCACACACAACAACACCCTAACAGATCCGGTTCAAATTGCCAACCACTACGGTTGTGAACGGTCCAAACACTACTTAGATGAAAACTTTTCAGCCCCGTTCAAAACAGCAAAATACTCGCCAACCGCTTCCGCACCTTGCAACACAGACAAATATACTAATATCAGGGAGGATCCAATAACCATGCTGGAGTTATCCAACTGTTTACGGAAAGTCAAAGGTACATCTCCTGGACTTGATCGCGTCACATACCACATGATAAAAAAACTCTCGCATCTATGCAAAACTAAACGTTTATAATACAATCTTCACCAGCGGCATTATACCCTTCCCAAAAACAAAAATGCAACCACAGAGCTCGACTACCGACCGATATCGCTCCTATTATTCTTGTCTAAAATTAAAGAACGCATCATTTTTTTTTTTTTGTCATTCATTTATTTATTGAATCTTCAAAATATGAACTGACAATAAGTATTCAAATCTTAATACTAAATATAAAAGTTATTTAAGTCCAGCCACTGCTAGACAAAAGAGTTTCATTTCGCGCGAATAATATCGGTAGAATCACCTATTTAACGTTCTGATGGTGGCAACGGTATCCCTTCTTCTCAACCGAGAGTGGCCGCCAAAATTAAGTATGTTACGTGCAAGAGGATTTGAGTGAAGTTCCAGTTTACTGATATACCTTGTGGCATACTTAGAGAACTCGTCAGTTACCAGCGGAACACACAGATCCTTGTGAGTTCGTGAGTTTCTTACGTACCATGGAGCTGCAGTAATCGTACGAAGAATTTGGTTTTGTCGTCTTTGAATTTTTTCAATGTTAGATGTTGAGGCGGTTCCCCATAATTGAACTGCGTTATATAACAAAAGTTTGCAGTCCAACTTCAATGTCGAATTTCTGCCCATAAGCCAATTTAGTTGCGCTGCTTTTAATTTCAACTGAGTGACTTTCGCATCAATGTGAGGCTTCCACGTTAGCCTACGGTCGAGGTAAATACCAAGGTATTTAACTTCTTTATGCTGCGGAATAGGTGTATTGTTAATTTGGAGAGCCGAACATGTTTGCTTACGCAGTGTAAATGTAACGTGAGTACATTTTTGTTCATTAACTTTTATTTTCCAAAGTTTCAACCATTTCTCTAATATTGAAATATACTGCTGCAAATTTCGTGAAGCTTCTTGATGGTTTACATGAACGCTAAAAAAAGCTGTGTCATCTGCAAAAGTTGAAGTATGGATTCCGAATCTCGTTGGCATGTCAGATGCGTAAATCAAATATAGAGTGGGTCCTAGAATGCTACCTTGGGGAACTCCTGCTCCGATTGACTGTGAGAGACTTGTAAAGTCACCTTCTTTGATAACAAATTTCCGGTCGTATAAGTAGCTTTCCAGAAGCTTGCAGGCAAGTTCAACTTTATTTTGTGCATCAGTCCGTCGTGACACACTTTATCAAAAGCTTGGGAAATGTCGATGAATAGAGCTGAACAGTACTTTTTGTCTTCAAAAGTCTGTCTTATGACATTGACTAGCCTATGTGTTTGTTCTATGGTGTTATGTTTAGCCCGAAAGCCAAATTGATGATCAGGGAGACAACTTCGCCATTAACAATTTTTCGAACAGTTTTGAAATTGTTGGTAGTAGACTTATTGGTCTATATGACTCTACTTTAGTCGGATCCTTCTCTGGCTTGGGTATCATAGTAATCATAGAGACCTTCCACTCTGCAGGATAATACTCAAGGCGTAAAATAGCGTTAAAAATAAAAAGTAGAAGCCTTCTAGCTACACGAGGTAACTGTTCAAGCATTTTACCAGTAATTTGATCTATACCTGGAGCTTTCCTGGGGTTTATGTTATTGATAACGTTTTCGACATCTTGAAAGTTAAGTCTCAAAGACGCAGGCTGTCTAACAGCATACGGCGGAAATTCTGCTGCAGCATCCGCTGAATCATTTGTCGTAAAAATATTTCTCAAAGGATCAACGTACACCATCCCCTTTTCGGAATCGCTTCGTGCCCAGTCGCCAGTTGAAGTCTGCAAAGGTGGCTTACCTATTACGGGTCTTTTCAGACCTTTTGTCGCTTTCCACAGAGAATAGTCAGATTGCGGAGTACCATCCAAGCTTTCCAAATATGTTTTGAGGGAAGATATTCTCTGGATTTCAAGCAGATTTCTTAGTCGAGTTACGCATTCCCGAAGCCTAGTTTTAAGCTGGGGAGACCTGCGAGTGTGCCACTCTCTTCTAACTCTTCTTTTTTCTGACAGGAGTTGCTCAATTTCAGCCGAATAAGTTCTATTGTTCTCATTTCTGGATCTTATATGACTAGTGGTAGCATGCTGTACGGCCAGTTTGAGGTTTTCAGAAAAATCGTTAATTGACGCATCAATATCCTCAGGTGTTCTCAAGGCGATATTTTCACTACAATGTGTGCTCAAAAATTTTTTGTATTTTAGCCAATTAACTCTATTGACGGTCAACGGGGAGCCAATCTCTTGGGGGAACGAAACAGAGATTATAGTGGGTGAGTGATCTGATGACAAATCTAATGAAGGCTCCACTTGCATCCACTCTAAAGGAAAATTTTTCGCAACTCCAAAATCTATAACATCAGGGATCTTTCGGCGGTCTGACGGCCAATAAGTGGGATGTCCGCTTGAAACCACATCTAACCCCATTTTGGAAACAGTGTCAAAAAGCACACGGCCTTTCGAGGTAATTAAACGTGATCCCCAAAAAGTGTGTTTAGCGTTATAGTCGCCGGCCGCTAAAAATCGAGGACCAAGTGATTTGAAAAAATTTGAATATTGGTTTTCTGTTATTGAAAATCGTGGTGGTGAGTAAATCGAGGATATAACGATTTTTTCATGAAAATAATCAAGGCATATATTTGTAGCTTGGAGATATTCCTCACGTGTCCCGCTCATTAGATAATGCTTAATTCTGGTCTTTATCAAAATTGCCGAACCGCCGCAAGATCTTCCACGGGGATCTTTTGTGTCATATAATGTGTAGCCATTAATTTTAAAATAACTGTTGGTTGTCAAATGGGTATCAGCAATCATCATTATATCGATCTGCTTTTCCATAAGGAAGTGCTCAAGTTCATTTTTATGTTGGCGAATGCCGTTTGCGTTCCAGAAACATAATTTTAACCAATTCATTTTGTTAAAATTGCCTGCAAAATGGTGGATTGCATTTTTAGCATTTCCTGCATCATGTTCGTCAGGGAAACCGTAAATGTATTTATAGATTGAACAAGAGTCTGCAGAGTTGCCTCAAGATTGCTAAAATGTTGGTCGGAGTTTTGAGGCTTGGGCTCCTGATTTAACTTTGGGGGCTCCTGATTTAACTTTGGTTTATCGGATTTTACCACATTCGCATAAGAAATTTGTTGGGGGTTTTGCACGTGTATATGGCTGGTTGGCTTTCGTACCTGGGGAAAATTGGTTGTAGAAATGGTGTTTGACTGCTGGGGTGGCATATTTAAAATCAATGGCTTATTTGTCATTGACCGCTTAAAATGAGTATAGACAGGGTAACCTCTATAATTTGCAGTGTGGTTACCTCCACAGTTACTGCATTTTTTAACACTTGCATCGGCCTTTGGCTTATTGTACTGAGTAGTGCCGTGAAGTTCGCCACATACAACACAAACAGCGGGCAACTTACAGGAAGCCTTTGTGTGGCCAAATTCTTGGCAGTTTAGGCACTGAACGGGTCCTGAACGCTTATGTGGCTCCTCAACGGTAACCTTACGATGCAAAAGAAATTTAAGGTTATAAATTGGATGAATTTCACCTTTTTCCAGGACAACATCCCTGGGTTCTAGTTCAACCCTAAACATGGGTTGAGGGATCTTTTCACGGCTCCTAATATTTACTACGGTTTTTATTTTAAAACCTTTATCATCCAATCCGGTTTTGACATCATCAATATCTACGCAAGGGTCAATACCTTTAATAACAACCTGAAGGCCTTTAGCACTTTTAAGTTGATAAGTATAAAAAGATCTTTTCTCTTTTTCCAGAGCGGCAGAAAGTTTTCGGTAATCATTTTCGCAGTTGATTTTTGTTTCACTTATTTGTCCGTGCTTCACTGATGTTACGTTGAAGGTGTCTTTACCAATTGCCGAAATAAGTGCTTTTACCAGCTCATTAGATGTAGGTTCTCTCAAGTATATTGGTGGCGGTTTAAATGTTTTTTTTTATGTAGTTGACTCGTCAGTCTGAAGGATAGCAAACCTATTACTATCCGTTGTCGCAGAGGTAATATCGCCCTTAGACATTTTTGGTTGCGATGATATTTGCGCGGATTTAGGGCTTCGCTGACGTTTAACCACGGTTATATACCTATCCATACCCACTTGAGTTTTCGGTTTATCAACAATAGCTAAACTGGAAGATGGTATGTCTTCTGTTGTAACAACAATGTTTGGCGAACACGAACGCGTGCGTTTTTTATCTCTTAGAGACAGAAGATTATCCAATGATTTTTTAAGTAATTCTTCCTCAGAGATCCAGAGGGTTTTTCTAGTGGAGCTAAGCTCCCTCACAGAATTGCATCTAATAGGTACACTCATGCAATTTTTGTTTTTTTTTTTTTATTTATATATTTTTTAATTTAAAAGTATATAAAAATAATTGTCACAAAGTTTTTTTTTTGTATAAATTCGCTCTTCCACTTATTGCGGTTTTGCAAGGAAACAAAACTTTAGTGTATTAGTTTTTTTCCCACTGGGTAGGTAATCTTCACGCACAATAACAACAACAACAATGCACTGCCACCGCACTTGTTTTATTGAAATTGCTTTTATTGTTTAGTTAATGAAATGTGAGGAATTTATTTTCCCGTTGTTTTTTTTTAAATAATTTGTCATTGTTTTTACAATTTAATACAATATATTATTGTTTTTATATGTAAGTTTAAAAATATGTTAGCACAATGATTTTTTGGTTTGTTTTTTTTTGTTCACTTTTTAAAAACACGACTGTGCGGTTGAAGAATCACAGAGTGAATGAAGAACGCATCATAGCCACACGACTGTCCTTTAAGACAAAGCTGCGACGGTGCGCTAATGCACATGGTCTACATAACCAAATTATCAGCAAGGAATCATGTGACTGTTTTGTCAATTGACTTCGAGAAAGCATTTGATCGAATTGGCCCCCATGTCATTCTCCGTAATCTAAAGGCCTGGAACGTCGGCTCTACAATCTATGAGTACATAAAATCTTTCCTATCAAACAGGCAATTCAAATTCAACATAAACGGACACTCCTCAGACTCATTCACTCACGAAAATGGTATTCCCCACACTCCGCTGTTCTGTTCCAAGTCTCATTTGATGAAATAAGTAAAATCATTAATTAATACCCTAACGTCGACCACTGCCTCTATGCAGATAATCTGTATCTACTCTGCAAAAGAAACAGCAATACAGAGACAGCATAAATCCTGGAAAAAGTACTACAAGACATCGATCAATGGTCCAATGAATCAGGAGCCAAAATATCGATCCAAAAAAACAAAAACTTCACATATGTAGGAAAACAGTGCGACTGAGTCGCATAATATTTTACTCAACAACCGTCGGATAGAAAACGTTAAAAAGTTAAGAACTTTAGGATTAACTTTCTCGTCCAATTACACATGGAAAGATCATTTATTGAACCTGAAAAATTCGCTAATACCCAGAGTCAACATCATCAGGTATTTAGCAAATAAAAGTCTCTTTCATATTAATATGCTCCCTTATTTCACTAAAACATTGGTACTAATGGTGTTTTCTTTTCTGATAAAAATATTACACCTATGCGTGGTTCAACACGTTTTTTTCTAAAAAATTTGATACACTATCAAAGGGTATCATGTTGTTTTCAGTGTCCATGAAGACTATAAATTAGCATCACAAATTTTGCAAGAACATATTCTTATTTTGGAGAAATGGCTGAAACTTTGGAAAACCAAAGTAAATGAACAAAAATGTACCTATGTTACATTCACACTACGTAGAAAAACTTGTTCGGCTATTAAAATCAACAACTACATTGTTCCGCAGCACACTGAAGTCAAATACCTTGGTATTCACCTCGACCGTAGGCTCACGTGGAAGTCTCACATTGACGCTAAAGTCACCCAGATGAAATTAAAAGCGGTGCAACTAAATTGGCTCATCGGCAGAAATGCTATCTTGAAGTTAGATTGCAAACTTTTGTTGTATAACGCAATCCTAAAGCCAATATGGAGCTATGGAATTCAATTGTGGGGTACCGCCTCTGCATATAACATTGAGAAAATTCAAAAGCGCCAGAATAAAATTCTCCGTATAATTACTGCAGCTCCATGGTATGCTAAAAACTCTCGAATTCACAAAAATCTAGGTGTACCCTTACTGAAAGATGAATTTTCAAAACACGCGATAAGGTACATTAACAGACTGGAGTCTCACCCGAATCCTCTCGCACGTAGCATCCTTAACTTTGGTGGCCACACTCGACTGAGAAGGATGGACACCCTTGCAACCATCAGAGCGTTGGAAAAGTGATTTACCAACAAAATACACGCAAGAAACAACTTTTCGTCTAGCATTGGTTGGACCTAAGTAAATAAAATTTTTCAATATTAATTAATTTTTTTCTATATTAATTAATGAATTTTTAGTTTTAAGATTTGCATACTTATTGTTAGTTCTTTTAGAAGATACAATAAATAATTGAATTATAAAAAGAAAAAAAAATTTTTGTTTTTAAAACATGATGCTCTTAAAACTGGCAAAACATGTAGCATGTCCTACACTGTACTGCGACATCTTTGTTTCATACGTGTTTATGCAAATATGAAATTCTTTTGTTATTGTAGATGAGTAAACGGTGCTGCTGATGTTTATATATAAGATAAAAATAGTGATTAAAACGTTGGTATGTTATAAGTAGTCATGATATATTTGAAACGCTAAGTGTACATTATTATTAAATGGCACTTTGTTAGCATTTTTTGTTCTTTTGTGCTAATAACACATGAACAACTTTTTAAGGATGATGGTAATCGGAGAAAAATGATAAACATTTAAAAGCAGCATTTTTTATCAGAAAAGAAAACACCATAAGCAAAATAGATTATGCACTATTTATCTATGGCAACAGTTGTAAGACAACCATCAATATTATTAAACCCATTTACCACCAAGCTGTCTGAGCATCGGCTTATGCATTCAGATCAACACCAATCATTAATATACTTGAAGAGACTAATCCCCATCCATAGAAAACCGAATATTTCACTCTAAAGCCAGAATCCTACCAAAACTGATAAACAGCATAGACCAGGACATTAAATCTGCAATTAATTCGAAACGCTCAAAGCGATTTACCTCAGCAATATCTGAATCACTTGCACTGGCTGCCGAGATAAGTATCCCGCTAACTCAAAATACAAAACATACAAACAAAGCTCCATGGAAACTTAACACGTCCTGCCTAGATCTGTCTCTCACAGTCTTTGCGAAAAACGACACCCCTCAGAACACTTTCCGTATTTTGATGTCCGAACTTATGTGCAGACTGAAGAACCAGGGTTGGAGCTTCATATTTACAGATGGTACCAAATTAAAAGGCCACTGGCCAGCGTACGCAGTAGTGGACGAAACTGGTGTGTCTCTGGGAGTACTGCACGAACTTGGCTCCATATTCACAGCCGAATCCTGCACAATTTTACAGGCGATACAATTTGCACTGAAATGTAGAAAGAAAACATTCATATTACAGATAGTCTCTTAGTTTTGAAGTCGATCAGCAGCACACACAACAATAAATGGAAAATAATCGCACAAATCAGAAATGCACTCATTGGCAGAAAACACAAAATCAAATTGCACTGGATCTCCAACCCCACTGGAATTGTTGGCAACAAAGCTAGCCAAAATGTAACAAATGCGGATGCATATTTACCGTCAAGCACGTCCTATCAGATTGCCCAGTATTCCAGATTCAAAGAAACAGAATATTCGCAAATACATCACCCACCGATTTTCTTAGAGAACCAACAGCCACCATCATCAATAAAAACTACGAATATATCTGTTGAATTTCAATAAAATTCATAAATTAAACAAAGTAAAGTTGTGCTTCTGCTGTTTATTCGTGCCGTACAAGGCAATTGTTAAGCAAAGACTAAAATAAAACTCTAAATTAACTTACATGATTTGTTCAATACTTAAAAAATTCTAAAGTAAATATACCGTTAAATACGAAATACTTCAAGAAAGAGATGTGAAAAGATATGTACATATATGTACGTATCAGTATATGCAGTGAAAACTAAATAATATTATAATATAAAGAGAACATAAATTAAGAGTAAATAAAAGAAAATAATATGCGATTTAACATGCCGGCCTCCTTAATATACGATATCGTATATTCAATCCTCAATGGGTAGTGGATACAGCTTTGCGATTGCACGTTTATACACACCAGTTTGAGTTTTGATTTCGGCTATACGATGAACTCCATCATGACCAGGTATAGTTGATATGACTCTGGCTAAAGACCACTTGTAAGGAGGCAAGTTTTCATCTTGGACCACGACGAGGGCATTTGGTTTTAAAGGCACATTATTTGAGGTCCATTTATGGCGCTGCTGAAGCAAATGTAAATATTCCCGTGACCATCTGTTCCAAAATATTTGTTGTAATTGCTGCAGTCGTCTGAAACGCTCTAAACGATTATAATTGACGGTTGTTACATCAGGCTCTGAGAAAGATGTTAACGGCTGACCAATTAAAAAATGACCTGGTGTTAACGCTTCAAGATCATTAGGATCTGATGAGAGCGGTGTTAGGGGCCTAGAATTAAGTATCGCTTCAATTTGGGCTGTGAATGTTGTCATCTCTTCAAATGTTAACGTTGCGTTGCCTACTACTCGAATTAAATGGAATTTCGTCTGCTTTACTGCAGCCTCCCACAAGCCTCCAAAATGGGGAGATCTTGGTGGGATTGTGCGCCACTCTATTCGATCTTTTTGGCATAAATTTATTATCTCAGCCTTGTGACTTTCACTTTCAAATAGCTTGCGGAGTTCAGCTAACTCATTTTTTGCCCCAAGAAATTTTGTGGCGTTGTCGGACCAAATGATTTCGCATAACCCTCTGCGGGCAATAAATCGGCGTAGAGCGGCAATAAAAGCAGCGGTAGATAAGTCGCTTACTGTTTCAATATGTACCGCTTTTGTTGTGAAACAGACAAATATGCAGATATATGCTTTAATCGGCGAACGACCACGAATTTTTGAGTGTATGTACACTGGCCCACAGAAATCAATGCCTGTCGTGAGAAATGCTCGTCTTGGTGTAACTCTAGCTGCAGGAAGGCTTCCCATCATAGGATCATTCTTTTTAGGTTTTGTACGAAAACATCTTATACATCGATGAACAATATTGCGACAAATGTGTAAACCGTCGAGGGGCCAATAGTTTTGTCTGATGATTGCAAAGAGAGTATGTGCTCCAGCATGCATGTGTTTTTGGTGATAATAAGCGACTAGTAATTTCGTGAATTCACATTTTTTTGGTAATATGATAGGATGCTTTGTTTCATAGGCTATATCACTGTGATATAAGCGTCCCCCAACACGAATAATTTGATCATTATCGAGAAAGGGAGATAAATTTTTAATTGAGCTGGTTTTCCCAACTTGGCCATTTTCAAGAAGCTGTGTGTATTCTGAAAGTAGATAGCAGCGCTGGACATTAGTTATAATTTTGATTCTAGCTGCACAGAGCTCTGATGCTTCAAGAGGGCCGACTTTCCGCTGTTCTTTGTTAGATTTTACGTTGTTGTAAAAGCGTAGGCAAAACGCAAAAATACATTCTAATTTATGTAACGATCCATGATAATTAACAGTTGATGTTAATAAGGTATAATTAGCGTTTGAGGCAAGAAATATGAGCCTGTTCGGTCTTCTTTCGGGTATTTCTGTATCATCTAATTGCTCAAGTTCTGATGTAAAATGTTGAGTTGAATTTAGTAAAAACTTGGGCCCCATGGTCCACAGTGATGATATCAAAAATTCATTGGGCATCAGACCTCGTGATATGAGATCTGCAGGATTTTCTTTAGTGTTAACATAATTCCATTCTTCAGCACGTGAAAGTTCTTGTATCTTTGCTACCCTGTTTGCAACAAAGGTTGTCCAAGTATATGATGGCTTTGAAATCCAAGCAAGAACTATTTTTGAATCCGTGTAAAAGAATCTGTCCGTTACAATAAACGGCAGTGTATTTAGAAGCCTTTCTACCAATTCTACCATCAGAACTGCTGCTAAGAGCTCGAGTTTAGGAATAGACAGAGAGTTTGTCGGTGCAACACGAGACTTTGCACAAATTAAACGAGTGGTTACAGCATCTTCATCATCTTGACATCGTAAGTAACAGCAAACACCATAGCCGTGTTCGCTACTGTCTGAAAAAGAATGTATTTGAATGGTCTTTATTACCTTGTTCGTCAGCAAATGGCGTGACACTCTATAATTATTAAGCGTTCGCAAATGCAGGATATATGTTTTCCAACGGGATTCGTAATCATCTTTCAGGGCTTCGTCCCAAGATAAATTGAGTTTCCATAGCTGCTGCAGAAATATTTTACCAAGAACCACCACTGGACCAATTAGCCCAAGAGGATCAAATATTCTTCCAAGATTTTAAATAACAACGCGTTTTGTAATTGGCTGTATGTGATCGATGTCAAAGTGATACACAAATGCGTCGTCGTTGGGTTGCCAAATAAGTCCCAAAGTTTTTACAACCTCATTTTTACCGACTTTGAGAAATGGTTCTTTATCTATTTCAGCTACTTGATCCAGTAAGATGGAGTTGTTTGAGCAATATTTTCTTAAATTAAGCTGAGCTGACGTATATTAATATTAATCAGACGTGTTCAGACGTGTTTTTGTCAAAGTGCTGCTAAAATCGGTGAAAACCCAATCTCCAAGTCAAAATTAAATCACAAAAAATATTAAAAAAATCTGCCAAAGAACGTAGATCAATTTTCATATAAAAACAAATTAGTTTTTGGTTTAAAAAACCTATAAAAAGTTGTATTTTTATCGTGCCAAATTAAATTTAAAAAAAATACAAAAAACTCCTTTTCTAGTTAAACTGATTAAAGAGCTAAAATAAAGAGCAATAAAATGAATCAAGCAATTCTCTGCTTTCAATGTAAAAAAGAAATTACTTCAACAAATTATGTAAAGTGTTACAATTGTAATCAAACTTTTCATTTCACCCCCTGTTGCCCTGTGTCGGAGAACACTTATTCTAGTATGTACGGCGAGAGAAAGACATCTTGGAAATGTCATATTTGTAAGCCAAGAGGTCGTTCACCTAATATCCTTTATCAACAGGTTGTTTTTGATGACAACAATACAAAAAAACAGACTCGAAACTGTGATAGCGAGGAAAGAGAAAACGAACAGTCAAAGAAATTTAAAGAGTGTATGTCTTTGACCTCCTTGAACGCAAAGCTATACTCAGTTCAATCTGATGTAACAGAGATCAAGTCTGAATTTAAAGAGGTAAAAACAACCATTGATCACCTTGCACAAAATGTCAACTCAACACATATAGAAATAAAAAGTGAAATTCAAAATGCCCTTGCTACAATTACAACAACGCTAAACGTCTTCATGACACAAGTGAAAGAGTTAAGTGAGAAAGACAAACAAAGAGATATACAAATAAATAATATGGAAACACGTATCAATAAATTAGAACAGCAAATGATCAGCAAAAACATAGAAATAAAAAATATCACTAACAAAGAAATCTCTGCATATGATGTTGTTAAAACGATTGGCAGTTCTCTCAACGTAAATATTACAGATGGTGATGTTAGTAACGCTTTCCGTCTTAAAAAACAAGCTGACAGGGTTATAATTGAATTTGCTTCTTTAAATAAAAAGGAGGAGTTCATGAGCAAAATTAAAAATCATAGAGTGGAATCTGCAATTGTAAACGAAGTAGAAATCAGCAACGATTCAGGAAGTAACTATATCTATATAAACGAGCAACTAACTTTTAACAACAAGCGTTTTGTTGTGTTGAAACGTAGAAAAAACATAAAACAGTTTATTGAAAAACTATAGAAGTATAAAAACAGTGAACTATGATGTACATAAACTTATAGTAGAAATAGATTATTCATACATTCACAATATTCTACCTGAATAAATTATTTATACAAATTATTTAATACAAAAATTATTCAATCCAGATTTTAGACCAAGGGCTCTAATTTTATCAGCGCAAACAGCTTTTGTGAGATAATCTGCAACCATGTTTCCAGTGTCCACATATTTCAAAATGACCTCTTTATTTTCTAATTTCTCTCTAACAAATTTCACTTTGAGATCGACATGCTTAGTTCTATTTGAAAACGAATTATTTTGCGCAATAAAAATTGCACTCTTGTTGTCGCAACACAGTGTTATTGGCTCTTGCCGGCCTTGAACAAGTTCTCGCTGTAAACGCTGCAACCAAATACACTCCTGTATAGCAGACACCATTGCCATGTATTCCGCTTCTGTTGACGAGAGAGCGATTGTTTTTTGACACCTTGTACACCATGAAATTGCACCACCTTGTAACGTAAAAAGATATCCTGTGGTTGATCGTCTATCATCTATGTTACCTGCCCAGTCCGCATCACAAAAACCAACTAGGCCATTTGGTTTACATTCATACGTTAACCCAGTATCAATTGTACCCTTAAGAAACCTCATAACCCTTTTAACAGCAGCCCAATGACATTTACCAGGGTTAGCATTAAATCGGCTCAACATATTAACAGCATAGCTTATGTCAGGACGTGTTATTTGGGATACGAAAAGAAGACATCCAACAGCCTGCATGTAAGGGACTTTTTCCATTTCTTTCTTTTCGCTGTCAGTAGTAGGACACATTTCTGTAGTTAATTTTAGCCCAACATCCATTGGGGTCGATACTGATTTGCATTCAGACATTGAAAAACGATCCAAGATATCGTTAATATATTTGGACTGATCAATCGTTATTGCGCCACTTTCACAGTCACGCGAAATTCTTACGCCCAGAACTGAAAATGCTTCACCACAATCCTTCATTTTAAAGTTGGAACTCAAATCAGTTTTAAGTTGATTGATCAAATTCATATCGTTGCAGAAAATCAAAACATCGTCTACGTAAATGGCTACATATAACATTATTGCATTCCTAATACAATAGTAGACACATTGGTCAACTTCGCTACGCCGTAGACCAAATTTTAACATCACTTCATTGAGTTTTTTATTCCAAATTCGACTAGATTGCTTCAACCCATAGAGTGATTTTCGTAAACTGCAGACACGACCACTGCCATCGTCAAACCCTTCGGGCTGTACCATATATATCTGTTCTTCAAGGTCGCCATTAAGGAAAGCTGTAACAGCGTCCATTTGATGGATCATTAATTTGTGTCTTGCTGCTAAGGCAAACAAGTAACGCAATGACGAGTAGCGCACCACAGGTGCAAAGGTTTCTTCGTAATCGATACCTCTCCGCTGACTACAACCTTTTACAACCAACCTTGCCTTATGACATATTTCATCGCCGTTTGCATTAACTTTTGTCTTAAAAACCCATTTGCACTTTAATGATTTCCTGCCTTGTGGTAAATCAGTCAGGATCCAAGTACTGTTTGTTTCCAGCGATTCCATTTCAGCAATCATAGCTGCCTTCCACAAGTGTGATTTCGAAGAAGCAATGGCCTCTTCAAAAGTTTCAGGATCAACTTGGTTAACACTGGCACTATTTTGCGTTACACATAAGTTATATTTTTGTAAAGGTCTACTTGCTATTCGATCAGAACGACGGATATGAATATTTTCATTAACGCATTGCATATTATCATTAACATCATTATCACCGCTGATTGCATCCTCAAATTCGTCACTCTCAAACCCGATAAAATCTTCAACCGGCAATTCACTAGTTTCACTTTCCCCTGAATTGACGGCCTCATGACTAATATCAACTACGGGTAAATTGCTAGTAGAAATGTTCTCAGAGGCAATAGCCTTATTATCCTCTTTAAAAACAACATCACGGCTTATAATTATTTTCTTAGAAATAGGATCTTGCAATCTATATGCCTTACTTTCCTTGCTATAACCCACTAAAATACATTCCATTGACTTCGCATTTAATTTACTACGTTTTTGCTTAGGGATATGTACAAAAGCTTGACTGCCAAAAACACGTAGGTATTTAATACTGGGTTTTCTTCCTGACCATAATTCTTCGGGACTTTTTTCATTGCCACGACATGGTACTAAATTAATTAAATATGCGGAAATTGTAGCCGCCTCTGCCCAATATTCTTCAGGTAAATCAGCATCCAATAACATACATCTAACACGCTCCATTATAGTACGGTTTATACGTTCTGCAACACCGTTCTGTTCCGGTGTATAAGGAGCGGTTTTTTGATGCTCTATTCCGCATTCTACCAAGTACTCATCAAACTTCTTGCTAGTATACTCGGTGCCATTGTCGGTGCGTAAGATCTTGATACTTCGTCCACATTGCTTTTCGACAAGTTTTTTGAAATTAATAAATCCTTTGAAAACGTCCGACTTCTGTTTGACCGGAATGACAAATACTTTTCTTGAGTAATCATCTACAAACGTCAAAATAAAACGATTTCCAGAAAATGACTTTGTTCGTAAAGGACCCATCACATCCGAGTGAACGATTTCCAAAAGATTTGTTGCACGATGATCAGATTTACCAAATGAAGCCCGCGTTTGCTTACCTTTTATACAAACTACGCATTTTTCATGTAAAGCAGCAGAATTAAAATTTAAGTCTTGAAAAGAGCTCAACACTTTTTTCAGATTTTGATTGCAGATGTGACCAAGTCTTCTGTGCCACAATACGATATCATCTGAAACAATCAACGCGTTTTCATTTATGTTTTCACTCACAGCACAATCTAATTTATATAAATTGTTAAAAGCCTCTGCAGTTGCCAATAGTTCACCAAATTTGTTAAAAATTTTGCATTTGTCATCTTCAAAGATCACTTTATTACCCTTTAAAGTCATTTGCCGGACGGACAACAAATTAACTGCCATTTGTGGAACATATTCCACATCTCTTAAAACTGCGTTTGTCATATTTTTACCCGAGTACAAAACTACGCTAACATCCCCAGCACTTTCAATTGGCAGTTTGTTATTATTTGCAACTATTACATGTTTACCATTTATTTGCCTTGAATTTTGCAATATGCTTTTTTTATTCGTCATGTGTGACGTCGCCCCTGAATCTATAAACCATTCTTCAGCTTTATTGTTGTTTGTAGCAATTAAAGACGATGATGAAAATAATGAAGTTGCACAGGAACTCCCTTCTTCTCGATATTTCTTTTTCGATGGTTTAGGCTTCGACTTTTGGGTACAATGTTTTGCTATATGCCCTTCTTTCTTACACGAATAGCATTTTATTTTGAAGTTGTTTTGTTTCTTACTAGAAACCAGAGCCTTTTCTCCAAAACCTGGGCTGTCAAATTTAGCGTCTTGAAGCAACAAATTTTTTACCATATCAACACTAAGTTTTGTTTTTGCATTCTCCACTGCCATTACAAGCGGCTTGAATTCATCTGGCAGTCCAGCAAGCATTAAAGATGCCACCAATTCATCGTCTAGCTTAAGACCAGTCTGCTGTACTTTAAGTGACATCATTATCATTTCACTTACATATTCCTGCACGCTTCCAAAATCAGACAACTTAAATTGAACTAAACGTTTGAGAAGTTCAACTTTTCTCGTAAGGCCAGTGTCTTCAAAAGTACGAAGCAAAGCATCCCATGCCACTTTTGCAGAGTCCGCTGTCGCTATGTGAGCAAAATTTGCTGGCTCTATCATCAAAGTTATCTCCGCCAAAGCACGTTCATTAGTTTCAGCATCTTTGCTTGAAGGTGATGTACCCAGTCCAGCTACCACAATTTGCCAACAGCCTTTAAGAACCAAATAAGATTTTGCGTGGCGCTTCCAAATGTCGAAATTTTCTCGACCACGCAACTTGTCAAAAGGGAACGACAAATTATTTGAGGCCATTGTGAAACACAAATTATGTTATCAACAAAGATTTAACAGGCTTTTAAAAAATTTTTATTTCTTACAAAATTTTATTTACAATAAAAAAAAAATTATTGCGTAACATGCGGCCCATAACCTGTTGTGTTGAAACGTAGAAAAAACATAAAACAGTTTATTGAAAAACTATAGAAGTATAAAAACAGTGAACTATGATGTACATAAACTTATAGTAGAAATAGATTATTCATACATTCACAATACGTTTACTATGGTTAGCAAAGGCAAAAGCTAAAGAGTTAAATTGGAAATATGTCTGGGTACGACATGGAACCATATTTGCAAGAAAAACCGAAAATGCTCCTTTTTTAACTATTAACAATACCGCAGATATCGCAAATTAAAACAATAAACTTTAAACCTTTTTTAAATTAAATACAAATTATTTTTTTTTTTTGTTTTCATGATTTACACTTTGCATCAAAATAAAATGTTAAATAAAACCCAAACCCAAAAACTTAGTAATTTCAATTTATTAAATAAAACTGTCTTAAGTTATCCCTTTTCACTTATTTTCATGAATATTCGATCTTTAAGACTCAATTTTTCATCCTTCCTAGCGACAATTAATAACGCGATAAATAAAATAAAGTTGATCGTGCTAGTGGAAACAAACATTTCAGATAATGAAAGTGCTTTTTATAATATTACAGGATTTAATTCCGTGTTTTTCAATAGAGAGGGCAAAGGTGGTGGAATTGCTGTTTACGTCCGTGAACATCTATCATTCACCAATTTAAATGTTAAAACTAAATCTTTTGAAATGATTCAGCTAGATATCAATATCAGCAATAAAACAGTATCCCTCCTTTCTGTTTACCGACCCCCTCATACAAGAATACCGATGTTTATAAATGAGATTGAAGGTATTCTTAATAAAATAAAAAGAAAACAAGATGTTGTTTTAATTGGAGACATAAATATAGATCTCTTAAAAGAGAATCTTACAACAACAACATATCTAAATATGACAACAAGTAATGGTTTGAAATGTTTAATAAAAGAGAGTACAAGAGAAGATATTACAAGAAACACAAGCACATGCATTGATCATATATTCTTAAAAGCAAACAAGCCAACAACAAATGTAGATACTGCAATTATTACAACAACAATATCTGACCACTATGCACTTTTTTGTTCAATTAAGGAAGAAGTAAAAAATCGGAATGAAGAAACCTTTTCGCACCAGGGGCCAATTTTTAGTAATTACAAAATAAATAAACAAATAAATGAAACAAACTGGAGCACACTTCTTAGGGAAACGACAAACACAAATACTATTTGTAATGATATAAACGAAATTTTCAATAAAATCTATACAAGTTCAACAAAAACAAAAAACACCTACAACAAAAAAAGATCATCGAATCCATGGATAAGTAATGAAATAATAAAATACTGTGAACATAGGGATAAACTTTTCAAAAAGTGGCGAAATAATCGCAATAATAAACGAAATGAAAAAGAATATAAACAATTTCGAAACATTTTGAATAAAAAAATTTTTTATGAATAAAATAATTATTATAAACAAAAATTTATAGAAGATAAAAATAACATACGCGGAACGTGGCAAACAATAAATGAAATAGTTGGTAAAAGAAAAGTTGCGAACATAGATAGCTTTATCAATACAAATTTTAAAAACGAAAACTTTAACACAACTTTAAACAATTTTGCCCAAAGCTTTACCGATAATATAAACAAATTGTTAAAAAAGTAAGGTGCAATTATCAAATGGTTGAGGGACTACTTAACGAAAGTTTGAATAGTATTAAACGTGTAGATGATCCCTTGATATTAACTAATAATCTTATATCTTGTATTAACAATGCTGTTAATGAATCAACAAATACGTTTGAATATAAACAATCTTTAAGATTTAAAATGGAACCATGGATAAACAAAGAACTTCAGGCTTTAATACTGTACAAAAAAAGAATTTTGACAAAAAGAAGAAAATCCAAAAGTAACAAATATGATGTTTTGCTAAAAAGACTAGGGAGAGTTATCAAGTTGGCTGTTAAAAACTCTAGAGATAATTATTACTGCTATAATTTAAATGCAATAAGTACAGACCCAAAAAAGACTTGGAACTTTATAAACAACACCCTTGGGAGAAATAAGAAAAAATATGTTAATTTAAGTACTGATGCAGGTGTATTGGTAGAAGAGGATAATATCAAAGCAGATATGCTTAATCAGCACTTTGTTCAATCAATTATTGAATTAAGACAGCAAATACAGACATTCCCTGAAGATAATTGCAATTCGTTAAGGACATTGTGCCATACATCCAGTCGTTTTAAGCTTCAGCCAGTTTCTCTAAACGAAATGGCTAATGCTTTAAATAATTTAAATTTAAAAAAATCTACTGGTTATGACAATATTGCTCCGGAAACAATATATAGATGCAGAGACACAATTGCTCCAATTCTTGAATATATTTGGAATCAAATAATTCGAACATCAAGCTATCCTGATTGTCTAAAAATAAGTAAAATTGTTCCAATACCCAAAGTCCCAAATGCTGCTACAGTCAATGATTATCGTCCTATTTCACTACTGTCAACGATTGACAAAATTTTTCAAAAAATAATCCATGAAAAACTGCTAGGTTACTTTGATAATAATAATTTTTTCTACAAATATCAGTACGGATTTAAAAAAGGTTGTGGCACGGAGGATGCTGTAATAAATGTTATTAATTATGTATGTAATGGGATAGATAATGGGTCATGTGGTGTGGCAGGTCTATTTCTTGATTTTACCAAAGCTTTTGATCTGGTTGATCATAAGATAATAATACAGAAGTTGAAATATTACGGTGTTGTGGATGGAGAGTTAAAGTTATTTGAAAACTTTCTTACATGCAGTCTACACCTAACTTGAAACGCAGTTAAAACACGAAGTTAAAACTTGCTGTTTAAATATCTATATGTTAAAGTCGGCGTACATGTAGTGATGTCAGAGTTATAACTTTTCATAGTAAAACAATAAAAATGGCGAAAAACAACTACAAATAGCAGGCTGTTGTCAATTTAAGTTATAACAGAGCTTCCAAATGAAATGTTTTAACAACAAAGTTATAACTTTAACCAAACTTCAACATGAGCGGTCCACATTTAACTTTAACTTGAAGTTAGCGTTAAAGTTAGTGTTTTCAAGTCAGGTGGAGACCGCACTTTAATAATAGAAAACAATTTGTTCAGTTAAAGAATGTTAAGAGTGATATATTGGACGTAGGCAGTGGAGTACCACAAGGTAGTTGCTTGGGGCCATTACTATTTTCTATTTATATAAACGATCTTTTTAAGTTAAATCTTACTGGGAAATTGTACATGTTTGCGGATGACGTTTGCTTATTTTATCCATACAAATATGACCTTGTTTTGAAAACTTATATGGAAAGAGATGTTGCCCTAATTTTTGAATACGCTCGGCTTAACAAGCTGATTCTTAATGCAAACAAAACAAAAATAATCAGATTCAGACCACGTTCATATGGATCGAATAATAATTTCAGTATTTTTGTTGATGGAAATCAAATTTTCGAGACTCATGAAGTGAAATATTTAGGAGTTACTTTGCAAAGCAATTTATCATGGACTTCGCATATAAATGATATCAAAAGGAAAATTGCACCTGCTATTGGAATTTTCTTCAAGATGAGAAATAAACTTAATTTAAAAAAAACAAAACTTTTAATTTATCAAGCATTGATTCAAAGTCATTTAAACTACATGATTACATTGTATGGTTATAAAAATACAAACGAACTAAAATCACTACAAGTATTGCAAAATAAATCTTTAAAATTGATTCATAATTTGCCTTTGCATTATCAAACACTGACACTTTATGATGATATTTGTAAGCCGATAATGCCTATATATGCACAGTATAAATATAAACTTTTAATTTATATGTTCAAATCTAAAAAAAAAAAAAAAAAAAAAAATTCACTTTTGCGACATTAAAACAATAGACAAACCACCGGCTATACTACAAAACTCAATGTTTTTTGAATATGCAGATGAATCAGAGATTTATAACATTCTTAAATCACTTAACACAAGTAAAGGTGCGGGACTTGATGGAATAGGAGCGATAGATCTAAAAGCAAATGCAACAATTCTAACGCCGGTGATTACAAAACTAGTGAATTCAAGTCTGCAACAGGCAATTGTGCCAGATATGCTCAAAACTGCTATTATTAGACCAATATACAAAAGTGGCGACAAATCTGATTTACAAAACTATAGGCCCATTTCGATACTATCAGTTTTAGACAAAATTCTAGAAGAGATTGTTGTGAGGAGAATGACGAATTTTTTGCAAAAGTACAAAATAATCAATAAAAACCAGTTCGGATTTCAGAAAGGCAAGAACATTAACAGACTCCTTGGGAACTTTTCAACGTATATAAATGAATGTTTAAGCAAGGACATGCACGTTCTGGTACTTTTTATTGATTTTAGTAAGGCATTTGACACCCTTTCACATAAAAAAGTCCTCCAAACACTGGAGAGAATCGGTATTAGAGGTAACGTACTGGATTGGTTTATGAGTTATTTAAAAAATAGATCATATTATGTACAAATAAACAAAAAATACAGTCGAAAAATGTCAGCTGAGTGGGGAGTACCTCAGGGATCAAAACTAGGACCAATTTTGTACATAATATATGCCAATGAGATGATGAGATGCCTGGAAGAAGCTACAACTTTTGCATATGCGGACGACACTGCCATAGTCATAGCCCACACAAATATAACGGCAGCGAATGAAATTATGCAAAAGCAATTAGATATTGCATCGCGATGGTGTTACGACAATGGTCTTATTAGAAATGCTAAAAATACCAAAGTTATGCATATAAAGGCACCACATATAAGAGACGCTGTTATTGAACTTAAGCTGCATAGCCAAGATTGCCTTCATAAAAAGAAAAATGTGCAAAACTATGTTGATAATTGCTCTATATTCATAGATAAAGTCTTAACATATAAATACCTTGGGATATATATAGATTGCAACTTCAAATGGAAAACGCATATTAAAGAGCTGCAGAAAAAACTTAGAAAGTCATTGTTTATGCTATACCATTTAAGCAACTGTTCGACATACGAAGTATTGCGTCAGGCATATTTTGCTTTAGGGGAGTCCTATATACGTCATATGTATTTTACTGCTTGGGGTAGCGCAAAATACAGCAGTACCCTTCAAAAATCCCAAGACCGTTTATTAAAAATTTTGGTCAAAAAGGAAAGCAATTTTTTGCGAAGAAACGTAAATATGCAAAATATAACAGAACGTGGAACGCATAACGTCAGCGAATTAAATATTCATTTAAGCAATGCTATAGAAAATAGCACACACCAAAGTATAAATTTTACAAGACATGCAAATACTATCAACGAAAACGTATACGTACAAAACTCTTCAAACAACAACCTTTTACAAAACAATACAGAAAACAGAATGATAAATCTTAACAACACAGTACACAACAATTATTTAGAAAATGATACAAATGCCATCCCAATTCATACGTCACCTATCTACAACTCAACAACGTCAAATTTACAACCAGCAACGTCAAAAATATATATTACGCAACGCTAGCCAAAGAATTTTATAATGACAGCAGATATTTGCGACTTATCGGCCATACTCACAATACACGGAGACGAGCGCAAGGGAGATACAAGGTGGAGCGGTTTTCAAATGAGTATGGAAGGAGCTCTCTTCCGGTAACTTTGCCAACAATTTTTAAATAAGATGCCAACTTAAATAGTGCATACAGCAGCCAACTACAAAAGAAACAATATAATAAAAAAATATCTTATAAATTCCCAATAATGAATTATATATATTAATATATTTATTTTATTATACTTATTTTATGAATTGAAAAGAAAACTGAAAACTCTCTTCCATTAAAAGACGTTTAAAATCTTAGTAAATGAGCACAGACGTACATATTTTTACAATGTCCACATGTATTTATTTTAATAATTATGTCATCCTGCAGACAAGCTTAGAAGCTTTGCGGGTTTCAAATTATTTATATAAGTACATTTATATTAAAAATTGTAAAAAGAAATAAATAAATAAATAAATAAATAAAAATAATAATAAATAAAAAAAATAAAAAAAAAAGCTGATTTTAGCATTTTTTGGACATCTTTCAACAGTTTTGATGCTGCTTCTAGAGAATTTGAACCAGTCATGATATCGTCAACGTAGGTCTCTTTTAGCTGAAGAAGCTTGCGGAAAATTGGAAATTGAGTCATCGGCAAGTTTTTTGAGACACCGAGTAGCAAGATAAGGGGCAACAGAGGTACCATACGTAACATTATTCAATTCATAAAGTCCTATATTCTCTGAAGGGTCTTTTCTCCATAATATCATTTGGTACTTTCTATCTTGAGGGTCAACTTCAATTTGTCTGTACATTTTACTAATGTCTGCAGTGAAAACGTAAGTATAAGAACGAAATCGAATAATGACCGTAAACAACTCTGATTGCACAGTGGGTCCAACCATAAGCACCTCGTTAAGCGATAGGTTTGTTGATGTTTTAGCGGAGCCGTCAAACACAACGCGAAGCTTAGTGGTTGAGCTGTCTGCTTTGAAAACACAATGATGAGGCAAGAAGTTACAATCTGCTTGAATATCATCACCAAGGTCACCAACTCGAGTCATATGCTGCAAGTTTTCATATTCCGTCAGAAAATCACAGTACTGTCTTTTAACTTCTTCATTTTTGGAAAGTCTCATTGACTCACCTAGTAAACTGGGTGGTTTTCTAAATGGAAGCTTGGCAACAAATTTGCCATTTTCAGATCTTTTTATAGTCGAGTCGAAATAGAGCTCACAGAGCTTTTCTTCAACTGTTAAAGGCTTTGTCAAACTCATATGCGCTTCTACTTCCCAAAATTGACGAATGATGGTTTCTAAATTTGTTGCAGTGTATCTATTGGTTTTCTTACAATGGAGACTTGTTTGTGTGTGGAAATTTAATTTACCAGTAATTATCCAACCGAGTTTTGTATTTAGAAGAGCAGGAAGCCCATTTTTAAGACGAACTGTTTCATTTTCTAAGAGATCAAATAATATTTCTGCTCCTATAAGCATATCTACTCTCTGTGACTTGTGGAATGACGGATCAGCTAGAGAGAGGTTTGGCGGCAAGTCCCAGTTGGAGATATCGAAATCTAATTCGGGTTGACGCTCGCTGATGTGTGGAAGTATATAGAATTGCAGTTCTGTAAAAAATGTTGTATATCTAGATTTAATAATTGTTGAAATGGAATGTCGAACTTCGGCGTTTATTTCACCAATTCCAGAGATTTCTACTTGGTTAGATTGTCGTTTGATCCCCAGTTGATTAGCAAATCTTTCTGTGATAAAGTTCAGTTGAGATCCCGAATCCAATAATGTTCTGCAAAGAGAAGAAACCCCCCACTTATTCTTTACCTGTATAAGCGCTGTAGCTAATAG
Organism: Thecocarcelia acutangulata; assembly: GCA_914767995.1. Taxonomy (NCBI): domain Eukaryota; kingdom Metazoa; phylum Arthropoda; class Insecta; order Diptera; family Tachinidae; genus Thecocarcelia; species Thecocarcelia acutangulata. The sequence continues at coordinate 66,529,865 of OU612096.1, read as the reverse complement.
ACTATGGTAGCTGATGGCTTGATTGAGGAGCTGTTTTCCGATAAGGCTGTTGATTTGGATAAACGTGGATTACGGCCACTGCTTGAGTTTTTGATTGCGACGGAAGTTGTATCCCTGCTGTTGAGGCTGACAGACTCCTCAGTTAATTGTCAAGCTGAATGATTTTGATTATTTGTTGATAACTGGGATTTATTTAAATAAAATGTATTGTAATGAAGAAGAGTGTGATGTAGACCTTTGCACTCTTTGCATTTTTCTGCTTCGCATGTTTGATGAGTGTGACCTGATTTGAGGCAGTTATTGCAAAGGTTACGCTCATGGATTGACTCGAACCGCTGTTTGGGTGCTAGTGTGAGAAATTGTCGACATCTGTAGATAAGATGATTCGTTCCTTTGCAATAGGTGCATTTCTTTTGAAACCCAGAATTTTCAGTTACGGCAAGAGATGTTCGTACTTGTTTAAATTGAACTTGTTTAGTTGCATTGGATGATACGGATTGGTGCTTATTTGAGGATCTGTCCTCTAAATGACTGCATCTTTTTTCTAAAAACCGTGTTAGTTCTTCCATAGTTGGAACTCGATCTGTAGCTGCTTCATCATTCCAATTTTCCAGGGTGCTGTTGTCAAGCTTGGATAAAATGATCTCCACTACTATGTCATCCCACTGAGCTACTGGTCTGCCAAGAGATTTAAGAGCTCGCAGATGAACGCTGACTGTATCAACCAAGTCTCTCAAAGTCACTGGTGAGATCTTTTGAATTGGGGTCAAATTCAGTAAATGTTTAACATGTTCACGTGTTATAAGCGGCTTCTTCTGATAACGATCAATTAAAAGTTTAAGAGCAACTTCATAATTTTCCGCAGTAACTTCTACAGACTCAATTCTTCGAAGAGCACCATCTTTGAGAGACGATCTTAAATATGAAACGTGAAAACGTGTTACGTCATCAAGGGCTTGATTTTTATGCACAAGTGCTGTGAATGTGTCATAATATGAGATGCATTAAGTATAGTCACCAGAGAAAGACGGCAGTGATATCTTTGGCAACTTTATAGATGAACCTCCCATTGATTGGTTACAACTATCATTCGTTTTTTCGTGTTTGATTTTGTCAATATTCGCTGCCATTGCAGGAAAAAGACCAAAATATAGTTCTTCGAAATTCGCACGTATGTTGGCGGATTCATCACTAATTTCATATTCTTCAATCGCAGCTTGTATAGTTTGAAAATCTTGATAGTATTTTTCTAAGGCTTGTACTCTTAGTTCAAGTTCATGTACGGAAGCAGTATTAATTTTATTTTCCACAAAATCTTGAACTCGCTGCTGTTAAGCAATAAGGGTGTCACGTTTTGTTTTAAATTTTGCTAATTTAGCCTCCGCCATTGTTATTTTCTGAGGAGTAATTAGCGTCCAGAAATTAATTCACTGTTAAAAGCAAAAGTTTGAATGATAAGCTTAATTACAGTCACTCACATTTAAAGTCGGGCAAACATTGTCGAAAATGTATGATCTTAATATTTATGTTTTGATGAAAGATGATGCGTTTAACTTTTTTTGTTTTATCATAAAAACTATTATTAATAGAAAAACCAAAGAAATTTTATTTTAAGTCCCGTTATAAAATACATAAGAATAACAAAATGAGAAAAAGTAAATTTTCTGTCTCACATTGAAAGTCGGGCACTTAATGTTTTGTACAATGAAAAAGTGAAATATACCGTTATTTCCACTTTTTCTTCTTTTGTCTCCAAAACAATTATTTCTTCTTACACAATCATTCGATCAGTGAAGATTATAAAAGTTTTTTGAAAAATGCCGCGCAAAATTCAACAATCCACCTTCGAAGAACGGAAAATAATAATTGAGTTGCACTTAGATGGAAAATCTGAAGGGGAAATATCTAATTTGATAAAAAAAAAAATCAAATCTACAGTGCATGATATCATTTCTAGATATAAAGAAAGTGGTTTGGTAGCAAATAAAAAACGCGGAGCCCGAGCAAGAAAGCTTTCACCCAGAGATGAAAGCATGATTTTAAAACAGGTGAAGAAAAATCCTTTTATTTCTGCTCCAAAACTGACAGCAATGGTCAAGGAAGCTTCTGGGACGGAGGTAAACCCAGAAACAATAAGAAGACTTCTTCGCAAGAATGACTTTCATGGCCGAGTGGCACGGAAAAAACCTCTTATTATAAGTAAGAAAAACCAAAGCGAACGGCTTGTTTTTGCTCGTCAATATATGACCAAAGATTTTGATTTCTGGAGCACCGTAAGTTGGAACAAACATAAAAATTTAATTAGGCTTATTATTAATATTTAGGTATTGTTTACTGACGAAAGTAAATTTAACTTATTTGGGTGCGATGGAAGAGGCAAAGTATGGCGCAAACCAAACAAAGAGATGGAAGGCAAGAATTTAAGAAAAACAGTAAAGCACGGTGGTGGATCGGTTATGGTTTGGGGATGCATGGCAGCCTCAGGAGTTGGAAATTTGCATTTTATTGACGGTGTTATGAATAAGAATGTTTATTGAAATATTTTGAGAAAAAATTTAAAAGAAAGCGTAAAAAAAACTCGGCATTGAAACTAAATTCCAATTTTACCAGGACAATGATCCTAAACATTCAGCATATGATGTAAAGAATTGGCTGCTCTATAACTGTCCGAAGGTTATTAAAACCCCTGCACAAAGTCCGGACCTCAATGTTATTGAACATTTGTGGGACGAATTAGGCCGCCGGATGCAGGACAGGCAGTGTACGTCAAAAATGTCGTGTTAGGCGCAATACAGGTGAAAGGCTCAAATCCCGATATTGTAAAAAACACTATCAAGCATTGGGGTAGCAGTGTGATGGTGTGGACGTGTTTTTCAGGTCATGGTCTAGGGCCGTTCCACAAAATTTCTACCAAAATGGACAAATTTTTGCATTGGTACATTTTAGAAAATAAGATATTGCCATATGCCGAGTGGAATATGCCACTTCGATGGGTGTTTCAACATGATAACGATCCGAAACACTCATCGAAGTTGGTGAAGGACTGCATAAAATCGAAAGGGATTCAAGTGCTTGATTGGCCGGCTCAATCTCCCGATTTGAACCCAATCGAAAATTTATTTTCCATATTGAAGAGGAATGTTGAATCGAAACGATTTTCCAACAGAGACGATTTATTTTTGTGCCTGGAGGATGAATGGATACGCATCGATCCAAAAATAATTGATAATTTAATCAAATCTATGCCGCGTCAGTGCGCCGCAGTAACAAAAAATAAGGGTTATTATACCAAATATTAAAAGTTTCTTAGGTTTTGCCCAATGAATTTTTGAGTATTTTTTGTTATTGTACTAAAAGAACCGTTAGATAATTACACAAATTTTTTTTTGGTAATTTTGTATGACACATTTACTAATAAAACTGCATTAAAACATTGAATTGAAATATGTTCATTTAAATATAATTTTGACTACAAGCTAAAATCAAGCAGCGTTTCTTAGGTTTTGCCCAATACTGTATGTACGTATCAGTATATGCAGTGAAAACTAAATAATATTATAATATAAAGAGAACATAAATTAAGAGTAAATAAAAGAAAATAATATGCGATTTAACAATATCAAAACTGAAAATTTATTAGAGCTGATGTGCTACACTGCCAACGGTCCTTTATTTTCATTTAGTCTCAGAATTCATTCTGTTGATTAATTAAACAAATAAATAAATACTTAGGTTTTCAACACAGTTTTATGTTTTTCTTTTATATTTTTATTACCTAATACTATTATCGAATGAATTAGAAATCGCATGGATGTTTTACCTTATCTTTTTATATTTTTGTTTTGCAAATTGGAACTTTACCCAAACCCTCTTGCAAAACATATTTAATTTTGGCAGTCACACTCGGTTGAGAAGAAGGGATACCGTTGCCACCATCAGAGCGTTAAATAAGTGATTTTACCGATATTCACCGTGCAAAATAAAACTTTTTGTGTAGCATTGGCTGGACTTAGTTAATTTTTTAAATTTAGTATTAAGATTTGAATAATTATTGTTAGTTCGCTTTGTGAAGATTCAATAAATAAATAAGCTAAAAAAATGCTTAGTTCAATTTAGTCTCGTAATATAGCTATATTGGCCAAAAGGCTACATGTATTACAAATGATTAGTTTTTTTGGAATCAATATTTTTTTTTTATCTCATCAAAGCCTGGACATATTTAAATTTTATCCCGTATTGTAACGTCCTACATAAATAACTTTAAAGATGTAATTAATGGAAAATCGCAGTTCTATGTGTAGGAAATCGAAATTTCAGAGGTCCTTAACTCAGTAACTACCTATATATTTGTGGCAACTTTCTCATTTTATTCTTATTTTTAAATTTTGTATCCCCCTATACCTATACATATATATTCTTTTTCAATTTAGTGGAGTTTACTTAAACTGGACTTAACAGCGTTGTCAACTCGGTGCGTTTCGCACTGTTTTTGCTGCTTTTTAAAATTTTTTGTGCGAAAAATTCTTTAGTGGGTGCGTGAGGAGATTTTTCAAATCAAATTCAACTCAACTTTTTGTTTTGATGTAAGAAAAAAGTTTATTCAAGTGCCCAAAATTTTACGTTTCATTTTGCAGGCACAATCAGAACACGGAGTTATAGTGTGGAAAACTCTGCTATTATATGTATATTCTCGAAGGAAAAAGATACATTTCGTTTTATAAAATTTGCTACTTTTAGAACGTTCTCACACGTTCGAAGACAAAAAACCCTACAAATAATGCAAAAACAACCAAAATAAAAGATAGCATAAAAACACTAAACTTAACATAAAATAGAAATGCTAATCTACATAATTTAACAAATTTCAATAACTCCTCTAATAACGAGGACGATGACATTATGTTTCTTGAAGAATAAAAGATTACATTGTATTTAAAATGGATTTGAAAATAGTTCAATGCAATATTAACGGCTTGATAAATAATAACCATGAGCTGCAGCTTATATTAAATGATCTTAACCCTAATATTCTTTCTATTCAAGAAACTTACATACCACTTAATGCAAATATTGTTTATCCAAAAACCTACGCGGCTTTTTTCATAACACCTATGGAAATAAAGCCAAACAAGGAGTAGCAATACCGCTAACCATTTTACACATATTAGAATCCACCCAACCATCTAAATGTTTAAAAAATATTAAATGAACACAACATTGAACTTCTCCATAAATTCATATTAGATTGTAATCTACTTCACAGTTTGTAAATGAAATATATTTAATTATATGAGACGAAAGCCTTAGTAGGTAGTTCTCGTTTTTTTCTTTTAATTACTATAATTGTATTATTGTAATTAATTTTGATAAATAAATAAATAGAACGTGCTTTACTATTAACCGATCAAGCCAAGTTTGACAAAATTACAATAAATGCAGGCACAGATAGTGAAGTTCGTATTTATGATTGCACGTGAATTCGTTACTGTTTCAGTAATTGATGAATTACTAAATTATTAATTAAATTATACAATTTTTCCAAAACGTCTTCTTTTATTTGTTACAATTCTGTCAAATTTCAACATTTCAATAAAATATTTTAAAGACATTCTCTCGCTGTTCGCTTACGAAAACACAAGTGAAATTTACACAGTATTTGATGGAATGCTATTAATCGAGTTTGATGTCTTGTAGTGCGATTCTGTATCTTTTAATCATCCAATAATCGTAAATTTTTTCGACATATTTCGTCGCTTGATGTAACGATTGTATGCTTCTGCAATATAATTTTAACGACCGTAAGCAGCTGTCGTTTTGTGTACCTGATAAGTCCCCTTTCACAGTTGAGAAATTGATGGGCAGACAGACGAAGTTTGTAGGCGATGTATTTAAGAGGAACAGTGTGCGGTAAACCTCTGCTGTACTGGACATTCTAAGGCATTTTTCGTTTGAAGTTGCCTCTCTTCGCATTTTTTTCATGTTGTTGCTTCATATTATTTTTTCATATCAACATCAACTTCATATAAACACACTAGCTGCGCTTAAAAACAACAACAAAAAAGAAAGAAAAGAGAAACGAAAAATTTCTGTATGTCTATTAATTTCGCAACTCTAAAAGGTTTCGGCAAGTTCAAACCAGAATGAGAAAAATTTGTCTTTCAATTCCCAAACCCTAAAAGCGGACTAATAGGCAGTAAAAGTAGCAGCTGATTTCGATCGACAGTGAATATAATTAAGTAATATTGCTGAATAATAAATATGATAAAATATCATTATAATTATCATAATGAAAGTAACAGAATCATACTAGAGGTCAAGTTTGACAAAAACGAGTTCTAGTTATTCAATGAATTTGATGGCACGCCATCAGGCGGTAATATCAGACCCTGTTTGAGTGTATAAGAGCCACGTGAAAGGCTGTTTCATTATCGTGTTTTTAATATAAAAATATACCTTTTATAATCTAAATGGCTTTTTAAAAATGAAAAGAAAAATTCAAAATTCGGTGCGTTTTTCTTGAAATAACACGCATTTTTCCTCATTTTGGTGCGTTTTCAAATTTCAAAGTTGACAACGCTGGGACTTAAGCCAAATGTTTATTACAGAGCAACTTTATCATCGATGCCGGTGTATGTTTTACCATAGAGGAAAAAAGCCCTCTGCCCGGCAAAAGCCTGGATATGCAAGGAAACTTTAAAAAATTATATTTATATTTTATCTAATTTTTTTAAAAACTGCTATATCACTTAAGGAATTAAAAAAATTTTGCATAATATATCTATTCAAAAACTTTCACATGATACCAATTTTGTCTAAATATTTGGAGAAATGTTGTGAAAAATCGCAATTTCACGTACATACTGTGAGCGTCCAAATAAAGTGTATAAGAACTTTTTCTTTACTTTTTTAGTCTTCTACGATATGACTAAATTTATAATTTTGGGGGTTTTGATATTAGTATACTATTATCTAATTAGTTATAAAAAACAATTCCGAAATTTCTAACAATTATACAAATTATAGAGCAAAACCAAATTCGAATGCATATTTACGCATGTGTAGTGTACATGTTGCATGTGCATCATTTCAGCGGTGTGTTACTGGCAAATAATACCGTTATATTTAGTTATTTGCCTTATTTTAGCATTCGACTGAAACATTTTTATTGTTTTACTCGTATGTTAACTAATTGTTATCAGTAGAATAAGAACTCTTCGTTTGAGGTAAATTTTTATTTGTTTAAAAATAATAAAATAAAAATAAATAAAACTTTACTTGAAGCAATCGAAAAACGATATGATGAAAGATTTAAAAAAATTGATAAAATACAAGCAATGTGTGAAAAAAATGTAGACGCTGTGAAAAATTTATTTGTGTAATGAACCCAAGGGATGGCGCTACAGTGCCAACCGACCTGGCAACACTCCTGAATTACAGCCTACTTGACTAATTGAACTGACAAATTGTAACTGACTTTATAATATTGGGCCATTATTAATAAAACAGCGTGTGGATACACACTACAATTCAGGTGTGGGGAAGAAATTGACAAATTATTTGAAAAATAAAAAAAAATAACATTTTTCCGCATTATAAAAGAAATGGATTTACGACCTTTAATGGCAGCTTTAAGTGCTGTCGGGGCAACTTATCCGGATTCAGCCACACTGTCTCAATTAAAGACATTGTGTGAGTCATTAGACATGAAAGAGGATGCTATGCCCATGGACGCAACAGATGGAAAAGACGAAGCTGCTTCTGGAAAAAGCGTCATGGCTGAGAATTTAGGGGATGCTATCAATGCCGGTAGTGACGAGGAAAATTTGGCCGCTGGTGAGGTTCCCGCCATCGTTGCAGATGATTATGCTGTTGAAATGACTGCTGTTGATGTGACTGCTGTTTATGTGCCGCGTTCTGCTGTTTTAGATGTTGGAGCTAGTACTGCTGAACGAAACAATATTGCTGTCCACACTGATGGATCTTCTGTCTCTGCTGCCCGAACGAAAAATTTAAACCTTCAAGAGGAATTACAAAACCTAACAATGAGGATGGAAATTCTTAAGCTGCAAAAGGAAATAAAAGCTCTAGAGGGAAGTGATCATGGCTCGTATCAACCACAAAACATAAACTTGTCGGAACTAAACGCTGCTGTGCCAATGTTTACTGGCGACGACCACTACGATATTAATAAGTGGTTTGTGCAGTATGAGTATTATGCTGATGTATGTAAGTATTCCGACAAAGAGAAGTGCTTGGGAATCCGCCAAAGAGTGGATGGGACAGCTAAGAAATATTTAGTGAGTCAAGGTCTGCTCAATTACGAACAGATCAGATCTAAATTAATTAAAATGTTCACGAGAACGATCTCGCGGCAAGAAGTATACCGTCAACTGCGAAGTCGAACATTACGGCCTAATGAATCTTGCTTAAGCTATCTGGTCGCAATGCTAGCCATAGCGTCGCAGTCTGATATTGAAGAACGAGAACTGGTGGACATTATTGTTGACGGCATATCTGATGACAACATAGCTACAGCAATTTTATACAGCGCTGAAACCATCGATGAGTTAGTCAAACGTTTGGACCGCTATGAGCAGCGACGCCATGTACCATTTTATGCCGCTACGAAAAACTTTAGCGCAAACACGACCAATAAGAACAGTATAGATGCGTCCAAGGCGGGGAATGCCGTCAAAGCAACTGGTAATGAAGTACGCTGTTTCAACTGTTCTCAATTTGGACACTATCAAGACCGCTGCCCAAAGCCTAAACGTCCCGCAAATTCGTGCTTTATTTGTGCTGAGGTGGGCCATTACCATCAGGCTTGTCCGAAGAAGAAGAAAACCGCTGCTGCTGTAATAGAAAATGTTGTTGACCCCTTACAAGCATATCAAATGGTAAGTGTTGCCTTTTTTGGAAAATATAAGCGCACTGTGGTTACTGATGTTCATTGTTTATTTGATACTGGTAGCCCTATTAGTTTCATCCAAAGATCTATTGTTCCATTTTTATCTGAGGACCATAGAAAACTCTCAGCATACCGTGGGATGGGAAATTATCGACTAAGCACAGTTGGTGTTATAAATTGTGAATTTATTTTTGGTAATTTGATATTTGAACATACATTTTTTATTTTGCCAGATGAAGAATCTGTTGTACCGGTTCTTGTAGGGATCTATTGGATAAAATGAACATAGGGTTATTCCAAATGAAGAAAAAAACTGTAATTTACAGTAAAATTATTTTATTGAATTTGAATTTAAAAAATAAACCAGATAACAAAATTATCAGTGCACTTATGTTTTTTAATATATATAGAGATCCGGCCGATATAAATATGATTCCAGCCACGGTTAGTAGTGAAAGTCCTTTAAATATTAAGGAGATAGAAAACCGTGTTAGAGAAACTAGTTTTGAAAGTAAGAAAAACATTGTAAAGCCTGAGATAATAAATAGACATTTTAATATTATTTCTAACCGAGTTGGTTCCGAGGTAGATGTTCAGATCGATTATGATTTGCCGTTGTTAGATATAGTTGAAGAAAATGAGGAGTGTGAGGAATTGTTGCACATGGTTTGTACGATTGAGGATAATGTTGTGATTGATTATAACAGTGAGTTGGAAGCGGAAAATGCTTTGTGGATTGAGTCAATTATAAGAAAAAGTTATTTTGACAGTTCTGGTAGTATTTCCATACCACCAAACTGTAACATGAAAATTAGGTTGACAAATGATGAACCTATTTATTGGTGCCCGAGGCGGCTTTCATATCGTGAACGCGGCGAAGTCAAAACAAAATTAGAAGAACTTTTACGTATGGGAATTATACGGCATAGTGAATCGCCTTATGCGTCACCGATTGTGTTAGTTAAGAAAAAAAATGGTGACTTAAGAATGTGTGTAGACTATCGGGCATTGAATAGAATTACTTTGAAGGACAACTACCCTCTACCAATTATAGAAGATTGTTTAGACTACTTAGGAAATAAAAAATTTTTTTCTACCTTAGACTTAGAAAATAGTTTCCATCAGGTACCAATGGATGAAGAGTCTATTAAATATACAGCATTTGTTACTCCTCTGGGACAGTTTGAATTTTGTTATATGCCATTTGGGCTGAAGAATGCAGGATCAGTATTTCAGCGATTTATAAATAGAGTTTTAAAAGATTTTATATCATCGGGAAAGATTGTAGTTTATTTAGATGATATAAGCATCGCAACTGAAACTTTTGAGGAACACCTAAGTATTTTGGAAAATGTCTTACGTACTTTAAGGGAAGCGGGCTTGAAACTGAATTTAAATAAATGTAAATTTGCTTATTACGAACTGGATTATTTGGGATATCGTGTGAGCGAAAACGGGATTCGGCCAAATAATGAACATATTAAAACAATTCAGGAATTTCCTATGCCTACGGATTTTGAAGAATTGCAGAGATGTTTAGGACTATTTTCATTTTTTAGACGTTTCGTGCTAGATTTTTCAAGAATAGCGAGACCATTAACTAACCTGAAGAAAAATAATTTTATATGGACAGATGAGTGTACAAAAGCTTTTTTACTTTTAAGAAACAAGTTGGTAGACTCACCGGTCTTGGCTGTGTACAATCCCAAACGTGAAACGGAGTTACATACTGATGCTAGTATAAGAGGCTATGGTTCAGTCCTTCTACAGAAACAAGAGGACGGGAAATTTCACCCTATAGCTTATTATTCAAAATGCACTACCACTGCAGAATCGAAGTATCACAGTTTTGAACTGGAAACTCTTGCGATCATTTATGCTATACGGAGATTTCGCGTTTACTTAGAAGGTGTACCATTTACCATAGTTACAGACTGCAACTCATTAGCGTTAACGCTTGGTAAAAGGCTTATTAACCCCAGAATTGCACGATGGGCACTGGAGTTAGAAAATTTTGAGTACAAGGTTAGACATAGGAGAGGTGAGTTGATGACTCATGTTGATGCATTGAGCCGTATACGAGCCGTGGCGGCAATTGAGCAGTATGATGTTGATACGAATATACAAATAACTCAATCAAGAGACAAGAAAATTAAAGAAATTCGAGGTAGGCTAGAAGTAGATAATTTGAAGGGATACGTTTTAGAGAACGGCTTGGTTTTCCGCTGCGGCCCGAGTGGCCGGAAACAGTTATACGTTCCAATAGAACTGGAGGAGAGCATAATGCGTCTGACTCATGAGAAATATGGTCACTTAGGTGTGGAAAAATGTGCGAACCAGATAAAGAAAAACTATTGGTTCCCAAATATGAAGGAAAAACTTAATAAATTTATAAGAAACTGTTTAAAATGTATATACTATTCAACACCCCTAGCGAAAAATGAAAGAAATTTATACAATATTGAAAAGAAACCCGTCCCATTCGATACTATACATATTGACCACTACGGTCCCTTACCCGCAATAAAATCTATGCGAAAACACGTTTTGGTAGTTATAGATGCGTTCACAAAATATACAAAACTTTTCGCTGTTAACTCGCCGGGAACGAAGGAAGTTTGTTGCGCTTTCCTCAAATACTTTGAATATTATAGTAGACCAAGAAGGATAATTAGTGATAGAGGACGTGTTTTACATCGAATGAGTTTGCGAGATTTGTATCTGAACGTAACATTACACATGTAAAGATTTCTGTAGGATCGCCACAGTCGAACGGACAAGTGGAAAGAATTAACCGGGACCTGAGGGCAATGTTGGCCAAGCTTACCGAGCCTATTGAACACTCTGACTGGGTAGACAAATTGTCACTTGTAGAATTTACTATTAATAATACCGTTCATTGTACCACGAAACAGACTCCGAGTAAGATGTTATTTGGAGTTGAACAGAGAGGAGAAATTATAGACGAACTGTCCGTATATTTGCAACAAAGATATGTTGAGGACTGCCTAGACTTGGACACAATTAGGAAAGCTGCGGTAGAATCAATTGCAAAGTCCCAATCGTACAATCTAAATTATTTCAATCAGCACCATAAACCGGCTAAAATATTCCAAGTGGATGATTATGTAGTATTGAAGAACGTAGATTCAACGGCAGGCGTATATAAGAAACTCATACCAAAATATCGTGGGCCATATATTATTCGGAAGCAACTAGGTAACGATAGATATGAAATTTCTGATGTAGAAAATAGCCAAGTTACTCAAATGCCATATGTAGGAATTGTTGATGCGAGTAGATTAAAGCCATGGCTGGAACCAGGGCAGGCTCTGGATGATGATTCGTCAGAATCCGAAGGCAACACTTCTGAGTACGAGGATTACGAATTTTTGGGTGATGAATTTTTAGATTAAGAGTAAAATTTAATGTGTAAAAGTGACTGGCAATCGGGGTCGATTGTGCTGTCAGGTCGGCCGAGATTGTAATGAACCCAAGGGATGGCGCTACAGTGCCAACCGATCTGGCAACACTCCTGATTTACAGCCTAATTGACTAATTGAACTGACAAATTGTAACTGACTTTATAATATTGGGCCATTATTAATAAAACAGCGTGTGGATACACACTACATTTGGAAATGTAAACGAAATGGAAAATAAAAATAAATATATGTATGAAACAATAGAAAAAAATAATACAGATGTGCAATGAAATAAAGAAAGCAATCAATGATACAAGTGTCAAAAAGAAAATGATACATGCACAAACGGCAAAATCCATAGGGATGCCAGATGTGTCAAAAAATTTCCCATTAATTATAAAGCCCAAAGCGAAACAAAGTGTAGTTAAAACGAAAGCTGAATTGAATCAGAAAATAAATACCATGAATTTTAAAATAACTAGCGTAGAGAACAGAAAAAATGGAACACTAGTAATTCAAAGTGAAAATGTCGAAGAAAGGACAAAAATGAAAGAAGTTATACAGAATGAACTGAGTGAAAACTACGAAATAACGGTTCCAAAACAAAACGATATACAAAGAATTGTATCAGACATGAACTTTAAAGTATCGGAGACTGAACTAACTGAAAAAATGAAGGGACAAAATAAAGTTTTAGAAAATAGTCATATTGAAATAATAAAAATTTTTGAAACTAAAAGATATATAATAAAACAGTATATAATGCCACAATAAAAATAGATAATGATTCATATGCTAGAATTATGTCAAGTTAGAAAATTAATGTTGGATGGGACAGATGCAGAGTCGTTGACGAAACAAACATATTGCAGTGCTTTAAGTGAAATGAGGATATATGTTACAAATGTCATGGATAACACAAGAGTAGTGAATGTAGAAAATAAGTAATAGCTAGGTGTGTCAACTGCATGAGAGAAAATAGAAGGCTCAATTTAGGGCTAGATGAAAATCACGTTACCAATAGAGAATGCCAGGTGTACCAAAATAAAATTAATCTTAAAAAGCATTTCAGCCTAACAACCAAAGCAAATAAAAAAACAAATACATGGTATATATACAAACATTCAAGGACTCCTTAATAATTTTGTTCAATTAGAGGCAATAGCCGAAATAAATAAACCTGATTTCATAATTTTGTCTGAAACTCATTTAACAGATGCAGTAGATGAATCGGAGTTTCTAATAAAGCAGTATAACCATTTTAACGCATTATCCAAATCACGCAAAACAGGTGGTGTACTTGCATATTTCAAAAAACAATGGAGCGTAAATAAAATAAGGGAATATGTAAAAGAACCTAAATACTGGATTAGTGCATACAGAGCAAAATATGAAAAAATAACTTTTTTATATTAGTAATAGTATATTATAGATCACCAAGTAGCCAAAAGTTGGAATTTTGTAACGATTTTCAAGAAATAGTTAAAGAATTATGTGAAGAAAATGGTCAAATAATAATAGTAGGAGATTTTAATATAGACTGGTTGAAAGACTTTCATAAAGCTAAAATAGAAAGTGTTCTTAATGATAATGGTATAAAACAAATAATTAGTGATTATACAAGAATAACAAAAAATTCCAAAACTTTAATAGACTACGTGATAACAAATAATATAAACATTTCTGCAAAAGCTAACATAAACAATAAGATAGCAGATCACGAAACCATAGACATATGTATCAAAAACGAAAGTATACTCAATGAACAAGTAGAAGTAAAAATATTTAAATATAACAAAACTCGTTTCAATAACGAATTACGGGCAATATTAGAGTGTAATGAATTGGACAACTTAGACAGTTATATCGATCATTTTGATAAATGCATAGAAAATACAATAAATAAATTTACTGCCAAAAAGAAAACAAATGAAAAGCATGACAATATGTGGTTCAGCAACGATCTAAGAAACACGAAAAGAACGATTATAAAATAATAAGAAATGCATATAAAGTAAAAATTTAAAATGAAATAAAAAATTATATAAATAATAAAATAAACAGTACAAATAATCAAAAAGAAATGTGGAGAAAATTAAAAGAACTCGTCTTAGGAAACCCCAGATCGGTGATAAAAAAATGTGATATTTAAAAATGTAGATTATAATAATAGTTTGCAAATAGCAGAACTTTTTAACAATTATTTTATCAACAGTATAAAGAAAATTAATAACTCCATTGGGCATGTGCAATATAAAAATAATATACCTGTAATATACAGTAAATTTAAATTTAATGCAATAAGTTTAACAGAATGGAAAGAATCAGTTATAACACCAATAGAAGAAGTTAAAAAAGTGAACTGAAGTTGGACTCGAACTCACAACTAGTTAGTTAATATCGCACATATGTATATAACTAAAAAAGTTCACTGATTAATGATTTACATACAAATACGTCTCACAGTTAGGAGAATTATTAGTAAATAATAAATTAAAAACTGGTTGTTCAGTGACAGAAAATCCTGTACAAACAACTGGGGTTATAACAATTGCATATATGTGATCAATATGTAGCAAACATTAACGTAAGAATAATTAAAGGGCTCGGTGGCTGAGTTGGTTAAGCGGCCGTATTAAAAATACATCATGTTCACATGATCCCGAGTTCGAATCCCAGTGGGTGCTGATGAGTAGTGTAGCGACTACGAAACAGCTAGTTGTCCCCCAGCCTAAATGGTATTCAATTATTTTTTCTGTTCTTCTTTGGTCTTATTGTTTCATAGCATATATTGTTATAATTAAAAATAATCCTTCTTCTTGACTGAAGTTGGAATCGAACTCACAACTAGTTAGTTAATATCGCACATATAAAAATAATAATAATAATTTTGGAATGAGTAATCCAACTTCTAGTGATATTAGAGAATTAGTAATCAAACTTTGAAATGAAGGAAAAACTTTCGGGGAAATTTGCTCTATTATAAACAGAAGTCGCAATACTGCAAAAAAAAAAAATTGTCGATAAGTACGAAAAATACGGACAATATAAAATCATCCAGGGCCGGAGTGACGAAAACTGTTGAGAGGCTAAAATAAATTCTATAGTGTGTGATGGAAAAAAGAATCATTTTAAAAGTGTGGTTAAAAACCCTTAGGAAGTTTCGGTAACATCAGGAGCTTTCTTAAGTGCTAGTACAATACGACGAGTATTACACGAAAACGGGTTACATAGTCGGTTAATGTATGGAGAACAAAAAATATTGAATAAATATGCTGACCAAAATATAATAAGCGTGATTAAGCATGGAGAGGGTTCGATGATGGTGTGGTACCAGACTTAAATCCAATTGAACATTTGTGGGAACATTGGACCGCCAAATCCGCAAAGACAATTAGCAATAAGGATATAATGAAATCCTTTACAATTGAGGAATGACACAAAATCTCACCTAGTATAACTAAAAAAGTGGTACAATCTATGCCAGTTTAAAATATTTAGTTTGTACACTTATTTTTGACGCGTAAATAATGAACTATTTTTTATTTTCGTTGTAAAATTTTTGTTGTAAATATTTTTTGCTGTTTTTTTATAACAAGGTAGTGAACTGAATACTAATTTAAAACCTAAATGTAAAATTTTATACCAATAAAAAATTATAAATAGCTTGTTTTCGAGATGTTTCCCAGCTATCTATATGTCGCCATTTCATAGGAGCTACCCTAATCATCAGTAGAGTTTGGAAATTTTTGAATGATATTCTCAAACATTCAACTTTATATCCCAACAATCTATGTAAATAAATTGTTGATAATTTAAAAAGAAAAATGCTCTAATAATATCTGTCAAAACACAAAAAACAAGCTTTTTTCATTTATATGTACATGTCTCTAACATTTCTATTTATACTTTTTTTATTGCTATCAATGTTAGAAGCTAAAAGAACAAAAAAAAAACTCATTTCTTTAAAATTTTATTACAAATAAAGACTGAATTACAAACAATATTTTAAGAAATATTTGTTCACACTTTGAAACTACACAAATTCATAACTCTATGCGTTTTCACTTACCATTTCCTATTTAACTTTCAGTTTTCTAACCCCCTACATTTGAAGTCAGAAGACTGTGTATAAAGTGGACTTGGTCACTGTCAAAATAAACTGCCAATAACCAGTACAGAGTGTGTCTTACACTTTTCCATATTATGCACCAATAACGCAAAGACCTGGTCTGACAGTTGCAATACTTAACCTGCCGGATATGTACTTACACACTTTCTCAATAAGAGCATTTACAACTTAAACACTATGTTAATTCAAAAAGAATGCTCAGCACGACCAATTAAAATAGTATATAAAACAGCAGTAACGAACCTTCCGTGATTTTCAGTTTCCTTTCTGAACAATTTTTATGCCTTCTATTATTTTCCACAACTGCTTAAGTTTAATTTTAGTTTTCGTCACATTTTTTAAAATGCCAAATTGCACATTTAAATAATTAATAATGAATTATAGTTTGGCAAAAACTATGACGTCGAAATAAAGTTATCGGAAAATCATGTTTTCCAAAGGCTGCCATAACATCAAAGTTTAAGTAATTGCCAGTGATGCCAGAAATTTTGTCGGCAGAATCGAACCTAACATTTTGATATTGTGGCTAGCAGTTTATGTAGTTTACGCTGCGTTTACACACACAACTGGTGGCTTGCAATTTTGTGTACGCATTATGAAAAACAATTCGAAATACTAGAATGTCTGCCAATCGCTTTTCTGTTTACATTTGCCATTGCAATTTGATTTTTAAAATGTCGTCGAAGCGTATACTGCAAACAATTTTTTTACTTCCCGAATTTTTACTCAATTTTTTTAAGCTTTTATTTATTTATTGAATCTTCACAATGTGAACTAACAATAACGGCCGTATGCAAAAAAACTTAACAAAGCTTGGTAAGCAATTGTTAAGAAAAATTACCTAATGTTTTATGCAAAAACAATTGTTAGCTTACCTTGTGCTTAAAGTTGAATTAGGTACACTTTAACTCTACGTTAAAATGCCAGTTGACTTGCTGATTGTTATTTTGCTTAAAAATTGAAATTTTGCGAAATTTAAAGAATAATAATATTTAATACTTTCATTGTATAAAGAAATAAAAACATTTCATTCTCAAATTATTAATTTTAAAAGAATAATATAAATTACAATTATGCTAGTGATCAAACGAGTACAATGAAAAACTTTATTCGAACAATAAAAATATTTCTAGTAAGTAATCCTATTAATTTTTCTCAATTTCATTAATATACTACATATTATATATTCAGTGTTTATTAAAAATGTAAATCCAGGAAATGTTTGCCAAAAATGTGTTATTTTATGTAATAATAAAAATTTTTTATTTTTTAAAATTGTTTTTCGATTTTCGAATATTAGTTTTCATGCATGACTATGCAAAAAATTACAACTGAACATAACGGCATTGCCAGAACAAAACAATTAACTACTACATTTACGGCTGTATGCAAAAAAACTTAACAAAGCTTGGTAAGCAATTCTTAAGAAAAATTTCATAACGTTGTATCCAAAAACGACTATTAGCTTGCCATTCGTTTAAAGTTGAACTGGGCCACTTTAATAGCCTATTTAAACCAAAGCGAAATCTGCTTATTCGAGATTTCAAGCCAAATCTAGTAGATTTTGAGAAGATTTCCCATACAAAATGAAATCTATTTTATGAGTAGATTTCGACGAAATCTCCTGAAATCTACTCAGTACTAAGCGATGCAACTGTGATTTCTTGCAAAAAGTACTTAAAAATACTACGCTGCATCAAAAATTGCACTATAATGTGGTGTATGCAGTCTCTAGGCACAAAAAATATACACTTTAATGCTGGTGTATTCAGTCTCTGATAATATTGTATTGTCAAACCCGCAAGCATAAATTATTTTTGAGCAAATGAAATCTTGCTAGATATCAGAAAACGGTGGTGTAAACGATATAGATTTCGTTGTAGATTTCAATTCAAATCTACTAGATTTCGAGTTGGTGTAAATGCGCTATAACTGTAAGCTAAAATGACATTCACTCTGTGATTCTTCAACCGCACGGTCGTGTTTTTAAAAAGTGAACAAAAAACAAACCAAAAAATCATTGTGCTATTATATTTTTAAACTTACATATAAAAACAATAATATATTGTATTAAATTGTAAAAACAATAACAAATTATTTTAAAAAACAACGGGAAAATAAATTCCTCACATTTCATTAAATAAACAATAAAATCAATTTCAATAAAACAAGTGCGGTGGTATTGCATTGTTGTTGTTGTTATTGTGCGTGAAGATTACCTACCCAGTGGGAAAAAAACTATACACTAAAGTTTTGTTTTCTTGCAAAACCGAAAAACTTTATGACAATTATTTTTATATACTTTTAAATTAAAAAAAAATATAAATAAAAAAAATAAAAAATTGCATGAGTGTACCTAGCAGATGCAATTCTGAAAGGGAGCTTAGCTCCACTAGAAAAAACCTCTGGATCTCTGAGGAAGAATCAGTGAAAAAATCATTGGATAATCTTCTGTCTCTAAGAGATAAAAAACGCACGCGTTCGTGTTCGCCAAACATTGTTGTTACAACAGAAGACAAACCATCTTCCAGTTTAGCTATTATTGATAAACCAAAAACGCAAGTAGGAATGGATAGCTATATAACCGTGGTTAAACGTCAGCGAAGCCCTAAATCCGCACAAATGTCTTCAAAATCAAAAATTTCTAAAGACGATAAAGCCACTGCGATAACGGATGGTAATAGGTTTGCTATCCTTCAGACAGATGAGCCAACAACATCAAAAAAAAAACATATAAACCCCCACCAATTTATTTGAGAGAGCCTACTTCTAGTGAGCTGGTAAAACAACTTATTACGGCAATCGGTAAAGATACTTTCAACGTCACATCAGTGAAGCACGGCAGCATCAGTGAAACTAAAATTCAGGTAAACCATGAAAACGACTACCGAAAATTGTCTGATGTCTTAGAAAAACAGAAAAGATCATTTTACACTTACCAGCTCAAAAGTGCCAAAGGTCTTCAGGTCGTTATTAAAGGGATTGACCCATGCGTAGATATTGATGATGTAAAAACCGGATTGGAAGATAAGGGTCTTAAAATAAAAACAGTAGTAAACATCAGGAACCGTGAAAAGACCCCTCAAACCATGTTTAGGGTTGAACTAGAACCAGGGGATGTTCTGCTAAAAAAGAGTGAAATTCACCCAATATATAACCTCAAATATCTCTTGCATCGTAAGGTTACCGTGAGGACCCGTTCAGTGCCTAAACTGCCAAGAATTTGGCCACACTAAGGCTTACTGCAAGTTGCCCGCTGTTTGTGTTGTATGTGGCGAACTTCACGGCACAACTCAGTGCAATAAGCCAAAGGCCGACGCAAGTGTTAAAAAATGCAGTAACTGTGGAGGTAAACACACTACAAATTATACTCATACTCATTTTAAGCGGTCAATGACAAATAAGTCATCGGTTTCTCCAGCAACCCAGCAGCCAAATGTCATTGGCAAAAACAATTTTCCCCAGGTAGGCCATCCAACCAACTTCACAAACACGCAGAACACCAAACAATTTTCATATGCTAATGTGGTTAAATCCGACCAAAACTTGAACCAGCAACCCAAGCCCCAAATTTTCGATCCAAATTTTAGTAACCTAGAGGCAATTCTGCAGACTCTTGTTCAATCCATTAACACTTTTACCGTCTCTATGACCAACATGATGCAGGAAATGCTAAAAATGCAATCCGCTATTTTGCAAGCAATTAAAAAAAAAATGAATTGGTTAAAAATATGTTTCTGGAACGCAAACGGCATTCGCCAACACAAAAATGAACTTGAGCACTTCCTTATGGAAAAGCAGATCGATATAATGATGATTGCTGAAACCCATTTGACAACTAACAGTTTTTTCAAAATTAATGGCTACATACTGTACGACACAAAAGATCCCCGTGGAAGATCTTGCGGAAGATCGGCAATTCTAATAAAATCCAGAATTAAACACTTTTTAATGAACGAGACATGTGAGGAATATCTCCAAGCTACAAATATATGCCTTAATTATTTTCATGAAAAAATTGTTATATCCTCGATTTACTCACCACCACGATTTTCAATAACAGAAAGACAATATTCAATTTTTTTTCAAATCACTTGGTCCTCGATTTTTAGTGGCTGGCGACTATAACGCTAAACATACTTTTTGGGGATCACGCTTAATTACCCCGAAAGGCCGTGTGCTTTTTGACACCGTTACCAAAATGGGCTTAGGTGTGATTTCAAGTGGACACCCCACTTATTGGCCGTCAGACCAACGCAAGATCCCAGACGTTATAGACTTTGGAGTTACAAAAAATTTTCCCTCAGAATGGATGCAAGTGGAGCATTCATTATACTTGTCCTCAGATCACTCACCAACTATAGTTTCTGTTTCGTTCCCCCAGGGGGTTGGTTCCCCGTTTTGTGACTTGGCGTTGACCGTCACTCGAGTTAATTGGATAAAATATAAGAAATATTTGAGTACACATTGTACGGAAAACATTGCCTTGAGAACGCCTGAGGATATTGATGTGTCGATTAACGAATTTTCTGAACACCTTAATCTAGCCGTACAACATGCCACCACTAGCCATATAAGATCCAGAAATGTGAGCAACAGAACATATTCGTTTGAAATTGAACAACTTCTAACAGAAAAAAGAAGAGTTAGAAGAGAGTGGCAACTTCGCAGGTCTCCCCAGCTTAAAAGCAGGCTACGAGAGTGCATAGCTCAGTTAAGAAATCTGCTCGAAATCCAAAGAATGGCTTCCCTTAAAAATTATCTGGAAGGTCTTGATGGTACCCCTCAAACCGACTATTCTCTATAGAAAGCGAAAAAAGGTCTGAAAAGACCCGTAGTAGGTAAGCCACCTCTGCGAACTTCAACTGGAGATTGGGCAAGAAGCGATTCTGAAAAAGGGATGGTGTATGTTAATCAATTGAAAAACGTTTTTACCACAAATGATACAGCGAATAATTCAGCTGAGCTACCGTCATACGCTGTTAGACCGCCTATGCCGTTGAGACTTAGTTTTCAAGATGTTGAAAATGTTATTCGTAACACAAACCCCAGGAAAGCTCCAGGTATTGATAAAATTACTGGTAAAATGCTTGAGCAGCTACCTCGTGTAGCTCGTAGAATTCTTCTTTTTATTTTTAACGCTATTTTACGTCTCGAGTATTATCCTGCAGAGTGGAAGGCGTCCACGATTACTATGATACCCAAAACAGGGAAGGATCCCACTAAGGTAGAATCATACAGACCAATAAGTCTACTGCCAACAATTTCAAAACTGTTCGAAAAATTGTTAAAATGTTAAAGTTGAGTCCAATATTGAACACTGTGGGATGCATCCCTGATCATCAATTTGGCGTTCGGGCTAAACACAGCACAATAGAACAAACGCACAGACTAGTCAATGTCATAAGACAAACCTTTGAGGAGAAGAAGTATTGCTCAGCTCTATTCATTGACATTTCTCAAGCTTTTGATAAAGTGTGGCACGAGGGCTTGATACACAAAATAAAGTTGAACTTGCCTGCAAATACACACAAGCTTCTGGAAAGCTACTTATGTGGGCGGAAGTTTGTTATCAGAGAAGGCGACTTTATAAGCCTGGGGCCTACTTTATATTTGATTTACGCCTCTGACATACCAACGACACCCGGAATCCACACTTCAACTTTTGCAGACGATACAGCATTCTGCAGCGTACATGAAAACCATCAAGTAGCTTCGCGAAATTTGCAGGAGTATATATCAATATTAGAGATGTGGTTAAAACTTTGGAAAATTAAAGTTATTGAACAAAAGTGTACTCACGTTACATTCACGCTGCGTAAACAAACATGTTAAGCCATCCAAATCAACAATTCACCTATTCCGCAGCAAAATGAAGTCAAGTACCTTGGTATTCATCTCGACCGTAGGTTAACGTGGAAGTCTCACATAGATGCGAAAGTTACTCAGTTAAAGTTAAAAGCAGCGCAACTGAATTGGCTTATAGGCAGAAATTCGACATTGAAGCTGGATTGCAAACTTTTATTATACAACGCTATTATAAAGCCTATATGGTGCTACGGAATTCAGTTATGGGGCACCGCCTCAACTTCTAACATTGAAAAAATTCAAAGGCGACAAAACAAAATTCTTCGAACAATTACTGCAGCTCCATGGTATGTAAAAAACTCACGAATTCATAAGGATCTCTGTGTTCCTCTTGTAAAAGACGAATTTTCAAAGTACGCAACTAGGTATATTAGAACTTCATCCAAATCGTCTTGCACGCAATATACTTAATTTTAAAGGCCACTCTCGTTTGAGATGGAGGGACACCCTTGACACCATCAGAACGTTAAATAGGTGGTTTTACCGATATTGACGGTGCAAAATAAAACATTTTTGTCTAGCATTGGCTGGACTTAATTAATTTTACGTATTTAGTTTTAAGATTTGAATACTTATTGTTAGTTCACTTTGTGAAGATTCAATAAACAAATGAATGAAAAAAAAAAAATTAGTTTTAAGTTCCATTTAAATATGAAAATTTATTTTTCACTACAAACTTGAATCAAACTTAAATGATCAATCTTCTTCATATACGCTGTATTTAAGTTTATTTCACTTATCATATAGTTTTGCGTGCTTAGTGCACAAAAGGTATACAAAACACACATACATATGTAGATCACAAAATTATATTTAATTAATAATAAACAAAACAAAAATAACATCACCAACTGGACTTAACCAACTAGTCACCATATTACTTCACTTTCGGGCCCCACGTTGGGCGCCATTTTTGTAGTAACGATCGTTTTGGCTAAACAATGTAAATGGAAACATTGGGCAAATATGGAGATTGCCAGACTGCAAACTTTGCTGACGTGCTTGCTTTTCGCTCCGGCTAGAAGCTCGCCGTTTTGGGGTGGTGTTCTTGTTTGTCAGTCTTGGTGATGCCAATCGTCACAACAAAAAAAATCACGTCAGACTTATTATGATCTAGATTTTACTTCATAAAAAAATTCAAAATTAATTGAGGCCCGAAAGTGAAATGATATGATAAAAAAATCAACTACAAAATCTTAGTGCATTTTAACCGCTTTAAATAAACCCGCTGACACCACTACTCACTTACCTTCCTCCGCTACAGAGTTACTGGCAGATGTTGCGCCAGATTCGGCTGCCCACCCTCATGGAATCTGTTCTGGATTCCACCATGATGGCTTAGAGGCCGCATTATTGTTTAAGCTATCCCTAAAATGTAACTTACCCTTTACATCACCTCCCTATGACCAAACCGTGACTTGTTTAAAGACAAGTCATTCTAAAAAAATAAGAAAACTGAAGGCAATTCCTTAAAAATAGTACATGGTTTTATTGTTCAATAATAAATTTCCAAAAAGATTCATGTATTACACAACAAGTGTAAAATGTATACAAAAAGAAATTATGAAAAATGCTAAAATGAAATATGTGATTTAAAATGAAATTTTTCTCTCTTAGATGAAATTTGATTATAACTTTACGGAAATGAAATTTTATCTACATGAAACATCACTTTTAACTATGCAAGTAATTTTATGCTTGAGCTTACGAAATGAAAATATATAAATCACAGTTTTCCGGGAGATCAGCTTGCCGCGCGTTCATATGTTTTGTCCGGGTCGGAATTGGTTAATATATTAATATATATATACTATTCCGCTCGGATTATGTTATTATTGCTAGAACAAACACCTAAACGTTGGGCAATTAACCCTAAAGTTACGCAAAAATAAAGAAACAAAAGACTCCTAATATGAGCTCAATTTAGGGCCCTACAGCTCTAATGCGAGCAACAATGTATAGCACTACTTGCGCGAGACGGTGTTTCCCCTAATCTCAACCCTTACGAACAATACATATATATAAATTTCTCTTTATTTAAATGGATTTTATAGTACGTCAGTGGGTCGTCCGTCGTTCGGTCGGTCTTTGGCAAGATACCTGGTTTCCTGGTTGGCTCCGGGCTCTAATAAACTGGCTTGTAGAAACTCTCTGCACTGGCTGTGCTTGTACTGGCGGTGATATTATTGGGCGGCTGATGTTGTAAACTCCGCTTCCTGGCTGCGTTATGTGTGTTGGAGCTGGATGTGCGTTATCTCTCGCTTCGTTTTTGGCTCTTAGCTTTACGTTTTTACTTAGAAGATTCTTTCCCCTTGTAGAGTTGAGATTATAATTCTCTTTCACGTTTTTGGCTTTAATTGTTAGGCTTCTTTAAAGTTGTTAGTTTTTGCTGGTAAGTTTCTTTACGTTGTTAGGTTATAACTGGGAACGTTCTTTTAACGTTTGTTTTTAGCTTTTTGCTGCTAGGTTTCTGTAAACGAGAAGAGCGTTTACGTCTCTGTTAATCTTAGTTATTTTTTAGAATTTGAATAAGTCTTCGGAATTGAAACGCAAAACTCTAATTGCAATATTATTCCTTTATTAGACTGTATTAAATTTCCTACAAATTAATGGGTACAATTCATGAGTACAATTCATAACCTTAAACTTTAGAAAAACTTACATTTTAGTGCAATAACTAAGAATATGTATAAAATAATTGTAGCCTCGTTCCTAGTCCAGGGGTCTTTCAGCAATGACCTTCTAGAAATTTGGCGCAATATAAAGAAGACTAGCAACTTTAAACAAGTTTCTGCAAAAGCGTTTATCTTATTTTAACATTTGTGCTTGGATAAAAAAATTAGTTTACAATATTAGAAAACTCTGTGTAAAAAAAAGGACAGATATATGTTATATGTATATAAAGTGTAGAGTTGGCAGTGGTGATAACAGTTTCTTTTCAAAGTTTTTGGTTATAGTTGGTAAGTTTTTTTTTAAAGTTTTTAGGTTATAACTGGGAACGTTCTTTTAACGTTTGTTTTTAGTTTTGGCCGGTAGATTTTTAGGTTCTAGCTGGTAAGTTTCTTTAAAGTTTTTAGGTTGTCGCTCGTAAGTTTCTTTAAAGTTTTTAGGTTATAGTTGGTTGAAGGTTTCTTTTGGCTTTTCTAATTTAGATTTTAAATTTTCACACTTTTTACATTTTAGATTTTAGGTTTCTTCTAAGTTTCTTGTGTTTAGATGGTAAGTTTCTTTTAACTTTCCTCACTAAATTTATATTTCTTTTTATTTCTTAGGTTTGTTTAAAACACCATTTCTTTTCACAAAAAAAAACTATGCTTGCCTTACGTACAACTTCTTACCAACTCACACGTGTTCTGTCTCTAATCTCCACTTTCAAACACGTCATCTTCCTTTTATATGCCGCCAGAACCTTCGGGAAGCTTTCCAACACTTTCATTTTTTTTTTATTGTCAAGCCCCCATTTTCTTTTCGAGACCGCTTCATTTTTTTTTGTTTGCTAGCAGGTATACATTTTATTCGGTCGCGTGTTTTTTTCTTTTTCTTTCGCGAACTGTCAATTCTCAGCAGTCAACATCTGTTTGCCACCTGTAAACTGTTTTACCTACCATTATAAACAGCTGTTTACCGGCATCAAATTGAATTTTCGACCGTTAACTACCGGGTGCACACGACATACTTATCAACTTAAAAGTGCTAAAGGCCTTCAGGTTGTTATAAAAGGTATTGATCCTTATGTAGACACGGATGAGGTTAAGACTGCACTGCTAGATAAAGGCTTTAAAATAAAAAATGTGGTAAATATGCGGAACCGTGAAAAGATTCCTCAACCCATGTTTAGGGTTGAACTGGTACCAGGGGATGTTATTCTCAAAAAGAATGAAACTCACCCAATTTATAACCTCAAATTTCTTCTCCCGTTGAGGAGCCGCACAAGCGTTTAGGGCCCGTTCAATGCCTAAACTGCCAGGAATTTTGCTATACTAAGGCCTATTGTAAACTGCCCACAGTTTGTGTGGTGTGTGGAGAACTGCACGGCACATCACAGTGCAAAAAGTCAAAAACTGACTCAAGTGTTAAAAAATGCAGTAACTGTGGAGGCAACTATACTGCAAATTACAGGGGCTGCCCTGTCTATACTCACTTTAAGCAGTCAATGACAAATAAGTCATCAATCACCTATAAACAACCCCAGCAGCCAAATATAATTCATACAAACAATTTTCCGCAGATAGGCCAGTCAACCAGCCAAATAATTATGCAAAACCTCAAACAAGTTTCATATGCTAGTGTGGTCAAAACCGATACACAAAACTTGAATCAGGAGCCCAAGCCCCAAAATTCCGATCAAAATTTTACCAATATTGAGGCAACTCTGCAGACTCTTGTTCAGTCCATAAACACATTTACGGTTTCTATGACGAACATGATGCAGGAAATGCTGAAAATGCAACCCACTATTTTGCAGGCAATTTTAGCAAAATGAATTGGTTTAAAATATGTTTCTGGAACGCAAACGGCATCCGCCAACACAAAAATGAACTTGAGCACTTCCTTATGGAAAAGCAAATCGATATAATGATGATTGCTGAAACTCATTTGACAAGCAATAGTCATTTCAAAATTAATGGCTACACACTGTATGACACTAAAGATCCTCGTGGAAGGTCTTGTGGAGGCTTAGCAATTCTAATAAA
Organism: Thecocarcelia acutangulata; assembly: GCA_914767995.1. NCBI lineage: Eukaryota > Metazoa > Arthropoda > Insecta > Diptera > Tachinidae > Thecocarcelia > Thecocarcelia acutangulata. Next base: position 66,502,838 of record OU612096.1, on the reverse strand, counting down.
AAATAGAATTAAGCACTATTGTCTGCATGAGACACGTGAGGAGTATCTCCAAGCAACTAATATATGCATTGAATATTTGCATGAAAAAATCGTTATTTCTTCGATCTACTCACCGCCACGATTTTCAATAACAGAAAATCAGTATTCACATTTTTTCAAATCACTTGGTTCTCGATTTTTAGCGGCTGGTGATTATAACGCTAAGCACACTTTTTGGGGATCACGTTTAATTTCGGACGGGCGAAAGATTCCAGATGTTATAGGTTTTGGAGTTGCAAAAAATTTTCCTTTAGAATGGATGCAAGTACCAAAAAAATAAATCGGACCACTCACCCACTATAATATCCGTTTCGTTCCCCCAGGAGGTTGGCTCCCCGTATAGTGACTTGGCGTTCGCCATCACTAGAGTTAATTGGTTAAAATATAAGAAATATTTGAGTATTCATTGTACAGAAAATATTGCCTTGAGAACCCCTGAGGATGTTGATATATCAATTAAAGATTTTTCTGAAGACCTTAAACTGGCCGTGCAACATACTACCACTACCCATACGAGGTTCAGAAATGAGAACAATAGAACTTATACGTCTGAAATTGAGCAACTTTTGTCAGAAAAAAGAAGAGTTAGAAGAGAATGGCAACTTCGCAGGTCTCCCCAGCTTAAAAGCAGGCTACGGGAGTGCATAACTCAGTTAAGAAATCTGCTTCAAATCCAAAGAATGGCTTCCCTTAAAAATTATCTAGAAGGTCTTGATGGTAGCCCGCAACGCGACTATTCTCTATGGAAAGCGACAAAAGGTCTGAAAAGACCCGTAATAGGTAAGCCATCTCTGCGAACTTCATCTGGCGTCTGGGCAAGAAGTGATTCTGAAAAAGGGATGGTGTATGTTAATCATTTGAAAAACGTTTTTACTGCAAATGATACAGTGGATGATGTTGCTGAATTTCCGCCATATGCTGTTAGACCGCCTGTGCCTTTGAGACTTAGTTTTCAAGATGTCGAAAACGTTATAAATAAAGTAAACTCAAAAAAAGCTCCAGGTTTTGACAAAATTACTGGCAAAATGCTTATACAGTTACCTCGTGTTGCTAGAAGAATTCTTCTTTTCATTTTTAACGCTATTTTGCGCCTAGAATACTATCCTGCAGAGTGGAAGGTGTCTATGGATACTATGATACCCAAGCCAGGGAAGGATCCCACTAAAGTAGAGTCATATAGACCAATAAGTCTACTGCCAACAATTTCAAAACTTTTCGAAAAATTGTTAATGGCGAAGTTGACTCCAATATTGAATGATGTAGGATGCATCCCTGATCATCAATTTGGTTTTCGGGCTAAACACAGCACCATAGAACAAACGCATAGACTAGTTAATGTTATAAGAAAGACTTTTGAGGACAAAAAGTACTGCTCAGCTCTATTCATTGATGTTTCCCAGGCTCTTGATAAAGTGTGGCACGAGGGATTAATGCACAAAATAAAGTTGAACTTGCCTGCAAACACTCACAAGCTTCTGGAAAGCTATTTATGCGGCCGGAAGTTTGTTATCAGAGAAGGCGACTTTATAAGCCCAACTCAGCCAATCGAGGCAGGAGTTCCCCAAGGTAGCATTCTAGGACCCACTTTATATTTAATTTACACTTCTGACATGCCAACCAGATGTGGTATTCACACTTCAACTTTTGCAGATGACACAGCATTCTGCAGCGTACATGAAAACCATCAAGTAGCTTCGCGAAATTTGCAGGAGTATATTTCAATATTAGAGATGTGGTTAAAACTTTGGAAAATTAAAGTTAATGAACAAAAGTGTACTCACGTTACATTCACACTGCGTAGACAAACATGTTCAGCTATCCAAATTAACAATTCACCTATTACGCAACAAAATGAAGTCAAGTACCTTGGTATTCATCTCGACCGTAGGTTAACGTGGAAGCCTCACATTGACGCGAAAGTCACTCAGCTAAAATTAAAAGCAGCGCAATTAAATTGGGCAGAAATTCTACATTGAAATTAGATTGCAAACTTTTGTTATACAACGCTATTATAAAGCCTATATGGCGCTACGGAATTCAATTATGGGGCACCGCCTCAGCGTCAAACATTGAAATAATTCAAAGGCGACAAAACAAAATTCTTCGAACAATTACTGCAGCTCCATGGTACGTAAAAAACTCCCGAATTCACAAGGATCTGTGTGTTCCACTGGTAAAATATGATGTTTCAAAGCATGCGACAAGGTATATCAGCAAATTGGAACTTCACCCAAACCCTCTTGCACGAAACACTTAATTTTAGTGGTCACACTCGGTTGAGAAGAAGGGATACCGTTGCCACCATCAGAGCGTTAAGTAGGTGATTTTACCGATATAATATGCGCATAATAAAACTTTTTGTCTAGCATTGGCTGGACTTAGTTAATTTATTGTATTTAGTAATAAGATTTGAATACTTATTGTTAGTTCACATTGTGAAGATTCAATAAATAAAAAAAAGCTAAAAAAAAAAATAACAAACAGCTGTTCTTAAGCAATTCCTTATATATAAGGAATTATACATAAGGAATTGCTTAAGACTGATAAAATTCAACTTGCCTTTAAATATAGCTTAACTTTAAATGAAAATTAATTAATTTTGTATTTAAATCCGAAGTCAAATATCATTTTAACTGATGTTATTAATTATAATTGAATAATTTTTCAAAATGTAATCCTTATATTACATTTTTATTCAAATACATTAAGTTTTGAAAAATGTTTGTGTAGTTTTTATTGTTTTTTAACAACTTGACCTTTTTCTTTTTCTTGAAAATACGCTTTTTGCGACAACTTTTTTTCAAATTACCCTTTTCTTCTCCAGAACGCTAGACAACTTTCGGTATTCATTTTCATTGTTTACCTGGATTTTCGTTTCGCTGATACTGCCATGCTTTACTGATGTAACATTGAAGATGTCTTTGCCGATTGCCGTAATAAATTGCTTCACCAGCTCAATAAAAGTACATAGGCTCCCTCAAATACTCGTATATTGGTGGCGCTTTAAATGTTTTCTTGGATGTTGTTGGCAATGTTGGATGTTGTTTGAAGGATAACAAATCTATTACTATCTGTTACCGTAGTCCTATTATAATCTTTAGGTATTTTCGATTGAGATGATATTTGAGCTGATTGGGGCTTCACTACCTTTTAACCATGGTTATATATCTATCCACACCTACTTGTTTTTTTGGCTTATCTCGAATAATTAAACTGGAAGATAGTTTGTCTTCAGTTGTAACAACAATAATTGGGGAACACGATCGCGGGCGTTTCCTATCTCTTAGAGACAGGAGATTTCCCAATTATTTTTTCACAGATTCTTCCTCAGAAATCCAAATGTTTTTTTCTAGCGGAGCTAAGATCTTTTTCATAATTACATCCGATAGTTCCACTCATGCAATTAATTGTTTTTTTTACAATTTAATACGGTATCAAAAAATATGTAACAAAGATTTTCTTTTAAATAAAATCACTCTGTTCACTTATTACGGTTATATTTTTTTCCACCCAAACCCTCTCGCACGAAACATACTTAATTTCAGTGGTCACACTCGGTTGAAAAGAAGGGATACCGTTGCCACCATCAGAGCATTAAGTAGGTGATTCTACCGATATAATTGGCGCAAAATAAAACTTTTTGTCTAGCATTGGCTGGACATAGTTAATTTATTATGTTTAGTATTAAGATTTGAATACTTATTGTTAGTTCACATTGTGAAGATTCAATAAATAAATAAAAGCTAAAAAAAAAAAAAAATATTTTTTTCCGATCAAAAACAAACACGTCCGTTCACTATCGAAGCTAGACTCCTAAAATACAGATAGTCAAATTTTTGATGACGCGCAGTCTATGTACCCGATATATAACCTAAATCGCTTTTTTCCTCCGTATATCCGAGCATATTTAGTTTAAATTTATAATATATACTATGGGCCATACGTTAGTTACCAAACACATTAGCACTACCATACAATTGTTAAAAAAGTCTGCAATTTAATTGTTTTATTCTGGCAATGCCGTTATGTACAGTTGTAATTTTTTGAATGATGATAAAAAATTATTATTATTACATAAAATAACACATTTTTGACAAACATTTCCTGGATTTATATTAGAAATATTTTTATTATTCGAATAACGTTTATCGTTGTATTTGTTTGATTAAAAGTGCATCACTAACATATTTTTTATTTATATATATATTTCCCTTTCAAAAATATTTTCAATTCATATAAAAAGTAACGTTCTAATTTATTTATCCAAAAATCATAATGCATTGTTTTTTGTAAAAATTTTCCATAAAATTGTGTATTTAAAGAAAAATCAAAATCAACAAATCAAATGTCATTTTAACGTACAGTTTTTTTTTTGCATACGACCGTATATATTTACGCGACTATTGTGAAGGGTATTTTAGATTCCGCCCAGCCGAATATACTAAACTATTACTTGTTTAGGATGACATTTGAAATAATAGAAATACAATCAGTAGAAATATGTATAGAACAGTCAATAAGCATAAAATTTTAATCCGATAAAAAGCTAAATACATTGTGTACCTACATCTTCAAACTTTTTGAGAAAATACATACCTGATTGCGTCCGGTCTCCGTTTCATACACTTTCCCGAATCTGTGGTACAGGTTCAAAGTTTTTGTGTGGCGTTACGGCGTTGTTTATTTTTGTTGTGGGTTGTGTGGTTATGTCCGTAAGTCCTCAATTTTTCATCTGCATTTGAGTCTAAACACAATCCCAGCGGCGAACACTGCCTACCACATTACTTCTCTTCGATGATGTGTGCAACACTTTGTAATCAATGAATGATAACTTACAAAGTGTATGGCAGTAGTATATGTAGTTCCCAAAAATGAATTACGTTCATCTTTTGTACCACATTTATAAGTGCGTATTTTATTTTTTAGTTGTAAACCAAACGTTCGTCGTCTTTGTCAGACAACGTTGCAAACATTTTAATTAACATAATTAGGTAAAAGTGCCTAGAAAACAATTTAAAAAAGGTACAAGAAAGATAAAACATTGTGAAAAAATAAAAGAATGCAGTTAATAAAAAACGGAACAAATTTATTTAATGGAATATTCCCAAAAAAATGAAGTGCGCAGTACGTACGAGCTGCCTACTGCCGGCTTACAATGTATGCGAGATTGTATTCGAGCTGCCTACTTCCGACTTACAAAGTATGCGAGATTGTATTCGAGCTGCCTACTGATAGCTTACAATGTATGTTAGGAAGTAATGACCTTTTGTTGGATGAACACCACACTAGCTCGCTTACTTTGTGTGCAGGTGGTAGGCGTTCACTCTACAAATGCGGCAATGAATATGAAAATGTATACTAGGTTCGTATATGAGATGGTGTGCATTACTGACTTACAAGTGTGCATCGGATTATCGCTTCTGTAAGCGAAACTTTGGCCGCTGGGATGTTTGCGATGCGGAACGATTTTCCGTTGCGGGAGAGAAAAATAAACATAATACAACGAAAGACGGCAACGGCAATACTTGTCATTGTTACTCGTAGTTTACATTTTTATTAATTTATTTGTGCACACATTTTTGAAAATTTTTCTAAACAATTGAGTGCTTGTGGTAAGTATTTTGCAATGGCAGCAAATAAAAAAGCTATGGCTGTTAAAAAAAAAAAATATGAATTTGGTAGAAACCACGTTTATTTTATGCGTGGAATTAACTTCCCGACTGCAAATTATAAAGACAGTCATACTTCTTAGCATCTTCAAAAAGTCTTTCGGTATTTTCCATATTTTTTTCTTCCGTTCTTCCGTTAATACAAATATTTTTTATGACAAAAATTTATAAACTTCAAAAACATGTTTTTTTGTTTACAATAATGTTGAGAAAATCGCCAATTATTCAAAAACTATGGCAATATCGGAAAGAGACAGAGAGTCAAAAATGCACAAAAAAAGTCCGCAGAGAAAATAAAATAAATTTTAATTTAATGCCGCTCGGCCACTGCGGTTTTTTACTTCAAATTCGTTTGAAAAAACGCACCGCAATAAAGTATCGTTACATTGTGTTCAGACTCTAATTGATTTATTTTTTTGTTTATCTAATGTAAAGTACATTAGATAAAAAAAAATATGTACATCATTTTGCAACTTTGATATTAATACAGTAGTACTGAAGCTCCCTCTACACTTCAATACATAAATAATTATATTTAAACTTTTCACCATAGTGTTTGAACTGGTTCGCGTCCTTGATCTAGTTCGTGTCCTTACTTGTGCAACATTAGCTGTTTTTATATAACTTTTATTGTTTTCATTACCGTATCATATACTACGTTTATACGTGCAGGTTATTTACGAATAAAAATATTGTAAATAACAAAAATTGCCGTATAAACAGTAAATAAAATTTTTATTTGCGATTAGCTAACTCACGAAAACAATTACTGATTAAAAAGTTATTTGCAAATAAGACAAAACAAGCTGCCATTCTATTTCACAATTTCAAAGATTTCGTCGATGTGGCACACAAGAAATATGACAAAAACTACGTACAGACACAAATATTCAAAAATTTTCATTTTTAATAATGTTTGCATTGATTGAATTACAAAAAGAATTATTTTTTTTTTCAAATATATACAGCATAGCTGTTATTTTATTTGAACAAAACTCATTTTACAATTTTAAATTTAGCCTCAGCGCCATACCAAGTTCTGATGGATTGGTAATATAATTTTACTTACTTCCTTATACAGTGAAATAGTTGAATACAATGACGGTAAATTGTAAACAATTTTTAATGCTTTGTTTTGCATACGCTGTAAAGATTTATGAAAAGTATTATTTTTATTATAAGCATACACAATAGCTAAATAATTCAAATGAGATTAAATTAAAGATTGATAAATCATCAATTTAGTTGTTCTCTCTAATTTGTTTTTTAATTTATATGTATAATATACCAATTGCTGGAGATATTTTCTTTTTTAGCTCAGTTATATGTAGGTCCCAAGATAAATTGCTTTGCAACGTTATTCCTAAATACTTAATGGAATGTGTTTCATGCACAATTTTTCCATCTATATAGACCTAAAAGTTGTTGTTGATACTAAAAGAATGTGGTCTGAATCGAATTAGGTGGGTTTTTTTTCAGGGTTGAGCAACAATCGATTTAATCTCGCATATTCAAAAATTAGAGAAGCATCCTTCTCAATTTGAGTTTTAAGCACCAAATCATGCTTATATGGGTACAGTACGCACACATCATCCGCAAACATACACAGCTGACCATTTAAATCTAGATTCTTTATATCATTTATATAAATTGAGAATAATAGTGGCCCCAATCCACTGCCCTGCGGTACCCCGTATTCAACAGACCCAAGAAAACTTTTTGGATTGTTTATACTAACAAATTGTTTCCTGTCTTTAAAATAACTCTCAAATAACAACAGTTCACGATCCCTAACACCATAATACTGTAACTTTTATAGTAATATTCGATGATCTACTAGGTCAAAAGCCTTAGTAAAATCAAAAAACACTCCAGACAACCCATCGTCAAGACCCTTACAAATACTTTTAACAACATTAAGAACAGCATCTTCAGTAACACATCCTCGTCTAAACCCGAATTGAAAATCATACAAAAATGTATTCGTCTCCATGTAAGTTAGCAGTCTTTCACACAATATTTTTTCAAAAATTTTATCAATTGAAGATAGAACGGCAACTGGTCGATATTTATCAACAGTGGCAACATTTATTTCTTTAGGTAATGGTACTATTTTATGAACCTTTAATACTTCAGGATAAACTGAAGTATTTATCATTTTGTTAAAAATGTCGCACAAATTTGGACCTATCTCATTCCGACATTCCTTGACGAATTTTGGGGATATGTTATCATAGCCTGAACTTTTATTAACGTCCATACCTATTATGACCGTAATTATATCATCGATATTTATATTTCCAAGCCTGAAGCGGTCTCTTGACTGAGAAAGAGTTCTAAGCAAATTGCAATTGTCACTAGGACAAATTGCAATTTCTGACTTGAGTTTATCTATGGTTTTTAGAAAGTATTTGTTGAAACAATTAACTTTTATTTGATTACATGAAATTCTTTCCCCTTGAGCGTTATTCAGATGAATCTCTTTACTTTTTACACGACCTAGTGTAGTATTAATAAACTTCCAAGATTTTTTGGGATCGTTTCCAATTCTTGATAAGCTGTCAGCGTAATAGTTATCTTCTTGGTAGCAATTTTTATAACTTTGCTTATTCGCTTCAAAAAATCTGCGTATCTCTAATTACTTCCGGATTTTCTCTTTTTCTTTAAAACTTTCTCTTTTAGCAATATTAACTTTTGAAGATTTTTATTAATCCATGGTGTAAGCTCGAACCTTAATTGTTTTTTACATTTACTCACTATATTCGATTCATTTATAGCAAATATCATGCAAGCAACTAGGGTATTTGTCAATTCTGAAGCATTAGTTAAAGTATAATTCATGGGTAACGTGTTTTGTAGAATGTCCCTAGCTTTTATATAATCATAGTGCGTTTTTGTTCTCTCCACGTATTCCTTTCTTGTCACATTACTTTCAAACTTGCAGCTCACAATATTATGATCTGACAGATTACATTCGATCGAATCAACAAAAATTCTATCTGCAAACTTGCTGAACACCTGATCTATACGTGTTTTACTTTGGGGTCTGGTTACCAAACTATGTGCACTGTCACAATCATAATTTTGAAACATCGTAAGCAAATCTATGAAACGACTATTTTGAAAACAATCAATGTTTGAGTCCCCAACTATAATAATTGGATTACGAGCATAAATTCTTACCAAATCATCAAAAATATTTATAAAATCATCTACGTTACATTTTTGTGATCAGTCAGAGTCTAGCTTTGATAGTGAACGGACGTATTTGTTTTTAATCGGAGTGCTATAAAAAAAAAAGCAACGGTAAAAGTAGAAACCCGCAATAAGTGGAAGAGTGAATTTATAAAAAAGAAAAACTTTGTGACAATTATTTTTATATACTTTTAAAGTAAAAAATATAAATAAAAAAAAAACAAAATTGCATGAGTGTACCTAGTAGATGCAATTCTGAGAGGGAGCTTAGCTCCACTAGAAAAAAACTCTGGATTTCTGAGGAAGAATCTTTAAAAAAGTCATTGGATAATCTCCTGTCTCTAAGAGATAAAAAACGCACGCGTTCGTGTTCGCCAAACATTGCTGTTACAACAGAAGACCAACCATCCACCAGTTCAGTAATTGCAGATAAGCCGAAAACACAAGTAGGCCGCGCAAATATCATCAAATCCGAAAATTTCCAAAGATGATAATAGGACTACGGCTACGGATAGTAATAGGTTTGCTATCCTTCAGACTGACGAGCCAACTTCATCAAAAAAAAACATTTAAACCGCCACCAATATACTTGAGAGAACCTACATCTAATGAGCTGGTAAAAGCACTTATTACGGCAATTGGTAAAGACACCTTCAACGTAACATCAGTGAAGCACTAAGTGAAACAAAAATTCAAATCAACTGCGAAAATGATTACCGAAAACTCTCTGCCGCTCTGGAAAAAGAGAAAAGGTCTTTTTATACTTATCAACTTAAAAGTGCTAAAGGCCTTCAGGTTGTTATAAAAGGTATTGACCCTTATGTAGACACGGATGAGGTTAAGACTGCACTGCTAGATAAAGGCTTTAAAATAAAAAATGTGGTAAATATGCGGAACCGCGAAAAGATGCCTCAACCTATGTTTAGGGTTGAACTGGAACCAGGGGATGTTATTCTCAAAAAGAATGAAACTCACCCAATTTATAATCTCAAATTTCTTCTTCATCGCAGGGTTACCGTTGAGGAGCCGCACAAGCGTTTAGGGCCCATTCAATGCCTAAACTGCCAGGAATTCGGTCATACTAAGGCCTATTGTAAGTTGCCCGCAGTTTGCGTTGTGTGTGGTGAACTGCACGGCACATCACAGTGCAAGAAGCCAAAAACTGATTCAAGTGCTAAAAATGCAGTAACTGTGGAGGCAACCATACTGCAAATTACAGGGGCTGCCCTGTCTATATCCACTTTAAGCAGTCAATGACAAATAAGCCATCAATTACCTTTAAGCAACTCCAGCAGTCAAACGAAAACAATCGATAGTAAGCTAAAAATAAAACTATCGATAGCACTATCGATTGTTTTGCAGCTCTACAAAAGACGCATCCGCGATTTTTTTTTTACAATGGAAAAATTAGAAATGCTTGGTGTCATTTACATAAAAAAGGTTTATCGGGACAATAAATTCATTATGATATGGTGAATGTGTTAGGTGAAAGTGCTCCTTCATATGCAACAGTAAAAAACTGGGTTGCTGAATTTAAACGTGGTCGTACAGGCATTGAAGATGAACCACGTAGTGGACGTCCAAAAACAGCATCAACAACAGAAATTGTAGCCAAAGTGCATGATATGGTATTTAGTGATCGACGAATAAAAGTGCGTGAAATAGTTCATTTAATTTTGCATGAAGAACTACAGATGAAAAAGCTTTCTGCAAGATGGGTGCCGCATTTGTTAACAGTCGACCAAAAACGCATAAGAATAAACATTTCTCAAGCTTGTTTGGATCGTTTAAGTGAAATAAAATGGATTTTAAGCGTCGTTTCATAACAGTTGTTGAGACATCGATCCACCACTATACTGCAGGGACAAAAGAACAATCCAAACAATGAACTGAAGCTGGAGGAAGAGCCCCAAAGAAGGCAAAAACAATTCAATCGGCTGGTAAGATTATGGCAACGGTTTTTTGGGACTTCAAAGGTATTTTATTGATTGACTATCTGCAAAAGGGTAAAACAATAAATTCAGAGTACTATTGCAATCTTTTGGATCAAACCAGCGCACAAAAGTGTTTTAACAATGGCTAAAATCAACGAATTAAAGTTGAGTTGCTTGACCACCCACCTTATTTTTCTGATGAAGCTCCCAGTGTCTTTTACCTGTTCCCAAATCTAAAAAAATTCCTTGCTGGCAAGCGGTTTACCTCAAATGAGGATGCAATTACAGTTGTAAACCACTATTTTGAAGACTTTGATGAATACTATTTTAATCAAGGTATAGAATTGCTAGAAATGCGTTGGACTAAGTGTATTGAAGTTTCAGGAGATTATATTGAAAAATAAAAATATTTTTGAAAAACTAACTAATCTCTTTCAGCGTTGTCAACTCGGTGCGTTTCGCACTATTTTTGGTGCTTTTTAAAATTATTTGTGCGAAAAATTCTTTAGTCAGTGCGGGGTGCGCTTTTTTTAAATTTTCGGTGCGTTTTTAAAATTTTGGTGGCACAAAATCAAATTCAACTCAACTTTTTGTTTTAATGTTTATATGCACAAAGTAAGACAATCTTGCTGCTGTATATTATACACACTCTCGAAAGAAAACGAAACATTTCGTTTTATAAAATTTGCTGCTTTCAGAGAGTGTTTTGCTATTAAACGATCAAGCTAAGTTTGACAAATATTGCAATAAATGTAGTCTCTGAACAGAGAAGTTCGTATTTATGATGGTACATGAATTCGTTAAGGTTTTGGTAATTGAGAAATTATCAAATTCTTACATAAATTAAAAAAAGTTTTTCCAAAACGTCTGCATTAAATATTGACTATGGTAAACTTCGTCATTTATTAGTTGTAATTCTGGCAAATTTTCGTATATTTCAATAAATTCTTTTAAAGATACCGCTTACACTGTGTTTGATAGAATTGCTATTAATAGAATTTAAAGGCTTATACGCTTCTGTTGCTTTTAATGATCCGATAATCGTAAATTCGTTCGACTGTAATGGTTGTATGCTCCTGAAATATAATTTTGACGGCGGTAAGCAGGTATGCTGGGTTAATGAAAATAAACTGTAAAAGACACAGCTGATTTCGGTTCACAGCAAATATAATTAAATGACATTGCTTAATAATAAATTTGATAATATATCTTTATAATTATTGTAAACGTAACATTATCTTAATAAAACTAACGGAGTCGTACTAGAGGCCAAGTTTGATAACTACGAATTTGATGGCATTCCATCAGGCGGTGCTATCAGACTTAGTTTGACTGTATAATAGTGGCTTAAAAGGCTGTTTCATTATCATGTTTTTTTTTTTTAATATAATAGCCCTCGTATGTTCAATTATTTGCTGTGTTTTCTTATTAAACAATCTATACGCTTTTGCCACATTCGAATATCCAACCATTATAAATTGTTCACCTTTTGGCTCAAATTTCGATCTTTTTGTTTTGTTCAATGCAACCGCAAATGAACCAAATGTACGGAAATGTTTAATGGTAGGTTTTCTTCTGTACCATACTTCAAATGGCATTTTTCTACCTGAATTTTTTGTCGGGCATCAGCATAAACTTTGTTGCATGCCAGAATGGCATGCACATATGGGTTGTAGCGCCGCTGTCGACGTACCAAACGTTATTCTGTCCTCTTGGCTCTGCTGCAGCTACCACTTACAGAACTTGTTCTTGTTGTTTTTTTTTTCTGTCGCATTGAATAGCCCTATGTCCCGTTAAATTGCAGTTAAAGCATTTACCCTTGAAATATTTTTTGTTGTACTGATTTTTAGGTTTATTGGTTCGAACGTTAAATGCGTGTTGTGTATGTATGTCATCATCACTTTTTTTCTTACGCCGCTCTGCTTCTTCTAAAATCTTTTGTTTTAAAAAACTTAATGTTGGTAGAATATCGCGAGTTTCGATCGCAATAACAAAGTTGTCGAAATCTTTGTGCAGACTGCATAACAATATGTTGCTTAAAAGTTCTTCTTGCATTTCTATTCCTGCTTCAGCTAGTTTCTCTGTTAACTGAGTAAATGTCTGGAGGTGAATCATTACATTGGTACTTTCTTTCATTTCAAGACTTATGAGACGTTATAGAGCGTCACTTTCTGAATGGGGTCTTTGGGCTGGTATACTGTTTGTAATTTCTGCCATGCTTCCTGCGAACTTTTGGCATTCTTAACATAACATAGCTGAGTGGGCTTTACACCCAAGATAATAGACGCCAACGCCTTTTCATCCTCAGCATCCCATTTATCTCTTTCCTCATCTTTTATTGCAGATTCCCTTTTGACTTTACCACTTTTCATTTGTACTGACCAGCTTTCATACATAGTTAGAATCATCTAACTTTTCAATTTGAAAAATATTATTCATATCAATATTTTTAGTCTGATGACAGATCTAATGCAGGCTCCACCTGCATCCACTCTAAAGGAAAATTTTTCACAACTCCAAAATCTATAACGTCTGGGATCTTTCGTCGGTCTGACGGCCAATAAGTGGGGTGTCCGCTTGAAACCACATCTAAGCCCATTTTGGAAATGGTGTCAAAAAGCACACGGCCTTTCGGGGTAATTAAACGTGATCCCCAAAAAGTGTGTTTAGCGTTATAGTCGCCAGCCGCTAGAAATCGAGGACCAAGTGATTTGAAAAAATGTGAATACTGATTTTCTGTTACTGAAAATCGTGGTGGTGAGTAAATCGAGGATATAACGATTTTATCATGAAAATGTTCAATACATATGTTTGTTGCTTGGAGATACTCCTCACATGTCTCGTTTAGCAAATAGTGCTTAATTCTAGTTTTTATCAAAATTGCCGAGCCTCCGCAAGATCTTCCACGGGGATCTTTAGTATCGTATAGTGTGTAGCCATTAATTTTGAAAAAAACTGTTGGTTGTCAAATGAGTTTCAGCAATCAATATTATATCGATTTGCTTTTCCATAAGGAAGTGTTCAAGTTCATTTTTGTGTTGGCGGATGCCGTTTGCGTTCCAGAAACATATTTTTAACCAACTCATTTTTTTAAGATTGCCTGCAAAATAGTGGATGGAATTTTCAGCATTTCCTGCATCATATTCGTCATGGAAACCGTAAATGTATTTATAGATTGAACAGGAGTCTGCAGAGTTGGCTCAAGATTGCTAAAATTTTGGTCGGAGTTTTGAGGCTTGGGCTCTTGATTCAAATTTGGTTTATCGGATTTTACCACATTCGCATAAGAAATTTGTTGGGGGTTTTACACGTATATATGGCTGGTTGGCTGGCGTACCTGGGGAAAATTCGTTGTAGAAATGGTGTTTGACTGCTGGGGTGGCATATTTAAAATCAACGGCTTATTTGTCATTGACCTCTTGAGTGAGTGTAGACAGGGCAACCCCTGTAGTTTGCAGTATGGTCACCTCCTGCATTTTTTAACGCTCGCGTCAGTCTTAGGTTTTTTGCACTGTGATGTATCGTGAAGTTCTCCACACACAACGCAAGCTGCGGGCAGCTTACAATAGGCCTTAGTATGGCCAAATTCTTGGCAGTTTAGGCATTGAACGGGCCCTAAACGCTTATGAGGCTCCTCAACGGTAACCTTACGATGCAAAAGATATTTGAGGCTATAAATTGGATGCACTTCATTCTTTTTCAAGACAACATCTCTAGGTTCCAATTCAACCCTAAACATGGGTTGAGGAATTTTTTCACGGTTTCTAATATTAACCACATTTTTAATTTTAAAGCCATTGTCCTCTAGTCCGGTTTTGACATCATTCGTATCTACAAATGGGTCAATCCCTTTTATGACAACCTGAATACCTTTGGCAGTTTTAAGCTGATATGTGTAAAATGATCGTTTCTCCTTCTGCAGAACATCAGACAACTTTCAGTATTCCTTTTCACTGTTTACCTGGATTTTCGTTTCATTGATGCTGCCGTGCTTAACCGATGTTACGTTAAAAGTGTCTTTACCAATTGCCGTAATAAGTTGTTTTACCATCTCACTAGAGGTAGGCTCTCGCAAATATATTGGTGGCGGCTTAAAGGGTTTTTTTAGATATTGTTGGCTCATCTGTTTGATGTATAGAAACCCTATTACTATCTGTTGCCGAAGTCCTATTATCATCTTTAGAAATTTTCGGTTGAGGTGATATTTGAGCTGATTTGGGGCTTCGCTGCCTTTTGACACGGTTATGTACCTGTCCATGCCTACTTGTGCTTTCGGCTTATCATCAACAATTAAACTGGAAAATGTTTTGTCTTCAGTTGTAACAACAATATTAAGCGAACACAATCGCGGGCGTTTCCTATCTTTTAGAGACAGGAAATTTTCCAATGATTTTTTTACCGATTCTTCTTCAGAAATCCAAAGGTTTTCTTTACCGGAGCTAAGCTCTTTTTCAGAATTACATCTGATAGGTACACTCATGCAATTAATTGCTTCTATTTTTTTATTTACAATTTAAAACGGTATTAAAAAAAATGTCACAAAGTTTTTCTTTTAAACAAAACCACTCTGTTCACCTATTACGGTTTTTACTTAATCCCGTTTAATTTATTTACTTTGCGATCAAAAAACAAAGACGTCCGTTCACTATCGAAGCTAAACAACCACTGAACTGAATATTTAACTAATAAACCCAAATTTAATGATTAAAAATACAAGGTAGTTTCATTCTCTTTTTATTATTTGTAATAAGAATTTTTGAAGTTTATTTTTTAGAGAGATATAAAAAGGCGTTGCCACACAGTTAAAAAAGGGAATTTACTCCTAGAATGGATTTTTACTGAAATGTGTAGTGCATTGTTCATATTAAAAAAAAAGCTGGAAATAATAAGCTGATGTAAGAAGTAATCTGTGTCGTTTTAAAATCCCAGTTAGGTTAGATTAAACAGGGTGCCAGCTATTGTAAGGCCCACTTGGGTCCATTTTGGTCCGAAAAACTAAAAGCACGGACTTCTGCTTATCATTAAACTTTACGATAGCATTCACATTAATGCCTATTTAAAAAAAAATCATTATATTTAAAAGAAAATACTATTTAGATATTAAAACAAAGGGAGAGGTTGATGCTTGTGGCTTAAAAATTTGTAAATAACGGAATAGTTTTCCGTCGTTTCCGTGATTTCAAACTTGTTCTGGGCATGACTTGTAACTTCTCTAGCAAATGGCGCGATATAATTATTCAGTACATTTAAAAAAAAATAATAATAGCTGATTTTAATAACGGCCAGTGAGTGACCACAATTGCAAAAAAAAATTACACATTCACCAAGAAGTATAAGCCGTTTTCGTTGTTCGGGTACTTTGGTTACAGAACATAAATGAGATGGCCAGGCAATAATATGTTTGATAAAAAAAAGACCAATTCGTGTCGTCAAGAACCATCGCCACACATTTGTCATTAAACGTTACCCCTAGAAGGATTCAGAGGCAGGCTGCAGAAGGCGGACTAAAAGCATACCATACAAAAGTGTAAAAAATATCTTTCTATCAAGGAAAAATAGACTGACCAGGTTGGAATTTGCAAGGGAACACATTAATTTGACCACCACACAAAAGAATTACATACTATTCTCCGATGAGTCCAAATTTAATTTAAAAGGATCCGATATATTAAGACCGGTTAGATGACTGAAAAGCCAAGGTCTTCATCCACGTTATACTAAAGGCGCATTGAAACATTGTGTCGGTAGCATTTTAGTCTGTGGATGGTTTTCAGGTCATTTTTATATATTTTAGATTTATGTATGTATTTTATTTTAAAATTTTTATTTATTTTTGTTAGAAGTCACAATTTATTATTATTTTCAGACACAACTTCAAACAAAACAAGGGAACGTATAAACTAATACGGTAGCACAATTTTATGGAAAATGTCGCAATCCTTATACTTGTCAGATGGTGATTGTTAAGGAAAATTGAGAGGATAAAACTACCTTGTATTTTTTATATCATGGTAGAAACCATGGTACAATAATATACAGGTAGTGTCGAAACGGCGGCCTACATGTTTTTTTCTGTGATGACAACCGTCAAAAATTGTTTATATTGTGCGAACATACATACACACATATTTTTTATTATTGTTTACAAATTGAAAAAGTTTTTCAAAAAAAATGTTCCAATAATACTTTTCAAACACAAAAACAGCTTCAAACAGCTTTATCTTGATCTTTATATATACATATATTTAATTTATTGCCAAAGTTTGAAGTGCAAAAACTTGAAATTGAAAAATTATTTGTAAAATAAAAACACGACGAATATTATACGTTTGTTTTATTATTTCCTTTGTTTTCAACACAAAGCAACAATAAATAGCCATGTTGTTTTTTTTATTGTTGGCTTGTTGTAGTTTCGCTTTTACCTGTTATATTATTGTACCATGGTAGAAACATTCACGTTGATATGATTGCCTTTCAACTTCAACATCTACCATCATTTGCTTACTTTATGTTAGAACGAAAATATCAATCGTTCATGTTATAAAATAGACAAAATAGAATAACATCTAACACATGTTTTTGAATGTTATGTTAGAAAATTAAGCGAGATTTTGAAAAAATTATAAAGGTTGAAAGCTACCTGCAATTGATTGCTTTTGGACTCGGAGTTTAAAAAGTTACTTTGTTAAAGCAACTTTGGCAATTTTTTTAGAAAGTAATATGATCTTAGTTATACGATAATTTAAAGACTTTTTTATAATACTCTTTTAAAGTTGCAACCAACATTATCTTACATTTTTACGACGATTTTTATATTTATATATTTGTCGATAAAAACTTCGTTTGCTTCTTTTCACTCTTTTGCTAATATCGAGGTCCGTTAAATGAAAATAAAACAATTTTAGAAACATAACAAATGAGTCAAAAGGAAATTAGAAAAAAAACATGAAAAATGTTTTTCGTTGTGACAATTTTTCAGTACAACAAGAAATACCGCTTAGACATGACTTTAAACCATCCTGAATTATTTAACTATACTTGTACAGTTGCAAATAAATTTGTAAAGTATAGGATGCACAGCACGGGCGGAGTAACGAAGACCTTATGCACACGATAGTAATAACAGTAATTCGCACCGGTGCTGTGACTAACTATACTGACTTATGCCTTCACATAAGGAGTTGCCGCGTCAGTAACAACGGAACACATAAAAAAAACTGTAAAACTGAGCGAGAATCAAAACTCTTGAAGGCCAAAAAACAACGACAAGCCTAACCGCACTTAAGAAATTATTATGATAACGCGAAAACTGTTCGCTAGCCCAGAGCTGTATCTAAAATAAAACCAGCCAATTTTGACATAATTTTCAAATGCATAATCCATGATTGTTTTCTCCACAATTCTTTGCATTTCTGACGAATTGTTTCCCGCAAACGGCGCATAACTTCAAAATAGTATTCCTTATTGACCGTACAACCTTGTGGAAAGAATTCATGATGTACGACGCCATTGCAGTCGAAGAAAATAGTGAGCAAAACCGTCACATTCGACCGAACTTGACGTGCTTTTTTCGGTTTTGGCTCTTCTGGACGCTTCCATTGGGATGATTGGGCTTTGGTTTCAATGTCATAGCCATACATACACCCATGATTTGTCACCAGTTATGACTTTTTTGAGGAAATCTGGATAGTCGTTGACGATGTTCAATAGCTCCTGAGCGATGTCTATGCGACGTTGGTTTTGCTCAAAATTTAGTAAATTTAGTTAAAAATCGAAGAGCACACCAAAACACGGCTACTAACCTTTTTATCTGTCAAAAACAAACTGACAATCCGAAATGGCTGATATTGCCAACATATATAACAGACATGTGGAGCAACATAACAGAAGAAAAAAATTCGAAAACCGCACATACCTAACTCACGAAATTTGAAAGTAACGGTTTTTTTTATCAGACCATGTATGTTTGTTTTTTCATTAAACCTATTTGCATTTTAATATTCTGAAACGCATAATTTTTTTAAATATGTGGTCAATATTTTTAAAATGATTTATAACAAAAGGCATGTTAATAAGAGTATGAAGATTTGGAAAATAAAGAAGATTTGTTCATGTGAAATTCTTGAGTTTTGTAGATTTTGCCTCTTTAAATGCTGGCAACCCTGGTGTTCTCTGCGTAAATACATATCAGCTTTGTTCGAGGAAATTCCGGGTAAAGTCCGGTAAAATGAGAGTAAACAAAAAATACTCTCAGAAAACAACAAATTTGCCCAAAATTGCTGGAACACAAAAAACCACATTTCAAGCCCGAAATTATATATGAAAACAAAAACAGCTGTTGTTTATTTATACAATTTTAAAATTCAGTGCTCTCAACTTTTAACTTTTATAATACACTGAAATACAATCAAAAACACATACTTTTACAAAAAGTTCAAAATTTTTATTATTATATAAAATTAACAAACAAATTTATTTTATAATATCCATTTTAATAAAAAAAAAATTTAACTTTTTACATTTATGAGAAAGATAACTATGTATCGATGAGTTATTTTTAGAATTTTCTTTGATTTAAAAGTAAATTAGTTCTCAATTATTACGTTTATGCACAGCCAACTTGTAAATAAAAACTATTTGCAAATAATTAACTGACTAATTATGCATCAATTTGGAAAAGTTTTATTTTTTTAGTATGGGTAATGTTCAAAATGTAACTGTTGGGGAGCATTTCGATTACTAAAATAATAACATAAATTTGAAAAAAGTAAATGTTTTTTGTAATTCAATTAAAGTAATTAAAATTAAAAATTGTGAGTATTTATTTCTGCACATAATTTTTAGCGTTTACTATGCCACTCGACATCGCTCGTTCGCATAAATACATTTGAAACAAAAACAAATTTTAAAATGTTGTTTTTGGTATGCATGTATTTATGCGAGCGATCGATATCGAGTGACATAGTGGGCCAGGTAGTTTATTTTTTTAATTTCTAAAATGAAGGTAAACTTTTATACAATTCAAAACATTTTCTTGATCCACTTGTGTGCTTCTTCTTACACCACTTTACTCTGCCAAAATTTCATTGAAATGACAAAATTTAAACTTACATTCACAACGTTTGCACGAAAATCAAACATTTTTTATATTTGTGGAAACATGTTTCAAATATTTGTAAAAACTAGCAAACAGTCCCATAAACATAAATGTTTGTACAAACCCAAAATATTAACATGTTTGGCAACAGTTTGTGCAGTTTATGAAATACACCTGTTGTCGAAAACTTGACGTCGAAAGTGAATGTATAAACAATGTTTTTTTTTTTATTCGATAAACTGTGGGACTACATCATGGTCCGGTTCGAAGGACCATGAAGAAAAATGATGTAGTCCCACAGAATTTAGGGTTAGCTTATAGGATTGGACTGTATGAGTTGTTAGGAGTAGGCCACCACTTTCCTCACTACTATACCTTAGTATTTAGAGATGATTGATGATTATGCGTCCGCGTGAGGATGAATATAATAATACAATTTCACTTTTATAGTTAAAGTATGTAATAAAATTCAGTTTTAAGAAAACTTGAGTAAATTTAAACAACTGCTTCGGAGGCTGAAAAGTAAGTAAGTTAAAATCTTAGTTTCAAAAAAGATTAAAGCTACATGTTGTATATTGGAATGTTCGAAACATCAATTCTCCACGTAACATTTCCAATAGAATAATTCACAATAGAATATTTTGTTAAGACAAATATATGTTTAGCAAAACTAATGAAAGATAATTGACAATGATAATAAAAATTATATATAAATGGACATAAGTTAAATTCGTTATTTCAAATAAGTAAAACATTTATAAATGTTGAAAATTATTTAAGATAATTTTCAGTATAAAATCTTCGATTTTATACACTCCGGCCACCAACTTTTAGATTTTATTTTTGACCACATAGAACGTTGGCCAAAGACCTAATTGCTTCAGAAATAATACGCTCATCTGGTACTGATGCTTTCCGAGGTGGTTTTGCCTTCTTTGGTTTTTTCGGTTTTGGCTTTTTGTGAGGTTCAGTGCTGGATGTTTTTAGGTTGTTCGTGGCTGTTGTTGACTTCAGCGGTCGTGCACCTCTGGGCAGTATTGTTTTTATGTTCGGATGAAGCAGTGTATGATGGTAGCGGCCACATCGTCGGCAGGAATCGAGAGATGCACATGCTCGTAGGTCATGGCTTTTAGCCAGGCAATTGACACATTATCGGTGTTTGTTGACCACTTCTTTTCTGGATCTCACGTCCACATTGAAAAATCTTCGGCAGAACCTTATTGAATGGTAATTTTCACACAAGCTACACTTGTACAGCTCCCGGTTTGTTCTAAATTGGGTGTGGTTTTTAAATTTTCTTGAGCTGTGAATGAATGTAAAGAGAGAGAATGGGTTGCAAATGCAACTATTAGAATATGGTTTGAATCAGATGTTTATTGAAAATTTTAAAGGAAAGAGATTGAGAGCAATAAAGTCACTCTCTTGAGACTCGTTAAACTCTTAAGCTTGTGAACTATTATTAACGTCTAAAAATGGCAAAAGGCATAATTTAACTATAGGTCTTTGTATTACACCAGAAGCAGTTCGAACATCAGCTACTCTAACGTTATTATCTACTCCAGGGTATGTGTTTTCGATTCTCCCTAACCGCCATTCCGCGGGGGGTAGTAGATCGTCCATAACTACAACTAAATTGCCAGATTTTAGATTTGTAGAAGAATTCTGCCATTTATAACGCTTGTGAAGCGATTTGAGGTAGTCTTCCTTCCAACGTATTGCGAATTGATGTTGCAGGGCTTTTAGTCTTTCCCAACGGTTGAGTAGCCCTATTTGTTGAACTTCTTGTTCAGGAAAGCTCATAATAGGCGATCCTCTGAGAAAATGTCCCGGCGTGAGAGCTGTTAAATCAGTCGGATCCTCCGACAAAGCAGATATTGGGCGAGAGTTCAATATTCCTTCAATTTGAGCGAGAATCGTTGAGAATTCCTCAAAGTTGAATTTTTGAGAGCCTGTAATACGTTTTAAATGAAATTTGAAACTTTTAACTGCTGCTTCCCACAGCCCGCCCATATGAGGAGCGTGGGGAGGAATAAATATCCACTCAAATCCGTGAGTGATATATTTTTGAGCCATTTCGGTTGAGGTAGAAGTTATAAAGGAGTGGAATTCTCTCTTTAGTTGCCGGCTGGCACCTACAAAGTTTCGGCCATTATCTGAGTAAAGCCTGAAAGGCAGTCCCCGCCTCCCGACGAAGCGCGAAAATGCCGCATTAAACGCAGCTGTAGATAGATCTGAGCATGCTTCTAGATGTATGGCTTTGGTGCTGAAACACACAAATACACATACATACCCTTTTATATTAGGAGGGTTCTTTAACGCTGAACTTTTCAAATCAAAGTGTCCAGCAAAATCTATACCTGAAATATGAAATGGTGCGGTAAGTTTGCATCGGTCTTGAGGTAAAGGAGCCATGATTTGGCAACATGACTTTTGTTTGTATATAATACAAGTCTTACAGTTGCGAATAATCTTTTTTATGCGAGAGTTTAAACGAGAAATGTGGAATTCAGTTTTAACCATTCGGCACATATGATTACATTCACCATGTGCGAGAAATTTGTGTAAGTATTCAAGGTATAGGTGACATAATCTAGAGTTTCCGGGCAAGATAATTGGGTATCTTTCATCATATGTTAGAGATGAGTTTGTAAGTCGACCATTTACACGCAACATATTGGAAACGTCTATAAATGGATTAACAGCTTTGAGCGAGCTTTTCTTGGATATTGCCAGAGAACTTGAGATTTCTTTAAATTCTGGCGAGTAATGAGATTTTTGAGCTACTGTTATTAGGCGATTCTTTATAAATTTTACCTCTTTTTGAGAAAGTGATGTTTGTGTATGACGGAAGTCCGATCTAAATTTTCTGAGACTGTTGTGATAGAATCGGAAAACATATGCTAATACTTTGAGTGCTCTAGCATAAGATGAAAATAGTTCTAGTATATCTGTGCTTTCAACCGCAGTTTGCAGGCACTGAACTTTTTTCTCTATTTCAGGAACGAACAATTTATGAGTTGTGGGCCATTGTGACTACGGGTTTACTAACCAATTTGGTCCTTGCCACCATAAGAGACTATTAGAAAGTTCTCTGGAGTTACAACCGCGTGTTCCGAGATCGGCTGGGTTGTCATGGGTACGAACATGTCGCCAGTTTGCGTTTGGTAGTAAGTATCGAATTTGGGCTGTTCTATTTGCCACATAAGTTTCCCATGTCCATGGAGGTTTCGCGAGCCATCCAATGGCGATTGAAGAGTCGGTCCACATAAATATTTCGCAATGATAAAGGTTAAGAGATTCGATTACATATTTTGCTAGCTTCGTCGCTAATACAGCTCCGCAGAGTTCAAGTCTTGGTAGACAAATTGGCTGTAAGGGGCCACTTTGCTTTTGGCTACGATTAGATTGGAGAACACCACTTGAGATTCGTGCTGACATCGTAGATATATTGTGGCGCAATACGCACCTTTTGAGGCATCTGAGAACCCGTGAATTTGGATTTTATCTTCTGGACTATATTGTAGCCATCTTGGGATTTGAATTTGATCTATATTGTGAAGATCCTTAAGCAATTTGGTCCATGTGTCTGCGATTTGAGAGCTTACCAAATCGTCCCACTGAAGCCCTTCTAACCATAATTGTTGCATCAATAGTTTCGCTTTTATAACAATAGGTGCCACCCAACCGGCTGGATCGAATATTGACGCAACTCCTGATAAAATTTTGCGTTTTGCTTTTCCGTTTCAGAGATTGAAGAAAATGAGTAGGTAAACTGGTCAGAAAGAGCATTCCATTTGATTCCTAATGTTTTTGTGGAACTAGTTTCATGAAATCTAAGAAGGTCTGAATCGTATAGATATTCTTTTGGGATATGTGACAGCAGTTGCTCATTATTCGAAGTTATCTTTTTTAAGCAAAATCCTGCTGATTTGAGAGCTTTAATAGTTTGCGTTTGAGATTCGCTGGCTTCCATTATAGTATGCCTCCCAGACAAATTGTCGTCAACATACGTTTCCTTACAGAGAATATTTGCGGCTTTAGGGTATCGATCTTGGCAATCTTTTGCAAGCTGATGCAAAGTTCTTATGGCTAGAAATGGCGCGCAGTTAACTTCAAAAGTAACTGTTTTGAGCTGATGATCTATGCCTGTAGTATTGTCAGTTTTTTGAAAGATAATTCGCTGATAGGTCCTGTCATCTGGATGCACTAGAATCTGTCGGTACATTTTTTGTATGTCTCCTTTTGTCTTTCGAGAAGCGTTGAAGACTACTCTTACTTTTGTAGTTTTATGCTCGGGACGAACTACAGCATGGTGAGCTAAGTAAAAAGAGTAATATTTTCCATTAGACACAATTTCACGACAAGAGGTAGGTTCCATATGTTCAAGTGTTACATATTCTTCTAACACCGCATTGTACTCGTTACGAAGTTCTGGATTTTTTGTGAGAGATTGATTTATTCTTGAGTTCTGTACAAGGGCCATAATTCGCGATGGACCAAGAAATTTAGACTGTGAAAACTCTTTTTTGAAGGGAAGCCTAACGATGTACCTTCCGTCTTTGTCCCTTACTGTTGTCTCTTGGTAGTAATTTTCGCAATATTGGTCCTCTTCAGACATGATGACCTGTTGTGGTAGTTCCTCTTGTTCCCAAAACTTTCGTAGTGTCTCATTTAGAGCTGAGCTATTATTAGGGCTAACGGTAGTGGTGAACGTTTGCACTTTTTGCGCCTGGGTTGGACCACTCAAAACCCATCCGAATATGGTATTATAAGCCGATGCTTTCCCACATACATTCTTCTTAATACCTTCAATACCAATACCTACAATGTCTACCTTGGATTTTCGGTAAGGCAAATTCAACCAAGTTCTTACACGTTCTGATACAAAAGTACTTTGAGACCCTGGGTCAATGAGGGCTCTTACAGTGTATAGTTCCCCTGCGTGCTCTATTTGAATTAGTGCAGTTCGGAGCAGAATGAAATCACTATTCGACGACAAATTGGCTTGAACGTGTGAATTTTTAGAAGTTGATGGCAGATTTTCAATGTTTCTAAAGGGTTGGTCATTAGGGAGTTTGCTTTTGCTTTGTTTGGGATATTCAACCTTTGCAGCTACATATTCGCTACTCTGCTGCATATGTAAAAGCGTATGGTGATCAGATTTGCAATAAAAACACTTGTTTTTGCTAGGACACTTTGCCTTTAAATGTCCAGAGGATAGGCGATTGTTACAAATTTTATTTTGGAATACATAATCTATTCTCTGCTGCACACTGCATTTGCACTTTGGTATTTCATTTTCACAAATAGCAAACAGCTGATTAAATGGTTTAACAATTTTACCATTTTGCACGGAAAAAAAGTACGTGTAAAGTCTGGTAAAATGAGAAACACAAATTACTCTCTCAGAAGCTTTCTCATTTACCCAATTTGCACATTTTTCAACACAAGAAATGCTTTTCGTGCAAATTGAGAGCCCGCGGGTTCCCGCGGTAACGACGTCGACACAACTATCATTTCAAATGTTGTGGGTTATAGCCGCGTTATGCTGATGCTTTATTGGATGCTTCTAAATCCCTTCATTGAGCATGTCACGACTGTAAAAGCATAGACATTGAATTTTATAACATGTTTAAAAATTCTCGAAATGAATTTAACAATATTAAGATTGAGTTTCAGAAACTATAGAGGAAATTCGATGATTTTAATAAAATCTTCACTAATTATTCAAACATGGGGCAATTTGTAGGTCACCGCAACCAAACTGCAGCACTTGCAAATAGCACACCTATATTAACGAACGTCAAGACCATAGTCGTGCGCCTGTCAACAAAATACCGCTACCGTTTCCTTCGTCAAACTGTTTGTGTCCTCTGCCAATAAACTCTTTAACGCCAGCCCATGTTAACGAAGCTGCCTGTAGTTCACCACCAAATTTGTTGATCTTGCTCAACGAAATACTAATGTGAACAATGGTATTGTTCATACTTTAAGAGTTATCCCACCAAAAAGTAAATTTTTATCTCCTGTTTTGCTGAAGAAACTTCGGCTGCTGATATTCAGTTTTATGTTAAACTGAATTTTAATTCTGATGTCATAATTTACAAATTCAAGTTTTCACGACCTCGAAACATTGCTTCTTTTAAGCTAATGGTGTCTGCTGAAGTTTTAGGCAAAGTTATTGATACCAGTTGTTGGCCACCGAACGCTAATATATATTATGATGACAGCAAAGTTTCCTATATTGCCAGTGTACTTCTTCAAAACTAATCAACCGCAATCATAACAAATTCAACATCATATACAAGAATGTGAATTCAATCAAAAGTAAAGTTTCCAATTTTTTAATAGAAAGTTTCGGATTCAACCAACAAAAGGAAGATGAACAACTATCTGATGGCCTTAAAGTCGAGGATAATTCTCACTTGCTGGATGAGGAGCAGAACTTGAAAATCCAAAAATGACCCGTTCCAGTTTAACAGCAAAAGACTTTGGAGAGGGTAAAAAGGTTTTTCTATTTTTCAAAATTAGCAATTTAGGTTAAGAACTATGTAAAAAATTGCGAAATATGCAAAGAGACATACCAACCAATGGAAATTTTTGTCCCGAAATTGGAAAACCGTTTCAAAAATTATACTTGGATTTTTTGGGGAAGTATTCTCGGTCTAAAATGGAAATTACTACATTTTCTTGGTACTAGACCATTTTTCCAAATATACGTACATTTGTGTGCGCAATGCCACCACTAGCAACGTAGCTGAATTTTAGTTCCCTGAAGTATTCCATAAGTTTTGAGCTCCGGAAATTATTCATACCGATAATGGGTTCCAATTTGTATCCAAATGTTTTTAAAACTTGATGGCTACGTACATGATACAACACATAAAAACACCCGTGTACCAGCCAAGTAGTAATGTATCTGAGAGGGTGAACAAGAGCATTTTGGCAGCGATCAAGGCATATTTGCAAAAAGATCATCGTGACTGGGATTTATATTTATTGGAGATAGATTGCGCTCTGCTTAATTCGCTACATAGTGATATTGGTTACACTCACATTTACTTTAGTGGAGCTGATTACAAATTAGGAAGAAAATTACAATCAATTTCAGATCACCGCATCGTTTCTGAACCGAACAAAAGCGATTCATACACAGAAAAGAGAAAACCTGACAAACGCTTTTGAAAGAAGTGCTTAGAAATACAACAAGAGAGGATGAATAGTCAAGTTTGTAGTGTACAGGCGGAATATTGTGCAAAGAAATTTTGCGAAAAATTTCAATGCGAAATTTTGTAGAAAGTTGTTAAAATGTAGGGTGGTCCGACCTGTAGATAACAACCTGTATGAACTCGAGATACAAAAGATATAAAAATGTGAACATTAGAAAAAAATTTTTGAGGCCGTGAAGTTCGCTTGTCAATTGAGAAGCAATGTTTTCCTGTTGGCATACTGTAATATAGGCTTAGTTTTGATTTAAAAGCGGTAATGGTTGCCCAACAATTTTTTTTTGTTTTCCTGTAGAAGTAGGGGTGGTGCAATAAAGACAAGGATTCAAGCTCTTATTGATGACCAACTCTGGAAGGAAAAACAAAACACAAGGTAAATGCTTATATACACAAAATGAATACAGTTTACTTTCGGTGATTTGCATTTTGTGTAGCAACGTGTAATAAATTACCATCCGAAGAAGTTCCGAGTTCCATAATTATTTAAGATGAAGAATAAAAGGATCTGTTTCCAAGGTTCTTAGTGCAGCCATTGACTAGGGAAGGGAAGAATAGGGGAGTGCCCATGACTGAGGAAAGATCTGAAAGTATAGTTATTGTATTTGACATTATAAAATAGAAAGTTTCAAATTTAAATTCATTATGACGTAAAACTCTTAGTAAAATGCAGTTAACAAGTCGTGTGCTCAATAGGCAGATTAAGTTCAATTACAAGAAATTTTTAGTATAGAAATCGCAATTTAGTGCAGAAATCGGAGTTTTGTTGCGATTGGTTCAAAAACAACGAAATTATTGGTTTACAGTCTTTTAGATATATTTCATTATTGACCACGCTGCAACAATATTAGGTTTTTTTATTCTCTCTCTATCTCTTTGAAATGCTGATACATAAGTGGTATCTAATAAATAATTAGGTGGTACCTAATAAATAATGGACTCTATGGCAGATAATTTAGGGGTACCTATCAGTTATTAGTTAAAGTAATTTTCCAGTCCTATAGCAGGATCTTGTTGGTAATTGTTATTTTTGTACCACTAGTTGATTTATATTTGTGTGTGGTTATGTGTGTGTATGCATGTATATATGGAAAGGAAAAAGAAGTCTTGATGTTGATTGATGGTTTGAATGGCAGATTCTATGGTCTGGTCTTGGTAGGTCCGATTGGTTTTGATGTGAGCAGGAGGTGATTTTTCTTATTTTTTGGTCGGTTTCGCTTGGCTGTTTGAGGTCTGGAATTGTAGTTAAGATCTGAATGAGAGAGAGTGAGAGAGTGTGTGTGTATGAATCTTATGTACGAATGTGTTGGCAGGATGAAAATGGTAGCAGGATGTAGGCGTACGATCATAAAGCTGCAAAATAACTGGAAAAGAAAGATATACAGGTAGAAAATATTAAAATATTCATAGGCAAAGTTACGTACCTCAGATTGTTTTGTGTATGATGTATGTATGTACAGGGTGGCTGATGAAAGCTGCTACCAAAAAAAAAACGTCATAACTTATTTTCTGTGTAACTAACCTGTTCTATTTTTATTGTATTTTATAGATTGATCTTTAAGTTTAGCTAACATGTAGAATTTTCGGCATGAAACAATAATTTAGATGGTGCAACGCATTCACGCTTTAGAGTCCGCTGCTGTAGTTGCTGCGGTACAATCATAGAGTTTCGAGTTATTTACGAAAAGGCGCGTTGGGCTGAGCTCAACCAATTTTATGAGCATTTTAGATAACAGAAACCCAGACACTGATTTGCTACGCAAAAAGGCAAGATCTTCGTGTGGCACAGGCAAAGAACTTAGGCGTGAAAAGTTTCTTCACGAAGAGCGTCTTCGTGCCAAGGTTCTTACAGCTTCCCGGGGCAGTAAGACTTTTTGGTCTTTCGTTAAGAGTAAACAACAGTGCTAGTTCATCAATTCCAACTCTCTTAAAGAATGACCAAACCGGAAAGCAGTCAACCACTTCCCGAGCTCGAAAGAGTGTCTGTAACTATGCCAAATATATTTTTCCGGGCTCGAGCAGTTAAAAGGGTTTTGACCGACCTCGACATAAATAAGACTCCTAGACCGGGAGGCATTCCAGCTCTGGTATTGAAGTAGTATTCTTCTACGCTTGCGCGCCCATTACCACGCGTCTTTAGCATACTTTACCATATTGGTGAATTTCCATTGTGCTGGCAGGTTGCTAATGTAACGCCAATCCCCAAAAAGGGTGAGGCAAATAACCCTGAAAATTACAGCCCAATTTCAATTTGCTCTGCGCTTTCCAAAGTAATGGAAAGTATGGTTAATTGTCACCTTATGAGGTATCTAGAGTCGCATAAGTTACTTTGTGATCGTCAATATGGATTTCGTAAGGGACGTTGAATTGGCGATCTTATGGCATATCTCTCAGAGAAATGGTGCCACTCAATCCATCATTTCGGTGAAAGTAAGGTGGTGGCTCTGGATATTTGCAAAGCTGTGATGAATTCTCTCGGTTAATATCGAGCTTTCACAGAGACCGCACTATACGAGTTGTTATAGATGGGGTCTCATCAAACGAGTTCAAGATTAATTCTCCTACCCTATTTCTTATTTTTCTCAACGACCTTCCATTTCAAACCCAATCCACTCTTTCGCGGATGACAGCAGCATTTGCCACTCGTACTCTTTTAGTTATAGGCCTAGCTTGTCAGATATCGGAATTTTATATTTTCTGCATTTTAGTAACCTTCTTTTATAACGAGAATTGCTTTTCAGCAAAAAAAAAAATGTTAATGGAAAAATCGGTTCTGGCTATATCTCTGGTATATATGGACCGATATCGGAAATTTTCATTTTCCATATTTATATAACCTTATTTTTTTACCAGAACTGCTTTTAAGCAAAAAAAAGTTGTTTAAGTTCGCTTACGCAATATTTTCATGAAAAACCCGGTTTAGGCTATATCTCGGGTATATATGGACCGATATCGTAAATTTCCATTTTCCATATTTGTATAACCTGCTTTTATTACCAGAACTGCTTTTAAGCAAAAAAAAGTTGTTTAAGTTCGCTTACGCAACATTTTCATGAAAACCCCGGTTTAGGCTATATCTCAGGTATATATGGACCGATATATAATCGAGACCTGCTTTTAAGCAAAAAAAAGTGGTTTCAGTTCGTTTACGCGACATGTTCCTGAAAAAAACGGTTTAGGCTATATCTCGGGTATATATAGACCGATATCAGAAATGTTCATTTTCCATATTTATATAACCTTATATTATTACCAGAACTGCTTTTGAGCAAAAAAAGTTGTTTATCACATTTTCATTACAAACCCGGTTTAGGCTATGCTTCGGGTATATATGGACCGATATCTGGGAAAAAAAAAATTTTGCTTTTTAGCCACCATGCTTAATAATTGTGTGAAGTTTGAAGCAAAACAAACCACTTTTTTCAAAAATTTTCATACAAAATTGCAAAAAATAATGGCTTTTTTCGGAATTTTGAATTCAGCTATATGTGAACCGATATTACTCAATTTCAATAGCAAACCTATGGCACGATGGGGTAATAAAATGAAAATTAAGAAAAAAGTTTCTAAGTCTAATGGTTTTCTCAGAAACGGTATTTCAACAACGGACAGACGGACATCGCTTAATTGGATTTTTTATCAACGCTGATTCTGAATATATGTATACACTTTATATGGTCGGAAATGAAAATTGTAGAAATTACAAACGGAATCACAAACTTATATATACCCTTAACATTTTTGTGAAGGGCATAAAAAAACATAAAGAAACAGTTTAGCGAAGCTACTGTTTAAGCCCAGTTCAGACTATTATACTTTGTATTAATACTTGTCAAAAATTCAAATAATACGTGCAAGTCTGATAGTCTGAATGTAATCCGTCATACATACGAAAAATAATACGATAAAAATTTGACATCCAATACGACTTTGTTATTTTTTGAAACTTTTCAAAACGATAATACTTTACATTGGATAATGGTTGTGTTTTTTAGCAAGCCAGCTAATTAAAAATTGAGTAGTCGGCTATTTCGTAGCCGATGGGGTGCCGTCACTGATAGTATTTTTTGTCGTTATAAAAAAGCTCAAAATTTGGAATTTAGCTGTCATTTATAAATGTATTTTGCTCATGCTATATTTAGAACATAAAATATGTTTGTACTATTGAATTTGCATGTGTTATACATAATTATTATTTTAACTGTTGAAAAATTTCACGCACCGGCACGTGTTTCGCCTACGAGGAATAGCCCACCTGCCGCCGTGAAAAGTTTTATGATGGCACATCTATGTTGGTTTATATCAAGTGTGATGGTGTGAATGCAAAATCTAATTTACGTTAGACTTTAAACTTTGTGACAATTATTTTTATATAATTTTAAAGCAACAAAAATATAAATAAACAAAAAATTGCATGAGTGTACCAAGTAGGTGCAATTCTGAAAGAGAGCTTAGCTCCACTAAAAAAAACCTCTGGATTTCTGAAGAGGAATCATTGAAAAAATCATTGGACAATCTCCTGTCTCTAAGAGATAAAAAACGCACGCGTTCGTGCTCGCCAAACATTATTGTTATAACAGACGACAAACCATCTTCCAGTCCAGCTATTGTTGATAAACCGAAAACGCAAGTGGGTATGGATAGGTATGTAACCGTAGTTAAACGGCAGCGAAGCCCCAAATCCGCTCAAATGTCATCTCAGTCCAAAATACCCAAAGATGATAAGACCACCACGACAATGGATAGTAATAGGTTTGCTATCCTTCAGACCGATGAACCAGCAATACCCAAAAAAACTTTTAAGCCGCCACCAATATATTTGCGAGAGCCTACCTCTAGTGAGTTGGTAAAACAACTTATTACGGCAATCGGCAAAGACACTTTTAATGTAACATCGGTTAAGCACGGCAGCATCAATGAAACCAAAATCCAGGTAAACAGTGAAAATGAATACCGAAAGTTGTCTGATGTCCTGGAGAAGGAGAAAAGATCGTTTTACACATATCAGCTTAAAAGTGCCAAAGGTATTCAGGTCGTTATAAAGGGGATTGACCCTTTTGTGGATACGAATGAGGTCAAAACCGGATTAGAGGACAATGGCTTCAAAATTAAAAATGTGGTTAATATTAGGAACCGTGAAAAAATTCCTCAACCCATGTTTAGGGTTGAATTGGAACCTAGAGATATTGCCTTAAAAAAGAATGAAGTGCATCCCATTTATAACCTCAAGTATCTTTTGCATCGCAAGGTTACCGTTGAGAAGCCTCATAAGCGTTTAGGGCCCGTTCAATGCCTAAACTGCCAAGAATTTGGCCATACTAAGGCCTATTGTAAGCTGCCCGCAGTTTGCGTTGTGTGTGGTGAACTTCACGGTACATCACAGTGCAAAAAACCTAAGACTGACGCGAGTGTTAAGAAATGCAGTAACTGTGGAGGTAACCATACTGCAAACTACAGGGGTTGCCCTGTCTACACTCACTTCAAGAGGTCAATGACAAATAGGTCACCAATTTCAAATATGCCACCCCAGCAGTCAAACACCACTTCTACAAACAATTTTCGCCAGGTACGCCAGTCAACCAGCCATGTAAACTTGCAAAACCCCAAACAAATTTCTTATGCAAATGTGGTAAAATCCGATAAACCAAACTTGGATCAGGAGCCCAAGCCTCCAAAATCCGATCCAAATTTTAGCAATCTTGAGGCAACTCTGCAGACTCTTGTTCAGTCCATAAACACTTTTACCGTTTCTATGACAAACATGATGCAGGAAATGCTAAAAATGCAATCCACTATTTTGCAGGCAATTTTAAACAAATGAATTGGTTAAAAATATGTTTCTGGAACGCAAACGGCATCCGCCATCACAAAAAGGAACTTGAGCACTTCCTTATGGAAAAGCAAATCGACATAATGCTGATTGCTGAAACTCACTTAACAAGCAACAGCTATTTGAAAATTAATGGTTACAGACTATATGATACTAAAGATCCCCGTGGCAGATCTTGCGGAGGCTAAGCAATTTTGATAAAAACTAGAATTAAGCACTATGTGCTAAACGAGACATGTGAGGAGTATCTTCATCGATTTATTCCCCAGCCCGGTTTTCAGTAACAGAAAATCAATATAAAAATTTTTTCAATTCACTTGGGCCTCGATTTTTAGCGGCTGGCGACTATAACGCTAAACACACTTTTTGGGGTTCACGTTTAATTACCTCGAAAGGCCGTGTGCTTTTTGATACCGTTTCCAAAATGGGCTTAGATGTGGTTTCAAGCGGACACCCCACTTATTGGCCGTCAGACCGACGAAAGATCCCTGATGTTATAGATTTTGGAGTTGCGAAAAATTTTCCTTTAGAGTGGATGCAAGTGGAGCCTTCATTAGATTTGTCATCAGATCACTCACCCACTATAATCTCCGTTTCGCTTCCCCAAGAGATTTTCTCCCCGTTGACCGTCAATAGAGTTAATTGGCTAAAATACAAAAAATTTCTGAGTACACATTGTACTGAAAATATCGCCCTGAGAACGCCTGAGGATATTGATGGGTCAATTAACGATTTTTCTGAAAACCTCAAACTGGCCGTACAGCATGCTACCACTAGTCATTTAAGATCTAGAAATGAGAACAATAGAACTTATTCATCTGAAATTGAGCAATTTCTGTCAGAAAAAAGAAGAGTCAGAAGAGAGTGGCAACTTCGCAGGTCGCCCCAGCTTAAAACTAGGCTACGGGAATGCATAACTCAGCTAAGAAATCTGCTTGAAGTCCATAGAATGGCTTCCCTTAAAACATATTTGGAAAGCCTTGATGGTACCCCTCAATCTGATTATTCCTTGTGGAAAGCGACAAAAGGTCTGAAAAGACCCGTAATAGGTAAGCCACCTTTGGGTGGGGATGGTGTACGTTGATCATTTGAGAAATGTTTTTACGACAAATGATTCAGCGGATGCTGCAGCAGAATTTCCGCCGTATGCTGTTAGACAGCCTGTGTCTTTGAGACTTAACTTTCAAGATGTCGAAAACGTTATCAATAACATAAACCCCAGGAAAGCTCCAGGTATAGATCAAATTACTGGTAAAATGCTTGAACAGTTACCTCGTGTAGCTAGAAGGGTTCTACTTTTTATTTTTAACGCCATTTTACGCCTTGAGTATTATCCTGCAGAGTGGAAGGTCACAATGATTACTATGATACCCAAGCCAGGGAAGGACCTGACAAAGTTAGAATCATATAGACCAATAAGTCTTTTACCAACAATTTCAAAACTATTCGAAAAATTGTTAATGGCGAAATTGAGTCCAACATTGAACAATGTGGGATGCATCCCTGATCATCAATTTGGCTTTCGGGCACCATAGAACAAACGCACAGACTAGTCAATGTCATAAGACAAACCTTTGAGGAGAAGAAGTATTGCTCAGCTCTTTTCATTGATATTTCTCAAGCTTTTGATAAAGTGTGGCACGACGGCTTGATGCACAAAATAAAGCTAAACTTGCCTGCAAATACACACAAGCTTCTGGAAAGCTACTTATACGGGCGGAAGTTTGTTATCAGAGAAGGCGACTTTATAAGCCCAACTCAGCCAATCAAGGCAGGAGTTCCCCAAGGCAGCTACTGGGGCCTACTTTATATTTGATTTACGCGTCTGACACGCCAACGACATCCGGAATCCACACTTCTACCTTTGCAGATGACACAGCGTTTTTGAGTGTTCATGAAAACCACCAATTAGCATCACGAAATTTACAGGAATATACTTCAATATTAGAGAAATGGCTAAAACTTTGGAAAATCAAAGTTAATGAACAGAAATGTACTCATGTTACATTCACACTGTGTAGGCAAACATGTCCGCCTATCCAAATTAACAACTCACCTATTCCGCAGCACAACGAAGTAAAGTACCTTGGTATTCACCTGGACCGTAGGCTAACGTGGAAGTCTCACATTGAAGCAAAGGTCACTCAGTTAAAACTAAAAGCAGCGCAGCTAAATTGGCTTATGGGCAGAAATTCGACACTGAAATTAGATTGCAAACTTTTGTTATACAACGCAATATTAAAGCCTATATGGTGCTACGGAATTCAGTTATGGGGCACCGCCTCAGCGTCAAACATTGAAAAAATCCAAAGGCGACAAAACAAAATTCTTCGAACGATTACTGCAGCTCCATGGTATGTAAAAAATTCACGAATTCATAAAGATTTGAGTGTTCCGCTGGTAAAAGAGGAGTTTTCTAAGTACGCGACAAGGTATGTCAGTAAACTGGAACTTCATCCAAACCCTCTTGCGCGCAATATACTTAATTTTGGCGGCCACACTCGGCTTAAAAGAAGGGATACCGCTGCCACCATCAGATTGCTCAATAGGTGATTTTACCGAAATAGCTCCCGCATAATAAAACTTTTTGTCTAGCATTGGCCGGACTTAAGAATCACATTTTTTAATTTTTAAATTTAGTCTAATGAAAGTATTTATACTTGTATAATAGTCTGATTGGGCCTTTAAGGGCACTTCAGACTATCACATTTTGTATTGACCTGTCAAAAGTGCAAATAATACGTGCAAATGTGATAGTGTGAATGTAAAGCGTTAGGAAAATGAGAAATAATACGTTTTGAGATTTGACATCCCCTAACACTTCACCATTTTTAGAAATTTGTTTAAAAAATAAGATATTTCTTTATTGAATTTTTGTTGAACTTTTTATAATTTTTAAATAAAATTTTTAGTTTGTACATTTGTACAACGGGTTATAGTTCAAGTTTTCAAAACAAAAATCAACAAAGATTCAATAAATTAATATTTACATCTCTGGGTACGGAGAATATTAAAATACAAAAATATGTATGTTAATAACTAAAAAGAAATACCTCTAGTTCTGAGACAGCAAACGCTGTACAAACAATGTGGGCAATTAACAAAGTGCATATGTGATTCAATATGAGATGAATATAGATAGAAAATAATTAAATGCTCGGTGGCTTAGTGGTTAAAGCAGTAGATCATGATTGGTCATGTCCCGAGTTCAAATCCCAGTGGGTGCTGGAGGCTTATTCTGAATTGCGATGCGAAAGTCATAGCGATGCGCAAATGAATTGCGATGCGAAAAATATTTGGTATTCTGTAAAGGCCTAACCATAATGTGAATAGACTGGCTTAAGCCACTTTAAGGAACTGTGCGAATGCATGCAATCAAATGTGTATAACTATAATGTACTTAATGAAACTTTTCGTTAAGTTTCGTCTAATGTCAGTTGCTTAAGCAAAGTACGAAACTGAACGCACCTTCTGTACGGAAGCATTTGTTTTCAAAACGAAAAAAAAAAAATGGAGGGCGCGGACGTAGAAACATTTGTATTTAATTTAATAGAAAATGTGGAAAAAAGGAAATGTTTATATGAAAAATCTGATGCTTTTTATTTTAATAAAAATGTGAAAGAGAAATCATGGCTTGAAGTTGCAGAAGCGTGTGGCAAAAGTGGTAATTAAAATTTTGTTGTGTATTTTTGATTTCGTTGCTATTAATTATTCTTATTGGTGTAAATTGTAGCAACAGAATGCAAACATCGATGGAAATTACTTCGCGAACGATTCTGCAAAGAACTAAAAAGATTAGAAGCTCCATCAGGCAGTGGAATGAGCTATTTACAGGAATGGTCATTTTTGCAGCCAATGATGTTTTTAAAAATTTTGCTTATCAAGTGGTAACACCACACCAGGATAAGGGCGCATCAAGTTTGTGCATAAAGGGAAGGCAGCATCACCAACAAAGAAATGTGGAAGTTTTATAATGCTGTTTGGTAACAGTGCTGGTGGAGGAATTGGGAGTTTATTATTGACCAGTCTCTTTCCTAATCGACTTAATTGAAAAATTCCTTCAAAAATGAATAATAATTTTTTATATATTGGTGAAATTTTAATTTATTTATTGTATTTTAAGTAAACTGATTTGGTATAAAATACATATTTTTGTTTGCATCTTAATACGTAACAAACAAATTTTAAAAAAGGTTCTTACCTCCATCACTTTGACTTCCATAGGCACCTATGTCTATATGTGTAAACCTATATCGGGCATCACATGCTGCTAACAAAACAATTGAAAAAAACTTCTTGTAGCAGAAGAATTGACTACCGCTGTTAGGAGGGCATTTGATGGCGATATGTTTGCCATCGATAGCGCCGATACAATTAGGCATATCCCACATCGTCAAAAAATCTTGGGCAATTTCATAATATTTGTTTTTATCAGGTTCTGGCAAATAAATGCTTCCTAACTTGCTCCAAATAATCCTTGTTGTCTCCAGAACAATAGATCGAACGGTTTCTTTTCCCAGCTTAAAGGACCAAGCTAGCGATTGGAATGATGTTCCATGTGTTAAGTAACTTTTTCAAAATAAAACAGAATAAAAAATTGTCAATTGCAATCAACACACACACTCACAGTAATGTTACTGCCAATCTGCACTCCGGTTGTACAGCTTCTCTTATAGAGTTTTTTTTGAAGGAACGGCTTTATTAGGTCCAACAAAACTTTGTATATATGAGGTGTCATTCTGGTATAAATGAAAAACTGCTCATGATCCACCTCTTTCAGCCTCAGAAAGGTCAAAGCAAAAAATTCCATTTTTTTTCCTGTCGCGATTAATTTCGCGAACAGAACATGACCGTTTTTTCATTTTTATTTCTTTTATTGTCTGTAGAACACACAGTGCTTCAAGAGCATCCTTCAATATTTTAATATTCTTCAGTTTTATTTCCATTTTTAATTAAAAAATAAACTACCACAAAATAACTTTTCTTTTTGCTTAAAAATTATTGTTTAAAAACACTTTGTTGTTATTTTTAGTACTTTTGAATGTAAACTACTCAGAAAAGAAACAACACATACGTAATTATGTAACAATGGGTTTATAATTATTAAGTTCATATAAGTACATTATGGCCAACTAAAAGTTGTTTTTGATTCACTTATGCATTTGACAGACTTTTCGTTTAATTTTAACACAAGCTTAAGCCAGTCTATGCACATTATGGTTAGGCCTTAAGGCCTAACTATAATGTGCATAGATTGGCTTAAGCTTTTGCCAAAATTAAACGAAAAGTCTGTCAAATGCATATGTGAATGAAAAACGAATTTTAGTTGGCCATAATGTACTTACATGAACTTAATGATTTTAAACCCATTGTTGCACAACTGCGTAGTACTTGTGTAATTTCTAAGTAGATTATATAAAAAAGTACTAAAAATGACAACAAAGTATTTGTATGCAATAATTTCCAAATAAAAAGTAAAAACAATTTTGTAGTAATTTGTGTAATTAAAAATTTAAAAAAGCTAAAATACATTTCTATTAAATTAAATACAAATTTATTTGTTTAAATTTTCCTTTATTTTAATAATTTTTGTAAGCACACACACACACAAACTCCTGAAAACAAATGATTCCGCACAGAAAGTGCGTTCAGTTTCGTACTTTGCTTAAGCAACTGACATTAGACGAAACTTAACGAAAAGTTTCATTCAGCACATTATAGTTGTACACATTTGATTATACGTATTCGCACAGTTGCTTAAGCTGGCTTAAATTAGTTTATGCACATTATAGTTAAGGCCTAACTATAATGTGCATAGATTGGCTTAAGCTTTTGCCAAAATTAAACGAAAAGTCTGTCAAATGCATATGTGAATGAAAAACGAATTTTAGTTGGCCATAATGTACTTACATGAACTTAATGATTTTAAACCCATTGTTGCACAACTGCGTAGTACTTGTGTAATTTCTAAGTAGATTATATAAAAAAGTACTAAAAATGACAACAAAGTATTTGTATGCAATAATTTCCAAATAAAAAGTAAAAACAATTTTGTAGTAATTTGTGTAATTAAAAATTTAAAAAAGCTAAAATACATTTCTATTAAATTAAATACAAATTTATTTGTTTAAATTTTCCTTTATTTTAATAATTTTTGTAAGCACACACACACACAAACTCCTGAAAACAAATGATTCCGCACAGAAAGTGCGTTCAGTTTCGTACTTTGCTTAAGCAACTGACATTAGACGAAACTTAACGAAAAGTTTCATTCAGCACATTATAGTTGTACAC
The DNA here is from genome assembly GCA_914767995.1 of Thecocarcelia acutangulata. Taxonomy (NCBI): domain Eukaryota; kingdom Metazoa; phylum Arthropoda; class Insecta; order Diptera; family Tachinidae; genus Thecocarcelia; species Thecocarcelia acutangulata. The sequence goes on along the minus strand of OU612096.1, from coordinate 66,463,557 downwards.
ATTTGATTATACGTATTCGCACAGTTGCTTAAGCTGGCTTAAATTAGTTTATGCACATTATAGTTAGGCCTTTAAGTCTTTCGCATTCGCAACTAATTTCAAAATGTGGCAATACTCTTCCAAAGTAAATACATAAACCTCAAATTTATTTCGTATTCGGCAAGTTTTACAAGTTCAAATTGTGAACAACTGAGTTTTATTAGCCATATCAGCCTTTAATATTGATAACAATATAAAAATTAAATTAGAGACGTGTGTGGAAGAAAAGCTCAAAATTCTCAACAATTTATTTAGATTGTTAGATATATATATATATATATATATATATATATATATATATATATATATATATATATATATATATATATATATATATATATATATATATATATATATATATATATATATATATATATATATATATATATATATATATATATATATAATATAAAGGATATAAAGTTGCATTTTTGATTAGGGTAGCTCCTATGTAATGTGGACATAACACAGCTGGGAAACATAAAAAGCATGGTAAAAAAATTGTGTCGTTTTCAAAAATTAACTGGGTTGCACTATAGTGTGATGACGAAGATGGAAATAAAAAAAATGAGAGATAGAAGATTGCCTAGAAGCAAATCCGGCATTCCAAATTTGAGTGAAAAAAGTTATTTTATTTTGTCTGACGACTTTTTAAGTGACTTTTCCCCAAATCACTATGCTTTTTCATTAATTCCATTATTACTCCGAACTGTCGCATCTTAGTAGTCTTGTTGTTAGTTTCCCTAAGTAAAATTTCATTATTAAAAGCAATTAATCTATCAGCTACCACAATAAGTTATTATTTGGTATATAATTTTTTGTGTTATTTTAACAAATCAAATAGGTGAATAAACAAAAAATAACATAATACTTTCATTTTCATGCTTTGCTAATGCAGTGTTGCTGTCGAATGAATTTTGCGAGTATGACATTTGTTTTCGCAATTAAGAATGCCGACCTTTTCGCATTTTAAATGCGAATAAAAAAGTACTGTGCGAACATCGCAATAGAGAATAGCAACTCTTCGCATATATGCATATTCGAGTAGTATTACCATTCGCATCGCAATTCAGAATTAGCCTCCTGATGAGTAGTGTAGCAACTACGAAACAGCTAGTTTGTCGCCCAGCTAAAGATTTGATTATTATTTTTCTTGTCTTCTTCAATCAAAAATTATTGATCATAGCAGATTTGTATTGTAAAAAAAACCCTTCTTAAGAAAAAAACTTAAGTAAGGAAAAAATTTGAACTATAACCCGTTGTACAAATGTACAAACCAAAAAAGTAAGGTATTTCATTGGATCAGGGTTGCATTTTTTACAAAAGCAAATAATAAAAATATTAAAACCAGACGTTAAGTAAATTGGCTGTTTATTTTCAAATCATATTTCTCATTTTACTTTAGGTGTGATAGTGTGAAAACAAAATGCTATGGCACGTTAGATTTTTTGACAGTCGCAACATATATCATTAGATTTTTGTCTCACAAAAGCCAATCAAAATCTTAACACTTGTATGATAGTCTGAAACGCCCTTTAGTAAAACAAGTTTGTAAGAATTTTGAGTACCAAAGTAGTGGCAAGGAATATAATTTATAATTTCTTGTGTTAAACATACGATTTATGTAGTCATTGAATGGTTGATACCGTGTTATCGTCATAAATCCCGCTTTAGTATTGAATTCGAATCATTGAATGGTTGATACCGTGTTATCATGGTAAATTCCGATTTAGTATTGAATTTGCTTAATACAGTACCAAGGTGGTTTGCTGGGACTATTGTGTATGATTCGTGTTAGTGATTAAAGTTAGATGGCACTTTTAGGTTTAGTTAAATAGGAAATAAAAAAAAACTTGTGACAAAAATTTTCACAGCAAAGCAAGGCAGCTTTAATAGCGTATTGATATAAGCACAGATGTCTTGCTAACAATATAAATTTAAATTGTTGCGCTGAGACTGAAGAGTTTTCCGAAATGCTTTAGAAAACTAAGATTTACACACCACTTGTCAGATTTTGCATTTAGATTTCTCTCACTCTGAATACAAAAATGTTTAACAAATGTATAAAATTATTGCAGATGAGATTTTTTTATAAAGAAACCAGAATTAGATTTAAATTATTTTTTATTATTTTTGTGACATTTGTTCGTTTAGTTCTTGTAATAAATTTTTACAGCCGTATTCATAAAAAAACACTAATCAGCATTTTAACAACTTTTTAGTTAAGCAAAAACACTGATTTTTTAAAAACGTATTCATAAACAGCATTTTAGCTAAAAAGCATTTTATTGAAATTCTCTATTTGTGACTGGTAACGCCATCATATACAATTGACATCTGCCCCCAGGGGGCTAATTCTGTCATTCGCTTACGAGCGAGCTTTTATTCGAATGTGCGAGTTTTTACACTTTTGGGATTATCTCATTCGATATCGAGTAAACGGTTTCGAAATTTCTAATGATGGCATTCGATAGCGAGTAACCATTCGAATGCAACCGTGCAACTTTTTACTCGTAAGCAAAAGTACTATCGTAAACCAGCCAAACAGAAATGTAAATTAAAAATTTGTTTTGAATAGCAATAATAGTTAAATTAAATTTGGTTCTAAAGGCTTTTTTCAATTCATATGATGATGTGTATGACGTATATATACAGGTATATGTATATAAAGATGAGTATTGCTAAGAACACAAAAACTTATATTTGAAGTCACATGTTATTATATTCAAGAATTTATTTTTGTTTTTTTTTAGAAATTCATATATACATACATATGCTTATATATAGTCAAATAGTTGTTTTTTACATACATATATATTGAATTGTTATTTCTATTTACTTACTTTTTAATGTACAAACACGCATACATGACTGATTTAAATGAATTGTTATTGTGAAGGTATGTGTGTTTATCTAGTTTTTAATGTACAACAAGTATACAAAGTATGCAAATTCATACAATTTTCGGCAGTGTTATAAAACACATTTTGTCAGTATTTTGCAACACTGAAGTGCTAACTCGACTCGTTACGTAACGAGTCACATCATTAGAAATTTACACGATATCGAAATAATTTTCTACTCGATAGTAATTTCGATCACGAATGACAGAATTAGCCCCCTGGCTCATGATGTTGCATTGAAAACGGTTATTAATTCACATATTATTAATTTCTTTCTGAAAATCAATGTTAAAATCAATAAATAAATATTAAGTCCAATAAATATTAACTCCAATATATATATATATATATATTCAATAAATCACTGAAGACCAAAAAATAATGAGTCGGAAAAGTTTTATTTTAATCGCGCTTAGAACAAAATGAATAACGAGCTCTTTTTATTGCATCTTTTTTTTACTCATCACTACGAGTAATAATAATACATAAACGAAATCTTAGTAATAAACAAAATTAAAAAAACTGGAAAATGTGTTAAGCTTATTTACTTATCAGGAGTCTAAAATGCATTAATTGGTTCCATGAACATTTTCTGATGTCGGCTACTCAAAACCATGTGTTGGCGCATTGTTGATTGAGTTTGAGACAGCCGATTTATGGGCATTGGCATGCAAAACACTTAATTCTGTTATGGTGGTACCGAACAAAGAAGGATGAAAAATCGACGAAAGTTTTAGCGTGATATAAGTTTCTTGGTAGCTCCCAACTCATCTAGCAAGATTTTGATAGTGTTCGTAGTGGTTGGTCTTTTTGTTGTTCTGGGCCGAGGTGCTACCGTCGTTGTTGTGGTGGCTGCAATTGGTTGTTTTTCGAATTATTACTTTTCACATTTCGTTTCCACATTTCATATTCGTAACTTTTCATATTCGTGACACTGCATGCAGCTTGATTACTAATTTTTAATTCATCTTTAATATGGTTCAAAACTTTTACCGGTGAACTTAAATTTTCATTCACTACGTTCTTAAATTTGTCAACAAAAATTGTTAAAAGTTGTTGATTATTTTTCATCATACGTTGCGGTAAGCAATTGAACTGAAGGAAAGATATCACTAGAACTTGTACTTTCTTTCAGTATTTCATCTTTGGTTTGGTGTGCCATATGCCATTTTACCATTAAAAGCACACAGAACTAAAATTATCCTATGCTTTTTACCAATTCATTTTTTGGTTAAAAAAAATTGGTGTTTTATTTTTAGTTTGATACTTGTATATGTACGTACTATTATTCCTAATATATAAAATGTAAACAAACAATAACCAAAAAAATACAAACGCCACCTTAAAATTGCCTTAAAAATGGGTGCAATCAGTTTTAAAAATGGTTGACTTAAAAAACTACTAAAAAGAACATTTAACGTAAAATTCGTTTACGAATACAGTTTTATCCAATTTGTCCTAAAAATGATTTGAATAGCTGTTTAACTTTTTTATGAATACGGCCGTTACAGTTTTAGTTTATTAACGTCGGTGCTATTACGAGCAGTTCAGCTAAATACTTTTTGTACGGTAATTTTGGTCAAAATACGGTAATTTTTTTAAAGTCGTGCAGTACTTTGAAAATAAAAGTTAACACCACTGAATAGCATTACGAAAAATGATATATAGAAAGAATTTTGTTGCGAGACACAGAAATTCATCTCAATTTCACTGTAGTGAGCTCCTTATATCCGGAATTTATCCGTTGATTGTAGATATCGTGAATATATTTAGTTTAGACAATTTTATATTGTGATTAAAGAAGTTTTAATAAATATGTATGTGTGAAGAGTAAACTTGGAATAATTTGATTTTGGGGTCATAAAAGAAATAGATCGGTGGATACAATATTTTTTACATGGTTGGGAGGGCAATATCCAAAGCGAACATCTGTCCATGGTGTGGTGTACGGATAGTAGAGCTGCAAAGTTTAACAACCGTATTCATAAAAAAACACTAATCAGCATTTTAACAACTTTTTAGTTAAAACAGAATTTTCAGCAAAAAAAACACATTTTATAAAAACGTATTCATAAACAGCATTTTAACTAAAAATCAGTTTATTGAAATTTTCTATTTGTGATTGGCAACGCCATCATATGCAGTTCTCATCTGAATCATAGTGCTGTGATAAAAGCGGTTTTTTGTTCACATTGTAGTCATGCAAAGAAATGTCTTGTATTGTTTTTTATGAAAATCGACTTTAAAACAAATAAATAAATGTTAACTCCATTTTGTCTTTCAATTAAGTAGCAAAAAATACTGAGTCGGAGAAGTTTTACTTTGATTCCTTTTGCTTACGCGTAGGAAAATATATGAATAACGAACTTTTTTTATTATTTCGTTTTTTTACACATCACTGATGTACATGGCATTTTATTAACGTATATTATTTTAAATAAGTAAAATGTTAGTAATAACTAAAATAAGAAGACTAGAAAAAATGTAAAGCTGTGAGTTATGTTGAGAACGGCAATTCCAAGGTGCATTAACGTTTAGAAGGTGGCAGTGCTGGGGCATGTGACAGTTTTTTGCTTCTGGCAATGTAGTAAGCCATTTTCGTCAATTGCATTGTTTACATTTTTGGAAGTGAATTTAGTGGTTTATTCTGTTATTTTGTAAACATAAAAATAGTTTAAAAAAAGTTATATCTGCGAAAAAAGTTACATATATTTTTAACAAACATAGCTACTTACCTTTGCCTATTTTTGTTGTATTGTGTAATTTGCTCTAGTGCTGCCATCTTCTAGACGTTAATGCATCTTAGGCAATGCAGATTTATCAAAGACAACCCAACTTTTGCAAAAGAGTTGAACCGCAGTAGGGTATAATACATTTGAGATAAATTGGTCAAAATAGTTCAAATAAAAATAAGTTATATTTGTGAAATGGTACTTTCATAGTTTATAATTGTGAAAAAGTTACATATATTTTTGACAAACATAGCTTACCTTTGCCAATTTTTTTTTTGTATTGTGTAATTTTGCTCTAGTGCTGCCACCTTGTAGATGTTAATGCACCTTGGGCAATGCAGATTTATCAAAGACAACCCAACTTTTGCAAAAGTGGTGAACCGCAGTAGGGTATAAAACGTTTGAGATAATTTGGTCATTGTTACGGCAATAGTAACTGGAAGGGTCTTCGTCTAACCATATTTACATGCGCTTTAGCGGGTTCCAACCTTCTCTCTGGCTATGCCGACATAAAAACAAACTCTAAACTCTAGCAGCCGTATTCATAAAAAAACACTAATCTGCATTTTAACAACTTTTTAGTTAAAACAGAATTTTCAGCAAAAAAACACATTTTATAAAAACGTATTCATAAACAGCATTTTAGCTAAAAATCATTTTATTGAAATTTTATATTTGTGACTGGCAACGCCATCATATGCAGTTCTCATTTGAATCATAGTGCTGCGATAAAAACGGTTTTTTGTTCACATAGTAGTCATGCAAAGAATTGTCTTGTATTGTTTTTTATGAAATTCGACTTTAAAACAAATAAATAAATGTTAACTCCATTTTGTCTTTCAATTAAATAGCAAAAAATACTGAGTCAGAAAAGTTTTACTTTGATTCCTTTTGCTTAACCGTAGGAAAAAATATGAATAACGAGCTTTTTTTATTATTTCGTTTTTTTGCACATCACTGATGTACATGGCATTTTATTAACGTATATTATTTTAAATAAATAAAATGTTAGTAATAACTAAAATAAGAAGACTAGAAAAAATGTAAAGCGAAATTGCTTATCTGGAATCCAGAATAAAATAAATTACTTCTTTCCCTGATAGTTTTCTATTGCCAGCTATTCAAAGTTTGGGTCATATTTTCTATTAAAAACACACATCTATTGTTATCAATATCATGGGATTTCTGATAAATATGCAATACAAATTTTCGCAACATATAAATAAACAAAAACTAAAAAACACAAATATCACCTTAAAATTGTCTTAAAATTGGGTGCAATCAGTTTTAAAAATGGTTGACTTAAAAAACTGCTAAAAAGCACATTTTAACGTAAAATTCGTTTATGAATACAGTTTTATCGAATTTTCCCTAAAAATGGTTTGAACGGCTGTTTAACTTTTTTATGAATACGGCCGTAGAAAACCAACATCTTGGAAACTATACAATAAAAAACCATACACTTAAACTTTGCAGCTCTGCTATCCGTACACCACACCGTGGACAGATGTTCGCTTTGGATATCGCCCTCCTAACCATGTAAAAAATATTGTATCCACCGATCTATTTCTTTTATGACCCCAAAATCAAATTATTCCAAGTTTACTCTTCACACATACATATTTATTAAAACTTCTTTAATCACAATATAAAATTGTCTAAACTAAATATATTCACGATATCTACAATCAACGGATAAATTCCGGATATAAGGAGCTCACTACAGTGAAATTGAGATGAATTTCTGTGTCTCGCAACAAAATTCTTTCTATATATCATTTTTCGTAATGCTATTCAGTGGTGTTAACTTTTATTTTCAAAGTACTGCACGACTTTAAAAAAATTACCGTATTTTGACCAAAATTACCGTACAAAAAGTATTTAGCTGAACTGCTCGTAATAGCACCGACGTTAATAAACTAAAACTGTAACGGCCGTATTCATAAAAAAGTTAAACAGCTATTCAAATCATTTTTAGGACAAATTGGATAAAACTGTATTCGTAAACGAATTTTACGTTAAATGTTCTTTTTAGTAGTTTTTTAAGTCAACCATTTTTAAAACTGATTGCACCCATTTTTAAGGCAATTTTAAGGTGGCGTTTGTATTTTTTTGGTTATTGTTTGTTTACATTTTATATATTAGGAATAATAGTACGTACATATACAAGTATCAAACTAAAAATAAAACACCAATTTTTTTTAACCAAAAAATGAATTGGTAAAAAGCATAGGATAATTTTAGTTCTGTGTGCTTTTAATGGTAAAATGGCATATGGCACACCAAACCAAAGATGAAATACTGAAAGAAAGTACAAGTTCTAGTGATATCTTTCCTTCAGTTCAATTGCTTACCGCAACGTATGATGAAAAATAATCAACAACTTTTAACAATTTTTGTTGACAAATTTAAGAACGTAGTGAATGAAAATTTAAGTTCACCGGTAAAAGTTTTGAACCATATTAAAGATGAATTAAAAATTAGTAATCAAGCTGCATGCAGTGTCACGAATATGAAAAGTTACGAATATGAAATGTGGAAACGAAATGTGAAAAGTAATAATTCGAAAAACAACCAATTGCAGCCACCACAACAACGACGGTAGCACCTCGGCCCAGAACAACAAAAAGACCAACCACTACGAACACTATCAAAATCTTGCTAGATGAGTTGGGAGCTACCAAGAAACTTATATCACACTAAAACTTTCGTCGATTTTTCATCCTTCTTTGTTCGGTACCACCATAACAGAATTAAGTGTTTTGCATGCCAATGCCCATAAATCGGCTGTCTCAAACTCAATCAACAATGCGCCAACACATGGTTTTGAGTAGCCGACATCAGAAAATGTTCATGGAACCAATTAATGCATTTTAGACTCCTGATAAGTAAATAAGCTTAACACATTTTCCAGTTTTTTTAATTTTGTTTATTACTAAGATTTTGTTTATGTATTATTATTACTCGTAGTGATGAGTAAAAAAAAGATGCAATAAAAAGAGCTCGTTATTCATTTTGTTCTAAGCGCGATTAAAATAAAACTTTTCCGACTCATTATTTTTTGGTCTTCAGTGATTTATTGAATATATATATATATATATTGGAGTTAATATTTATTTATTGGAGTTAATATTTATTGGACTTAATATTTATTTATTGATTTTAAAATTGATTTTCAGAAAGAAATTAATAATATGTGAATTAATAACCGTTTTCAATGCAACATCATGAGCCAGATGTCAATTGTATATGATGGCGTTGCCAGTCACAAATAGAGAATTTCAATAAAATGCTTTTTAGCTATAATGCTGTTTATGAATACGTTTTTAAAAAATCAGTGTTTTTGCTGAAAATGTTATTTTAACTAAAAAGTTGTTAAAATGCTGATTAGTGTTTTTTTATGAATACGGTTGTTTAACTTTAATCTATGTAGTTTTGATGCGCTAAGTTCTATTCTCTGTTCCGTAAAGTGATTGGATCTGTTTGTGGGCGTAAAAACGTCGGATTGCTATGAACTATTTTTAAAAACAGTTCTTGATATTTGTCGTGATAATATACCAACTAAAAAAATAAAGGTGTATAAACTTCCATGGTACACTAGTGGTCTAAAAAAGCTTAAAAACCTGCGTAACAAATTTCATAATAAGTTTATAGATACCGAATTCATTCATTACCAGAGAGAGTTTAATTTTTTGAATAAATTTCTTTATAAGCAGTTCTTGATCTCGAAAGAGCAGGAAATTAAGTGTAACCCAAAAGCGTTTTGGACTTTTGTAAATTCTAAGAGGCAATCGTCTGAAATTCCATCAAGTGTATGATGGAATGAAAAAATTTCAAATTCTGGTGATGATGCAGTTAATATGTTTGCATCCTTTTTCAGATCGAATTTCGAACAGATAACAAGTAATAACATTTCTGTTACTTCTACGGTAACTGGTTTAAATGTAGATCTTTTAACTTTGACGGAGGGCGAAGTTTCTGTCGCAATTTTTCAGGGTAAGAATACTGTAAAATCTGATTGTGATGGCCTTTGCTCGTTTTTCTTTAAGAAAACCGCAGCGTCTTTAGTTCCTGCTCTAACTTTTGATTTTAATTTGTCGCTTAGTTAGGGGGAATTTATTAGTAAGTGGAAATCTGCAATTGTAGTTCCAGTTTTTAAAGATGGGTTGATAGATGATGTAACATGCTATAGGCTTATATGTAAACTATCCACTGTTTCGAAAATCTTCGAGCACGTTATTTATAAAAAATTATTTTTCGTAACTAAACCCTGGATGTCTGCATATCAACATGGTTTCTATGCGGGTAGGTCTACTGTTACCAACCTTACTTTATTTAGTGAACTTCTATGCCATATTATCAAACATCCGGTGATCCTCAAGGTAGCATTCTTGGCCCTTTATTATTTAATTTATTTATTAATGATATTGGCAGCTGCTTTTTGAAATCAAAGTATCTTTTATACGCGGATGATTTAAAATTTTTCTTGAAATTAGATTCTGATAGAGATGCTTATATTATGCAAAATTAGCTTAATAACCTTACAGATTGGTGTCATCTTAATAATAACAAATGTGTGCATGTTTCTTTTCATAGATCAAGGAGTCCGTCTGTTTTTAATTTCAAAGTTGATGGTGTTCTATTGAATTCGTCGAATACAAAACTTGACTTAAGTGTGGTGATTGACAGCTCACTATCATTCGTAAAACATGTAGAATATATTCTTCCAAAGGCGTTTAAAACGCTTGGCTTTATTAAAAGAAATTGCTCAGAATTTTCCGATGTATACACTTTAAAACATATTTATACGTCATTTGTACGATCCAAGTTAGAATATGCTGCAAACGTTTGGAGTCCACATGTTGTCTACCTTGTGTCACGTATTGAGAGACTTCAACGCTTATTTATTAAATTTGCTACCCTACCTCTGTCATATCTAGCTAGTGCATCTTATGAATCTAAATGCTTGTTCATTGGATTACAGTCCTTGGAATTACGACGTAAAGTACAATCTGCTTTGTTTATTTTTGATATCAATGGTAACATTGATTGCCCTGGCCTATTATCAGCTGTTCCATTTTGTATTCCCCCGAGGAATCTTAGATTTTCAAAACTTTTTGTGCCGTTTCATCGCACTAATTACGCTTGTTTCGGAGTTCTAACTCGTTGTCTCATCTATCTTAATGCGTAAACGACAATATGCAGAAACAGTCCAATTCTTTTATTGAATTTAGCGCTGAAAAAAAAAAAAAATTTTAAACTGCTGCTTCTTAATATGCGGAAATAATATGTTTTTTATGTTTATAATGTTTAATTATAAGTTATTATTATTGTTATTATTATTCTTTGTACTTTATTCTTTCATAGTCTGTAAGGATCTTTGTTCTCATTCATAGACTGAAACTAACTAAATAAAATAAATATATACCCGAGATATAGTCTAAACGGATTTTTTCCTGAAAATGTCGCGCTATCGAACTTAAACAACTTTTTTTGCTTAAAAGCACTTCTTAAGGAGGTTACCAAATACAGAAAACTCCACGCAATTATTAAACATGGCGATTTAAAAACCAAAAATTTATTTTGCTGATATTGGTCCATATATACACGAGACTTAGCCTACACCGGGTATTTAATAAAAATGTCGCATAAGCGAACTTCAACAACTTTTTTTTTGCTTAAAAGCAAGTCTGGTAATAAATTAGGGTTATATAAATATGGAAAATAACACAACGGGACCAAAAGGACCCAAGTGGGCTGGTTTCATGAAACTGGCGGCCTGTACAACCTAACCTAAATATGGAAAATGAAAATTTCCGATATCAATCCATATATATCCGAAATATATTCTAAACCGATTATTCCTGAAAATGTCGCGTAAGCGAACGTAAACAATTTTTTTTTTGCTTAAAATCAGTTGCAGTAATACAAGGAGGTTACCAAATAGAAAAAATGAAAATTTCCGATATCGGTCCATATATGTACACGCAGATAGAACCTAAACGGAGTTTTTCATAAAAAAATTTTTTTGCTTGCAAGCAGTTCTGATAAAAAAAGATGGATATATAAATAAAGAAAATTTCCTATATCGGCCCATATATACTCGAGGTATAGCCTAAACCGATTTTTGCATGAAAATGTCGCGTTCATGAACTTAAAGAAATTCGACGTTGAAGCTTGATTGTAAACTTTTGCTGTACAACTCGATTCTAAAGCCAATATGGTGCTATGGGACTCAATTATGGGGCACAGCCTCGGCATCCAACATTAAAAAAATTCAAAGAAGTCAAAATAGAATTCTCCGTAGAATTACAGACGCTCCATGGTACGATAAAAACTCACGAATCTGTGAATGTGTGAATCTGAATGTGAAATCTGAATTTGTGAACTACGCGACAAGATATATTAACAAACTTGAATTCCATCCAAATCCTCTTGCAGTTAGTATTCTTAACTTTGGTGGTCATACCCGTCTAAGAAGGAGGGATACTTTGGTTCGAGCTCTAAGCAGATGACTGAATTCTGAAATAATATTCGCATAAAAATACATTTTTGTCCAGCACTGGCAAGACTTTAATCACAATTTTTTTTTTAGTATTAAGAATTGAATACTTATTGTCATTACATTTCTTATGTAGATTCAATAAATAAAATAATAAAGTTAAAAAAATGAACTTAAACAAATTTTTTTGGCTTAAAAGCAGTTATAATAAAAGGAGGTTAATAAAAATACAGAAATTGAAAATTACCGATATCGGTTAATATACACATATCAGAGCATATTAGGTCAAATTTGTAATATATACTACATACATATATATTTACGTGATTATTGTGAAGGGTAATTAAGCTTCGGCCCAGCCGAATATACTACACTCTTTTTTGTTTTATATATTTGCGCACCGTTTTTATTTAGCGAATATTTTGCAGCTACTTCTTACAAAATTTAATTATAGAAACACATTTACTCCTATGTTTCCAATAATTTCCATCCATTTTCCATTGAGCGTTGGTTTCCACAAAAAAAAAGAGTTGAATTTTTGTTTCAATTTCCATCAATTTCCTTTTAATTCCCTCGTACCATGTGAAAAATTTCTCGATGCAAGTAATACAGAAACGAGGTTCTGATTTTTGGGACTTGGATACCCTCCCATGTTGAAGCCAATGTAATAAGAATATGTTCATTTCCTATCCCCATGTCTTCGTATAAGGAACTTAACTTCAAGCTTTCTTTACGATTTTCTCGGTATCAAAAGAAAGTCGACCTCCGATGAAACAAGTCTTGGCACAATTCTCAATATCTCGCCATTAAAAAGAACACATACATAAATGATCGAGAGCATCATTAAGTTTTTCATTGGTGTTTAATCCCGTTTCATTTCCGAATGACACACCTTTTTTATTGAACAAAATGTTTGTTTTTTATCCTATGATGAAATATAATCAAACAACACAAAATGATTACGAAAATTCGAAAAGAAAATTACTTACAGCATAATGGTAATATTTCCAAATGATTTCTTTAAATCAACTTAATTCGCTTATAAATGTAAACTTCCTTTGAAATTTTGCACATACATATGTACGTACATACATAATTTTCAGAATATTTGGAGATTATGTTTTCCACAAAACCTTAAATTCGAGGCTCCTCTTCTTCATCTGATGATTTCAGTAGTTCTTTTATTATTAATAGTTTTGTTTCCATTTGTTCACTTTGTTTTTGTTTATTTGCGATATATTTAATAATAAAATCGTGAATAATATTTTTGACAAACAGTAAACAAAACAAAATTCTGCATAAATTAGGTAGGTAATACCAACAAGCAGAGTTACCCCCCGTCTAGATTAGCAATAAATATGTTAACATTTATTACAACAAACGTCAAATTTGTGTTATTGCTAGTGGTTGCAGTTATTGCTGCAATAATTGTCAATGAATTTTCGTTAACAATTATTGCAGACATAAAACGTCAAAATTGATTGTCATTTGAGTTTGACATGAAAAAAAATTTTTACCATACTGCTTGCGAAGAATTTTAGTGAATTTCTCTTGTAAAAGTTATTAAGTTAATTATTATTATTGCGTAAAATAAAGTGTTTTTTTAATTAAGTGTTTAAATTAATCACGCTGTACAAGCAGTTTTCTTGTCTTTGGGACTTTAAAAGTCCAGAGTACAAGAGATTAGATAGAAAAAAATGCATGGGCTGAAATATCCAAAAACATGGAGAAAGATGAACAAACAGTCAAAAAGAAAATAAAAAATTTGAGGTCCGCTTATCTTATTGAAAAGAAAAAAGCCGAAGCCTCAAAAAAGTCAGGCTCTGCTGCTGATGAAGTGTATCAACCACACCTCTTCTACTATTCAGAAATGCAGTTTTTAGACAACGCAATTATGCAAAGAAAAACAAGCAGTAACATTTCAACTGTAAGTTTAGATTCTATGTACTGAAAATTTATTATTTATTTACATATGTATGTTTGCAGGAAAGTGAAATTATAGAGTTTAGCCCTAAAGTGCTACAATATGACAGTGTGCCACAAATAGCGAAAATGCAACACCTTCATTGAAAAAAACAATTGGATGCCTTCACAAGTCAATTAAATAACGAAATCAATGAGAGTGACTCAATGTTTCTAACCTTTGGCAGGTCGATTGGGATGCAACTAGGTAAGTTACTATTATCTATGGCGACCGAAGCAATGGCGGAAATTCAAAAAATTGTAGCACAAAAAATGCAAATGATCCATAACAAAGACATTTTGCAAGAAGCTATAAATTTGTCAAATATTTTGTAAATTTATTTACAATTTTTCTAAAAGGCTGAACAAAGGGTACCTGAATAATCTAATTTTGTGTATTATTCTACATGCACTTAAGTGTCTTTGATGTAGGCATACATATATATATTGTATTGAATTTTAATTTTTATTGTATTTATCTGAATTCTAATTGGTGTTCTTTTTATGATTTGTACTCATATTTATAAAACATGAATTCGTTTCTTAGTTTATTTGCTTTATTAATCAATGTTTTGTGTCATTGACAAGAATCTCATAAAAATTTTTAATCATAATTCCAACTGATATGTACCTAAGTATATGTATGCACATATTAGAAACTGAAATGTACAAATTGCAATGTGCAAATAACTTGAAAAGTATTTAATTTAATAGCTTTATATTTTTATATTAATAATAAAAGAATATTTACTTTCTTAAATAAAATAATAAGAAATAGTTTTTTATTTAACTGCTTTGTCCCCGTCCATACTATGAAACATGTGCTGTAAAACTTTTCAGTTTGGTGATGATACAGGAAGAGGGGACTTATTTCAGGTAATGCAAATTATTACAAATAAATTAGTTTGATATGTATATTTATTAAAGATGTATATTTATTCTAAATTATGTACTTAATTACATATGTACATATATATTTAGATCGTTGTTAACTTTGAAATTTCAAAATGCACAACAATAGAGACCTAATTTTCATTTAAAGAAAAACACACTAAGTTCAGAATTTCTCTTTTATTTAAAAAGTTTTTGTATTAAAAATATAATACATTTAGCAATTATAATTATATATATAATTATTTTTATATTGACAAAGTGCTAGAAAATTCCACGATTTAGAAATATAGGTTTTACAGAAGTTTCTTAAATATATATAAAAAATGTCAAGAGAATATTGAAAAAAAAAAACAAATGTAATACAAAAATTATTAAAAAATTGTTGTGTTAATCCAATGAAGCATTCTTTTACAGTGCAGTGTTTATTAAATTATTTTTGCTGTTCATAAGATCCTGGAAATAAAACTAAAAACGATTTTAAGAATTAAATAACAATTCAGAGCATATTATATAGAACTATTACCAGTATTATAAATGTAAATTTTTTAATCTATGGTAACTGTTACAGGATTGGCAGTTTGTTTTGCAATTTTTGTCCATTGGAATCCAACATCTCCGGTAGTTATACAATAGTTTTTTACATTTTCTCTATATTCATTTGCAAATCTAATTGTACATTGCTCTTGGGTTGACAGCGAAGTCATTGTTTGTGATACTTCAGGCACAACATATTGCTGCTCATCAAGCACAGGAGATGTCGTTTCTTTTGTTAAATAATTGTGAAGAACACAACAAGTTTTCACGATTAAATCGCAAGTTGTTAGCTTCACTTCTATTGGTCGCAAGAAAACTCTAAATCTGTTGGCCAGCTTTCCAAATGCCATTTCGACTGGCATTCTGGCTCGGCTTAGCCTATAATTAAATATTTCCTGTTGTTAAATGTTGGTTTTCGTTGAATGCTTTCATTAAGTGCGTGTCCAGCCCAAATATATCATCACCAACAAAGAAAAATGGCGTTTTTGCAACCTTCCCGGGTAAAGCTTCATCTTTTGGAAGGTTTAGCATACTAGATTTAAGAGCTTGGAAAAGTGAACTATTCTTAAAAACAACAGCATCAGAGCACCGACCATTTGCCCCAACATCAATGTACAAGAACTTGCTGCTAGCATCTACTACAGCCAGAAGAACTGTACTGAAATATCCTTTATAGTTAAAAAAGTCTGAGTTGGAATTGTCTGGCTTTTTAAGCCTTATATGTTTTCCGTCTATTGCTCCTAATGTGTGCGGAAACTGCCATATATTTTGAAATTGATCACACACTTTTTTCCATTCACTTTCTGTGTTTGGGCACTGTTAAAATATATGAATTATATGTACATATAATAATAATTAACCTGTTTGAAGAATGTTATACCTTCATGTACTTATTTTGCAAAGATTCAAATATTGATGTTAGTACCTCAGGAATAAAACTGCATATTGTTTTACGCGAAACACGCGAAAGAAATTCGAGTGATTTAAACGAGTCTCCAGACGCTAAAAAACGCAATGTTATAGCCAATCTAGTTCTTGATGTTATGGAAAACCGCATTCTTGTGTTTTGTTTTCTTATTTTAATATCGACCTGAATTATAAACGGGTAAAAATAACAATTAGTATGCGTGTAACTTTCAACATTTGATATACGATTTGGCTTACCAGTGATAGAATATCTTCGAACTGGGTTATGTCCATTCTGCAAAAGTTTATATATTCTGTGCTTTCATTCCAAAGCACGTCTTTCAACAGATGGGCTTCCAAAGAGTGCATTTCTCGTTTTTGGAGGAATGGATTTACCCAATACCTACGGTCTCTTCGGTCGTCTTCATCCGTAAGGTCAATTATGTCGTTAGGCATTTTATGATGCATAATCGCCGGAAGTTTTTGTTGATCTCCATTTCTAAAAACAGATGTAAATTCCTGTTTACGTGATTTTATATCATTATTCGGGAATCCTGAGCAAATAGTTAGCGATAATGGAACACAGTTTTCAAGTAAGCAGTTTGCCAAGTTTTGTCAAGAAAATGGAATTCAACATAAATTCACAGCTCCGTATCACCCTCAATCCAACGGGCAGGCAGAAAGATTCGTGGATACGTTGAAAAGAGCGTTGAAAAAACTTCAAGGATCGGGCACGTCAAATGAAAATTTGCAAACGTTTTTACAGTGCTACCGTTCATCACCAAATCCTACTACAAATGGTAAATCGCCTTCGGAACTCTTCGTGGGGAGGAAATTGAGGATTAATCTCGATCTCCTTAGGAAACCTGAAGATTCTCAGCTGTTGCGCAATGCTAAAATGGAAGAGCAGTTTAACAGGCGAAATGGTGCTAAAAAACGCTATTTTGATATTGGCGAAAATGTTTTTGCAAAAATATATAAGCATAACAAATTTGAATGGGCACCAGGTGTTATTAAAAGGAACTTAGGGAATGTGATGTATGAAGTAGAAATTCTAAGTAATCCAGAGCATCGGACAATCAGATCACATGCAAATCAGCTTAGGCCTCGTTATAATAATTTCGTTACATCAGCAGAACACGAAGTTTTATTGGACTATTTTAGTTTAACACCACAACCGATTTCAACTGGCAATCAGAACAACAACGCCGCTAGCAATGTATCACAACACAATCAAGAAGGCTCGCTAGGACGTAGTTCAACACCACCACAAACGCACAGCGGTACAACTGATAGTCAAAAGGGTAACTCATCTGACAAAGTCATTACAACAACTCCAGTCGCTCAAATAGATGAACCATCCGTTGTTGGTCTTAGAAGGTCTAGTCGCAGGAAACGTCCTCCGGCATGGACTCCAGATTATCATCTTTTTAAAAGAAAGAGAGATGTTGGGAACCCAAAATAAGCAACCATGGTTTTTTATCGTAAATGTATAGCGGTTTTCTATATACACAAATACAAATGTATCTACCTGTTGTGTTAGTTATTTACTTGCATATTTGTACCTATTTCATGTTTTGTTAATGTAACATTCCGCCATTTGTTAATTGTCTTTTAAACGCAACAGGTGTATACGCGGTAATTATTATTGTTATTAAATTGTATTGTTTGTAATTAATTTAATGTATTTAAATAAAGGTAAATCTTGGGTAGTTAAATAGAACGGAGTTCTTTTATTTATCGAAATAGACATATGTAAACGGCAGACTTTTACATATGCAACAGTTGAAATCCCATCCTCGTCGCCAACTGTTCCCAACTTACTTCTTACTCTCACCTTCTTATTCTTGAACCTTCTTATTCGGCTCTTTTGTAATTATGAGTTGACATAAATACTAGTTCCCATACCCTTGACATAAGCAAAGCAATAAGCAATTTTGTACCGTTGTTCTGCCGGCGTTATTGCTTTATTGCGAACATATTTATTGCTAATCTAGACGGGGGGTAATTAAAAATGGCATTATCTCGCCCTGAGCTGGAATTTCAGGGCAAAATATGCTTAATATTTTGCCCGTTTTTATGAAACATATATAGAAAGGAGTACGTTACGTGTATTCATTCATACTGTTGCATACATTTTACAAAAGAATAAAATTAACTGCTTGACTCACAATGTCGTTTCGTTAACGTTCACTAATGTTTTATATTAAAACTAAATGATTTATAGTCAACTATTTTTCAACTAATGGATATATCGGAGGTAAAGAAGGAAAATGATATAAGATCAGGGAAAAATAAAGCTTAAAAAGGCAGTAAGCAAAGGGCAGAATGAATGTAAAATGTTTGTTAGTAAAGAAAACGCCATCAAATTTAAATGAAAATGAACTAATTTTGTATTTAAATACGAAGTGAAAAACTGGGTCTAAAATTTGTAATCAACAAAAACTAAATAACAAATCTGGTAAAGATTTTGAATATAGGTTCATATGAAATGCGAATGCATTATTTGTGTAATCACATATGTAAAGGGACACATAAACTATACAAACAACAATTTACGTTTGTACAATCAGTTAGCGCTGTTTATGGGGGGCGTTTGTACAAATATTTGTGTAGCTTTAAATTTCGTAATTTTAATGAAAATTTTATATATTGAAGTGGTAAAAGGTAAAGTATTTTTGTTAGAATTTTTAGAATAACATAAAAGTTTGATTTCTTTGTAAAAAAATTAAGATTATAGCAACAGAATCTCAAACATAGTGGCTATAACATATTTGTAGAAAAATTTGAAAAGAAATATCTTAAGGCCAAAAATTAAAGCCAAATGTCATATGCTGCAAGAAAGTCGCCGTCTACTCTCACTATAAACAAAAATTTGTCTTTGCATGAACTATATTTGTATCATTTATGTGTAAACGGAAAGCTCGTATTATAAAACGTTAATATTAACATAACCACACAACAGTTAGTAAAATTAACACCGGCTTGTAAACATCTTGAATATACATTTGAAGGGCGAAAGCTTTAACGTTTATTATTCACCATAAGTCACGTAACAAAACTCAGATAAATATCACCTTCTAAATTATTGAAATTCACTACAGACTTTTGAAGATGTGCTTAAAGTAAGCGTATAAGAAGCTCCATTTTAGCGGATTTAAAAAAACCGCTGAGGGGAAAAATGCGGCTTTAAAGGGTTTGAAAACGCGTAAAACTAGCGCGAAAGACCCTCCCCCACCGACATTTTTCGTCACAGCACCAGTCATTTCGTCTGTCTGCCCGTCGTCCAAATGTAAAAGCGGACTTAGCTTTGGTAGAGAGTTGTACGAACACATTTGAAACTTCAACATTACATTCATTTTGCTTTGTTTTTGTTATATTATATTTTAAGTTCCACGTACACTTCTATCTAATAAAGTAATTGTATATAAATTGTTCTCATTGGATTTTGTTATATACTAGCGGCGATAATAATAAAAGATATTTTTTCTTTATTACAGGCTTATTTAACAAACTTCTACTTACGGTTTGTCAAATAAAACGTTAATATATAAAATTTTATTTTATGAATACGGCTGTAGATACTTTTTCAAAAAAATTATACGCAAAAAAAACCAGTGACGCAACCAACGTAATATTTAAACGAGCTTGCAAGTTAAATACAAAAAATATTAATTTCCGTATTCATTATATTAAGAAAGTAACTAAAATAAAAAACTCGTCTCATCTCCACAATGAATGAAAATATTACCTATTTTGGGGTGTCAAGTTACAGAAAGCGGCAGCCCTGCTTAGAATATTTCTGTGTTTTTCTTGGTTATTGCTTGAAATGTGTATAATCAAAACAAAAACCTAACAACAATTAATTGAGATGTACTCCCCAAGGCGAATTCATTATTAGGTGGATGCATCGGCGAATTCAGGCGAATTCGTTTAATATGGCAGCACTTTCTCTGTCAAGTTTTGTTTACCTTTTCGGCGCCATTTAAATTTTTGTACACCTTGATTGGTAATATTATATAGAGCGAACACCATGTTGTTTTTTGTGTTGTTGTATTGTGGCACTAAGAAGGCCACCTGTTATGAATTCGCCTTGTTCTTTATCAACTACTTTTGACAGCTTAAGTGTGAATTCGCCTTTTTACACAAACAAAATACCTGTTGTTTTTTTTATTGTTGTATTGTTGTAGCGAAGCGGCTACCTTGTTTTTTGTATCATGGGTACTCCCATATGTTTTTGACTGCCTGTTTATTTTATTCTTCAAAAGGAAACGTCAATTTTTTGCTATGATAAAAGAGGAAAAATTAAATGGCTTCATTTTGGTTTTTTTTTATTCTTATAAGTAAATGAAATTGACAAAATAAATGTGCTACTTTTAACATTAAATAAATGTTGTATAATTGTTAATAAGTGATAATCATAAATACAATAAAATATTTTAATAATTCGATATAGTGAACAAATTTACAAGAAAATTAAAGACAAGCTTTATCAGCTACAACATAGTGAAAAATCATGGACATTTTTGATATGTCTACCGCAGGCGACGACGGTCAGACAGAGGAAAAGTTCGGTAAGTTTTTGTTATTAGATTATATTTTTAATACAAATAATAATTACTTAGTTAAATTTTTTGCAATATTCCTTATTTTAGTTTTCAGAAAAGGGGGCGTTGGTTTTCATTGGCTAACATTTTAATTTGCTGAATTGTTTAACAGGGATTCCATTGCAAATCATTGACCTCAATCTCTTGTTTTCGTTTGCAATATCTGCGTCGACGATTCTTGCATTTTCATTTAATTCATTTAAATGAAAAATTGAATATAAAACCTAAAAATAGTTTTCGTTTCATTTTGTAAAACAATAATTCTATTATTTTATCTGTGCAAGATATGGACCATTGTGTGATTAATTGTAATTTATATTGAAATATCAATAAAACTTTTGGTTCCAGTTTAAGCACAATCGTCCAAATTGAAAAAAAAAACTAGAAAATAGAAACATTTCCTTAGTATCGATCTGGGCGAGTAACAACAAGCTGCACTTCAACCCTTCTAAAACAAGAGCTATTTCTTTTGGACCAGGAACCCATGTTGATATTGATATTATTTTTGGTCAAGTACAGGTACCCTTCGTTGATACTCTGAACTGCTTAAGTTTAATACTCCACAATAGATTATCGTTTGAATGCCATATTGCTAGCATTGCCGCAAAGATCAACAGTAAATTAAGATCTCTATGTTGTTTGAATTGCTATTTACCCAAGAAAGTAAAATTACGTATTACACACTACCTTCTTATAACTCACGTTATTTACTGCATTGAAATCTACTGCGGATGCTCATCTGCTAATCATCGCCAAGTGAGACTTATAAGTAATCGAATAGTAAGATACATCTTTAACTTAAGGATTGTTGATCACGTCTCGAACTATGTTAAGGAATTTCTTGGATTTTCCGTTCAGAACTTTCTAAATGTTAGAATTTTATGTTATTTGTACCAAGTGCTAAAATTTAACTCAAACCCATACCTGATACCTTCGTTCCGTTTTCCAAATCAATTCGCAATCCACAACTGATTTTGCCTAAAATTAACTATTCTATTTTTGAGAAGTCGTTCGTTGTAAGGTCTTGTAGACTTTACAATGAACTCCCCATTACGCTAAGAAACTTTGAATTTTCTATGGCTCGATTTAAGCGTTTGCTGCTTTTAATGGTTTCTGCCAGTGATATGTAATATCTAAGTATATGTTTTTCGTCGTATCATTCTAAGAGATATGTGCACTATTATTTAATGCATTGCCTATCACATTCATATCATCATAAGATGTCTTTATCTATTTCATTTCATTTCCGTTCGGAAATAGAATTGAATAGGTTTTTCTATTCTTCAAAAAACGAAAATTTAAAACTTTTTCAGAATGAAACCAATTCTATAAGATAATACTAGTTTCATTCTTGCAATCAGAAATGATTTCATTCCGATAAGTTTTTTCGTTTTTTGAAGAAGTAAAAAAAGAAATCAATTCCGTTTCCGAACGGAATTAAGTTCTATGACATGGCTAATTATTAAACATCATATAATATTATAGGTTCATTAGTTGTAAACCCTATTTTTAATTATATGTGGCCCTAAGGACACGATTAATGATAATAAATAAATAAGGAAGAAGTGAAATATTTGGCGGAAATTATCCTGAAATATAGATATACGTATACCTACATAAAATTGCTACTTTCCAATATATTTTTAAAGTTATTTATGCAAAGTTGGTGTTATTTGAAAACTTTGAATATGCGAAATTTTTTTATTTTTTTAACCTGGTAGGTAGCGAGACAAATTTTTACAAATGTAAAGGCCTCGATGAGGCTTTAAAAAAATGTTTATTCTGCGAACCCGGTGTTTGCTCTACCATAGAGGAAAAAAATCCCTGCACAATGCACGGATATTTATTTTATTTATTTATTCATTATTGTAATACATATAGCCTTTTGGCCAATAAAACTATATTACAAAGCACTTCCAATCTCATCACTATAGTAAGAGTAAGTTGCAAGAAATTCAATGAAATAAAGTAACTTAAAAATTAAAACTAAAATTTTTTTTCTTGTTTTAATAATAAATAACATTTTTTTTTTTTAAGCTTTTTTTTTATTTATTGAATCTTCAAAATGAACTAACAATAAGTATTCAAATCTTAATACTAAATTTAAAATTAAAAAATGTGATTCTTAAGTCCGACCAATGCTAGACAAAAAGTTTTATTTTGCGGGAGCTATTTCGGTAAAATCACCTATTGAGCAATCTGATGGTGGCAGCGGTATCCCTTCTTTTAAGCCGAGTGTGGCCGCCAAAATTAAGTATATTGCGCGCAAGAGGGTTTGGATGAAGTTCCAGTTTACTGACATACCTTGTCGCGTACTTAGAAAACTCCTCTTTTACCAGCGGAACACTCAGATCGTTATGAATATATATATATATATATATATATATATATATATATATATATATATATATATATATATATATATATATATATATATATATATATATATATATATATATATATATATATATATATATATATATATATATATATATATATATATATATATATATATATATATATATATATATATATATATATATATATATATATTTTTTTTTTTTCAGTGTATGGATATGTTTTATTATTGTTGGATTTGGAATTTATTATTTGAAGAATTCATTTACAAATTATCTTAAGCCTAAACCTGCGAAGCAAAATAGCTTGTCTGCAGGAATAATTCTTATTAATTTGTGCTGTTTCTTGTATTAAATTTAGGATAAAAATTACATACATACATAAATTTATAGTTCATTGCGAACTTATGAAAAAATCTTTTATAAGTTTTTTTCTTTTGTGTTTGTTTTGGGTTTGTAGAATTTTTACTGGCAGCCTATTGAAAATTGTTGGTATCGTAACGTTTAGGGTGTTTTTTCCATAATTGTTTTCATATCTTTCAACTTTGAATCGGCCTTGTTTTCGTCGTCTAGTGTTATATTGATGATCTATTGTTTTATTAAACCTTGAGTCATTGTAAAATTCGGCAGCTAGTGTTGTATAATATATTCCTTTAATATTTAAAATGCGTAATTGTTTTGCAATGGAATTGTTTCCACTGAGACTTGCGATGTTGCTGTTGTTTCTGGAGTCATATCTGGTATTGTTGCTACTGTTGTTGCCTATACTATTTGTGTTGAAGTTGTTGCTGGTGGTAATATTCCTATGGTTATAATTGTTGGTATTGTTGTAACTGGCGTTGCAGCTACAGCTGGTATTGTTGTTGATGTTGTACCTTTTGTGGTTGTTTACACAGATGTTGTGATGACTGTTGTTTTCATTTACGATGTTAATGTTTATTGTGCTGTAACCAGTGTTGTAGGTTGTATTGCTATTGGTAATGTAACTGGTATTATCATTGTTATAGTTGTATGTGTGGCTACTACTGTTGATGTTGTTGCTCGTGTAGTTTTTGATATGGGTGTTTTGAAGGACATTTATTTGACTGATGTTATTAATTGTGTTGCAAATGTCATTATAGTTGTAGCAACTGGTGGGGTTGTTTATTGTGCTGTAACTGGTGATATTGCTGGTATAGTGATCGTTATGGCTATTGTTGGTTGTATTGTTATGGACGTTGTTTTGACTTATGTTGTTCATTGTGTTGTGAATGGTGTTGTACCTTGTATTGTAAATAGTGTTGTTTTCAGTATTGGTAAGATTGCTTGTTATGTTGTTTGTATTGGCTAATGTTTGATTGCGTTGTAGATTTTTGTAAAGAATCTTGAGTATGCGGTCTTGTGTATTTTGCAATAGTCTACAATGTGTTGCGCTTCCCCACGCAGTGATTCCGTGCCTAATGTATGACTCTGCCATCGAAAAATAGGCTTGTCTAATCACACTATAAGTTGCACAATTACTTAAGTGATATAGCATGAAAGCGGACGTACGAAGCTTCTTTTGGAGATAATCGACGTGAACATTCCATTTGAAATTGTTATCCACATACACTCCGAGATATTTGTAGGATGTGACGAGTTCTATATAGGTAGTGCATGTGTCACTGATATTGTTGGTATTATGTAGACAATCTGTTTCATGGAATTTTATTTCGATATTTGTATTCGTAAAATGAGGTGGTTTAATGTGCATGAGTTTAGTTTTTTGTGCGTTTATAATTAATCCATTGTCATGGCACCATCTTGTAGCAATATTAAGTTGACTTTGCATTATTTCAATAGCGTTTTTGATGTTCTCGCTTGATACAACAATGGCTGTATCATCAGCATATGCATACGTAGTGCCTTGTAGAGCGTTGAGCAAATCGTTGGCATACAATATATACAAAATTGGGCCGAGTTTGGATCCTTGCGGTACACCATAATCTGTTGATATTTCGTAACTGAGAACATTATTGATTTTCACACGATATTTTCTACAGTCTAGATATTTTTTAAACCATTTTAAAGCATCACCTCTTATGCCATTTCTTTCCAATATTTGTATTAGTTTGTTATGCGACAGTGTGTCGAACGCCTTACTAAAGTCTATAAACAATACGAGGCAGTGCATTTTTTTACTTAAACAGTTATTTATATAGTTTGCAAAGTTACCAAGTAAACTGTTTATACTCTTTTCTTTTTGAAAACCAAATTGGTTTTTATTTATTATTTTGTTTTTTTCCAAAAAATTATTTAGACGTCTAACAACAATTTCTTCTAATATCTTCTCCAAAACGGGTAAAATTGATATCGGACGGTAGTTATTACAATCTGATTTAGTCCCGCTTTTAAATATAGGTCTAATAATCGATGTTTTTAAGTCTTCCGGTATTTCGGCGCTATCTAAGCTTGAATTTATTAGTTTTGTTATTATAGGCGTTAAAACTTTTGCATTATTTTTAATATCCTTAGGTCTGATTCCATCTATCCCAGCACCTTTTTTGCTATTTAAACAGTTCAGTATGTTGAATATTTCTTCTTCATTAGTATTTTCCAGAAATATTGAGTTTTGTAGTGTTGGTTCAATATTATGTCTGGTTTTTATGTCACAATTATGTATTATCTGTTTTACATTTTTATTAAAGCTTTTTGCGAAGTTGTTGGATATATCAGTAATGTTTTCATTTTTAAAGTTTTGCATAATAGTGATATCGATGTTAGCTGTTTTTTTTTTCAACTATTTCATTAATAAGTTGCCATGTAGCACGAGGGTTATTTCTAGTTTCAATAAATTTATTTCTATTTTGGTTTTTATTCGACCTCTATTTCTTAATTAAGTAGTATTTCGTTAATTTTAAGGTCCTTTTTGCTTATTTATTTTAATATGTATGCCAATATTTCGCTTTCCTTCGGATAGCTTCTTCAGGGCAATAATATTTGTTATTGTTTAAAAAATTTTTTTGAAACAATGTTTAAAAATACTCAAACAAACATACATACATGTGAATGAAAAAATACAAATACATACATACATACAATTTTGAAAAATATATAAAAACAATAATAACTACAATAATCAAACAAACAAAAACATACAATGAGTGAAAACTCATATATACATACATAACAATACATACAATTTTGAAAAATGTAAAAAACCAATAAAAACAATAACAATTTTTGAACAACTTTTTTTAAAACCAATCAAACAAACAAACATACATATTTATAAATGAAAAAATACAAATACATACATACATACATACATACATACATACATACAAATATTGAAAAATATACAATGTCTGCCATGTCTCTCTTCCATTCTATGTCTTGCTAATAGAATGACATAGAATGGAAGAGAGACATGGCAGACATAACAACGTAAACATAACAGAACCTAAAGTGTATAAATCACTTACATATATCCCAGAGATATCAGAAAAGTTAGAAAGATCTAACATGTTTAATAAGGAAAAGTATATGATGGCCCATAAAGCTTATAAAACAATAGATACATTATATAGTAAAATGAAAGATAAAGTGGACAAATTTGAAATATCAAATGTAGTTTATAGTATCCCATGTGGTGGAAATGATGTAGAAAATTGTAGTGAGGTGTACATAGGAACAACTAAGAATAAGCTTAAAACTAGATTAGCTGGACATAAATCAGATCAGAAGTATAGGTCAACTAATTTGACGCATAAGACTGCATTGACTGCACATTGTGCAAGACTAGATCATTTTCCAAAGTTTAAAGACACAAAGATATTGAATAGGGAAAGTAATTATAAACGTAGATTTACATTAGAAATGTTGCAGATTATTAGTACACCAGCTGATAGAAGGATTAATTATAAGGCAGATATAGATAATATAGCTCAGATATATAAGTATTTAGTTAAGAATTAGAATGTTATCTTGTTATTTTTTGTGTTCACCGTTAATGTTAATAATGTTTTATAATAATTGTATTGTATGTTAATTTAAGTGGGAGGGAAATATTTTTTAATTTTTATTTGTTATTTTTAAAAATTTCAATTTGTATACGTTCTTGTTGTTACTTTTTCAAAAATTGTTGTAAAATTATGTGAAAATATGTATTTCAAAAATGATTTTCTTTCATTCATATGTATAGTGGCTTTGTTTGGTTGTTGTTATTTTTTATTGTTTTTTACATTTTTAACATTTTTTCAAAATTGTATATATTGTATGTATGTATGAATTTTCATTCATTGTAGGGTTTTGTATGTTTGGTTATTGTGGTTATTATTGATTTTATACATTTTTCAAAATTGTATTTATATATGTATTTGTATTTTTTCATTCATAAGTATGTATGTTTGTTTGGTTTAATAATTTAAAAAAAAAAAAAAAAAAATTTTTTATTGTTGTTTTTATTGCCTTGTATATTTTTCAATATTTGTATGTATGTATGTATGTATGTATGTATGTATGTATGTATGTATGTATGTATGTATGTATGTATGTATGTATGTATGTATGTATGTATGTATGTATGTATGTATGTATGTATTTGTATTTTTTCATTTATAAATATGTATGTTTGTTTGTTTGATTGGTTTTAAAAAAAGTTGTTCAAAAATTGTTATTGTTTTTATTGGTTTTTTACATTTTTCAAAATTGTATGTATTGTTATGTATGTATGTATGAGTTTTCACTCATTGTATGTTTTTGTTTGTTTGATTATTGTAGTTATTATTGTTTTTATATATTTTTCAAAATTGTATGTATGTATGTATTTGTATTTTTTCATTCACATGTATGTATGTTTGTTTGAGTATTTTTAAACATTGTTTCAAAAAAATTTTTTAAACAATAACAAATATTATTGCCCTGAAGAAGCTATCCGAAGGAAAGCGAAATATTGGCATACATATTAAAATAAATAAGCAAAAAGGACCTTAAAATTAACGAAATACTACTTAATAAATTTATTTCTATAATAATTGTTTTTTGCATATATTATTTCTTTATTTAATAAATTTCTAAACTTTTTATAGTTCTTTTCATATAGTTTATTATTTTTATTACTTTGCCACTGTTTGTAAAGTTTATCGCGTATATCACATTTTTTTTATAAGATTGTCGCTTATCCACTGACCTTGTGTTCTTGGCTTGCTCATTTTTTTAATTTTTTTTGAATTGTCGTAGATTTCATTAAATCTATTTTGAAAATTTTTGTAAATATCATTTGTGTTTGGGTTTCGATCAATTAACGCATTCCAATTAGTTTCTTTTATTAACTTGTTGACACTGTAGCTACTTATGCACGAATTTTGTGCACTACTATTATTTCCCGTACCCTGTATTCTGTTTTCTTTTATTTCGTTTTTACTATAGAAAAGGGAGTAATGATCCGATATTGTTGTTGTTATAACTACTGCATACGGATCTGGATTTGTTTGTTTATATTTTGTAAACAGGTGGTCAATGCAAGTGCTAGTGTTTCTATTTATGTCTTCACGCGTGGTTTCTTGTACCATACATTCTAATCCATTCGACATAATCATATTCAGGTATTTAGTTGTTGTTACATTCCCCGTTTTTATATCGATATTCATATCTCCTACAAGAATTATATCTTGTTTTTTGTTGATTTTATTTATTATTTGGTCAAGTTCTTCAATAAAAGCATTGACATTTAGGGAAGGGGGGCGATAAACTGAGATGAGGGAAATCATGTTATTGTTTACATTTAAATCCACTTGTATATGTCCGAATGATTGAGATTGCGATAAAAAAATTTTGTGCATGAGTGTTTCTTTGACATATACTGCGACACCTCCTCCTATATATATATATATATATATATATATATATATATATATATATATATATATATATATATATATATATATATATATATATATATATATATATATATATATATATATATATATATATATATATATATATATATATATATATATATATATATATATATATATATATATATATATATATATATATATATATATATATATATATATATATATATATATATATATATATATATATGCCTTGGGGAACTCCTGTCTTGATTGGCTGAGTTGGGCTTATAAAGTCGCCTTCTCTGATAACAAACTTCCGCCCGTATAAGTAGCTTTTCAGAAGCTTGTGTGTATTTGCAGGCAAGTTTAGCTTTATTTTGTGCATCAAGCCGTTGTGCCACACTTTATCAAAAGCTTGAGAAATATCAATGAAAAGAGCTGAGCAATACTTCTTCTCCTCAAAGGTTTGTCTTATGACATTGACTAGTCTGTGCGTTTGTTCTATGGTGCTATGCTTAGCCCGAAAGCCAAATTGATGATCAGGGATGCATCCCACATTGTTCAATATTGGACTCAACTTCGCCATTAACAATTTTTCGAATAGTTTTGAAATTGTTGGTAAAAGACTTATTGTCTATATGATTATACTTTAGTTAGATCCTTCCCTGGCTTGGGTATCATAGTAATCATTGAGACCTTCCACTCTGCAGGATAATACTCAAGGCGTAAAATGGCGTTAAAAATAAAAAGTAGAACCCTTCTAGCTACACGAGGTAACTGTTCAAGCATTTTACCAGTAATTTGATCAATGCCTGGAGCTTTCCTGGGGTTTGTATTACCGATAACGTTTCCGACATCTTTAAAATTAAATCTCAAAGACACAGGAGGTCTAACAACATATGGTGGTAATTCCGCTGTATTATTCTCTGAATCATTTGTGATAAAAACGTTTCGCAAATGATCGACATACAACATTCCCTTTTCAGAATCGCTTCTTGCCCAGTCGCCAGTTGAATTTCGCAAAGGTGGCTTACCTATTACGGGTCTTTTTAAACCTTTTGTCGCTTTCCACAAGGAATAATCAGATTGCGGAGTACCATCAAGGCTTTCCAAATATGTTTTAAGGGAAGCCATTCTATGGGCTTCAAGCAGATTTCTTAGCTGAGTTATGCATTCCCGTAGCTTAGTTTTAAGCTGGGGTGACCTGCGAAGTTGCCACTATCTTCTGACTCTTCTTTTTTCTGACAAAAGTTGCTCAATTTCAGATGAATAAGTTCTATTGTTCTCATTTCTAGATCTTAAATGACTAGTGGTAGCATGCTGTACGGCCAGTTTGAGGTTTTCGGAAAAATCGTTAATTGACCCATCAATATCCTCAGGCGTTCTCAAGGCGATATTTTCAGTACAATGTGTGCTGAAAAATTTTTTGTACTTTAACCAATTAACTCTATTGACAGTCAACGGTGAGCCAATCTCTTGGGGGAACGAAACAGAGATTATAGTGGGAGAGTGATCTGATGACAAATCTAATGAAGGCTTCACTTGAATCCACTCTAAAGGAAAATTTTTCGCAACTCCAAAATCTATAACGTCTGGGATCTTTCGTCGGTCTGTCGGCCAATAAGTGGGGTGTCCGCTTGAAACCACATATAAGCCCATTTTGGAAACGGTGTCAAAAAGCACACGGCCTTTCGAGGTAGTTAAGCGTGATCCCCAAAAAGTGTGTTTAGCGTTATAGTCGCCAGCCGCTAAAAATCGAGACCCAAGTGATTCGAAAAAATTTGAATATTGGCTTTCTGTTATTGAAAATCGGAAATAACGATTTTTTCATGAAAATATTCAATGCATATATTAGTTGCTTGGATATGCTCCTCACGTGTCTCGTTCATTAAATAGTGCTTAATTCTGGATTTTATTAGAATTGCCGATCCTCCGCAAGATCTTCCGCGGGGATCTTTAGTGTCATATAATGCGTACCCATTAATTTTGAAATAACTGTTGGTTGTCAAATGGGTTTCAGCCATCAACATTATATCGATTTGCTTTTCCATAAGGAAGTGCTCAAGTTCATTTTTGTGTTGGCGAATGCCGTTTGCGTTCCAGAAACATATTTTTAACCCATTCATTTGTTTAAAATTGCCTGCTAAATAGTGGATTGCATTTTCAGCATTTCTTGCATCATGTTCGTCATGGAAACCGTAAAAGTATTTATAGATTGAACAAGAGTCTACAGAGTTGCCTCAAGATTGCTAAAATTTTGGTCAGAGTTTTGAGGCTTGGGCTCCTGATTCAAATTTGGTTTATCGGATTTTACCACATTCGCATAAGAAATTTGTTGGGGGTTTTGCACGTGTATATGGCTGGTTGGCTGGCGTACCTGGGGAAAATTGGTTGTAGAAATGGTGTTTGACTGCTGGGGTGGCATATTTAAAATTGATGGCCTATTTGTTATTGATCTCTTGAAGTGAGTATAGACAGGGCAACCCCTGTAGTTTGCAGTGTGGTTACCTCCACAGTTACTGCATTTTTTAACGCTCGCGTCAGTCTTAGGTTTTTTGCACTGTGATGTACCGTGAAGTTCACCACACACAATGCAAACTGCGGGCAACTTACAATAGGTCTTAGTATGGCCAAATTCTTGGCAGTTTAGGCATTGGACGGGCCCTAGACGCTTATGAGGCTCCTCAACGGTAACCTTACGATGCAAAAGATATTTGAGGTTATAAATTGGATACACTTCATTCTTTTTCAGGTGAACATCTCTAGGTTCCAATTCAACCCTAAACATGGGTTGAGGAATTTTTTAACGGTTTCTAATATTAACCACATTTTTAATTTTGAAGCCATTGTCTTCTAGTCCGGTTTTGACCTCATTCGTGTCAACAAAAGGGTCAATACCTTTTATAACGACCTGAATACCTTTGGCACTTTTAAGCTGATATGTGTAAAATGATCGTTTCTCCTTCTCTAGAACGTCAGACAACTTTCGGTATTCATTTTCACTGTTTACCTGGATTTTCGTTTCATTTATGCCGCCGTGCTTAACCGATGTTACGTTAAAAGTGTCTTTGCCGATTGCCGCAATAAGTTGCTTTACCAGGTCACTAGAGGTAGGCTCTCGCAAATATATTGGTGGCGGCTTAAAGGTTTGTTTTAGATATAGTTGGCTCATCTGTTTGCAGTATAGCAAACCTATTATTATCCGTTGCCGAAGTCCTATTATCATCTTTAGAAATTTTCGGTTTAGATGATATTTGAGCTGATTTGGGGCTTCGCTGTCTTTTAACCACGGTTATGTACCTGTCCATGCCTACTTGGGTTTTTGGCTTATCATCTTAGAGACAGGAAATTTTCCAATGATTTTTTCACAGATTCTTCTTTTGAAATCCAAAGATTTTTTCTACCGGAGCTAAGCTCTTTTTCAGAATTACATCTGATAGGTGCACTCATGCAATTAATTGTTTCTATTTTTTATTTACAATTTAAAACAGTATTTAAAAAATGTCACAAAATTTTTGTTTTAAACAAAAATACTCTGTTCACCTATTACGGTTTTTACTTAATCCCGTTATATATATATTTTTTTTTACTTTGCGATCAAAAAAACAAACACGTCCGTTCACTATCGAAGCTAAACAACGACGCAATAAATAACATGAGATCATATTGACCATATAAATTGAAAAATGTAGAAAATTGCATGTATATGAAAACTTCTTCGGTTCATAACTTGGAAACTAGGCGTTTCCGCCAATGTTGTCATTTACATTGTCTTATTATTTTTCAATTTTCTAACACCCTATGCATTTTTTATATTATTTGGAGCTGCGTTGGTAAACTATATTTAAGCCAAAGCTTTTAATTGATACCGATTTTGCCTAAATAAATTTACAAATGTGGTGGAAAATTGTAATTTCATGTACACATATAGATATTAAAACTTTCGATATTCATAACTCGGTTATTTTGAGGTTTCGTCAATTTTCTCACTTAAAATTGTCTTCTTATATTCCAATTTATAAATGTATATAAAACTCAGTCTAGGCTTTGCTAAATAAAAGTGAAAACCTATGAAAAAAATTATTGTTTTTTTTGTGTTTGATTGACATTTAAAAAAATTTTGCTTTTCAAATTCTCATTGTTTTACTTAAAATAAAGGTGTCCAAATCTACTGACAGCAGGTTAAACACTGTCGTCGTTTCTTGCTGACATAGGGGTTTGGAAAAGCACATTTTATAAACGAAACTAAGAATGATTAAAATATAGAGCAGGAAATTACTTTGAAATTTTAGGGGAATATGTAAAAGTCAGAACTGAAAATGTTGTTTTAAAAGACAACTTTTTGTTCTAAGCAAACAATGTCTTCAAGGCCAGTTGGCAGTCCAGTCTCCACCCTGCAATGTTATAAAACACATTTGGGTATGTTACGCCTAGTATAAGTAAAACTCATTTTCTTTGGTTGACTTCAGATATCAAGTTGAGCTTCTTTATTCCTCTTCACAACTCGTGTTTCTCATATACATGTGCTTTTATATTTTCTAACTAGGTTAAGTTAAAAATGAACCCGAGTTGCCAGTGTTATTGAATTTTGGCAGAGATGCCAACTCAATAACCCAACACTCTTCCCCCCACCATAACAAATATTAGGATACTTCATTATAAAAATTAGATATGGACATATAATGTATAACTTTTCTTTTGTTTAGGGTCACTGTGCTGATTACCCTCTAGGAGCCTTCTAACTCAAACTCTTCCAAGTGTTTTGGCTTCCGCCTATTTCTAACAGGCCTTGAAGAACTTCCAATCACTCTTTGGTCTTGTTCAGAGGTGCCCGCGTTTTCCTGTATCGGTGATGTGGAATCCTTTGATGGCAAATTGAGATCGTGGTTTTCTGCGAGAATGGTAGGTGCTACTTCGTTTTCATATACTTGAGGGTCCCTTTGTTCAGCGTTTATGTTTTCTTCCATCAATTCTTCCTCTTGATTCTTTAAGTCGCTCCCAATTTTTCTTATTTGATCTACGTGTCCTTGCCATGTTCTGCCGTCATCGATTAATATTTCGTAATTTAGACTTCCAATTCTTTTCTTAATTTTTCCAAAACGCCATTTGTCACTTGATGTATAATCACGTACCGCGACTCTCTCTTCCTCCTCAAAAACTTGCAATTTCCCTTTCATTTGGTGTTGTGCTTCTTCTAGGTAATAGTAAATCCAATCGGTTTTGAATTTGTCTGCCTAACATCAGTTGGGCTGGAGAGCTTCCTGTTTGGTCATGTAAGGAACGGCGGTAAGCTAATAGAATTTTTGATACACCCTCTTTCAAATTTTGGGTGTACATTTCATGGCCCTTATCTTGTTCTTAATCGTCTGTACGAACCTCTCAGCCAATCCGTTAGTCGCTGGATGATAGGGTGCTCCTGTTTTGTGCTTTATGCCATTTCTTTTCAAAAAATTTTGGAATTGCGCTGAATGAAACTGTGTTCCATGATCACTCACCAATACGTTTGGGATACCCATCCTGGAAAATATATCGCGACAAACTTCAATTGTGGTTTCTGCCGTAATGTTAGGTATCACATACACTTCAGGCCACCGTGTGAAAGCATCTACCAATATAAACAAATATTTGCCTAAAATAGGCCCTGCAAAATCGACGTGTACACGCCCAAAGGGTTTACTGGCTGGATTCCAACTATGTATCGGCTTTTGCTGTGTGGGTTCCGCTCTTGTCAATTGACATTGTGCGCAATTTTTCACAAAGTTTTCAATATCCTCGTTCAATTTTGGCCACCAACAATACCCTCGGGCTAAACTCTTCATTTTTTTCATGCCAAAATGAGCAGCATGAAGTTCTTTTAACACCCTGTCACGTAAAGAGAGCGGAATGTACACCCGTATTCCTCGCATAAGACAACCCTGTTGAAGAGTGAACTCCATTTGTGGAATTCAAAAACGGCATTTATCTGGGCATTGACGGCCAAACTTCAAACTGTCGATCAGTAATTGCATTTCCTTTTCCTTTCCTGTTTCTTTACTTAACTCGCTAATAGTTACTGGTAAATTTTGAATTCGTTCAATTTCTATTATGTTTATTTCTTCTATCACTTTGTTTGTACTGCTTTCTGGCAATCTCGAAATAGCGTCAGCATTTGCATTATCTTTAGATCGCTTCACCTCAATGTCGTAGACAAATGACTGCAAATATATGGCATAGTGTTGCATTCTGGTGGTGGATAATGTAGGCAAACTCTTGGCGGGATTAAATATCTGAGAAATGGGTTTGTTGTCGGTTATCAGTATGAATTTTCTGCTGAATAGGTACTGATAAAACTTCTTAACGCCAAAACTTATTGCATAAGCTTCCTTGTCAATTTGACTGTACTTTTGCTGAC
Organism: Thecocarcelia acutangulata; assembly: GCA_914767995.1. Lineage (NCBI taxonomy): Eukaryota > Metazoa > Arthropoda > Insecta > Diptera > Tachinidae > Thecocarcelia > Thecocarcelia acutangulata. The sequence continues at coordinate 66,427,911 of OU612096.1, read as the reverse complement.
TGCTCGACAAGGTTTGTGACGCAAATTGGATGGGTCGTTCCGATCCGTTGGGAAAACGATGGCTTAACACCGCGCCTACCCCATACGGGCTTGTATCCACAGCCAACACCAGCATCAGTTTTGGATTGTAGTGCATTAAAACGGTATCTGATTGCATTTGTGTTTTAATATTTTGAAATGCGTTTTCGCAATCCGTGTTCCAACAAAATCTTACTCCTTTTTTCAACAGATTATTTAAAGGTACCTTTGTGCTCAAATTTTGGATAAATCGACCATAATAATTTATCATACCCACAAATGCCCTGATCTCACCCACATTTGAGGGTCTTTTCATATTTTGTATCGCAGTACTTTTTTCCTTCATTTTTCTTATTCCCTGTCTATTGATTACGTACCCGCAATATGCAATCTCATCCTGCATCCAACTAGATTTTTCCACATTTATTCTCATGTTATGCTTTGCTAGCCGTCCTAAAACTTCATCAATTCGGTTAATATGTTCATCATCACTTTCTGCTGTTATTTTGATATCGTCTAAGAAAACTGATACGCCTGGAATGCCTTGTAACAGTTGCTCCATGAAACGTTGCCATTTGGCTGGAGGGCAAGCTACACCAAACATCATTCGCGTCGGTCTAAATAAGCCTTTGTGTGTATTGATTGTCAGTAGTTGCTGGTCGTCCGGGTGCACTTCTAGTTGCAAATATGCCTGCGACAAATCAATTTTCGTAAATTTTTTCCCACCTGCCATGGAACAGAATAGTTCTTCTATGGTTGGTATGGGATGCTCATCCACAATCATCACCGGATTTATCGTTACCTTATAGTCGCCACATAAACGAACGTTATTATTTTTCTTAGGTACGGCTACAATTGGGGTTGCCCACTCACTTGAATCCACTTTTAACAACAAGCCCTCGGCCACTTGCTTTTCTAATTCTCTTTCAACTGAATCCATTAACGCAAAAGGAACTCGCCATGCTTTGTAGAATTTCGGTGTAACATTGGGTTTTATGTTTATTCGAGCTTGATACCCAGTGATTTTCCCCACCGACGGGTGTTGTAATACTGCGTATTTCTTAATAACCGCTTCTAGTTTAGTTTTAACCCGACTGGTTTTGGTCACTACGTGCACGTTATTAAACTTGTTGGACATTATTTGAGCCCAGTCTAGCTTAATGTTTCTTAGCCATTCCCGACCTAGCAGTGGTTTCTTTGGTGCATTTACTACGTATAATCGTAATAGCTGAGGTGTTGAACTATTCCCTTTGTCCACAGACACCAATACATAACCCAAAATCGGCAGTTGAGTGTCGTAAAAACTGTATAAATCTGTGTCGTTCTCGTGTAATCTCAATTTGCCAAAATATTTCTTCACATCGTCAACGCTCACAATACTTACGGGGGCACCTGTATCAATTTCAAAATTCAATAAAACAATATTTACTTTCAAGTAACAGAATATTTTGGAACGATCCGCATAACATTTACCGTCCAGTCGCTTAAGCTCTCCTTCACCAATTTGTAACATCTCGTCTGCCACACTTAGCCTCTCTTCCTCTTCAACAAAATTTAGCTACCGCTTTTCTTTTAGGCACACTCGCCTTAAGTGACCCTTGATCATACAGTAATTACATACGGTTTCTTTGTGTCGGCACTCATGCGCTAAATGTTGATTACTGCCACAACGATAACATGTTCTTTTAACATCTGTAGAATTTTTCCCACCTCCTTTGTTCATTGACTTACGCGTACCCGTCACCAAATTAACCGCAGCTTCATTTAGTATTGGTGTTTGTAACTCCATTCCCCCTCTTTCTGCACATTCAAATGCTCTTGCAGTTGTAAGTGCTGATTCCAAAGTTAGTTCGCTTTTTTCTAGCAGCCGGCTTTGGATTTTTTGATTTTTGAGACCAAACACAAATTGATTACGCAAAGCCGTATCTAGATAAGCTCCAAAATTACAATGTATTGACATTTTCCGCAAACCCATAAGATATTCTTCACATGTTTCCTCTTCTTTTTGTTTCCGAAGATGAAATCTATAATTTTCAAGAATTTCGTTTGGTTTCGGGTCAAAAAAAATCTTTCAATATACGTTTGATATCTTCGTACGACTTGCTTTCCGGTGTTTGCGGTAACAATTTATCACATAGTAAATTGTATGTATTTATGCCCATATAATGCAGCAAGAAATTCTTTTTCTTCGTGGCGTCACAATTAAACAGCTCCAACGCTGTTTCCAACCGTGTTACCCACCGAGACCATGTGGAAGTACTTGCGTCGAATGCTTCCACATTGAAGCCTGCTGCCTGTACTTGGACACTTGTAGCTGGTTCTGGGTTTGACATATTTGTTTTGTCCTCGTCGCCAGTTGTTACGCCTAGTATAAGTAAAACTCAGTTTCCTTGGTTGACTTCAGATATCAAGTTGAGCTTCTTTATTCCTCTTCACAACTCGTGTTTCTCATATACATGTGCTTTTATATTTTCTAACTAGGTTAAGTTAAAAATGAACCCGAGTTGCCAGTGTTATTGAATTTTGGCAGAGATGCCAACTCAATAACCCAACAGGGTAGAATTTAAAAAAGAAGTAGTTAAACGATGGTTCCATAATACAGTTGCATTGAAGAAACAGAAGTAGAAAATTGATGAATATTGAATCTGGGTTTTCAATCTTACTTCGGTCTTTTATAGTTGTTGTTGAAAGCAATGGGAAGTCAACTATTTACTAAAACCGTAGTAGTCACACATAAAGTTAACACTTTATGTGTGAGCTTCGCTTTAAGCATTTGTAATATAAAATGAATTATAAAAAAATTTTAAATGGAAGTGACCACATTTTTAATTAATTTAGAATTTAAATTAAATATTCGTATTATTTGATCTTGTTTATATTGATTTCTTCTAAATTTTCCAGCTAAAGATCTTGATTGATTTTTGTTTTTATAAAAAAGGTTTAACGGTATTTTATTTTCAATATTTCGATAACAATTTGTTATCATCATCAGGAAAATTAAAATGTTATAAAAAATTATTTGAAAAAATGTTGTCAAAAAATTTTACATACAAAAAATTCATACACATGAAAAAATTCTTAACAATATTAACAAATTGAAAAATTAAAAAAATAAAATAATTTAAATTAAACTTATTCTGTAAACAACACATGCTCTGTTAACAATTACAACATGTTGTACCTCTACCTTTAACAGGTTAACATAGCATATGTTGCTCACAAAATAGCAAAAAATAACATAAAAAAAAAAAAATTATACAAATGAACAATATCCTAATAAATAACATTGTAAATAGACGTATTATTTATTTCAATGTATTAACTTTTTGCTAACTAAATGCCTATAACTATGTGCTAAATTATCTGTGTCTAATTTAAAATTAATTCTCTGTTCTGTAGGTGTATTCATAATTTCTAACATTTCTAACATATAACGTTTCTTATAATTTGTTTCTGTTTTTATTATTGAAACATTTTCGAAGTGAGGATAGTGATTTAAACCAAAGCAATGAGAAGATAACGCTGTCTTTTGTGAATTAATATGCCTATATTTTTGGTCTGATTTGTGTCCTGCAATCCTTGTCCTTAATTTGTTTTTTGTTGTCCCTATGTATACTTTAGTACAATTATCCTGATCGTTTCCCTTACATGGAATTTTATAAACTATATTAGCAATATCTAATTTACTAAGTCTATCCTTAGTCTTACTAAATAATATATTTAGCGTATTATAACTCCTATGAGCCATTCCATATTTTTCCCTATTAAATATATTAGATCTTACTAACCTTTCTGGTAAGCCTGGTATATACGTCAAAGACTTATAAATTTTTGGTTCTGTTGAGCTAACTACATTATGGCTACCTCTATTTTTAAATTGACTCACAAATTTTCTAATTAATTCATCGGGGAAATCGTTATCCCCCAGTAACTCCTTGATTTTAATAATATTCCTTCCGTGGAACTCTTCATCACTTGTTGTAAGCACCCTTTCAACAAAATTTCTAGCTGTGTTAATGATTATACTTCTACTATGTTTTGAAAAATAATTTTTTTTTTTTTTTAAGCTTTTTTTTATTTATTGAATCTTCACAATGTGAACTAACAATAAGTATTCAAATCTTATTACTAAATACAATATATTAACTAAGTCCAGCCAATGCTAGAGAAAAAGTTTTATTATGCGCATATTATATCGGTAAAATCACCTACTTAACGCTCTGATGGTGGCAACGGTATCCCTTCTTCACAACCGAGTGTGACCACTAAAATTAAGTATGTTTCGTGCAAGAGGGTTTGGGTGCAGTTCCAATTTGCTGATATACCTTGTCACATGCTTTGAAAACTCATCTTTTACCAGTGGAACACACAAATCCTTGTGAATTCGGGAGTTTTTTACGTACCATGGAGCTGCAGTAATTGTTCGAAGAATTTTGTTTTGTCGCCTTTGAATTTTTTCAATGTTTGACGCTGAGGCGGTGCCCCATAACTGAATTCCGTAGCGCCATATAGGCTTTAGTATTGCGTTGTATAACAAAAGTTTGCAATCTAATTTCAATGTAGAATTTCTGCCCATAAGCCAATTTAATTGCGCTGCTTTTAATTTTAGCTGAGTGACTTTCGCGCCAATGTGAGGCTTCCACGTTAACCTACGGTCGAGATGAATACCAAGGTACTTGACTTCATTTTGCTGCGTAATAGGTGAATTGTTAATTTGGATAGCTGAACATGTTTGTCTACGCAGTGTGAATGTAACATGAGTACACTTTTGTTCATTAACTTTAATTTTCCAAAGTTTTAACCACATCTCTAATATTGAAATATACTCCTGCAAATTTCGCGAAGCTACTTGATGGTTTTCATGTACGCTGCAGAATGCTGTGTCATCTGCAAAAGTTGAAGTGTGAATACCACATCTGGTTGGCATGTCAGAAGTGTAAATTAAATATAAAGTGGGTCCCAGAATGCTACCTTGGGGAACTCCTGCCTCGATTGGCTGAGTTGGGCTTATAAAGTCGCCTTCTCTGATAACAAACTTCCGGCCGCATAAATAGCTTTCCATAAGCTTGTGAGTGTTTGCAGGCAAGTTCATCTTTATTTTGTGCATTAATCCCTCGTGCCACACTTTATCGAAAGCTTGGGAAACATCAATGAATAGAGCTGAGCAATACTTTTTGTCCTCAAAAGTCTTTCTTATAACATTAACTAGTCTATGCGTTTGTTCTATGGTGCTGTGTTTAGCCCGAAAACCAAATTGATGATCCGGGATGCATCCTACATCATTCAATATTGGAGTCAACTTCGCCATTAACAATTTTTCGAAAAGTTTTGAAATTGTTGGCAGTAGACTTATTGGTCTATATGACTCTACTTTAGTGGGATCCTTCCCTGGCTTGGGTATCATAGTAACCATAGACACCTTCCACTCTGCAGGATAGTATTCTAGGCGCAAAATAGCGTTAAAAATGAAAAATAATTAATTATTCTACCTGATGCTGTTGGTTTCTGATACCAATCTACAATTAGCTTATTATTCTTCCTAATTACCATTGTTTCCAAATATGGAAGCCTTGAATTATCCTCCTTTTCCATAGTAAACTTAATATTAGTATTAAAATCATTTAAAGTTGAAAACATATTCTCAATGGCTAAGTCAGGAATAATACAAAACAAATCATCTACATACTTAGTCATTAATCTCGGTTTTATATTTAACTTATCTATAGAGCTGTCTAGTAACTTTTCCATTATAATGTCTGCAATAATTAGGGAAGCTGGAGATCCCATAGGGAGTCCATTTAACTGTGTATATATCTTTCCATTATGCTGAAATAAATAATACGTCTATTTACAATGTTATTTATTAGGATATTGTTCATTTGTATAAAATTTTTTTTTTATGTTATTTTTTGCAATTTTGTGAGCAACATATGCTATGTTAACCTGTTAAAGGTAGAGGTACAACATGTTGTAATTGTTAACAGAGCATGTGTTGTTTACAGAATAAGTTTAATTTAAATTATTTTATTTTTTTAATTTTTCAATTTGTTAATATTGTTAAGAATTTTTTCATGTGTACGAATTTTTTGTATGTAAAATTTTTTGACAACATTTTTTCAAATAATTTTTTATAACATTTTAATTTTCCTGATGATGATAACAAATTGTTATCGAAATATTGAAAATAAAATACCGTTAAACCTTTTTTATAAAAACAAAAATCAATCAAGATCTTTAGCTGGAAAATTTAGAAGAAATCAATATAAACAAGATCAAATAATACGAATATTTAATTTAATACAATGGGCACGAATCAAGAGGGATTAATACTGAATTACAATTTTTTCAAGAAAAATCAACACGTTAGGAGTATCATCAATCAACTTAAATCATTAAGAAATAAAATAATTAACACAAAGGCAGGCATAACGTTCCTGATAAGGTGTAGAAATGCAGGAATCATTCCGAAGTTTATAGCTAATACAACAAAGAATTTGTCGACTATTTTCAACAGGGACGTATTGCGGGGCTTTCAGGACACTGTAGCGGAATATGAACGTCATCTACACAGCAAGATTTTAAGATTATCAATTAAGGAGAAACATGAATTACTGAAACATTTTCAAAGAGAGAGGGTAATGTATATAAGAAGTTTAGAGAGATTTTTAAGTTTAGAAGAGATAACTGAATTATTATTTTTTTAGGAACGCTTATCAGTAATACACAATGAGAAGATAAAGCTAAAACATAAGAATAAATTTGAAAAACTAAAAAAGCAGCAGGTAAAAGATCTAGGAATTAGGTTTCATGATAAATGGTTTGTTAATAAAACAAATCTAGATTTCCCTACGGATATAAAATGGATTCTTTCGCTAGGACAAAAATATGCTTTACCTGTTAGAAGAGAGAATTTTCCGGTTATGAAAATTATTTCTGAGGGTGAAGATTTTGTACAGACAATTGATAATAAAGAGGAACAAGAAATAGCAAGAAATAGGTTTACAACTATTATTGACAACCATTTGAACAAAATGACATTAACTAGTAGGGATAGATTCATGTTGAATAGGGTTAAGGAGGCAGAAAGTTTTTTAAGAAGAAATAAGAATATTCTTATTTTAAACGCAGATAAAGGTAACACTACGGTAGCTATATATAAGCAGGACTATGATATGAGGATAAATAATATTGTTGAGGATATATCGAAATATGAGTTAATGAACAAGGATCCTACAGGCAGGCTGCAGAAGATAAATAATAGTTTAGTAGATGAATTATTTAAAAAGGAGATTTTAACTAATAATGAGAAAAATAGAATTAAGACTAATATTGCTGTTGCACCTAGGTTATATGGATTGCCAAAGATTCATAAAGCAGATTTTCCATTAAGACCCATCTGTTCTTTTATTAATTCTCCATCTTACGAACTTTGTAAGTATGTGGTAAATATTCTTAAGAAGATGACTGATAATTCAAAATACAATGTTAAAAATTCTTTGCAGTTTAAGGAAAGGATACAGGGCCAAATTATAGATAATAATGAAAGATTAATTTCTTTTGATGTAGTTTCACTATTTCCAAGTGTACCGGCTGACTTGGCAATGAGCACGATAGAAGAAAAGTGGGGCTTAATAACCCAACATACAAGAATTTAAAAGAGTTTATTTTTGCGTGTTTTAAAATTTTGTATAGAAGATAATAGGTATTTTCAGCATAATGGAAAGATATATACACAGTTAAATGGACTCCCTATGGGATCTCCAGCTTCCCCAATTATTGCAGACATTATAATGGAAAAGTTACTAGACAGCTCTATAGATAAGTTAAATATAAAACCGAGATTAATGACTAAGTATGTAGATGATTTGTTTTGTATTATTCCTGACTTAGCCATTGAGAATATGTTTTCAACTTTAAATGATTTTAATACTAATATTAAGTTTACTATGGAAAAGGAGGATAATTCAAGGCTTCCATATTTGGAAACAATGGTAATTAGGAAGAATAATAAGCTAATTGTAGATTGGTATCAGAAACCAACAGCATCAGGTAGAATAATTAATTATTTTTCAAAACATAGTAGAAGTATAATCATTAACACAGCTAGAAATTTTGTTGAAAGGGTGCTTACAACAAGTGATGAAGAGTTCCACGGAAGGAATATTATTAAAATCAAGGAGTTACTGGGGGATAACGATTTCCCCGATGAATTAATTAGAAAATTTGTGAGTCAATTTAAAAATAGAGGTAGCCATAATGTAGTTAGCTCAACAGAACCAAAAATTTATAAGTCTTTGACGTATATACCAGGCTTAACAGAAAGGTTAGTAAGATCTAATATATTTAATAGGGAAAAATATGGAATGGCTCATAGGAGTTATAATACGCTAAATATATTATTTAGTAAGACTAAGGATAGACTTAGTAAATTAGATATTGCTAATATAGTTTATAAAATTCCATGTAAGGGAAACGATCAGGATAATTGTACTAAAGTATACATAGGGACAACAAAAAACAAATTAAGGACAAGGATTGCAGGACACAAATCAGACCAAAAATATAGGCATATTAATTCACAAAAGACAGCGTTATCTTCTCATTGCTTTGGTTTAAATCACTATCCTCACTTCGAAAATGTTTCAATAATAAAAACAGAAACAAATTATAAGAAACGTTATATGTTAGAAATGTTAGAAATTATGAATACACCTACAGAACAGAGAATTAATTTTAAATTAGACACAGATAATTTAGCACATAGTTATAGGCATTTAGTTAGCAAAAAGTTAATACATTGTTTACAATGTTATTTATTAGGATATTGTTCATTTGTATAATTTTTTTTTTTTATGTTATTTTTTGCTATTTTGTGAGCAACATATGCTATGTTAACCTGTTAAAGGTAGAGGTACAACATGTTGTAATTGTTAACAGAGCATGTGTTGTTTACAGAATAAGTTTAATTTAAATTATTTTATTTTTTTAATTTTTCAATTTGTTAATATTGTTAAGAATTTTTTCATGTGTATGAATTTTTTGTATGTAAAATTTTTTGACAACATTTTTTCAAATGATAACAAATTGTTATCGAAATATTGAAAATAAAATACCGTTAAACCTTTTTTATAAAAACAAAAATCAATCAAGATCTTTAGCTGGAAAATTTAGAAGAAATCAATTTAGAATTTATGTATAGAATTTAATAAAGGAACATTACTAAATTAAGAGTCTAAAATTAAACCTTTCCTTTTGCTTTTAAATCTTGGGTACGAAAAATGTTTCTGTGTGTTATATTTTTAGTGTGCATAGCTGTATGTGCGAAATCAAATATTACCAAATGCTTGCTTTGAATAGTTCATGGCTTATTGCCGCACACTCTTCTTTTAAATATCCGCAAAGAAATATCTCAAACGGTGTCAAATCAGATGATCGTGGCGGCCAATTAACATCGTCACGATGTGAGATGGCACGGCCATTGAACTTCTTGTGCATATAGGTCATTGTTTCGTACGTTGTGTGGCAAGTGGCACCGTTCTGTCAGGTCCATATACACGACATCTGGCCACAAGAAGTCTGCTATTATCCCACGATATCGAATAGCATGTATGGTGACTGCTTGCCCGACATAATTTCCGAAGAAGTACGGCCTGATGACTTCCATCCTATGCACACGTGTTTTTTTACTGTCACCATGTTTACTATATATGTCCATTATTACTTTATTTCGAAACCAAATTGCACCGAAATAAGTAACAAGCGAGAATAAATAGTGTTTATCTTCCATTCTGTCTGTACGTGTTTATTTTTATTTTCTGTTTTCACTGTCGTCTGCGTTTTCTTTCTTTTGAATGTAATTCATTACTTTACAGTGTGGGAGGTACTGAACTAATTTCTGTTATTCTGAACCGTGTCGAAGACACTGGGCACTGATCAGTTTTAACTTATTTAATTTCAACATTTTAAATGCTGTGATAACGTTTGTTTTGATTTTTGCGTGTTGTTTTAATTTGTAATAAATATGTAAATAAATAAATAAATAAAAAGAAAAAATGAAACGCAATTAACTTCGTGCATAATGGTCGGACCACCCTGTATTAAATCAACAAAAAAAAATGTTCAAGATAAAAATACCGAAAGAAGTAGAGATGTCAATAATAATAACCGACATAAATTTTTAATATAATGAAGATGTATTATTAGAAAAACTAAAACCGCAAAACGATATCTTGAAAAATAGTAACGTTGAAATTATAAAGTGTTTTGAAACTAAAAGATTTAACAGACCAATATATAATGCAAAAATTAAAATTGATGTCGATACATTTTCTAAAGTAATCGCGTTACAAAAAATTATTGTAGAATAGGAGAAATGCAAAATCTTCGATGGAACAATTATAATTCAATGCTTTAACTGTCAAGCTTATAATCAAAAGCAAATGAATACAGAAATGAAGCAGTTTGTTTTAGATGCCATGGAAGCATAAGAGCAAAGATTGCAATAAAGAAATTTCAAATAAATGTGTTAGCTGCCGCAAAGAAAATCAAAGGCTAAACTTAGGCCTTGATGAAAATCATTCAACTATAAGTAAAGAATGCCCTGTGTATAGAAATAAAATAAATTTGAAGAAAAAGCGGATTGGGCTAGATTTTAACATTTAACAACCAAAGTTCATTCATGGCATATATACTAATATTCAAGGGCTAACTAATAATTTCACTGAATTGGAAATAATAATAGAAAGCAATAAACCCGATTTTTTAATTCTCTCTGAAACGCATATGACAGACAAAATTGATGAAGAAGAGCATGAAATAAAAAATTATGATCAATTTTGCACGATATGGAAATCAGCAAAGACAGGCGGAGTTATATTAAAAATATAAAAATGGTCTGAAACAAATATTAAAACAATTGTAAAATATATAGCTTACTTGATTACTGCTTACTGGGTTAAAAAAGGGAAGACGTCGTTTATTATAGTAGTAATATATCGCTCGCCAAGTTATTCAAAGGCAGAATTCTGTGATGCACTGCAAGAATTATTAGATGAATTATGTGAAAGAAATTGTGACTTAATAATGGCAGGTGATTTCAATATAGACTGGAAAACTGACTTCTATATGCAGAGAATTAAAAGCATGCTAAATGATAATGGTCTAAAGCAGATAATAAATAAATACACTAGGATAACACAAACCTCAAAAACAATAATTGATTATGTTATAACAAATAGTAATTTAATATCGGCTAGAACGAATATAGCGAACAAAATATCAGATCATGAAGCATTAGACATATTTATCGAGTGTGAAAACAATAATTTAGAAGACAAAAAGAAACAAATAGAATTATTCCAATACAATAAACGCAATTTTAAAAATGAGCTAAGTGCAATATTGCAGTATAATGATAGTTTAATTGTTAATGAAAGTGTAGAAATCTTTAACAAGTGAATCCAGGACACAATTTCAAAATTTACAATAAGAAAACAAATAAATTAAAAAAGTAACAATAAATGGTTTAGTTTTGGTAGAATCTAAATAATATACTCAAAGAAGTTTTTGACGAATAATTTCACGTAATGGTACAATTAAATGGCCAAAAATATCGTGTGATGATTAACGGCAACAACATCGCTAACCAACTGGCCAAAAAAGGAAAAATCCTAGAGGATTGAGAAACGCGCGCAAGAAAGATGGTTCACAGAGCCCACCTGTCTTATACCAATGAACCTGTGGCCGCACATTAACTTGAAGAGAATAGGTAAGCTTTTAAATCGGCCCAGATCTTACTGGATATGGATACCCGTATGTGGTATAAATTTTGTGATGATGATTTTCTAAATGTTTCGTTTCTATCAATAAAACTGATATTAAAAATATATTATTTCTTATTACATATATGTATGTATATCGTTTTGTTGAAATGTCTGTATCTGACCAACAGTAGGAGAGCTGGCTAATTCTTCATGAGGCGTCTATATGTTCTTTTACGGGCAATATTCCTAAAACATTTTTCTTAACGTTTTATTTTTGTATTGAATCTTCACAATGTGAACTAACAATAATGCAAATCTTAATACTAAGCACAAAAAAAAAAAAAAAAAAAAAAAGTCCAACCAAAGACAGACAAAAAGTTTTATTTTGCGCGAATTATATCGGTAAAATCACCTATTTAACACTCTGATGGTGGCAAAGGTACCCCTTCTTCTGAATCGAGTGTCAAAACCAAAATTAACTATGTTGCGTGCAGGCGGATTTTGGTTCCAGCTTACTGATATACCGTGTCTTTCATCTTTTACTAACGGAGCACGAAGATAAAAAACTAAATTTTAAAATAATAATCACCTAGCAGCGATAAAAGCACAAATTATATCCCACAAACTCTTCTTACTCGAAAGCTTTATACATTTTATTAATTATGTAATAAATAGTATATTTAATATCAGTTGCTATGAAAATTCACACCTCACATATAAGAGACACTTAGTGACCAAAGTGTTAATAACATATGTTGAATGTACTCAGAGTTTGATTCCAGTGTTTTCGATAGTACATACGTATGCATGTATTTAGATATATAGTCTCAAAGCGCATATACTCAGGGGAAGGATATTATTATTGATTACGTTTATTATTGATCACATCTTTCATAATAATCTTTTAAAAGCAATATTTAGTTCAAATGTTTAGCACTATATCAAAATCTATACTGATTTTGGATGTAAGCTATACAGTTTTGAAATCTCCATTGTCATGGCTTTCACCCATATAGGTCCATATGACAGCACCTTCTCGATTTTGGCCATTTTTTTGACTTTCAAAATTTCCCCATATGGTAAAATTCACTTTTTCAAAATTGAATTTCTCAAAATCTATACTGATTTTGGATATAAGCTTACAGTTTTGAATTCTCAATTGTCATGGCTTTCACTCATATAGGTCCATATGACAGCACCTTCTCGATTTTGGCCATTTTTTTCTCATTTTAAAAAAATTTGCATTAACAAAATTTCGTTTTTTTTCCTGAAATTGGCCATAAATTATCACTTAGGTCACATTTATATATTACGTTGAATTAATTTTCTCTAAATTTGTCAAGATTTAAAATTTTTCTCAAATAACTTTAATATTTTTAGAGTTACAGGAGCTGACGAAGCTAATTTCAGATAGACATGTTAGTAACATTTCCCATTGAAATCTGTGTTATGTTACTTAAATAAAATAAAAATGTTATCAAATATTAAAGTCTGTTAAGGTAACAGACGCTGTATATCAGACTGTTAAAAAGAACAGGGTTGTTATAAACGTAGCAGACGACGGAGCTAACTTCACACATATAAATAATTTATGATGTTTTGAAAATAGTTGAATTGAAATGGCCTCCACTCTAGGTGACGTGCGACATCTTATCAAAAAGTTAGTCATTACTGCCTGGAATGTTGCATCGGGAAACATCTCAATTACCGCTGGAATGGATTGCTTTAAATCATCCAAATTTGTTGAGTTTATTTGTAAACTTCTGGTTTGCAATAACCCCACAAAAAACAAAAACATCAGGTAAGGTCAGGAGATCTGGGAGGACAATGGAATGTGGAGTTTCTTGAAATCAGTTTATTGGGAAATTTTTGCCACAATTCTGTCATCACAGGCGTGGCTATGTGACAATCATGTTGGAACCAAACAGTGTTAAAAGAGTTTATCTTTCGGCGTTATTTTGGAAAAAAAAAAACCTTTTAACATCTTTAAGTAATGGTCTCCATTGGCCGTAACAATAAGACCAATTGCTTCGAAAAAGTACGGTCCCATAATGAATCTTGAAGAAACTGCACCCCACACTATGATGCGAAGTGTATGTAATTTTACCTGATGGAGTATCTGTGAGTTAGAATTACTCTATATTTGACAATTTTATTTGTTAACGTTGCCCTTTAAATCAAAATGTGCCTACTTAGACATAAAAATTCAGTTCAAGACGTATTCATCCTCTGTCACCATTTGAATGATCTTACGAGAAATCTCTAGGTTTCAGTTTGTTATTTAATTGGAAATAAGTTTAAATCTTGGTACAAAATTGTCTGCAGTGACTGTCTGCTGACACCCATTTGAGCAGATGGGCTCCTTGTCGAATCTTTTGGATTGGATTGTATGGCAGCAGCTACAGCAGCGATAGTTTCCTGCGGCCGAACTGTGAGATCTCGATGATAAGACCTTCTTGCGATTCTGCCACGTTCGTCAAAATTCGTCACGATCCTCATTCTGCTAGGAGTGCCGCCAAACGTGCGCTTATGTACTCTTTGGACGGAAACAACGGACTCTAAAGCGTGAAAGCGTTGCACTATACAAGTTCTTGTTTCACTGTCCCAATTCTCTATTTTACTTAAATTTGAAGATCAATCTATAAAATACAATAAGAATGGAACAGACTAGTTACACAGAAAATAAGTTATTCGGTTTTTTTTTGGTAGCAGCGTTCATCAGCCACCCTGTATACAAGAGAGATATGAAAGGTGTACCATTATGCCTGGATCGCCCATAAACGCGAAATTCGCAAAATTCACTACAGTTTACGTTAAAATGTGTTGATAAAAAATATAACTGCAAAGCAATCCACTGCTCTACCAGACGATTTTTTACATTATCTAGCGCTAGCGACCAGGTTAAAAAAAATACGTATCAAACATATTGTCCTGCCCTAATCTTGAAATTCTGATAGCTTTGTGGTAACGAAATATGAGCGGATAAGCAACATTGATAAACAATTTAAAGAATGTGATTTGAAAGTTTGACAAGTTATATATATATATATATATATATATATATATATATATATATATATATATATATATATATATATATATATATATATATATATATATATATATATATATATATATATATATATATTATTTACTATTTATTACATAATTAATAAAATGTATAAAGCTTTCGAGTAAGAAGAGTTTGTGGGATATAATTTGTGCTTTTATCGCTGCTAGGTGATTATTATTTTAAAATTTAGTTTTTTATCTTCGTGCTCCGTTAGTAAAAGATGAAAGACACGGTATATCAGTAAGCTGGAACCAAAATCCGCCTGCACGCAACATAGTTAATTTTGGTTTTGACACTCGATTCAGAAGAAGGGGTACCTTTGCCACCATCAGAGTGTTAAATAGGTGATTTTACCGATATAATTCGCGCAAAATAAAACTTTTTGTCTGTCTTTGGTTGGACTTTTTTTTTTTTTTTTTTTTTTGTGCTTAGTATTAAGATTTGCATTATTGTTAGTTCACATTGTGAAGATTCAATACAAAAATAAAACGTTAAGAAAAATGTTTTAGGAATATTGCCCGTAAAAGAACATATAGACGCCTCATGAAGAATTAGCCAGCTCTCCTACTGTTGGTCAGATACAGACATTTCAACAAAACGATATACATACATATATGTAATAAGAAATAATATATTTTTAATATCAGTTTTATTGATAGAAACGAAACATTTAGAAAATCATCATCACAAAATTTATACCACATACGGGTATCCATATCCAGTAAGATCTGGGCCGATTTAAAAGCTTACCTATTCTCTTCAAGTTAATGTGCGGCCACAGGTTCATTGGTATAAGACAGGTGGGCTCTGTGAACCATCTTTCTTGCGCGCGTTTCTCAATCCTCTAGGATTTTTCCTTTTTTGGCCAGTTGGTTAGCGATGTTGTTGCCGTTAATCATCACACGATATTTTTGGCCATTTAATTGTACCATTACGTGAAATTATTCGTCAAAAACTTCTTTGAGTATATTATTTAGATTCTACCAAAACTAAACCATTTATTGTTACTTTTTTAATTTATTTGTTTTCTTATTGTAAATTTTGAAATTGTGTCCTGGATTCACTTGTTAAAGATTTCTACACTTTCATTAACAATTAAACTATCATTATACTGCAATATTGCACTTAGCTCATTTTTAAAATTGCGTTTATTGTATTGGAATAATTCTATTTGTTTCTTTTTGTCTTCTAAATTATTGTTTTCACACTCGATAAATATGTCTAATGCTTCATGATCTGATATTTTGTTCGCTATATTCGTTCTAGCCGATATTAAATTACTATTTGTTATAACATAATCAATTATTGTTTTTGAGGTTTGTGTTATCCTAGTGTATTTATTTATTATCTGCTTTAGACCATTATCATTTAGCATGCTTTTAATTCTCTGCATATAGAAGTCAGTTTTCCAGTCTATATTGAAATCACCTGCCATTATTAAGTCACAATTTCTTTCACATAATTCATCTAATAATTCTTGCAGTGCATCACAGAATTCTGCCTTTGAATAACTTGGCGAGCGATATATTACTACTATAATAAACGACGTCTTCCCTTTTTTAACCCAGTAAGCAGTAATCAAGTAAGCTATATATTTTACAATTGTTTTAATATTTGTTTCAGACCATTTTTATATTTTTAATATAACTCCGCCTGTCTTTGCTGATTTCCATATCGTGCAAAATTGATCATAATTTTTTATTTCATGCTCTTCTTCATCAATTTTGTCTGTCATATGCGTTTCAGAGAGAATTAAAAAATCGGGTTTATTGCTTTCTATTATTATTTCCAATTCAGTGAAATTATTAGTTAGCCCTTGAATATTAGTATATATGCCATGAATGAACTTTGGTTGTTAAATGTTAAAATCTAGCCCAATCCGCTTTTTCTTCAAATTTATTTTATTTCTATACACAGGGCATTCTTTACTTATAGTTGAATGATTTTCATCAAGGCCTAAGTTTAGCCTTTGATTTTCTTTGCGGCAGCTAACACATTTATTTGAAATTTCTTTATTGCAATCTTTGCTCTTATGCTTCCATGGCATCTAAAACAAACTGCTTCATTTCTGTATTCATTTGCTTTTGATTATAAGCTTGACAGTTAAAGCATTGAATTATAATTGTTCCATCGAAGATTTTGCATTTCTCCTATTCTACAATAATTTTTTGTAACGCGATTACTTTAGAAAATGTATCGACATCAATTTTAATTTTTGCATTATATATTGGTCTGTTAAATCTTTTAGTTTCAAAACACTTTATAATTTCAACGTTACTATTTTTCAAGATATCGTTTTGCGGTTTTAGTTTTTCTAATAATACATCTTCATTATATTAAAAATTTATGTCGGTTATTATTATTGACATCTCTACTTCTTTCGGTATTTTTATCTTGAACATTTTTTTTTGTTGATTTAATACAGGGTGGTCCGACCATTATGCACGAAGTTAATTGCGTTTCATTTTTTCTTTTTATTTATTTATTTATTTACATATTTATTACAAATTAAAACAACACGCAAAAATCAAAACAAACGTTATCACAGCATTTAAAATGTTGAAATTAAATAAGTTAAAACTGATCAGTGCCCAGTGTCTTCGACACGGTTCAGAATAACAGAAATTAGTTCAGTACCTCCCACACTGTAAAGTAATGAATTACATTCAAAAGAAAGAAAACGCAGACGACAGTGAAAACAGAAAATAAAAATAAACACGTACAGACAGAATGGAAGATAAACACTATTTATTCTCGCTTGTTACTTATTTCGGTGCAATTTGGTTTCGAAATAAAGTAATAATGGACATATATAGTAAACATGGTGACAGTAAAAAAACACGTGTGCATAGGATGGAAGTCATCAGGCCGTACTTCTTCGGAAATTATGTCGGGCAAGCAGTCACCATACATGCTATTCGATATCGTGGGATAATAGCAGACTTCTTGTGGCCAGATGTCGTGTATATGGACCTGACAGAACGGTGCCACTTGCCACACAACGTACGAAACAATGACCTATATGCACAAGAAGTTCAATGGCCGTGCCATCTCACATCGTGACGATGTTAATTGGCCGCCACGATCATCTGATTTGACACCGTTTGAGATATTTCTTTGCGGATATTTAAAAGAAGAGTGTGCGGCAATAAGCCATGAACTATTCAAAGCAAGCATTTGGTAATATTTGATTTCGCACATACAGCTATGCACACTAAAAATATAACACACAGAAACATTTTTCGTACCCAAGATTTAAAAGCAAAAGGAAAGGTTTAATTTTAGACTCTTAATTTAGTAATGTTCCTTTATTAAATTCTATACATAAATTCTAAATTGATTTCTTCTAAATTTTCCAGCTAAAGATCTTGATTCTAGCGCTAGCGACCAGGTTAAAAAAAATACGTATCAAACATATTGTCCTGCCCTAATTCTGATAGCTTTGTGGTAACGAAATATGAGCGGATAAGCAACATTGATAAACAATTTAAAGAATGTGATTTGAAAGTTTGACAAGTTATATATATATATATATATATATATATATATATATATATATATATATATATATATATATATATATATATATATATATATATATATATATATATATATATATATATATATATATATATATATATATATATATATATATATATATATATATATATATATATATATATATATATATATATATATATATATATATATATATATATATATATATATATATATATATATATATATATATATATATATATATATATATATATATATATATATATATATATATATAAAATATTCATATCTATACATATTTATTTTATGAAAAAAGTAATCAAAACGATAAAAATATTCTCATCTCCACATTAAAAGAAATATTACCAAATTTGGTTGGAAATAACTAAAAACGGCAACCCTGCTGACCACTTTCTTGGTACTACTTTTGCAGTAATACTGTTGTATTCCTTGGTGTGTAGATTTTTCTATGTTCCAGATTTCATAAAAATTGGGAAGATACATACATAAATAGTTTCGGAGAGGCATATTTTGTCCCATATCCAAACCAAACAATTTCAAGAATTCATTGCTCAGTTTATTTACTAAAACACTTTTTTTAAACTATTATAAAAGGAAAATAGAGGAAAAAAAGGTTTAGTACAATGACCACTTAAAAGTGGCATTCAACAAAACATTCTCTTTCCAAACAAACACATATTTAGGGTATAATCTAGAACCAGGGGATGTTGTCCTAAAAAATAATAAAATTCATCTAATTTACACCCTTAAATTTCTTTTACATCCCGTTCAGTGCTCAAACTGCCAATAATTTGGCTACACAAAGGCTTCTTGAAAATCGTCCGCAGTTTGTGTTGTGTGTGTCGAAATTCTGATGGCGACAAGGGTATCCCTTCTTCTCAACCGAGAGTGGCTGCCAAAATTAAGTATGTTGCGTGCAAGAGGATTTGGGTGAAGTTCCAGTTTACTGATATACCTTGTCGCAAACTTAGAGAATTCGTTTTTTACCAGCGGAGCACAGAGATTCTTGTGAATTTGTGAGTTTCTTACGTACCATGGCGCTGCAGTAATCTTTCGAAGAATTTGGATTTGTCATCTTTGAATTCTTTCAATGTTAGATGTTGAGGCGGTTTCCCATAATTGAATTCTATAGCACCATAAAGGGTTTGGAATTGCGTTATATAACAAAAGTTTGCAATCCAGTTACATATGCCCATAAGCCAATTTAGTTGCGCTGTTTCAATATCAACTGAGTGACTTTCGCATCAATGTGAGGCTTCCACGTTAGCTTACGGTCGAGGTGAATACCAAGGTACTTGACTTCATTGCACTGTAGAATTGGTAAATTGTTAATTTGGATAGTTGAACATATTTGTTTACGCAATGTGAATGTGACGTGAGTACACGTTTGCTCATTAACTTTTATTTTCCAAAATTTTAACCACTTCTCTAATATTGAAATATACTCCTGCAAATTTCGCTAAGCTAATTGATGGTTTTCATGCACGCTGCAAAATGCTGTGTCATCTGCACAAGTTGAAATGAAGATTCCGGATCTCGTTGGCATGTCAGAGGCGTAAATCAGGTATAAAGCGGGTCTTAGAATGCTGCCCTGGGGAACTCTAGCTCCGATTTTAACTAAATCGCACAGCTTTTTTTTTTAGCTAATTTTTAGTCTTTGGTATCAAGATTTGAGTACTTATTGCTAGATCATTTTGAAGGTTCAATAATAAATAAATAAAACGTAATTTCTACCATCAAACTATATGTGATGTGTTTTGTTGTATTTATTTTTTAAATCTGTCTTGGCACACATATTTTTATAAGCTTGCTGCCATTTGTTTGAATTTGAGATTAGTTAGGTTGGCAGGCCACTGGATTCTCCAGAAAGTACCCGGATACTCCAGCCCACTTGGGTCTTGAAGGTCGTTCCCTTTGTGATTGCCTGAAAAGATTAGGTTATGATAGAGGAAAAATAAAATTAAAGTTTATAGGGATATAGAAGGATTGAGCAAGAGGGAAAGGAGAGGTGGGAAACTGCTTAGTGTGGTCATCCGCTGCTTCTTATGAAAGAAGCTAGCGCAGTCGGTTTGACCGAGGCCAGACATGAAAGGCTATTGAAGCTCCGCTCGCCTAAGCATCTTAGACGATGATGCTCCAATGCCGGGCATGTACCGAGGAGATGAAGGATCGACTCCTCCTCCTCCTCGTCTTGGCAGCTTTTACAGAAGGCGTTATATGGTAGGCCAAGTCTCCTGGCATGGTTTCCGAACGGGCAATGTGCAGTAATGACTGCTACCGTCATTCTTAGGAGAGATCTTGGAAGTTTTAATAGCTCCCCTATTATCTTGGAGTTAATGTGCGCAGGTTCCTTGATATAAGGCATGTGGGCTCTGTGAGCCACTTTTCTTGGGCATGTTCTAGCGTGTGGAGTTTTATTCTTTTCCAACACGCTGATATGGGTTGTCCGCAAAACGGGTCTATATCCCTATCCTCTAGGGCTATCTTTTTTTTTTTTTTTGGCTAATTCATCAGCAATGTTGTTCAACCTGCGGCTTTCAGTGCTATCTGCCTGGCTTCTAAGTCGCATGGCATCTAGCTCATAAGTGCAAAAAGTGCTTTGGTTGGTGTTGTCCTCATGGCGCCTGTGATCAGTATTGCCATGGTTCGACTGACTTTTTCAATTTGAAATCTGTTGGCTGCGGAGTCCAGTGACTTCCACCATACTGATATTTCGTGGAAAATTATAGGTTTCATAACCATTTCATGAAGTCATATAATTCCTTTTGGTTGTATGGCCCATGTTGTGCCTATTGCTTTTTTACATAGATAGATGGCTGTTGTAGCCTTGGTTACTCTAGCCTGTATGTTTTCCTTCCATGATAGTTTGCTGTCTAGAATGACGCCTAAGTATTTCGCTTTATCCGATAGGATAAGCGTGGTGCCATCCATTTTTGGAGGTGAGAAGTGTGGGATATTATACCTTTTACTAAAAAGTACGATTTCCGTTTTCGCTGGATTTGTTCTTAGTCCGCATTGTATACTCCATTGACTTACCAACTTTAGAGCGTATTCTAACTGCTCAGTTATGGTGTCTAAATGGGTCCCGGAGACTGCAATCGCTACGTCATCGCCATAGGCTACAGTCTTTATCTTCCTATGGTCTAGGCCTTTGAGCAGATTATTCACTAGCATTCCACAAGAGGGGAGATAATACCACTCCCTGGGGAGTACCCTAGCATACTTTTCTCGTAATTCTTGAGTTCCCCATCGTCGATGTTATAGTTCTGCGCTTTAGTAGGCTTATAATGAGCATAATTGTAGGTCGATCAACCTTCAGGCATTCAAGTGCATCTATGACTGCCTGCGTCTCGACATTATTGAAAGCACCTTCAATGTCCATGAAAGCAACTAAGGTATAGTTTTTGTACTGATTGAGTGACCAAGCTATGTAGCGCCGTTTCAACTGATTTACCCTTTGTATAGGCGTGTTGAGATAACGACAGTTGGTTTTTGGTAATATTGGACCTTATGTGGATGCCTATGATCCTTTCTAGCATTTTCAAAAGAAAGGATGGCAGGCTAATTGGCCTATATTCCTTTGCTTTACATGAAGATTACATTGTTCTTGGTCCATTCTCTGGGAATGTATGACCAGCTTAGAGCGGCTCTTGTCGGTTGCTTTGAAAGTATACTCCGAAGCCTACATGCATCGGAGGTACTATTCACGATACTACAGAATTCCCTCCAGGTTCTTCGTTTCGAGTTCCTGATGAGGTTCTTGTATTTGTTCACTGAAGCATTGTAATCGTCCCAGTTACCTGTTCTTTTAGCTTCGTTGAAAAGTCGACGACATTACTGCCTTGTTTCCGACAGTTCTGCTGACCACCATTTAGGTCTGCAGTTCTGCCTTTTTACAGATAAAGTACAAGATCGATTTATGGCATTCTTGAAATCGTCATTGAGTCTCCCCACTGATCTTTCCATGTCCATGACATTGGTTATAGTCGGGTAATGGGCCAGATCTCTACTTAGGATTACTCCTTGTTTTCCCCAGTCCGTTTTCCGTCTATTTATTTATTTATGTCTATTGCGATAGAATGTAATTCTATGCAGTTTGCTTAATTTTAAATCCAAATAGCAGTGATCAGATAAGGAGCTGTCATCTGACACTCTCCATTCCTGTATTTGATTTGCGATATTCGAACTAGCAAGCGTGATATATAACACCTCTTACCTGTTCGAAGTCACAAAGGTGGGTTTGTTTCCCTTATTAAGAATTACTATATAATTTTCTAATATAAATTCTACTATACTCTCACGTCTTTTGTTTGTATCTGAGCTACCCCAGAGCCGGTGGTGTGCATTTGCATCCGGTCCAATGATGAACGGTATGCCTTTTGTTTTCGCGGCCTTTGTCGCTCTCTCCACCAACTTTCCCGGTGGTGGTTCTTCCTTACCATGGGCCATGTAGCAGGATAGCAGGTTCCTTCTACATTTGCCGTGGCAGTAATAGTGTCTTCATCGCTATAATCAGATAAAATGAAGATATTGGTGTGCCTCTTGGCTATAATACAGGATCTTATGGTTTTATCCCCATTACCTGCATTTACGGCATATAATAGTATATAGCCCTTCGCTCCTAGTCCAATGATCTTGCCATTGTTCGTCCATGGCTCTTAGACTAGCGCAATGTCGACGTCTTACTTTGCAAGACGATGTATCAGGCCAGCCGATGCTGCTTTACAATTTCAGATTACTAAGTTCGTAAACCAATATTTGGTTTTCTAATAAAAATAAATACAAAACAGTTTTTTTTCAAGCACAATTAAATCGCAACTTTACGGGTGAAAATGGTATCGTAAACTTATATCGATTTGCGTAATGAATTATCATGCATACAACTTACATACTTTTACAGCTCATTTCCGGGACTGTAAGCTCCCACAGTTTGCGACGCTTTTAAAGAGTGTCCGAAAAAAAAGAAGTTGCAGTCAAACTACAGACAAAAAACTTGTCGACATGTGTGATATATATATATATATACATATATATATATATATATATATATATATATATATATATATATATATATATATATATATATATATATATATATATATATATATATATATATATATATATATATATATATATATATATATATATATATATATATATATATATATATATATATATATATATATATATATATATATATATATATATATATATATATATATATATATATATATATATATATATATATATATATATATATATATATATATATATATATATATATATATACCTATAAACAACAAAATAGCTATTAGACAAGTAGTCGGGTGCCGACCTAAGAAGATCCATTAGAAATGGGTTGTAACAGGCAATTTTGAGAAGATCCGTAGAAGCTAGGTAAACCGATCTTAAAGAAGGCGGAAATTCACCAGCTAGAACATAATGTTCTGTACAGGAGTCGAAGGGTATAGGCCAAGGCATCTTCTAAGATTGGAATTCTCAAAAGTCTGAATTCTTTTG
Organism: Thecocarcelia acutangulata; assembly: GCA_914767995.1. Lineage (NCBI taxonomy): Eukaryota > Metazoa > Arthropoda > Insecta > Diptera > Tachinidae > Thecocarcelia > Thecocarcelia acutangulata. The sequence continues at coordinate 66,403,998 of OU612096.1, read as the reverse complement.
TCAATATGCATAGGCGCATGAGCTGAAACCGATCTAGCATACTCAATTTTCCCTCTAATAAAAGAGCGGTAGAAATTTAAGGCAGTTTGAGGTCAAAGACCACTTTTGATGTTCGTGAGTTTCTTAAGAAGACTCGTAGCATTCAAAACATACACATAGTGTTCATTAACACTTAAAGAATTTTTAACATTAAAACCCAGAAATTTCAGTGAGTTAACCTGTAAGATTGGTTGATTGTCAGTCACCACATTAATGTCAAAATTCATTCTCCTCCCAAAAAACATGTCTTAGACAGATTATAATGCAAATTAAGAGAAGAGGAGAAGAGCAAATTGAACGAAATTGATAGATTTTAGAGCTGAGATTCGATACCGCTTCATCAAAAATTCGTCCAGAAGACAGAATAAGGAAATCATCTGCATACTGAAAAATCAAAGTGGACTCATCCTCAAGAGAATGAATACTGGTAGTGTACAAATTAAATAGACATGGACTAAGAAAACTGCCCTGAGGAAGTCCATTAAAAACTGCCACAGATGAGTTACCGATACACAAAATTCTTTCAGAACAAAAGTTAGATATCCAATCAACCAAAACTAACGGAATACCCTGACTGTTCAAAATGTTTCTGAGAATGGAAACATTAACACAATCATAGGCATTACTTATATCAATGGATGCCAACACAACTCTCAAACCTAAATATTTGAGATATGACACCCTAAAAATATTTCATTCAAACATGTAGTTATAGACATTTTTCCCCTGTATGCAAAACATCGTTCCGGTAAAATATTCAGTCTATCCACAGCCTCAACTAATCTTCTCTTGACCATTATGTTTATAAGCTTAAGAAAAACTGAAATAAGGGCAATAGGCCTATAATACCTAATATCTCTAAAAGTATTGGATCTGTTAGGAATAGGAACTATTTTAACCCTCCTCCATGAATTATGAACCATAAATTTTCCAAACAAGTCAATGAAGAAACATAAAAGATACTATTTAGATAAAGGAGATAAGGGCTTAACCATATCATAAATGACACAATCAAGACCCCCAGCAGAAATACGGCGCCTCGATTATAAAACAACCATAAATTCCTCATAAGTGAAAAAAGGAGAAGCCTGAACAGAAATTTTCGGAAAAACAGTTCTAACATTGGAAGGAACCTGATTTGCCAAATACAACAAAAAGCAGCCATTATCATCATGATTCCATAACGACAGATATCCACTACCTGTATTTGTCAAGCTATTTACAAAGCGCCAAGCAGCGGCAGTGTTTGGCTGAGAATTAATTTCGTCAATCTTCTTTCTGTAATTTTCACTTCTAGCTTTCTTAACAGCAAATTTCTATTCCTCCGTAGCATTGAAAAACTCCTCAAGATTCTCATGAGTCGGATATTTCTCAGCTTTCTTCCTAGATGCAACATGTTTCCTAAAAAGTGTTATCCCACCAGGCGTTAGGAACGAAAGCCCTAGACCTAAAGGTTGCCTTAGCTATAGCCGAATTAAAAGGGTCCACAACAAAATCAACATCAGGCGCGATCTCAAATTTAGATAAATCAGTCATAAGACGGTTTTTTTGATAGAAATCCAAATGATGGATAAAGGTAACAGAACCATCATTCAAACAGATAAAGTCAGATTGACCAAAGATTTCAATTAACCTTGACCCCCAAGGACAGTCAACTGTGTTGCCCCAAATGAAGTTGAAATCTCCTCCTAAAATTACATTAGACATTCCGTCAAGAAAGGCTAGCAAGCGCAAAATCTCGCTTGCACAGATATGAGTTGATAAGGAAGGAGGTAAATAAACTGATACAAAAACAAAATTAGGATTTAAATTCAAAGTCTTAACAATATCCAAACTGGAGGAAAAACTATTTTTTTTTCGCGACAATGGACCTCCTGACACAAATGGCACAACCACCATATCTGTCAGGACGAAACTTAGAAAAAACGTTATAATTTAAGAGTTTACAATTAGGATCAGTTTCGTCAAAACTGAAAATTTCAGAAAGCAAACAGACATCTACGTTGTGATTGTTAATATAAAATTCTATAGAAGATTTGTTTGATCTAAAACCTTGAACATTTTGCTGTAAAATTTTCATAATTATTCAGTGATGGCAGAGGTATGCGTTGAATTAAATGGAGCACGTACATTTGAAAAAACATTTGAAATTTTGCCATTGACATTATTCAAAACATCTAGATGGGTACCAGCCCCATCTTTGGAAAGAATGTTACCCATAAACGAGAAAAAATCAGAAAAGATTTTTTCTAGCTCTGAAACTCGAGCATTGTTCTCCGTATATAACACAGGGAACAGAGGATCAGTGTTATACGGTTGAACCGCCACAAAATGCGGAATGGGTTTAGGAGGTAGAGGTTTATTGTAAATCAAGGTCCCTCTCCTTTACAGGAGTTGACTTGGCCACGAGAAGAGAAGGAAAATTATCCTCATATTCGTTGAAAATATCATATCGGTTAGTGGAGTAAGATTTAATAACCTCAGTCCTGGATAAACGCTTAATAGTCATTATTTTTAGAATGTCGCGCTCCTCCTGCCATTTAGAACACAACTGACTGGAGTGAGAAATTTCTCCACACAGAAGACACTTCTTAACACAAATACCTTCACACATCTGCCTTGAAAAGTTCTTTTCTTCGAACGACATCCTTTAGCTGTATGACCAAGTCTACCACAATTGTGGCATTGGCGTAAAGGTGGATAGTAAATATTAACCTTTCTGTTAGAAAAATCAAAAATAATGTGCTCTGGGTACGTGTTTCTGCGCCAGACTCCTTATCCCTTCTAGTGAAACGTTTAACCGAGATGATATCAATCTATGAAACTGCAGATTCACGAATGTAATCATCCGACAAATCCAGGGGAATACCATGGATCACTCCAAAAGAAAAAATAAATGAATCAGGTATAAAGGGCTTCAGGCCAACCTGTGAGAAATCCTAGAAAAGTTTTCTTGTTTGAATTTTTAGTATTGTATTAAAGTTTACCTTTGTTGGGGGTTGGAGTCGTTGTAAATTAGAACAAATTTACCCGGTGAGAAGTTGATTCCAAGTAAATATAATAAAAAAATAGGCTTTATAACTATTCCACAGTTCAGGTCACTTTATTCTTTTGCACTTTTCAATATCAGCTCTCTTTTGTCACTAACTTATTAAAATATACAATCAATCAGCCAAAACGACTGACATAAACTACAAATTGTTAATTGAGTAGTTGCTCTCGCACACTGTACGCTACTTAGATAAGGTAAGAAGTGTTACATTTCATTTACATCTAAACAACCTTCTTTGTAGAAATTGCAAAAACAAACAAAGATTATAATTACAGAATACAGAAAAGATTATAAAACAGAATATCAAGAAATAGAGGCTAAAACAAATTATAAAACTTGAACCTGAGCCAGACGAATGATACCAACTCATCATATAATATTATAAATATTAAAAAATAAGTTCGACTATTTATCATTAATGCAAATTATAAAATAATTTATGTGTTGTAAACTTCATATGGCGAGAAAACTGTCGCAGCATAATCGCCTTGTACTCTCATTAAAAAAAAAAAATGGAAAACATAAACAAATTTTGATAGTTGGGTAAAAAACAGCTGTCGATCAGCTACGCTAACGAGGCTACCTGGTACTTAATTCGCCTTGCAATGTATCAAAAACATACTGAACTCGCCTCAAATTTTATTGAACACATCAGTATTGCCGGGAACGTAAATTAACTTTCCACAGCCAAGAGTTCGATATTACACAAAATCCGAAAAATTCTTTTAGTTTTTTGAGAATATAAAAATTAAGGAAGAACAAATTTTTAAATTGTAATAATAATCAACTGTCTTTAAATTTGTCCACTTTTGAATATATTAAGTGAAATTTTTTTTAGCAAACTTAAAAGATTAAAAACTGGAAATTAGGAATATATTCATTGTTTTTTGCTAGAGAAGGTATAAGAAATTGTTGATGATGATTTGAAACTATCAAGGAAACAAACAAAATATTGGAATTAGGAACTTATTAAAAGTTTTGTAAATCAACGAGAGTAAGACTAATAATTGATTTTATTTTTAATGTAAAATATAAATACATTTTGGATGTATTATACGTGTGGAAAATTATTTTTAGGTTAAATTTTTTTGCAACGAAATGCAGATTCTTTTTAGTTGAATAAAATTATCACTATAATAAATTTTAAATTTACATGTGCAAATATATGTTTATGTCTAATAAGAAAATTTTTAAAGTCTTCAGGACAATTTGTTTCAGATTAAGAAAATAAGTTTCGAAAACGTAAATGTTATTAACAACAATGAAGTATTTTCAATTGATAAATGTACTTCCTTAACAATTTTGAATAAAAATACGGAGCAAATATGCTGTAATATACAAAGAAATTATAAAAAAATTTAATTGCACAAAAATTATCAGAAATTTTTTATTTTGTTCCAATTTTTGATAATTACGAGTACATGCTAAGCGGCAACGCTGAAATAAAATGTATTCAAATTGTGTATCTATTTTCAAAACCACGATTAACCCATTACTGTCGAAATAAAACTGGAAGTAATTATTAACAAAAAAGTTTATTTTTTTTTATTCATTGTATACAAAATGTACATATATAAAAGCATTAAAGAAATAATAAATGGTTAGATCAGGGTGGTGGTAGCTAAGTGAAAATATCGAAAGCAAATGTTTTCAATACATATTGATTTTAAAAATTGTTTGCATTGGCAGCGCATTATTTTATTTCATTTTTCACTTCATTTATTTCAATTTTTAAATCGAGCCCATAGGGCCATACTTGGTTAAACCGCTAGCTGGTGAAAATAATATACAATTTTCATATTTTTTTAATTTTCATATATTATCTATGTCGCCAATATTTTACAATGACTATATCTATTAAAAATATCGATACAGAACACCCACGAAGATTTCATACTACAAATGTCAGTTTTGAACAATAAATTGGACTGGTCCATTTCATCTATTGATCTCCCTAAGTTGTGTGCGTATTGTGAAATCAATTTTAAAATTGTTGCCTAATGTTTAACTGTACTAAATTAAGTATAGCCGCCCCAAATGGGTTAAGATTTGTATACAGGAAATATGAAATGGCGCGCATGAAAATGTGTGAAAAAAAAAATATGAAAACATAAACAAATTTTGATAGTTGGGTAAAAAAAAAACAGCTGTCGATCAGCTACGCTAACGAGGGCACCTGGTACTAAATTCGCCTTGATTGGATCAGTAATATTAAATTTTAAAATATATAAAATTCACTAAACCTAAAATAAATAAATACTCAAGAGAAGTATATTTGGATGGTTAAAAAAGTTGTAATAAAGTTATAAATAAAAACATAAATAACTAAATAAATAATTATTTTATATATTACACAAAATACATAAACGCACAATCACACATCACATCGATCAAAATTCAATTACAACAACAACACTACGCATGCTCAACTGAAATTACAGCGGGAAGGCCGCAAAAAGAGAACAAGAAATATTGATTGCACAAGATTTTGTTCTTGTAAAGGTTTGTACTCTATACCCAGCAAACAAGGTACGTGAATTGATCTAGATGCATTTTTAACAAACACATATAAGGAGCTTACATCATGTGCTAGATCCTACTACGCACCTATACTCAAATCATAAATCTACATTTACTCAAGAAAACAAAAACATTTATAATAAAGGAGGCAAAGTTTTCCACAATGTCTCAAATTCGAAACAGAATACCCACCCAAAAAATAAACCCAAATTCGATCAAAATTTCTAAAACTCAACTCAAAAATAATACATTACAAAAAATCGCTTAAGCGTACAAAGTAATTCGAACTTCCAGAATGAAATGGATGGTTCAATTTGCAAATTATGTAATAAGAATCACACATTAAGGGAGTGTTCAGCATTTTCTTCGTTAGGGGTAAACGAGAGAATTGACTTCGTAACAAATAGCGGAATTTGTTATAATTGGTTGGCTATTGGACACACGATAAAAGATTGACGTAGCACATTTGGGTGTATATATTGCGGTGGAAGACACAATACCCTGCTACACAAACCCTCGTGTTGACGATGAACTGCCGTCAACTTCACACAAAGTAGTGCAATCTTTCTCTACTTACACCCAATCAAGCAAACCCACTTTAGATGACAGAGCGAAATTATTAGAAACAGCAATGGTAAATATCGAAGTGCAAGAAGAACAATTCCCAACAAGAGCACTTATTGATCCCGCATCAGATTTTTCATTTATTTCAGACAAGCTTCGAAAAATGTTATACTTACCCATAACACCAATTATTGCTGAAATTTCTGGATTGAATGAAGTTGTGTCTGCACAATCAAACAAACTCTGTGACGTTTGGTTACGGTCCAATACTCAATCGAATTTTAAATTGAATATCCAAGCAATTGTAGTAAAAACACTTACTAAAAATATACCCACCCAAAATATCGACCCAACTCACCCAAAAGACCCTGTTAGCAGACCCAAAATTCTATGAAAGTAGGCCAATTGATATCTTAATTGGCAGCGATTTTTACCCGCGAATTTTGAAATCCGGTGTTAAGAAAGATTTTTTTAATACACTAATGGCTCAGGAAACAGAGGTTGGCTAAATTTTAATAGACCCCTATTAAAAAGCACTTAACAAAACTCAACACGTTCTTATTTCAATTCTGTCACGCTTGATACCATTTTAATAAACGGCCATGTCATAGAATTCACTTCCGTTCGGAAATGGAATTGAAACGGGTTTTTAATTCTTCAAAAAACGAAAATTTAAACCTTTTTCGGAATAAAATCAATTCTACAAGATAATAGTTTCATTCTTGCAATGAGAAATGATTTGATTCTGAAAAGTTTTTTAGTTTTTCGTTTTTTGAAGAAGTAACAAAGAATTCAATTCCGTTTCCGAACAAAATTAAGCTCTGTGACATGGCTGAAAATTTTGGGAAACAGAAGATATGCCCAAGATACCCAACTATTCCGATGAAGAGCTGACTTGTGAGAAAAATTATGTAGCAACAACCAAAATACTACCCAACGGCCGCTATCAAGTTAGTCTACCATTCCGTTACCCACCCACTGAATTAGGAAATTCTCGCCATGTGGCTATGGCTCAATTTTTAAGAAAGGAGAAAAAATTGATGAAGAAACCAGATCTTAAAGCAGAATATGATAGCGTGCTTCAAGATTATATTGATTTAGGTCACATGAAACCTATAAACTATAACCCGGAAATGTCTTCAAGTTCCTATTATTATTTACCCCATCATGCCGTTGTGAAACTGGATCGAATAACGACAAAAGCTAGGGTTGTATTTAATGCTTCCAGCAAAACTTCTAACGGTAACAGTTTAAATGATGCTTTACACACTGGACCCAATCTGCAACAAGATTTAGTTGTGCTTATATTAAAATGGCGCTTTTACAAATTTGTTTTTAATGCCGATTTTACAAAAATGTACAGGCAAATTATGTTAAACCCAACTCACACAAAATTTCAACGCATATTATTTCGCAAAACCGTCAATTAACCTGTTAAAGCTTAATAACTGCAAACAGTAACGTTTGGCGTTAACTGTGCCTCTTATTTGGCTATTAGAGCTCTAAACAATTTAGCCGGAGATATTCAAAATACACCCCCAATTGCTTTACAGATTCTGAGGAATATCAATCATGTATGTTGATGATGTGCTTGCTGGCGGTAATTTTAAGCAGATTTCTTAGTTGTGTAATACATTCCTGTAGTCTAATTGTAAGCTGGGAAGACATGCGGAGTTGACACTCTGTTCTAACGCTTCTTTTTTCTAAATTCAATTTCACACGAATAAGTTTTATTATTAATATATCTGAATTATATGTGTACATTGCGAGTCATCAGGTTAGCGCCCTCCAAATTACTCATTTACTTTTTACCTTTTCTATTGCAGTATTGCGCGCAACTTCTTAATTTTTGTTTTGTATTTGCAATCATCATATGCGGTCTCTCTCACATGAAAACTAAGCTCAATAAAAGAACCGTTATATATGATTTTGTATTTTGTTTTATTTGCACTTATTCTGCTTCATCAGACTAGCGCCCCCCCAAATAGAATTTAAGTTATTTAATTTGCCTTCAATTTTTAAATTTTTTTTGCGCTGCTTGAAATATTCAATATCTTCAAACAATTGCAAAATATGGGAAAAGGAACAGTTTTATCTTTGGAGGAAAAATTGAAGCCTAACCCCACATAAAATTGGCGAAAAAACTGGAAGACACAGGAAAACCATAGTCAATTTTCTTAAAACTAAAGAAAACTATGGAAAAAACTTTAAAGGCGGTAGGTTAGGTTTAACAGGCTGCCAGCTATTATAAAGCCAGCCCACTTGGGTCCAGTCAGGTCCCGTTGTGTTGCCTGGATATGATATGTATCTCAGTAGATCTACATATCACTGGGTTAGAACCAACCCGAGGATCGGATAAAGGAGTCCAATCCACTTACATCGCATTCCGATACTTCCGTCAAATCATGTAGCATCGGTCTGCCTAGGTACAATGCCCTTATATAAGAAAGAGCTGGACACTGACAGAGGAAGTGCTCAACGCTCTCTTCTTCCTCCTCGTGTCTGCAACTTCTACAGAAGTCATTAAATGAAAGATTTAACCTCCTTGCCTGCGTCCCTATGTGGCAATGTCGCGTCAGAACCGCCACAGCAGAACGCAACCTCCGTCGGTGCAAGCCCCTAAGGATAATAGGCCTCTTTTTATCATGTCTGGGCCATGTCAGCCTTGATATTCGACAGGTACCCTCATTAGTCCATTTGTCTTGAGCGATCTGAAAAAGTTGACGCTGTACTTGTTTCTTACAGCTCGCAAGCGGGATTCCAACGATCCCAATATCTCTTTGTTGTAGCTGGACACCGGCCTTTGCCAGTTCATCCGCTACTAGATTTCCGGACACTTCACTGTGCCCTCGTACCCAGATAAGCTCCAGGTTCGAATGTCTCGCTATCTCGTTTAGAGATGTCCGGCATTCACGAACCAACCTGGATGTCGTATAGACTCCAGCTAGTGCACACAACGCAGCCTTACCATCAGCACAAATTCGGATATCATTCTCATATATCCTGTAGTACCTTAACCAGTTAGTTGCCCTCATAATGGCCGCAATTTCGGCCTGCGCTACGCTACACTCATTTTGCAGCCTAAAACTCATCCTCCTCTCATACAAGGGGATAAAGATACCCCCAACGACTCCCGAGTCCGACTTGGATCCATCTGTAAAAATTTCAAGCACGTCCTCTTGACGATCTGTGCCAGTCGTCTCCGAGAACGAGCCTGATAAGATTACATCAAATCTCTTGTCGGGCAGTAGAGCCGGCGAGCAGTAATCAATATTCTCCGGAAGGTTCACTATTCTTCCTATTATTGAGGCATGACCATATGTCGCTTCCTTCCACGTCCCGCTTGACCACAGCCTGATAGCCGAATTCATGGCTGTTTCCTTCACCATGAGATCAGCCGGCAGCCAGTTCAGCATAGTGAAAAGTGCTTGCGATGGCGTAGTGCCGGAAGCACCAGTCACCATCAAAGCAGCAGTACGCATTATCTTTTCTGCGATTTTGCAGTACGTGGTTTTCTCCAACGACTTCCACCACACAAGCGCCCTATATGTTAGAATGGGCTTTACAACCGTGCTGAAAAGCCAGTAGGAGTTCCTAGGATTTATTCCTTAGGTCTTTCCAATGGCCCTTTTGAACAAGAATAAGGCGATAGCCGCTTTTTCTGCCCTTGACTGGACATTCTACTGCAAGGATACTTTGGAGTCCAGGTAGATGCTCAGATATTTCGCACTGTCTGACTCTACACTAGCTCAACCCCCCTTACGGTTGACAGAGTAAACGATGGAGTCTTGTATATTCGAGTGAAGAGCACAAGCTCCGTTTTTTGCGGATTCACACTTAGTCCGTTATTTGTACACCATCCGTATATCCGGGTACTTACCCGACACAGCAACCGCAATATCATCGGCATATGCCACTGTCCTAAACAGCATGGAATCTAATTCCATCAATAACGAATTCAGAGCTAAATTCCATAGAAGAAGAGACAGAACCCCTCCCTGTAGAGTGCCCCTTCTAGCCACTCTGCAAATTGTGGCTCGCCCCATATTGGAAGTAATGACCCTATTGGTCAGTAAATTCTTTATGAAGCTAACAATTGACTGATGAACGTTCAGTCTTTCCAGAGCGATTATTATGGCCCTTGGCAACACATTATTAAATGCCCCCTCTATATCAAGGAAGGCAACCAATGCATACTCCCCCTGCTCCAGAGCTCTCTACATACTCCACGAGCGAATGCAATGCAGTCTCAACAGATTTGCCCTTGGTATAGGCATGTTGAGATGCTGATAAATGGCTCGGAATAATTGACATTCTAAGACGTAATTTAATTATCCGTTCCAGTAGTGCGATTCACTATGCTATTTAAGCCCCAATTATTTCGGTTAAAATTATTAACCACAAAGTTAACTTTTTCCTATTCACAAGTACTTTAAACACCATATACTGAGGTTTAAAGTCAGCTGTTTGAGGCAGCTGTTATATTTAACCACATTGTCCAACTTCGTTGGACACTAAATATTTAATATGAATTTTTGTTACAATGTAAAGCTGGCAACACTGGTGGAAAGTGGAGAGTTTCCAATTGTCAAATTTTTACTTATGAAATTTACTGTTTTATTTTATATTCTTGAATTTTTAAAAGTAGTAGTATGCTCTAGAACACTTGCCACGGTGCTACCAGCTAAAACCACATAAGGTAAATCTTCTTGAATTCCATCGAATAAACTGTTACTATTCTCTATAACGGTTTTCTAATTTCTTTAACCCCCAAATTATAATTACCCCTACGGAGTAATTATAATTATAATCTCCAGTTTAGATAGTTTTAACCGCATTGAATGGCTAGTTGGAGATTAATTAAACAACAATTTGTTCACACATAAATAGGTGTTAATTAACACCCCAATTGTTTACATATTCATTTCATTTAATTTATGTAATAAACTATTTGTCTAATAAAAAAACAATAAAAGTTAGCAAACAACAAAAATAAATCTTGGAAATAATATTTTTGTATAAAACAATATTTAAAAAATTTTTTATTCATTGTGTATTTCGTTTTCCTTTAGAAAACTTCTTAAGAAAAGTATTTGTTGATCGATTATAAAATCAAAAATGTTTTGATAGGCAATAACATTATTTTTATGTTAAATGTAATTATGTATGGATGTATGTATGTGCTAAAGCTCTTCATGTTATTTTATTTCCTATCACAAAAATGTTTTTGATTTTATAATTAATTAATCAACAAATACATTCCTTAAGAAGTTTTCTAAAGCAAAACGAAATATTTAATAAAAAACTTTTAATTATTGTTTTATATAGAAAGGATCTCGAGCTCAGATATTATTTTCAAGATTTTTATACATATGTATGTATATAAAAAGGTCAAAGTTACAAAAGATGAAGAAAACATATAAACAAAAAAAGAGATTCAGTACAATAGCTAATAAAAATGAAATGGAGAGTTGCCACGTTATAACAATCTGAACGTAAAGAAAAATAAACCCCTCTACGGTGGCTAAATATAGTTAGTGAATAACGTTGGGGTTAGTGCAAACAACAAAATGTGTGGTTACAGTTAACACTTCTAATTGGGGTGTAAAGTTAGTGAATTGCACTACAGGGTTTTAAGCAAGAAGGATGACAAGCTTATAGGCCTGAAATCTTTCGGAGTGGTGTGTGAAGCCTTCCCCCCTTTCGGAATAAAGACTACAACACACCTTCGCCATGATTGCGGAATGTAGGACCATCTAAGGCAGGCCGAGAAGATCCTAATCAACCATGGCACTTTAAGTTCCGCATTTTTCTGCAAATCAGCTGGTATAATACCATCTGGACCCGGTGATTTATATGGGTCAAAGCTATTCAACGCATAAAGGATTCTGCTTCCATCAAAAGATAAGCAGTTGTATATACCGGTCATGCAGTCTCCCATAAAGGGTGTGCATCCAGGGAAATGCGTGTCCATGAGAACTTCTAGAGTCTCATGTCCGCTGGTTGTCCAGCTACCACACTGTTTCTTAACAAAACTTGGTATGGGCTGGGTGCTAGATAGGATTTTGCGAAGCCTACTAGTCTCAGAAGCTCCTTCTCCACTACTGCAAAAGGACCTCCATGAACTCCGCTTCGCATTCCTTATTAGGTTCTTGAATTTATTTACTGAGGCTTTGTACTCTGACCAGTTACCCAGTCTTTTGGCCTCATTAAAAGCCTACGAGCCTTCGCTATCTCAAGATCCCACCATGGTGACTTACTCTTACCCCGACACAGACTAGGCCTGCATAAACCTGAGATGGCCATTTCGAAGGACCCAGCCAATATCTCCACAGCTCTCTCAATGTCCTCACACTCCTGTATAGTCGGAGGATCCGGAAGAAGATCTGAGAGAATTCTACTCTCTCCTGAATTCCTATTTCGAATTTAATGTACCTGTGATCAGAGAATGAGCAATCTTGCGATACTCCCCATCCTCTAATCAACTCCAAATGTTTAGTGCTAATTAGCATGATATCCAGAACAACCCTTCTGTTTACCACAACAAAAGTGGGTTCCGAACCAACATTCATAACATCTAGATTATTACAAAGAATGAATTCAAAAATTGACTCACCCCTTGCGTTAGTATCGGTGCTGCCCCACACCACATGGTGTGCATTTGAATCAGCTCCTATGATTATTGGCAGGTAACAATCGAGTGATTTCTGGAGCATAGAGGGTAATAAGAAAAGTATATATAAAGCATATATACGCAGACAGAAGCTTAAAAAGAAACTACCACTTAATACGCTAAGAAAGCAAATGCGCATAGTTTTTACCCGAACACACATGACATCGTCATGTGGAAATACGTGGTATTTTCAGATGAAAAGAAATTCAATTTGTAAGGGCCCGATGGGTACAATTATTATTTCCTTGACCTACGTAAAGAGGAACACCACTTGGACCGGTTGCACAGCCGAGAGGGAGGTGTGATGGTGTTAGGAGCTATATCCTACTATGGCACCTGCGAATTGCAGTTTTTATTGTCACGCATGAATGCGGAAAACTATAAATATGTTTTAGAAATGGCTTTTCTCAATTCCAAAACTTATTCTGGAGTCTAGAGTGGCATTTCCAACACGACAATGCCCTAATTAATACAGCCATATCTGAAAAATCCTGGATTCAAAGCCAAAAAGTTCATGTCCTTGAGTGGCCACGGTACTCGCCCGACCTAAATATAATGGAAAACGTATGGGGCTAGTTGGCTAGGAAAGTATACGAGTCCGGAAAGCAATACATCACAAAAATAGAACTAATCGAAGCCATCGAACACGTTTGGTCCCCAATTTCGTTGGATTACATTGACCGTCTGTACAATTCCATTCCCAATCGAATTATCGAGGTGATTTCAAATAAAAGCGGAATCACACATTACTAATTTTATTTAAAGTTTTCAAAATATCACAAACTAGCAATAAAACACAATATTTTTGCTTAAAAACTAAATATAGTGAAATTACCGCAAATGGTAATGATAATGACCAGTTTTTGGTTATATTTTTTAACATTTCTAGTATTATATGATGGTATCATTCGTGTGGGTACTAATGCGTATAGCAACAGCTAAATATGTAATATCTAAAACAGCAAGTTGTCCCCCAGCTTTAGTATATTCAATTATTTTTTCCTGTCTTCTTTGATTAAGAGTTACTGGTCGTGGCAATTATTGTTATAATTAAAAAATTAAAATATTTCTTGGCGAAAGTCAGGTTTGAACTTGAGTCAGACGAATAATACCGTCATATAATATTAGAAATATTAAATAAGTTCGACTATTTATCATAATACATAAATATATTTTATTGAATTATTAATACACAAACAAATTTCCCTGAAGAAGTCTCCCGAAGGAAGACGAAATATCGAAAAATAAAAAAAAAACTAGTTTTTTTTTATTGTCGAATAACACGGCAAATGTGGATTTCTAAAGGGTCAATCGTAGTTGGATTTTTCTTGAAGACCTCAGACTTTAGATACCTGCAGAAAAAGTAGTCCAATGGTGAAAAAATTTATTGCAAATATTATAAGGTCTAATAGTATTTTTAAAAAGTTCTTAATTGGATCTGTATATATTTTTTGGGTTCATGACAAACTTGTTGGAACCTGGTTGGGTGGGCAAAGGGAGAAATAACAACACCAGTTTCTCACCTGTAAAAGAGCGGTGAAGTGGCAAGCAAAGCAGCTAGAGTAAGTGTTTGGTTTTTGTAGTACAAAATAAATATTTCTATGTCGGCTTGTGGGCTCAGAGGGTTGGAACCCACTGAGTGGTCTGTGCTCAGAAAATTAGGTAGTCGATAACCTCCCTGGTCTCTGCGGCCGTAACATACAATGGTGCAAACGGTAAAAAAACAACGGTCTATCTAGATTATGCGCTTGTTCTCTGTAGAGCCGCTTATGTAATTAAAAGATCCACAGTTAAAACTGAACTATAAAATAATTTATTTTAAACATCTTAAGTGAGAGCGTATATAGAGTTCCAGCAGCCCACAAGTTATTACAATTTGCAAAGCATCCGATTGTAAGCGATTGTGTCAACAGAAAAAATCAAAATGAACATGTTAAGCACAACAAACAACTGACATCCGATTCAGATTAGTATTTTTCTACTCATTTTGTTAAATTGAATGTACATAAAAAGCCAAGAAGAAAACAAATGCTAATAATATAGTTTTGAACTCATCCAATCATCTTACGGCCTAGGCCAACGCTGTGTAAATGTAAGTAGGAATTGTATACAGACTTCGGATGGGTCACGCTTACAATGTCAATGGTCTTAGATTGCAGATGTATGTGACACAAATTTCACTGGTTATCATCTCTCCCCAATATAATAATTAGAATGAAAATAACGATTTACAATATTAACAACAATAATGACAATAATACACAAAATTTTAACATATGCCTACATATAAACATACTTTTTTTTCTTTAATACTTAATTACTCAGTGAAATTTTTGTCACATACATCTTCGACCTAAGACCATTGACAATGTAAGCATGACCCATCCGAAGTATGTATACAATTCCTACTTACATATACACAGCGATGGCCTAGGCCGTAAGATGCATCCAACAGTGTATACATTGTAAGCGAAGATTGGATAAGTTCAAAACCATGTTATTAGCTTTTGTTTTCTTCTTTGCTTCTTATGTACATTTAATTTAACAATACGAGTAGAAAAAGACTAATCTGAATCTGATGCTGGTTGTTTGTTGTGCTTAACATGTTTATTTTGATTTTTTCTGTTGACACAATCGCTTACAATCGGATGCTTCGCAAATTGTAATAACTTGTGGACTGCTGAGATGTTTATTTTGATTTTTTCTGTTTACATAATCGCTTACAATCGGATGCTTTGCAAATTGTAATAACTTGTGGACTGCTGGGTATATAAGCATAATCTTCACTTTGTTTTTTAATTCTCTCCGATCGTCTTCATTCAATTTCGTACGGTACATCAATACTTCTTCTACGTTTATTTTCTCTTTTGCAATATGTCATATTATTCGGGCTATAAGTTATAACTCTTCCAGCAAATTTTTTAAGCTGATTTATATGAGCAACTCTAATTTTTCCATTAATATTAATAGTATACCTTACATTAATTTTTTTTTTCAATTTTGGCATGAATCCATTTAAAAAAGTTATTTAATATATTTCTATATAATACAATCTCGTTCTTTTTAAATTTTATTATTTACATTTACTTTGGCTTCACCATTTTTATTAATCTTATGAGCATTATGTTCTCGAATGGCAGTGTTTTGGACCAGTTTATCTAACTATGTTTTTGGTTTGTAACTAAATCTTTGTCTTGAAGGTGTGCTGCCTGTACTCGTAACAGTTGTTGGCGTGTTTCGGTATTTCAACAAAAAGTTGTTTATTTTACAATTCCATGATTTACGCCGGTATTTGTTTTATTTAAGGATAATAAGTGGTTTAACCTATTAATATTTAGATTAAAGTCATCGCCTATATTATAGGCTTCGATTGATCCTACCAACGCAATTGGTGTATCGGCCATTAAGTTTTTTTTTTTTTTTAATATACGTATGTATGTATATTAAATAATCAATATTCCCAAATAAAAATGTTCTGTTTTACAAGAATTAATTTTTTTTTCTTGTTTGCCTCGTCTTCAAATGTAGAATCGCTTATGTAATTTAAAGAACCACAGTTAAAAGCAGACTAAACTATAAATTCATTTATTTAAAACATCTTAACTGAGAGCGTATATAGAGTATTAATAATGAGAGCATTGACCCAGCGGCCAAAGTTTCGCTTACAAAAGCGATGATCCGATGCACTTGTAAGTCAGTAATGCACACCATTTCATATACGAACCTAGTATACTTTTTCATGTACATTGCCGCATTTGTAGAGTGAACGCCTACCACCTGCACACAAAGTAAGCGAGCTAGTGTGGTGTTCATCCAACAAAAGCTCATTACTTCCTAACATACATTGTAAGCTATCAGTAGGCAGCTCGAATACAATCTCGCATACTTTGTAAGTCGGAAGTAGGCAGCTCGGATACAATCTCGCATACATTGTAAGCCGGCAGTAGGCAGCTCGTACGTACTGCGCACTTCATTTTTTTGGGAATATTCCATTAAATAAATTTGTTCCGTTTTTTGTCTACTGCATTCTTTTATTTTTTCTCTAAATATTTTATTTTTCTTGTACCTTTTTTAAATTGTTTTCTAGGCACTTTTACCTAATTTTGTTAATTCAAATTTTTGCAACGTAGTCTGACAAAGACGGTGAACGTTAGATTTACAACTAAAAAATAAAATACATATATATAAATGTGATACAAAAGATGAACGTAATTCATTTTTGGGAACTCCATATACAACTGTCATACACTTTGTAAGTTAGCAGTCATCGATTACAAAGTGTTGCACACATCATCGAAGAGAAGTAATGTGGTAGGCAATGTTCGCCGCTGGGGAATTATAATAAGGTGAATTAATACATATAAATACAGGGAGCTGACTACATATCATTCTCAAAATTTTGTCGGAACATTTACTGGTGGTGATTTTAATTTAAAGCATTCTATCTATGTTGACTTTACGATTAATTCTAACAGTCTTCCCTCATATCCCAATGGAACAGTCTTTCTTGATCACCTTTTAATAAGCCCAAATTGTGTTGATAGTTTGCATCGTTTGCAGATCATTATCCGCTCAAACTTCATATCCTCTTTCAAAATGTTGAAATTTTATTAGTTCTTCCATCGAACTTCATTTCTTTCAAAAACACCAATTAGAAACAATCTTTTAAATCGTTTTCCTACTTCGATTAAAATCCTTGCCATTCAAGAAAATGATTATTTTATCGTAATAACCCAGAGTATAACATTTTATCTAAACAGATACAAGTTTTATGATTAAAAAACAAGTAAAATCAGAGCAATCTGCAATATTTAATAAGAGAATGTAGAAAATTAATTCCGGACCAAGACACATAATCCAATTTACTCGTATATTATAGAATTATAAAGAGAACAAGAAATTTGATTATATTTACAGTAATAATGAAATTGTAGAGGATGTTTTGCTAGCCATCGGAAAGCTAAACGAACACTTTTTAAAAATTATTAGAAACTCTATAAATTTCAAAGCTTATACTTATACCAGATTGATAATAGAATTAAATATGTAATATCTAAATATTTTCAAATTCCTTTTAATAAAACTATTTTTTTTTTCTATTCCAAGTTTTTAGAATAGAAATTCTGCCGTAAAAACTGTGTTTGAAAAGTTAACATGTGGCGCGTTGAATCTAGTCGCTCGTTTTACGATCTCTTGCAATTATTTTCAAACGGAGGTATTTGTTTTCTATTTAAAATATTGTATTGTCTTTAAATGGCTTATGCTAGTATTTTGAATGGCGTTTTTACCTCATGTTCATTAGTTTTATTTTTAGCAGTAATATGAAATGATTGCATCTGAATCATTTTCTCATAGTAGTTTCTAGTCACATAAATATGTAGTCAGACCAGTGTTGTCATATCGTAAGATTTGTTTGCTAAAAAGTTTTCGCAAAACTTCAATTAGTTTTAACAATTGTTTAAAATAATTGTGTATTTAGAAAAGCTGTTCAAAGTTTAATCAAGTCTATGTTCAAAGTAAAACTTTTTGATGGCTTTTTCAGTTTTAAAACAAATAGTGTATACCAAAGCGAATTCATAACAGATGAAATTGATAGCGCAGCTGATAACTTTTTTTTAATTTTAATCTGTTTCAGATGTCAATGGCACAATTAAAACCAAGTTGAAAAAAAAATTGTAAAACAATTTTTTAAATTTTGTATTGTATCTTGAGCACCAGATATCATCCAGAATCCATCCTCCCCAATTTAGCTGGCTATTTTCACCTTTTCAAACTCTATGATCTGGGACTTTAAGTTTCACGAACTAATTAAAGGTTTTACGAAATAATTAAAAGTTTTTCTTTTCTTGTATTTTTTTTATTATATTTTTTAATTACTTTTTGTGTTTATATTTTTCCCTTGACATTTGAAAAATATTTATTTTTTGTACGAATTCGCCTTGGTGTATACCATGATATAAAAATACAAGGTAGTTTCATTTTCCCAATTTTCCTTAACAATCACCATCTGACAAGTATAAGGTATGTCACGTTTTTCATTAAATAGTGCTACCGTATTTGTTTATATATATATATATATATATATATATATATATATATATATATATATATATATATATATATATATATATATATATATATATATATATATATATATATATATATATATATATATATATATATATATCCCTGTTTTCAGTTTTCTTTAAAATTCTGTTCAAAAATAATATTAAAATTGTAACTTCTAATACTACATTTACACCAACTCAAAATCTAGTACGTTTGAATTAAGATCTACAACGAAACCTATATCGTTTACAGGGCCTTTTTTTGACATTTAGCAAGATTTAATTTTCACAAAAATAATTATGAATTGGGATTTCACAAAATAATTTTATCAGAGACTGAATACATCATATATATTTTTGTTGATGAGAGTTTGAATACACCACATTAAAGTGCATATTTGTGTTGCAGCGTAGTATTTTTAAGTACTTTTTAACAAAATCACAGTTGCTTCGCTTGGTACTGAATATATTTCGGGAGATTTCGTCGAAGTCTACTCATAAAGTAGAATTCATTTTGTATGAGAAATCTTCTCAAAATCTGCTAGACTTGGCTTGAAATCTCGAATGAGCAGAGGAATAACACAAATAAATCTAAAATATTGTACATAAGAATCGACATATTTTAACATTTAAAACGGTAAGAACTGGATTATTGTATTACAATCTTAATTACTCTTGTTTGTTGCTTCCAGACTCAAATAGCTCAATATTTTCATATTTTAAAATTGCAAAAGCACAAAATACTTCTGCAAAAATAAAAATATCACCTTTTTGAAGGCGCTTATTTCACCTGGTATTCGGCAGCATTAGTTGAAAGCTTGCAATTAGCCTTTTCATTGCCGTTCGGAAACGTATTTTGTTAGTTGATTCAAAACCGAAACAATAAAAAGTTTTTTTTTTGAAATGAAATCAATTTTAACAGAAAATTTTATATTCATTCTTGACATCAAAAAAAAAAAAAAAAAAAAAATTATTCCGAAAACTTTTTTTGATTTTCCATTTTTCGCATAAATAAAAGCCGGTTGATTTCCACTTCCGAACGTTTCCAATTCTGTGACGATAATATCGAAAACTGATAATATCGAAAATTGAGAGACGTAAATATATATTAATAACAAACGAACAAGGCAACACAGAAATGTAAACACAGTAAGCACAAGTGAGTGAATCAGCCAAATGGTAAAGTTAGTGCAGTACTTATATTTATTTGTATTCATTTCAACTGATGAACAATTTGTTTTATTACACAATCCATACTTAAACATAGTGTTAACGATCTTTAGTAAGTAATTTTAGTAGAATAAATGCAAATTATACAAATGAAAAATCTACTAATGAATATGTTGAAGAACGTAAAACATAATTGAATGGAATGGACATAGACAGCTAGGAAACAAAAGGCAGGCTATTTATAATTTTTTGCTTTTAAATTCAATTATGTTATTCTCAACTTTGTTTCAAATGTAATTCTCAAATGTTTTTCAAATGTGGATTATGATGTGGGAATAAAAACTAATTTTTGCTTTAGAAATTCATATTTCTTTTGATTTATTTGCGATTTTTTATTTGAGTTTTCTATTGTTATTATTTATTTTATTATTATTTTTTCCCTTAGTTCTGAAATCGCGCTGAAATCAGATTTTTTTTCATTCTTTTATTTATTGAATCTTCAAAATATGTAAAATATCCTATTTATCTTTAAATAAATTATCGTTCTTATAATTTACTTATCGTTCTGATGGTAGCCTCCTCAACCGAGTGAGGCCGCCAAAATTAAGTATGTTGCATGCAAAAAGATTTGGGTGAAATTCCACTTTACCAGTAATCGTTCGAAGAATTTGATTTCGTCTCCTTTGAGTTTTTTCATTAACTTTGATTTTACAAAGTTCTAACCATTTCTCTAATATAAAAATATGCTCCTGCAAATTTCGTGAAGCTAATTGATGGTTTTCATGAACGCTGCAGAATACTGTGTCATCTGCAAAAATTAAAGTGTGGATTCGGGATCTCGTTGGCATGTCAGAGGCATGAATCAAATATAAAGCAGGTCCTAGAATGCTACCTTGAGAAACTCCTGCTCCGATTGGCTGTGAGGGGCTTATAAAGGCAACTTCTCTGATAACAAATTTCCGGCGTCATAAGTAGCTTTCCAGAAGCTTGTGAGTATTTGCAAGCAAGCTTAATTTTATTTTGTGCATCAAGCCATCTTGCCACATTTTATCAAAAGTTTGGGAAATGTCAATGAGTAGAGCTGAACAATAATTTTTGTCTTCAAAAGTCTGTCTTATGACGTTGACTAGTGTGTGTGTTTGTTCTATGGTGCTATGTTTAGCCCGAAAGCCAAATTGATTATTAGGGATACATCCCACATCATTCCATATTGGAGTCAACTTCGCCATTAACAATTTTTCGAATAGTTTTGAAATTGTTGGCAGTATACTTGTTGGTCTGTATGATCATAGACACTTTCCACTCTGCAGGATAATACTCGAGACGTAAAATAGCGTTAAAAATACAAAGCACTATTCTTCTACGGGTCTTTTCAGACCTTTTGTCGCTTCCATACAGAGTAGTCGGACTGAGGAGCACTATCAAGACTTTCCAGCTGATGTGGCCATGCTTTACTGATATAACGTTGAAGGTGTCTTCACCAATAGCCTTAATTAGTTGGTTCACCAGCTCACCAGAAGTAGGCTCTCTCAAATATATTGGTGGCGGTTTAAATGCTTTTGGACGTTGAAGGATAGCAAATACGACGTCGCATTGCTACGAGTATTATCATCTTTAAATATTTTTGATTAAGATGATATTTTAGCGGATTTGGGGCTTCGCTGCCGTTTGACCACGGTTATACTTATACCTGCCTACTTATGTTTTCGGCTTATCACCAATAATTAAACTGGAAGAGGTTTTGTCTTCAGTTGTAACAAAAATATTTAGCGAGCACGATCGCGGGTGTTTCCTATCTTTTACAGACAAGAGATTTTCCAATGATTTTTTCACAGATTCTTCCTCAGAAATTCAAATGTTTTTTCTAGCGGAGTTAAGCTTTTTCTTCAGAATTACAGCTGATAGCTACACTCATCCAATTAATTGTTTTTTTATTTGCAATTTAAAACGGTGTTGAATAAAATGTCACTAAGTTTTTCTTTAAAAAAAATTACTATTTCCATTCTTCCGGTTTTCTACTTATTCCGGTTTTATTTTATAACACTCCGATCAAAAACGCACATGTCCGTTCACTATCGAAGCTAGACTCCAAATGGAAAAATCCAATCAGATAATCAAATTTTTTTTATTATTTCACTTTTTTATGTTATTTCCATTCGTTTTTACTTGTTAAAACTAGTATTTGCTCACATTTACTTTCATATTGCTCACACACAAATCACATTTATTAATATTTTCCCCAATTCTTAAAATTTTTTGTAAACGAATTTAAAATGTTGATATTATTTCAATAATTGCTGACACATTTGCTTTATGATTGGTAGTTACACTCAAAACCAAATTGATAAAACATAACGGCCGTATGCAAAAAAAACTTAACAACTTGGCTGTGGCACGTGAAATTGTTAAGAAAAATTTCTTAATGTTGTATGCAAAAACAATTGTTAGCTTACCATGCACTTGAAAGTTGAATTGGGTACGCTCAAGGCGAATTTATACAGGTGAGTGCAAGCGGGAAAGCGAATTCAGCATTATGTATTTTGTTATTGTAAAACTTATTGAGAATGTCAAAATCTAAATTCGCTAAAATTGTTCAGATAAGAAAAAATTTTAAATAAACGTTAAGCACAATTTTTTATAATTGTTTTTAATTAAAATCACAGATTATAACGGTTTTTTACTTCTAAGTTCACAAAAATTTCTTGAAATCATGCAAAAAAAATCAGATTAAAATGGCGCTAAAATGTTTGTAAGCAAAAGAAAAAAAAATTGACAGTCTCATTAGAAAAAACGCAGGAAGCAAAAAATAATCAGCTGAGCTGTCAAGTTCACCTAGTAATGAATTCGCCTTGGGTACACTATAACTGTATTCGTACGTTAAAATGACAGTTGACTTGCCGATTGTTATTTTGCTTAAAAATCGCAATTTTGTGAAAATTTTAATAAAAACTCTATTTATAACTTTCATTATATAAATAAATAAAAACATTACATATTATATGAACTCAAAATATTAACTTTGAAAGAATAATATACATAAATTACAATTATGCTACTGATGCACTTTCAATCAAACGAATACAATGAAAAACTTTATTCGAATAATAAAAATATTTCTAGTAAGTAATCCTATTGATTTTTTTCAATTTCATTAATACACTACATATTATACATATATTCATTATTTATTAAAAAGGTAAACCCAGGAAAATTTTGTCAAAAATGTGTTATTTTATGTAATACTAGCTGACCCGGCAAACGTTGTTTTGCCTTCATTTTTTATTTATTTATATTGATATAGGCGAAAAAACGTAGAAACATGGGTTTTTATTGCCAAAGCAAGCCGTAATGATGGAATGGTGTATTTCTCGAAACATTAGGATTCGTGGTATCAAAACGTATTTAAGCATTTTTACTTTTTTAGCGTTGTTTGTCACTTTTTTCATCGGAAGTCGATTCGTAACATTATGATTACCGATCCGATTTTAAGTTACATATTGTGAGGCAGCAATCTGGGTAATTTCAGAGAGCTTAAAAATTAGATTGTATCATCTTGGGAAGTAAAGAGAGTCACTGTTTTCTACAGCATCAATTCGCGAGCAATTTAGCATTGAGTTCGAAAATTCAGATCGACGACATCACATTCGCTCAACCAATCATGATTTTTGTAATTTTGTGAAATGTTAGAGAGCACATTGGGAATGAGCTTAGACTTCGATTCGGTCAAATGGTAGAAAGCGGCAGGAAACTGAATATAGTTAGTCGAAATGCCAAAGCGTAATTTACGGTTGCCCATATCCAGTAATTTCTTTCAAAATACTTGGTTACATTTCGTAACGCTATGATTACCAATCTGACATTAAGTTGCAAATTGCGAAGTGGCAACCTAAGTAATTCTCGGTTGTATAGTTGACAACATCATATTGGGAATGAAGAGAGTCACTGAATTTGACATCACCAATTCGCAAGCAATTTCATTTTGAATCCGAAAACTCAGATCGCCGACATCACGTCCGCTCAACTAATCATGATTTTTGTAACTTTGCTAAATGCACATTGCGGAGGAGCTCAGATTTTGATTCGGTAAAATGGTAGAAAAGGACGGTAAATTGAATACATCCAGCATATTACTGAAATAGAAGACAATATTTCATGCTATGATTGACCTTATTTTCACAAACTATCAATCCGTTACGAATTGTAATAGGCTGAACTTACTTTTTTGTTAGCTTCAGTATATAGAACTCCGTGTAAATGAAATTAATGCACATCCACTGCAATGGTTATTCATTGTATTGTTATTATGGTCTTGAGTTTACAGAAAATAAATTTTACGTGATACTTAAATTTTTCTTTCCCAAGGATTTAAAAAAAGAGGGCGTAGAAGTAGACGTTGAAAACTTTGTACAAAACTTTTTCTCTCTGTAAGATAAATTTAAAAAGTGGGTGTGAAGCAATAAACTTTTCGTTCCGAAAAACTTTTAAGTAGGTTAAGACGAACACTTGCTAAAAAAAAGATTATCCTAATCATTGGTCCAGACCTTTCATTTAGACTTAAAATTTTATTTCTTTCTGCTAGTTCAATTAACTGCAAATATCATAAATAAGTACATATGTACATATACTTTTGAGGAAAAATTAAGGCTTATAATATCTTCTATCTCGATCTTCCCGCACCAAAAGAAGTCCATTCCTGTAGACTGCCATTAATTTCGCGATTTTAACTAAGAGCAGCATATCCCATGTCTCGTACAACATGATATGCAAGTCGTGTTAACTATCGCGATACTGGGTTTCTTGGATTTGGAATTGGATCCGCAGCATTATGAGATCGTGCATAACATTGCAATGAGTTTTGAGATAATCGATCAGTTTGTGATCTCCTTTGAAGTAATATATTAATGGAAGAATATGCACGCCGATCGAGCATGTCATGGCATTACTTTCAAAATTAAAAAAAAAAAATTTTAAATGTAAAGATTTGTAACAACACATACATATGACTTTAATGCACGTGAAACCCCTTCTCTTTTTCGTTATAAAAATATTCAAACTTGCATGAATTTTAGACTTACTAAATAAAATATGTTATGATTTGCATAAAAGTATCGTTTTAACCAACAATAACGCATACCTATGATATAATGCAAGTGCATAGCAAGTGGAAAACAATATCTGAAGAGATTCAGCTGAACAGGCCGAATGTCGTTGTATTCATAAGGCATTACGATACGTGGTTTGGTAACTTTTCAAGTGATAATATGTTAACATTTGCATGGGAGTATATAGAAAAATCTAAATACCATATCTCCGAAACGATTGGACCGATTTAGTACAAACTTTACGTAAACCATCTATCAATTGCCAATGTACCTTTAAATTTTGGTTGAAATCGGTCGACTTGTGCAGTTAGTGGTAACATCAAACTGCACATTTACTTTGTGGCAATTCTGTAAGAAAATCTATAGATTATAATTTTGAAATATTAGTTTCCGTTAAATATATCCTGTGGTATACGATATAATACAACAGTGTATGAGAATACACAACAATGTAAGATAACTTGGATTTTTGTAGACTTAAAATAGTAGCGTGTATTAGTGCTAGAATAAAACAGGCATTGAAGTAATTTGTAGTATAGGGTGTTTTTTTAAGCCCGATAGAACTTGAAATTGTAAAAAATAACACAAAAAATTAAATTGTAATCAAAATTTTTTTTTATTCGAAAGATCAATACGTGACATTAACATTTGAAAATGATTTCGGGCATATGGGCACCGCGGCTGTTCTTGACGAAGCGCATTCTGGACGTCCAATTTTGGGCCACTTTTTCGAGCACTGCTGGCCGTATGTCACGAACAACACGAACAATGCTAGCCTCCAAGGCGTCAATTGTTGCTGGTTTATCAGCATAAACCAGTGACTTCACGTAGCCCCACAGGAAATAATCGAGAGGTGTCAAATCGCACGACCTTGGAGGCCAATTGACAGGTCCATTTCTCGAACTCAACTTATCGCCAAATTTTGATTTCAGTAAGTCGATGGTTGCGTTCGCCGTATGGCATGTAGCGCCATCCTGTTGAAACCACATCTCCTCCGGATCAATGTCATCCATATTTTCAAACAAAAAATCATTGATCATGGTGCGGTAACGATCTCCATTGACCGTAACGCGAGCTCCGGCCTCATTTTTGAAGAAATAAGGTCCGATGATGCCACCAGCATGAAAACCGCACCAAACAGTGCATTTTTCTGGATGTAATGGAGTCTGTAGGGTCTCTTGTGGATTGGTCTCACTCCATATGCGGCAATTTTGCTTATTAACAAACCCGTTAAGCCAAAAATGCGCCTCATCGCTGAACACAATTTTGCGATAAAACAACGGCACTGATTTTCAAAGTAAATTTGGATAATTTCGTAGCGTTGTTAGCGTGAGTCTATTCATGATGATTTGTCAGAGTATACTGAAACAAATAAAAAAAATGTTTCATCAAAATTTAATTTTTTGTGTTACTTTTTACAATTTAAAGTTCTATCTAGCTTAAAAAAACACCCTATACATAGAAAACAAGCTATTTATAATTTTTTATTGGTATAAATGTTAGAAGCTAGAATAGCGAATAAAAACTCAATTCTTTGCATACGTATCTATTATATCTGAAAACAAAATAGTCGAATAATTTATACCAAGATTAGAAATATAAATGTGATTTGTTTTATTAATAAGTCTGAAGAAGTACAACTGTATTTCAAAATAGCTTTTACATCGCAGTCCTTGAGTTTGTATATAAATGTGATTTAACTTTTAGTTCCATTTAAATACGAAAATTTATTTTTCACTACAAATTTCAATCAAACTTAAATGCCCAATCTTCTTTGTTTAAGTTGTATTTAAATTTATTTCATTTATCATATAGTTTTGCGTGCTTGAGCTATTGCCTCTAGAAGATCACAAAATGATATTTAATTAAAAATAACATCACATGAAATACAATTATTAAGTTTTTCTGTGCTATTGATAAATTTAATATTTTGCTTAAGTATTTTTCTATTCTTTCTATGGAATACTTTCTATAATATTTGAAATTTAAGTGAAGCTATCATACTTTCATCGCATTTATATATGAAAAATTGCTTAAGACTGAAAAAATTTAACTTGTCTTTAAATATAACTTAATTTTAAATGAAAATTAATTAATTTTGTATTTAAATACGAAGTCAAAAAATGCAACTGAGTAAAATTAATATTATTTAAACTGATGTTATTAATTATATTTGAATAATTTTTCTAAATGTAATCATTATATTTTCATTCAAATACATTTACTTTTGAAGAATCTTTATTAGCTTTTATTGTTTTTTAAAAACGTGACCCTTTTCCTCTTGAAAATATCCTTTTTGTGACACCTTTTTTTCAAAATACCCTTTTTGTGCCACTTTTTGAAAATTGTTGAAGGCAATGCTGCTCGCAAGTTCTATATGGAAGAGTAAACACCAATACATTTAAGGAAAAACTATTTTTATTTAATATTTTTTGTTGTAAAAAGCAAAACATTTGCAAAAACAAGGTTCACACTGATAGTCGCTGTCGTCAATGTTTACCAACAAAGCATGCGAAAGTGTTGTTGCTTTGCTTTTGTGTGTGTGCAGTGAAAAACGAAAAAAATAAAAAAGATGAAGCTGTTTGTGTATTTTTCATTGCTAAAGCATTAAACACATTGAGACAGCAAACTACACGAACACACGACTACAAATGCCGCTGGCTGTAGCCAGCTACATAATTATATTGAAGGCGGCAGCTACTTAATAAACAGCTGATATTGGTTTCTTTATCTCCTTACAAATATTAAAAAGCTTTTTGTGCATATAAAAGGGTTGAGGGAAATTTAGAAAATTCTATAGTAGCTATTGCTCAAATAGTGCGAGCTACTTAGTATTCGATGTAATAATATATATAAAAATTAAAAAATTAAATATTTGCAAATTACAATCAAATCCACAATTAAAATTAAAACTTCTGAAATATAAACAGCTGCTTTTAGGATTTCAATGTTGCCACTTATAATTTTTTAAGCTGATTCTAAAGCTATCAACTTGGCTGTGAAGAGTAAGAAAAAACCAAGGAAATGTAATGAACTATTTAAAGACTAAAGTAATTTAAATATAACTCCATAATTTTTTTTTAGCTTTTATTTATTTATTGAATCTTTACAATGTGAACTAACAATAAGTATTCAAATCTTAATACTAAATACAATAAATTAACTAAGTCCAGCCAATGCTACACAAAAAGTTTTATTATGCGCATATTATATCGGTAAATTCACCTACTTAATGCTCTGATAGTGGCAACGGTATCCCTTCTTCTCAACCGAGTGTGACCACTAAAATTAAGTATGTTTCGTGCAAGAGGGTTTGGGTGAAGTTCCAATTTGCTGATATACCTTGTCGCATGCTTTGAAAACTCATCTTTTACCTGTGGAACACACAGATCCTTGTGAATTCGGGAGTTTTTTACGTACCATGGAGCTGCAGTAATTGTTCCAAGAATTTTGTTTTGTCGCCTTTGAACTTTTTCAATGTTTCACGCTGAGGCGGTGCCCCATAATTGAATTCCGTAGCGCCATATAGGCTTTAGTATTGCGTTGTATAACAAAAGTTTGCAATCTAATTTCAATGTAGAATTTCTGCCATAAGCCAATTTAGCTGCGCTGCTTTTAGTTTTAACTGAGTGACTTTCGCGTCAATGTGAGGCTTCCACGTTAACCTACGGTCGAGATGAATTCCAAAGTACTTGACTTTATTTTGCTGCGGAATAGGTGAATTGTTAATTTGGATAGCTGAACATGTTTGTCTACGTAGTGTAAATGTAACGTGAGTACACTTTTGTTCATTAACTTCAATTTTCCAAAGTTTTAACCACATCTCTAATATTGAAATATACTCCTGCAAATTTCGCGAAACTACTTGATGGTTTTCATGTACTCTGCAGAATGCTGTGTCATCTGCAAAAGTTGAAGTGTGAATACCACATCTGGTTGGCATGTCAGAAGTGTAAATTAAATATAAATTGGGTCCCAGAATGCTACTTTGGGGAACTCCTGCCTCGATTGGCTTAGTTGGGCTTACAAAGTCGCCTTCTCTGATGACAAATTTACGGCCACATAAATAGCTTTCCAGAAGCTTGTGAGTGTTTGCAGGCAAGTTCAACTTTATTTTGTGCATTAATCCCTCGTGCCACACTTTATCAAAAGCTTGGGAAACATCAATGAATAGAGCTGAGCAATACTTTTTGTCCTCAAAAGTCTTTCTTATAACATTAACTAGTCTATGCGTTTGTTCTATGGTGCTGTGTTTAGCCCGAAAACCAAATTGATGATCAGGGATGCATCCTACATCATTCAATATTAGAGTCAACTTCGCCATTAACAATTTTTCGAAAAGTTTTGAAATTGTTGGCAGTAGACTTATTGGTCTATATGACTCTACTTTAGTGGGATCCTTCCCTGGCTTGGGTATCATAGTAACCATAGACACCTTCCACTCTGCAGGATAGTATTCTAGGCGCAAAATAGCGTTAAAAATAAAAAGAAGAATTCTTCTAGCAACACGAGGTAACTGTACAAGCATTTTGCCAGTAATTTTGTCAAGACCTGGAGCTTTTTTTGAGTTTACTTTATTTATAACGTTTTCGACATCTTGAAAACTAAGTCTCAAAGGAACAGGCGGTCTAACAGCATATGGCGGAAAGTCAGCAACATCATCCACTGTATCATTTGCAGTAAAAACGTTTTTCAAATGATTAACATACACCATCCCTTTTTCAGAATCGCTGCTTGCCCAGTCGCCAGCTGAAGTTCGCAAAGGTAAAGTACAAAGTTGCCACTCTCTTCTAACTCTTCTTTTTTCTGACACAAGTTGCTCTATTTCAGACGAATAAGTTCTATTGTTCTCATTTCTGAAACTCGTATGGGTAGTGGTAGCATGTTGCACGGCCAGTTTAAGGTCTTCAGAAAAATTTTTAATTGATATATCAACATCCTCAGGGGTTCTCAAGGCAATATTTTCTGTACAATGAGTACTCAAATATTTCTTATATTTTAGCCAATTAACTCTAGTGATGGCGAACTCCAAGTCACTATACGGGGAGACAACCTCCTGGGGGAACGAAACGGATATTATATTGGGTGAGTGGTCCGATGACAAATCTAATGAAGACTCTACTTGCATCCATTCTAAAGGAAAATTTTTTGCAACTCCAAAATCTATAAAATCTGGAATCTTTCGCCAGTCTGAGGGCCAATAAGTGGGATGTCCGCTTGAAATCACATCTAAGCCCAGTTTGGAAATTGTGTCAAAAAGCACACGGCCTTTTGAAATGACTATTGCTTGTCAAATGAGTTTCAGCAATCATCATTATATCGATTTGCTTTTCCATAAGGAAGTGGTCAAGTTCATTTTTGTGTTGGCGGATGCCGTTTGCGTTCCAGAAACATATTTTAAACCAATTCATTTTTTCAAATTGCCTGCAAAATAGTGGATTGCATTTTCAGCATTTCCTGCATCATGTTTGTAATAGAAACCGTAAATGTGTTTATGGATTGAACAAGAGTCTGCAGAGTTGCCTGAAGATTGGTAAAATTTTGATCGGAATTTTGAGGCTTGGGCTCCTGATTCAATTTTTGTGTATCGGTTTTGGCCACACTAGCATATGAAACTTGTTTGGGGTTTTGCATGATTATGTGGCTGGTTGACTGGCCTACCTGGGGAAAATTGTTTGCAGAAATGATGTTTGACTGCTGGGGTTGCTTAAAGGTAATTGATCGCTTATTTGTCATTAACTGCTTAAAGTGGGTGTAGATAGGGCAGCCCCTGTAATTTGCAGTATGGTTGCCTCCACAGTTACTGCAGTTTTTGACTTTTTGCACTGTGATGTGCTGTGAAGTTCTCCACACACAACACAAACTGTGGGGAGTTTACAATAGGCCTTAGTATGGCCAAATTCCTGGCAGTTTAGGCCCTAAACGCTTGTGCGGCTCCTCAACGGTAACCCTGCGATGAAGAAGAGATTTAAGGTTATAAATTGGGTGAGTTTCATTCTTTTTCAAAATAACATCCCCTGGTTCCAGTTCAACCCTAAACATAGGTTGAGGAATCTTTTCACGGTTCTGCATATTTACCACATTTTTTACTTTAAAGCCCTTATCTATCAATCCAGTCTTTACCTCATCCGTATCTACATTTTTTATTTTAAAGCCTTCCTCTTGCAATCCAGTCTTAATATCATCCGTGTCTACACAAGGGTCAATTCCTTTTATAACGACCTGAAGGCCTTTAGCACTTTTAAGTTGATAAGTCTAAAAATATCTTTTCTCTTTTTCCAGAGCAGCAGAAAGTTTTCGGTAATCATTTTCGCATATGACTTGGATTTTTGTTTAACTTATTTGTCCGTGCTTCACTGATGTTACGTTGAAGGTGTCTTTACCAATTGCCGTAATAAGTGCAAGTATATTGGTGGCGATTTAAATGTTTTTTTTTGATGTAGTTGGCTCGTCAGTCTGAAGGATAGCAAACCTATTATTATCCGTTGCCGTAGTCCTATTATCATCTTTGGAAATTTTCGGATTTGATGATATTTGAGCGGATTTGGGACTTCGCTGACGTTTAACCACGGTTACATACCTGTTCATGCCTACTTGTGTTTTCGGCTTATCTGCAACAATTAAACTGGAAGATGGTTTGTCTTCTGTTGTAACAACAATGTTTGGCGAACACGAACGCATGCGTTTTTTATCTCTTAGAGACAGAAGATTATCCAATGATTTTTTAAGTGATTCTTCCTCAGAGATCCAGAGGGTTTTTCTAGTGGAGCTAAGCTCCCTCTCTGCAATTTTTGTTTTTTTTTTAAATTATATTTTTTCCTTTAAAAGTATATAAAAATAATTGTCACAAAGTTTTTCTTTTTTTTTTATAAATTTACTCTTCCACTTATTGCGGTTTTCTACTAATACCGTTGCTTTTTTTTTTTTTTTTTTGATAGCACTCCGATTAAAAACAAATACGTCCGTTCACTATCAAAGCTAGACTCTGACTCGACTCCATAATTTATAAACCAATATACGGAAATAATTTTTTGGCAAGAAATTTAGAAATATACACCTTCATACATACAAGAAAACGTGTGTGTGTATTCAAAAATGATTGGTATTTCAATAATATTATAATAACAGAAATATATACATATGTATATGTATAAAACACCAACAAACATCTGTAATAAATTGCAATACATGTAAGAACATGCATTTTTGTTTTGGTTTACGGAAAATGCAAATAAAGCGCAGTGCGCTATTCTATACGAAATTTCAGGTTATAAAAATCAGTTTTTATGCACGGAAAACTATCATGTTGATTTTTGCAGGTATGAAAATTTGTTTATGTGTATTTTAGGTCTTTAAAAATTTAATTTGAAGTTATGCTCTTATATCTAAATGGTTCATTGTTTTGGTTAATAAAGTTCAATCCTGTGCCTCGTTTCTGTAATATTTAGTGAGAAGTTTCTCGCATCGAAAACTATGAAACATAAAATTCCACCGTTCCTCGACTATCGAGAAAAACAGCGTTTCTGTATATTAAATCGAAAAGAGGCAGCACTAGTTCCGTGTTTATTGGAATATTTCCCTTAAGGAGCTGTCAAAATGCAAAAAGTAAACAAACAAGAAGAAGCATATAGGAAAAAATTATCAAACGAAAAGAAAATTTAAGAAACAAATGTTTAGCAATGAATAAATAAAACAATTGAATTCAGTAGTGTTATAAATAAAACAAAATTGTGTCAATCAATACCATATGTACATAAATAAAAACTCATAAATAAAAAATAAATTTCATAAAAACTTTCAATAATGTATAGTGGTGATGATTGCTGACCAACATGACTGGCGAAACATGTTGCGCATTTACAGGCAGAGCTTAAGGGATGCGACCGACCCTTTTTTAATTCCTGAACCGATGAGGGAAGCTTCTGGCATTCGAGATAGACTAAAATTAAGATTTTGGCATTAAATTTTTAATTTATCATACTGTATATATGTACACAAATATTAAGAAATAAAGAAAAAACAAAGAAATTTAATTCATAATTTTTATTTCTTCATTATAAAAAAAGAAGACTCTGCTTCTAATAAGAAATTAAAAATGAACTACATTCACTACCTGCTGTATTCATAAAAAATAATTTATACATAATAAATGTTTAATTGGCAAATTTTGTCAAGTAAACTTTTACTAATTGGAAATTATTTTTTATGAGTACGGCAATATGTGTAAAAATATTTCAAAACTTTACTTTTTCTACACTTTTGGCATCCGTTTTGTCAATTATATATTTTTTAAATTTATAACTTCCGCAACTCTTTTATTTGTGAAAAGTTTTGACAACTCTAGCGAGAAACTTCTCACAAAATTTTAATACAGAAACAAGTTTACTCACAAACTTCCAATGAATTACGTCAAAAAAGTTATTTTGACAGATATTTCTCGCTTCTCAAAGATACAGAAACATTTGTGTAAGAAACTCCATTTTTTGTTTCAATTCGCATAGTTTTTCTGTCAATTCCTTTGTTTATTGTGAGAAAATTCTCGATTCGAGTAATACAGAAACGAGGTACTGGCTTTCACCAAGCAGGATTTTTAATTCCCAATTATAACAATAATTGCCGCGATCAATTACAACATGTAATACATACCAGAAAATATAAAATTGATTGTTTTTACTCTTGTGACACATTTTATTTTTATAAGCACACAGAACTAAAATTGTCCGAAATTTTAAATAAAAATACTTTTTACCAAAAAATTTTAGGATTTAAATAAGACTTTGTTATATATAATATTTTTGTTATATATAATACTATAAAGAAACAATATCTAAAAACACAAACATCGCCTGAAACTTGTCTTAAAAATAGATGCAATCATTTTTAAAAACGGTTAACTTAATAAGTGCTTAACAGAACATTTTAACGTAAAATTCTTGTATGAATACAGTTTTGTTGTACGAGTATTTGCCCTAAAAATTATTTCTAAAGCTGTTTAACTTTTTTATTAATACAATTTGTAAATTTCTTTTCAAAGCTCTAATTTATTCGACTTCGCTTGATACATTGACATCACTAACAAAGCTTTTGTAGCCAACAAAAATAGAAATTAGTTTTATTGGACTACAGCGACAAAACCAGCATGGACAACAACCTGTAGCCGTGTTGCCTTGCTGTTTTCAAAATAATCAAGCATTAAACACATTCGAGACAGCATGCTACACGAACATACGACTACAAATGCCGCTGGCTACAAATGTAGCCTGTAGCCAGCTACCTAAATATAATAAAAACGGCAGCTACATAATAAACAGCTGATATTGTTTTCTTTATGCCTTTACAAATATTAAAAAGCTTTTTTGCATACAAAATGGCTGAGGGAAATTTAGAAAATTTTATATTAGCTATTAATAAAATAGTGCGAGGTACTTAGTATTAGGTGTAGTAATATATATAAATATTAATAAATTAAATATTAGGAAATCACAGTCAAAATTTAAAATTAAAATTGAAACTTCTAAAATATGAACAGCTGCTTTTTTGCATTTCGGTGGTGCCACTTACAATTTTTTTTTAGCTGTTTTTAAAGCTATCACCTAGTGAAGAGCAAGAAAAATCCAAGAAAATGCAAGGAACTATATGAAGACTAAAGTAATTTAAATAAATATAATTTTTAGAGCTTCAGATCTTTGTTTTTTGTTGTTTTTTATAAAAAATTAACAATTTAAAATCTTTTATTTCTCGATATTTCTATAACAATTTGTTATCATCGTCAGGAAAACTAAAATGTTATTTAAAATTTAAATTGATACACAAAGAAAAAATTTTAGTTCATACACAAAGAAAAACGTTTAACAATATTAACAAATTGAAAAATTAAAATATAACGTAATTTAAATTAAACTTATTCTGCAAACCAACACATGCCCTGTTAACGATTACAACATGTTGTACCTTATCCTTAAGCACACGGCACATGTTGCTCACAGTATAACATTACCATTAAAAAAACAAGAATTTACCAAGCTGAATTATTAGCGTTTCGTAGTTATAATTATTTAAAGACACTTCACATTTTGTATTAAGACTTGTCAAAAATTCAAATAATACCTGCAAGTGAGAGTTTAAAGCATAATAAAGTGATAAATTGAATGGCAAGAGATTTGACATCATAACACTTTGAGAAATTTATTTAAACAATAAGATTTTTTATTGAACAGGATTGCATTTTTTACAAAAGCAATTAATAATCATTTACAATTCTCATCTAAATCATAGTGTTACACTAAACTTTGTTACTAGTTCATATGACTATTATATGCAAGCATATAGTTTTTATTGTTTTTTATGAAAATCAATACTAAAACAAATAAATAAATGTTAACTTCATCTTGTCTTTCAATTGAATAACAAAAATTAATGATTAAAAAAGTTTTCATCAATTGTGTTTGCGCATGGAAGAAATTATGAAAACGAGCTTTTTTATTGTTTCGTTTTTTTACACATCACTAATGTACATAACATATTTATGAATTCCTAAACAAAATTTTAGTAATAATAAAATGAAAAAGGCGTAAAGTATATAAAGCGTAATTGCTTATTTTAATAAATACACAAAACTAAAATTATCCGACATTCAAATAATACTTTTCATCAATTATTTTTATCAAAAACATCGTAGATATGATTAATAAAAAAATTTAGATTAAAATAAGAATTTTCACAATATATAAAATTAAAAAAAACTATATCTAAAATCACTAAAATTGCCTTAGAATAGGGTGCAATCAGTTTTAAAAACGTTAGACTGAAAAGAGTGTTCTACAGAACATTTTAAATTAAAATTCTTTTATGAATACAGTTTTATCGTGTTTCCTCTAAAACTGATTTGAATAACTGTTTAACTTTTTTATGAATACAATTTGTAAATTTCTTTTCAAAGCACTAATTTATTTGACTTCGCTTGATACATTGACATCACTAACAAAGCTTTTGTAGCCAATAAAAATAGAAATTAGTTTAATTGGACTACAGCGACAAATCCAGCATGGACAACAACCTGCAACCGTGTTGCCCTGCTGTTTTCAAAATAATCATTCTCATAAGAACACATGCATTTTAATTTTGAGCTTTTGTAGCTTGTAGCCTGCTGTCTCAAATGTGTTTAATGCTTCATTCTTATAAGAATACGTGTATTTTAATTTTGAGCTTTTGTAGTCGGTAGCCTGCTGTCTCGAATGTGTATAGTGCTTAATGCTGAGCACAGTATTTGTGTATAACGAGTAAATGTTAAGCGCATTTAAAAAAACAATTGAGTATCAAGCGCTAGGGCTGGGCACACTTGATATATACTACGTTTATACTCAGCCTATAGTTATATATTGGTCTTATATAGACATTATATTATTTGTTTTACTACACTTCTTTATATAAACAATATTTATAAATACTTTAAATAACATTTACTCAAGTTGTTAACTATCAATTTGTTACTTTTTATTTTTTTTTCATATATATATACATATATAATTTATTAATTCAATTGTTTTCAGTTTTAAGCTGGCTTTTGTAAAATAATCATTTTATATAAAAATTTGTAATAAATATATTTTTATATTTTAAAGAAAGAAAATAATATATAAATTCTTTTAAAAAGAAAATAAAATTAAAAGTTGTTGGGAAAAATAATTATAAAAAAATATCTCAACAATTAACTCTATTCACAAATAAAAACTATTTGCAAATAACGTAACTCACTGTTTATGCGCCAACTTGTATATGGAAAAGCTTTATTGTTTTTGTATGACATATTTTCAAAAAAATATAAATAATTGGTACAGTCTTTGCCTGGCATTTGCCGTGTTCATAACGATTTCTTCTTTGTTTGTGTTCGGTCGGATAAGTGTTCGCTTTATTGGTGTTTTTGGAAGTTTACTGGAATAATTCAGTTGGATTTAATAAATTTTTATTTTGTTTTTTTTTTTTTTATTTGAGTGACTAATCGGAAATTTTTTCAAGAAAGTGAAGAGAGTTTTAAGTTTTAACATGAAGGGGGCTAACCCCCCCAACTATAATCGTTTTAGGGACTTAGAGCCCTCTTACGACAAACCGAAACCTACAAAAATTAAAAGGCTTAGAACTGAAGATTTTGTACCACTTCCTAACATCATACCCAACGATGATCATTTTCCAAGATATTTAATTGCTTCTGCCTTACCACAATCGGAGAATACTGAAACAAAACCTTTAGCATCCTATAATGTTTTTCAAATTGTAAAAGGTTTAAACTTTATATCACGCGATTACTTAGATATTACAGAGATGCGGAGCGGCGATTTAATGATCAAGACAGCCGACATGAAATCAGCCAATAAATTTCTCAAAGCTAAATACATTGATGTTGTACCAGTAACTATAACGATGCATAAGAACTTTAACTCAACCCAAGGCCGAATTTATTCGAGAAAAATTATCGACATTTCTGAAGATGAACTTTTGAAATCACTAGAAGACCAGAAGGTTATAGAAATTCGTAAGTTATCAAGAAAAGAAGGCGAAAATTATATTCCAACAGGAGCAGCAGTAGTTACTTTTAATTTAATACGTCGACCTGAAATTCTAAAACTGGGATGGGAAAGAGTACGTGTAGATGAATATGTGAATAACCTAATGAGATGTGTAAATTGCCAGCGTTTAGGACATACAAAGAAAAGATGTAAGAATATTGAACTATGTAGAGTATGTGGTTTTTCTCCTCCACATGAACCTTGCTCAAGGACTTTCTGTGTTAACTGCAATAACGAGTCCCATACATCATTTGACTCATCATGCCCTTCCTTTTTAAAATACAAGTCAGTTAATAAAATCAAGGCAGATAAAAGATGTACTATACGTGAGGCATGGACTATATTTAATGATAATCCTACTATTCATTCCGTTAAACCATTTAATAAAACTAACCCAACTTTTTCCCAAATATTACGCAATAAATCATCTATAACAACAGACAATATTATTTTGGAAGAAAAAAGTGACGACGCCATCTTTTCTAACGGTAATAAAAATTCTTCATCATCCAGTAAAAAAAATGAAATCATTTCTCTAACTTCCAACGACAACTCTGATACCATTCCAACAACACATCAACAGATTTCCAAAAAAAATAACGGCATCACCATTGAAAATCCAACAAAGTCTTATCACAATAACAATAATAACATAACGACCAACGAAATACTAAGCAATTTTAATGAAGCAGCATACAAAACTTCAACTGACATGATCATTGACAACACAACAACAGACACATCTGACCCCTTTGAGGTTATTGATACTGAAAATAACATTAATGATGGTGGATTGCAAACTCCACCTAATGGTAATAGTGTTAACGTTTTAACACCAACCAGTAGTATATTTGAAAAATATACTAATCTTAATGTTTTAATAACACCAGAAACTTTTAAAAAAACAATGCCTAAAAAGAAAGGAAAGAAGAAAAGTTGCGAGTAATTGATTTAATTAGCATTGAAAATGGATATTGGGCTGAATATTACTGTATTACAGTGGAACATCCAAGGTTTTATTACACACAAATACGCACTTGAGAACCTAGTTTCTAAACACAAACCCACAATTATTGCGCTTCAAGAGACCCACATAATTCCCAGAAATTTACAATATTTGCATTTATCAGGTTACAACATTTTTCATCACAATAAAAATATCAATTATGCCAAAGCTGGAATCGCATTGTTAGTTTTAAATAATCTTTATGTCACACAGCATGTTAAATCTAATGGTGATCTCCTTTTCCAAACTATCACTATTAAAGGTAGCTCCAACTTGTATATTACAAATATTTATAAAGAATACGACATAACATTAACAACAGATTTGATAACCACTATAGGTGTAACGTCACCTGAACAACACTTAATTGTTGGAGACCTCAACTCTCAAAATCCTATATGGGGTTCTCAAAGTTTGTCGCACAGCGGTAGTCTTTGGGAAAAATTCGCCGACGACTCTGGTTTAGTAATACTGAACGATGGTTCTCCTACTTTACTCAACAATCGAGGAACTTTTACCTGTGTGGATGTCTCAATGGCAAATTCTGATTTAGCTGCCAACCTTTTTTGGAAAACCTTAAGTACTCCTGAAGTTGGAGATCATTTTCCCATTTTAATTGAAAATAATAAGCATACTTACAAGAAACTTTTCCATCCGAGATTTATGGTTGACAAAGCTGATTGGTCTCTTTTCGCTAATAAAGTAATGAAGGTTATGAATGAATTTCCTGTGTCGATGAATATTAATAGAGAAGCTGCACAAATTAAGAGAATTATTAGAAAATCGGCAAACGAAACAATATACCAGAGCAAAAACCCCAAATTAAATAATTCTCCGGCTTGGTTTAATTCCTCAATTGCTAAATTAATAAAAGAAAAAAATAAGTCATTCAATTTATTCAAAAGACATAGAACACAGGAAAACGCATTAAATTTTAGAAGAATGTGTGCACTGGTAAAGCGGGAATCGCGGATTGCGAAGCGTCAAACATGGAATCATTTTCTAAATTCTCTCAACCCAATGTTGGACGCTAAAACCCTATGGTCTAGGATAAAAGGCATAAGATCTGAAAAAAGGAGTAATTTTCCAACTTTATTTCACGATGATACTATTCTTTCTAACCCAGTTAACATTGCTAATAAATTTGCTGAAGTTTGGTGTTCGATCGGATCTGATAACAATTTTGATGATAACACCATATTAAGAAAACAAACTTATTTAGATAACATTGAAGCACAAGTTTCCCATCAAAACACATTTCTTTCTGAAACTATAACACCTGATGATTTGGATGTGGCACTTAGCAAGGTCAAAGGGACAACACCATCGCTTGATAGAATTACATATTCAATGATAAGGAATTCACCAATCCCGTTTAAAAAACGTGTTATAAAGTTATATAATGATATTTTGAGTAGTGGCACTTTTCCACACGACTGGAAGGTTGCCCTGTTATCACCTATTCCTAAGCCGGGGAAAAATCCAAATGGTACAGAAGGTTATCGGCCAATATCTTTAATACCTGTGTTATCCAAATTGTTAGAGAAAATAATTGCAATGCGTTTCTGGAAGAAGGCTAGGGAGAAAATTTCATCTTTGCAACATGCCTTCCTACCCAAGTATGGGGTTCACTCTTTGGTCCATCAACTTGAAGATAAACTTCGGCAAAATTTATCGAAAAGAAAGCACAGTGTGGTTGTGTCAGCTGATATCGAAAAAGCATTTGATAGAGTGGTTTCAATTTTCGTTCTAGATGAACTGTGTGTCTGGGGTATACCTTTTTTAGTTATTAAGCTTATCAAATCCTTTTTGTCTAATCGCCAAATTATGGTAAAAATTGATGGCTATCTTTCGCAACCATACTATCTTGACAACGGGATTCCACAAGGCTCACCTCTGTCGGTTGTGCTTTTCACTATTTATATGAATTCTCTAGCAAGATCAATTCAAAGCATACCAGGGGGCTAATTCTGTCATTCGTGATCGAAATTACTATCGAGTAGAAAATAATTTCGATATCGTGTAAATTTCTAATGATATGACTCGTTGCGTAACGAATCGAGTTATCACTTCAGTGTTGCAAAATACTGACAAAATGTGTTTTACAACACTGCCGAAAATTGTATGTATTTGCATACTTGTTGTACATTAAAAAATAAATGAACACACATACGTTCACAATAACAATTCATTTAAATTTGTCATGTATGCGTGTTTGGACAACAAAAAGTAAGTAAATAGAAATAACAATAAATATGTATGTAAAAACAACCATTTAACTATGTATAAGCATATGTATATATGCATTTCTAAAAACAAAAATAAATTCTTGGATATACTTGTGTTCTTAGCAAATACTCATCTTTATACACATATACCTGTATATATGTCATGAATTAAAAAAAAAGCCTTAAGAACCAAAAATTCTCAACTTAATTTAACTATTATTGCTATTAAAAACAAATTTTTAATTTACATTTCTTTTGTGTTATTCTGTTTGGCTGGATTTCGATAGTACTTTTGCTTACGAGTAAAAAGTCGCACGGTTGCATTCGAATGGTTACTCGCTATCGAATGCCATCATTAGAAATTTCGAAACCTTTTACTCGATATCGAATGAGATAATCCCAAAAGTGTAAAAACTCGCACATTCGAGTAAAAACTCGCTCGTAAGCGAATGACAGAATTAGCCCCCAGGTATGGATTTTATTGGAATATATGCGGACAATTTATTTACTGTAACCTGAGGGCATCATGAAACTGTTTCTAATCACTTAAATCATCTGAACAATTGCATCCAGAACTGGGCAAATTCGCGCGGAGCGGTAATACCAGTAAGCAAATCAGAGATACTACATGTTTGTCGACGAAGAAATTGCTGCCCACGTTTTATTCAATTTGGGGACACTGTAGTGCAGTTCAAAAATGAATTAAAAATTCTTGGAATAATGTTTACCAAAAACTTGTTATGGAACTGTCATATTAAATACCTAGTTCAAAAATTGGGAAAAATTAATAACATCCTAAAGTTAATATGTTCTAAGAAAAAGGGCCCCCATATTGATATTGCTATTGACATATGTAAAGCCTTAGCTTATGGTTTGATCGGCATAACCGTTTATGGTTGGACTTCGAAAACAAATATCGCTAAGATAAATGCAGCATTAAATAATTGTTTTCGAACCGCTTCGGGTCTCTTGAGGGTAACTCCAGTACCGTCTCTCAGAGTTGAATCGAGATCACTAGACTTTTCTACATTGCTTTATAAAAGATCAATAAATATGGCAGCAAGATCCATAACAGATCCGAACGATGGTTTGCACAATACCTTTTGGGATACCATAACTGACTATAAGAAAAGCTTCAGCGCAATGCATAGCATCATGCTTTTATTTAAAAAGTTCGATATTCCTTTACCCTCTAAGCCGGTAGCTTCATATGAAGAAAATCATGCGATTGAAATTGATTTTAGTTTATCTGTATACAAAAAATCTAATACTAATCCCGAAATTTTTAGGAGACTGATAACTGAGAAGATATCAACCTACTCAGCTGATATTGAGTTATATACAGACGGATCTTTTCAAAATGGAATAACATCTCACTCAGTGGTTCAACATCAGCCCGGTTCCGAATGGGTGGTGGTTAAACAGAGCCAATTGCCTCCATTTTCTGGTATTTTCCCAGCTGAACTTGCTGCAATTGTTTCAGCAATTAGTCATGCTGTCAAAAATAACCAGAAATCTATCATATGCACCGACAGCCTTAGCGCAGTCAAGGCTATATTCTACAATAAAAATGATTTATATAATAGTATTTTTAGAAATTTCTGTATAATTCAGCCTCTGCTTATTATGTGGATACCATCACATTTGGGTATTAGCGGCAACGAGCTAGCGGACAAAGTGGCGAAGGAAGCAATCACCATGCCTCTAGTCATGGAAATGCCATGTTTCAGCGTGGTTATAACCAACATTTATAAAAGTTCTTTTTTGAATACACTAAAGGAAGAATGGAATAATTGCCATAGCTTCTTAAAAACTCATAATCCAGACATATCCAGACCCAGATACCATGACAATTATTCAAGATTACAGTGTGTTTCTCTTGCCCGTATAAGAGTAGGAAAATGTTTATTTAACTCACAACATTATTATGATAACTCGAATCCGTCGATGTGCAATTTTTGTGGCTTGCTGAATAGCGTATCTCATATTCTTGTGGATTGTCCAGTATCCTGTTTGCCCGTTCCACTTGAACATGCACTGGATTGCTCCAAACCTCAACAGACTGCAGCCATTTTTAAATCTTTTACGAAACATAACATAAATAACATTTAGATGTCCGTTTCTTTTTCTCAAATGAATTCTTTTTATTAGATTATTTTTTGCATAAAAAGCTCTAATCTAATTAAAAAAAAAAAACTTTATGAATTAATATATTTTTTCTTTTAGTTTTAATTTGTCCTCATACACATACAGATGTATATTTTGTATTAAAAACCCTTTTCATAATTAATAGTTAGTTTAATTAGACGCGCAATATGGTCTCGTTACCCTGCGCCTTACTTTATTGTATTTTATAGAATATTTATTAAATAAATAAATAAATAATTGGTAGCATTGTTAGTTTAAAAAGCATTTTGATTACTGAAATTATAACAGAAAAATAAAAAATTAAATGCTTTTTGTTTTGTAATTCAATTAATGCAAAGATTATTAAAATGAAAATTTTTGAATATTTGCGGCTGTACGTAGTTTTTATTATATTTCGTGAGTACAACATCGACGAAATCTTTGAAATTGTGAAATGAAGTGGCAACTTTTTTTTTGTCTTATTTGCAAATAAGTTTTTAATCAGTAATTGTTTTCGTGAGTTAGCTAATCGCAAATAAAAATTTTATTTACTGTTTATACGGCAATTTTTGTTATTTACAATATTTTTGTTCGCAAATAACCTGCACGTATAAACGTAGTAATAGATAATAATTTTTTATTT
The DNA here is from genome assembly GCA_914767995.1 of Thecocarcelia acutangulata. Classification (NCBI taxonomy): domain Eukaryota; kingdom Metazoa; phylum Arthropoda; class Insecta; order Diptera; family Tachinidae; genus Thecocarcelia; species Thecocarcelia acutangulata. The sequence goes on along the minus strand of OU612096.1, from coordinate 66,360,243 downwards.
TTTAAATTTGTTATTCGATTTTCGAATATTACAGCCTGTTCGACGATATCGAATGAAAATGTATCCGAAAGAAAGCTAGTCACTCACATTCTAATAAATTTGGGTTTGTCTATGCCACTATTGTTCGTTCGAATGAAAGTTAGAAAAAACCCAAATCAATTTTCTTTCGCCCTGAATGCGAATGAACTTATCCTTTCGACATCGACGAACGAATAAATTTTCAAAATTTTGTTAGAAAAAGGAAGGAAGTCTATGTGTTTTTAACAAATTTACGCAAAGGAAATGAAAGACAGATGTGCTTATACCACTACCCCAAAGACATGTGGCAAATATAAAAACACAAAAAAAATGATCAGCTGCGCTCTCAATTTCACCTGTTATGAATTCGCCTTGAGTAGACTCAAGGCAGCATTGATTAGACTTATCAGTGTATTAAATAAAAAAATTTTAAATCAATTTGACAATTTCATGCAATTTAGTTAAAAATAAAAATATTCGTACAAACAACGCTTTTTAGAAGATAAATTTTCTGTGTGTTTTAAGCCATAAATATCAGTTCTAATATACATACATACTTAAATGTATTGTTTTTCATTATCGACAGGTTCAAGTGCAAATCAAAATGATAATATAAGTGGTGCTCCTTGCTTAGATAGTCCAACCACAAAAAATGCTCCAAGTTCTCCGACAACTTCGAATAGTCCCATCATTGAAAATGAAGAATTACAACACCAGCAAATTGTAGTTGTAAACACGGCCTCAGTTTCTGGCAATAGCCAGAATACATCACCTGAGAATAACGAAATTTGTCTGACTCCACCACTGCGTCGTTCCACAAATTCGAATGAATACCAACCGCAATCGACACCTAAATCTTCTCGTAATTCAAGTGTAGCGCAGGCTGTTGCAACTGCCGCAGTAGAGTCCTCACCTCCTGTTAATGAAAGTATTTGTGAAAAACTGGCGGTAACAAATGAAGAAAGTTATTTACCACAAACCTTGAGCATCGTAGAGAGCAGCGCTCTGAATGAGTCACAGCTCACAAACACATGTGCGCATACGATTGATACTGGTGGAGGAGGTGGCTGTAATGTAGGAGTACCAAGTAATACTAGCTCTTCTAGTTCAACAAATGCCCAAAATCAACAAATAATAAACAACTATCAGGCCACAACAACCGCAACCGCTTCAATGGCCAATACCCAACCTAACGGATCAAATCGAAATTACAATCCCATAATGATACCACAACGACAATCTCTTTTGCCGTGGGGTACGAATTCACGTTCCTCTATAGTTAATGTTATACCATACACCACTCCCATGATAAGTTCCGGCACTAGTATGATTAACACAGCAAGTATAAGTACAAGCCAATTGGAAACAAATGATGCCGCTTCTTTAAGGCCTGGCGAAATTGTTATGCGTAATTTGTTTAGCGATTTCACGCTACAGGCCGAAAAGAAAATCGAATTAGTGATGTTAGAAAGTGTTGATAAACCGCTCTCAAAATTATTACAGCGTGGAGAAGATCAACAATTTGATCAATTATTATCCGCTTTAGGCAGCGTTGCAGAACATTGCCTGCCCTCGTTGTTGCATACGCTTCTGGCCTGGCATAAACGCCAACTATCCGATGCTGAAATAAAAAATGATCTCAAACGTATGGAAAAGTCTATAGTTAATCTCACAAAACCTTTAAATTCACAAGATATCGAATTTCAATTGCAACGTCGTGAAGCTGCTGTAGAGTTCATTTTTTGCCTCGCTCTCATCGAAATACTAAAACAGTTGCCCTTCCATCCCGGTCATGAAGATTTGGTTAGAAGTATTGAAAATTTAGCCTTTAAGCATTTCAAATACAAAGAGGGTTTGCAGAATAACCCAAACGCTCACAATATACACATGATTGCCGACTTGTATGCCGAAGTAATTGGTGTCTTGGCTCAATCACGTTTTAGCTCAGTGCGCAAACGTTTCATGAGCGAGCTTAAAGAATTGCGTGCCAAAGAACCGTCACCACACACAACACAAAGTATTATTAGTTTGCTTATGGGCATGAAGTTCTTCAGAGTAAAGGTGAGTGGTGAATAATAAATATTGTGAACATTTTTCTTTATTATTTTTTACATTTTATAGATGGTACCAATTGAAGAATTTGAAGCATCATTTCAATTCATGCATGAATGCGGCCAGTATTTTTTAGAGTTAAAAGACAAAGATATAAAACATGCTTTAGCGGGCTTATTTGTAGAAATTCTTGTACCAGTTGCTGCGGTAAGTTAAACGAAAGAAAGAAAACAGAAGAATATTCAGGTTTTAAAAAGTTAAAAAAAAAAAAATCTTAAAAACAAGTAGAATGCAAAAAAAAAAAATACTATAATTTTTCATGCGCATGACGAGACTGACGAATTCAAAAAATTAATATTTTTAATATTTATACCAAAAAAAATTATAAATAGCTTGTTTTCTATGTTTCCCAGCTATCTATATGTCGACATTTCATAGGAACTACCCTAATAATCAGTAGACTTTGGAAATTTTTGAAAGATATTCTCAAACATTCAACTTTATATCCCAATAATATAAATAAATTGTTGAGAAAAAGCTTGATTTTTGTGTTTTGACATTTGACGTAGCATAGTGCATTTTTCTTTTAAATTCTCAACAATTTATTTATATTGTTGTCGTACCAGCAAAACTGGTACGATGATTTTCTAGAACAGTTTGCAGTTGATCGCATTCAGTAGCACGAATGTTTTCGCCAGAGTGTATTGTATTGACGTTCTCAATCCAACACTCTTTATCTTCGATTATAAGACGGCTACCTTTACGACATAAAACATCACGGCTTAGGAGAATATCTTTCGATATAAAATCATCTTCAACTACGAGGAGTTCAGTTTCAAAAACATTACCGTCAATTTCCACTTCGGTGGCAATTTTGTTGGTACATTCATATTCTCCACCGGGAAAACCTTTCAGCGAAACTAAGCAAGGAATGGTGTTACCAACGTTGCCAGCACACGATTTCCTTACCAGATTATATGCACTGCCAGAATCAATATAGGCCATCGTCTCAATTTGATTGATTTTAACTTTCTTAGTTAAATCGCTAGTCTGCTGCAAAGTAGTAACAATTTTGTTAACATTAGTTGGCAAAGTCCGTTTAGAGTATTTCATTGCAGTACAATCGGATCTGGCGTGTGTTGTACGGTTACAGTTCTTACAACGTTCCTTTCTCTGCGGTTCGGGACATTTGATTGAATAGTGACCATATTCAAAACAATTAAAACATTTAACTCTACCAACTGTTGTGTTATTGTTTTCATTTTTCTTTAAAACTCCGGAGTTGTTTGAATATTATTTGCCTACCGGCGTTAGTTTCTGTTTATGTACGGCCGTAGACAGAATTACCACTTCATTATAATTGCAATAACTATTAATGTCGCAATACAATTGATTGCAACTATATTGTTCGTTAGAAATTTTACGTTTTAGGTCGGCATCATTAATGCCATTTACGATGTGTCTTACAATCGCAGATTCTGATTAATTACCTTTGGTACCTACAGCTAACATTCTAAAATAGTATTCTTGTGGTACTTCATTTACGCGGCGCTTCATCTGAGACATTCTTATATGTACAGCGGCCAAAAAAACTATTCGACATAAACCATAAAGCTAATATTTTTATCAATAAAAAACTGTAAAATGTTAAATTTAACAAAAATAACTTACACAACGTTTTATTAAGGAACAAAAAGCTTATACTCAGTACAAAAAATGAGATCTCAAAACAAAAAGTACAAAAAATTCTTGACTTAAAAAATAAACAACAAAAAACAAACAAAAAAAGTATTCGACATTGGTAATATTTTTAATATATACATAAAATATTGCCACTTTAGTAGCGAGTTGCTTTTCCTTGGCGGCGTATGACCTCTCTTAAACGGTCGGGCATAGATTTTACCAAGGTTTTGGTATATTCCGGGTCGATTCGGCACCATTCCTCCTGCAGGATGACCTTCATCTGATTTTTGTTCGAAATTCAATAGACATTTTTTATACCCTTCACAAAAATGTAAAAGGTGATTCCGTTTGTAATTTCTACAGTTTTTATTTGCGCCCCTATAAAGTATACCGCTCCTTTAGTGCAACATAGTCATAACTCAAAAAATTAGCTTTTCGACTTAACAATGCAGAATTGTTAACAGTACTACATTTTATATTGTATTTATTCAAATTACTTTTAAACTGTTTCCTATAAGACATATTTTCTAAATAATTTTTCTAATACTTGTATGGAAACTAAAAATTTGAAATGTGTTTTTCTCGCAACAAGCTTTTTTGTGTTATGACTATGTTGCAATAAAGGAGCGATATATTCTGATTCGGAATTAATCGAAATGTCGATTAAGCGATGTCCGTCTGTCTGCTGTTGAAATACCGTTTCTGAAAAAACCATTAGACATAGAAACTTTTTACTTTCATCATCCTATTACTCTATCGTGCCATGTGTTTGCTATTGAAATTCAGTAATATCGGTTCACGTATAGCGTATATATTCAAAATGCCGAAAAAAGACATTTTTTTTTGCAAATTTGTATGGAAATTTTTGGAAAAAAATTTTTTATTTCGCTTCAAACTTCACACACTCATTAAGCATGGTGAGAGATATCGGTCCATATATACCCGAGATATAGCCCAAATCGGGGTTTTCATGAAAATGTCGCGTAAGCGAACTTTTTTTTTTTTTTTATCAATTTTTATTTATTTGTTGAATCTTCAAGAAGAACTAACAACAATTATTCAAATCTTAATAACTAAAAATTTTTTTTGTCCAGCCAATGCTAGACAAAAAATTATGATTCAGCGAATGTATCAGAATACACAGGACATCATCTGTTATGCTCCCGAATGGAAGCGAGAGTGTTCCTTCTTTTTAATCGTGTGTGACCACCAAAGGTAAGGATGTCTCGAGCAAGTGGATTTGGGTGGATTTCAAGTTTGGTTATATACCTTCCAGCATATTTGGCAAATTCATCTTTTACTAAAGGTACGTATATATATATATATATATATATATATATATATATATATATATATATATATATATATATATATATATATATATATATATATATATATATATATATATATATATATATATATATATATATATATATATATATATATATATATATATATATATATATATATATATATAATTCCGCTTTAAATTAATAAAATTTTGTTTTTTAAAAAGTGTTTTATACTTTGTGGGGAAGGTATGTAAAACAGTGATACATTACAGCAGTAAATTTTTCATAAATTATTAATTTCTCATTCAAGATGGGTCGTAGTTCACATTGTACAGTTCAAGAAAGGAAAGTTATAAAAAAATTAAAAAATGATGGCCTTTCCATGTCTCAGATTGCTGATTTAATGAAATGCTCGAAAAAAAAAGGTATTTTCTGCGGTTCATTTTAAACCTACGGAGGAAAACCGAGGAGGAAAACGCGAAACATCAAAGAAATTTGATCAACTGCTCATACGAGAGTCAAAAAAAAATCAATTTTTGTCCTCAGAAGACCTAAAAAATGCGTTAAACGCAACAGTAAGCAGTCGTACAATCCGAAATAGATTGATATCTGCGGGTTTGAAGGCATATAGTGCAAGGAAAGTACCATACCTTGCCAAAAGAACTTAAACTGCAGGTTATCGTTTGTAAGGAAACGTCTTGGACAAACGTGTTATGGTCTGATGAGACGAAGATTAATTTGTTTGGCTCTGATGGCAAGGTGCATGTGCGACGCCCAAAAAACACTGCATACGATCCAAAGCACACGTTGAAAACAGTTAAACATGGGGGAGGGAATATAATGCTTTGGGGATGCTTTTCATCGTCAGGTGTTGGGCCGTTGTTCTGGGTAAAGGATAAGATGTGTGCTGTCGACTACACAAACATCTTAGAGAAAGTCATGCATCCATACGCCCGGGAAGAAATGCCTTTGAAGTGGCAGTTTCAGCAGGACAACGACCCCAAACATTCATCTAAAATGGTGAAAAAATGGTTCAAAGACAACAATGTCCACCTGTTGGAATGGCCATCGCAGTCCCCGGACTTAAACCCCATCGAGTACCTTTGGGGCATTCTGAAAAAGAAAATTGCTAGATATAAGCCTAGAAATAAAACCGATTTGTGGGAGAAAGTCCAGGGCGAATGGTACAATATAGACCCATTAGTTTGTGCTAGGTTGGTAGACTCAATGGGCCGACGTTGTACCGAAGTTATCAAAAACAAGGGTGGAACAACCAAATATTAATTTAGATTTCATTTAAACTTTTTATTTATTGTTTTAAAGAAAAAGTTTTATGTTAATGAGTTTTAAGTTTGTTGTTTCTATTATTTTTTCCAAGGGCAATGAAATGAGTCCCGTCATATATTTTGTTACACAAATACAGCTCAGCTGAGTTTTTCTATTTTTTTACATAAATGTGTTCTGTTATAAAAAAATATATAGATTCCCAAAATAAAATTTTTTATAAGAAATATTCTAAAGATAAAGAACACTGGACGTCGTTATATATTTCTAAACTCAAGTTACATGCAACGCTTTTCATGCGTTGAGTTTTTTTTGTGTTTGAATTATTTTTTCAATAAAAACATTTTTTTAACACAAAAGCATAAAGTAACAATCCACGGCACAAATATTTTTGACGATAACTTTGAAAAAATAAAATGAATTGTGATCTGCGGCTATGAAAAACAACTGCCAGTTTTTATAACGCTTGAGACGCGTGCAAAAGTAGAAAGTAAACCTACTGTTGGCGTCGTACGCGTTTAACGCGTTACGCAGCTTTGTGCTGTGTAACCTCTCACATAAAATTACATTGTTTCTACTTTTTGACACATGCTTAGAACGCGTTGGCGCGTACAACGCGTGTTATGGACTTTCAGCTTAATGGAAATAAACAAGATATTTTTCAGAGAGTTATTTTTACAATTTGCTGAAAAGTTACTCCTAGTTATACCTATTAGAAGCTAATAAAGTAAATAAGCTCAATTTTTATAATTATAAAATATTTGAACGTCATAGAACGGCAACCGAAAGTAAAAACTAATGGGGCCTTTAGCGATTAAATTTAAGGCACTGAAAATAAACCAAAGTGTTTGGATGTTGGGCACACAAAATATGTATCAAAAAATATTTTTTTGAGTAACAGAAATAAACCGATTTTAAAAAATTTGGACATCGCGCAGACAAAATGTCCGGCCGTAAAATAAACATGCATGTTCTTCTATAAATAGGATAAAAAAAAACTTCCAAATAAGTTATAATTTAATAACAAAATTCAGTTGAAATCTTGCATTCGAGGTGTTCAGTTGAGTTTCTAAATTGCAGTTTTTTTTTTCTCTTATCAAACAGTTACTTTTACATCGTTTTTGTACAATTACAAATTAACATCTTGTAATAAGTTATTAGCAGTAAGCATAAAAAAAGCAGTTGTAAATACTTTAATTATTCTTTATAAGTGGCAACGTTCTGACTGACCAACAGAAAACAGCAACAAAGATTTATAAAACCCTACTTAACGAAAACCGTTAAGTTGCTGTTGGCCAATCAGAACCAATCTTCTAAAAAATTAAGAAAAAGCTTTCGAATACATACTTTTAAGAATTATTGTGAGATTGTCTCGAAAGGAATACGGACCGAAATCTAGAGAATATTATTTTATTAAAGAAATATACAATAGAAAAAGGAAGTAACAGCTCAGGTGTGGGGTCTATTCGGAAAAATAAAATAAAATATGACGTCTCGCTTGACTAAGCAACAACTATTGGACGGCTTGAAAAGCGCTGGTGTAGAAATTCCGGCAAACATGTCTTCTGCTCGCCTTCGTGAGGCATATGAAAACGCATTAGCCGGTAACATTATTAAAGATGGTCAGGATTCTGCCGCTGTGCTGAGCAAAATAAATGCTGCAACTGCTGTCGTGCATACTGAAGATTCTGCTGCAAATCCAAAAACTGAGGCAAGTAAAGCTGCAATAAAAACCTATGCCAAACTAAACACAGATGATAATAACGATGCGAACGCCAAAACTTATGAAAGCGGTAAAGAAAATACCATAACTGATGTTAGAACTGATGAAGGTCATCAGTTTAGTTTTAATAGCAATACTGACTTAGAAGAAAATGCTAGAACTCAATCCTCAGATTTAGATCGCCAGCTGGAGATTCTACGAAAAAAACATGAACTTTTACAGTTACAGCATGCTATCGCCATCTTAGAAAACGGTAGCTCACAGCAGACACATGTTTCACAAGTCTCAACTTCGAACCGTTTGACTTTTCGCGATATAGAACACACTATTGTTAAATTCGATGGTGAAAACAGAGCATACAGCGTATACGATTTTGTACGTAATTTTGAACGTGTAATGCACATGGTTGCCGCTGATGAGTTGTTTAAGTACACTTCATTGTGTAACTCACTAGCAGGTACCGCGAGGCTACTTTTGAATAAAGCTGACATTTTTACCTACGTTCAGCTGAAAGCTGCTCTTATTAAAGAATTTGGTCGAGCCATAAATCGTGGCGAAATTTATAAGATTTTGGCTAACCACAAATGGAATAAAAAGGACAACATTCGGCGCTATGTTTTGGAAATGGAAAATATTGCCTCACGCTGTGGTGACATAGATGAGTTTGAACTGATTGGCTTTATCATTGATGGCATGCAGGACAATACCCCAGAGGCGTATTTGCTTATGAATGCACGTACAATGGATCAATTCAAAGAGTCATTAAATCTTTATGAACAGCGCCGTGCAAATCGTCCTATTACGGTTTTAAACACAACAGTAACAGCAAAAAAACAAACAGAGGCCAATTTTACCCCCACAGATGCCAGTAAAATACGTTGTTATAACTGTACGCAGATGGGACATTACCAAAGCAAGTGTCCATATGACAAGCGGCCCGATGGAAGCTGCTTTCGTTGTTGGCAGATGGGTCATGACCATCGGAACTGCCCCAATCCAAAAAAGTTGTTGAAGATACGCAAGAGAGAAGAAGTTGCCGCTGTTAACCCTGATGAAGATAGTGCCATAGATGATTCTTATTGTCAAACGATTAATGCTGTTAATAATGTAAGTATTGCCTTTTGTGAGAATGGGGTCAAGTGCAAGAAGTTTACGAATTGTCTTTCTCTTTTTGATACCGGTAGCCCAACTAATTTTATCAGAAGGTCGTCTGTGCCAACGAATATAAATAGTCATCCTAAAAAATCGATATACCGCGGACTAGGCAATTCTAATTTGATGACCTATGGGACAACAGAAGCAAAAATTAAATTTAGAAATCAATGCAAGAGTATAAAATTAAATATTGTGCCGGACACAACTATGTCAATCCCCCTAATACTAGGACGGGATTTTCTCAATAAGTTTAATATTTGTCTGTATCAAAAACCTATTAGAGTAGAATTTTCGAATAAATATACTGAATTACTTGATGAGAAGCAATCATTTTTCTGTGCACTTGATCCTAGAATTGAAAACAGAACTAAGAATCAACCAGTTGTTCACGATATGATAGGAAGATTATCTGTTTACAATAAATATGATTCAAAATATGGTGTTAGTAATTGTGGCAAAACTGAGGATTATTCTGCGACTCGCACAACTGATGTTTGTTCGTATGAAGATGGGTCGTTGGGTAATAGTGACTTGTACAAATATTGCAAATTGGAAAATGAAATTCCATGCAGGGCTAATATTGACTCTGATTACCTCTGCGACCTGAAGGACCTGCTTAAGTTGGCCTATGATGTTAACAAAATTTCATTCCATGTTGATGTTAATCCGAATCTCAATCAGAAGTGTTTTGAAGAACTATGTGAAGTTATAAAAAAAGACTATCTCGAAGCCGATGTTGATGTTAGGCTTTACGATTACGAAATGAATATTAGACTGACAAGTGATGTTCCATTTCACTTTTTACCACGTCGTTTGTCCTACTATGAAAGAAACGAATTGCGGAAAATTACAGATGAATTGATGGCAAATAACATTATTAGGCCTAGCGAGTCTCCATATGCTTCTGCTGTAGTTTTGGTCAGAAAGAAAAATGGAGAACTTCGAAAGTGTGTAGATTACCGTGCTTTAAATAAATTAACCGTAAGGGATAATTTTCCGCTACCCCTCATCGAGGATTGCATTGAGTACTTAGGTGGGAAAAAATATTTTACAAGCCTTGATTTACGAAATGGGTTTTTCCATGTTAGAATGTCTCCAGATTCTATAAAATACACTTCCTTTGTGACACCTTATGGACAATTTGAGTATCTACGTATGCCTTTTGGTTTAAAAAATGCACCCGCCGTTTTTCAGCGGTACATTTGCAATATAGAGATTTGGTTGATAATGGCCTAGTGATCATTTACATGGATGACATTATTATCGCCACCGTCGACTTTGCGACACATTTACAACTCGTTTCCACTGTTTTATGTAGAATGAAGGAAAGGGGGCTAGAGTTACGAACGGCTAAATGCAAATTTGGATATAATGATATAGATTACTTAGGGTACCATGTAAGTCCGGAGGGAATACGTCCTGGTGATTCTCATTTAGCTGCAATAAGAGCTTATCCATTTCCACGTAATCAGACAGAAATGAAAACATGTTTGGGTCTCTTTTCTTACTTCAGGAAATTTGTGCCAAACCACGCGAGAATAACGAAGGTTCTGAGGCAATTGACTTTGGAAGGTAAATATGTCCCTACAGAGGAATGTTACAATGCTTTCAATGCATTGAAGACAATTCTATCATCTGGCCCTGTTCTTGCTATATACGACTCACAGAAACAAACTGAATTACACTGCGACGCGAGTTCGTCTGGATTCGGTGCTGCTCTTATGCAGCGCCAGACAGATGGCGCATTTCATCCTGTTATGTTTTTTTCTAGATCAACCACAGCAGCTGAAAGTCGCTATCATAGCTTTGAGCTAGAAACCTTGGCTATTATATATATATGCCTTACGCCGTTTTAGAGTTTATCTTCAGGGAATTCCTTTCAAAATTGTGACTGATTGCAACTCCTTGGCTCTTACTTTGAGCAAAAAACAATTAAACGCCAGAATTGCGCGTTGGGCATTAGAGTTGGAAGATTACAATTACACCATACATCACCGAAGTGGTGCCCGTATGGGACACGTTGATGCCCTCAGCCGCTGCCCAATATCGGTAACTTATAATACTAAAGACGAAAGCGGCGGTACTGTAAGGAATCCGTTGAACAACGTAAAGTGTAAATTAGTCGCTGCTGTGGACTCCGAGGAGGTAGACTTCTATATTCAGGTTGCTCAGAGTCGCGATAAGATAATAGTTCGGTTAAAGTGCAGATTAGAAAAGGGTACGGTTAAAGACTTTGACCTAAAAGATGGGTTAGTTTTTAGAAAGAGTAACGATGGGTTCTTACAATTGTATGTGCCTTATGAGATGGAAGCCAACGTAATAAGATTGATGCATGAAAAAATATGCCACTTCGGAGTAAAAAAGACTTGTAATCAGATAAAGAAAAATTACTGGTTTCCAAGTATGAAACAGAGAGTAGAGAAATACGTAAAGAACTGCATCCGTTGCATCATGTGTTCTGCACCGGCACGAATTAACGAGCATAATCTGCACAGCATCCCCAAGAAACCAATTCCTTTTGACACTATACATATAGACCACGTCGGGCCTCTTCCCTCTGTTAACTCAAAACGAAAACATGTCCTGGTCGTAATTGATGGTTTCACAAAATTCGTTCGTCTTTATCCTGTAATTTCCACTAGTACGAAAGAGGTAATAGCATGTTTGGATAAATATTTCAGTTATTACAGCAGGCCAAGGCGCATAATATCTGACCGGGGCACATGTTTTACCTCCCTTGATTTTAGCGCTTATTTATTGGACAAAAATGTATCGCATATTAAGGTGGCGACCGCATCTCCGCAAGCAAATGGGCAGGTCGAGCGTGCTAATAGAGTAATAAAGACAATGTTGAGTAAAGTAATCGAACCGGTAAGTCATGCTGATTGGTGCCATATGTTAGGTAAAGTAGAATACAGCTTAAACAACTCCGTACACACGACCACTAAAGAGAGCCCAAGCAGGTTATTATTTGGTGTTGAACAGAGGGGTGAAGAAGTAGATCAACTGACGGAGTATCTTGAGGAAAAATTAGGGTCTGACACAAAACGCAATCTGGATGAGATTCGGGCATCGGCTCTAAACAATATAGAAAAGTCCCAGGACTATTCTAAGAAACATTTTCAACAGCGCAACAAACCAGCTAAAAATTTTTGTGAAGGTGAATTCGTTGTTATACGTAACACTGATACAACTGTTGGCACGAATAAAAAGTTAATTCCGAAGTATCGCGGCCCTTACAAGATACATAAAGTTTTGCCACATGACCGATATGTTATTAGAGATATCGAAAATTGTCAACTTACGCAACTACCATACGATGGTGTGGTAGAAGCGTCTAGAATAAAGAAGTGGCTTACACTTCCGGATGCATCTGAATGATTCTTAGTTCCCTATGCAATCGGCAATACTCTTGGTAGGTTAACATAATTATCATTAATTTTAAGATAGCAATCGAGGTCGATTGATGTATCAGGTCGGCCGAAGTTGTAATAAGTTATTAGCAGTAAGCATAAAAAAAGCAGTTGTAAACACTTTAATTATTCTTTATAAGTGGCAACGTTCTGACTGACCAACAGAAAACAGCAACAAAGATTTATAAAACCCTACTTAACGAAAACCGTTAAGTTGCTGTTGGCCAATCAGAACCAATCTTCTAAAAAATTAAGAAAAAGCTTTCGAATACATACTTTTAAGAATTATTGTGAGATTGTCTCGAAAGGAATACGGACCGAAATCTAGAGAATATTATTTTATTAAAGAAATATACAATAGAAAAAGGAAAGAGCGCTGTGTAGCGACGATGTTGATGCATATGCAAGCAGGGCTGCCAGAAAAAATATAGAAGAAATCGTCAAAATCTCCATAATTTTTGAAAATATCGTCATTTTCGTTTTAAAATATCGACAAAAAAAAGTCGGGCTTATAAAAAAAACTAAATTTTTATATTTTAAATTCAAACAATTTTTGTTCTCTGCTTTTCGATACTTTCAAAAAGCAAATCGTAGCAGCCAACGGTTGTTCATTTGTTTGAAAGGTGTAAAGAAATGGTAAAAACGTTTATAAATAGAAAAGCTTGTTTTTTGTGTTTTGACGGATATTATTAGAGCATTTTTCTTTGTTAAATTCTCAGCAATTTATTTGGATTGTTGGGATATAAAGTTGAATGTTTGAGAATATCTTTCAAAAATGTCCAAAGTCTACTGATGATTAGGGTAGTTCCTATGAAATGTTGACATATAGATAGCTTGGAAACATAGAAGGAAAGCTATTTATAATTTTTATTTTTATATTTTAAATTTTTATGAAAAAATACAACAAATGTTTAAAGCAAGTTTATGATCTCAAATTTTTGCATTCGTAAAAAATACTCTAAATTTATTAAAAAATTTTGTTTTTAATTAATTACATTTACAGAAATATGTTCTTATAGTGTGGTATTAAAACAAAATTAGCTTTAATACATTGAGTTTTCCGAAAAATTTCGGAATAAATATCTGAATTGAACAAAGCAGCTTTAATATGGAAGTGGTATAAGCGTACCTGTTTTTCGTTTCCTTTGCGTAAATTTGTCAAAATTACATAGACTTCCTTGCTTTTTCAAACAAAATTTTGACAACTATTTGTAAATTCTACCAACAAAATACATATTGATGTTTGTTGGTGTTGTATTTATTGTAATTCTGCCACTACCTGTATAAAGCTGCCTTGGAATTGAATAATTGCAATAAATTGTATTTAACTGCAATATCAAAAAGTTTGACTTCAATTGCTTAATTTTTTTAAAATAATTTTGTATATTTGTCTTATTTTAACTAACTTGCAGAAGAATAGGGCGGGCAATGGCACTATATTTTGAATATATTTGGAACGATCGCATTTCAATTCATTTTTTCGCAAAAACTGCATAAATTTGTTGCTTCAAAATAGGTATACAAATTTAACTCGTTATACCCGGAATCCAGATCTTGTTTGTCATATTTATTTGTAAATTGAGGAAATTCCCGAAAATTTTTTGAAGACTAGTATATATATATATATATATATATATATATATATATATATATATATATATATATATATATATATATATATATATATATATATATATATATATATATATATATATATATATATATATATATATATATATATATATATATATATATATATATATATATTTCTTAACACTTGCGTCGGCCTTTGGCTTATTGCACTGAGTTGTGCCGTGAAGTTCGCCACATACAACACAAACAGCGGGCAACTTACAGTAAGCCTTAGTGTGGCCAAATTCTTGGCAGTTTAGGCACTGAACGGGTCCTGAACGCTTACGTGGTTCCTCAACAGTAACCTTACGATGCAAAAGAAATTCGAGGTTATATATTGGATGAATTTCACTCGTTTTTAGCACAACATCCCCTGGTTCTAGTTCAAACCTAAACATGGGTTGAGGGATCTTTTCACGGTTCCTGATGTTTACTACTGTTTTTATTTTAAAACCCTTATCTTCCAATCCGGTTTTGACATCATCAATATCTACGCATGGGTCAATCCCTTTAATAACGACCTGAAGACCTTGAGCACTTTTGACCTGGTAAGTGTAAAATGATCTTTTCTCTTTTTCTAACACATCAGACAATTTTCGGTAATTGTTTTCATGGTTTACCTGAATGCTGCCATACTTCACTGATGTGACGTTGAAAGTATCTTTGCCAATTGCCGTAATAAGTTGTTTCACCAGTTCACTAGAAGTCGGCTCTCTCAAATAAATTGGTGGTGGCTTATATGTTTTTTTGGGTGTTGGTTCATCTGTCTGAAGGATAGCAAACCTATTACTATCCGTTGTCGCAGAGGTAATATCGTCCTTAGACATTTTTGGTTGCGATGATATTTGCGCGGATTTAGGCCTTCGCTGACGTTTAACCACGGTTATATACCTATCCATACCCACTTGCGTTTTCGGTTCTTCAACTGGAAGATGGTTTGTCGTCTGTTGTAACAACAATGTTTGGCGAGCACGACCGCGTGCGTTTTTTATCTCTTAGAGACAGGAGATTGTCCAATGATTTTTTCAATGATTCCTCTTCAGAAATCCAGAGGTTTTTTCTAGTGGAGCTAAGCTCTCTCTCAGAATTGTACCTACTGGGTACACTCATGCAATTTTTTTTTTATTTATATTTTTGTTGCTTTAAAAGTATATAAAAAAAATAATTGTCACAAAGTTTTTATTTTGTATTAATTCACTCTTCACTTATTGCGGTTTTCTACTTTTACCGTTATTTTAAATGAATAAATTAGCTTGCAAGCCGGTCCAGAAAATGAGTACCGTTGTCTCAGTTTGTTGATCATTGTCAAATGGCAAATTGAATTGAAGGCTTTAATTAAGTCAAGCGAAACCAGCAGTGATAACTTCCCATTATTCTCATACGTCCTAATGTCATCTGTCAAATTCAGCAATAACGATGTGGCATTAAAATTGCGCCGAAAGGCATATTGAGAACCCGATATACTCGCTTCACAAAAAGACTGAATTTGTTTCTTAATTAAATGTTCGACCAGTTTAGACAAAGCGGGAAGAATAGATATAGATCTTAGGTCATCGACATTCCTAATGACTCCAGTGTTAGGAATGGGTACCACCCGAGCAGTCTTCCAGGTCAAAGGAAAGACTGAAGTAGTAAGAATTGAATTAATCAAATGCAAAAAGATTCCTGGAATGATTGGGTAAATAATTTTAAAAAATCGTATAGGAATTCCATCAATCTCCACAGAACCAGACTTAACTATCTTCATAGCCTCAATTTCATCAACGCAACGAAAGGAGAAGGATCAATTTCATCAACGCAACGAAAGGAGAAGGATCCATCGAATAAAAAACTCTCATTAACATTACCAGGAAAAGCGATATTTGGACTACTTCCAGTAACAAAAAAACTCGTTAACCATAGCTGGATTATCATTAAGCACAGCCCTCTCAGTCGATGTACACCCCGCCCCTATAAGTACTCTCTCAGATTATTCACTACAGCATTCCACAAGAGGGGAGGTAATACACCTCCCTTGCATACTTTTCTCGTAATTCTTGAGTTCCCCATCGTCGATGTTATAGTTCCGCGCTTTAGTAGGCTCATAATGAGCATAATTGTAGGTCGATCAACGTTCAGGCATTCAAGTGCATCTATGACTGCCTGCGTCTCAACATTATTGAAAGTCCTTCAATGTCCATGAATAGGTATAGGGTATAGTTTTTGTACTGATTGGCTCGTTCAATATGACTGACCAAGCTATGTAGCGCCGTTTCAACTGATTTAGCCTTTGTATAGGCGTGTTGAGTTGGTGACAGTTGGTTTTTGCTAATATTGGACCTTAGGTGGATGTCTATAATTCTTTCTAGTATTTTCAAAAGAAAGGATGTCAGGCTAATTGGCCTGTATTCATTTGCTTTAGTGTGAGACGGCTTCCCTCCCTTAGGAATGAAGATTACATTGCTCTTGGTCCATTCCCTGGGGATGTATGACCAGCTTAGAGCGGTTCTGTAAATCTCAAGGAGCCATGGAGTGATCAGATCTAGATTGTTTTGTAGATCTGCGGGAATTATTCCATCCGGTCCTGGTGATTTGAACGGTTGGAAACTTTTGATTGCCCAGTGCAGCATCTCTTGTTATATGAGATATACTGCACTCCGGACGTGTGACAGAGAAGAGTTTTCGTTCCCCCTCAATGGTTGATTACCCGGAAAGTGGGTGTTTATTAATTCTTCTGGCGATTCCTCACAAGTTGTGGTCCAACATCCATCTGCCTTTTGAATAAGGCTTGGGATTGTCGGTTGCTTTGAACATATACTCCGAAGCCTACATGCATCGGAGGTACTATTCACGTTACTACAGAATTCCCTCTAGGATATTCGTTTCGAGTTCCTGATGAGGTTCTTGTATTTGTTCACTGAAGCTATGTAATCGTTCCAGTTACCTGTTCTTTTAGCTTCGTTGAAAAATCGACGACATTACTGTCTTGTTTCCGACAGTTCTGCTGACCACCATTTAGGTACTCCCTTTTTACAGATAAAGTACAAGATCGTTTTATGGCGTTCGTGAAGGCGTCATTGAGTTTCCCCACTGATCTTTCCATGTCCAGAACATTGGTTATGGTCGGGTAATGGGCCAGGTCTCTACTCAGGATTACTCCTTGTTTTCCCCAGTCCGTTTTCCGTCTATTGTGATAGAATGTAATTCTATGCTGTTTGCTTTATTTGAAATCCAAATAGCAGTGATCAGAAAAGGAGCTGTCATCTGACACTCTCCATTCCTGTATTTGATTTGCTTGCAATATTCGAACTGGCAAGCGTGATATCTAACACCTCTTGCCTGTTCGAAGTCACAAAGGTAGGTTTGTTTCGCTTATTAAGAATTACTATATCATTTTCTAATATAAATGCTACTATACTCTCACCTCTCTCGTTTGTATCTGAGCTACCCTAGATCCGGTGGTGTGCATTCTCATTAACTCGAATAATGAACGGTATGCCTTTTGTTTCCCGGTGATGGTTGTATAGGCGTGTTGAGTTGGCGACAGTTGGCCATGTAGCAGGATAGAAACCATATGTTGCTTCCTTCTACATTTGCCGTGGCAGTAATAGTGTCTTATTCACTATAATCAGATAAAATGAAGATATTAATGTGCCTCTTGGCTACAATACAGGATCTTATGGTTTTATCTCCATTACCTGCATTTACCGCATATAATAGTATAGAGCCCTTCGCTCCTAGTCTTGCCATTGTTCGTCCATGGCTCTCGGACTAGCGCAATGTCAACGTCTTGCTTTGCAAGCCGATCTATAAGGCTAGCCGATGCTGCTTTACAATGATCATAGTTACAATGGTCATAGTTGATGATGCTGACATTCTCTGGATCGGAGTCCAGCGGAATGTCCTCATCATCAACTGTGGCTTGTTCCAATCCCCTAAAGAACCCTCCAACTAAACTAGAGTTTGATTGAGAGCTCTGAAGTGAATTGGAATCCGCCTCTGCCTCTTCATCCTTTCTTTGCGTTTTGGCTGTTATTTCTGGCTTGTGGTCAATCTTCTCATCTCGATACAGAAAGAGCATGGTTCCCCGGTATCCATAGAAAACCATGCCCTGCCTGTCTCGAAGTAATGGTAAGGATTCCTTGTTTAGGACCACAACCATCTTTCTACATGATCCCTTAGCATCTGCGACACTGACCACTTTCCAGTCATGTGTGGGGAGGTCAGGGTTCGCGATCTGAAGCATCCTGAGAGTTGCATCGGGATCATGTGGTTCCGCAGGAATGACTGCAGCCACTCTTTTTTTTTTATCTGGGACCAGTACTCAGGGGATGACCCCTACATATTTTTTTTTTTTGTAGCGTTTTTTATTTACTGAATATTCAAAATGAACTAACAATTAGTATTTAAATCTTAATACTAAATTTAAAATTAAAAAATGCTTTAAAATTAAAAAAATGTGCTTTATACTTAAGTCCGGCCAATGCTAGACAAAAAGTTTTATTTTGCGGGAGCTATTTCGGCAAAATTACCTATTGAGCAATCTGATGGTGGCAACGGTATCCCTTCTTCTAATTCGAGTGTGACCGCCAAAATTAAGAATATTGCGCGCAAGAGGGTTTGGATGAAGTTCCAGTTTACTGACATACCTTGTCGCGTACTTAGAACACCTGCCTCGATTGGCTGAGTTGGGCTTATAAAATCGCCTTCTCTGATAACAAATTTCCGCCCATATAAGTAGCTTTCCAGAAGCTTGTGAGTATTTACAGGCAATTTCAACTTTATTTTGCGCATCAACCCGTCGTGTCACACTTTATCGAAAGCTTGAGAAATGTCAATGAATAGAGCTGAGCAATACTTCTTCTCCTCAAAGGTCTGTCTTATGACATTGACTAGTCTGTGCGTATGTTCTATGGTGCTATGTTTAGCCCGAAAACCAAATTGATGATCAGGGATGCATCCCACATTGTTCAATATTGGACTCAACTGCGTCATTAACAATTTTTCGAACATTAATTTGTTAAATTTTTGTTGAACTTTTATAATTTTTTAAATTAAAAATTGTTTGGTTTGTACATATGTATGTACATCAGGTTTTTAGTTCAAGTTTTTCCTTTCTTAAGTTTTTTTTCCTTAAGAAGGATTTTTTACAATACAAATTTGCTGTGATCAATAATTATTGATTGAAGAAAACAAGAAAAATAATAATCAACAACTAGCTGTTTCGTAGTCGCTACACTACTCATCAGCACCCACTGGGATTTGAACTCGGGTCATGACGTATCATGACCTACTGCTTTAACCACTAAGCCACCGAGCATTTAATTATTTTCCATCTAAATTCATCTCATATTGAATCACATATGCATTTTGTTAACTGCCCACATTGATTGTACAGCGTTTGCTGTCTCAGAACTAGCGGTATTTATTTTATTTATTAACATACATATTTTTGTATTTTAATATTCTCCGTACCCAGAGATGTAAATATTAATTTGTTAAATTTCTGTTGAACTTTTATAATTTTTTAAATTAAAAATTGTTTGAAAATTGTTTGGTTTGTACATATGTACAACAGGTTTTTAGTTCAAGTTTTTCCTTTCTTAATTTTTTTCTTAAGAAGGATTTTTTACAATACAAATTTGCTGTGATCAATAATTTTGATTGAAGAAGACAAGAAAAATAATAATCAAATCTTTAGCTGGGGGACAACTAGCTGTTTCGTAGTCGCTACACTACTCATCAGCACCCACTGGGATTTGAACTCGGGACATGACGTATCATGATCTACTGCTTTAACCACTAAGCCACCGAGCATTTAATTATTTTCCATCTAAATTCATCTCATATTGAATCCCATATGCATTTTGTTAATTGCCCACATTGTTTGTACAGCGTTTGCTGTCTCAGAACTAGCGGTATTTATTTTATTTATTAACATACATATTTTTTGTATTTTAATATTCTCCTTTTTTTAATTTAAAAAAAAAATTATAAAAGTTCAACAAAAATTTAACAAATTAATAAAAATTGTTTGGTTTGTACATATGTACAACAGGTTTTTAGTTCAAGTTTTTCCTTTCTTAATTTTTTTCCTTAAGAAGGATTTTTTACAATACAAATTTGCTGTGATCAATAATTATTGATTGAAGTTGATAGTTGTCCCCCAGCTATAAAGATTTGATTATTATTATTCTTGTCTTCTTCAATCAATAATTTTATTGATCACAGCAAAGAAAGGAAAAACTTGAACTAAAAACCTGATGTACATATGTACAAACCAAACAATTTCTGATTTAAGTTGTGCTTGTAAGACTAATATTAAAAAAATTAACTTTATAAAAGTCCATATAATATCTCGTAGTGTTCACGTTATAGCACGTGGAAACATTCCATTAAGTTGGAAGGAACTCGAGCTTACCCATAAAACAATTATAGTAGTAAGAGTCGATGGCTACTGTTCGACGAATTCGGTCACCTGTTTAAAAAAATGGTTAAGCTGGCGCTTCTAAAACATCGTTTGGTTTCCTATTTGCCTTATTTTTCGTAGCTTAAAAAAATATTTGTTGCTTACTATTTCTTGTATGCCGTAGTTTTAATAGCGTTGGCATTACTCTTCACTCATACTCGTAAGTGCATCATGCTGAAGAGGTTTCCCGCTAAAGTAATTTTAAAATTAAATATTTTTCTTGATAAAGTTAATTTGTGTGCATATTATTTCTTTAACAGCGGAATTCTCAAACAATTTCTGGTACTTTTCTTTTTTAAAACAAATAAAATATTAACAGAAATTTCACGGTTAAATACACGAATTAGTTCAAAGAATGCTCGAAAGCTTTAATTGCATTCGCTGTGTTTGCTTATCATTTATGTTCGCCTATATAAAACATCAAATTTGTAAAAAAAAAAGAAATCGTCAAAGTGATAGATAATTTTCCAAATATTCTTAGTAAAAAAGTATGTGGTACTTAAGGCCGGGGCACATAGAATCCGTCGTGCGTTATATATTGCCTTTTCAACTGACAACTAAGTTGAAATACTGCTCCATCAACTCAAAGTATTAAAATTGACTTTTTACGTACGTTAAGAACTTTGACAACTATCAGTTAATATTTTTTTAATATTTTGATTTAATATTTCGTTTAAAAATAAAATAAATTAAAACCAAATTCTGTTCGATTTTCTGTGCTGTGTAGTGCGAATTAAGATAGAATTCCGTTGGCGCTGCAATTAACTTCAATTTTTTTTAAATGCGCTTGAAACACATTTAAATACTATTAAGAATTTTTCTGCTTGTTATAAAATGTACACAAATTGGACCCAAGTGGGTTGGCCTGTTAAACCTATAAAATGTAGAACACATTCACACAAACAAGTTAAAAACATAGTACACAAACAAATGATGTAAAGTACATAAAATCCAAGTAAATCCACTACAAATGGTGTTGTTTTTCTTGCATTCCTGGTATTTCGTTTTATTATTGTTTGTCATTGTCACTTTATTATTGCTTGTCATTGTATATGCGTAAAAATTACAATTCTACATTTGAGTCTATAATTATTTCATTTGCAATTGAAGAATCCGCAAAAACGTTTTTGCTAAAAACGTAAAAATATATTTTTGCTTAAAAATGTATTTACTTGTGAATTGTTATGTACTGTTGTTATGTTGCACAACGCAACTGCATAACTCTTTATGGGGAGTATTACTGTTGCCTTTCGAATAAGATAATTTAAAACGAAAGATTCCGAATTTCAATATGTTTCATATATTTTTTTATTGTAGGCTGTTAAAAATGAAGTCAATGTTCCTTGTGTTAAAAACTTTGTAGAATTACTCTATATGCAGACTTTAGATGCTTCTACGAAATCAAAGCACCGTTTGGCTCTGTTTCCCCTGGTGACGTGTTTGCTATGTGTTTCACAAAAAACGTTTTTCCTCTCGAATTGGCATTATTTTTTGGCCATGTGTTTAAGCAACTTAAAGAATCGTGATTCCAAAATGAGTCGAGTGGCCCTGGAATCTCTGTATAGACTGCTATGGGTCTATATGATACGTATCAAGTGCGAATCAAATTCCGCAACACACTCCCGACTGCAAAGTATAGTTAATTCATTGTTTCCCAAGTGAGTAGACCCTTTAAATTTATTCTTGAAATTAAGTTATTAGATAATAAATTCTGTAAATATTCTTTAATTTTTATAGAGGCTCAAAAGGCGTCATACCACGCGATACACCTTTAAACATCTTTGTTAAAATTATACAGTTTATCGCCCAAGAACGTTTGGATTTTGCCATGAGAGAAATAGTTTATGATCTCTTATGTGTGGGCAGATCGATTAAGGTTAGATTTAATAATTATATTTGTATAAGTTACTTTCTTTTAGTAATTAACTTCTGTTATTTTTTAGTTGATTTTAAATCCTGAACGCATGAGCATTGGTTTGAGAGCTTTTTTGGTGGTTGCTGATTCTTTACAACAAAAAGATGGTGAACCGCCCATGCCTCGCACTGTACCTGTGCTACCCTCGGGCAATACGTTGCGTGTAAAAAAGACTTACATCAATAAAATGTTAACTGATGATACTGCGCGAAGTATTGGCATGTCGACATATTTTCCGCATGTACGTCGTGTATTTGTGGATATATTACGTGCCCTCGATGTGCACTACGGACGTCCTTTGATGATGACAAACACCCAAAATCAAAACAAAGAACCCGATGAAATGCTTTCGGGTGAACGTAAACCACGCATTGATCTCTTTCGTACCTGCGTGGCGGCTGTACCGCGCTTAATACCAGACACAATGACTCCGCAAGAACTAGTAGATCTTTTGTCACGCTTAACCGTTCATATGGACGAAGAACTGCGCATGCTAACTCACCAATCACTGCAGACATTGGTCATAGATTTTCCGGATTGGCGTCAGGATGTCGTGCACGGTTATACACAATTTTTAGTGCGCGATGTCACCGACACTTATCCGCAATTGTTGGAAAACTGTACACGCATGTTATTCGTCTTCCTTAATATCTGGCGTTGTGCAATCAATGTCAACGGCAATGGTAGTTCTGGCACAAATACCCTCAAAACACCGACTTCATCAGGTCTTGTCACAGCCATCAATGCCGGGGCCGCACACACACAAAATATAACACTACCTGGTACTGGTGTTCTTGGAAAAGGTACCGCATCCAGTCAGTTGTCGAGTGCTAGCAATGCAAAAAGCATTAATACTAATTCTAGTGCTACTTCAAGTATAACATCGAGTGGCATGTCTACTATAACACAGACCACTGTCATCAATATGGCAGATGCTGGAAAAAAGAATGATATACCTTTGGCAACAACTTTGCATTTCGTGGAAGGCTACGCTTTGGTAATACTGTGCAATTATCGTCCGTATTTGCGCAAATTGGCAGCCATGATACTGAAGGAAGTGAAAAATTTGATGAAAGCTTTAGGAATGCCAGAAGCAGAACCATCGTTATTGGATGTTATTGATAAATGTTGTCCGCAGGTAAGTGTTCTAGTACAAAAGATACGTAGATGCTTATACATTGTCCTCGGAAATGCAAAACCCCCCAACCATTATCTCTTACAACTGCATACCACAATTTGCAACTTTATACGACAAATTTTCAACTGCGTGTATTTTTTTCAAAAGTACGAGTTTTTTTTTTTATTGGAGTTCAGTGCGATATAAGACTAGAAGTTCAGAACACTATATTTTAAAATTTTGTAAATTAACAACACATGTTTTTTGTTTTGATATTAAATTTCGGGCTTAAAATTTGATTTTTTTTTGGCAAATTTGTTGTTTTCTGAGAGTATTTTTTGTTTACTCTCATTTTACCGGACTTTACCCGGAATTTCCCCAAACACAGCTGTAGTAAATAGTATTGTAAAATAACTTCTTGACACAGAGATAATTCGTAATTCCAATTCACCACCATACGCCTCTGAGATAGTCTTGGCTGAAAAGAAAAATGGTGAGCATCGCTTATGCATAGATTATCGCTAATTGAACAAAATAGCAGTAAAAATACCATACCCTATGCCCGTAAACGACGAGCAGTTTGCTAAACTCGCCGGAAACTATTATTTCACCACACTCAATCTACGTATGGGCTACCACCAAACTGAAATTGAAGAGAAGTCACGTCCTCCGGCTGCTTTTATTATGTCAGAGGGTCATTATGAATATAACCGGATTCCATTTAGCTTTGTTATTGCACCTGCCGTTTTGCAGGCTATGATGCACCGTCTTGTGAGCCAAATGGAGTGGGGTGCAGTATTAGACTATCTAGACGATGTTATTATTTCCAGCAAGACGGTAGAGCAGGGCTTGAGCGTTTAAATAGGTCTTCTTGTGGGGTGTGGGCTAATTTTACGTTTAGCAAAATGCAGATTTCAGACTGAGGAAAAGATCCCCGTGGAAGATCTTGCGGAGGCTTGGCAATTTTGAAAAAAAACCAGGATTAAGCACTATTTATTAAATGAGACACGTGAAGAATATCTCCAAGCTACAAATATATGCATTGATTATTTTAATGAAAAAATTGTTATATCATCGATTTACATCATAGATTCGTCATCAGATCACTCACCCACTAATCTTCATTTCGTTCCCCGTCTAGTGAATTGGCGCTGACCGCCACTAGAGTCAGTTGGCTAAAATATAAAAAATATTTGAGTACTCATTGTACGGAAAATATTCACTTGAGAACCCCTGAGGATATTGATGTGTCAATAAACGAATTTTCTGAAAACCTTAAACTGTAATATAAGATCCGGAAATGAGAAATAAAGAGTTAGAAGAGAGTGGCAAATTCGCAGATCTCCCCAGCTTAAAACTAGGCTACGGGAATGCGTAACTCGATTAAGAAATCTGCTTGAAATCCAGAGAATGTCTTCCCTTAAAACATATTTGGAAACCCTGGATGGTACTCCTCAATCTGACTATTCCCTGTGGAAAGCGACAAAAGGTCTGAAAAGACCCGTAATATGTAAGCTACCTTTGCGAACTTCAAGTGGCGACTGGGCAAGAAGCGATTCTGAAAAGGGGATGGTGTATGTTAACCATTTAAGAAATGTGTTTATGTGGATGCTGCAGCAGAATTTCCGCCATATGCTGTTAGACCGCCTGTGTCTTTGAGACTTAACTTTCAAGATGTCGAAAACGTTATCGGTAACACAGGCCCCAGGAAACTACAGGCATTGATCAAATTACTGGTAAAATGCTTGAACAGCTACCTCGTGTAGCTAGAAGAGTTCTACTTTTTATTTTTAACTCTATATTACGGCTTCAGTATTATCCCGTACAGTGGAAGGTGTCTATGATACCCAAGCCAGGGAAGGATCCGACTAAAGTAGAAACATATAGACCAGTCTACTGCCAACAGTTTGAAAACTGTTCGAAAAATTGTTAATTGCTAAGTTGACTCCAATATTGAATAATGCGGATTGTATCCCTAATCATCAATTTAGCTTTCGACTTAAACATATCACCATAGAACAAACACACAGACTAGTAAATGTCATAAGACAGACTTTTGAAGACTAAAATGATTGTTCAGCTCTATTCATTGACATTTCCCAAGCTTTTGATAAAGTCTGGCACGACGAATTGATGCACAAAATAAAGTTAAACTTGCCTGCAAACACTCACAAATTTCTGGAAAGCTACTTATGCGGCCAGAAATTAGTTATCAGCGAAGGCCGACTTTATAAGCCTGATGTCACCATCAGAAATAATGCGTTATTTTACCGAAAAAGTTTTCGCAAAATAAAGCTTTTCGTCTAGCATTGGCCGGACTTAAGTAAAAGCACATCTTTTTTTTTTTTTTTTTTAATTTGTATGACGATAATTCGTACCCCTATAAATCGTAATTCCCGATAATTCGTAATACACTGTCGGTCCCTTGATAATATCTCCATAATTCGTAAAATTTACATTCATTTTGGTTCCCTCGATAAATCGCAAATTTTATTTTGCCAAATAAAATCTTCTTTACCTCTTATAAATCGTAATTGTTTGCCACTTACAATTCGTAATAAAACAACAGAAACATGGAAAGAATGAGTTTCGTGGGTTTTTGCTTGAGTGTGTGTTTGTTTTCTTAAGATCAGTTTGTTACATAAATAATCGGGAAAAATGTCAAAGCGCATGCATAAAACTCTGTCGGTGTTACAAAAACAATAAATTTTTGCAGCCATTGACAGTGGAGAGAAAAAAATAGATGTTGCTAAGCGATTTGAAATTGCTCGATCAACTCTTACTTCAATCCTTAAGAAAAGAATTTATTATGCAAAAATCTTCAAGCAGTAAGCGAAAGCGCGAAAAACTACTTAAAAAATTATTTATATGTTTTTCTTTTTTCAGTAATCTTTTTTTTATTAACAAGCGAAATTCAAGATTTTCGTTTGAATTTTGAGTACTTTTGACATTTATGCTAAATTTATTCTACATTTTTTATTTTATAAATATATTCATTTGTTTTCTGGTTTTATGGTTTTTTCAATCAACAGGTCTTGGAAAAATGTTTGCCACATTTGCCACAGACGGAAAAAACAGCAATATTAAATGCCACTCAAATCGATTTACAATGGATAGCAGAACGTTCGAGTGGCGTATGGTTGGCTGGTATGACAGACGGTAAGTATGTAAAAGAAAAAAAAAAAACAATAAGCCAACAAACAGCTTAAAACAGCATGAAGGATATTTGCTTACATACACACATACTCGCATATGCATACTTTTTTTCATATTCTATTTTAACTCTTGTATCAATGCAGACAATTCAAAATCCTCCACATCCACTTTAAATCTATCGCAAACGAGTGCAACAATACCCCAGCAACAGTTTGATCCATGGTCAGCTTGCTTGTTTGGTTTTCTCGAAAGACATCGTATTTTACAGAAATGCCCTTCAGCGGTTGCCCAAGCATGGCCAATTTGTTACGCTAGAGTCACAACGCTCTACAGCGTTATAGATCCAACGTGAGTACCGATATACTATGTATTAATGTTGTTGTGTGGACTTCAAGTTAATTAAAATTTTATTGATTTTCCCCTACAGGCCTGTAAGTGACAACCGGGCATCATTGTTGCGCTCATCAGCACCCACAAAGAAAGTGCCAACAGAAAGTCAAAAGGATTTTTATCTACGTTTATGGCGTAATCAAGTTGTCATGGCAATGCGTTTAGTGCCACAAATACCCAGCGTTGCTATACGTTGTGCATCGCCTGATTTAAGTTTAAGGTAAGTTATTATTTTTTAACCTTTATCTTTTATCTTTTTTTTTTTTTTTTTGCATTTCATTTGTTTTCATAAAAAAACATTCAACATGCTCTCACTACAATTTTTCAATTATTCAAAATTTAAGTTACTTTTGTTTTATATTTGCTTTGGTTACTAAATATTTTATTTTTTGTATAAAATGTGTGGTTTGTTTAGTTTATGGTCTTTTGTTATATTCGTATTAAATTTTTTATTCGATTTTCTTGAAAACAATTCAATTAATTTCATTTATATATTTCATTAAGCATTAAAAAAGGAAACATGCGTATCATGATTTTCAAGGAAACTTTAAAACTTTAACAAAAGTTATTTAAGTTTTTGTATTAAAATTCAAAGGGAAGTGTAAATTTAGAATATCATTCAATCATTTACATAAAAAGGATATAATAATAATTTTAAAATCTTGCCTTCAAAGAAGATTCGTTATAAATTTTTCCATATTATTGAATAAATTTTTAACATGATTTGGTGTGCTACTGGATCTATTTGTACTTTTAACACTTAAATGATTCTTTTAGCAAACGTATGGAAAGCAAACTCTAAGCAAAATCGATCGTAAATTCAGGTGACTGTGTTAAAATTTATTGTACAGGTTTTTAAATGCATGCGTTAAGCACTAGTAAATGCCCAAAGGTGAAATTATTAATCATTATTTTTCTTTTTGAGAACCACCTTTTTTTAAGGATCTTATTGCCCTAGAAAAATAGAGAAACTTCGATGTTTTTAACACAACTGTAGTTCCGAGATATACATATATAGTGTATAGCTCACACATTAGCTTGGTTGAAAGTTTTTGTTTCTGTTACTTGTATAAGGGCGCTCAAGCGAAAAACTTTGTTGGTGACATTAAATATCCTACTCTGTTGAGCCACCTTAGCAATGCTTTTGCCAAACACCTATCTCCGACCAGCCGCTTTGAAGAAATACTTAGCGCCCGGCCGTGAAAAGAAACTAATTAAAAGAAAAAAATGTACTGGCCTCTTCTAGATTAGATTTAAAGTTTGTAGAATTTAAAAAGTTGCAGCTGCTTTACAAAAAGCTAGTATAAACTAAGACTATCTTTTACTTTTTATGGTAAGCGTAAGTTTTTCAGTGACTTTAAGAAGACGCGTGTAATTTTTTATTTTTTTTATTTGGAACCAGAACTAGGAAAAAAGTTTGTGAGGAGGAGAAAGAAGGAGAAATATTTATGAACAGACAGGAAACACGTCTGCAGGCAACTTATTCCGCGGGTGAAAAACGAATTCTCTCTGTAATGCGTTGTACGATTCCCACGGCCATCAACCACAAATTGATGAGCTTTGGATGAAGAACGCATGCATCGTAAAAATGTGCGAGTTTCGGAAACAAGATCCCAATCTCGTCAGAGCAAAATCCATCGTAGTAACGATAGAACAGGGAAACGCACCCTACACTGCGTCGATGCTCCAGTGAATCAATAGAGTTGGATACCCTACTGTTACCGATACGCTTCTTCGCCCTCTCCTGCACACGGTCGAGTAATTTAAAAATAGACTTTGAGGCACCGGCCCAAATATGAGAGTTGTATTCCATTTTCGGTCGGATATAGGTGGTATAAATAGTAAGGAGATCGGATGGAGTGAAGTACATCTTCCACTGTTTCAAAAACCTGAGGCACTTGAACTCTTCTTTAGAGACATGAAAAATGTCTTCATTCCAGCGGACATCACTCAGTATTTTCATTCCAAGAACATCAAGAGCATCCGACTCCTCAATATTTATACCATACCAGCATCCGCGGTCGTTTGTTTGTGTGGTAATAACTTACGAGCGTTGAAAGCAACCCAGTTTTTACGGCCATTCATATATACCCCTGAATTAATTTTGAACTCCATTGATGAGATGAGACAACTCGTATTATGCCGTCTCTGAGAAAGCTCGATATAAACCGAGAAAAGTCATCACCGACACCAAAAACAGTAAGTTTTGCTAGTAGTGCAGCATGTTACACTCTGTCAAACGCTTTAGAAATATCCAGAGCCACCACTTTACTTTCACCGAAATGATGGATTGAGTGGCACCATATCTATGAGCGATATGCCATAAGATCGCCAGTAGAATAACCCTTACGAAATCCATATTGACGATCACAAAGTAATTTATGCGACTCTAGATAATACATAAGGTGATAGCTTTCCATTACTTTGGAAAGCGCAGAGCAAATTGAAATTGGGCGCTAGTTTTCGGAGTAATTTGCATAAATATTTATTAAATTAATGGCATACTAAATGACTACGGTAGGATCCTTGTCTTTTTTACTAACAGATGGGATAGTTACATAAAAAGATCAACTCCCGTTACTCTTCCTGAAGACCGGGACCATCCTGCCATCAGAACAAGTTTTGCCATTGTCCTATATTGCTGTTAAAAAATTTTCTTTTTAATAAACAAATGTTAAATGATCTTATTTGGAATACGGACTGGAGTAATATATTATCTTTCTCTTCAAACTGTAATTCGTCTTCTAATGAAATTGTTGAAAAATTTTATTGCATAATGTTTTCTTACATGAATATACGAGATCTGATAAAAAATAACAGTTACTTTAAAATTTCGTGAGTTACGTACATATGTTCGATTTTCGCATTTCTTTTTTCCGCTATGCTCGTATTGTTACACATGTCTGTTATATGTTGGCAATATCAGCCATTTCGGATTGTCAGTTTGTTTTTGACCGATAAAAATGTTAGTCGAGTTTTGGTGTGTTCTTCGATTTTTTAAAACATTTACTAAATTTTGAGCAAAAACAAGGTCGCAGGACATCGCTCAGGAGCTGTTGAACATCGTCAACGACGTTCCAGATTTCCTCAAAAAGGTCATATATGGAGTTTTTGTTTGTATTTAAATTAATATTTATTATTCCTCATGCCAAAACCTATTGAAAAAGCGATGGCATAATATGGACAAATTTTGGTCCTTTCAAACCGACATGCATACATACGAGGTCTGATCAAAAACAACCGTTATTTTCATATTTCGAAAGTTATGTATTCTCGATTGTCGCATTTTTTTCTATTATGTTGGTTAAAGAGTTGCATGGGCATGCTTGATATTTGAGTATGCTCATATGCTCGAACATTGAACAGAGTAACGATAATACCCAAATATCAAGAAGCAGAAACGAACACTGTTGATTTCAACAAAATGCTTACTTGAAAAAACGAGCAGTGCTCAATATCAAAACGAACAGTGTCCGGTTATTGTTTGGTTATGGTCGTTTAATGCCCGTAGTAAAAAAAGCCAAATTATTAAGCGTTGCCACTTTTTTTAAACCTCTCAAATTTTTTGTACGTACTTGCTGGAGATTTTTTTTTGTATTTTAAAATGAATGTAAGTAAATACCGTTTATAAATATTACCTGGTCAAGTAACTTTTATAAAAAATGATTTTCTTTGAAATTTTTTTATTGGACCTACAATTTTTTTAAATTAAAAACTTCTCTTTCTTGTTGATGTGTTTCATTAAATACAACTTTTGTTGCTGAGCTTCTAACAAAGCGTGTTAATTTCTAAAATTAATTCGGCTTGTTTTCAACGCTTCTGTTCGCTTGTGAGAGATGTTTTAAACAAAGTGTCCGGCTATGGGAAAAGTATTGTGTGGAAAAATAGGAATATCTCGGTTCAAAAAGATTGCCGTTTATGCCTTTGGATAACTTTCACTGTATATATGAACCCTGTCAACAAAACTTTATACTACTAGACTAGATTATAACTTTAAGATTATTCCAATGTAAGACCATACAATATATTTGACATTTCTTTAACCCGGTTGCTAGCACCAGAAAATCGTCTGATTAAGTAGTGATATTTTTTACGGTTAACGATATTAAATCTTGGACGATTTAAGTTTAAAAGTATAACTTTTATTTCTTTCTAACATATTTCCTTAACAAAAGGAGTAGTTTATATAAAAAATTTGAGTCCTAAAAAAAAAGGGGGCATTCGAATTGGTTACAGCCAATTTGAAACAAATATGCATAATTTTTGTTTTCTTCTTGAGTAATTACAAGACTATTTAACTATAAAGTGGAAATATATTTTATATAATAATGCAAATTAGATTACATTTTTTATATTTGCCAAGTAAACAAATTTATATTAGTTTTGTTAATTATTTTTGCACATTTGGTCATTTTTTTTTTAATTTTTGTTGTAATAATTTTTTGGTCATGGCAGCACAGTTTACAACATATTACGCAGCTGACGAAGTTGTTCGAGTAATTACTTATTTTCTTCGTGAATAATCCAACCAGGATTGCTCCAGTTTTAAAAACTTACTACCAAAAAGCTTCTTAATATGTACCAAAACCAATTGTATCGTTAATCTTCATTACATTACATTACATTATTATCATCTTTGAATTTAACTATCCACTGTATTCACTGACATTGCTTTAATAATTCCTGAAAAGCTATTTTTGTATCAAAAATTTAAGAAATTTTATAACGTTACAAATAGTTTATAAAAAAATCCACACGCTTTCTTTTCTTCGTGACAGTGGCATCCATATTTACAACAAAAGAACATGTGCGAAAACAGAAATTTCATTCAGTAGCTTGGTAGCTTTCAACAGATTAGGGACATGGCGGATTTTTTTATGTTTTGAAAATTTTAAAGAGAGCTAAGGTTTTTGCTTTGCTACACTGAGAAGTGTAGCTATATAAATATATGAATTTTTATGTTGCGTGCAAATTAGGTATTTACAACTTTTTAAAACAAAATATTTAATGAGTATTCTATGAATATTTAAGGAAAAATACTGTATAATTTGCTATTTTTCATTTAGTATATTTTACTACTGAGAAGTTGAAAACAAACAAAAAATAAAACACATATTTATTATTAATAAACAACCAAAAACTACTTTAATAATTTCCAATTGTTCCTTTAAATTTATTATAATATTTTCTCTCAGTTAAACGCTAAAAAAATATTTCATTTTTTGTTGAATTTAAAACAAAGATGATATAATATTCATAATTGTTTTAAGAATGAAAACAAATTTTGCACGTCATAACAAAGAACAAAACTCATAATTTCTTTCAGTGTAATATT
The DNA here is from genome assembly GCA_914767995.1 of Thecocarcelia acutangulata. Taxonomy (NCBI): domain Eukaryota; kingdom Metazoa; phylum Arthropoda; class Insecta; order Diptera; family Tachinidae; genus Thecocarcelia; species Thecocarcelia acutangulata. Next base: position 66,327,630 of record OU612096.1, on the reverse strand, counting down.
CGTATTTTAAATCTGTTTCTGTTTGTGAAGACTAGATGCCCGAGCATTGCTTATGAGCAAAACGAGTAATGCTCATAAGTTCCGACCATTTCAAACTGTCCGCTCATTACTGCTTATTGCTTATGAACACTAGTGCTTATAAGCAACGCCTGATATGGACAAGCATGAACAGAGCGTTAAATAGAAACAAGTGTGATCATATGCTCGAATTTCAATGCTCCTGCAACCCTTTAATGTTGGTGCACATGTCTGTTATATGTATATGTTGGAAAAATCAGCCATTTGGGATTGTGACTTGGTTTTTGACAGATAAAAAGATTAGTCGTGGTTTGGTGTGCTCTTCGATTTTTTACTATTCGGAAAAATGGATCAAAGAAACTGTATTATGTTTTGTGTAAAATATGAAATGTAAGTCGTGCAAAATACAGTAAATTGAACGTAAAAACAATCTTAAACGTAATGCAAAATCTTTTTACAAGTTCATAAGCTCGAAAAGAATATCCGAATGTTATGTGGTTTCAACAGAAAGAGTCATCTGGTGATACAATTATATGTAATATGTTTGTGGATATTTTCTCTTCTGTATACTCTAATGCAACTTATGATAACTCAAACAATTATCCATTTCGCCTTGCTGAGAGTCAGTCCATATCTTTACCAACTTTTGATTATGAAACAATTATAGTTGGCTTAAAGAAACTTAAATTTTGCTACAACTTTGGCCCTGACCAGATCCCCAGCTGTATTTTGATAAACTGTCAGCACAGTCATACGTTTTACTATTATGTTTAACATATCAATCAGAATTGGGTACGTTCCAACTATTTGGAAAACATCCAACATAGTTCCTTCGTTTAAATCAGACACCAAAGCTGAAAATAAAAATTACAGTGGCATCGCAAAACTTACTGGCTGGCTCACGATATCGTTTTGTTAACGTTCGTTAATGTTGTATATTAAAAATTAGTGGCTTAGAGTCAGCTATTATTCAACTAACGGATATATCGGCGGTAGACAAAGCAAATGATACAAGATCAGGGAAAACTAAAGCTTGTAAACGGTAGGTTTTTTGACCTTAAAAATAATGACGAACGTTTACGTAACGACATCGTGAGCCAGGCAGTTGTGTTATTCCCAAAATTTTCGAGAAATTGATAACTGAGCAGTTTAAAGGTCTACGGAATAATCCTTACAGACCGCAATAAAAAATAATCAATGCGATATTAGTTATGACATGAATTTAGATCTCATAGGTGATAATAAAGTGAGCGATAAAGTGACCGTTAACCAGTTTCCATTATTTAAACTTGCCTGTAGAATTAAATTTAACCTTTTCAAAATACGGCAATAAAACAGATAAAGACTATTTTTAGGAGATACAAATTGTAGTGGCAGCTAAACTTCACTTTGATTGTAATTCATTGAGTAACTTGAGAAAATGTGGCAACACATCTGCTTACATCTGTTTAAAAGTTACAAGTAGAATTGTCTTCCTGATACATATCGCGTACTTTTAGGTTAAAATGAAGTAATAATGAAATGCAATTTATCCGGCCAGTAATATCCTGGCCGGATAAATTATTACGCCAAGCTGTAATAACGGGCCTTAATTTTGTATGTGGTTCCTAATATTGTTTTGTATTAAGAGAAGCTATTTCTAAAAGTTGATAGTGAAAAACGAAACTATCAACTATTTTGTTTATGAGTGATATTTATGTTTATATGATATATTATTAATATTTTGCAGCAAGGATAGTTTTTGCTTAAACGCATTGTTATATAGTGTGGAAAAAAATGGCGTACACAAACATTGCACGCCATTGCAGTGTCTGCCATTGCACTGCGTGAGCAGTGTCACCATATAAAAGGTGTTTTTTTATAGAGGTGTAGAACTTTGAAATGCAATAAAACAAAGATACATTTTTTAAATTGATACTAAATTTACTGTATTCGAAAGATAATCTCCTGGCATTATAATTTAAATGTCTCGTCATCCAAGTCTAGCGGCGTTAAATCGCCTGATCTTAGCCAATTCACGGATAGAAAACCCGATTAAGCGATGTCCATCTGTCGGTCGTTGAAATACCGTTTTTGGGAAAACCATTAGACTTAGAAACTTTTTTATTTTGTCACCATTCTATTACCCCATCGATTCATGGGTTTGCTATTGAAATTCATTAAAATCGGTTCACATATAGCTGAAATATGTCAAAATTCCGAAAAAGTAATTTTTTGCAATTTTGTAGGAACTTTTCTGAAAAAAAAAATTGTTTGCATGGCGATTAAAAGACAAAAAAAAAAAAAAAATAATAATAATAATAAATAAATACAAATTTCTCCGATATCGGTCCATATATACCCGAGATATAGCCTAAACCGATTTTTTCATGAAAATGTCGCGAACCGAAACAACTTTTTTTTTTGCTTAAAAGCAGTTCTGGTAATAAAAGGAGTTTACTAAAATACAGAAAATGAAAATTTCCGATATCGGTCTATATACTCGTATACCCGAGATATAGCCTAAACTGATTTTTTCATGTAAATGTCGAGTAAGCGAACTTAAAAAATACTATATATTTACGTTATCATTGTTAAAGGTATTTTAGATTCGGTCCAGCCGAATGTACTACCTCGTACTTATTTGCACTGAAAAATTGTAACAACAAAAAGCAAGATTTCCGTTTTTCTTGTTTTTCATATTTTTTTAGACTCATTTGTTATTTTTAAAGTGGTTTATTTAACATAATTTGGTTTAATATAATTTTGGTAACTTTAAAAGAATATTAAAAAACACGGCTTTTAATCACTAATGGCAATGGCCTTATGTATAATAAAAAAACCTCGTGCTAACTAGCTAGCTGCTATCTTTCCCTTATGGGAATTTACATACAAAAAACTTAGCAGCTAGTTAGTTAGCATGAGTATTTTGATTGTACATTAGGCTGTAACTAAGTAAATTCTTAAACTAAAGTTTAAAGTATTATACTTATGTATAGTATATACGTATATATGCAATTTTTGTTTCCTTCAAAGAAAATGTGCTTCGGCCAAAAAGATCCAGTTTTTAAGATTAATGGTTTTAAAAATAATTTTTATGGATTCTTTGAAAAAAGTTCATTTTGATAGATACATGTATATTGCAATATTTCTAATAGAAGATGAATATAATAGTCAATATGATACCTGAGTTCTAATTGAAAAATTCTGCATAAAATTTAGTGTCAGATAAAGTTAATTTGTTTTGTGAATATATAACGCTAAATTATTAGAACATTCCGTTAATTTTATTTTTGTAGTGTGTGATAGTATGAAGTATGTTTGTTAGCTGGTGGCAGCGCTATGGCATGAGACAGTGTTTTGCTAGTAATATCGTCAAAAGTATTCTTTACATTTTTGAAAGTGAATATAATGGTTTATTCTAACTTAAACATTTAAAAACAATTTTGTGAAAATTAAAATAGTTTAAATAAAAAACAATTTGTAACTGTGAAACTAGTTAAAAATATTTTCGGCAAAAACATCTCCGTACACGTCTATCTTTGTTGTAATTTACTCTAGCGCTACCACCTTGTAGTTGTTAATACACCTTGACAGCAATTCTAATATTAAGCAGCCATTATTTTTTTCGAGGATGCCAGAAAAGAGAAAATTGTTCTATTACAAGTTTACAATATGCAATTATTAAAACAAAAATTAATTCATATGTCAAATTAAAGTGTTAATTTACACTTTCTGCAAAAATTTGCCTTAAAGTTGATATCACACGCATATTATTTTTTTCAGAATTAAAAATTTTTATATTCAATTGCATAAGTAAGAAATAGTAACTAATAAAAGTTGATTTGCCACCACTTCTAAATAAAAACGTTTTACACAACATTTGATTTCAAATTTATTTAAAAATTATATCAATAATAATACATATCTTAATCTCAACTCAAACTGTTATGGCTCAAAACACAAAAATGTTTTTTCAAGAAATTTTAGTCTTAATTTTGAAAGAAAAAAAATCACGTTGACAATGACTTTAGAATAATTCTCAATAAAGCTATTGAAATGAATAATATTTTATGTTTCACCAAAATTTATAAATTATCTGTGGTCATATGGAAGAGTAGCTTAATTTAACTTAAGGAAGAATTACGTTATTACATTGGAAGCTTTACAAAAGCCAATATGTTTAGAGAAATCTTCTTTTTTGACGCTGTTGTGAACTTTACTTTTTAGCTTAAGTTTTTAAAACAAATAATGCATGTTTATCAAAACATCTTATATGAACACTAAAGTTAGTGTTCTCCTAGTGGGAACACATATTTTTTCAGAATTAAAAATTTTTATATTCTATTACATGAATAAGAAATGGTAACTAATAAAAATTGATCTGGTATCACTTCTAAATTAAAAATTTTTACACAACATTTAATATAAAATTTATTTAAAAATTAAATCAATTTTAATACATATTTTAACTAAATTAAACTAAAAAACATATTAATTCATACATGTCTCAACTTCAACTGTTATGGCTCAAACCATAAAAATCGTGTTTCAAGAAATTTTAATCTTAATTTTAAACAAGTAAGAGTATAGTATATTCGGCTGGGCCAAATCTAAAATACCCTTCACGACAATCACGTAAATATATACAGGCATGTTCTGAGAAACGCAAATCGCTTAAATTTAGCGTTTTCGATTTGAAAACGCCAAATAGGTGTTCTGAGAAACGTATAACGCAAGAAATATGGTTTTGCGATTTGAAATCGCCAAATAGGTGTTCTGGAAAACGCAAATCGCTTAAAATTGGCGACTTCAACTCATGTATATATTGAAGTGAACTGATTGAATTTGCTAAAACTGAAACTGCAAAAGGCAATAAAATTATTGACTATTAAAATTTAATATGTTTTCTTTTTATGTCAATAAAAAGTTTAAAGAATTTTACACATTTTCATTAAGAAAACTAAATTGAAAATTTTTTTATTTGTTGTAAATTTTTTTTCGTTTTATATTACTACCACATACATATATACGTATGTAAAACACATGTTGTATTTTTTCGGAAAAAACTACTAAATGCCAGTAAAACGCGCGTTCCTCAGAACACCTAAAAATCAATTAAGCGTTTTTCAAAACGCATTGCGGTTTCAGAACGCGCGTTCTCGGAACATGGCTGATAGTATATATTACAAATTTGAACTAAATACGGTCTGATATATATGGACCCATATAGGAAAATTTCATTTTCTGTATTTTAGTAACCTCTTTTTATTACCGCAACTGCTTTTAAGCAAAAAAAGTTGTTTAAGTTCGCTTACGCGAGAATTTCATGAAAAATCGGTTCAGTCTATATCTAGGGTATCTACCGATGTCGGAAATTTTCATTTTCCGTATTTTAGTAATCTTTTTTTATAATCAGAACTGCAAAAAAAGTTGTTTAAGTTCGCTTACTCGACATTTTCATAAAAAATCCGTTCAGATATATCTCGGATATAGACTTATATATGGACCGATATCGAAAATTTTCATTTGTCCTAATTTGAATAACAGTATTTTATTACCTGAACTGCTTAGAAGCAAAAAACATTGTTTAAGTTTGCTTCCGCGACATTTTCATTATATAATCGGTTTAGGCGGGTATATATTGACCGATATCGGATATTTTCATGCCAAGGTCCTTGCGGCTCCCCGGGGCAGTAAGACCTTTGGGTCTTTCGTTAAGAGAGTAAAGAACAGTGCTAGTTCATCAATCCCAACTCTCTTAAAGAATGACCAAGCATTCACCAACCCGGTTGACAAAGCTAACCTGTTGGCTGAAATCTTTGCAAGCAATTCTTGCTTGCCGGAAAGCAGTCAACCACTTCCCGAGCTCGAAAGAGTATCTGTAACTATGCCAAAGATATCATACAGGGCGCGAGCAGTTAAAAGGGTTTTGACCGACCTCGACATAAACAAGACTCCGGGACCGGATGGCATTCCAGCACTAGTCTTAAAGCAGTGCTCTTCTACGCTTGCGCGTCCATTAGCACGCCTCTTCAGCATACTTTACCATTTTGGTGAGTTTCCATCGTGCTGGAAGGTCGCTAATGTAACACCAATACCCAAAAAGGGTGAGGCAAATAACCCTGAAAATTACCGTCCAATTGCAATTTGCTCTGCACTCTCCAAAGTAATGGAAAGTATGGTTAACCATCACCTTATGTATTATCTAGAGTCGCATAAATTACTTTGTGATCGTCAATATGGATTTCGTAAGGGTCGTTCTACTGGTGATCTTATGGCGATATGGTGCCACTCAATCCATCATTTCGCTGAAAGTAGGGTGGTGGCCTATCAGAGATCGCTGGCAAGAGGCTAAACATGAATGATTCACTGAATAGTGATCTTCTAATAATCTCCGAATGGGGTCGTAAAAACAGGGTCACCTTTAACGCTCGTAAGACCCAATGTTGCTTATTAACAAAAAAGCAAACGACCGCAAACGCTGCTTCATCTGTACTCATGGATGGTATAAATATTGAGGAATCGGATGCTCTTGATGTCCTTGAAATGAAGATACAGTGTGATGTTCGCTGGACTGAACACATTTTTTGTGTCTCTAAAGAAGCATTCAAGTGCCTAGGTTTTTTAAAACGATGTAAGATGTACTTCATTCCATCCGACTTCCTTACTATTTAACCACCTACATCCGACCGAAAATGGAATACAACTCTCATGTTTGGGCCGGTGCCTCAAAGTCTATTTTGGGGTTACTCGACCGTGTGCAGGAGAGGGCGAAGAAGCTCACTCTATTGACTCACTGGAGCATCGACGCATTGTAGGGTGTGTTACTCTGTTCTATCGTTACTACAATGGATTTTGCTCTGGCGAGATTAGGGATCTTGTTCCCGAAACTCGCACATTTTACGTAGCACGCGTTCATCGTCCAGAGCTCATCCATTTCTGGTCGATTGCTCGGGGAATCGTACTACGCATTACAGAGAGAATTCGTTTTTCAGCCGTACGCTTCGCCTGTGGAATAAATTGCCTGCAGACGTGTTTCCTGTCTGTTATAACGTTGGAAAGTTCAAGTCAAATGTTCACAAACACTACTCCCTCTTTTCCCCTCCTCACAACCTATTTTTCTAGTTCTGGTACAATGCACTGCATATGTAGGGGTCATCCCCTAAGTACTGGTCCAATATAAAAAAAACTAAGCTATTTATCTGTCAAAAACAAACTGACAATCCAAAGTGGCTGATATTGCCAACATATATAACAGACATATGTGTACCAACATAACAGAAAAAATGCGAAAACCGAATATACGTAACTCACGAAATTTAAGAATAACGGCTGTTTTTGATCAGGCCTCGTATCTGCAATTAAAGTGTCATTATTGTGCCATCGCTTTTTCAATAGGTTTTGGCATGAGGAATAAAAATATTAATTTAAAAGCAAACAAAAATTCCAGCATGATTATTTATGTGGGGTTAAAAATTCAAAACAAACAAATTAATTCAACAGAATTTTTATTTAAATTATTAGAGATGTTAATCGAATATTTATGAGACACTTCATATAATCTATTTTTGAATTAAAACCTCTATTCATACAAAAAAATTTTTTAAATATAGATTAGATAAAAATCTAAAAATATTTTTCTTATTTACAAAAATAATTATTTGAATGATGAGATTCAATCGTTTTTAGACAATAGGATAACTGCATTCTGTGGCAATGCCACAGTAGTTTTTACCTCTTGGCAAACGGAAGTAGCCCTCCTCGCCCCAAGCCTCGCTCCAAGCGTTCTTGACGATCCAATAATCCTGACCGTTCTCACTGCCATAACCTACTACCAAGACAGAGTGATTTAGTTCAGTCTTGTTGCACTCATCATCCGCATAAATACCACGTTTATATAGTAATAGCGACTCAGGACCACCTAAAGAACAAGCTAAAGGGCCCAAAGTTGCAACAACTTCTTTCATGCTTTCCTCATTTTTAGGATCAATAACGGCAAAACCAGCAATTTCCGAGCCTTTAATATCATTATTATACGCACATGACTGTTTTTCGTCAACATAAGGATATTTTTCACTACTAGCAATGCCCTTTTGAGTGGTAATAAATTGAAATGCATATTCCTGGAAACCACCGTTACAGCCAGTCAATCCATATTCCGGTTTGCCACAATCGATCAAATTTTGTTCAGAGAGATTGACGAGTTTGCCAGTTTTACGGAAGGTATGACCTTCAATAGCACCAGTGGTTGCAAATGACCAACAGGAACCGCAGTCTCCTTGATATTTGACAGGTGTAACACCACCCTCTTTGCGCCAGTCAAACGAATCCGGTACAGATATGCGTTGAGGTGTAGCTTTTTGACGTCCTTTCATAGCGAAGTTGCTAGTTGTTTTTATTTTTTTTTATATATTTGTATTTAATTGTTCGTTTTTTTTCTATTATCAAAAAAAAACTTACTCTCCTTGACTGGATTTGCGATTGCCTGTAAATTTGATCAGGAACTCTTCAAAAGTGACATCAGCGAAAGCATTCGTTGCCAATTCATATGTTAACTCTCCAGCTGCATAAGCTGCTTTATTAGCTTCAACTAGTTTTTGGCGTGCATTAAAAATGCCTTCACGCAATTTTCGCTCCGCTGCAGTCGCATAACTTTTACCAGTTTGTAGCTGAAAAATTTTAATAGTACTCCAAATTTTTTTTATAAAACCGCTTATTCCCCTTTATACTCACTGTAAAGTCAGAAAACGATTTAATATTGTCAAGAATAGGTACATTTCGTACATGTGAAGCTAAGCCGTCAAGGCCACTTCCAACCCTATTTGCAACACTGTGGCTCAAACCACTTAGTCCGCCGCCAAAATTACCCAAAATTCCAAACTGGGCCGTAGTTAAGCTACAAAATAGTGTCAAAAGACAAACAATCAACTTCATCTTTGTGATTTGAGATGTTTAATGTAGTAAAAACAATTAGTTACTGATGTGCTTGTTTGATACTGAGATTTAAATTCGTTGGAATGTAAAATTATTAGCAAAACTAATTAAGCAGCTATTTGTCAAAACTACCAGCCAAACAGCCAAGCAGCCAACAACTGACGAGCCAAACAGCCAACCTTTAAAATGAAATCAACAATATTTTGATTTCTATCTTTGGCAGCATCTTTTATAATATTTTTTCTGCTTTGTTTTATTAGTGCTTATTAATTAGTCTACGATTAGCCGTCCGTCTTGAGAATAACTTGCTTACTGAGAAACAAACAACACCCTAAATCACATATAATTATATATATGCATGTATGTACAGGGTGACGCAGAACTACCTGGTTATGGTTTCAATATTCAATAACTTTTTTAGTTTATCTATATTTTTTTATTTTTATTTCAGAACTTTGTGAAGAAAATGTTGGAAATACTTATATCATGTTTTTAGTTTCAATGTACATTGCCTGTATGGTTATTTTTTTTTATACCTGGTTTTTGATATTAGTTTTAAATCCAGCAGTTTGTGTTTTTATATGTCAGAGTTTTTCATCAGAGTCTTTCATCATTGTCAGAGTTTTTCATCAGGATACTACATCCTATATAAATATATGTACATAACTATTTTTGTAGAAAAACTAAGAGTCTGAACACAATGTTTGCGGTGCGGTACGATTTCCCGTTGCGGAAGCGAAAAATAAACATAATACGACGGGAGACGGCGATGGCAATACTTGTCATTGTTAGTTTACATTTTTATTAATTTATTTGTGCATACAAGTACATTTTTATAAAAATTTCTAAAATATTTACTGTTTGTGTAAGGTATTTTGTAATGGCAGTAAATAAAAAATTATAGCAGTTAAAAAAATTTTAGTTTGGTAGAAGCCGCGTTTGATTTGTATGTGGAATTAGAAACTACGGCACATGCTAACCGGATATGCTGGGAAAGACGCGTTAATGCACCAATTGTGAAATTTTTTGTTCCTTTTGCTTTCTCAGCTAACAGGTAACTGGGATGACTATAAAGCTTCGGTGAACAAATACAAAAATCTCATCAGGAACTCGAAGCGAAGATCCTGGAAGGAGTTTTGTAGTAACGTGAATAGTACCTCTGATACATGCAGACTTCGGAGAATACTTTCTAAACAACCGACAATCTCAAGTCTAATACAAAAGGCAGATGGATGTTGGACCACAAATTGCGAGGAATCGCTTGAAGAATTAATGAACACCCATTTTCCGGGTAATTAGACATTGAGGGCGAACGATAGTTCTCCCCTGCCACACGCCCGGAATGCAGTATATCTGGTTATAACAAAAGAGATGCTGCACTGGGCAATCAAGAGTTTCCAACCGTTCAAATCACCAGGACCGGATGGAATCATTCCTGCAGATCTCCAGAATAATCTGGATCTGATCACACCCTGGCTCCTCGAGATATATAGAGCAGCCCTAAACTGGTCGTACATTCCAACAGAATGGACCAAAAGTAACGTAATCTTCATCCCAAAGGGAGGGAAAACGTCACATACTAAAGCAAAGGAGTATAGGCCAATTAGCCTGACATCCTTTCTTTTAAAAACGCTAGAGAGGATCATAGATATACATATAAGGTCCAATATAAGCAAAAACCAGTTGTCGCCATCTCAGCATGCCTACACAAAGGGCAGATCAGTTGAAACGGCGCTACATAGTTTGGTCAGTCATATTGAACGGGCCAATCAATACAAAAACTATACCTTAGTGGCCTTCATGGATATTGAAGGTGCTTTCAATAATGTCGAGACACAGGCGGTCATAGATGCACTTGACGGTCTGAAAGTTGATCGACCTACAATCATGCTCATTACGAGCATACTAAAGCGCAGAACTATAACTGCAACAATGGGGAACTCCAGAATTACGAGAAAAGTATGCAAGGGTACACCCCAGGGAGGGGTACTATCCCCCCTCTTGTGGAATGTTGTAGTGAATACTCTGCTTAACGATCTAGATAAAAATAAGATAAAGACTGTAGCCTACGCCGATGACGTAGCGATTGCAGTCTCTGGTACCCGTTTAGACACCATAACAGAGCAGTTGGAATACGCTCTGAAGATGGTAAGTCAATGGAGCGTACAATGCGGACTAAAGACAAATCCAGCGAAAACGGAAATCGTACTTTTTACTAAGAAGTATAAAATTCCACATTTCACACCTCCAAAAATGGATGGTACCGCACTTATCCTATCGAATAAGGCAAAATACCTAGGCGTCATTCTTGACAGCAAACTATCATGGAAAGAGAACATACAGGCTAGAGTAACCAAGGCTACAATAGCCATCTATCTATGTAAAAAAGCAATAGGCTCAACATGGGGCATACAACCAAAAGGAGTTGTGTGGCTTTATGACATGGTTATAAAACCGATAATATTTTATGGAGTATCAGTATGGTGGAAATCACTGGACTCCGCAACCAATAGACTGCAAATTGAAAAAGTCAGTCGAATCATGGCAATACTGACCACAGGGGCCATGAGGACAACTCCAACCAAAGCACTTCTTGCAATTATGAGCTGGATGCCATGTGACTTAGAAGCCAGGCAGATAGCACTAAAAGCCGCGATCAGGTTGAACGCGACAGGAGCATGGACCCACAGACCGTGGGGACATGCCAATATACTGGAAATTGGAAGGGACCTAATCCCCGATCTAATTGACTACTGCATCCCAAAACCATTCCTCTTAAGGAGCTTCGGCTACCAAATTGAGGAATCCCCCCTAGAATCTGGATACTTCTATGTCTACACGGATGGGTCCAGAAAGGGGGAAAGGGTTGGGGGTGGCGTTTACATAGAAGAATTTAACACTAAAATATCCTTCAGATTATCAGATGGATGCAGTGTTCTTCAGGCTGAAATATCGGCCATAAATAAAGCGGCCAGATGGTTGACGTTTTACAAGATATTCGGTAGGGATATCATGATAGTAACGGACAGCAAAGCCGCCATCAAATCCCTGATTGGAATATACACCAATTCTAGTCTAGTCCAGGAATGCCGGACATCTTTAAACAAGATGGCGAGACATTCTAACATAACCCTAAAATGGGTACGTGGACATGGGTCCAGCAATGGCAACAACATCGCCGACGAATGCCAAAAAAGCCAAAAAAGGGACAGCCCTAGAAGATAGGGATATAGACCCCTTTTGCGGACAACCATTAACAGCGTGCTGGAAAAGAATAAAACTCCACACACTGGAACGTGCACAAGAAAAGTGGCTCACAGAGCCCACATGCCTTATATCAAGGAACTTGTGGCCGCATATTAACTCTAAGAGAACGTGGGAGCTACTAAAACTGCCCAGATCTCAACTAAGAGTGACTGTAGCAGTCATCACTGGCCATTGCCCGTTTGGAAACCATGCCAGGAGACTAGGACTACCCCATAACGACTTCTGTAGAAGCTGCCAAGACGAGGAGGAGGAGGAGACGATCTTTCACCTCCTCGGCACATGCCCGGCATTGGAGCATCATCGTCTAAGACACTTAGGCGAGCGGAGCTTCAATAGCCTATCTTGTCTGGCCTCGATCAAACCGACCGCGCTAGCCTCTTTCATAAGAAGCTGCGGATGGCTAGTATAGCAGCATGTAACGCTACACTAAAAGGTTCCCGCCTCTCCGTTCCATCACCCCCATCCTTTCCTCTCACTATATTCCTATTACTTCTTTTCTTCACTCCACTATCCTATTTTTTCAGGCAATCACAAAGGGAACGACTACAGGACCCAAGTGAGCTGGACAACCTAGATTATTCCGGGGTACCCAGCGGCCTGCCTACCTAACCTAACCTAACCTGCTTTCTCAGCTAAAATTAAATAAAAGTCTGACAAAAAATAAAGTAACTGAAAGAAATTTGTTAATTTGAACCAAAAATCTTCTCTATACTGGAAGTTTTTGAACTTCCTGACTGCAAATTATAAAGACAGTCATACTTCCAACTTCTATTTTAATTTTTTCTTCTTCCGTTAACATATTTTTTCAAGTTTTATATTTCGTGAAAAAAAATAATAATCTCCAAAATCATGTTTTTTATTTACAATAATGCTGTGAAAATCGTCACTTATTTAAAAGACATGGCAACATCGAAGAGAGAAAGGGAATAAAAAATTGAGAGAATGAGAAAGGCCGCAATGAAAATAAAAGAAATTTTATTTTTATGCCGCTCCGCATTGCGATTTTTTTTTCAAATTCGTATGGAAAATCACACCGCAATAAATTATCGTTACATTGTGTTTAGACTCTTAAGTCGTTTTATTTGATAGAAAACTTAGGCACCCACAGACGATATGTTTTTACGTCTGTTTTTTTTTACATGTAATTCCTCATGTATTTTTTCATGTCTGTCAAAATTTTAAATTTTTACAGACGATTTGTAAAATTTGCTCGCAAACGTACATGTACATTTACGTCTGACATTGTCTCTGCTTTTTATTATAATAAAAAAAAAAACTATTTAAAACTATTTAAATTTCCTCAAGCCGACTATTTATACCGCCCAAAGTCAGCCTCCGCTGAATTGTTCGCAAAGCAGAGAGTTCTAATGTCAGATGTTTAAACATAACAAAATAGAACACGCTATATTTGAAATTTTGTCAGATGACTTTGCTCATATTTTATTTTTACAGACGCAATGTTTTTGAGGTAACAGACGAGATCTAGGCATTTTACGTTGTCAAAAAGGACATCTACATTATTAAAAACATATCGTGTGTTATCTACTTTAGGCAATTGAACATGGCACACTACATAACAGAACAGCTATTAAAAATTGTTGAATTTTATTTTGAAAATGAATGGTCAAGTCAAAACATAAATTTAGTTCTGCTCCACTCTGTATAAATGTAAAATCAATTTAAAACACTCTTCGTTTCTGTTGTTAAACAACATTTCTATCACTGCGTTTACACCTACAAGTGGTTGTAATTATGAATTAAAATTTAAAAAAAAACATACGATTTGGTTGCGAATAAGTGTAACCAATATTTTTGAATTTTTGTCTAAAATAAAGTGAAGAAGAATATAGTACTTCTGCTAATTTGTTTATGTTTCATACCTGTTTGTATGTTTGTTGGCCGAGAATACTATTATTTTTTTTTTAAGACACACAAATAGTGGTTACGCTTATTTGATCAAATATCAACGTGAACGTACCTTTAGTGGTTAAACAGTAACATGAAAGTTCAAATTGAAAATTTCAGCGTAGATTAAACAACTCAAATAATTGCCGTATTGACTTCAGAAACAAAGTCACCATGAACCAAACACGATTTTATTTCATGGGGAAGAAAAGAGTGTGATATCTTATCAAAATAATTTACAACGATCTCTGACTTTTTTTACTTCTCTTGGATCCCGATTTATAGCTGCTAGTGACTATAATGCTCGCTCAAGATTAATCTCCTGTGCTTTTTGATACTATATCGAAATTGGGTTTAGATGTAATCTCCAGCGGGTCCCACCTATTGGCCATCTGACCAGCGAAAGATCCCAGATGTTGTTGATATTGGAATCGTAAAAAACATCCCCTTAGATTGGATGCATGTGGATCGTTCATTGGATTTGTCCTCCGATCACTCACCTACTATTGTCTCTATATGTTTCGCCCAGGACATTGGATCGCCATTTAACGACATAGGTGTTTTCCAGTCTAGAGTGAATTGGCTAAAATATAAAAAATATTCAAGTTATCGTAGACCTATATATATATGCCTATTTGATTTTTTTGTATTTCTTAGCTCTGCAGCCGCTTTCCTTCAGCACCAGTAGTGCCGATTTTGGTTCTATTGTTTTCAGTATTTCTAAGCTCTGCAGCCGCTTTTCTTCAGCACCAGTAGTGCCAATTTTGGTTCTATTGTTTTCAGTATTTCTAAGCTCTGCAGCCGCTTTTCTTCAGCACCAGTAGTGCCGATTTCAGTTTGAGAAATAAAACAAGGTATGACCCAAGTCTTTTCTTGTATCAATTATTTCTGACTTTATTCACAAAATTTACTAGCTTATATACTAATTTATTCAATAGGTCAGCATAAATGTGGCCTCACAACAAATCAATAGTATGATTTGCTGTTCCCACGGGACTTTGCAGTATTGACAATTTCTTCTTTTAGTTTACCATAATTTGTTGGCGCGTGTATATAATTATTGCTACAAAGTTCACTAAACTCCAGCAACAAACCAACATGTAAAAAAAGAAATCAATTTAAAAAAAATAACTTAATGCTCATTACTGCTGTCCAACATAAACAGTAAAAATTCAATCAAAATTTTGCTGACTTAAAAAAATGAAACTTAGTGTAAACAATTGAATCAGATTTCAAGTTCAATGTCATACTTAACATAAATAAATTTCTTACATTGCTACAGTTCTTATAATAGTTATAGATACATTACAAAGTACTCATTGTACGGAAAATATACCTTTGAGAACTCCAGAGGATATTGATCAGTCAATTAATGATTTTTCCCAAAATATTATAAAAGCCGTGCAACATGCTACCACTACAAATTTTAGAAATATGAATAACAGAACTTGTTCTTCTAAAATCGAACAGCTTGTCTCAGAAAAAAAGAATCAGAAGAGAATGGCAACTTCGCAGGTCTCCCCAGCTTAAAGCTAGGCTTCGAGAATGCATAAGTCAACTAAGAAATTTGCTTGAAGTCCAAAGAATGGCTTCCCTCACAACTTATTTGGAAAGCCTCGATGATAGTACTCAATCCGATTATTCTTTGCGGAAAGCAGCAAGAGGATTAAAGAGACCCGTTAGAGCTAGGCCACTCTTGCGTACTCCAACTGGGGACTGGGCCAGAAGTAATTCCGAAAAGGGGATGTTGTATACTAACCGCTTGAGATACGACGTGATTGCCATTGATGGACTGAATGATGAAGTTGATATGACGCCATATGCCGTTAGACCTCCCGTACCTTTTAGACTTCATTTTCAAGATGTCAAGAGTACTATTAGTAACTTAAACCCCAGAAAAGCTCCAGGTATTCATAAAATTACCTACAAAATGCTTGTGCGGTTACCCCGAGTAGCTAAAAGAATCGTCCTTTTTATTTTTAATGCTGTTTTACGTCTCGAGTATTTTCCTGCTGAGTGGAAGGTGTCTGTCATTACTATGATACCCAAACCAGGAAACGATCCTACAAAAGTTGAGTCATATAGGCCGATAAGTCTATTGCCAACAATTTCAAAACTGTTCGAGAAATTGCTAATGACGAAGCTGACCCCAATCTTGAATGAAGTAGGATGTATTCCTAACCATCAATTCGGTTTTAGGGCTAAGCATAGCACCATAGAACAGACACACGGGCTGGTGAATGTTATCAGAAACGCGTTCGAAGATAAAAAATATTGCTCAGTTCTATTCATTGACGTTTCCAAAGCTTTTGACAAAGTGTGGGACGAAGGCTTAACTCATAAAATAAAATTAAACTTGCCTGCAAACACGCACAAGCTGTTAAAGAGCTACTTATATGACCGGAAATTCGTCGTTAAGGAAGGTGATTTCAAAAGCTCGGCTCAGCCAATTGAAGCTGGAGTTCCCCAGGGCAGCATATTGGGTCCAACTTTATATTTGATTTATGCTTCCAACGAGCCAAAAGTCACACTTCAACTTTTGCAGATGATACAGCATTAATCATTGTCCATTAAGACTATAAAGTAGCATCACAAAATCTGCAAAAACATATTCCTATATTGGAGAAATGGCTGAAACTTTGGAAAATCAAAGTAAATTCACACTACGTAGAAAAACTTGTTCGGCTATTAAAATCAACAACTATATTGTTCCGCAGCACAGTGAAGTCAAATACCTTGGTATTTATCTCGACCGTAGGCTCACATGGAAGTCTCACATTGACGCTAAAGTCACTCAGATGAAATTAAAAGCGGTGCAACTAAATTGGCTCATCGGCAGAAATTCTATATTGAAGATAGATTACAAACTTTTGTTGTACAACGCAATCCTAAAGCCAATATGGAGCTATGGAATTCAATTGTGGGGTACTGCCTCTGCATCTAACATTGAGAAAATTCAAAAGCGCCAGAATAAAATTCTCCGAACAATTACTGCAGCTCCATGGTATGTTAAAAACTCTCGAATTCACAAAGATCTAGGTGTATCCTTAGTGAAAGATGAATTTTCAAAACACGCGATAAAGTACATTAACAGACTGGAGTCTCACCCGAATCCTCTCGTACGTAGCATCCTTAACTTTGGTGGCCACACTCGACTGAGAAGGATGGACACCCTTGCACCCATCAGAGCGTTGGAAAGGTGATTTACCAACAAAATACACGCAAGAAACAACTTTTCGTCTAGCATTGGCTGGACCTAAGTAAATAAAATTTTTCAATATTAATAAATTTTTTTTTCTATATTAATTAATGAATTTTTAGTTTTAAGATTTGCATACTTATTGTTAGTTCTTTTAGAAGATACAATAAATAATTGAATTAATAAAAAAAAAAAAAAAAAAAAATGTACAATAACTAGTTTTTGCCCGCGGCTTCGCTCGCCAACAAAGTTTCATACAAACTTTCATCCACTATTTTAAAATCGGTTCAGGCTATATCTCGGGTAAATATGGACCGATATCGAAAATTTTTATTTCCCATATTTATTTAGCCTTCTTTTATTACCAGAACTGGTTTTAAGCAAAAAAAAGTTGTTTAAGTTCACTCATAATAATATGCTGAATGTGTTAGGTGAAAGTGCTTCTTCATATGCAACAGTAAAAATTGTGTTACTGAATTTAAACGTGGTTGTACAAGCATTGAAGATGAACCACCTAGTGGACGTCCAAAAACGGCCACAACAACAGAAATTGTAGCCAAAGTGCATGATATGGTATTAAATGACCGACGAATAAAAGTGCGTGAAATGGCTAATATCATCGAATCCATTAATTTTGATCAAATGATCGAATCCATTTAATTTTGCATGAAGAACTACAGATGAAAAAGCTTTCTGCAAGATGGGTGTCGCATTTGTTAACAGTCGACCAAAAACGCATAAGAATGAACATTTTTCAAGCTTGTTTGGATCGTTTTAAGCGAAATAAAATAGATTTTAAGCGTCGTTTCATAACTGTTGATGAGACATGGATCCACCACTATACTCCAGAGACAAAAGAACAATCCAAACAACTGGACTGAAGCTGGAGGAAGAGCCCCGAAGAAAGCAAAAACAATTCAATCGGCTGGTATTTTATTGATTGACTATATTCAAAAGGGTAAAACAATAAATTCAGAGTACTGTTGCAACCTTTTCGATCAATTAAATGTACAAATTCGAGAAAAACGTCCTGACTTACAACATAAAAAAATAATTTTTCATCAAGACAATGCACCAGCGCACAAGAGTGTTTTAACAATGGCTAAAATCAACGAATTAAAGTACGAGTTGCTTTACCACCCACCTTATTCTCCTGGTTTAGCTCCTAGTGACTTTTACCTGTTCCCAAATCTAAAAAAATTCCTTGCTGGCAAACGCTTTACCTCAAATGAAGATGCAATTACAGTTGTAAACCACTATTTTGAAGACCTGGAGGAAAACTATTTTAATCAAGGGATAAATTTACTAGAAAAGCGTTTGACTAATACCGTTTTCTTTTCTGAAAAAGTTTTGCATTTATGCTGCACTTTTTTTCTTAAAATTCAAATTTTAAAATTAAAGTTTTATTGAGATGAAAAGCAGATGTCGCAATAACAATAAATATCTGAAAAGAAGTTGAGAAAGCTGTATACCTTTGTATTTTCTGGCAAAACAATATGGAAAATGTTATATTTTTTCTAGAAAAGAAAACGCCATAAGTGTATTCAAGTTGCAGGAGAATATATTGAAAAATAAAAAAAATTTTTTAAACTAACTATTCTCTTTCATTGATGGGCTAAGAAGTTTCCAAACCGCCCTCGTATATATACTTTATAGGGTCGCAAATGGGAATTGTAGAAATTACAAACGGAATCACAAACTTATACATATATACCCTTTACAGGAGAAAATTATTTTTATAAACTGTCATGAATTTGAAAACGCCGTTAAAGTGATGTTAAAACTTTTTTTTTATTTTCTATTTAAAAAGCAACAATTTTGCATGTTTGTTTGCATCAGTTCTTTTTTTTTTTATTTTAATGACTTGTTCACATGCTCAACTCCATTCATAGAGTGACTATAATAGAGATTTCTTAATAAAACCTTTAATTACAATTTAATTTTACTAATCAACAAACTGTCTAATTTGCTAACTCAATTAATCGTGCAAATACTTGAAACTTTTTTTTTTTAATCATTAAATTAGCAACTACACAAAACAATTTTTTCTTTAAAGTTTTGTTACCATACTGTGTAGATACGAGTATACTCGTATGCATACGTATCAGCGATGCTACTTAAGAATTCTCAATCCGACGAAACTTGGGTCTAAAACCTACGCAAAATTCCTCCAAAAAGACCAATTTTTAATATTGAAAAACATATATGTATTTTTTTCATATAAAGTATAATTTTTATCGGCAAAGCTTGAATTATAGAATGAGTAACAAAAAAAAAATAACAATAATGTAACGAAAGTAAAGTTTCATTTCTGTTAAGCGCAACAAATTCCACTGTATAATAATGATATTAGGCTGAGAATCAACAAGGTTGGAAAATTTAAATAAATTAGGTGCAATATAGGTAAGTCTTGTGTAGACAACACTTTGGGGGAAGTAATTATTTGTAATATATTAATGTATTCACCATTAGATTCAAAACTAGATTTTATTTAATTTAGGAGCTCAATATAAAATTTCAATATTTGTTGTTTAACTTCTAAAATTCATTCACATTTTTTCCAGTGTAGATTTCAGCTTTTATGCCAATAAGTATATTTGAAAAATATATTACTTGTATTATTGAAATCGATTTCAGCACTTTATAAAGAAATATATCACCTTTGCTTTTCATGCTTAGAAGCAAGAGAGATTACGCCATGCGCATGATTTCCCGTTAGAAGACGTAGTTTAACCTATGAAAGGGTATGTATTTAAAAATCATCTAGGGCTGCGTTTGTATTGTTTCGTGACGTCATTTGACCAACATGCCCAGAAGATTTTAGTTTTGCGTGAGAGTTGTCGTAACCATGTATTCTATCATTCTTGCTTAGAGGTATATAGGATTGCCGAGAGAGTAAAATTTTTGAGGTACCCATGTTCGGAGTTTCATAGAAGGTGGCGCAAAATTAATCCTCCTATCAGAAAATGCTATAAATTTCGCGATTGACCCCTAATGCCAGTTCTGTTTTGAAATTTGTGTAGTAAACACATGCGAAATACACGTTAATAAACAAT
This sequence comes from Thecocarcelia acutangulata, assembly GCA_914767995.1. Taxonomy (NCBI): domain Eukaryota; kingdom Metazoa; phylum Arthropoda; class Insecta; order Diptera; family Tachinidae; genus Thecocarcelia; species Thecocarcelia acutangulata. The sequence goes on along the minus strand of OU612096.1, from coordinate 66,307,269 downwards.
GGAGACTATTTATTTGACCACAAGAGGAAGATGGTTTTTCATCAAAAATAATCATGAGTGGTGAGGCTCATTTCCATCTTAGCGGGAACGTAAATAAGCAAAATTTACGCTTCTGGGACACTGAAAATCCGCGTGTATCCCACGAAGAGCCATTACACCCGCTCATAGTATCTGTATGGTGTGCTGTTTTCGCTGGAGGAGTCATCGGACCTTTTATCTTCGAAGACGTCGCAGGCCAAACGGTTACTGTGAATGGTGAGCGCCACAAAGCAATGATCAACGAGTTCTTTTTGCCGCAACTTGATGAATTGGGATTGGAAAACATGTGGTTCCAACAGGACGGTGCTACGGCACACACTGTACATGTCACAACCGATATGCTGAAGGATGCATTTCCCGGGCGCCTAATCTCCCGTTTTGGCGATTTGCACTGACCAGCAAGATCGCCTAATTTGACAGCTGCAGACTTCTTTTTGTGGGGCTTTTTGAAGTCGCGGGTTTATGTCAACAAGCCTCAGATTCTTGTAGCTCTTAAAGACAATATCCGTCAAGAATTTGAGGGCTTATCGCCAGAAGTTTTGGCCAATGTGATGGAAAATGCTATAAAAAGGGCTCAAATGACAATCAACTGTGGCGGCGGCCATTTACTTGACATTATATTCTCTACTTTTTTTTCTCATTCAATTATTTATTGAAAAAATTCAAAGAAGTCAAAATAGAATACTCCGTAGAATTACAGACGCTCCATGGTACGTTAAAAACTCACGAATCCACGCAGATCTGAACGTACCTTTTGTCAAATCTGAATTTGTGAAGTACGCGACAAGATATATTAACGAACTTGAATTCCATCCAAATCCTCTTGCAGTTAATATTCTCGACTTTGGTGGCCATACCCGTCTGAGAAGGAGGGATACTTTGGCTACCATTAGAGCTCTAAACAGATGACTGAATTCTGAAATAATATTCGCATAAAAATAAATTTTTGTCCTGCCAGTGACTTTAATCACAATTTTTCTTTAGTATTAAGATTTGAGTACTTATTGTCATCACATTTTTTTATGTAGATTCAATAAATAAAATAATAATGTTAAAAAAAAATATTTATTGAATCTTCACAAAGTGAACTAACAATAAGTATTCAAATCTTAATACTAAATACCTAAAATTAATTAAGTCCAGCCAATGCTAGACAAAAATGTTTTATTTTGCGCGGTCAATATCGGTAAAATCACCTATTTAACGTTCTGATGTTGGCAAGGGTGTCCCTCCTTCTCAACCGAGAGTGGCCTTCGAAATTAAGTATATTGAGTGCAAGACGATTTGGGTGAAGTTCCAATTTACTAATATACCTTGTTGCTTACTTTGAAAATTCGTCTTTTACAAGAGGAACACAGAGATCCTTATGAATTCACGAGTTTTTTACGTACCATGGAGCTGCGGTAATTGTTCGAAGAATTTTGTTTTGTCGCCTTTGAAGTTTTTCAATGTTAGAAGTTGAGGCGGTGCCCCATAATTGAATTCCATAGCACCATATAGGCTTTAGAATTGCGTGGTATAATAAAAGTTTGCAATCCAGCTTCAATGTTGAATTTCTGCCCATAAGCCAATTTAGTTGCGTTGCTTTTAACTTTAACTGAGTAACTTTCGCATAAATGTGAGACTTCCACGTTAACCTACGGTCGAGATGAATACCAAGGTACTTGACTTCATTTTGCTGCGGAATAGGTGAATTGTTAATTTGGATAGCTGAACATGTTTGTTTACACAGTGTGAATGTAACGTGAGTACACTTTTGTTCATTAACTTTAATTTTCCAACGTTTTAACCATATCTCTAATATTGATATATACTCCTGCAAATTTCGCGAAGCTACTTGATGGTTTTCATGTACGCTGCAGAATGCTGTGTCATCCGCAAAAGTTGAAGTGTGGATTCCGGATCTCGTTGGCATGTCTGAGGCGTAAATCAAATATAAAGTAGGTCCTAGAATGCTACCTTGGGGAACTCCTGCCTCGAATGGCTATAAGGGGCTTATAAAATCGCCTTCTCTGATAACAAACTTCCGGCCGCATAAGTAGCTTTCCAGAAGCTTGTGAGTGTTTGCAGGCAAGTTTAACTTTATTTTGTGCATCAAGCCGTCGTGCCACACTTTATCAAAAGCTTGGGAAATGTCAATGAATAAAGCTGAACAATACTTTTTGTCTTCAAAAGTCTGTCTTATGACGTTGACTAGTCTGTGCGTTTGTTCTATGGTGCTGTGTTTAGCCCAGTTTTGAAATTGTTGGCAGTAAACTTATTGGTCTATATGATTCTACTTTAGTGGGATCCTTCCCTGGTTTGGGTATCATAGTAATCATGGACACCTTCCAGTCTGCAGGATAATACTCGAGACGTAAAATAGCGTTAAAAATAAAAAGAAGAATTCTTCTACCTACACGAGGTAGCTGCTCAAGCATTTTACCAATAATTTTATCAATACCTGGAGCTTTCCTGGGGTTTGTGTTACAAATAACATTTTCAACATCTTGAAAGCTAAGTCTCAAAGGCATAGGCGGTCTAACAGCGTATGACGGTAGTTGAGCTGAATCATTCGTTGTATCATTTGTGGTAAAAATATTTCACAAATGGTGAACATACAACATCCCCTTTCCAGAATATTCTCGACTTGATGTAAAAAAATTAAAAGACCAAATAAAAATAATCCACAAGAAGAATCAAAGTTTTTCATTTTTTTTTTAAATTACAGCCAAAAAACATTGGAAGGTTATTTTTGCGCCACCCTTTAGAATGTAGAGTTGAATGTTTTTAAAAAGACCAAAATGAGCTTTAGCCGACCAAACGTATACTATGCGACCAAATTTGGTCGGAAAAGACCAACAGTGGCAACGCTGATACGTATGTATGCAGCTGTGTCATACGTGTAGGCTGAGACAAAAAAGTTGTTCGACTGAAAAACAAACCGGTTTGACTAGTAAATTTAAGATTTAAGATAATACCGAAAAAGAGTATTTTCACTAGTCGACCGTGCGAGTACGTACATTCAATGTTATGCATGTCATGATAAGCAGTCCGATCAGAATGGTTTTACAACTCCAATCCAAACGCAACGGAATTGAAAATATACACAGAAATGTTTTGGAAGATGCTTCGAATTCTCCTTCAAATCCTAATTTAAGTGTTCATCCTTTGCATGTTTGCCGCTGAAATTTGTTGTACTTCATAAATATTTGTTCACAAATTTTATTGATTGGTACAAAAAATTTTGGTTTGTTTCTCTCAACTCTTAAAAAAAATTAAAATGTTTGTCATTAAATATTAACTAAGTGTTGAAGAAGTCTAACAATTCAATTAGCGTTGTGTTTTGTGACATGGCTGAATATTTCAAATAAAACGCACTCGGCATAAAGGAACGATACTCGTAATTCAGAGAAATGTTCTTATATTAAATCCATAGGCTACTATTGTCCTCGAAAAAGATTTATCTATCGTATATTTCTTTTAAGCATTTATTGAATCTTTAAAAAGAACTAATAATAAGTATTCAAATATTAATTGATAAGTGTTCAAATATTAACTTAAAACAAATGAGTTTTATTCACTATATTAGCTTCTAACATTGATACCAAATAAACAAATTATAAACACTTCGTTCTACCTATGTTCCCCAGCTGTCTATATGTCGACATTTCATAAGAGCTAATCAACAGTAGACTTTGGAAATTTTTTTTTTTGGTAAGAAAACAGATTCTCAAATTAACAAAACAAGCAAAAATAGACCCAGCTCACGAGAGATCAAAGCTAGACCCGAAATATTTTAGATGTCATCATAAAAAATACCAATGTTCATTTTGAGGTGGGTACTCCTGGCACGAATTTCGCTTCCATACAACTTGAGTTGCTCTAATATATGTATATGTATGTATGTAATTTGCATGCGAAGAATCGTTAAAAAGTATTGTTAATTTTTTATTATTGGGATTATAGCAGATTGCATATGTGATCAATATTAGACAAATATTGACGAAAAAATAAATAAGAGCTCAGTGGCTGAGTTGGTTAAGCGGCCGTATTAAAAATACATCATGTGTATATGGCACTGAGTTCGAATCCTAGTGGGTGTTAGTTATCGCCCAGCTTTAGTGTATTCAATTATTTTTTCCTTTTTTCTTTGATCAAGAGTTACTGATCGCGGCAATTATAAATGGTACAACCACTCCTTCCGACGAGTGAACACTGCACCACACAGCACCCTTGAGTTACATCATGCGCGGATTTTCAATGCTCCAGAAACGAAGAATTTATTTATTTACGTAACCGACTCAAAATCGTCCCCATCGTTGTTGAAATTGAGGATGGCTCTACATGCGGACTATAGCGTTCGATTATTTGTCTGTTTGTATTCTGGGGCTATTTAGTTCACAAATGTCAAATATGATTGACGTAAAGCATTTTAATACAGGGTGATTAATTATGTGCCATCCCTTATATAGAAATGTATAAGATATGTACGCTAAGAATCAGTAAGAATTGTTGTTTTCTTAATAATCTTTCGAACTTGCTTTTATTTGTTGGTTTTCATTACTAAACTTTTTTCTTTTGTTGTTCGAGATCAGATAGCATTCATGTAGTTGTTCGAAGCGACCTTGTTTTTCACTTCTATTGGTTGCACCTACCGAATCTACAATTAATAGTGAAATGCCAATGCAAGCGGCAGGCGGCAGCAATGTGACCCATTTACAAAAAATTAGTTTTTTTTATAAAAATATTCATATAAAACTTTCAGTATGTTGAATTTAATTTAATTTGGCAATGCCGTTAAAGGCGGCCGAGCGGCAATGTTGAATTCAGTTTAACCTTTTGTCAAACCAAAAAGTAAAGGAAGAAAATAGAAGACAGAAATTTATTTTCGGGTTTGAAAGTTCAACAATTGAATTTGTTTATTGATTTTGGCTTTAAATTCTGCAATAATTTCCCAAATTATTGCAGAATAATTCTCGCTAAACTTTAACATTTTTTTCATTCTGTTGAAGTGTTATACACTCAAAAAAAGTTGTTGGTTGACCCAACCAATTCTAGATATAAATTAATTTTTAATGTAAATTGTTATGATTACAATATCACTGTTGGTTAAACTAACACACAAAAGTAACTTAATTACTGGTGTAATTAGTTTTTTTTCGGATTTAAAAAAAATACTGCTTTTCTCGATTAAAGCAAACAATCTAATGTAATAATTTTACGGCTAATGTAAACTGATGTTTGTCCTTTGTTAAAATAGAAAAAAAAGTGGTTGCAGAAAGTACACTGTAAAAATCTATGGCCGTTTTGAAAATGTTAATAGCTGAAATAACTAATTGAAACTAGTTAAAGAAAACAAAAATGACAAATTTTAAGGGTCGATGTTGAATTTGAACCGCACTCAAAAGTCAAGTTTTATTTTCTGCATTTCATTTGATATTTCTCAATTTGAACCATGAAAAGATACACAATCGAGCAACGCGTTAAAGTTGTTAAGGCAATCGCTTTCGAAGAAAATCATTTTCAGTGATGAGGCACATTTTTACCTCAGTAGATTCGCCAATAAGCGTACTTGCCACATTTGGGCGAATGCTAATCCAAGAGTGATTGTCGAAAAACCATTGCACCCACAAAGGGTGACTATTTGGTGCGCTTTATAGGCTGGCGGCATCATATGGCCGTATTTTTTTCCAAAATGAGGCCGGTCAGTTAGGAGAATAGTGGTCGCTATCGTGAGATGATAACAAACTTTATTTATTTTTTTTTTTTAGCATGGACCAGTACTCAGGGGATGGCCCCTACATATGCAGTGCATTGTACCAGAACTAGGAAAACAGGTTATGAGGAGGGGGAAAGAGCGAGTAGTGTTTGTGAACATTTGACTTGTACTTTCCAACGTTATAACAGACAGGAAACACGTCTGCAGGCAACTTATTCCACAGACGAAGCGTACGGCTGAAAAACGAATTCTCTCTGTAATGCGTAGTGCGATTCCCTGGGCAATCGACCACAAATGGATAAGCTCTGGATGATGAACGCGTGCTACGTAATAATGTGCGAGTTTCGGGAACAAGATCCCTAATCTCGTCAGAGCAAAATCCATTGTAGTAACCCCAAAATAGATATTGAGGCTCCGTCCCAAACATGAGAGTTGTATTCCATTTTCGGTCGGATGAGGGTGGTATAAATAGTAAGGAAATCGGATGGAGTGAAGTATATCTTGCACCGTTTCAAAAAACCAAGGCACTTGAATGCTTCTTTAGAGACATGAATAATGTGTTCAGTCCAGCGAACATCACACTGTATCTTCATTCCAAGAACACCAAGAGCATCCGATTCCTCAGTATTTATACCATCCATGAGTACAGATGAAGCAGCGTTTGCGGTCGTTTGCTTTTGTGTTAATAAGCAACATTGGGTCTTACGAGCGTTAAAGGTGACCCTGTTTTTACGACCCCATTCGGAGATTAATAGAAGATCACTATTCAGTGAATCGTTCATATTTAGCCTCTTGGCAGCGATCTCTGATAGGCTGGGCCTATAACTAAGAAAGTACGAGTGGCAAATGCTGCTGTCATCCGCGAAAGAGTGGATAGGGTTGGAAGTTTGATAGAGAAGGTCGTTAAAAAAAATAAGAAATAGGGTTGGAGAAAGAACGGATCCTTGCGGTACCTCTGAATTAAACTTGAACTCGTTTGATGAGACCCCATCTATAACAACTCGTATAGTGCGGTCTCTTAGAAAACTCGGTATTAACCAAGAAAAGTCAGCACCGACACCAAAAGCAGTAAGTTTTGCCAGTAGTGTAGCATGCCACACTCTGTCAAACGCTTTGGAGATATCCAGAGCTACTACCCTACTTTCGCCAAAATGATGGATTGACTGGCACCATTTCTCAGAGAGATATGCAAGAAAATCTCCAGTACTGGTCTTGAAGCAGTGTTCTTCAACGCTTGCGCGTCCATTAGCACGCCTCTTCAGCACACTTTACCATCTTGGTGAGTTTCTATCGGGATGGACGGAATCCCGCTTAGGAGCTGTAAGAAACAAGTCCAGCGTCCACTTGTTGAGACCGCACAAGAGAGATGGTCTAGTGAGGTCACGTGTGGAGTATCAAGGCTGACATGACCCACATATGACAACAGGAGGATTATTAACCTTAGGGGCCTGCACCGAAGGAGTTTGCACTCTTCTGGTGTGGCGGTCCGGACGGGTCATTAGCGCACAAGGTCACAGGTGAGGAAGTTAAATCTTCTATTTAATGACTTCTGTGGAAGTTGCAGATACGAGAAGGAAGTAGAGAGTACTAAGCACTTCCTTTGTCGATGTCCAGCTCTTTCCTATGTAAGGGCTTTGTACCTAGGCAGACCGATGCTGCACGACTTGGCGGAGGTATCGGAATGTCCCGAATTGGAAGATATACGATAGATGTGGACGATATGTGGTTTCAATACCACATTTTGTCCAATTTTGTTTTAGTATACGTTGTGAGGACTCTGCATGCAAATATTCCGACTCTTAAAAGTTTTGGTTTAAAAAAGGAAATTTTGATGAGCTCAACCATCTTCTGAACAACACAAGCTGGTTTGAAATGTTATCCAGTATATCTAATGTATCACCACTTGAGACGTCAATATCACTTTTGTACAAAACAATTTTTAAATATCTCAATAAATGCGTTAAGCTCATTCTAACGTATAGGGCGATTGTGTGGTGGAAATCGTTAGAAAAATGCGTACTTCTGCTTTGATAGTGACTGGTGAAGAAGGCGACATATGGTCATGCCTCAATATTAAGAAGAATAGTGAACCTTCTGGAGAATATTGATTACTGCTCACCGGCTCTACTGCCCTACAGGAGATTTGATGTAACTTTATCAGGTACGGCCTCGGAGATGATTGGCACAGATCGTCTTTACAGATGGATCTAAATCGGACTTGGAAGCTGATGAGGGTATCTTTATATCCCTTTATGAGAGGAGGATGAGTTTCAGGCTGCAAAATGAATGTAGCGTAGCGCAAGCCGAAATCGCGGCCATTATGAGGGCAGCTAACTGGTTAAGGTACTACAGGATATTCGAGGAGGATATCCGAATTTGTACTAATAGTAAGGTTGCCTTGCATGCACTAGCTGGGGTCTTCCTGGTTGGTTTGTAAATGTGGGATGTCTCTAAACGATGTAGCGAGACATTCAAACCTGGAGCTTTTCTGGGTACGAGGGCACAGTGAAACGCCCAGAAATTTTGTAGTAGATGGGCTGGCAAAGGCCGGCGTCCTACTACAACAAAGGGATATAGATGGGATGGTCGGAATCCCACTTAGGAGCTGAAGAAACAAGTCCAGCGTCCACTTGTTGAGACCGCACAAGAGAGATGGTCTAGCGAGGTCACGTGTGGAGTATCAAGGCTGACATGGCCCATATATGACAACAGGAGGACTATTATCCTTAGGGGCCTGCATCGAAGGAGTTTGCGCTCTTCTGGTGTGGCGGTCCTAACGGGTAGTTGTTTGTCTTTCATTTCGTGCACATGTTTTTCTAACTATCGTCCGCGTTTATTTTTTATATTTTTATATTTATATGTTGTCAAGTGCACACGTTTTAGTTGTTGTCGGGTTATTCTTTTTTTATAAGTTATGTTTTATTTTCTATGCGGTGTTTTTTTTTTTTTTTTTTTTTTTTTTTGTGAACAATATTTAACAAAATATAATTTAAATTTAAAGTGCATTCATAAAAGAAAAACAAAAAAATATAAATCTCAATAACGTACAGTTAAATAAGAAAAAGAAAAAACAAAATATCAACAAGAAAGAAAAACAACAACACTATACTAATCAGAAAAACCAACAGCAATAATCAATTTTACAAAAGTTTAACTACAATAATGCCACCCAACAAACCATTCAATAACCATTTCTAAAATAAAAAAAAATAAAAAAATGACACAATAAAACAAAGCAATAAAATAAAACTAAATGAAGCTAAATTAATATAAATAAAATAAAAACAAAAAAAACAATAATAATAAATAAATACACGTTAAATTACATGGCCAGATTAGGGCTTTTATGGCCCTTTTTCAGGCATTGTTATCAATTCCTTACCGCGTCCCTCAGTTGAAATTACTTTGCAATGCTAGGGGTGCCTGATTAATCGTTGTAGATCATTATAGTATCGAAGGTATATACACTGGATACTATATGATCAACTCAGCAACGATTAATTTCGGTTTTCACCTGCACTGCAAAAATAACATTTGTTTGTTGATCTTCCACCGGGATGATAGGCAACTTTAAAATAGACTTCTGCAACATACGTGGGCTGAGATCGAATTTTTTCTCTGTCTATGCTCACACTTGTCTCCATCGGCCGGATGTTTTCGCCCTGTGTGAGACCCAGGTATCTGAGAATGCTGATCCACAGGATTTTCATATACCTGGGTATCAACTCCTATCCCTCTTTCATTTCCATCGGGGCCTTGTAATTTATGTTCGCAATGAAGTTGTGTTCCAGTGCCAGCAACCATTAGGCATGCTTGATGCAGAATTTACCTGTCTTTGGGTTAAATTCAAAATCAGGTCACACTTTTTGCATTTCGGGTTTCTATACAGAAGTCCAAATGTGGGGAGGGATATTACCCTTGCCGGTTTCGATGCCCTCTCCGACTCCATATCGAAGATCCTGGAAAGTTGTCCGAGCAGTGAAATCGTTGTTGCTGGTGATTTCAATGTTCACAACACATCCTGGCTTCGCCATTCGAGTCATACAACTCCAGAAGGCCAATATGTTGAGTTATTCGCTGCGCACAACCACCTAGCGCAATTAGTGAATGTGCCAACGCATATTCCATGTGTTGAAGGGCACCATTCAAACACACTTGACCTATTCTTGACTTCACACCCTGAAAAGTATGAAGTCAAAGTTAGTGCACCTCTCGGCAATTCGGATCATTGCACCATTTCTGCCTCCTTTTTGATCTCTGAACTTCGTAACGTTTCGAAATCAGCTACGAAACGGTCAATATTTATTTACGAAAAGGCGCGTTGGGCTGAGCTCAACCAATTTTATGAGCATTTTAATTGGAAACTCTGCTTTCTAGACAATGACATAAATGCTTCAGCAAAAATGGTCGAGAACATGATATTGCTAGGGATGAAAACATTCATCCCCTCCAAGCAGATTTCGATTAAACCAAAAGCAAAATCGTGGTTTAATCAGACTTGCAAAAATGCAGTCAGATCCAGAGAGGAAGCATTCAGTAACTGGCGTTTAAACAAAACCCCAGACACTGACTTGCTACGCAAAAAGGCAAGATCTTCGTGTGCCAAGGTACTTAGGCGTGAAAAGTTTCTTCACGAACAGCGCCTTCGTGCCAAGGTCCTTGCAGCTCCTCGGGGCAGCAAGACCTTTTGGTCTTTCGTTAAGAGAGTAAAGAACAGTGCTAGTTCATCAATCCCTACTCTCTTAAAGAATGACCAAGCATTCACCGACCCGGTTGACAAAGCTAACCTATTGGCTGAAATTTTTGCAAGCAATTCCTGCTTGCCGGAAAACAGTCAACCACTTCCCGAGCTCGAAAGAGTATCTGTAACTATGCCAAGTATATTCTTCCGGGCGCGAGCAGTTAAAAGGGTTTTAGCAGACCTCGACATAAACAAGACTCCTGGACCGGATGGCATTCCAGCACTGGTCTTGAAGCAGTGTTCTTCTACGCTTGCGCGTCCATTAGCACACCTCTTCAGCAAAATTTACCATGGTGGTGAGTTTCCATCGTGCTGGAAGGTTGCTAATGTAACACCAATACCCAAAAAGGGTGAGGTAAATAACCCCGAAAATTACCGCCCAATTGCAATCTGCTCTGCGCTTTCCAAAGTAATGGAAAGTATGGTTAATTACCATCTTATGGGATATCTAGAGTCGCACAAATTACTTTGTGATCGCCAATATGGATTTCGTAAGGGTCGCTCTACTGGCGATCTTATGGCATATCTTTCGGAAAAATGTTGCCACTCAATCCATCATTTCGGTGAAAGCAAGGTGGTGGCTCTAGATATTTCCAAAGCGTTTGACAGAGTGTGGCATGCTGCACTGCTGGCAAAACTTACTGCTTTTGGTGTCGGTAACGATTTCTCTCGGTTTATATCGAGCTTTCTCAGAGACCGCGCTATACGAGTTGTTGTAGATGGGGTCTCATCAAACGAGTTCAAGATTAATTCAGGGGTACCGCAAGGCTCCGTTCTTTCTCCTACTCTATTTCTTATTTTCCTCAACGACCTTCTCTATCAAACTTCCAACCCTATCCACTCTTTCGCAGATGACAGCAGCATTTGTCACTCGTACTCTTTTGGTCATAGGCCCAGCCTATCAGAGATCACTGCCAAGAGGCTAAATATGAACGATTCACTGAATAGTGATCTTCTATTAATCTCCGAATGGGGTCGTAAAAACAGGGTCACCTTTAACGCTCGTAAGACCCAATGTTGCTTATTAACGCACAAACAAACGACCGCAAATGCTGCTTCATCTGTACTCATGGATGGTACAAATATTGAGGAATCGGATGCTCTTGATGTTCTTGGAATGAAGATACAGTGTGATGTCCGCTGGACTGAACACATTTTTCATGTCTCTAAAGAAGCATTCAAGTGTCTCGGTTTTTTGAAACGGTGTAAGATGTACTTCACTCCATCCGATCTCCTTACTATTTATACCACCTACATCCGACCGAAAATGGAATACAACTCTCATGTTTGGGCCGGTGCCTCAAAGTCTACTTTGGGGTTACTCGACCGTGTGCAGGAGAGGGCGAAGAAGCTCATCAGTGACAGTAGGGTATCCAACTCTATTGATTCAATTGAGCATCGACGCAGTGTGGGGTGCGTTACTCTGTTCTATCGTTACTACAATGGATTTTGCTCTGACGAGATTAGGGATCTTGTTCCTGAAACTCGCACATTTTTACGTAGCACACGTACATCGTCCAGAGTTCATCCATTTGTGGTCGATTGCCCGGGGAATCGTACTACGCATTACAGAGAGAATTCGTTTTTCAGCCGCACGGTTCGTCTGTGGAACAAGTTGCCTGCAGAAGTGTTTCCTGTCTGTTATAACGTTGGAAAATTCAAGTCAAATGTTCACAAACACTACTCCCGCTTTCCCCCTCCCCATAACCTATTTTCCTAGTTCTGGTACAATGCACTGCATATGTAGGGGTCATCCCCTGAGTACTGGTCCAATATATATAAAAAAAAAAAAAAAAAAAAAAAGCATATTTTTTATAATGTGCGTTCATATTTAAAACTGCTTACCAGGTTCATTGAATACTACAGGCTAAACAAAGACGCGTTTCGTACAGTCCTAGACAAAATCAAAGAGCACCTTTTTATACCCTTCACAAAAATGTAAAGGGTATTTATAAGTTTGTGATTTCGTTTGTAATTTCTACAGTTTTTTTTTGCGACCCTATAAAGTATATATATTCTGAATCAGAATTAATGGAAAAGTCGATTAAGCGATGTCCGTCTGTCCGCTGTTGAAATACCGTTTCTGAGAAAGCCATTAGACTTAGAAACTTTTTTCTTTCACCATTCTTTTACCCCATCGATTCATGGGTTTGCTATTGAAATTCAGTAATATCAGTCCACGTATAGCTGAGATATATTCAAATTTCCGAAAAAAGACATTTTTTTTTGCAGTTTTGTATGAAAATTTTTGAAAACAAAAGTTGTTCGTTTTGCTTCAAACTTCACACACTTATTAAGCATGGTGACTAAAAGGCAAAAAAATTTTTTTTTCAGATATCGGTCCATATATACCCGAGATATAGCCCAAATCGAATTTTTAATGAAAATGTCGCATAGGCGAAGCTAAATAACTTTTTTTTGCTCAAAAGCAGTTCTGGTAATAAAATTAGGTTACATAAATATGGAAAATGAAAATTTCCGATATCGGTCCATATATACCCGAGACCGGGTTTTTCATGAAAATGCCGCGTAAGCGAACTTAAACAATTTTTTTGTGCTCAAAAGCAGTTCTGGTAATTAAATAGGGTCACATAAATATGAAAAATGAAAATTTTCGATATCGGTCCATATATACCCGAGATATAGCCTAGACCGGGGTTTTCATGAAAATGCCGCGTAAGCGAACTTAAACAATTTTTTTGTGCTCAAAAGCAGTTCTGGTAATTAAATAGGGTCACATAAATATGATAAATTAAAATTTTCGATATCGGTCCATATATACCCGAGATATAGCCTAACCGGTTTTTTTGATGAAAATGCCGAGTAAGCGAATTTAAACAACTTTTTTGTGCTCAAAAGCAGTTCTGGTAATGAAATAAGGTTATATAAATATGGAAAAAGAAAATATCCGATATCAGTCCATATATACTCGAGATATAGCCTGAACCGATTTTTCCAATAACATTTTTTTTTGCTGAAAAGCAGTTCTTGTTATAAAAGAAGGTTACGAAAAAAGAGAAAATTAAAATTTCCGATATCGGTCCATATACATATACCCGAGATATAGCCTAAACCGATTTTTCCATTAAAAAAAAATTTTTTTTTTTAGCCTAACCGGTTTTTTTGATGAAAATGCCGAGTAAGCGAATTTAAACAACTTTTTTGTGCTCAAAAGCAGTTCTGGTAATGAAATAAGGTTATATAAATATGGAAAAAGAAAATATCCGATATCAGTCCATATATACTCGAGATATAGCCTGAACCGATTTTTCCAATAACATTTTTTTTTGCTGAAAAGCAGTTCTTGTTATAAAAGAAGGTTACGAAAATATCCAGAGCCACCACCTTAATTTCGCCGAAATGATGGATTGAGTTTCACCATTTATCTGACAGATATGCCATAAGATCGCCAGTAGAACGACCCTTGCGCAATCCATATTGGCGGTCACAAAGTAATTTATGTAACTCTAGATATTTCATAAGGTGATAGTTGACCATACTTTCCATCACTTTGGAAAGCGCAGAGCAAATTGCAATTGGGCGGTAATTTTCGGGGTTATTAGCTTCACAAGACAAAATATTTGGTAAATATAGCAGAAGAATTATTATGATAGCATTCCAGCGTTTTAAAAATCTTCGCTTACGGGATCCTAATTACGATACCAGAATTTCAGCCAGTGGATCAGAAGATCAAGTCCATAACGAGGATTTAGATTTTTGTCTTCATGTGTTCTTTCCTGCCGCTAATCGTATGAAGAAATCTTCCGATACAAGTATATATCGATGCTTTTTTATCGATACGGAGTAGGTATCGATACTTTGCGATCGATACCGTATCGAGTATAAGTATCGATATAAGATGTTGATATCGTTTCATTCCTATTCGTATTCATTTATTGGAATGGAAATAGCAAAAGGTAAAATAAATTTTTTAGCTTATGATATTGAACCAACGTTTTAGTGCATGCGCTCAAAATTTTTTCTACGGTGTTGAGATGTCAGTAAAGCGTTAAAAAAACCAAATCTTAATAGAATTATATCGCTCGATATACTAGAATATGAAAATAAAGGTAAACATTTATTGCGATAATTTTTATCGATTTTTTTTAGAGCCGCCACTATTTTGCAGACGTTACAAAAGCGTAGTAGTCGCTGAAAGTTTTCACTGAGTTTTTTACTGAAGTAACAAGTAATTGGCTTATAAGATATTCAAAAAGTAGAAATGATATTATTGCAGGCGATGGAAATAATACTGTTGATGCTTTGACTATATTTCTTGTAATTTTTTATTTTACTTTCGTGCGTCGGTTATTTAAATTTTTTTTTTTAGTTAATTGGTGCAACAAACCACCGAAATTGGTTAGTCTTATCATTATTTAATAGCAATTTTATTGTAAAAAAATTTTGTTTTATAATCATAATAGTAAAGAAGCCATTATTTACGAGGGCGGTTGGGAAACTTCTTATCCTAGCAGAAAAAGCGCGGTATATGAACACATGTTAAATTTTGTTTCGATCTGGTAACTCCTTCATATAGAAACAGATGTTCACAAAACCCGCATCCGCGATTATTTTACAATGGAAAAATTAGGAATGCGTGGTGTCATTAAATATTAACATAAAAAAGATTTATCTGGACAAGAAATTCATAATGATATGGTGAATGTGTTAGGTGAAAGTTCTCCTTCATTGAAGATGAACCACGTAGTGGACGTCCAAAAACAGCCACAACAACAGAAATTGTAGCCAAAGTGCATGATATGTTATTAAATGATTGACAAATAAAAGTGCGTGAAATAGCTAATATTATGGGCATCTTAAATGATCGAGTCCATTTAATTTTGCATGAAGAACTACAGATGAAAAAGCTTTCTGCAAGATGGATGCCGCATTTGTTAACAGTCGACCAAAAACGCATAAGAATGAACATTTCTCAAGAGTTTTAAGCTAAATAAAATAGATTTTAAGCGTCGTTTCATAACTGTTGATGAGACATGGATCCACCACTATACTCCAAAGACAAAAGAACAATCCAAACAATGGACGGAAGCTGGAGGAAGAGCCCCAAAGAAGGCAAAAACAATTCAATCGGCTGGTAAGATTATGGCAACGGTGTTTTGGGACTTCAAAGGTATTTTATTGATTGACTATCTGCAAAAGAGTAAAACAATAAATTCAGAGTACTATTGCAACCTTTTGGATCAATTAAATGTACAAATTCGAGAAAAACGTCCTGGCTTACAACATAAAAAAATAATTTTTCATCAAGACAATGCACCAGCGCACAAGAGTGTTTTAACAATGGCTAAAATCAACGAATTAAAGTACGAGTTGCTTGATCACCCACCTTATTCTCCTGATTTAGCTCCCAGTGACTTTTACCTGTTCCCAAATCTAAAAAAATTCCTTGCTGGCAAGCGTTTTACCTCAAATGAAGATGCAATTACAGTTGTAAACCACTATTTTGAAGACCTGGAGGAAAACTATTTTAATCAAGGGATAAAATTGCTAGAAAAGCGTTGGACTAAGTGTATTGAAGTTTCAGGAGATTATATTGAAAAATAAAAATATTTTTAAAATAATAATTTTTCGCTTTCGTTGATAGGCTAAGAAGTTTCCGAACCGCCCTCGTATGATACATGTGCCTGTTTTGTTTGTAGCCTAACCATAAATAGTGTACTGTTATCATTTCTTCTGTAAATTTTAATTGTTGATTTCAACCAACAAAATTGGTTAGAACTACCCATATTTTTTGTGTGTACACATGTGTTTACGATTAGAACCAACCAGTTTTTGTTGGTTAAAACTACCATTTAGTTGGAATCAAAAATAAAACGTTATTGTCAAATAAAAACAAGTTTTAAAGCTTAATGTTAATTAAATGAATATTAAATTAAATATGAAAAAAATCACCTGAGCTAAATACGAATTATGTTTTCTAAAATTGCGATCACAATGAGCAAGTATTTGATAAAATAAGAATACTTTAAACTGGCCTAAAATTGTGATGATTTCGATGAAACTTCTATTTCATTATAATCCCTTGGCCTTGACATCATGTTTAAAAAAAACTATTATTTAAAATTATAAACCTCTTCTAGATTTGTTACAACTGTGGATTTCTTTGAGGTAGCTTTTGACTACTAACAAATGCTGGAGTTCATGTGAAGGAACTATCCGCTTGGATACGATCTTTAATGCATTAAAAAAGTTTGTCGGCATCAAATAGCATGATTTTGGTGGCCAATTGCCGTCGCAAAACTTTAAATTATTCATTCTGGAAACTTCTCACGCATTAAAACTAAAATTGGTCGTGTTTTGCGTAGCTCGTGGTGCCGTACATTCCACACTGTGTAAACAACCATGTTCGCCCATCCAAATTAACAACTCACCTTGGTATTCACCTCGACCGTAGACAAACGTGGAAGTCTCACATTGAAGCGAAAGTCACTCAGTTGAAACTAAAAGCAGCGCAACTAAATTGGCTTATGGGCAGAAGCTCGACACTGAAGTTGGATTGCAAACTTCTGCTATACAATGCAATTCTAAAGCCTATATTTTTTTTTTTTTAACTTCATTATTTTATTTATTGAATCTACATAAAAAAAAATGTAATGACAATAAGTATTCAAATCTTAATACTAAAAAAAAATTATGATTAAAGTCCTGCCAGTGCTGGACGAAAATTTATTTTTATGCGAATATTATTTCAGAATTCAGTCATCTGTTTAGAGCTCTAATGGTAGCCAAAGTATCCCTCCTTCTCAGACGGGTATGACCACCAAAATTAAGAATATTAGCTGCAAGAGAATTTGGATGGAATTCAAGTTTGTTAATATACCTTGTCGCGTACTTCACAAATTCAGATTTCACAAAAGGTACGTTCAGATCTGCGTGGATTCGTGAGTTTTTAACGTACCATGGAGCATCTGTAATTCTACGGAGAATTCTATTTTGACTTCTTTGAATTTTCTCAATGTTGGATGCCGAGGCTGTGCCCCATAATTGAATCCCATAGCACCATATTGGCTTTAGAATCGAGTTGTACAGCAAAAGTTTACAATCAAGCTTCAAGGTCGAGTTTCTGCCTAGTAGCCAGTTAATTTGCACTGCTTTCAATTTCATCTGCGTTACTTTTGCCTCGATGTGCGACTTCCATGTTAGTCTACGGTCAAGATGAATTCCGAGGTATTTGACTTCACTGTGTTGAGGTATTACTTTATTGTTAATAGTAATGGGTGAGCATGTTCCTAGACGCAGTGCGAACGTAACATGGGCACACTTTTGTTCATTAACCTTGATTTTCCAAAGCTTCAGCCATTTCTCTAGTTTGTCGATATGTTCCTGTAAATTTATTGATGCTTGCTGGTGGTTACTATGTATGCTAAGGAATGCTGTATCATCTGCAAATGTTGAAGTGTGAACGTTGGTGCTTGTTGGCATGTCAGATGCGTAGATCAAATATAAGATAGGCCCTAATATGCTGCCTTGGGGAACTCCTGCTTCAATAGACTGAGCGGGGCTTATGAAATCGCCTTCTTTTACTATAAATTGGCGACAATATAAATAGCTTTCCAAAAGGTTATGTATGTTTGCAGGTAAGTTAAACTTTATTTTATGCATTAAGCCATCGTGCCACACTTTATCAAAAGCCTGTGAGACGTCGATGAATAAGGCAGAGCAATATTTTTTATCTTCAAATGCCTTTCTTATGACGTTAACTAACCTGTGTGTTTGCTCAATGGTGCCATGTTTCGCTCTAAAACCAAATTGGTGATCAGGAATACATTCAACCTTATAAAGCATTGGATCCAACTTCGCCTTTAGCAATTTTTCGAAAAGTTTTGATATTGTTGACAGTAGACTTATTGGACGGTATGATTCTACTTTCGTGTGATCCTTCCCTGGCTTAGGAACCATTGTTATCATGGACACCTTCCACTCTGCAGGGTAATACTCAAGTCGTAAAATAGCATTAAAAATAAAAAGAACAATTCTTTTAGCTACACGAGGCAGCTCTACGAGCATTTTGTTGCTGATTTTATCCATACCTGGAGCTTTTTTAAGGTTTAGATTGCCAATAGCATTTTCAATTTCTTGGAAATTGAATCTTAAAGGCACAGGAGGTCTACTAACAATAGGTGGCAACTCATTTGCATTGTCAGACCTATTTGTGGTAAAAACGTTTTTCAAATGGTTAACAAATAAATTACCCTTTTCCGAGTCATCTCTAGCCCAGTCACCAGACGGTTCTCGCAAGGGCGGCTTACCTCTAACTGGCCTTTTTAAACCCTTAGTCGCCCGCCATAAAGAATAGTCGGACTGAGGAGTACCATCCAGACTTTCTAAATACGTTTGTAGAGAAGCCGTTTTTTGGTTTCCAAGCAAACTTCTTAGTTGATTTGTGCACTCACGTAGCCTGGTTTTTAGCTGCGGAGACCTGCGAAGTTGCCACTCTCGTCGAACTCTTCTTTTTTCTAACACAAGTTGCTCGATTTCTGAAGAATATGTTCTATTTTGAAGGTTTCTGCGTGTTAAATAAACGCTAGAAGCAAGTTCAGCGGCTTGTTTAAGGTTTTCGCTAAAGTTGATTAGTGACGCATTAATATCTTCAGGTGTTCTTAAAACAATATTCTCAGTGCAATGGGTGCTCAAAATTTTTTTATATTTTAGCCAATTCACTCGGGTGACAGTCCTATACAAATTGTTAATCGGAGACCAAGTCTCCTGGGGAAAACGCACTGAAATAATAGTAGGTGAATGATCCGATGACAAGTCTAATGAAGGCTCAACTTGCATCCATTCCACAGGGAACCCATTTACCACTCCAAAATCAATCACATCAGGAATCTTTCGCCGGTCAGTCGGCCAGTAAGTGGGATGTGCGCTTGATATTACGTCTAAGCCCATTTTAGAAATTGTATCAAAAAGCACTCGACCCTTCGGGGTGATTAAACGTGAGCCCCAAAAAGTGTGTTTTGCGTTGTAATCTCCAGCTGCTATAAAACGAGGTCCTAATGAGGTGAAAAAACTTGAATATTGTGACTCCGTCACTGAAAATCGAGGCGGCGAATAAATCGATGAGATAACCAATTTGTAATGAAAATTTTCCACACAGATATTAGTTGCTTGAAGATAGTCCTCATATGTGTCGTTCAACAAAAAATGCTTTATCCTAGATTTTATCAAGATTGCAGAACCTCCACAAGCTCTTCCACGGGGGTCTTTAGTATCGTATAATACGTAGCCGTTAATTTTAAAGAAGCTTGTTGACGTCAAGTGAGTTTCTGCAATCATCATTATATCAATCTGCTTATCCATCAGGAAGTATTCGAGTTCATTTTTGTGTTGGCGGATGCCGTTCGCGTTCCAGAAACATATTTTTAACCAAATCATTTTTTCGAAATAACCTGCAAAATGGTGGATTGCATTTTCACCATTTCCTGCATCATCGTCATCATAGACGACGTAAAAGTGTTTATAGTTTGAATTAGGGTCTGTATTGTTGCCTCAAGGTTACTGAAATTTTGATCGGGCGGTTGAGATATAGATTGTTGATTCGGGTTTGCGAATGTAGGCTTAACTACATTAGCATAAGAAATTTGTTTTTGATTTTGAACGGTTATGTCGGTGGTTGACTGTCCTGTCGGAGGAAAAGAATTATTAGAAAAAATTTGAGTCTGCTGTGGTGGCTTAAAAGCAATTATTGGTTTGTTGTTCATTGAGCGCTTGAGGTGGGTGTAGACGGAGCAACCTCTATAATTAGCTGTGTGGTTTTCACCGCAATTACTGCATTTTTTATTTTTGGGTCGAATTTCGGCTTATTGCATTGTGCTGTACCATGGAGTTCTCCACACACAACACAAACTGTAGGCAACTTGCAGTACGCTTTAGTGTGGCCAAATTCTTGGCAGTTGTGGCACTGTACGGGTCCTAAGCGCTTATGCGGTTCCTCTACGGTTACTTTTCGATGTAAAAGGAATTTTACACTGTATATTGGATGAACTTCATTTTTCTTTAAAGTCACATCTCCTGGCTCTAATTCCACCCTAAACATTGGTTGAGGGATCTTTTCACGATTTCTGATGTTTAACACATTTTTCACTTTGAATCCCTTGTCTGTCAAACCGGTCTTAACCTCATCAGTGTCTACGCAAGGGTCAATCCCTTTTATTACGACTTGAAGACCTTTAGCGCTTTTAAGCTGATAAGTATAAAAAGCTTTTTTTTCTTTTTCAAAATCGTTAGACAGTTTTCGATAGTCATTTTCATCGTTAACCTGAATTTTAGTTTCGTTAATGTTACCGTGCTTGATGGAGGTAACGTTAAATGTATTTTCTCCGATTACTGAAACAATTTTTCTTACCAGTTCATTGGAGGCAGATTCCCTTAAATAAATTGGTGGTGGTTTAAACGATTTTTTTGACGATCCTGTTGGCTCATCCGTTTGTAGAATAGAAAATCTGTTTTGATTGGTTGGTCTAGCGGATTCGGCATCTTTAGAAATTTTTGATTTGGATGCAATTTGAGCAGATTTAGGGCTTCGCTGACGTTTGGTGATGGTGATATACCTATCCATGCCTACTTGCGTTTTTTGTTTATTGGCATTAGTTAGAGTAGAAGATCTTTTATCTTCTGTTGTAACATCTATGTTAGGCGAGCCGGAACAGGAGCGGATTTTATCTCTTGTAGAAAGAAAATTGTCCAATGATTGCCTTATAGATTCTTCTTCAGAAGTCCATATATTTTTGCTGGTGGCGCTAGGCTCTTTTTCAGAATTATTTCTGATGGGATTACTCATACAGAAAACAAAAACTTTAATGTATATTTTTTTCCTACTGGGTAGGTAATCTTCACGCACAATTACAACAATAACAATGCACTGCCACCGCACTTGTTTTATTGAAATTGATTTTATTGTTTAATTACTGAAATGTGAGGAATTTATTTTCCCGTTGTTTTTTAAAATAATTTGTTATTGTTTTTACAATTTATTACAATATATTATTGTTTATATGTAAGTTTAAAAATTAGTGAGCACAATGATTTTTTTGTTTGTTTGTTTGTTTTTTTTTTTTTTGTTCACTGTTTAATTATACGACTGTGCGGTTGGAGAGTCACAGAGTGAATGTAAAGCCTATATGGTGTTACGTATTTCCGCTATGGGGCACCGCCTCAGCGTCAAACATTGAAAAAATTCAAAGGCGACAAAACCAAATTCTTCGAACGATTACTGCATCTCCATGGTACGTAAGAAACTCACGAACCCACAAGGATCTCTATGTTCCTCTTGTAAAAGACGAATTTTCAAAGTTCGCGACAAGGTATATCAGTAAACTGTAACTTCACCTGAATCCTCTAGCACGCAACATACTTAATTTTGAAGGTCATTCTCGGTTGAGAAAAAGGGATACCTTTGCCACCGTTAGAACGTTACGAGTAAATAGGTAATTTTACCAATAGTGTTTGTAGTATAGTAGTTCATTATTTGAAGATTCAGTAAAATAAATGTATGAAAAAAAAGACTTCAACAATCTTAATACGCTGTGTACCTCTCCAAAGATGAATTTGTCCGATATCGGAATAATGAAATGTCAAGTTAAAAACTTGACGTTAAAGATGACTCACAATTAACATCGTGCATTATGCTTGGACCAACTTTTATTTGAGGAAAATATTCATAAATGCCTGCGATAGAAAATGGGTTGATAGGCAATTTCATTATTCGTATTATAACGTGTTCAGGCATGCAATTTTAATTGAGTCAATCTTCGTTAATTGGCAATATTGTTTTGCCTGTTCATACATACGAGTATAAAATTCACTTTACTCAATTCGCATTTAACGGTTTGAGTAAACAGACACAATTAATTTGGTTGTGAAAATTTCTATTTACCAATTTATAAAAATTGCAAAAAATACCGAGTTTACTCGGTCGATTTTTGTATGGAATATTGAGCTCAATTAAGGCGTTAATTACGGTAATCTCAATAATTGTGTATGGCTGAACTCGCTATTGTTTGTTCTCCTGGCATATTTTTTTAAGAAATTTTCGCAGCTGTATTAACTGTTTTGCAGTAGCAATATTGAAAACGCAATTTCAATAAAGAACATGAAATTTATATGAAATTGAAATACAGGGTGGCTGATCAATTTTGCTACATTAAGAAACTCAAATAACTTTTTGTAAAGTATATGTATTTTATTTTTTAGAAATTCATTTGAAAAATAATACATTTATATTAAAGCAATTTATGAATTTTTGAAAATAATTGAATTCAAATGGCCTCCACCCTCAGTTACACATGTGCGACATATTTTCAAAAAGGTATTTATTACACTCCAGGCGTCGCAGCGGAAATTGCATCAATTACCATTCGAATGGATTGCTTTAAATCATCCAAAGTTGCCAGGTGCAGTGAAGCCAGGAGACATGGAAGGATGGGCCAACGGTATGTGGAGTTTCTTGAAATCAGTTTATTGGGAAATTTTTGCCTCAATTCTGTCATGACAGGCGTGACTATGTAACAAGTTGCCCCATCTTGTTGAAACCAAACAGTAATTCTAAAAGGAAAAACTCCTTCAACATTTCCGTTGACCGTAATGGATTTTCATTGAACCTTGCAGAAATTTCATACCACACTGCGATGCGAAGTGGATGTAATTGCTTCTGATTGAGTATCTGTGGGTTAGAATTACTCCATATTCAACAATTATATTTGTTAATTTGTTAAATTTTTGTTGAACTTTTATAATTTTTTACAACAGGTTTTTAGTTCAAGTTTTTCCTTTCTTAATTTTTTTCTTAAGAAGGATTTTTTACAATACAAATTTGCTGTGATCAATAATTATTGATTGAAGAAGACAAGAAAAATAATAATCAAATCTTTAGCTGGGGGACAACTAGTTGTTTCGTAGTCGCTACACTACTCATCAGCACCCCCTGGGATTCGAACTCGGGTCATGACGTATCATGATCTACTGCTTTAACCACTAAGCCACCGAGCATTTAATTATTTTCTATCTATATTCATCTCATATTGAATCACATATGTATTTTGTAATTGCCCACATTGTTTGTACAGCGTTTGCTGTCTCAGAACTAGCGGTATTTATTTTATTTATTAACATATGTACATATTTTTGTATTTTAATATTCTCCGTACCCAGAGATGTAAATATTAATTTGTTAAATTTTTGTTGAACTTTTATAATTTTTTAAATTTTAAATTTTATTTAAAAACTTTTTTTTTATTATATTTGTTGTTATTGCGCTTTAATTCATAATGTGCCTCGTCAGACATAAAAATGCAGTTCACCATTGACACCATTTGATTGATCTTATAGTCCATATGCTAGGAGGAGCGCCGCCAAACGTGCGCCTATATTCTCTTTATTGTTATTTAATATACATACATATTTTATAAGACAAGTAAATGATTATTTGTAGTGATGTAAAATAACTTTTTGTTCAAAACAAATTTTGTTATTTAATTTAATTTTGAAGATTTATTTCAAATTTATCTGGAATACAACGGACTCTTAAGCGTAAAGGCGTTGCACTATCCAAATTCTTGTTTCATTTTCCCAATTCTATAAAATACAATAAAAGTGGAACAGGTTAGTTACACAGAAAATAAGTTATTACGTTATTTTTTTTTTTTTTTTTTGGTTGCAGCTTTCATCAGCCATCCTCTACATACATATGTATGTAAGTACACATGTATGCGTGTTCCAAAAAGAGAAGCTTGAAAATATTTTCATATTGCAATGAAAAATGTTTCTGCAAAAATATATTAGTTCTGCTTGCTCGACATATATTTTTGAATTGCAAAGTTTAAAATATGTTTTCCATTAATTTTCGTAACGTATGAATGTGTGTCATATTTCATATTTTTGATTAAGCCAACGTACATATGCATGAGTAATTAAGCCATACATATGTACATGTGTAGACGAAACAAATATCTTCTGTAGTTCGTTGAGAAAAAGAGAAAAAAAATGAAAAACTAATTTTTATTCCCTCTTAAAATTTAGTCTTTCAACGGATTTTACGGCGTGTTATTGACGACACTTTTTTGTAATTTTGATAAACACATTTTCACATTTTCTTTATCATTGAGATTCCTCATTGATTATCAAGATTTAAGCTGTTATGATAGAACGCCACGGATATACATATGTACATAACTACTTTTGCATTAAATAAATGAGATGTACTTTTTTGCAATTTCCTGGCAAATACTTTTATTGTTACTTAATATACATACCAGAGATCTGCACGGGTGCACCGCAACCATAAGTACACCGGTTGTTTACCCAATCATTTTCACATCCGAGTATTTTATACACTCTTAACATTTTTTTTCCATTCATTTATTTATTGAATCTTCACAAAGTGAACTAACAATAAGTATTCAAATCTAAATACTAAATACATAAAATTAATTAAGTCCAGCCAATGCTAGACAAAAATGTTTTATTTTGCACGGTCAATATCGGTAAAATCACCTATTGGACGTTCTGATGGTGGCAAAAGGGTATCCCTCCTTCTCAATCGAGGGAGGCCTTCAAAATTAAGTATATTGCGTGCAAGAGGATTTGAATGAAGCCCCGATTTACTGATATACTTTGTTGCGTACTTGTGAAATTCGTCTTTTACAAGAGGAACACAGAGATCCTTATGAATTCGTGAGTTTTTTACGTACCATGGAGCTGCAGAATCATCCGAAGAATTTGATTTTGTCGCCTTTAAATTTTTTCAATGTTAGAAGTGGATTTGGTGCCCCATAATTGAATTCCATAGCACCATATAGGCTTTAGAATTGCGTTGTATAATAAAAGTTTGCAATCCAGCTTCAATGTCGAATTTCTGCCCATAAGCAAATTTAGTTGCGCAGCTTTTAACTTTAACTGAGTAACTTTCGCATCGATTTGAGACTTTTACGTTAACCTACGGTCGAGATGAATACCAAGGTACTTGACTTCATTTTGCTGCGGAATAGGTGAATTGTTAATTTGGATAGCTGAAGATGTTTGTCTACGCAGTGTGAATGTAACTTGAGTACACTTTTGTTCATTACCTTTAATTTTCCAACGTTTTAACCATATCTCTAATATTGATATATACTCCTGGAAATTTCGCGAAGCTACTTGATGGTTTTCATGTACGCTGCGACTCTTAAAAATTGATGCGGTGGTATTTATACTTGTCGTTTGTTTGCAAAATCTTGATGCATCAATAATGTATCTAATTACTTTCGTATCTTGTGTGTTTTTTTTAAGAGTAAAAGAAACGACCACAAAATATAGTTTTGTTGTTACTGGCACTTAGCATGAGAACCATTTTGAGTATTTACTATTTTCGTTCCTAAGCGTTTTCTTAATAATACAACATGAGGACATCACAAAATCAACTTGCAAAAACAACACTGTCGACAAATTTTTTTTATTTAACGTTAGCTAGAATTGCGGCTGCCAGATTTAATAAATGATGATTTTAAGATAATTTTTGCTAAAAAATTTAAAACGAATATTCAATGCAAACGAAATTTTTTCCACAGTTGGTTATATTTATGTGTAACTATGCGTTTATTGTGGTTATGGATTAAAACCAAGAAATAAAAATAATTATAAATTAAATAATATACAGGGCCGTTCTGCAAATCACTTTTTGTGAAAGTGATTTGAAATCACAAAAAAGGTGCTCTGCACACAAAATATTTTTGATTTTTGTGCTTTTAAATCGGTTAGCCAACTTGCAATCAATTTGAAATCACATTCCAATTTTTGCACGTACTTTTTTATGTATTTTATAATTTATTACACTAATAAATAACTTAATGTGTTTTCTATTGATTATTTAAGTAAAATCATTTATTTTATGCGAAATAATTCACTAAATTAAGAAAAAACTAGATACGCTTATTTTGTTGCAAGATTTGTTGTATTATTTTCTGATTTGGTTTATTTTATTTTAACTTCTATATTCGTTAGAAGAAATTAACCTTATACAAAAACAATTGAAATCATGTGATTTTTAGAACAGGCCTGATAATATAAAATAAATTTGTTTAAGTAAAAGTTATTATTTTTAGCGGTAAATATGTTTAAATAAAATATGCGTATATATTTTCTTCAAAACACGATCCCCAAAATATGAGATTTTAAAAACCTTTTGGCAACGCCGCGCTTAGTAAGAATACGTTTACCGAGTATGTATAAAACTGAGCACACACACTCTCATGGGTAAGGTAAATGTGTGACTGCAAAAAGATGTACGATTGCCGAATGAGGAAAAAATAATTGAGAAACTAAATCAAGCAGTCACCGCATACAAACTTGATTGTGTTTGTAATACAGTGGTGGACAAATTTGTTTTGCACTTATCTTAGTGAGATAATTTGAGAGTAATTTAAAGTATAGTGACAAGCAAAACTAACATAAACATTTTCGTTTGAATAATTAAATCGCGTACGTTAATGCTGTTATGAAATTTTTGTAAGAGCTATAAATGTTTCAAAGACGTAGAACCAATTTATTACGTTGTGTACTATATATATGTATGAATTTTAAGTTCGAAAATTTTTTTTTCACCTAAGTATGTATCATATTTATTCATATTAGAATGGAAGTAATCATAATACCTTCCAATAACATTTTCTGTACACATTTTAAATGTTTGAAGGCATAAAAGACATATACAAACGCATTTTTTAACATAAAAAAATTTTGCATTGCCATTTATGTTACCTACTTCAAGTGGAAAAAAGCTACTGTAAGAGGAAAAAAAGCTCTAAGCTTCTAGCTCACATGTGCATTCGCCAACGTCTGTTGAACGACTAAACTAAAGAGCATAAGAAAAAGGCGTTGATTACAAACAATTGTTTGACTAAATGTCCATCGCTGATGTAATAAATTCTAGTTAACAGACGCAAGCTCTAACAAGTAGAAAACATAATTGTGCAAACAATATGCGGCGGCCAATCACACCGCGACGGATGTACTTAGATCATTAAAAAGGCACCGGTTGCAGATCTCTGATACACACATATTTTATAAGACAAGTAAATGATTATTTGTAGTGATGTAATAACATCTTTTTGTTCAAAACCAATTTTGTTATTTAATTTAGTTTTGAAGATTTAGTTAAAATTTATCTAGAATAATGATTGCTTAAAAGTCGAATTAATAATAGCTGCTGGTTTTATGATGTCAAGAGGAATCTGAGTGTTTATTTTTAACTTTCAATAAATGTTATCTAATGACTAAACTTGAATTATTAAAGAATATTGTGTATATTTTTGCCAAAAATACGCAAAGCAAAAAAAAAAAAATAATAATAAAAATAAAAAATAAACGATCTAATCCCTTTATTCAATAAATTTTTCTATTATTGTTCCCGTTTTATGGCATTTTTCGGTGTTGGCCAAAGGGTAGTTAATGGCAGACTGTTGCAAAAATTTATTATAAAATTAATCAGCTGCTTTGTATTGTATAAAACAGTATGCATAATCAAAGATTGAAAAATTAGTGGATTATAGACATTTGACCATTATAACAATGGTGAATAGATTTAAAGTGGATGTCCGCGTTACCCGGTTGGAAGAGAACATATCCAAATAGGAGAGAAAGTTAAATCCGGTGTAAAAAGAACATCTACACAATTAAATTTACTCGCGAATTTTCACATTTTATTTGTAACTTTTGTTTATTTATTGAATGTTTACAATGTGCACTAACAATAAGTATTCAAAACTAAGTCCAGCCAATGCTAGACAAAAAGTTTTATTTTGCGTCAATTATATCCTTAAATCACCTATTTATCCCTTCTTCTCAACGGAGTGTGACCGCTAAAATTAAGTATGTTTCGTACAAGAGAGTTTGGGTGAAGTTCCAATTTGCTGATATACCTTGTCGCATGCTTTGAAAACTCATCTTTTACTGTGTGTGGAACACACAGATCCTTGTGAATTCGTGAGTTTTTTACATACCATGGAGCTGCAGTAATCGTTCGAAGAATTTTGTTTTGTCGCCTCTGAATTTTTTCAAGTTTGTAATCCAGCTTCAATACCGAATCTCCGCCGATAAGCCAATTTAGTTGTGCTGCCTTTACTTTTCATTGAGTGGGTTTCGCATCAATGTGAGGCTTCTGCGTTAGCCTACGGTCGAGGTGAATACCAAGGTATTTGATTTCATCGTGCTGCGGAATAGGTGAATTGTTAATTTGGATAGCCGAACATGTCTGTTTACGCAGTGTGAATGTAACGTCAGTACACTTTAGTTCATTAACTTCGATTTTCCAAAGTTTTAACTGTTTCTCTAATATTGAAATATACTCCTGCAAATTTCGCGAAGCTAGTTTAATTGATGGTTTTCATGTATGCTGCAGAATGCTGTGGCATCTGCAAAAGCTGAAGTGTGGATTTCAGTTCTCGTTGGCATGTCTGAGGCGTAAATCGAATATAAAGTAGGTCCTAGAATGCTACCTTCTGGGACTCCTGCTTCGATTGGCTGTAAGGGGCTTATAAAATCGCCTTCTCTGATAACAAACTTCCGGCCTCATAAGTAGCTTTCCGGAAGCTCGTGAGTGTATGCGGACAAATTTTTTATTTTTATAAGTGTATTTATTTCCATATTAATGTAACTTCACGGTAATATTTTTATACCTCAGCGCCAAATGGCTTTATAGAGGCTTAAAGGCAACTAGGTACAATTTCGTAAAAAAATTCAATACATGTTTACAATGTGTTATAACAAATTGCAGAAAAATTACTCAGAAACTGAACACAAACAAAAAATAATTGACTAATTGTCATACGCAAGAAGAAAACTTACATTTTCAAGCAAAAAATCTTTTAATTTATTTTTAAAGGAACCCGGAATATTTTTTAAACCTTCTGGTAGTATGTTATATTCACTTGGACCGCTAAATTTAATGCGCTGCTTAGTAAGCTCAAGGCGTCACCGCACAATGTTCAGGTCTCTTGACTGTATAATATTCATCCTGAATGTTGATATGTTCTGTGCGAACCAATTCTATTTATACATTTAAAACATATAGAAGAAGTTAGTATATAAAAAATCCTCTTATTGGAAGGATTGATTTGGCATAGTTTTGGAAAAGGCTTACTTTTGAAAATCTTATTGGAAGGTTGAACACAGTTTTCAAAGCCTTATTCTGAGCCGATTGTATCGTCTTTAATATGGTACTTGATTTTGATGCATAAACTATTGCAAGGTATGTAAGATGCGAGTGAACTAATGAGTGATACAGTAACAGTTTTGTTCTAGTAGGCAATTTGTTTCTAAATTTATAAAGAACACCAATTCCGGAAATTTTGCCTTCAAGTTATAGTTATATGATTATCCCACAGAAGATTATGACTCAATTTAATGCCAAGATAGTTGACATTTTCAGATTCACATATTGTATTTCCATCAATGTGTATTTCCATAAATTTTTCTCTTCTATAAACATACGGCTTAAATCTGATAAAGTTTGTTTTTTTTAGCATTCAACATCAACTTATTCAGTTCAATTTGCCTTTATAGAACTTTTTCATATTTATATTTATAAAGAATGCATATGTCATCTGCGTACATAAATAATTTTCCATCAAATGTTTAATTTTTCAGATCATCGATATAAATTTTAAATAAAAGTGGTCCTAACAGACTTCCTTGTGGAACCCCTGACAGTACAGCTAACTTTTCACTACTTGCATTATTATTTAACTTTATTTTGTGCATCAATCCGTGGTCCCACACTTTATTAAACCCTTGGGAAATGTCAATGAATAGAGCTGAACAATACTTTTTGGCTTCAAAAGTCTGTCTTATGACGTTGACTAGTCTGTGTGTTTTTTCTCTGGTACTGTGTACCGAAAGCCAGATTGATGATCACAGATACATTCCACATTGTTCATTATTGGAGTCAACTTAGCAATTAAGAATTTTTCGAACAGTTTTGAAATTGTTGGCAATAGACTTATTGGTTCTACTTTAGCAGGATCCTTTCCTGGTTTGGGTATCATAGACACCTTCCACTCTGCAGCATAATACTCGAGACATAAAATAGTGTTAAAAATAAAAAAAAGTATTTTAGCCACAGGAGATAACTGCTCAAGTATTTTACCAGTACGAGCCTAGCACAAAAAGCGCGGTATAAACAGAAAAAAGGTAAGTGTTTTGGAAACTTTCATCTTTGCTGTGAACATATGTTAAATTTTGTTTCGATCTGGTAACTCCTTCATATAGAAACAGGTGTTCACAAAAGATGCATCCGCGATTTTTTACAATGGAAATATTAGAAATGCGTGGTGTCATTAAATATTTACATAAAAAAGGTTTATCGGGACAACAAATTCATAATAATATGGGGAATGTCTTAGGTGAAAGTGCTCCTGCATATGCAACAGTAAAAAATTGGGTTGCTGAATTTAAATGTGGTCGTACAAGCATTGAAGATGAACCACGTAGTGGACGTCCTAAAACAGCCACAACAACAGAAATTGTAGCCAAAGTGCATGATATGGTATTAAATTTTTTTTTTTGTTAAGCGTTTGTATTTATTGAATCTTCAAAATGAACTAACAATAAGTATTCAAATCTTAATACTAAATATTAAAAAAAAAAAAAAAAAAAAAAAAAAAAAAAAAAATGTGCTTTTTACTTACGTCTAGCCAATGCTAGACAAAAAGTTCTATTATGCGGAAGCAATATCGGTAGAATCACCTATTGAACGTTCTGATGGTGGCAACGGTATCCCTTCTTCTCAACCGACTGTGGCCGCCAAAATTAAGTATATTACGCGCAAGAGGGTTTGGATGAAGTTCCAGTTTACTGACATACCTTGTCGCGTACTTAGAAAATTCCTCTTTTACCAGCGGAACACTCAGATCTTTATGAATTCGTGAATTTTTTACGTACCATGGAGCTGCAGTAATCGTTCGAAGAATTTGGTTTTGTCGCCTTTGAATTTTTTCAATATTTGACGCTGAGGCGGTGCCCCATAATTGAATTCCGTAGCACCATATAGGTTTTAGAATTGCATTGTATAGCAGAAGTTTACAATCCAACTTCAATGTCGAGTTTTTGCCCATAAGCCAATTTAGTTGCGCTGCTTTTAGTTTCAACTGGGTGACTTTTGCTTCAATGTGAGACTTCCACGTTAGCCTACGGTCCAGGTGAATACCAAGGTACTTGACTTCATTTTGCTGCGGAATAGGTGTATTGTTAATTTGTATAGCCGAACATGTTTGCTTACGCAGTGTGAATGTAACGTGAGTACATTTTTGTTCATTAACCCTGATTTTTCAAAGCTTCAGCCATTTTTCCAATATTGAAATAAATTCCTGTAAATTTCGTGAAGCTAATTGGTGGTTTTCATGAATGCTCAAAAACGCTGTGTCGTCTGCGAAAGTTGAAGTGTGTATTCCAGATGTCGTTAGCATGTCAGAGGCGTAAATCAAATATAAAGTAAGCCCAAGTATGCTACCTTGGGGAACTCCTGCCTCGATAGGTTGAGTTGGGCTTATAAAATCTCCTTCTCTGATAACAAATTTCCGCCCATATAAGTAGCTTTCCAGAAGCTTGTGGGTATTTGCAGGCAAGTTCAACTTTATTTTGTGCATTAATCCCTCGTGCCACACTTTATCAAAAGCTTGAGAAATGTCGATGAATAGAGCTGAACAATACTTCTTCTCCTCAAAGGTCTGTCTTATGACGTTGACTAGTCTGTGTGTTTGTTCTATGGTGCTATGTTTAGCCCGAAACCCAAATTGATGATCAGGGATGCATCCCACATTGTTCAATATTGGACTCAACTTAACCATTAACAGTTTTTCGAATAGTTTTGAAATTGTTGGTAGTAGACTTATTGGTCTATATGATTCTACCTTGGTCGGATCCTTCCCTGGCTTGGGTATCATAGTAATCATAGAGACCTTCCACTCTGCAGGGTAATACTCAAGGCGTAAAATAGCGTTAAAAATAAAAAGTAGAACTCTTCTAGCTACACGAGGTAACTGTTCAAACATTTTGCCAGTAATTTGATCAATACCTGGAGCTTTCCTGGGGTTTATGTTACTGATACCTTGTTCTACATCTTGAAATGTGAATCGCAAAGACACAGGCGGTCTAACTGCGTATGGTGGTAATTCAGATGCATCATTTGTAATAAAAACATTTCTCAAATGGTTAACATACACAATCTCCTGTTCTGAATCGCTTCTTGCCCAGTCGCCAGTTGAAGGTCGCAAAGGTGGCTTACCTATTACGGGTCTTTTCAGACCTTTTGTTGCTTTCCACAGAGAATAGTCAGATTGCGGACTACCATCCAGGCTTTCCAAATATGTTTTAAGGGAAGCCATTCTGTGGATTTCAAGCAGATTTCTTAACTGAGTTATGCACTCTCGTAGCCTGCTGTTAAGCTGGGGAGACCTGCGAAGCTGCCACTCTCTTCTAACTCTTTTTTTCTGACAGAAGTTGCGCAATTTCAGACGAATAA
Organism: Thecocarcelia acutangulata; assembly: GCA_914767995.1. Taxonomy (NCBI): domain Eukaryota; kingdom Metazoa; phylum Arthropoda; class Insecta; order Diptera; family Tachinidae; genus Thecocarcelia; species Thecocarcelia acutangulata. Next base: position 66,274,278 of record OU612096.1, on the reverse strand, counting down.
GTTCTATTGTTCTCATTTCTGGATCTTATATGACTAGTGGTAGCATGCTGTACGGCCAGTTTGAGGTTTTCAGAATAATCGTTAATTGACACATCAATATTCTCAGGCGTTCTCAAGGCGATATTTTCAGTACAATGTGTACTCAGAAATTTTTTGTATTTTAGCCAATTAACTCTATTGACGGTCAACGGGGAGCCAATCTCTTGGGGAAACGAAACGGAGATTATAGTGGGAGAGTGATCTGATGACAAATCTAATGAAGGCTCCACTTGCATCCACTCTAGAGGAAAATTTTTCGCAACTCCAAAATCTATAACATCTGGGATCTTTCGTCGGTCTGACGGCCAATAAGTGGGGTGTCCGCTTGAAACCACATCTAAGCCCATTTTGGAAACGGTATCAAAAAGCACACGGCCTTTCGAGGTAATTAAACGTGATCCCCAAAAAGCGTGTTTAGCGTTATAGTCGCCAGCCGCTAAAAATCGAGGCCCAAGTGAATTGAAAAAATTTTTATATTGATTTTCTGTTACTGAAAACCGGGGTGGGGAATAAATCGATGAAATAACAATTTTGTGATGAAAATGTTCAATACATATGTTTGTTGCTTGGAGATACTCCTCACATGTCTCATGTAGCAAATAGTGCTTAATTCTAGTTTTTATCAAAATTGCTGAGCCTCCGCAAGATCTGCCACGGGGATCTTTAGTATCATACAGCGTGTAACTATTAATTTTGAAAAAACTGTTAGTTGTCAAATGGGTTTCAGCAATCAGCATTATGTCGATCTGCTTTTCCATAAGGAAGTGCTCAAGTTCATTTTTGTGTTGGCGGATGCCGTTTGCGTTCCAGAAACATATTTTTAACCAATTCATTTTGTTAAAATTGCCTGCAAAATGGTGGATTGCAATTTCAGCATTTCCTGCATCATGTTCGTCATAGAAACCGTAAATGTGTTTAGGGATGAAACAAGAGTCTGCAGAGTTGCCTCAAGATTTTTAAAATTTTGATCGGAGTTTTGGGGCATGGGCTCCTGATTCAAGTTTTGTATATTGGTTTTGACCACATTAGCATATGAAACTTGTTTGGGGTTTTGCATAATTATTTGGCTGGTTGACTGGCCTATCTGGGGAAAATTGTTAGCAGAAATAATATTTGACTGCTGCGATTGCTTGAAGGTAATTGATGACTTATTTGTCATTGATTGTTTAAAATGAGTGTAAACAGGACAGCCCCTGTAATTTGCAGTGTGGTTACCTCCACAGTTACTGCATTTTTTAGCGCTCGAGTCAGTCTTTGGTTTTTTGCACTGTGAAGTGCCGTGTAGATCTCCACACACAACACAAACTGCGGGCAGTTTACAATAGGCCTTAGTATGGCCAAATTCCTGGCAGTTTAGGCATTGAACGGGCATAAACGTTTATGAGGCTCCTCTACGGTAACTTTACGGTGCAAGAGAAATTTGAGGGTATAAATTGGGTGAGTTTCATTCCGTTTCAGGACAATATCTCTTGGTTCCAGTTCAACCCTAAACATGGGTTGAGGGATCTTCTCACGGTTCCTGATGTTCACTACACTTTTGACCAATCCTCAAACCAATCTTAACATCATCCGTGGCTACACATGGGTCAATACCTTTTATAACGACCTGAATACCTTTAGCACTTTTAAGCTGATAAGTGTAAAAAGATCTTTTCTCCTTTTCCAAAACGTCAGACAATTTTCGGTAATCATTTTCATGGTTTACCTGAATTTTTGTTTCATTGATGTTTCCGCGCTTAACTGATGTAACGTTGAAATTGTTCTTACCGATTACCGTAATAAGTTGTTTTACCAGCTCATTAGAAGTAGGTTCTCTCAAATATATTGGTGGCGGTTTAAATGTTTTTTTTGCTGTATTTGGCTCATCAGTCTGGAGGATTGCAAATCTATTACTTTTCGTTGCTGTAGCGGTATTATCCTCTTTGGATATCTTTGGTTGTGATGATATCTGAGCGGATTTCGGGCTTCGCTGACGTTTAACCACGGTAACAGACCTGTCCATGCCTACTTGTGTTTTCGGCTTGTCTGCAATTACTGAACTGGTGGATGGTTGGTCTTCTGTTGCAACAGCAATGTTTGGCGAACACGAACGCGTGCGTTTTTTATCTCTTAGAGACAGGAGATTGTCCAATGACTTTTTCAATGATTCCTCTTCAGAAATCCAGAGGTTTTTTCTAGTGGAGCTAAGCTCCCTCTCAGAATTGCATCTACTAGGTACACTCATGCAATTTTTTTGTTTTTTTTTTTATTTATATTTTTAAATATATTTTTTTTTAATTTAAAAGTATATAAAAATAATTGTCATAAAGTTTTTCGGTTTTGTAAGAAAACAAAATTTTAGTGTATAGTTTTCTTCCCACTGGGTACGTAATCTTCACGCACAATAACAACAACAACAATGCACTGCCACCGCACTTGTTTTATTGAAATTGATTTTATTGTTTAGTTATTGAAATGTAAGGAATTTATTTTCCCGTTGTTTTTTTTAAATAATTTGTTATTGTTTTTACAATTTAATACAATATATTATTGTTTTTTGTATGTAAGTTTAAGAATATGTTAGCACAATGATTTTTTGGTTTGTTTTTTTTTCACTTTTTAAAAACACGACTGTGCGGTTGAGGAATCACAGGTATTAAATGATTGAGGAATAAAAGTGCGTGAAATAGCTAATATTGTGGGCATCTTAAATGATCGAGTCCATTTAATTTTGCATGAAGAACTACAGATGAAAAAGCTTTCTGCAAGATGGATGCCGCATTTGTTAACAGTCGACCAAAAACGCATAAGAATGAACATTTCTCAAGAGTTTTAAGCTAAATAAAATAGATTTTAAGCGTCGTTTCATAACTGTTGATGAGACATGGATCCACCACTATACTCCAGAGACAAAAGAACAATCCAAACAATGGAGGAAGTGCCCCAAAGAAAGCAAAAACATTTAAATCGGCTGATAAGGTTATGGCAACAGTTTTTTGGGACCTCAAAGGTATTTTATTGATTGACTATCTTCAAAAGGGTAAAACAATAAATTCAGAGTACTATTTTCGATCAATTAAATGTACGAATTCGAGAAAAACGCACAAAAAATAATTTTTCACCAAGACAACGCACGAGCGCACATGAGTGTTTTAACTATGGCTAAAATCAACGAATTAAAGTACGAGTTGCTTGACCACCTGTTCTCAAATCTAAAAAAAATCCTTGCTGGCAAGCGTTTTACATCAAATGAGGATGCAATTACAGTTGTAATCCTTATTTTGAAGCCTTGAGGAAAACTGTTTTAATCAAGGGATAGAATTGATAGAAAAGCGTTGGACTAAGTGTATTGAAGTTTCAGGAGATTATATTGAAAAATAAAAATATTTTTGAAAAACTAACTATTCTCTTTCATTGATAGGCTACGGAGTTTCTGAACCGCCCTCGTAATTTTATCAATACTTGGAGCGTTCTTGGGGTTTGTGTTACAAATAATATTTTCAACATCTTGAAAACTAGGTCTCAAAGTTCAGCTGAATAATGACTTCAAATGCCAAAGTAGGAGTAGTGAAGAGTATGTTTACTAACATTTTAACACATTACTTTGCAATAGAAATTTTCACTGGGTTAGTGCTTAATTCTGGTTTTGATTAGAATTGCTGATCCTTCACAATATCTTCCATGGGGACCTTTTGTGTCCAGGGCTGCCGGAAAAAATATGAAAGAAATCGTCAATATCCCGGTAATTTTTGAAAATATCGTCATTTTCGTTTTAAAATATCGACAAAAAAATCTGACTAATTAAACTACAAAATTTTTAGTATAATTTAAATTTTTATTTAAAAATATAACAAGTTTTTTAATACAAGCTTATGGTCTCAATGTACTTTCGCAAAAATTATATAAATTTATTAAAGAATTTAGTATTTAAACTAATTATACTTACATACATTCATTACATATGCATGATATTAAAAACAAATACACTTGGATACATTAAATTTTTCGAAAATATATTTCTGAATATATATCTGAATTTAATAATTCTAATAAATTGGATTTAATTGCAGTATCAAAGAAGTTTGAAGGATTTAATTTCAATTAGTATTTATAATAAAGAATGCCTTCAATTGTATAATTTTCTAAGGTTTCTTAATTTTCCTTATTTCAACTAACTTGGCTGCATATTATGACCACGTTGCAGAAGAATAGAACAAAGTCACTAGACTTTGGTATTATTTTGAATATATTTCAAATGCTCAAAATTCACTTTTATTTTTTTTTTATGCAAAAACTGCATAAATTAGTTTCTTATTTTTTAAAAATTGCTTTAAAATCGATACTCGCAATCCAGATATTTATTTATAAAATATTTTTATAAAATGAGATTATTTCAAACGAATTGTTGAAGGAGGGTTGCTGTTTTTATCGAAAATATTATTAGGCGTGTTTTTCAAAATCTAATACCTTCGAAATTTTATACACATTTCAATGTACAAATTTTACAGAAGCTATATTATTAAGTTTGGTACATTTTTACATAGCTCTTTATATCATAAGCAAATAATGTTACTCAAATAATATGCATATTTTTTATATTGTTAACGAGTTGAATTTACTTATACTCGTATACATGTACTTTTTGTCGAATAGCAAAAATTGTAATTTTTAGAACAAAAATCGTCAAATCGTCATTTTGCTAAATTTGGTCACGAAAATCGTCAAAATGACGATTTATTGTCAAATACGGCAGCTATGTTTGTGTCATATATTGTGTAGCCATTTGTTTTTAAATAACTGTTGGTTGTCAAATAAGTTTCAGTAATCAACATTATATCGATTTGCTTTTCCATAAGGAAGTGCTCAAGTTAATTTTTGTGTCGTTGAATGCCGGTTGCGTTCCAGAAACATATTTTAAAACAAATTATTTGTTTAAAATTGGCTGTAAAATATGTAATTTATGTAATGAACTGACAGATGGATGTATTCAAAGATATTTGAAAAGAAATAATATGAACATCTTTGAGGTTGCATCGGCGAATAAAGGTGGCTTACAGAGAAAGGGAAGATCAAGGGGAGCCTTTGAAACTGCTAGCAATCTCTCTTGCCGATAAACTTGTCAGAACATAAATAATTTTATTATAGACTCCCTATAAATGAAACAATACTGATGGGCTGGTTTGTGAATATGAGAAAAATTATGTTAAAAATACCCCTATTGTATTTACAACAACGGAGGGAAAATGGAGCAATCGTACGTTTTAAAGCTTTTTAGCGAGAAATGTGTGTCCCCTCTCTACTCACCCTATCTGTGATCTTAGGCGTTTAATATGGTTACTAAGATCCCTGCACCATGCTTGTCATAGAAACCGTAAACGTATTTATAGATTTAATAAGAGTCTGCAGATTGGCCTCAAGATTGATTGCTAAATTAACTAATTTGATTCCAACACTTTAAATGCCGCAGTAGAGTTTGTTTTAGTATTTCGTGTTGTTATTGTTAAAGTTAAACCTCCACGAACACTACTCCCATTCTCATCATAACCTATTTTCCTAGTTCCAGTATAATGCACTGCATATTAGGCATATGTAGGGGTCATCCCCTGAGTACTGGTCCAAGATAAAAAAAAGTTTATATCAGAATTTTGAGACCTGGGCTCCTGATTTAACCACATTAGCATAAGAAACTTGTTTGGAATTTTGCACGTTTATATGGCTGCTTGACTGGCCTATCTGGGGAAAATTGCTTTGACTCTTGGGGTTGCACGTTTGAAATTGATGGCGTATTTGTCATTGACGTCTTGTGAGTATAGACAGGCAACCTCTGTAATTTGCAGAATGGTTACCTACACAGTTACTGCATTTTTTAACCCTCGAGTCGGTTTTTAAACTTTTTGCACTGTGATATACCGTGAAGTTCTCCACACACAACACAAACTGCGGGCAACTTACAATAGGCCTTAGTTTCGCCAAATTCTTGGCAGTTTAGAGGCAGTGAATGGACCCTAAACGCTTGTAAGGCTCCTTAACGGTAACCGTACGATGCAAAAGAAATTGAAGGTTATAAATTGTGTGAATTTCTTTCTTTTTTAGGACGCCATACCCTGGTTCCAGTTCAACCCTAAACATGGGTTGTGGGATCTTGTTACGGCTCCTAACATTCACTAAATATATAATTTTACAGCCTTTATTATTATTATTATTATTTTTTTTTATACCCTTCACAAAAACGTAAAGCGTATTTATAAGTTTGTGATTCCGTTTGTAATTTCTACAGTTTTTTTTTGCGACCCTATAAAGTATATATATTCTGAATCAGAATTAATGGAAAAGTCGATTAAGCGATGTCCGTCTGTCCGTCTCTCCGCTGTTGAAATACCGTTTCTGAGAAAACCATTAGACTTAGAAACTTTTTTCTTTCACCATTCTTTTACCCCATCGATTCATGGGTTCGCTATTGAAATTCAGTAATATCGGTCCACGTATAGCTGAGATATATTCAAAATTCCGAAAAAAGCCATTTTTTTTTTGCAGTTTTGTATGAAAATTTTTGAAAACAAAAGTTGTTCGTTTTGCTTCAAACTTCACACACTTATTAAGCATGGTGACTAAAAGGCAAAAAATTTTTTTTTCAGATATCGGTCCATATATACCCGAGATATAGCCCAAATCGAATTTTTAATGAAAATGTCGCATAGGCGAAGCTAAATAACTTTTTTTTGCTCAAAAGCAGTTCTGGTAATAAAATTAGGTTACATAAATATGGAAAATGAAAATTTCCGATATCGGTCCATATATACCCGAGACCGGGTTTTTCATGAAAATGCCGCGTAAGCGAACTTAAACAATTTTTTTGTGCTCAAAAGCAGTTCTGGTAATTAAATAGGGTCACATAAATATGAAAAATGAAAATTTTCGATATCGGTCCATATATACCCGAGATATAGCCTAGACCGGGGTTTTCATGAAAATGCCGCGTAAGCGAACTTAAACAATTTTTTTGTGCTCAAAAGCAGTTCTGGTAATGAAATTAGGTTACATAAATATGGAAAATGAAAATATCCGATATCGGTCCATATATACCCGAGATATAGCCCAAACCGGGTTTTTCATGAAAATGTCGCGTAAGCGAACTTAAACAACTTTTTTGTGCTCAAAAGCAGTTCTGGTAATGAAATAGGGTCATATAAATATGAAAAATGAAAATTTCCCATATCGGTCCATATATAAACGAGATATAGCCCAAACCGTGTTTTTCATGAAAATGTCGCGTAAGTGAACTTAAACAACTTTTTTGTGCTCAAAAGCAGTTCTGGTAATGAAATTAGGTTACATAAATATGAAAAATGAAAATTTCCGATATCGGTCCATATATACCCGAGATATAGCCCAAATCGGGTTTTTCATGAAAATGTCGCGTAAGCGAACTTAAACAACTTTTTTGTGCTCAAAAGCAGTTCTGGTAATGAAATTAGGTTACATAAATGTGGAAAATGAAAATTTCCGATATCGGTCCATATGTACCCGGGCCATATGTAGCCCAAATCGGGTTTTAATGAAAATGTCGCGTAAGTGAACTTAAACAACTTTTTTGTGCTCAAAAGCAGTTTTGGTAATGAAATTAGGTTACATTAATGTGGAAAATGAAAATTTCCGATATCGGTCCATATATACCCGAGATATAGCCTGGAACGGGGTTTTCATGAAAATGCCGCGTAAGCGAACTTAAACAACTTTTTTTGCTTAAAAGCAGTTCTGGTAATAAAATAAGGTTATATAAGTATGGAAAATGAAAATTTTTGATATCGGTCTATATATACCCGAGATATAGCCCAAACCGGGTTTTTCATGAAAATGTCGCGTAAGCGAACTTTAACAACTTTTTTTTGATTAAAAACAGTTCTGGTGATAAGATGAGTTTATATAAATATGGAAGATAAAAATTTCCGATATCGGTCCATATATACCCGAGACATAGCCTGAACCGGGGTTTTCATGAAAATGCCGCGTAAGCGAACTTAAACAAATTTTTCGCCTTAAAGCAGTTCTGGTAATAAAATAAGGTGATATAAATATTGAAAATGAAAGTTTTCGATATCGGTCCATATATACCCGAGATATAGCCTAAACCGGGTTTTTCATGAACACGCGGCGTAATCGAACTCAAACAATATTTTTGGCTTAAAAGCAGTTCTAATAATAAAATAAGGTTATATAGGTATGAAAAATGAAAATTTCCGATATCGGTCCATATATACCCGAGTTATAGCCCAAACCGGGTTTTTCATGAAAATGTCGCGTAAGCGAACTTAAACAACTTTTTTCACCTTAAAGCAGTTCTGGTAATAAAATAAGGTTATATATATATATGGAAAAAGAAAATATCCGACATCGGTCCATATATACTCGAGATATAGCCTGAACCGATTTTTCCAATAACATTTTTTTTTTTTGCTGAAAAGCAGTTCTTGTTATAAAAGAAGGTTACGAAAATTAAAATTTCTGATATCGGTCCATATATACCCGAGATATAGCCTAAATCGGGTTTTTCATGAAAATATCGCGTAAGCGAACTTAAACAATTTGTTGTGCTCAAAAGCAGTTCTGGTAATGATATAAGGTTATGTGGAAAATTAAAATTTTCGATATCGGTCCATATATACCCGAGATATAGCCTGAACCGATTTTTCCATTAAAAAAAAATTTTTTTTTTTTTGCTGAAAAGCAATTCTCGTTATAAAAGAAGGTTACTAAAATACAGAAAATAGAAAATTCCGATATCGGTTCATATATAATCGAGCATATTTAGGTCACATTTTTAATATACTATACATATTCGTGACTATCGTGAAGGGTATTTTAGATTCGGCCCAGCCGAATATACTACACTCTTACTTGTTTGTTTTAGCACTGTTAAGCTGATAAGTGTAAAAAGGTATTTTCTCTTTCTCCAGAACATCAGACAATTTTCCGTAATTATTTTCAAGATTTATCTGGATATTTGTTTCACTTATGCTTTCGTGCTTAGCCGATGTTTCGTTGAAGGTGTATTTGCCGATTGCCGTAATAAGTTGTTTGACCAGCTCACTAGAAGTGGGCTCTCTCAAACAAATTGGTAGCGGAAGTTGTTGGCTCATCTGTTTGAAATATAGCAAATCTATTACTATCCGTTGCCAAAGTCCTATTATCATATTTAGATATTTTCGATTGAGATGATATTTGAGCGGAATTCGGGCTTCGCTGCCTTTAACCACGGTTACATATTTATCCATGCCTAATAGTGTTTTCTGTTTATCTGCTTGAAGCTGTTTTGTCTTGTCGAACACGAACGCGGACGTTTGCTATCTCTTACTAGAGACAGGAGATTTTGCAATGATTTTTTCACAGATTCTTCCTCAGAAATCCAAATTTTTTGCAAGTGGATCTAAGCCCCTTCTCGGAATTACATTTGATAGGTAGAGAATTGCATCTCAGAATTACATCTGATAGGTGCAATTATTTGTTCCTTTTTTTTATTTACAATTTAAAACTGTATTAAAAAAATGTCACAAAGATTTTCTTTCAAATAAATTCATTCTTTTCCTTCATTCCGGTTTTACTTATTCCGATTTTATTTTATTACTTTCCGATCAAAAACTAACACGTCCGATCACTATCGAAGCTCGACTCCGAATTGTATATACACATGAAGTTAATAACTGAGCCTAATTAAATTTAATGTGTTATTAATTATATTTGAATAATTTTTCTGATTGTAATCATTATATTATATTTTTATTCAAACGCATGAATTCTTCAAGAATTTTTGTTTAAATTTTATTGATAATTATTCTGATATTTTCTTACGTAAATAGCTTTTATTGTTAATTCTTTATTTTTTATTTTATAAGGATTAAAATACATATTTATGTTTTTAGCAAACATGACGCTTTTTTCCTTCTTTGTGACACCTCTTTTCAAAATACCCTTTTTTTTATCTGGGACCAGTACTCAGGGGATGACCCATACATATGCAGTGCATTGTACTGGAACTAGGAAAATAGGTTATGACGAGGAGCTAAGAGGGAGTAGTGTTTGTCGAGGTTTATCTTCAACAATAACAACATGAAAGACCAAAAGAAACTATTTCAGCATTTAAAACTCTATTACAGCATTTAAAATATTGGAAATAAATCAGTTAAAACTGATCAGTGCCCAGTGTATATACCTAACATTTTCCATACTACAAGGAATGGAATGCATTGAAAATAAATTAGTAATGAGAAAACACGGACAACGGTGAAAAAGGAGAAAAAAAAAACACATGCACACATCTTGCTACCTATTCCTTGACTCAAGTGTTATAAATTGCAGGAACTGTGGCGGTAACCGTACTGCAAACTACAGGTAGGCCAGTCAACCAACCACCCAAACACGCAAAACTCCAAACAATTTTCATATGCTAATGTGGTCAAATCCTACAAAACTTGAATTAGGAGCCCAAGTCTCAAAACTTCGATCAAAATTTTAGCAGTGTTGAACTCTTGTTCAATCCATGAATAAATTTACGGTTTCCATGACAACCATGATGCAGCAAATGCAATCCACTATTTTGCAGGCAATTTTAAACAAATCATTTGTTTTAAAATATGTTTCTGGAACGCAAACGGCATCCGCCAACACAAAAATGAACTTGAGCACTTCCTTATGGAAAAGCAAATCGATATAATGTTGATTGCTGAAACTCATTTGACAACCAACAGTTTTTGCAAAATTAATGGCTGCATACTGTACGACACAAAAGATCCCCGCGGAAGATCTTGCGGATCGGCAATTCTAATAAAATCCAGAATTAAGCACTATTTAATGAACGAGACACGTGAGGAGTATATCCAAGCAACTAATATATGCATTGAATATTTTCATGAAAAAATCGTTATTTCCTCGATTTACTCACCGCCCCGATTTTCAATAACAGAAAGCCAATATTCAAATTTTTTCAAATCACTTGGGCCTCGATTTTTAGCGGCTGGTGACTATAACGCTAAGCACACTTTTTGGGGATCACGTTTAATTTCCCCAAAAGGCCGTGTGCTTTTTGACACAGTCTCCAAACTGGGCTTAGACGTGATTTCAAGCGGACATCCCACTTATTGGCCCTCGGACCGGCGAAAGATTCCAGATGTTATAGATTTTGGAGTTGCGAAAAATTTTCTTTTAGAAGGGATGCAAGTAGAGCCTTCATTAGATTTGTCATCAGATCACTCACTCACTATAATCTCTGTTTCGTTCCCCCAAGAGATTGGGTCCCCGTTGACCGTCAATAGAGTTAAGTGGCTAAAATACAAAAAATTTTTGAGTACACATTGTAGTGAAAATATCGCCTTGAGAACACCTGAGGATATTGATGCGTCAATTAACGATTTTTCTGAAAACCTCAAACTGGCCGTACAGCATGCTACCACTAGTCATATAAGATCCAGAAATGAGAACAATAGATCTTATTCGGCTAAAATTGAGCAACTTCTGTCAGAAAAAAGAAGAGTTAGAAGAGAGTGGCAAACTCGCAGGTCTCCCCAGCTTAAAACTAGGCTACGGGAATGCGTAACTCGACTAAGAAATCTGCTTGAAATCCAGATAATATCTTCCCTTAAAACATATTTGGAAAGCTTGGATGGTACTCCGCAATCTGACTATTCTCTGTGGAAAGCGACAAAAGGTCTGAAAAGACCCGTAATAGGTAAGCCACCTTTGCGAACTTCAACTGGCGACTGGGCACGAAGCGATTCTGAAAAGGGGATGGTGTACGTTGATCATTTGAGAAATGTTTTTACGACAAATGATTCAGCGGATGCTGCAACAGATTTCCGCCGTATGCTGTTAGACAGCCTGTGTTTTTGAGACTTAACTTTCAAGATGTCGAAAACGTTATCAATAACATAAACCCCAGGAAAGTTCCAGGCATAGATCAAATTACTGGTAAAATGCTTGAACAGTTACCTCGTGTACCTAGAAGAGTTCTACTTTTTATTTTTAACGCTATTTTACGCCTTGAGTACTATCCTGCAGAGTGGAAGGTCTCTATGATTACTATCATACCCAAGCCAGGGAAGGATCCGACTAAAGTAGAGTCATATAGACCAATAAGTCTACTACCAACAATTTCAAAACTGTTCGAAAAATTGTTAATGGCGAAGTTGTCTCCAATACTTAATAAGGTTGAATGTATTCCCAATCACGTCATAAGACAGACCTTTGAGGAGAAGAAGTATTGTTCAGCTCTATTCATCGACATTTCCCAAGCTTTTGATAAAGTGTGGCACGACGGACTGATGCACAAAATAAAGTTGAACTTGCCGGCAAATACTCACAGGCTTCTGGAAAGCTACTTATACGACCGGAAATTTGTTATCAAAGAAGGTGACTTTACAAGTCTCTCACAGTCAATCGGAGCAGGAGTTCCCCAAGGTAGCATTCTAGGACCCACTCTATATTTGATTTACGCATCTGACATGCCAACGAGATCCGAAATCCATACTTCAACTTTTACAGATGACAGAGCTTTTTTTAGCGTTCATGTAAACCATCAAGAAGCTTCACGAAATTTGCAGCAGTATATTTCAATATTAGAGAAATGGTTGAAACTTTGGAAAATAAAAGTTAATGAACAAAAATGTACCCACGTCCCATTCACACTGCGTAAGCAAACATGTTCGGCTCTCCAAATTAACAATACACCTATTCTGCAGCATAATGAAGTTAAATACCTTGGTATTTACCTCGACCGTAGGCTAACGTGGAAGCCTCACATTGATGCGAAAGTCACTCAGTTGAAATTAAAAGCAGCGCAACTAAATTGGCTTATGGGCAGAAATTCGACATTGAAGTTGGACTGCAAACTTTTGTTATATAACGCAATTTTAAAGCCTATATGGTGCTACGGAATTCAATTATGGGGAACCGCCTCAACATCTAGCATTGGAAAAATTCAAAGACGACTAAACCAAATTCTTCGTACGATTACTGCAGCTCCATGGTACGTAAGAAACTCACAAATTCACAAGGATCTGTGTGTTCCGCTGGTAACTGACGAGTTCTCTAAGTATGCCACAAGGTATATAGTAAACTGGAACTTCACCCAAATCCTCTTGCACGCAACATACTTAATTTTGGCGGCCACTCTCGGTTGAGAAGAAGGGATACCCTGGCCACCATCAGAACGTTAAATAGGTGATTCTACCGATATTATTCGCGCGAAATGAAACTCTTTTGTCTAGCAGTGGCTGGACTTAAATAACTTTTGTATTTAGTATTAAGATTTGAATACTTATTGTTAGTTCATATTTTGAAGATTCAATAAATAAATGAATGACAAAAAAAAAATATTATTTATATACACTGCCTTCCAATAGATAAAGGAATCCCACTTATTTTATCTTTAACTTGCTTTTGCCTGCGACTTCGCTGGCCAACAAAGTTTCATACAAACTTTTATCCTCTTGGGGATAGAATTAATCAAAATCTTTTCTTAGTGGATGCCTACGTGCCACTGGATGGGCTGTGCATTGATAGATCACTCTGCTAGTCAGTCAGTCAGTCACCTTTGAGTTATTTATATTTAGATGTAAGATTAAGTACATCTTCTAAACTAAAGTTCAGAAAAAAAAATTATTTTTGCACAACCAAATTTCAAGGTGTTAGCTCTAGTTTCCTGAAGAAACAAAAAATATAATTGTTTTGTTATACTAAAATTATGCATTTATTTACAGACATGTATTTCTGTGCTACTTTCTCGTGCGTCACTTGAATAAGGATTTTTTTAATATTAATCAGAAAAGTTATGATTTGAATTTGATAGATAGTTAATTTGATAGTTTTTAAATAGTTTTTATTAGGTTGGACATTCATTGTAAGGTTTCTTAATAACTCAAAAAAAAAAAGTTCAGTTTTTGAAATCTCAGAGTCAGAGTCCGGTCCAACGTTTTAGCGTATGGAAAAAAAAAATGAAAGGGCGGAAGAAAATGGCAACAATTCCAAAAGAAAGCAGAAAAATTCTTAGAATAGCATTAAATTCTACTATGTAGGTTTCAAAAATACGTTAAAAAGTGGGGTCAGTGTCAGTCTAAGAACAGTGCATCGTATTTTCAAAATCTTGCGCATGCATAGCCCGGCGAAAACTGAGAATAAATACCACTTAATGAAAAACGTACAAATACAAATAACATGGTCCGACAAATGGGTTAATATTGTATTTTCTGTAAAAAATTATAAATAGCTTGTTTTCTATGTTTCCCAGCTATCTATATGTCGACATTTCATAGGAACTACCCTAATCATCAGTAGACTTTGGAAATTTTTCAAAGATATTCTCAAACATTCAACTTTATATCCCAACAATCCAAATAAATTGCTGAGAATTTAAAAGAAGAATGATCTAATAATATCCGTCAAAATACAAAAAACAATCTTTTCTATTTATAAACGTCTCTAACATTTCTTTACACCTTTCAAACAAATGAACAACCGATGGTTGCTATGATTTGCTTTTTGAAAGTATCAAAAAGCACACAACAAAAATTCAAACAATTAAGTTTTTTATTCGCTATTTAAGCTTCTAACATTTATACCAGTAAAAAATTATAAATAGCTTGTTTTCTATGTTTCCCAGCTATCTATATGTCGACATTTCATAGGAACTACCCTAATCATGAGTAGACTTTGGAAATTTTTTAAAAAACTTAATTGTTTGAATTTTTGTTCTCTGCTTTTCGATACTTTCAAAAAGCAAATCGTAGCAACCAACGGTTGTTCATTTGTTTGAAAGGTGTAAAGAAATGTTAGAGACGTTTATAAATAGAAAAGCTTGTTTTTTGTGTTTTGACGGATATTATTAGATCATTTTTCTTTTAAATTCTCAGCAATTTATTTGGATTGTTGGGATATAAAGTTGAATGTTTGAGAATATCTTTCAAAAATTTCCAAAGTCTACTGGTGATTAGGGTAGTTCCTATGAAATGTCGACATATAGATAGCTGGGAAACATAGAAAACAAGCTATTTATTTTTATTTTTTTACTGGTATAAATGTTAGAAGCTTAAATAGCGAATAAAAAACTTAATTGATTGTATTTTCTGATGAAAAAAATATTGATGGTTCCGACGGGTATAACTATCACGTGCATGACCTAAATAAGGAGGAATTATTTTTGAGCTGCAGACACAGCCGAGAGCGCGGAATAATGGCATGGGGTGGTATTTCGTGTTATGGTACCATAGAATTGTTTTTTGTATCCCACAAAATGATTGCAACGATTGGGGTTGGCTTACTAGAAAAGTTTAAGTTAAGGTGGAAAACTATTTGAGATGATCTTCAAAGGATGCAATAACGGAAACATGGAGTTGACTTTCGCTAAATAACTTGGAGTTATTATACAAGTCGATGCCAAATCGCATTTTTGAAGTTATTTTTAAAAATGGTGGCAGTACTCATTACTAATTAAATGCTAGAAGATAATAAGTTTCATTTTTATAACCTAAAATTTAAAAATAAATTATAGTTTACTTAGTTTTAAAATATTCCTTAATCAAGTGACACACGAAAAAGTATCACAGAAATACATGACTTTAAATAAATACATAATTTTAGTATAACAAAAACTGTATATTGTTTATTTCTTCAGGAAACTAAAGCCAACATCTTGCAATTACGTTCTGCATAAAATTATTTTTTTCTGAACTTTAGAAGATATACTTAATTATAGTTTAAAAATTTTATTCCTTATTTAAGTGGCAGCCAGTGTATAAATAAGAAAACGCAAAACTTTACTTTCTATTTGTCTTTCCTTCTTCTATTTGTCTACCGATTTTGTGCATTCTAGCATCAACACCTGAATGTTCGAAAAATTTGGACTTAGCTCCCTTACTTACGCCCGTTAAAATGTGCAGAATTAATCATCACAACATTTTGAACAACCCCAGGTAAACGGTTTGGAGGTAAAAGAGGTACTTACGAGTAGGTCTGAATGACTGGTAAAATGTATGTCTGGATGTTTCGATGTTCTTACGTTAATATTAAGTAAGAGCAAACCCAATCGAATTGGTTACTTATAGGAATTTTCAAAACAAATTTTTATTACAGAATATTACAGAATTGTACGGAAAATCACTGAATAAATTTAGTATTTTCCATAGATGAGTTCCTCGTCTGTGTTCTGTAGGCAGCACATACCTTTCAAGTAAACTCGAAAAATTATTTTGAAGTAAAGTTATTTCAACAAATGTTCAAGAGTTTTAAAAATTTAATAGGGTTATCGAACGCTTATTATTCGACTAGTTCATGCCGGTTTTTTCGTTTTACTGTAACCGGTTTTTTATAAATGTCTATTTTTCGAATATCGAATAAACCGGGGTTTTGAGCACGGTTAACCGGTTAAATATTAAAAACCCTCTTGTGCACAATATAGGTAATTTTGGCGGCCAAACTTGGTTGAGAAGATGGGATAAAGTTGCCACCACATTATATTTTTATATTTTGTGTTAAGATTCGAAACTTATTGTTAGTTTTGAAGATTCAATAAATAAAAAACGCTTTACAAAAATGTTATACTTTTACGATTTTAGTTTAGATATTCACGTAATTAAAGTGTTTTTATAAGTGACAACCGAAAAGAAACTGCTTCTTCATTATAATATAACTAGCTTCAACACGTATTTCTACAGCCGTGAAGAAAACGCTTCTTTGCAATCAGTAGCATCTTTTGTAGATTTTTTTGAAGACAACTACGAGTATGTGCACATTTTGTTTAAAAAATCACTATTTCTATGTTTTTAATGTATTAAAAAACTATTCTCTCTTTATAACTGTTTTTAATACATATTTTACATAGGTAATATTCGGTAGATTTGCGTCTTTTTATATAACAAATACATAAATAGTTTTTTTGACTGCACTTGTTACAAGATTGTAATAATGAAATGTGTCCTGCCACTACTCTTAGATAAATTATTATGACCTTCCACTTTTAGTCTAAACGTAATCAAGTTATCTCTGCGATTGAGTTTGAAGTTCTAATTTTTGATATTACTCATATGTAACATGTATGTTCTATCGGAGCAGCTTAAATAAGCGCGCAAAGCGCTATTTATCTATCATAAATTCTCATACACATAAAAGCGTATTAGGCCAACCCAATTAGAGCGTAAACAGTTTGAAACGGGAAAATCAAAATTTTGCAGGTTTGAGAGAGTAAACCTTACCATTTAGTCAGTAAAGTTGACTTCCTATCTATCAGGTCATTTCAGCAAACTTGTATCCATTTACTAAACCTAGTCAGTGATTTTTGTCAAGTAGGGATAGAGAACATTACTGTTCATGGCTCATGTTTAATTTACTCACTTCCGAATAAAGAGCATAAGTGCGATGACAGTGGGCACAATTCAGATAATAAACTACTATTAATCATAGGAAAATTATCTTGGAGAACTTAGATTTGAAAAAGTAGAAATATTATTTAATGCTTAGTGTTCAACAGGCACGCAAAAGAAAACACTAGATATACCACAAAACATTTGCACTGCATATTACTTTTGGAAGATTATTTAACAGATGTAATCAATAATACATGGCCTTTTCACTAATTCGCTATATTTACATCTCTGGGTACGGAGAATATTAAAATACAAAAATATGTATGTTAATAAATAAAAATAAATACCGCTAGTTCAGAGACAGTATACGCTGTACAAACAATGCGGGCAATTAACAAAAATGCGTATGTGATTCAATATGAGATGAATATAGATAGAAAATAATTAAATGCTCGGTGGCTGAGTGGTTAAAGCAGCAGATCATGATACGTCATGACCCGAGTTCAAATCCCAGTGGATGCTGATGAGTAGTATAGCGACTACGAAACGGCTAGTTGTCCCCCATCTAAAGATTTGATTATTACTTTTCTTGTCTGCTTCAATCAATAATTATTGATCACAGCAAATTTGTATTGTAAAAAAAATCCTTCTTAAGAAAACAACTTAAGAAAGGAAAAAATTGAACTAGAACCCGATGTGCATATGTACAAACCAAATGTTATTTTATTATTCACAAATTTGTTTCTAACAATTAAGCAGTTTTAAGTTAAGCAGTTTTTTCTTTAATTTCTTTTTTACCGAAAACCGTGATTTTTTAATTGAGATATTCGAAAACCGGTTTCAGAAAAAAGTCGAATAATCGGTCACCCTAATATTTAAATAGCTTGAAACTGCCGTTTTTCATCATGCAATTTTTAAACCAAATGATAATAATGATATTAAAAGAGTTTCAAAATTTCTAAAAATAATGAGAGAGTTCTCTATCAGATTGAACGAATTTCCGCTTGGAAAGGTGTTAACACAACACCTCGAAAAGCACTAAAAAATTTGAGTGTCGACGTTATTACAAGTTTTCTAGACCATTCTGTAATTAGCACATTAACCTTTCGACATCAAAAATTGTTAATGCAAGATTGATTTTTACATGTTAAGTAAGTAGTAACTCATGCTGGTCTATACCACTAGTCTGGGACAAGTCACTAAAAAAAACCAGCGCCTGTGTAATAAACTAAAATCATATATTCTAATGTTTAACACGTCACTCCAGACCACTCACTCACTCACTCCACCACTCATGCATATTTACATTAATTAATTGCAAGCTGATCTATCCCTCATTTTGTTTATTTTATATCGTTACAATTTGTTTTGTTAATTCTTTGTCATTAAAAACATATTTATGTGTGTAAATTTTGTTTAACATGTTTCGTTTTTAGTTTGCTTTCAATTACTCCTCTTGAACTTTTTTCTGTAACTCCACTTTATTTCTTCTTTTACATTCTGATGTCAACTTTATTTGAACACACTCGTACGATTTTTAGTTTACAAGATCAATCGGATTCCCGTTCTCTATCCGATTCTTTGGATAATATACCTTCAAATGTATTCGGACCTGAAGGAATTGTGACACGTTTTACTCTGCCATTATCGTATGGGCGTAAAGAAGCGCGGCAAAAACGTTTGGGGTAACTTATTTACAACAAAACAAATCTATCTTATTTCTTAAGTTTATTTAAGCTTGGTAGAGTCTCTTGAGAAATAAATAGAAAAAAAAGAAAACAATGCTGTAAAAAGTTAATTTTGTATGAGAAAAATTTTAATATTTATATATTTTTTAAGTAAAAAGGTTTAAGCATGTTAAGTACAGCGGCAAACAAAACATGACAGACTTTTTTAACTGCATGAAAAAAAGAGAATTAAAACCAATATCCTTCCATCTATACGCAAAGACTCGGATTCCATTCTTGTTGTATCTAAAACCTTGCAAAGCCTTTTGTTTTGCTCCAGACCCGATTATCGTTTACAAAGAGAAAATGTTGTGTTGTGCCTTTATTATTTTTATATCTATTGTGATTTACAACATCTAGTTGTTGTGTCTAGTCGGGTGTCTGGTGGCAAATTTATATTTTTAAATACGATTATTTCAACAAGAGGGTGGCGCTTTTGGAATGATCGATTGTGGAGATTTGTCAGTCACAACATCGCAGTGGACGAGTGAGCATCGCGCGTTCGCTCTAGATACATTTTTTAAGAATAATGATTCTTATGTAATTGCTCGTCTACAATTTTGTTCAAAGTTTGGTATTCGGTGAATACGTGATGGACCAAGGGAAAACTTAATTCGATCGTGGGGCTTACCGCGTAACAGCTTCGGCTATTATTGTCACACAGCCAGGGCCCAGTCAATCTTCAAGGACTCCTGAAAACATTGCACTATTTGAAAGCAGTTTACGTGCAAATACGTTACTTTCAATACGGAAAAAGCAACCTCACTGGGACTTCCAAGAGCGATTATTGATGAATTTTTACAAAAGGATCTAAAGTTCCAACCTTTTAAAATTCAACTCGTTTAAGAACTGAAAGACAGTGACTTTAATTTACGCAAACGAAGTTGCGATGTGAAACGAATTACATCTCGGAATTACATCACATTTTTTGGACCGACGATGCTTATTTTCACTTAAACGGCTACTTCAACAAGCAAAACTGCCGCTACTGGTCTTCAAGAACCCGCAACCTTTACCTACGCCTGAGATAATTGAATCATTATTTTTTTTTCGAAAATTCTCGATGCCAGTCTATGAATGTCAACGGCAAAAATTATCGGCACATGATTACAGAATTCTTTTTGCCAAACCTGCAAACTCCTCCATCGTACTCTTCACACACGTGCTTTCAAAAGGCTGGAGCGACTGCACACACAGCTGATCAGTGGCTTTGGCCACCGAGCTCACCCGATCTAACTCCTATGGTTTTTTTCAATGAGAGAGTTTATAATGACAATCCCCAATCTCTTGTGGCTTTAAAGTGCAAAATTCGTCGAGAAAGCAGCTTAATTGAACCCAGTTTACTCAGCGTGTAGAGCAGAACACAAGCCTCCGTTTTGAACAGTGTGTTCAACTCGATGAAAGGCATCTGGATGACATACTCGCTAAAAATAAAATTCGTATTTCCATTCTATAAGTTTAAAATATAAATCTGCTACCAAATACCCTGTATTATTACGTTTATACATATGCAGACTATTCGCAAATGAAACTAACTACGGGTTATGCGTTAATTTGAATATGGAAAAGTTTTATTTTTTATTTATTTTTTGTTGTTGCAAACAGCAGTTTGATTATTAAAATCACAATTAAAAAATCAAAAAAAAAAAAAAATAAAATAAAAAAAATAACGAGTTTTTTGTAATTCGGTTAATGCAAATGATAAAGGCTATGAAAGACTTCGTGTGCAGAAAAGTATTACTTTTTGCAAATAGTTTTCTAATCAGTAAATTGTAAATGTTTATGCGCTAATTTGTGTTCTATTTGTTCTATTACATAATATTTTTATTCGCAAATATCTGCACGTAAGAGTATAAACGTAGTGTTCATTTGTCACAATGTTATTTATGATATGACATTTCTTTAAATATACAGAACTGCAAACCTGTAAAATTTAAAAAGAAAATATAATAAATTATATTAACGCCGATCTACATTTTCATGATAACAAGTGTAAAGTTAAAGTAAAAAAAAAGTGCATGCGTCATATACTGAGTAAGCATAATTTTCTGAATTCCGGTATACTTTATAGATTTTTTTATTTGCACATCCAACCCGGTGTTCTAATCTTCCATCAAAACTGTGTATTGAGGTTTTTTGCTGAAGGAAGTTATCAAAGGTGCAACCATAGGCAATGATTTTAATATTGCAACTTCGTAACATAATGTCTACTGCGTACTAAGTGAAGTAATTGTACTCTTTGCGAGAAAAACGTGTAAGCATGATTAAGGAAGAAGAAAAAATAAATAAAAATACCACCAAAACGCCGTTTTTCTCAAAAACATGATTTCCAGAAGTTACATTCGGAGTTTAGCTTCGATAGTGAACGGACGTGATTGTTTTTGATCGGAGTGTTATAAAATAAACCCGGAATAAGTATGAAACCGGAATAAGTGGAAAGAGCGGATTTATGCAAAAAACAAAACTTTGTGAAATTATTTTTATATACTTTTTTAAGTAAAAAAATTGCATGTGTATACCTAGTAGATGCAATTCTAAGAAAGAGCTTATCTCCTCTAAAAAAAAATCTCTGGATTTCTGAGGAAGAATCTTTGAAAGGCTCAGCGTTCGTGTTCGCTAAATATTGTTGTTACAACAGTTCCAGTCAAGTTATTGCTGATAAGCCGAAAACGCAAATAGGCATGGATATGTAACTGTGGTTAAACGTCAGCGAAGCTCTAAATCCGCGCAAATACCATCACAATCAAAAATATCTAAAGATTATAATGCCACTACGACACGGGATGGTAATAGATTCGATATTCTTCAGACATACGAGTATGAGCCAACAACCTACAAAAAAACATTTAATCCGCCACCTATATATTCAAGAGAGCCTACTTCTTGTGAGCTGGTAAAAAATACTTATTGGGGCAATAGGTAGAGACACTTTCAACGTTACATTAGTTAAGCACGGCAGCATCAGTGAAACAAAAATCCAGATAAACCACGAAAATGACTACCGAAAATTGTCTGGAGTTGTGCTAAAGATCTTC
Organism: Thecocarcelia acutangulata; assembly: GCA_914767995.1. Classification (NCBI taxonomy): domain Eukaryota; kingdom Metazoa; phylum Arthropoda; class Insecta; order Diptera; family Tachinidae; genus Thecocarcelia; species Thecocarcelia acutangulata. Next base: position 66,252,153 of record OU612096.1, on the reverse strand, counting down.
AGGTCGTTATTAAAGGTATAGACCCTTGGGCAGATACTGATAATGTCAAAACTGGATTGAAAGGCAAAGGTTTTAAAATAATTCCGGAACCGTGAAAAGATCCCTCAACCCATGTTTAGGGTTCAACTAGAACCTGGAGATATCGTTCTCAAAAAGAATGAAATTCATCCAATATATTATCTCAAATTTCTTTTACATTGTAAGGTTACCGTTGAGGAGGCACATAAGCGTTAAGAAGTTTATATCAAATCTTTCAGAAAACGCAAAATTTCCAGCATTTTCGTTTGTCAGAATGTAGCTTTGGAGTTTTCAAATCGAAAATGCCAATTTTGAGATATAAATGACGTCGGAATTATCATAGAAACTGAGATCACATATATTTATCGCATGATTATTAAAACTAGTAGTTAATTCAAACACACACATACACGCATAATTTGTTTATCAGTGTTAGCAATAATTTGATAGCCGTATTGCTCCTACAGTACTGAACAGAACTGATTGTATTGAAAAATAGCTATTTATCTATATATCCAAACCAAGTCGGTTTGGTTATCTTCGAATCCAGTTAAATCCAATATTCGAATCAGCTGTTTTTTTTTAGTTTTACATAATTGTTTACAAATTTAATTGGAATTTTTGGAAAAAATATAAAGTTTGGTTAGTGAAAATTTCAGTGCTTTAATAAAATAGATATATAAAATGGGCATTGCTGTTGTTTTACATTTACTGCTAGAGGAAGAGTGCTCAGAAAAGATGAGAAGACAAATTTTGCGAGATTGCAGCAATCCGCTTGAGCTGCAGGAAACAGTGTCAGTATATTTTTTATAATGTGCGTTTATATTTAAAATTGCTTTCCAGGTTCAACTATGAGTCAAGAGAACGGACAGCAAAACTATTGGGTTATTGTGGGTATGGCATTGAGCCTTTTTGTTACCCTACAGAGATCCGTGGCATAATTCAAAAGAATATAAATTCAATTTGGCTCACTCATCAGCCTGTAATATTGTGGACCGGACAATAGGGGTGTTAAAAAGCCGATTTCGCAGCTTAATTGTGAAATTTGAAGCTTTACAACATATGTAGAAAATACAATGTGCAAAGCTATGAAGATGACATAGCTTTATCATCACATAAAAGTGAAGATGATGTTGCGTTACCATTAAATATCTCTCTCTACGAAGTGAAGGTCAGCGAATCAGAGACGAAACTGCTGACTCCTTTTAATGAAATTAAAACGAAATTACATAAAATTATAAAAACAAAAAAAAGTTGCATGTTTCATATATGTATATGTATAACACAACAAAAACTAAATTATCACAAAATTTAGTCATTTAAAAGGTAAAATCAAAACTGAAAAAATAGTAACTAAAGGCACTTGCTGGTCTTTCCGTATTCAACTTTTAGTATATCGAGATCCAGTTGCTTCTTCTTTATTTTGTTTTCGTTTGCTCTTTCATTGCTTTCAAAATTCCCCTATAGACCTGTGCGATAGTCTCGTGCCCTTTTTCTAGCGCTCTGTACACCCGCCGTAAGCTGCTTGCGTTTTATTTTTCTATTTTTAATAGCTCGTCCAAGTTATCATTTTGTTTCAGCTTTTCTTCCAAAAAATATTGTAATTTCTGAGCAGTATTTTCCGTTTTGAGTCTTTTTGGAGTACTACTGGTCAAAAATGAGAACAGTCGACGTTTTAACAATGCTGATGGCAACTGTTCATCAATTGCGTCTTAGGCCAAACGCAGTTCCAGTAGGATCTACAGATTGCTGAATGGTGCATATATGCAAAACTGCCTCATCAGTATCTGTCAGCTGATGTTTAGAGAAAGTCCTTCCACCGGTTGTCCTGCCTTCAGATTTGTTTTGCGCAAGCTTTCTTTTGGCTTCACTTTTCCACTCAGTCAATATCTATAAAAAAAGAAAAAGTTACAATTCAACAACAACATTACTGGCGAACGTTTTATTTACCTTTCTCCATCCATTTGTATCCTTATGTGGTGGACCTGCGCTATTCATTGACTCCGACAGTTCTTCCCAAAGAGCTTCTACGGTTAGCTTATCCCTCTTTGTAAAGCTGCTATCAATCGTCTGGATGTTTGTCGATAAATTCCACGATTATTTTCCCCTACATATGCAAACAAAAGTTAGAAGCATAAGTATATAGTTATATTTTTACTTTTTCAATATAAAATTTACTTACATTTGTATTTACAAATATATAACTCCAATACAAAAACAAAAGCGAGCGAATAAAAACTGTCAACTGTTAACTACTTGGTTTGTTTTCAATAGAAAAACCGATAACACTGGTTTCTGTGACACCTAAAACCAACACTATTTCTAGTTCGAACATAAAACCGGTAGTATTGGAATTTATGACATATTTTTTTTTCGCTTTCAAAATCGATTCCAAAATTATTGGTTTCTATGACACCCCTGTATATCTTTCCAAAATCGATGATGCAGTACGGCCAAAAACGGGATATTAAAAAACGTATTTGCCTATTAATAATATAGACGTATACTGCATTCATGTAGTGAAAGTTTGTAGAATATAGAGTGGCAGGTACAAATAAGTAGATGCTGTTGTGGTTCGTCGAACTACACTAAGTAAGCTATTCGGGTATGCTCTGAATTTTACTTTGAAGTGAAAATAGTTTGAAATCACTTAAATTTCAAGCTTTGGTGTTCTACATTCTACTCTATACTTTTCATTTGTGTTTTGTTTTCGAACATTAATATGTAGTGAATTGTTTGGTTCTTGAAACTTCTTTTACTCAAAATGTAGTAGTTTGAATACACTTTTTAATTTTATTGTGAAAATTGAAATAAGAGGGTTATATGACGGAATATTTATTTGAGATGCAATTGTGCATATATTTATAGGGAAAATAAGGAGAATGTTATATAAAAAACTAATATTTGTTATTTTATTAACTAAAGTCGATTGGCGATATCAGCTCTTATTGCAGCGTTTACGGAGTCACTAACTCGTGCGAATCGTCGTCATCACTTACATGTCTTTCGTTTACCGCCACCCGCTATATCAAACTTTTGCATAAAATGAAACATGTCACATAAAGTACTTTTAACGCAACGTGAAACGAAAAGTTCAGCAACTCTCATGTTTTTACTCGTTGAAGTTTTTTTTAATAGCTCCAAAGCTTTATTCTCGGAAAACAATTAGAACCAATTTCAGTAGTGCGTCCAATAATATTTCTAACTTCTATTATCATAAGAAATAATTAAATATAAAACTTAACAACCAGTTTTTTTAGATAAACAAACAAATCCTGAGCGGTGCCAAAGTTTTCATTGTGACACACACCTTTTGCTTTGCGCTTTTCTGTTAAAGTTTTAAACTTCACGCAACGCGGCAAAGTGTTATCTGACATAGCCTTAAATTTTGTTCTTATAATATAACAAGCATTAGATAAAAAATTTTCCACGTCGTTTTTTGGGCAAAAAAATAAAATTAAACTGAAAATATGGTTCTTTTCAGTACTGGTTTGTGTAAAAAAACAAATAAAATTGAAAACATGGTTCGTGTCAGTACTAGTAACTGCACAATTTATCCAAGTTTTATTTTCGAAGTTCAGTTCGAAGGAAAGAATGAAACACAAACTACTACATTTTCACAACAACAAAAATGAAAAGTTAACTTTTCAAATCATTTTTTATTTTCATTCCACTACTTTTCTGGAACATGCCGGATTATTTTAATATTTCGTTTTTTTAGGGATTGTACGATATTCTAATAAAAATTGCTTAAAAGGTAGATAAAAATGTGGTTCGCTTAAATTTGGCTCTACTTCAGTCATGTGACCACCTAACTGCTCATATTCTCTCATAAAATCTTAATGTCGCTGTCACGTGCGAACCGTTTTTCCAATAGCAAAAATCTTTTAAGTGCTAATTGTTGTGATGTACCAAGTACTGAGAGATCATCTTTAAACGGGAGCATTACTTGAATTCGACCACTGTGGTCAACGTTGACATGACGTGTAAAATGATCTTCACATATTTGATGAATTGTATTAGGCTGCGTTGCCGATGATGAAATGTTTTCCATCGACCATAGAAATTCAAGTTGCTGATTTAAATTGTTGTCGCATGTCTCATTTGATACAGTGCTATATGAACAAAGGTTTGTGTTATTAGAAAATGTTTTATAAGTACCTGAAACGATATAGCCAAAACATGTTTCTTGTAAATACGGTAAATTTGAGCCAAGTTTTATTTTGTCCACCCCAATGGTTTCAAAAAAGATATCTGCTCCAATTAACATGTCTATCGGTTGCGATTCGTGAAAACGTTCATCTGCCATATTTACATTGGATGGCAATCTCCAATTTTCAATATCAAGATCCATGTCCGGTTGGTAACCGGAAATACGATTAGTTATATATAGTTTTAAACAAAAATATGATGCATTGTATCGTGAACGAATTCCTGTTGTTGTTTCATATTTGATTTTAGATGCAGAGTTACCAACACCCAAAATATTAATTGATGTTTTTTGCTTTGGCAATTGTAATAACTGAGCAAATTTTTCTGATATAAGATTTACCTGTGAGCAGGAATCCAGCAACGCACGACAGACTTTCCACTCCCCTTGATGATCTTTGACAAGTATTACCGCAGTGGCTAAAATAGTTACATCCGCTGAGTTTCCGAAATGCATGTTTATGCTTGCTGTTGAGGTAGTTGGATATACTGGGGACAATGAAACGATATTTTGTGATGACGTATCAGTTGTCGGGCGATGCAATAGCGTGTGGTGCGACTTCTTACAAGTTTTGCATTTATGTTTCGATTTGCACTTATTTACGATGTATCCTTCATTAAGACAGTTGATACAAAGTCCAGTTTTTTAAATTTTTGCAATCACTGATCCAGTGTTCGAGGGATTTGCAGAAACAACATGACTTCTGTTGCTGAGAGTAAAAAGATAAACGATTAGGTTGGCGTTGATGATGATTTGAACGATGTAACTTATTATGACTGTGATTGCCTGTGTTAGACGAAAATTGTGATTCTGCCGACTCCAAAATTGACATCGTCTTTCTAAATGTTTGCAATAATCAACCCAAGACGGCAACTTCGAGAAATCCAAACTTTCTTTCCACTTTATTTGAGAATTGACATCTGTTTTTTGCATGATAATATGAATAATTAAAGCATTACAAATTTCTTCCTCGCTTCCCAAAGACTTAAGCGAGCCATAAATTGCCGAAGCGCTATCTACCAAACTACGTAGTTGAGCCCCATTAGCTTTTTGTACCTGTGACAAATCGTAAAGATTTTGAATATGTTCTAAAAATATTAATGTTTTATTGTCGTAGCGTTCTTCTAATCTTCTTAACGCTTTTTCATAGTTTTCAACCGAAACTTCAAATGCACGAACAGTGTCTAGGGCTTGACCGGACAAACAGTGCAGTAAGTGATTAAACTTTGCTATTGTAGACAATGATGAATCTCTATCAACAAATTGTTTAAACGATGATATAAAGTTTTTATAGTTGGAATATTTTCCGTCGAATTTTGGCAAGTCTATACTTGGCAGTTTACTTGTTAGAGCAAATGGTATTGCTATTGACTGGTCTAAAGATGATCGTTTGTAGTTGTCACCTAAAAGCTCAATAATTTTTGATTTGGTTGTAATACACATGTGCTCTATATCGGCTCTCATAACATACGGCGGATTTTGTTGTTCAATGTCTGATTGTATTTTTAATAGCTGCTTAAAATATGCCTGCACCAATTCAAGACGGCATTCTAATTCGGCAGTCGACATTGCTGAAGAGACCAAGTTTTTAATTCATGTAATATTCCCTTTTGCGGTTTGCCTTTGCTTTTGCAGTGATTCTAATTCGGCCATGCTCAATAATATAATTAATATGATTGTATTTAATAATTATTAAATTGATTTGTTTGTTTTCTCGCAACGACCAATGCTTGTTTCTGTAATTCAAGAATAAAGAAATTGTATGTATGTACGCATGCAAGTGAACAACAACAACAAACTCAAATAAAGCGGTGATACAACTAAAGAGTATGATGATACAATTAATGATGATATTTGTAATAATTATTGTATTTGAAATATAGTGCTACGTTTTAAACACTTTTGGTTTATATCAGCTTCTAAACACTTTGTTCTTTGTAATTTGCAAAAAAATTTTTTCTTTCGATGAATTAGTTTTAGTTTTTCTAAATCGTTAAATCGTGCCCCACGTTGGGCGTCAAAAAATGTACGATATTCTAATAAAAATTGCTTAAAAGGCACGATTTTCAACCAGTTATGTATTTGCTCCACAAACATGTAATAAAACAAACTATTTCAATCAACGTTATAATTCATACTGAATAATAAGATTTATTGTTTCAAGTGCGTTTGCACAAATATGCTTCAAACGGGACATATGTAATAAAACAATTGGAAGTTTTACCGCAAAAATAAAAAAAATAAAAAAAAATCAAATAAGTATATAATGTCTTTTAAAGCAGAACAAAGGCGTAGCATTCAGTTAATAATATTTAGTGGGAGCAAATGAATTACAAACTGTATTTAACAAAGATGATTGAAAATGGTTAAAATGCGCATGAGCTTTGTAGTTAATAAATCATATGAATAAACCAAATAACTTATTAGCAATAAGATCAAATCAGCTAAGCTCCAACAGGGATATTCCCTCGGAAGAACCACAAAGATTACCCCATGAAGAACGTCTACTGCTGGTCATTTTCCAGATATAAGCATTTCAACAAAACGATATACATTTATGTAACAAGTAATATAATTTTTGAAATTTCTATTTTATTAATAGAAATCAAATCACTATTTGCACTATTTGAAAACCGGTTATAGAAAAAATTTAATTTTCATACTATTTTACTTAAATTGCTTATCGTGGAAAAGTTATTACCTTAAATTTGTTGCGGAGTTTAAACATATCATAATTTTCAATTTTGGCGATTAACCTTAAGAGCGAGCTTCTGAATTGACCACTTGCTTATGTTTGAATAAATTTGTTGTTAAAAATTATTTGAATTTAAAATAAAGTCATGTAAAATGAAATCCCCTAATGAGCAGAAACAGCAATAGTGCTAATTTCAATTAATTCGACACATTCAAATCAAAAAAAAGAGAGCCATGTTAAATTAAACAATCTAAATTTACGTTCACATTGAACAAATATTTGACTAAATAAGCGTTGCGATCACTTTTCAGTCATTTAAACGATGCCTAGACAAAATAAAGAAGGAAATACTCCTTACCTACAACCAAGTATGTATAAAACATGATCAAATAATGGGTGGTTAAATTTCAAGGGCCGATGTTGATTTTGAATAAAACACAAACCATTTAGGAAATTATTGTAATTTTATTTTATTATGATATATTGGTATTACTCAATTATGTATGGAACAAAATATTGGCCAAATAGGTGCCGCGACCACGGCGGCACACCTCCATCCGATGGTCCAAATTTTCGATGACCGTGAGGCATAATGGAGGTTCTATGCCGTTAATGTGCCGAATTATCTCATCCTTTAGCTGTTGAATTGTTGCTGGCTTATCGACGTACACCTTTTCTTTCAAATAACCCCAAAGAAAAAAGTCCAACGGTGTCAAATCACATGATCTTGGCGGCCAATTGACATCGCCATTACGTGAGATAACACGGCCATTGAATTTGTTGCGCAAAAGAGCAATTGTTTCGTTAGCTGTGTGGCAAGTGGCACCGTCCTGCTGAAACCACATATCGTCTACATCCATATCTTCCAATTCGGGCCATAAAAAGTTCGTTATCATCTCACGATAGCGAACACCATTCACAGTAACTGCCTGACCGGCCTCATTTTGGAAAAAATACGGTCCGATGATGCCGCCAGCACATAAACCGCACCAAACAGTCACTCTTTGTGTGTGCATTGGTTTTTCGACAGTCACTCTTTGATTCTCATTCGCCCAAATGCGGCAATTCTGTTTATTGACGAATCCACTGAGGTGAAAATGTGCCTCATCACTGAAGATGATTTTCTTCGAAAATTGATCATCATTTTCATAATAAGTCTGGATAACTTTAACACGTTGTTGGATTGTGTATCTCTCCATGGTTCAAATTGAGTAAGTCTGAAATAGAGGAATGTCAAATAAAATTCGGAAAAAAACTTGGCGTTTAGGTGTGGTTCACATTCAACATCGGTCCTTGAAATTTAACCACCCGATAGAAATGGCATTAGTACGAGTGGTTACGCTTATTATCTGAAATATTTGGTAAATGTGAACGTACCTTTAGTTTAGCACGGAAAATAAAAACGCGATGGAAAAAACAACAAGCTCTTTTTTAAAAATGTAAATTCAACAACGTTCAGTTTTGTTTCAGTGTTAAAGTTAACACCGAGTGATTCATCGTGAGGTTTGCTTTTTAATAGGCTTCTTTTTGACATACGTCTCTTGACGCATACATATCAAACTGCTTTGTCATTTTTGTTCAGTATCGTTTCGGCAGTCTTTACGGAAAGACTCACACCACAACAGCGTCCCCAAGTGTTCAGTTGTGTTACGAAAAACAGCGTTCTGTGAGAAATGTTTTTAGTGCGATTCGAGGAACCTATAGTGCGCGACCTTGGCGAATTGATTCGATGTCATTCGCAGAAGCTTGGCTTGTCGTTTTCGACAACTTACCGTATTTTGGCTCGTGACGCTTGACTTTTTAGTAAAGTTTTAGTTTTGACAAGGTGACGTGACGAGCAATACTCTTCGTGAAACGATGGACATATTGGAAAATTATTTTGCTATAGTAAATTGACAACTTTTGACTATTTTCTCTAGGGATATGTAGTCTGGAGGAATACGCCAACTACGATTGACGCGTTTTGCAACGGTAAATTGGTTACCTAGCCAGCTATGATTGACGCTCTGGAAGTCAACATTATTCGTGTTATACGCGGTTTACAGGCGCTATACTCGAATGAATATCTTGGACCAGTACTCAAGGGATGACCCCTACATATGCTGTGCATTGTACTGGAACTGTGAAAATAGGTTATGACGAGGAGCTAAGAGGGAGTAGTGTTTGTCGAGGTTTATCTTCAACAATAACAACATGAAAGACCAAAAGAAACTCTATTTCAGCATTTAAAACTCTATTACAGCATTTAAAATATTGGAAATAAATCAGTTAAAACTGATCAGTGCCCAGTGTATATACCTAACATTTTCCATACTACAAGGTAATGAAATGCATTGAAAATAAATTAGTAATGAGAAAACACGGACAACGGTGAAAAAGGAGAAAAAAAAAACACATGCACACATCTTGCTACCTATTCCGGTACATTTTGGATTCGTACGAAGTTAATAATGGACATATGTATATGTGCAGACAATATGGACAGCGGTGAAAAAAGAGAAAAAAAAACACGTGTACACAACTTGCTACCTATTCCGGTGCAATTTGGTTTCTTAGGAATTTAAATAATGATCATATAGAAAATATGGATAACATTAACAAAATACGTGTGTACAGGATGAGAGTTATGTTGAAAAAAATCACCCGAAATTAAAAGTTTCGAATAGACCACCTCAGGCCAACATTTTCATATCATTTTCAAACAGTAAGTGGTATAAATTGTTTTAACTGATAATAAAAATTCACTGTCACTTCTAAAGTTTATGTGTTTTGCTTTACATTATAACTAAAACCTGACGATGAAACACCCGATATGTAACAGAAGTATATCAGTTACGTTTTCTGAAATCATAAACAAAGATATAAAATCTGCTCTTGGAATAATTATCCAACAAAACGTCAAAACTTTTGTTCATTTCGGTTGCGAAAGCTGCAAACTGCAATTCTATACTGAAACGAAATGCAATAAGTTAATTCATGCACTTTGAATTCAATTGGCTCCAAAAACACTTTCATAAAAAAGCATCTTCATATTGATGACGGCGGGTCATCAGAATTGGAACATCAATATTATGTAAATAGCCATCAGTAATGTGACAACTGACATTGATGTGATGTGAATAACAAAAGTTATCAGAGAATTTTGCCATATATGGAGTATCATCAATGATACAACTGTGGTGACATCAATTAATCAAGGATATATTTTATTAATAATTATAATACATCGAATTTGTCAAAATTAATTTAAAAAAATATATAAATTGTATTATGTTTTTTATTTATTGTTGAGAAAGAATATTGTTGTTAAAATTATTATTATTAAATTTACGTGCTGTTCATAGAACACAGACGAGCAATTCCTCTAGAAAATTTGTATGAAAGTTACTCAATTTTTTGATTTCCATATAAAATTTTTGAGACGAGTGCTTGTCTGTGTTATAAGATCAGCACATTAATTTAATTTTTAAGAAGTTGAGAAAAATTAATCATGTTGATGGAAATTTGAAATCACAGCAAGTATTGTTTAAGCAAAGGCAAATAAGTATAACTATAAAGCCTACCCTATTTCTTATTTTTCTCAACGCCGTTCTATATCACACTTCCAACACACTTATTTCCTATCCGAGATCGTTGCCAAAAGGAAAAATATGAATGACTCACTGAATAGTGATATTCTATTAAACTCCGAATGGGGTCGTAAAAACAAGATCGCCTTTAACGCTCGTTAGACCCAGTGTTGTTTATTAGCAGACAAACAACCAACCGCAGATGCAGCTTCATCTACTCATGAATGGAATAACTATTGAGAAATCGGATGATAATGTCCTTGGAATAAAAATGCAGTGTGATGTTCGCTAGAATGAACACATTTTTCACGTCTAAAGAAGCATTCAAGTGCCCCGGTTTTTTTTAAACGGTGTAAGATGTATATCACTTCATCCGATCTCCTCACTCCTTATATCATCCGTGAATGGAATACAGCTCTCATGTTTGAGCTGGTGCTTCAAAGTCTATTTTGTGATTTCTCTACAGTGTGCAGGAGAGGGCAGAGAAGCTTATGGGTGGCAGTATGGTATCCAACTCTATTGACTCACTAGAGCACCGACACAGTGTAGGGTGCATTCTACCGCATCTACAATGGATTTGCTCTGAAGAAATTAGGGAATAGGATTGCTCCCGAAACTCACACATTTAGTTTAGCTTAGTTAGAGCTCATCCATTTATGGTCGATTGCCCGAGGATTCGTACAATGCATTGCAGAGAGAACTCGTTTTTCAGCCGTACGTTTTGTCAGTGGAATAAATTGCCTGCAGACGTGTTTCCTATCTGTTATAATGTTGGAAAGTTCAAGTCAAATGTTCACAAACGCCACTCCCCCCTCCGCACAATCTAATTTCCTAGTTCTGGTACAATGCAATGGATATTTAGTGGTTATCACTTGAGTACTAGTCTAAGATAAAAAAACACACAAATGACAATACGTCATCAAAAGTATTAGAACATTTTTAATTCTCATTGATTTCTTGAAAATGGTCAAATATGTATATTTGAAATCATTAAATTTAACCGGAGCTTAAGCTTAGTTGATGATAGCGTGCCATGGTACTGATGATATTTTATCATCAAACGTAGTTCACTTAGTAATTTTTCTGTTGTTAATGAGCGATCACATCAATGAAATTTTTACATCAAATTGAATACAAATTATAGTAGGTCTGATGTTAGTGTGCCATTCTATTAATAATATTCTGCCATTACATTGACTTCATTTAGCCGTTATTTTGATATTAAAGTGCTATTGCACTGATCACATGCTCACATCAAACGTGTTCCGATAACGTATTCTCATGATGCCTGCGTGACATTTTATTGATGAAATAATTTTCATAATTTTCGTTAATGATAATTAGAGCAACTGATGTAATGGTTGACATCAAATTTACGCGTTTCAACTCTTTTATATTTAAAAAAAAAAGCTTTTCACGGTGAAACAAAATTGCTTGTAAATTTGATTAAGTCCATAATGTCTTGTTTGGAGCTGTACTATGCAGGTTTTAATCAAGTCTGCTAAAATTGATAGTAAGAATTTAAGATACTTAAAATAAGATTTTTTTATTTAAGCTACTCGTAAATTTTTAAATTTTCTTATTTAATTTTAGCTTAAGTATTTGATTTAAGTGTTTTCATTTTATGACTTTTTCGGTCATGTTAAAGGAATGTCCTTTTTATATAACAACCAATTTTTAAAACTTTTCTTGCTAGATTAATAGGAATAATTTTTTATCATGTATTCGTGGAAATTTTAATTAACTGTGAAAAAAATTTCATACGAAAGAAAACGGTAGAAAGCTGTAAGCCTCCTGAGTACACAGTTTCATTACTACAACGAAAATGCAAATTTAGCTCAATAAAAAACAAAATTTAATTTTCAAGCTATTAATACCGAATTGGTAATTAGAGTGCCCCTCATTTGTCTTAAAACGGAAATTTTGGGTCTCCATTAAAAGTAGGATTTTTAAACTTTTTTTTATGAATTTAACGCAATATTTATGTTAACAGCTACAAAATCAATGTTTTTATATTTTACGTAGTTAGTTTGGGTAGCACTCCTCAATTTCTGAGTACCGTTGCAACAATGCACTGAGAAAAAAGAAATGCCAACAAGAAAACTTGGAAGCAAGAAAATACTACTGCTAACATTTAACGCGGCGTAAATTGGGCTGAATATTGTTTCTTGCCATTCAACACAGTTGTTGATGACTTCAAGTTCTAGAATTATGCGGTGATGCGTGAAGATCGCTCTTTTCGTTTGCAAGAAAATTTGGAAAATGTTTGAAAAAATTAAAAAAAAATCGTTTTTTTCGCCTTCATTCACATATAACTTTTGAAGTTGGCATGTAATTTTCAAGCACCACCGCATAATTTTAGATATAGTTATCAGCAATTGTAATAAGCCGGCAGTAGATATTCTAGTCTGCACCTTATGCATGCTTATTATTTATCTATGTCTTATTATTTATTATCTGTTCTCAAATGATTTACTAAATAAAAAACAAACAAACAAACAAAAAATTGCTGAGCACAGTTAGTACTAATTATAGCCGCAAAATGGCGCAAACTTAATTTTTATTGAAAAATGTATCAAAGCACCCTGTATTTGCAAATACAATGAGTTCATATGCTAAGCAAAAATACACTCCAAAGAATTTTGTACAAATTCGCCAAACATTATTTGATCGAATTCTGGAAATTTAAAGGTCAAAATTTCGATGTTCTTCAATAACTTATATAAAAATAACGGAATTTTATAAATAGCGGAGTTGTAGAAAAAGTCATAACAAAAGTTGAAGAAGATACTTAGGCGAGCGGATCTTGTCTGGCCTCGGTCAAAACCACCGCGTTATCCTCTTTCATAAGAAGCAGCGGATGGCTAGTATAGCAGCATGTAACGCTACACTAACTTCTTTCCACTATCCCACTTTTCAGGCAATCACAAAGGGAACGACTCCAGGACCCAAGTGAGCCGGATCACCTAGACTATTCCGGGGTCTCCAGCGGCCTTTTTACCTAACCTAACCTAGCTTAAATGTCTATAATTTACTTGTTAACAAAGTAATCAATCGCTTCACAAAGAGAGAATAAAAACTTTACCTTTATTTCAACAAAGCCCCTAATAAATAGAAGATGTAATTAATATTTTCCAAAATAATTTCCTTTCTAATATGAAATAATTCTAACTTTGACGAAATAATATTACTACAAATCAATAAATGTGTCGAGTTTTCATACAAACTCCCAAGTTGATTAGCGTGTGAGTAAAATGAAAAAGTGTTAGAAATTAGGCTGCAAAAAATTAAAACAGAGCCAAAAATTTACCTAAAAAATGGGGTGTAAACCTGAAGAAATCTTGATAATTTAAAACCCACAAACTACTGTAATTTATTTAACTAAAATAAAATAAAGAAATTTCTTTATTTCTACAGGCATTTATTCAATAATGCATATCTTTAGTGAAATGGAAAAATACTATTCAGGTTAAATAAAATACATTTGTTGAATATAGAAAAAATTTATTAAAGTCTCACATGGTGAATTTTATTTAAAAAACTAAAACTAAGTCAAGTAAACGAATGTTTTGTTCAAACTAACATTCTTTCAGGATGTTAATTTGAATACTCGTATGTGTGTGTAGTTTTGCCTTACGATTTGCTACTAATGTTTTTACTAAATTTATTCTGATTGAATATTTTTAACAAATCGTTTTTGAAATATACAAATTTCTATTTTTAACAAAACCCATTGGAGTTTAATTGAATCATATTTGTTTATTTGAATACATTTTCTTCCGATTTGCAAATAATCTTTCGATTTGAATATTTTTTTTCGTGAAGGGTTTACTGAATATTTTATTTAATAATAGAGACGAAATTTTAGATCAGTGTATGAAAATGACATTCCTTTACTTAATTATCGTTTCTTTTTTGCCTTAGTTAAAAATTGTTGTAATTTCATTTCGAAATTTATTTTCTTTCGAATCTTTTTAAGCACAGAATGTTAAATTGTTTTTAAACTCTTGAAATGTGTTTGTTACTTTTTGTTTATTTTCCAGTTCGTCACCGGACTCGTTAAATGCTGATCGAAGCGATAAATCCGCTTTGGGTATGGCATCACCACAAGCTCTTTATAAACTGGTGGTTCCCCTATTACGCTGCGAAGTGGCAGATGTACGTGATGCTGCTGTCAACGCTTTGGGAATGATAAATCATGATGCGCTCAAGTAAGTGAAAAATAATTACGATAACATAAATAAGTAAAAATATAAATATCTGGTTGCTCAATGACAGCAGAATGGTCTACAAATAACTGGGACTATAACGAATTTCCTATGTAATCAATATGAGACAAATATAGAAAAATAAATTAAAGAGCTCAATGCCTGAATTGGTTGAGCGGCCGTTTTAGAAAACCTCATGTTTGCATGATATCGAGTTCGACTTATAGTGCTGATGCGAGATGTAGTGACGACGAAACGGCTTTTTTTTATTTTTTAATATTTTTTTTTTTAAATTATTTTTTCTGCCTTCTTTAATCAAGAGTTATTGATCACGGCAATTATTGCTATAAGGAAAATAAATAACTTTCTTGGTTGAAAGTGCATTTGAACTCATATCCTGACAAATAACATCATGCAAATGAAAACAAAAAATAATAAAATGCCAAACGCCACATTTTGTTATGCCATTTAAACTACATTTCTCCAGGGCAACTTTACCAAGTAGTGGTATAGCACAGCGATCTTTTGTTTTCGTTCCACAAGATTGTCAAAATTTTGTTTAACAGCCACATACTCGTAATTCTGATAAATCACATAGACGTTGTTGCTTTCCAAGCAAAAGAAGGCGCATATTCTGACAATACTCTTATTATGTAGTTTCTAGCAACAATGCGTTTTGCTAGCAGCATCTCACACTCTTTCAAACGCTTTGCAGATATCCAGAGCCACCACTCTGGACATGAGGCTCTAGAAGTGCTGATGGATATGATGGATTTTCCTGGATGCACGCCCTATAAGATATTGCAGGACCGGTATACATCTTTTGATCAGCGCAGAATCCTTTGTGCGTTGGAGAGTTTTGAACCACATAAATCAGAAAAATCCAGATGGTTTTATACCAGATGAATTGCAGAAAAATACGAAACTTATAATGCCATGGTTGATAGGAATTAGTTCGGCCTACCTTAGGTGGTCCTACATACCGCAATCATAGCGAAGATGGCACTCCCAGGATATACTATCACAGCAACTGAGTTATGCACTAAGGCTTGTAGAAGTATGGTGTACAAATAGAGGTCTAAGTGCGAATTTACAGCCAACGGAGCTTGTACTTTCCATCGTTTGCTCTAACAACCGTAGAGAGGGTTGAACTCATGCTACCAGATATTGCGAAGTACCTGGATAGCTACCTGTACTCCAAACTATCCTGGTAGAAAAGATATCGCTTAATTCTTGTGCAGAAGTGCTATTGGGAAGACCTGGGGCGTTCGTATGGGGGAGAGGACGGTCTTGAAATGTTTTGCGATGGGTCTGTGGAGGTATCTTTATCCCCTTGTATGAGAGGAGAATGAGCTTTAGGCTGCAAAATGAGTATAACGTAGGGGGATACCGCCACCATAATGAAGGTAGCTAACTGGTTAAGGCTCTACAGGGTGTATGGCGAGGACATTTGAATTTGTACCGGTAGTAAGGCTGTGCTGTATGCACATAAATTCTCTAATGAAAAGCACATGCTTTTGATTTATTCTATCTAAATAAATACATATTACCAATATTTTAACACAAAATAGATCACAATTATTAGAAAACTTTTATAAAATCTAGAAACTGATGCACCTTTAATCTGGCCCACTTACGAGTGTATAAGAAAACTTAAGAAAGGAAATGATTTAAATGTATAGATTTTTTACAGATACGTACATACGAGTTTATATATAAATTTTTAAACCAATATTTACTTTTTTGCATTTCTTATTATTTCTTGAATTTGTTGCTCAATGTCGTTTGTCTTAAATTTAATACGGCTAATTGAAAGTAAAAGAAAAGGAATTCAAATACAGTGAAACTTCGATATAACGAGGGATCTGAAAAAACTTCGTTACAACCATTGTAATCAGGAAAACCTCAATATAACAAAATTTAGAAAAATACGAAAAAAAAAATAGTTACAGCTATAATTTTCTTTATTAAAATTCTATTTAACATTGGAATGCTAAGGGTGGCTGATTAATTTTGCTACATTAAGCAACTCAAATAAACTTTTGTTTATGTAATTTATTATGTAATTTATTTTTTACTAATTCATTTGAAAAATAGTAAATTTTTATTGAAGTAATTCATGAAGTTTTGAAAATAATGGAATTCAAATGGCCTCCACTCTCGGTGACACATCTTCTCAAAAAGGTATTTATTACTGCCTGGAGTGGAGTTGTCTAAATTACCATTCGAATGGATTGCTTTAAATCATCCGAATTTGTTGGGTTTCTTTTGTAAACTTGTTGTTTGCAGTAACCCAAAAAAAAAAAAAAAATAATCAGGTGCAGTGAGGTCAGGAGACCTGGAAGGCCAACAGAATGTGGAGTTTTTTGAAATCAATTTATTAGGAAATTTTTGCCACAGTTCTGTCATACCAGGCGTGGCTATGTGATAAGTTGCCCCATCTTGTTGAAACCAAACAGAGTTGAAAGGGAACCTCTTTCGGCGTAGTTTTGGAAAGAAGAATTCTTTGAATCTCCATTGACCGTAACGGTAAGAAATGAACCTTGAAGAAACTGCACATCACACTGTGATGCGAAGTGGATGTAATTGCATCTGATTGAGTATCTGTGGGTTAGAATTACTCCATATTCAACAATTTTATTTGTTAACATCGCCGTTTATATCAAAATGTACCTCATCAGACATAAAAATGCAGTTCAAGACGTTGTCATCCTCTGATACCATTGGAATGACCTTCCTGCAAAATTCCAAGCAAACCTGGAAACCTCCAGAGCTCAGTTTGTTTGTTAATTGAATCATATATGGAAATAAGTTTAAATCTATGTGCAAAATTGTCTGCAGTGATTGTCTACTGACACCCATTTGAGCAGATAAGCTGCTTGTCTAAATCTGGGATTGGATTGTATGGTATCACCTACAGCAGCGATAGTTTCCTGCGGCCGAACTGAGGGATCTCGATGATAAGGCCTTGTCGTTCGGCAAAATTCTTCACAAGCCTCATTATAGTCCATCTGCTAGCAGGAGTGCCGCTTGTAAATATATTTAGACTTGAGGTTTTTATGACGGGACTTTTAATGTTCTTATCGTTATTTTTATAATTTAAACAACCATTCATGTCCAATGCTCAAACTAAACTGACTTTATTTCTTATTCGTTTTTCGTCACAATTATTAGTATATGTATACTAAATACATGGGATATTTATTCTAGTATTCCAATATATTACAGAGTAGTATTTATTAGTAGTACTTAGAGCAGGGATGGCACTACACCTCCCTCTTTTATTAAAAATGTTGAAAATATAAAAATTTTAAATGGTATACATTTTTCGTTGTGCTTATAAAAGTTTATTATTGCGATAGTACACTTCCCTATTTATATAAAAAAAAAATGTTGGAACAATCAAGGTGATCAAGTTTGGTTGATCCAAGATTTTTTTGTTATGTAATTTTGAATTCAAAATTTAAAAATTATTTTAAAAATTGTCATTTTTATAATTTTCAACATTGTATTTATTATATAGAGGAAATAAAATTTTTTTCTTAAATTGTATAAGTTCTGTTTTTTTTTTCTTTAATTATTTTAAAAATTATTATTCTTATAATTTTCAACATTGTATTTATTATATAGAAAAAGAAAATTTGTTTTTTTTTTGTTTTTTTTTTTTTTGAATTGAGTAAAGTTATACATTTTTTTTTTTTTTGTAGCATTTTTTATTTATTGAATCTTCCAAATGAACTAACAATAAGTATTCAAATCTTAACACTAAATTTAAAAAATGGGATTCTTAAGTCCGGCCAATGCTAGACAAAAAGTTTTATTATGCGGGAGCTATTTCGGTAAAATCACCTATTGAGCAATCTGATGGTGGCAGCGGTATCCCTTCTTTTAAGCCGAGTGTGGCCGCCAAAATTAAGTATATTGCGCGCAAGAGGGTTTGGATGAAGTTCCAGTTTACTGACATACCTTGTCGCGTACTTGGAAAATTCCTCTTTTACCAGCGGAACACTCAGATCGTTATGAATTCGTGAATTTTTTACGTACCATGGAGCTGCAGTAATCGTTCGAAGAATTTGGTTTTGTCGCCTTTGAATTTTTTCAATATTTGACGCTGAGGCGGTGCCCCATAATTGAATTCCGTAGCACCATATAGGTTTTAGAATTGCATTGTATAACAGAAGTTTGCAATCCAACTTCAATGTCGAGTTTCTGCCCATAAGCCAATTTAGTTGCGCTGCTTTTAGTTTCATCTGAGTGACTTTTGCTTCAATGTGAGACTTCCACGTTAGCCTACGGTCGAGGTGTATACCAAGGTACTTGACTTCACTGTGTTGCGGAATAGGTGAGTTGTTTATTTGGATAGGCCCACATGTTTGCTTACACAGAGTGAATGTGACATGAGTACATTTTTGTTCATTAACTTTGATTTTCCAAAGTTTTAGCCATTTCTCTAATATTGAAATGTATTCCTGTAAATTTCGTGAAGCTAATTGGTGGTTTTCATGAACACTCAAAAACGCTGTGTCATCTGCAAAGGTTGAAGTATGGATTCCGGATGTCGTTGGCATGTCAGAGGCGTAAATCAAGTATAAAGTAGGCCCCAGTATGCTGCCTTGGGGAACACCTGCTTCGATTGGCTGAGTTGGGCTTATAAAATCGCCTTCTCTGATAATAAACTTCCGCCCATATAAGTAGCTTTCCAGAAGCTTGTGAGTATTTACAGGCAAGTTTAACTTTATTTTGTGCATCAACCCGTCGTGCCACACTTTATCGAAAGCTTGAGAAATGTCGATGAATAGAGCTGAGCAATACTTCTTCTCCTCAAAGGTCTGTCTTATGACATTGACTAGTCTGTGCGTTTGTTCTATGGTGCTATGTTTAGCCCGAAAACCAAATTGATGATCAGGGATACACCCCACATTGTTCAATATTGGACTCAACTTCGCCATTAACAATTTTTCGAACAGTTTTGAAATTGTTGGTAGTAGTGGCGTTAAAAATAAAAAGTAGAACCCTTCTAGCTACACGAGGTAACTGTTCAAGCATTTTACCAGTAATTTGATCAATGCCTGGAGCTTTTCTTGGGTTTGTATTTGCGATAACGTTTTCGACATCTTGAAAATTAAGTCTCAAAGACACAGGGGGTCTAACAACATATGGTGGTAATTCCGCTGTAATATTCGCTGAATCATTTGTAATAAAAACGTTTCTCAAATGATCGACAAACAACATCCCCTTTTCAGAGTCGCTTCTTGCCCAGTCGCCAGTTGAAGTTCGCAAAGGTGGCTTACCTATTACGGGTCTTTTTAAACCTTTTGTCGCTTTCCACAAGGAATAATCAGATTGAGGAGTACCATCAAGGCTTTCCAAATATGTTTTAAGGGAAGCAATTCTATGGACTTCAAGCATATTTCTTAACTGAGTTATGCATTCCCGTAGCCTAGTTTTAAGCTGGGGAGATCTGCGAAGTTGCCATTCTCTTCTGACTCTTCTTTTTTCTGACAGAAGTTGCTCAATTTCAGACGAATAAGTTCTATTGGTTTCATTTCTGGATCTTATATGACTAGTGGTAGCATGCTGTACGGCCAGTTTGAGGTTTTCAGAAAAATCGTTAATTGACACATCAATATCCTCAGGCGTTCTCAAGGCGATATTTTCAGTACAATGTGTACTCAAAAATTTTTTGTATTTTAACCAATTAACTCTATTGACAGTTAACGGTGAGTCAATCTCGTGGGGGAACGAAACAGAGATTATAGTGGGAGAGTGATCTGATGACAAATCTAATGAAGGCTCCACTTGCATCCACTCTAAGGGAAAATTTTTCGCAACTCCAAAATCTATAACATCTGGGATCTTTCGTCGGTCTGACGGCCAATAAGTGGGATGTCCGCTTGAAACCACATCTAAACCCATTTTGGAAACGGTGTCAAAAAGCACACGGCCTTTCGAGGTAATTAAACGTGATCCCCAAAAAGTGTGTTTTGCGTTATAGTCGCCAGCCGCTAAAAATCTAGGACCAAGTGATTTGAAAAAATTTGAGTATTGGCTTTCTGTTATTGAAAAGCGTGGCGGTGAGTAGATTGAGGAAATAACGATTTTTTCATGCAAATATTCAATGCATATATTAGTTGCTTGGAGATACTCCTCACATGTCTCGTTCATTAAAAAGTGTTTAATTCTGGATTTTATTAGAATTGCCGATCCTCCGCAAGATCTTCCACGGGGATCTTTTGTGTCGTACAGTATGTAGCCATTAATTTTGAAATAACTGTTGCTTGTCAAGTGGGTTTCAGCAATCAGCATTATGTCAATTTGTTTTTCCATAAGGAAGTGCTCAAGTTCATTTTTGTGTTGGCGGATGCCGTTTGCGTTCCAGAAACATATTTTTAACCAATTCATTTTGTTAAAATTGCCTGCAAAATAGTGGATTGCATTTTCAGCATTTCCTGCATCATGTTCGTCATAGAAAGCGTAAATGTGTTTATGGACTGAACAAGAGTCTGAAGAGTTGCCTCAAGATTGGTAAAATTTTGATCGGAATTTTGGGGCTTGGGCTCCTGATTCAAGTTTTGTGTATCGGTTTTGACCACACTAGCATATGAAACTTGTTTGGGGTTTTGCATAATTATTTGGCTGGTTGACTGGCCTATCTGCGGAAAATTGTTTGTATGAATTATGTTTGGCTGCTGGGGTTGTTTATAGGTGATTGATGACTTATTTGTCATTGACTGCTTAAAGTGGGTATAGACAGGGCAGCCCCTGTAATTTGCAGTGTGGTTGCCTCCACAGTTACTGCATTTTTTAACACTTGAGTCAGTTTTTGACTTTTGGCACTGTGATGAGCCGTGCAGTTCTCCACACACCACACAAACTGTGGGCAGTTTACAATAGGCCTTAGTATGGCCAAATTCCTGGCAGTTTAGGCATTGAACGGGCCCTAAACGCTTGTGCGGCTCCTCAACGGTAACTCTGCGATGAAGAAGAAATTTAAGGTTATAAATTGGGTGAGTTTCATTCTTTTTGAGAATAACATCCCCCGGTACCAGTTCAACCCTAAACATGGGTTGAGGAATTTTTTTACGGTTTCTAATATTAACCACATTTTTTATTTTAAAGCCTTTATCTAGCAGTGCAGTTTTAACCTCATCCGTGTCTACATAAGGGTCAATACCTTTTATAACAACCTGAAGGCCTTTAGCACTTTTAAGTTGATAAGTATAAAAAGATTTTTTCTCTTTTTCCAGAGCGGCAGAAAGTTTTCGGTAATTATTTTCGCAGTAGACTTGGATTTTTGTTTCACTTATTTGTCCGTGCTTCACTGATGTTACGTTGAAGGTGTCTTTACCAATTGCCGTAATAAGTGCTTTTACCAGCTCATTTGATGTAGGTTCCCTCAAGTATATTGGTGGCGGTTTAAATGTTTTTTTTGATGAAGTTGGCTCGTCAGTCTGAAGGATAGCAAACCTATTACTATCCGTTGTCGCAGAGGTAATATCGCCCTTAGACATTTTTAGTTATACATGTGTAGTTTAAACAATTGTGTATAAATTGTGTGCTTTTTTTTATGTTTGTTTTTCCAATTTTTTCAAACAATGTTTTTCATTAATGAATGCTTGGACGGTTTCAGTATCAGTACTTCCTTATTCTATTTTTGTGAACAGTTTTTTCTTTATTTGTTGATTTATTATAAATTGTAACATTTGTGTTATCTATGTTTGTAACAATGTAGGGTCCCTCATAAATACTTTTATGTTTTTCGTATGGTTCCTTCTGTAGTAGTACACTATCATTAATTTCTATATTTATTGGTTTTGCAAATCTATCGCAGTACTTTTTGTTTCTTTGTTTGTGTTTATCTATAAGTTCTTTAGCTATTATATTAGTTTTTTGCAACCTATATTTAACTTCTTTGCTATAATTTTCTAAATTGTAAATGGGCTCTAGTTTGCTATTTATTTCGTTGGGCATAATTGCGTTTTTCCCAAATACTAACTCAAAAGGTGTAAATTTTGTGTCGAAAACTGTATTAGGTGTTGTATTATGATAGAACGTGAAGTATTTTAAATAAGTGTCCCAGTCAGATATGTTTTCTTCTAAGTATGCGCGCAGATATTCGTTGAAAACACGATGGTTTCGCTCCACTGTACCTAACGTTTGATGGTGATAGCTGGTTGAGAACTTGACTTCAATCTTTAAGAATTTGCAGAGTTCAGAAAAAATTTCATTCTTGAATTCTGTGCCTAAATCGGATTTTATTACGTTCATTTTCCCATAAACTAGTACAAAATTTTCAAAAATGGCACGAGCCACTGTCCGAGCCGATTTATCAGGGATAGAAATAGTAACTAAATATTTCGATAGATCGCACATCATTGTTATTGCAAATCTATTACCGTAATTTGATTGAGGTAGTGGACCTATTGTATCCAACACAACTATTTCAAATACTTTTGCAGGAGTTGGAGTTAGCATCAATTTCTCTATATTTGCTGGTCTAACTTTATTTAATTTACATTTTGGACAATTTCTCACAAATTTCGCAATATCTTTAGTCATTTTCTTCCAATAGTATTTAGTTCTAAGTTTGGCGTATAATTTTTTCTGCCCGCAGTGTCCTCCTAATATTGGATCCGTATGGTAGATTTGCATTAGTTTTTGCCTTTCATTCTCTTCCGTAATTACGTCAATTGGTTCTGTAAGTAGTAGTTCTAACGTTTTTAATATTTTTATACCATGGTTTCTAAAATCTTGTATTGAAAAAAGTGTGAAAATTAAATCATCTTTTGGCCATTCAGCTCTGTAGATATTATGTCTGTTGGCTTCTTTTTCTAACCTCGAAAACAAGTAGTTCAAACTAATTGTTTCGTTAACAAACTTAAAGTCTACGGAAAACTGTTTTTTAAATTTTTGGTAAATATTTATGCGCAATTCTCCTACATTTTTGTCTAAAGTAATTATCTGTGTTCTTATTTTTGCTATTCTCTTCGTAAAATTATGTGAAAATTTATCATATATTAGGAGTTTAGTATCATCACCAGTTGTCAATGATTGGTCTAAGCTAGCATTTATTTTTTGCTTGTTTGCCATAGCACGTGTTGTCGCAGTCAAAACATGTGTATCAGGACATTTTAAGTCATTGATTGAAATTCTTGATAGAGCGTCAGCGCCTACATTTTCCTTGCCTTTTATATATTCTACTACAAAACTATACTCAGATAATTCCAATCTGATTCTAGTTAATTTGGACGATGGGTCTTTTAAGTTAAATAAATAAACCAATGGGCGGTGATCTGATCTAACAGTAAAAAAAGTGCCATAAATGTATGGACGAAAATGAATGATTGCAAAATGAATCGCAAGAAGCTCAAGCTCAATTGTTGGTTTCTTTTGTTCCGCTTGGTTGAAAGCTTTGGATGCGAAACAAATTGGTAAATCATCACCATTAACATTTTGGCTCAATATTGCTCCGCAACCTATTTTTGAAGCGTCAACCGTAATAAGAAAAGGTTTCGTAAAATCGGGATACTGCTTATTAAACGAGTTTTGGCACTGATCATTCCAACCAAATTGTACATTTTTCCTCGTGACGATATTCAATGGTGCAGCTAAAGTAGCAAAGTTTGGTATAAATTTCCTATAGTAGTTTGCAAATGCCACAAAGCGTTTGACCGATTCTTTATTGGTAGGAACTGGATAATTCTTAACGACACTTATTTTGGCATCATCTGGCAAAATACCTTTTGCAGTGCACCTGTGGCCGAGAAAGGTGACTTCCGGTCGAAAGAACTTACATTTATATGGATTTATTTTCAAATTTCGTTTCCTCAAGATTTCAAATACGTCTTTCAGATTGTTAAGATGGTGTTGTTTGCTACCACCGATGATAATAATGTCATCCATGTACAGGAACGCTTTTTGCGGTGCCAATCCAGAAAACGCTATAGCCATCATCCGCGAAAAAGAATTTGGCGCGATGTTTAAGCCGAAAGGCAAAACTTTCCACCGAAAAGCACCACTATCGGTGCAAAACGACGTAATATCGCGTGAATCCGGGTGGAGTGGTATCTGATGGAAACCGGAATATAAGTCAATCACTGAGAAATATTTTGCCCGTCCTAGATTATCCAAAATGTCATCTATTCTGGGCAATGGGTACTTATCAGCAATTAATTTTTTATTGACAGCACGGTAATCAATACACATTCTATACGATTTTTCATTATTCAAACTCTTTTTTGGAACTAATATTATAGGGCTGTTATAATTTGAATAGCTTGGCTCGATTAAATCATTTTTTAGTAAGTTTCCAACTTGACGATTTACTTCTTCTCTTTGAGTATGAGCGAGGCGATAATTTTTTATATAAACCGGTGTGGAATCTGTCACCCGCAATTTTTGTTCGTAAAAATTTGTCACCGTCATTTTGTCGTCTTTAAGGGCGAAAATATCTGAGAATTGCTCACACATTGACATTAATTCATCCTTGACATCGTTAGGCACTTGTGGTTGAAGTATAGATCTAAGCTTTGCTGTGCGTTCGCAATCCATGTTATTTTCATTTATAGTATAAATATTATAATCTTGTAATTTTTCTCCCTTTATGCTATAACTCTTAATGCATTTTATTTCATTTGTTGTGTTCACTACACGTAGCAATGGGTTTTGTGAATCTATTATACCTCTAGCTAAAAAAACGCCTTCCGCAATCTCCTGAGAGTCGATGAACATAGCTCCACTACCACTTGGTAATCTGAAAACCCTATAGACTTCGCATCTAGGTGGAATAATACACGAGTAGTCTTTCGTTCCCTGTAATATAGGTATTCTCAATTTGCGTTTTCGTACAACCATGGATACTGACATGATTTCATAATCTATTATACATTTATTGTTTTTAAGGAAGTCTTTTCCTAAGATGCCATCTGAAGGAATGTTAAAATCGTTATTTACCACGTGAAATACTTGCGGTATAAAACATCCTGACAATGTCAGATGTGTATTAATTGTTCCCAGGGTAGAAATGGCAGTCGCTGTTATGCCTGTTATATTTATTGTCTCATTTTCGTTCACTACTATATTAGGATCCAAGCACGAAATTTTAATAAGGGAAATATCAGCCTGAGTGTCGACAAGAAAAGTATATGGGGTTTCGTTATGGTAAAAATTTAGTTGAACAAAGTCGGCAAAACTTGGATTAAAACTATAAACGGTGTGAAAAGATTTTGATTTTTCTAATTTGATGCTTCCTCCCCCAACATTAATTCCTGTTGAGGGACTTCCACATTTAAAGGCCTGACAGACACCCTACGGTTTTGAATTCCACGCATGTTGTTACCTCGACGATTATTATTGTTGGTAAACGTTTGAAAATTGTTTCTATGAAAATTATTTCCATGATAATTTGACCGGCTTCTACTACGATAACTGCTATTGCCACGAAATCTATTAAAATTGTTAAATTGGTTTTGGTTTATTCTCGGATTCGAGTTATTAGAACGAAAAGTAAGAACTTGGCGTTCTTTTTGCTCTGTAGTCTGTTCTACTACAAGCTTAGCAACCACTTCCTTTGGATCCGAAAAAACAGATGACGCAAGTATAGATTTAACCAGATCTGATCTAGCATTTAAACGACACATACTAATTGTCTGTTCTATTGCCATCTCATGCGCCTTATTTTTCGGAATACCCTCAATCACGAGTGATCGCTCAAATGCATCCGCGAGCTCCTCTGCTTGTTTAGAAAAGTCCGTGTAATTGTTATTTTTAACATTCAAAGCTGCTATCTTACCAGCAATAATCTTTGAATTATCTGGTTTAATTCTATTTCGTAAAGCGATTTTTATGTCACTTACTGTACTAATTTCCTCTGGAAGAGCCTCCCTTGCTTTTCCTTCGAGTTTGGATTTAATAAAGCAAAGTAAAGTAGTCTGCAAATTTGTGTCGGTAAGATCCTCAATTAGACAAATTTTATCCAAAAAAGAATGAAGCCCTAATGGATTTCCATCATAGTTGTCACGTATGATAGATGCGCACATACTAATGTATGATTTTTTTTGTTCGACTGTTGCCATTTTATATTTATTTTTTAAACAATCTTCCCTACACACGTCAATTTCAGTTTCTGTTTCGCTTTCACTTTCAGTCAGAATGTTTTTGTTTACTAATTGAAATAATTCTATGTCTTCCGGAACTCTAATTCTGCAATTAAGTCTGCCAAAGCATCTTACCAACAGTTCGCGAAAGTGTCTTATTTTGGAAAAAATTTGATTCCTTGTATCAACATCTACTTTTTCAGAATTTGCTTTAGCGAATTCTATTATCAAGTTATAATTCTCAGTTAAAGAATGTATGTATTCATTTATTTTTGTTTCCTTTCGTGAAATTGGACGATTTTGTAAAATCCTTTTCTTTATTTTGGTAAAGTTATTGATTAGTTCAGAAAATTTTTCGTGGTCGAAATCTGACATTTATTTAATTGAAAACTTTATCTATATTATTATTGTGCCAATCAGAAAAAACTGTTTTAATTTTATTTAAATTAATGCAATTAAATATAGAATAAGAAAATATTGTACTGCGATTAAAAAAATTTTTTTCAAACA
Source organism: Thecocarcelia acutangulata (assembly GCA_914767995.1). Lineage (NCBI taxonomy): Eukaryota > Metazoa > Arthropoda > Insecta > Diptera > Tachinidae > Thecocarcelia > Thecocarcelia acutangulata. The sequence goes on along the minus strand of OU612096.1, from coordinate 66,224,848 downwards.
TTTTATGCCATATAATACAGGTACATATGTAATTATTAGTTTTGTTTTTAAATGTTCTCTTCTTCTTATCGCATAGTGCATATAAATTTAGTGCTTACGGCTTTTACCTTGTTTGTTTTGATCCTCATATACTTTTTCCAAGAAATTCCAATGCATAAAAAAAATGTACTTCATACTCTTAAAAAAAATTGTTTTTTTTTTGATTACCCACAATTTGCTTTATAAATTCTCTTTGTTTGATTTTTACTCTTTTACGATTCATACATATGCGTACCTACATACATACAATGTTTATATGAATGCGTGTAAACATATGATTGCACAAATACATATTTTCCATTATATTTCTAAGTTCGCTTTGATTATTACTTTCTTTTGAAAAAAAAATCAATGTATAGCAAAGCAGGGGTGATAAGTGAAATTTGGAAAAAGTAAAATTTGTTGATAGTTTTCTGTTAATATTTTATTGGTGTAAGTAAAATAAGTAGCGACTTTTTTAAATATTTTTTAATATATTTTGAACTCTGTTTTCAATTCACTTTTTTTTTATATATTTTTATTACGAAACAAAATTTTTATTACATGTATTTGTTATTAAAATTAATATATTATTAAAATGTGTTAGTTTTTATTTTACTTATGTAACTTAGATGCATATGTAATAAGAATAAAGTTATATATATATATTTAAGCATGCTCTTAAGTACATATTATAAATACATAGGTATAAATACTTGTTTCTTTAATTCATTGTTTATAATGTTTTTATTTTTGTATCCTTTTTGTTGGTTATATTTGTGTTCTTGTTGTCCTATCTGTTCTATGTTATTTTAAATATTGTTAAAGAGAAATTATAGAGTTTTTAAAGAGAAAATTATTTATAGCATATGATGAACAATGTAAATGCATACTTATGTATATATATATGTGGATTTTAATTTTATAAGAAGAGTGTTGTATGTTATTTGAGTACTATATAAATATTAATGTTATTAATTTCCTATTCATATAATTATTATATATAATATACTTATGTATAAGATATATAGATATTGCTCTTATATTACGAGTCTTATGTATTAATCGTTTTAATATGTGTTAGTTGCATACATACATCTTCCACTAACAGTATATTTGTTTGCCTTGGCAGTTATATGTACATGCGTTCTCGAATTATCTACATCATACTTTCTCTGTTTTCCTCTTGTTGATTCTTAAGTGCTGATTTACCGCTTGCCTGTTTATATGAGATATATTGCTGCTCGTAGTCTTCCTTTCTCTGTCTTATTGGTTTTTTTTTTTTGCATAGCTGTTTGTCTCTTTTTATTTCTAATTTCCCGTTATTGCTTTATTCAATATTGTAAATGCTTTGATTTTTTATAACTGTTGATTTGCTTTCCTTTTTTTTTTTTTTTTTTTTTATAAATTTTTATAATTTATGTAACAACTTTAGCATTTTAGTTTTTTTTTTTTTTTTTTTTTTTGTTTTATGTATTATAAAAGTTTTTCTCGGTTGTGTTGTTTTTTTTTTATTTTTTTTTTTTAATAACTGCTTTTTTGTTTTCTGTTTGATATTTAGGTTTCAACTTATAACAGTATATTTACCACTAGTTTGTGCACATAAGTATGTATAACTGTTCACGTTTCTGCAGTACAGTTTCTTATACACGTGTTTTACTTTATGCGTTATTAACTTTGTGTAAAAATATGTTTTCCACCACGTGTTTAGACACAATTAGTTATGTTTTTGTTGTTTTGAAAATATTTAATACATGTACAATAGTTTTTACAATATGATTTTTGTTTTATGTACATTATTTATTATTTTGGCATTGCTTTTATTTAACCAATTTTCCCAATCTAGTTCTTTCTGAAAATGTTATTTTCGAATAATTTTACAAACCATTTTTTCCTCTTTTATTAGTTTTTTGGTTTCTGTATCTTTTTATTAAATTGTTTAACATTTTTATCTTTTTATTAAGTTGTTTAGTTTTTCCGTTAAATGTGTTTAAATTTTCTCTGCTTAAGCAGTTAAAATTGTATATATTTTTTTTTTTTTAATTTCGAAGTACATTAAATATTGGCAGGATCGCCATTTAATGTTCTTATCGTTATTTTTATAATTTAAACAACCATTCATGTCCAATGCTCAAACTAAACTGACTTTATTTCTTATTCGTTTTTCGTCACAATTATTAGTATATGTATACTAAATACATGGGATATTTAGGGATATTTATTCTAGTATTCCAATATATTACAGAGTAGTATTTATTAGTAGTACTTAGAGCAGGGATGGCACTACAGACTCTTCCATTTAGAATTTACAGCTAGTTCGTCGATGTCGTAAGGATAAGTTCATTCGCATTCTAAGCGAAAGAAAATTGATTTGAGTTTTTTTCTAATTTTATTCTATGCGAACGATGGGTCAAAATTCAATTAAAACAATAAGTACATGCTAAAGAATAATAGTGACATAGACAAACCCAAATTGGTTCGAATGTGATTTCGCATATATTCTCTACATATTCTGATTTCGTTATATTGAGACATTTGAAGAAATATTTCACTCACTCAGAATTTGTTCGTTACAGCTATAGTGTATTTTTGTATGAAACACTTTGCAATGAAGAGGGTTTTTTCAAGAGACTCAATAAAGAATACGTTATATTAAGTTCTTCGTAATAACGAAGTTCGTTATATCGAAGTATCACTGTATCAGGATATGGATTAAAAAAGCAAAGACCGATATGTTGTTCAACGAATGATTAATTTGATGAAAAGTACGTATCTTGTTTCCATGTATTCAGATTATCATGTATGATATTTTTTACACTTTTCGTTTCTGTTAAACGTACTCGTAAAAAATAACTGAAAGAATTATTTCATCAACACAAAGTTGCAATTGTGCGTAAAACGACAATACTGCTTAGATTTTAAGCGGATTAATTCAATCGGCAAATTTCGTTTTCTTAAAGCTAAATAAATCTTTAATAAAAAAAATTTAACCGTAAACGATGAGACATATAAAGTTTTTTTTACTTGGTTTATTCGCGTGGAAGAGTTCTAGAAATTTTGAAAATTTAGTAAATATAAACGCGTATACTTAAATAAAAATACACATTTGCAGGCAACATTTGCATGACTGACGCGCAATTACCGGAGCAATCCAAGTAAAAACTGTGACACTGAAATTTTGAAAAATTTCAACACAAGCTAATCCCGCAATGACGAAGTATATAATGTTAGGGTCGAAAACCCTGTTACATCGTGCAGTTTATTTTTAACTTTGAGTCTCTATTACATTGACGAAAAATCATTCAGTTAATATATTTTATTAAAGAACGAGTATGTTTCACTTCGATCCATTCTTGTTTCATTCTCATTTCAAGTAAAAATTTGTTTGCATTTTCTAGAGTGTACATATTGGCGATTTTAATATTCCAAATTAATCAAAATTTTATGAAAAGATAATCATGCCCTCCTTCCGCTCATTTGAATTTCATTTTAACAAGCTTACAGCTTAAATAATAACAAACAATTAAATATAACAAACAATTAATGGGATGCATTTTAAATCCAATGACTTTTCTTGCTCAAATATATTTCGCTGACTAAGGCCGAAGTAATAGGCATAGAACCTTAACCCTACGATGAGTCCGCCAATGGGCGAAAAGAAGCATTCATCAAACGTCCAAATGCACGTCAAACTGTCATGCAGGCATACCACTTTCTATCTCACGCCGGTTAGAGCATCCTATGCTCCGTAGTTTGAATCCAAGCCATTCTAACACTCCTGCAATTCTAAGGGCCTCGGTACTCAGTTGCAGTGCAAATCCACATTTAGGTCGAACTGTGCTCATGTCGCATCTGGGTAGTAAACCACAATCATCATGTTTCCCACGAAGAAACTCGTCCAAGGCAGGCGTTAACCAGGTTTCCAGAGCTTCCATGGCCCCAGAAAATAGTAGCCTCCCTATTCAGACTAGCATAGCCCCAAGTTTGCCACTTCAACGTGCATAAACTAAGGTTTCCATATTGTGCAACATTTTTTGAAAAATATGGTGTTCTCGAAATACGTATCGCGCGAATTTTGTTTAACGACGAATCTCTCTTTTGCTAAAATGGATAGGCCAATAAACAAAACTGCCGTATTTGGAGTGGTGATACTCCTAAAGTGTGTGTTGAGATACCGTTACACCAAGAAAACTGAATGTTTAAGGCTGGGGGATTCCCTACTTCTTTAAAAACGATGCTTGTCCGAACTTTACTGTCAGTGGTGACAGCTATAGAACCATGACTGCTAACTTTTCCCGTTCATCAATTGAAAAACATTGATTTACGGAGCTGTGGTTTCAAAAAGACGGCGTAAAATGTCCAATAAAATATAAATGTCGGTATTGCCGAGGTGAAGCTTTATTTGGGTTTTGGTTAAAAGCATACGTCAATGGTTTGTGATCGGTGAATAACGTGAATCTCGACCTTCAAGTATATGTCGAAAATGTTTGATGGCACTGTATGCCGCCAAAAAAAGTTCACGGTCATACGTACTGTATTTAACTTCAGCTGTGCTTAACTTCCTTGAATAAAAAGCAAAAGGTTGCCAGTCGGAGTTTAAGTTCTGCTCTATTACAGCACCAATTGCAAAATCAGAAGCGTCAACTTTCAATCCAAGTTCGGCATTTCCTATTGGATGTGCTAGAAGCGCTGCATTCAAGATATCTTCCTTGCACTTAATAAACGCATCTTCAGCTCTTTTTGTCCAAACTACCGATCGTTTATCGTTCTTTTTTGCACCTGTCATAAAATCATTTAGAACTTTTGCTGCGTATGAAATAAATCGACGATAGAAATTGATCATGCAAATAAATCTTCTTAATTCCATTATGTTTCCTGGTTTTTTGTAGTCTAAAATTGCTTGAACTTTTTCGGATGTCGGTGTACTACCAAATTCATTGATGTGGAATCCCAGAAAATCTTTCTCAGAGGAACCAAATTCACATTTAGCAGGTTGTATAACTATATTCACGAAAACGAGAATACAATTCTCAGATGTTCTAAATGCTCACTTTCCGTTTTTGAAGCAACAAGCACATCGTCAATGTAGACAAATACAAAGCTTAAACCAGAATTTCATCCATCAAGCGTTGAAAGCTTTGAGCTGAGTTACGAAGTCCAAATGGCATTCGAAGAAATTCGTAAAGACCAAAAGGCGTAGTAATGGCTGTTCTGGACAAAGATACATTGTGGATTTCAGGGAATTATTTTAAAAGTTGTTGATACTGTGACTGATTCTCGCAGATTGTAGAAAGACCTAGAGAAGGTTCATTTGTTACCTTTGCCTTAGAAAATAAAAGCGTTGTTCCGTCAACCAACCTTTTGTTTTTCAAATCGGGTAACAGATTAAAATGGTTTAAGAAATCTGAGCCGAGTATACATTTGGTTACGTCAGCAATTATAAATACCCATGAAAATGTCCTTCTTAGCCCAAGAGAAAGTTGTAAAATGGATGTGCCAAAAGTTTTTATTGGTGTTCCATTTGCGGCGAAGAGAGTGTTAGAAAAAATTGAACCAGTACCCTTGATTTTATGATTATTTGGAATCACAGAAATATCAGCACCAGTGTCGATAAGAAAAGTCTTCCTTGAAAGTGGATCTTGAATAAAAAGGCGGCTTGAGTTTATGCTGTTTACATCGGCAGCCGCACTTTCCGATGTTGTTTTGGAAAGGAACAAGTGCTCTTAAACTTTGTTGCATTGTTTCCAAATCGATTGTGGTACCAACAATATTTGGAATTTATCTCTTCAAACTTAGTTTTTGCTTTCCTTCTGTGTGGTGTATTACTACGACTGCGACTTTGATTAAAAACCCTAAAACTTTTTTCTAAAGCTTCAATTCTTGAAGAAATATCTGAGTTTTCCATACCCACACTCGAAATATCCGCTGGCTGAATCATGTCAATAATTTTGTCAGCCTGTGCTGCCAATTTATTAACATCTTGCTGTTCAATTATTGCAAGATTAGCTCGGACATTTTCAGGCAGCTGGTCAAGAAAAATGGATCGAATAACTTTTTCCCCAACTTGTCCTTGACCTAAATTCTGAATTGTGCGCAAAAATTGTGTTGGCTTTTGATCCCCAAGAACTTGACCACTCAACAGACGCTTCGAGTTTCCATTCATAAGATTCAGAAAATAAGTTGATAATTTTCAGTTTTAGCGCTTCATACCTATTTTCTGATTGGTTGTCATTCAGCATATCGCTAACCAGATCTAGAGTAGCTGGATCAATATTCGCTACCAAATAACGAAATTTTGTCGCATCCGATGTAATTCGCTGCAAGCTGAAAATGGTTTCAACCTAAAAAAACCATACCTTTGGATTCTTCTGCCAGAAAGGAGGAAATTTGATTGCTGAAGATGCATCAATCTGAATGTTGGTATTTTCGTTACTTCTTTCGGGAATATCCTGCTGTCTTGTCGGAAGTTCATTTCGAATCCCACCATCGTCTGCTCCTTGTGATGGAGAATGAAAAAAAGCCATACTTCTTCTTGATCGGGGTCACCAATTTGTAGTGAGAAGTTGATAATAAAAAACGTTTTTTTATAAAAATTTCTATTAATTAAACTTCTGCTACATTTATATAAAAAGTTTTTTTTTTAACAAATTCACAAAAATGAATAATTAACAAGAGGAAAAAAATTAATGTAATGAAAAAATTATAAGAAAATATTGTATGGAAAATCTATGAAGCATTGATTACAAATTTGTTTTATAGAACAAGTTAAAAATTAAACAAGTTGCCACAATTTAGTTTGTAAAAATAAATTTTGTGAAAATGTTTTTTATCATTTTATACTCATCCTCTGAATATAGAGGAAATGCAAGCATTAAATGGATTCCATAAAAAAGCAGCTGAGACTGTGAGGGAAAATATTTGCGCTTTCTAACAAAAAATGTATTATATTCGTAAATGTTTGTTCATGTGTGTTTATACAAATAATTTTTTTAAAATCAGTCTACGCCTTCGTATAACGCTCCATGGAACGGGATGGTGGTACCAATATAATTAAAATTTTTGCAAACGGAGTCTCACTCTGCTTTACTATTTGTTTTTTTTAATATATAGAAATATATCAAATGAGAGAATGTATTGCCGTACAGTATTGAATGGTCTGCACAATCTTCCAAGCGGCATTATACGCAATAATAGAAGCGGTTGACTATAATGTCACAACAGACTAAACGAACTGGTAAGCTAGAACCAGGTCACCTTGATCTGGGTGCCAGGGCATCACGGCAATGAAATTGCTGACATCTACGTCAAAAAAGGAGCAGAGGGGACTTTTATTGGACCCACTCCAAATTTTGCCTTCAATAAGGGTATCCTGAATGAGGAGATAAAGAAATGGACGGAGTCCATCGTTGGACAACATTGAAACGAGACAGCTGGTCTTGAACACTCCAAGAAATTTGTAAACTTTGATAAAAAGAGGGCCGAACATAGACAGGTGCACTTACAAGTCATTATAAGTGCTACAAGCACCTGCACAGGATGGGCAGCTCCAACACAGACGTTTGCAGATTCTGCATTGATGAAGAGGAGTCAATAGAGCACTTAATCACCCACTGTGGAGCACTGGGACACAGAAAATATAGGCTACTACAAGCTTATATGCCAAGTGAATGTGACTTAACATCACTCCCAATAAAGGAGCTTGTCCGTTTTCTTGACATACTTAACCCATAATGGGGCAAGGGGACGCATAATAGATCAACACTGGTCGCAGTGCAAATAACGGAAAATAAATTTTTTTTAATACAATTACATAATAATAATAAACACGCCCGAAAATATAACGCATCAATATGAGTACATGGCCAGATCAGGGCTTTTATGGCTCTAGTGTAGTTATTGCTCTCCGCTTTCCATACTTCTTTCCATAACTAAAAATTAAATTGCAATGTTGAGGATGTCGGCTCGATTGTTGTTGACTGTACAGTGTTGAAGGTATATACACTGAATGCTTTACAGTCAAATCAGCAACAATTCATCCCGGCTTCATCAGCATAGTAAAATTAACGTTTGTCCCTTGAGCTTCCATCGTAATGTCAGGTAAATTTAAAATTGATTATTGTAATATACGTGGGCTGAGAACGAATTTTTTCTCTGTTTATGCTCACACTTGTCTCCATCGGCCGGATGTTTTTGCCCTGTGTGAGACCCAGGTATCTGAGAATGCTGATCCACAGGATTTTCATATACCTGGGTATCAACTCCTATCCATATTTAATTTCCATCGGGGCCTTGTAATTTACGTTCGCAATGAAGTTGTGTTCCAATGCCAGCAACCATTAGGCATGCATAATGCCGAATTTACCTGTCTTTGGGTTAAATTCAAAATCAAGTCACACTTTTTGCATTTCGGGTTTCTATATAGAAGTCCAAATACGGGGCGGGATACTACCATTTCTGGTTTTGATACCCTCTCTGACTCCATATCGAAAATCCTAGAGGATTGTCCGAGCAGTGAAATCGTTGTTGCTGGCGATTTCAATGTTCACAACTCATCTTGGCTTCGTCATTCGAGTCATACAACTCCAGAAGGCCAATATGTTGAGTTATTCGCTGCGCATAACCACCTAGCGCAATTAGTGAATGATCCAACGCATATTCCATGTGTTGAAGGGCACTATTCAAACACACTTGACCTATTCCTGACTTCACACCCGGAAAAGTATGAAGTCAAAGTTAGTGCACCTCTCGGCAATTCGGATCATTGCACCATTTCTGCCTCCTTTTTGATCTCTGAACTTCGTAACGTTTCGAAATCAGCTACGAAACGTTCAATATTTATTTACGAAAAGGGGCTTTGGGCTGAGCTCAATCAATTTTATGAGCATTTTAATTGGAAACTTTGCTTTCTAGATAACGACAATAATGGCTCAGCAAAAATAATCGAGAATATTATATTGCTAGGGATGAAATCATTCATCCCATCCAAGCAGATTTCGGTTAAACCAAGAGTGAAATCCTGGTTTAATCAGACGTGCAAAAACACAGTCAGATCCAGAGAGGAAGCATTCAGTAATTGGCGTTTAAACAAAAACCCAGAGACTGATTTACTACGCAAAAAGGCAAGATCTTCGTGTGCCAAGTTAAGAGGGTAAAGAATAATACTAGTTCATCAATCCCAACTCTCTTAAAGAATGACCAAGCATTCACCGACCCGGTTGACAAAGCTAACCTGTTGGCTGAAATTTTTGCAAGCAACTTCTGCTTGCCGGAAAGCAGTCAACCACTTCCCGAGCTCGAAAGAGTATCTGTAACTATGGCAAAGATATTCTTCCGGGCACGAGCAGTTAAAAGGGTTTTGGCAGACCTCGACATAAACAAAACTCCTGGACCGGATGGCATTCCAGCACTGGTCTTGAAGTAGTGTTGTTTTACGCTTGCGCGTCCATTAGCACGCCTCTTCAGCATACTTTACCATTTTGGTGAATTTCCATCAAGCTGGAAGGTTGCTAATATATCACCAATACCCAAAAAGGGTGAGGCAAATAACCCTGAAAATTACCGTCCAATTGAAATTTGCTCTACACTTTCCAAAGTAATGGAAAGCATGGTTAACCATCACCTTATGAAGTATCTAGAGTCGCATAAACTACTTTGCGATCGTCAATATGGATTTCGTAAGGGTCGTTCTACTGGCGATCTTATGGCATATCTCTCAGAGAAATGGTGCCACTCAATCCGTCATTTCGGTGAAAGTAGGGTGGTGGCTCTGGATATTTCAAAAGCGTTTGACAGAGTGTAGCATGGTGCACTACTGGCAAAACTTACTGCTTTTGGTGTCGGTGATGACTTCTCTTGGTTTATATCGAGTTTTCTCAGAGACCGCACTATACGAGTTGTTATAGATGGGGTCTCATCAAACGAGTTCAAGATTAATTCAGGGGTTCCGCAAGGCTCCGTGCTTTCTCCTACCCTATTCCTTATTTTTCTATATGATCTTCTCTACCAAACTTCCAACCCTATCCACTCTTTCGCAGATGACAGCAGCATTTGCCAATCGTACTCTTTTAGCTATTGGCCCAGCCTTTCCGAGATCGCTGCCAAGAGGCTAAATATGAATGATTCACTGAATAGTGACCTTCTATTAATCTCCGAATGGGGTCGTAAAAATAGGGTCGCCTTTAACGCTCGTAAGACCCAATGTTGCTTATTAACACAAGCAAACGACTGCAAATGCTACTTCATCTGTACTCATGGATGGTATAAATATTGAGGAATCGGATGCTCGTGATGTTCTTGGAATGAAGATACAGTGTGATGTTCGCTGGACTGAACACATTTTTCATGTCTCCAAAGAAGCATTCAAGTGTCTTGGTTTTTTGAAACAATGTAAGATGTACTTCACTTCATCCGACCTCCTTACTATTTATACCACCTACATCCGACCGAAAATGGAATACAACTCTCATGTTTGGGCCGGTGCCTCAAAGTCTATTTTGGGGTTACTCGACCGTATGCAGGAGAGGGCGAAGAAGCTCATCGGTGACAGTAGGGTATCCAACTCTATTGACTCACTGGAGCATCGACGCAGTGTGGGGTGCGTTACTCTGTTCTATCGTTACTACAATGGATTTTGCTCGGACGAGATTAGGGATCTTGTTCCCGAAACGCGCACATTTTTACGTAGCACGCGCTCATCGTCCAGAGCTCATCCATTTGTGGTCGATCGCCCGGGGAATCGCACTACGCATTACAGAGAGAATTCGTTTTTTAGCCGAACGCTTCTTTTGTGGAATAATTTGCCTGCAGACGTGTTTCCTGTCTGTTATAGCGTTGGAAGGTTCAAGTCAAATTTTCACAAACACTACTCCCACTTTCCCCCTCCTCACAACCTATTTTCCTAGTTCTGGTACAATGCACTGCATATGTAGGGGTCATCCCCTCAGTACTGGTCCAATATAAAAAAAAAAAAAAAAAAAAAAATGGCCGATGAGGGCCAGATCCCATCCAATAATAATAAAATAATAATAATACATTTAACTCTTCCATTTTTGTTTTATCTGGGACCAGTACTCAGGGGATGGCCCCTACATCTGCAGCTCATTGTACTGGAACTAGGAAAATTGGTTATGATGAGGAGGAAAGAGGGAGTAGTGTTCGTGGAGGTTTAACTTTAACAATAACAGCACGAAAGACTAAAACAAACTCTATTGCAGCATTTAAAATGTTGAAATTAAATTACATAGTTAAAACTGATCGGTGACCAGAAGAAAAAAAAAAAAAAAAAGAAACACGTGTACACATACTGCTACCTATTCCCGTGCTCTTTGGTTTCATACGAAATTAATAATGAACATACATATCGTTGGTCTCATGCAGAAACATAATCGCAATTTTACACGAGAAGGAAAAACCATAATGGAAACTTTATACCTAGGTTCATTAACAAGGAATTTTTTTTATTGAATTGCTTGTAGAAACGATATTTGTGAAATTATTCAATTAAATGTTTGTGACGCTGTATATTTATGTGAAACGTAGTAGAATCCCTAATAAAGTTCGATTCAGGCAAAATTCGAGTTAGTGCCTTTCAACATGAGACTAACGATATATAGAAAATACGGACAACGTTAAAAAAAAGAGAGAAAAACAAAAATAAACACGTATACACAACTTGCTACCTATTCCATTGCAATTTGGTTTCATACGAAAATAATTAATGAGCATACACATATAGAAAATACGGAGAGCAGTAACAAAAGACGTGTGCGCATGGTGGGAGACAAAACACGGCTCCATTGGGATGATGGGCTTTGATTGCAATCAGCGTTGTCAACTTTGAAATTTTAATACGCACCAAAATGTAGAAAAAAACGCATTATTTCAACAAAAACGCACCGAATTTTGAACTTTTCTTTCCATTTTTAAAACCCCATTTTATATTATAAAAACTATAATATTTTTATGTTAAAAACTGGGTCTGGTACCACCGCCTGATGGCATGCCAACAAATTCGTTCAATAGCTAGAATTCGTGTTTGTCAAACTTGGCCACTAGTATGATTTTTTTACTTTTATTAAGATAATGGTATCTTTACAATAATTATAACGATATTTTATTATTCAGCAATATTATTTAATTATATTCGCTGTCGACCGAGTAAGTTGTTACTTTTAACTTTTACAAAGCTACAGCTGCTTTACCGTCGTTAAAATCGAAGAAATTTAAGATTATCAGATATTAAAAGTTGTAGAATCGCACTACAAGCCATCAAACTCTACTAATAGACATTTTATCAAATACAGTGTAAATCTCATTTGCGTTTTCTTAAGCGAACGGTGACAATCAGTTTGGTGTCTTTAAAAGGATTTGCCAGAATAATAACAAATAAAAGATGAAGTTTACCAGAGTCAATATTTAAACGTTGGTTGCTCCTATAATTGCAAAACACGTTCTAAAAGCAGAATATTTTGTAAAACGAAATATTTTTTTTCTCTTTCGAGAATATTTATTGGACTCAAGTCCAATATTGAACAATGTGGGATGTATCCCTGATCATCAATTTGGTTTTCGGGCCAAACACAGCACCATAGAACATACGCACAGTCTAGTCAATGTCATAAGACAGAACTTTGAGGAGAAGAAGTATTGCTCAGCTCTATTCATTGATATTTCTCAAGCTTTTGATAAATTGTGGCACGACGGCTTGATGCAGAAAATAAAGTTAAACTTCCCTGCAAATATGCACAAGCTTCTGGAAAGCTACTTATATGGGCGGAAGTTTGTTATCAGAGAAGGTGACTTTATAGGCCCAACTCAGCCAATCAAGGCAGGAGTTCCCCAAAGCAGCATACTGGAGCATACTTTATATTTGATTTACGCCTCTGACATGCCAACGGAATCCGGAATCCACACTTCTAGCTTTGCAGATGACACAGCGTTTTTGAGTGTTCATGAAAACCACCAATTAGCATCACGAAATTTACAGGAATGTACTTCAATATTAGAGAAATGGCTAAAACTTTGGAAAATCAAAGTTAATGAACAGAAATGTACTCATGTCACATTCACACTGTGTAAGCAAACATGTCCGCCTATCCAAATAAACAACTCACCTATTCTGCAGCACAATGAAGTCAAGTACCTTGGTATACACCTCGACCGTAGGCTAACGTGGAAGTCTCACATTGAAGCAAAAGTCACTCAGTTGAAACTAAAAGCAGCGCAACTAAATTGGCTTATGTGCAGAAACTCGAAAATGAAGTATGATTGCAAACTTCTGCTATACAATGCAATACTAAAGCCTATATGGTGCTACGGAATTCAATTATGGGGCACCGCCTCAGCGGCAAACATTGAAAAAATCCAAAGCCGACAAAACAAAATTCTTCGAACGATTACTGCAGCTCCATGGTATGTAAAAACTTCACGAATTCATAAAGATCCGAGTGTTCCGCTGGTAAAAGAGGAATTTTCTAAGTACGCGACAAGGTATTTCAGTAAACTGGAACTCCATCCAAACCCTCTTGCGCGTAATATACTTAATTTTGGCGGCCACAGTAGGTTGAGAAGAACAGATACCGTTGCCATCATCAGATTGCTCAATAGGTGATTTTACCGAAATCGCTCCCGCATAATAAAACTTTTTGTCTAGCATTGGCCGGACTTAAGTAACAATCAAATTTTTTAATTTTAAATCACATATTTTAACTTTAAATTTAGTATTAAGATTTGAATACTTATTGTTAGTTCATTTTGAAGATTCAATAAATAAAAAATGATTAAAAAAAGAGAATATTTATAATTTAGCAAGATTGTCTTAATTTATTCATATAATAGGGTGCGTGTTTTATATTATAGCTCCGTGTCCTGATTGTGCTCTGGAAAATGAAACCTAAAAATATATGGACACTTGAATACTATTTTCTTATATTAAAACAAAAAGTTAAGTTGAATTTGATTGGGTGCCACCGAAATTTAAAAAGCGCACCGAAAATATAAAAAAAGCTCACCACGCACCGACAAAAGAATTTTGCGCACAAATAATTGTAAAAATCACCAAAAACGGTGCGAAACGCACCGAGTTGACAACGCTGGTTGCAATGTCATAGCAAGACCCATGATTCGTAGCAAGTTATAACATTTTTGAGGATGTTCAACAGCTCCTGAGTGTTGTCTATGCGACGTTGTTTTTGCCTAAAATTTAGCAATTTTGGAACAATCTTCGCTGCCGCACGTTTCATGCCCAAAACATCCGCAAAAATTGCTTGGCATGAGCCGAACGATATACCAACATCAACAGCAACCTCTCTGATAGTGATTCGATGATCATTTTCTTCACTGCTTCAATGTTTTCATCGGTGGTTGACGTGCTCGGGCGACCAGGACGAGCATCGTCATTGATATCTTCTCGGCTTTCTTTAAACCGGTTATACCACAATTGAACTTGTGTTCTGCTCATAGTATACTCCCCAAACGCCAAATGTTCTTGCGCATTTAATTTAATTTTTTACACAAAACTTAATACAGTTTCCTTGATCCATTTTTTCTAATAGTAAAAATCGAAGAGCACACCAAAAAACACGACTAAACTTTTATATATAAGTTTGTGATTCCGATTGTAATTTCTACAATTTTCATTTGCGACCCTATAAAGTATATATCGTTAGTCTCACGTAGAAAGGCCCTAACTCGGATTTCCCCTGAATTGAGCTCTTTTGGGGATTCTGCTACGTTTCGCACAAGTACTCAGTGTCACAAAGATTTAATTATATAGTTTCATACATATCGTTCTTATAAGCAATTGAACAAAAAAAGTTACTTTAGATTTCGCGTAAGCGAACTTAAACAACTTTTTTTGCTTAAAAGCAGTTTTGGTAATAAAAGAAAGTTATATAAATATGGAAATTAAAAATTTCCGATATCGGTCCATATATACCCGAGATATAGCCTAAACCGGGGTTCCATGAAAATGTCGCGTAAGCAAACTTAAAAATTTTTTTTTTTTTGCTTAAAAGCCTTTCTGGTTATAAAATGAGGTTATATAAATATGGAAAATGAAAATTTTCGATATCGGTCCATACAAGGGGACCGAGATATAGCCTGAACCGATTTTTCCATTAACATTTTTTTTTTTTTTTTTGCTAAAAAGCAATTCTCGTTGTAAAAGAAGGTTACTAAAGTACAGAAAATAGAAAATTCCGACATTGGTTCATATATAACCGAGATATAGCTTAAACAAACTTTTCCATGAAAATGTCCATGAAATATTTCTTTTTTGGAATAGTGATTACAAGGCAAACATATGTTTTCCCGATATGGGTCCATATATATTCGAGCATATTTAGTCCAAATTTGTAATATATACTATACATATCGTGACTATCGTGAAGGGTATTTTAGATTCGGCCCAGCCGAATACACCACATTCTTACTTGTTATCTGTCAAAAACATACTGACAATCCAAAATGCCTGATATTGCCGACATATATAACAGATATGTGTACCAACATAACAGAAAAATCGAACATACTCGTACGTAACTCACGATCTCGTATGTTATCAAATTTATTATTATTTGCTTTTTGGCTGCCATAAACTATTTATAAACACTTGTTATTACTTTTCTTTTGCAGAGATTTAATGGAGGAGCTGGTTGTCTACATACGAGAAGCAGTCGACAGAAAGCAGGAAAACATGCGAAGACGCAGAAGGCGTGATGCATTGCGTTTGCAATTAGTGCGAGTGTTGGAGAAAATTGCTGAAAATGGTACTTTTGGTGTCAGGTGAGTGGAAATGGCAAACTAATTGTGAAATGTTATACAATCAACGTCGATGCGTGTATTGAGTATCGTCAGGCTGTAAAAAAAGTTTTAATAAACGCATAAACAAAGCGGATTTATATCAAGAGATTAGTTGAAAAAAATGACTTGTGACTTAGAAAAACACTTAACGGCAACGAAATTCAATTTTTAATTTAAAAACACTTGAAAATAGTTTATTCTAATAATTATTATTTTAATTTAGTTTTTAGTTTTCACAAAATAAATTCTACTGCTGCTCCTCCCAATTGTTTTATTAATATTCCGCATGACTTAATGTTTGAGCAAATGCTTCTGGGCCATCAGAAAAAATATGGATAAAATCGTCAAAATCACGATAATTTTTTAAAATATCGTCATTTCAGTCTGAAATTATTGTAAAAAAAATCGGGCTTATAAAACTACCAAATCGGACTTTTAAAACTACCAAATGTTTAGTATATTTTAAATTTTTATTGAAAATACAACAGATTTTAAATGCAAGCAAATAGTTGCATTTATTAAAGAATTCAGTTTTTAATTGATTACAGTTACATACATATGTATGTATTTGTTAAAAATCAAATACACTTTGATACATTGAATTTTCTGAAAATTTTAAGAATAAATATCTGGATTGAACAATTCTAATAAATTGAATTGAACTGCTGTATAAAAAAAGCTTTAAGGATTTCATTTTAATTAGTATGTATAAAATAGAATGTCTTCAATTATTTCATATTCTAAAGTTTCGTATTTTTGTCTCATTTTAACTAATTTGGCTGAATACTACATATTTGTCCACTTTGTAGAAGAATAGGGTGATGTCACTATATTTTGGAATAATTTTGAATATATTGGAAGATATTGGAAAACGAATTGAAAGCCGAGCGTGGCTTTCAATTCGTTTTTTTTTTAAATCAACATAAATTTGTTTCTTACTTCTTAGAAATTGTTTCAAAATCTAAAACAATTAACTCTTGATACTTGGAATAGAGATCTTGTTTTTATTGAAAATATTGTCAGAAGTTTTTTTTTTACAAAATCAAATATTTTTTAGATATTTGATTACAAAATTCAAAAATTTATACAAGTTACATTTATTAAGTTTCTTACATTTTTATACAGCTCTTGATATCATTTTATGAATTCTGTTTTTAATTTTTGTTGCCAATTACTTTTGTCAAAAACAAAATTTTTACGCAAAAAAAAATGCCTGGTTTCTATACTGTTGTCGAGCTGCATTCAATATATAAGATAAAGGGCTTTCACGGTTGGTAATGCAAATAGTGCAAACAATGCAAATGTGAGCAAAAATACTTTTTTTTTTTTTTTTAACAAAATATATGTATTTGCTGTTTACTTCATTTACTAAAAACCTTGAGCAGAAAGAAATTTGCAAAAATACTCATTTACAAACGAATGTAAACATTTGACAAAAAACTACCGCCATATTGTTTAAGATAAACTAGAAATGTTATAAACTATTTAAAAAGAGCAAGCATTAGAATCAAGTGCAATGAGTGAAGAACTTTCAAGAAGTAAAGGCAGTAAGAAAAGATCCATATACACACCAAACTCAACGTCATAAATACCATTATATGCGATAGTTGTGAAAAAGATTTACATCAGCACCTGCCTTTACGGCCTTATCTGCTGATGGACCAATTCCACGAAGGGAATTATTCACCATTCACCAGCGCCTCCGTGTAGCCTACCAGGTACAAACAGGTAGCAATTCTTGCCATATAGGCAAGCCCTTGTTCAGGAGTTGAGGCCTTCTAATCCCTCCTGTATGCAATTTCCCAGCAATCAATGGAAGCCAAGTCTTGATAAGTTGGTAGGCCGAAGCCCACTAAGAGCGTCAGACCTTAAACTATCAAACCATCACCACCGGTTCCTTACAGTACAGGGTAAAGGTATATGTTGTAAATGCATTGATTGCTGGGAAATTGCATACAGGAGGGATTAGAAGGCCCGTACTCCTCAAGAGTTGCTCATATGACTACAAACATATGACATAAATTGCTACCTGTGTGAGCCTAGTCAGCCACACGGGGGCGCTGGTGAATCGTGAATAATTCACTCCAATTGGTCCGTGGAATAAGGCCGCAAGGGAGGTGCTGATGTAAGTCTTTTTCACAACTGTGCTTCAGACTAGTTACAAAGACCGTTCTGGTGTAAGTAAATCTGTTTATAATAAAATTTCAACCCAAAACAAATAAAAAGCAAATATCTGCTGTTAAATGGGTTGTCAAGTAATGCAGGGTTGACAACTCAGAAGTTGTAAACCTCTAAAAAAAATATAAATAATTTTTATACTGTTCCTTTTTTTTAATCTATTTATTAGCACTTGTGTTTTGGAGCGTGATACCATGTCTTTGCATCCAACATTTGTCGAATATATTGACGGTGCCATGCAATATTTAGTCGCCGAAACGGAGAAAGACAACATCAGCATTCGTGAGGTTAAGGCACATTTTTGCAACTTTATACGAAAAGTGATAAAGAATTTTTCATGTAAGTAAAATATCTATTAAGTTCTTGATTAACCAGATACCTACATTAGAGTGAGCCAATTTGTATGTAATAAAAGTTGTCAAAACCGTAATCTACGGACTGTTGTGGGAAGCTTTTTCCAAGAAACTAAAATTTAATATAAAAGTCTAGTTTTCTCGTTAAAATTTTTTTTTTTCATACAATTATTTATTGAATCTTCAAAATATGAAGTAACTAATAATAAGTATTCAAACCTTAATACTAAATATAAAAAGTCATTTAAGTCCATCCAAAGCTAGACATATTATTATTATTTTGCGGGAATAATATCGCTAGAATTACCTATTTAACGTTCTGATGGTGGCAAGGGTATCCCTCCTTCTCAACCGAGCGCAGCCGCCAAAATTAAGTATGTTGTGTGCAAGAGGATTTGGGTGAAGTTCCAGTTTACTGATATAACTTGTCGCGTACTTAGAGAACTCGTCTTTTACCAGCGGAACACACAGATCCTTGTGAATTTGTGAGCTTCTTACATACCATGGAGCTGTAGTAACCGTTCGCAGAATTTGGTTTCGTCGTTTTTTAATTTTTTCAATTTTAGATGTTGAAGTGGTTCCCCATGACTAAATTTCATAGCACCATATAGGCTTTAGAATTGCATTGTGTAACAAAAGTTTGCAATGCAGTTTCAATGTCGAATTTCTGCCCATAAACCAAATTAGTTGCGCTGCTTTTAGTTTTAACTGAGTGACTTCTACTGCAATGTGAGACTACCACGTTAGCCTACGGTCGAGGTGAATACCAAGTTACTTGACTTCATTGCACTGCGGAATAGGTGAACTGTTAATTTGGATAGCCAAACATATTTGTTTATGCACTGTGGATGTAACGTGAATACACTTTTACATTTTTGGTGTGTACATTTGTACAACGGGTTATAGTTCAAGTTTTTTCCTAAGTTTTTTCTTAAGAAGGATGTTTTCAATATAAACTTGCTGTGATCAGCATTATTGATTGAAGAAGACAAGAAAAATAATAATCAAATCTTTAGCTGGGGGACAACTAGCTATTTCGTAGTCGCTATATTACTCATCAGCATCCACTGGGATTTGAACTCGGGACATGACGTATCATGATCTGCTGAGCCCGAAAGAGTATCTGTAACTATGCCAAAGATATTCTTTCGGGCTCGAGCAGTTAAAAGGGTTTTGACAGACCTCGACATAAATAAGACTCCTGGACCGGATGGCACTCCAGCACTGGTCTTGAAGCAGTGTTCTTCAGCGCTTGCGCGTCCATTAGCACGCCTCTTCAGCATACTTTACCATGCTGGTGAGTTCCCATCATGCTGGAAAGATGCTAATGTAACGCCAATTCCCAAAAAGGGTGGGGCAAATAACCCTGAAAATTACCGCCCAATTGCAATTTGCTCTGCGCTTTCCAAAGTAATGGAAAGTATGGTCAATTACCATCTTGTAAGGTATCTAGAGTCGCATAAATTATTTTGTGATCGTCAATATGGATTTCGTAAGAGTCGTTATACTGGAGATCTTCTGGCATATCTCTCTGAGAAATGGAGCCACTCAATCCATCATTTCGGCGAAAGTAAGGTGGTGGCTCTCGATATCTCCAAATCGTTTGACAGAGTGTGGCATGCTGCACTACTGGCAAAACTTACTGCTTTTGGTGTCGGTGATGACTTTTATCGATTTATATCGAGCTTTCTTAGAGACCGCACTATACGAGTTGTTATAGGTGGGGTCTCATCAAACGAGTTCAAGATTAATTCAGGGGTACCACAAGGCCCCGTTCTCTCTCCTACTCTATTTCTTATTTTCCTGAATGACCTTCTCTATCAAACTTCCAACCCTATCCACTCTTTCGCGGATGACAGCAGCATTTGCCACTCGTATTCTTTTAGTTATAGATCCAGCCTATCAGAGGTCGCTGCTAAGAGGCTAAATATGAATGATTCACTGAATAGTGATCTATTTATCTCCGAGTGGGGTCGTAAAAATAGGGTCGCCTTTAACGCTCGTAAGACCCAATGTTGCTTATTAACACACAAACAAACGACCGCAGATGCTGCTTCACCCGTACACATGGATGGTATAAATATTGAGGAATCGGATGCTCTTGATGTTCTTGGTATGAAGATACAGTGTGATGTTCGCTGGACTGAACGCATTTTTAATATCTCTGAAGAAGCATTCAAGTGTCTTGGTTTTTTGAAACGGTGTAAGATGTACTTCTCTTCATCCGACCTCCTTACTATTTATACCACCTACATCCGACCGAAAATGGAATACAACTCTCATGTTTGGGCCGGTGCCTCAAAGTCTATTTTGGGGTTACTCGACCGTGTGCAGGAGAGGGCGAAGAAGCTCATCGGTGACAGTAGGGTATCCAACTCTATTGACTCACTGGAGCATCGACGCAGTGTGGGGTGCGTTACTTTGTTCTATCGTTACTACAATGGATTTTGCTCTGACGAGATCAGGGCTCTTGTTCCCGAAACGCGCACATTTTTACGTAGCAGGCGCTCATCCATTTGTGGTTGATTGTCCGAGGAATCGTACTACGCATTACAGAGAGAATTCGTTTTTTGGCCGTACGCTTCGTCTGTGGAATAATTTGCCTTCAGACGTGTTTCCTGTCTGTTATAACGTTGGAAGGCTCAAGTCAAATGTTCACAAACACTACTCCCTCTTTCCCCCTCCTCACAACCTATTTTCCTAGTTCTGGTACAATGCACTGCATTTGTAGGGGTCATCCCCTGAGTACTGGTCCAAGTTAAAAAAAAAGAAAAAAATCATGATCTGCTGCTTTAACCACTCAGCCACCGAGCATTTAATTATTCTCTTTCCATATTCATCTCATATTGAATCACGTATGCATTTTTGTTAATTGTCCGCATTGTTTGTACAGCATATGCTATGTAATAAATAAAAAAAATGTTAATAAATAAGGCAGCATACGCTGTCTCAAAAATTGTTGATATTTTGTGTAT
The DNA here is from genome assembly GCA_914767995.1 of Thecocarcelia acutangulata. NCBI lineage: Eukaryota > Metazoa > Arthropoda > Insecta > Diptera > Tachinidae > Thecocarcelia > Thecocarcelia acutangulata. Next base: position 66,203,523 of record OU612096.1, on the reverse strand, counting down.
GTCGTCATCAGTGTGTCCTTGTAACCCATTTCTCGGTGCTAGATTTAGCACTTCTTTTGTTGATTTAGCAGCAAAATTTTCGATTTAGCACTTAGCACTTTTTTTTATCACTTTCCAATTGTTCATTTAGAAAGTTTTTTAAAAATCTCTTTTAATAAATTGTTTTGAAAGGAAACCATTTTGATCCCTTAATGCTTAGAAGATTTCTTTGATGAAGATATTGTATGACAAATCTGGTTTAGGCTATATCTCGGGTATAAATGGACCGATATCGAACATTTTCATTTTTCATGTTAATATAACCTTATTTAATTACCAAAACTGCTTTTAAGCAAAAAAAGTTGTTAAAGTTCGCTTACGCGACATTTTCATGAAAAAACCGTAGGCTATATCTCGGGTATATATGGACCGATATTAGGAAAAAAAACCTTTTTTGCCTTTTAGTTACCATCCTTAGTAATTGCGTGAAGTTTGAAGCAAAACAAACAACTTTTTTTTCAAAAAATTTCGTACAAAATCGGTAAAAATGGCTTTTTTGGAATTTTGAATATATCTCAGCTATACGTGAACCGATATTACTGAATTTTAATAGCAAAGCCATGGCATAATGTGATAATAGAATGGTGAAAGAAAATAGTTTCTAAGTCTAACGGTTTTCTCAGAAACGGTATTTCAACGAGCGACAGACGGACAGGCGGACATCGCTTAATCGAATTTTCTATCAATGCTGATTCTGAATATGTATACATTATAGGGTCGGAAATGAAAATTGTAAAAATTACAAACGCAATCACAAACATATATAGGGTATACATTTTTGTGAAGGGTATAAAAAGAAACATTTAATTGCATGTTTGTACCTATCAGATGTAATTTTGAAAAAGACCTTAGCTCCGCTAGACACAGCCTTTGGATTTCTGAGGAAGAATCTGTGAAAAAATCATTGGAAAATCGCGATCGTGTTAGCCAAATATTGTTGTTACAACTGAAGACAAAACATATTCCAGTGTAATTATTGCCGAAAACACAAGTAAGATAAGTACATAACTGTGGTTAAAAGCAGCAAAGCCCAAAATCACCTCAAATATTACTAGACTTGGCCCCACTGACTTTTTGCTCTTCCCAAAACAGAAGATACCTATGAAAAAAAGCATTTTGCTACGATTGAGAAGATAAAAGATAATTTGGAAAAGGAGCTGTTGGCGATACCAAAAAGGTTGTTTCAGATATAATGATATTCGACACCAGTAGTCGTAGATTTATTCTGCCGATAATAAATTAAGTGCTTGCTTGCGATTCTTTGCTGAGGGCGGATATCAAAATAGGGTTGCTAGAGTTGATAAAGTAGGAATATTACAAACAACTTTCTGTCAGGTTCTCTCACAAATACTGGATATTTTAGAGCAACATATTTGTGGTCGATGCATAACTTACACGTCGGAAGAAGAGAGTAGATTTCTAACACAAATCTCGAATACCTGGTGTAGTATGATGCTTTGCTGGAATGCACATTGTATCCCCAAAAATAAAAAATTACTTGTACTACAACCGAAAATCCTAAATGTCATACTAGTATGTAGCATTTTTAAATTAATAAGTACATATTCGTATATATTTGGCATATAGTTATGAATGTAATGACCTTGAAGATATTGTGTTGTGCGATACCATAATATGTGGAAATGTAATGGAACTTTGTTAAGACATTTTCAAAATTATCAGGTGTGTTCTTGATTCTACTTTGAAGTGAAAGTAGTTTGAAATCACTTCAATTTCAAGCTTCGTTGTTCTGCATTCTACTCTTTACTTTTCATTTGTGTTTTGTTTTCGAACATTAATTTGTAGTGAATTGTCTGGTTCTTGAAACTACTTTTACACAAAAAGTAGTAGTTTAAAAACACTTTTTAATTTCATTGTGAAAATGAAAACTTTTACAGAAAAACTGCGTATAATTACAATCCCATTGAAATAAGACGGTTAGATGACAAAATATTTATTTGCATATATTTATAGGCAAAATAAGGAAAATATTAAGTCGATTGGGGATATCATCTCTTATTATAGCGGTTAGTTACGGAATTAGTAACTCATCGGAATCATCGTCATCACTTTCATTCATGTCTTGGATTTACCCCCACCGGCTATATCAAATTTTTGCATAAAATGGTACTTAAAAATTACGATCATCATTCAAAAAATTTCTCTTATAAAATAACAAGCGTTAGATTAAAAATTCTGCACGTCGTTTTTTGGGCAAAAGGCATATCGCAAAAAATAAAATAATATTGAAAATATGTGGTTTGTGTCAGTACTAGTTATTTCAACATTTATCCAAGTTTTATTTTCGAAGTTCAGTTCGAACGAAAGAATGAAACACCCACACTACTCCTTTTTCAGAACAACAAAAATGAAAAGTTAACTTTTCAAATCATTTTTTATTTGCATTCTACTACTTTTCTGGAACATGGCGGTATATCTGTACACATTATGATAATTTTACAAAACCATACAGAACTGACCCGTTAATTTGTAATTTATTGACAGATCCTGACCTAAAAGGATTTATTATTGAATAGTATATTTTAGTCAAAAACAATTTACACACTCCATCCGAAAGAGGGAGTTTTGAACAAATTATCTGAGGTACTTAATATTTTGAGAACATCTTCATAAACTTTTTAGAACATGATAATAATGTAAGAAGTATTATTTCGTGAAAAATATTTTTTTATATGAGAAACCTGGTCACCTGATACTATTTTGTTTGTCGTTCGCTGAGGAAACAATTAGAAATAAATCATTTCAACTTTCGCTGAGTATGACGAATTTCGTCCAACACTGCGATTGTGTGCGTTTTCAAATACACCAATTTGTTGTATTTTTTTCGACGAATATGAGGGCTCATCAAAAAATAACCCTTATTTCCAATTTGTTCAATAAGTAGATAGATGATTTATTTCAAAAAATATTCATGTTGATTTACATATGTACATAATTTAGAAAAAATATTCAGGTCTATTCGAGAATTCACCCTTCACTTCGATGCGCCATCATAAATTCTACCTTTGCTCTAAATTCGTACGGCGATGTTTGTTCCATTCATATGTACATATATATTTTATTGCCAAATATAGTAAATATGAATATTTCCTTAAATTTTTCGCAAATAATTAATTTTTTGTTGTTAATTTGTGCTTTACGCGGTAAAATCGACGTCGAACAATATTGGGGCTAAAATGCAGTGACAAGGTGTTTTAGAATACAGACGATGTGAAAGAAAACATACGGTATCTGCTTGAATATCACTCTCATCTCTAACGAATATAGATATGTATTTTAGATTAGTAAAAGATGAAACGCGCACGTATAGGGTGTTTTTTTAAGCTAGATAGAACTTTAAATTGTAAAAAGTAACACAAAAAATTAAATTTTGATGAAACATTTTTTTTATTTGTTTCAGTATACTCTGACAAATCATCATGAATAGATAGACTCACGCTTGAACAACGCTACGAAATTATCCAAATTTACTTTGAAAATCAGTCGTCGATTCGCGCAACTTATAGACGCAAAATTGTGTTCAGCGATGAGGCGCATTTTTGGCTTAACGGGTTTGTTAATAAGCAAAATTGCCGCATATGGAGTGAGACCAATCCACAAGAGACCCTACAGACTCCATTACATCCAGAAAAATGCACTGTTTGGTGCGGTTTTCATGCTGGTGGCATCATCGGACCTTATTTCTTCAAAAATGAGGCCGGAGCTCGCGTTACGGTCAATGGAGATCGTTACCGCACCATGATCAATGATTTTTTGTTTGAAAATATGGATGACATTGATCCGGAGGAGATGTGGTTTCAACAGGATGGCGCTACATGCCATACGGCGAACGCAACCATCGACTTACTGAAATCAAAATTTGGCGATAAGTTGAGTTCGAGAAATGGACCTGTCAATTGGCCTCCAAGGTCGTGCGATTTGACACCTCTCGATTATTTCCTGTGGGGCTACGTGAAGTCACTGGTTTATGCTGATAAACCAGCAACAATTGACGCCTTGGAGGCTAGCATTGTTCGTGTTGTTCGTGACATACGGCCAGCAGTGCTCGAAAAAGTGGCCCAAAATTGGACGTCCAGAATGCGCTTCGTCAAGAACAGCCGCGGTGCCCATATGCCCGAAATCATTTTCAAATGTTAATGTCACGTATTGATCTTTCGAATAAAAAAAAATTTTGATTACAATTTAATTTTTTGTGTTATTTTTTACAATTTCAAGTTCTATCGGGCTTAAAAAACACCCTATATTTGTGGTGAAAGTGACTTCTCGAATAGAGACGATTATCTTTGTATAAATCAATAAGATATAACAAAAAAATGTTGTGTGCCTGATTGGCAATTTACAACTATAATACATAAGAATGTGTGGTAAAGTTTCAAAAATGACACAAAAAAGCAAAATGAAATTAAATATTCAAATGCATATGAAATAAATATTAGATTATACAAAATTATCTGTATTAAGTTATAATAAGTTCTCTATAATTCAAGCAAAATTTCAAAAAGTTATATAAACGCATATAATCTCCACCGTTCATTACTTCATGCACCTCTTCAAGTGATAGGCATCTTTTACCAAAAATATTTAAACGGATATTGGAAAAGATAGGACAATTCTACATAAGTTTGTAGAATTGTTTTGAAATGAGAGGGCGTTCAAACTTAGTAACCCACCTCTGGCTTTCATAACTAGACTCACAAGATGAGCTGAGTAATTGTCACAGAAATAAGATTTTATGTCATATTTCAAAAATGGATATAAATTGTAAAAACGCGAGTTTCTGACACTAGCGACATAATTATCGCGTTCAATATTTTTTAATGAATCAAGAATGCTCTTGCGTTGTGAATATGAGTTGATTCTCCAGGTCTCAATATCACAAGTAATACCTATTTTAGTATACAAAGGACTCCAGTGAGATACCCAGAACGTATTGCATTCAAGTGTCTGTTCTGCTAAAATTCGCGGTAGTCTATTTCTCGGTAAATCGAATATCTTCCTTGTATAATTAAAATGTATGTTTAAAGCAGTGATGCCCAAAAGTTCCATATGGAAGAGTAACCACCAATACATTTAAGGAAAAACTACTTTTATTTAGTATTTTTTGTTGTAAAAAGCAAAACAATTTACAAAAACAAAATTCTCACTGATATCGTTGTCGTCAATGTTTACCAGCAAAACATGCGAAAGTGTGGTTGATTTGCTTTTGTGTGTGTGCAGTGAAGAACGACAAAAAAATATATATAGGACGAAGTTGTTTGCGTATTTTTCATTGCTAGTGCTGAGCGCAGTATTTGTGTATTAAAGAACACAGCCCTATACCTAAGCGCATTTACAAAAACAATTGAGTATCAAGCGCATAGGCCTGGGCATGTTTGGTTTCTACATAAAGAGGTGGTATACCAGTTTCTATATGGAGTGTATAATTTGGCGTGTTACGTGGAAGAAATTTTTTTAAGAAATATCTCAAAAGCTTCGCAACTTCTTCAAATCTAATAAAACCCAATACCTGGGCACCATATAATATTATTGATTTTGCAGCTGCATGGAAGATCTTCACTTTATTCGAAAAATTTATTTTTGGATGATGAATATATTTCAACCATGTAGAATTTATAGCGAATTTTGACGAATCAAGTTTAGCTGTGACATGTTTTTTAAAAGACAAATTGTAACTCAGAGTAATTCCAAGATATTTGTATTCATTAACTATATCTATTTGGTTATCACCGTATTTCCACGACAGACCCTAACTAATTCTTGTACCTGTTCTAAATGTCATTATCTTGGACTTATTCAAACTTATATTCAGACACCATTTAGTGCAGTTGATAAACAAAGCATTAATCATATTTTGTAATATTATTGGACAGTCAGGCAATAAACGATGTCGTCTGCATATAGTAGAACTTTTAACACAGTCTCACCAACAATGATGCCACCTGAAAGATGGTCATGAAGGTCGTTCTAGTATATAGAGAACAAAACTGGGCTAAACAAACAACCTTGTTTAACCCCTTGCGTGACAATGAAAGGATTAGATAACGAAGTACCATCAAAAACTTGCTGTGTGTGTTATTGTATAGTTTAGCTAGTACACGTACTAATTTTTGGGAAAGTCCAATACTAATTTTTGGGTGGAGCGCAACACGCCAGCCAAGTTAACATAAAATACTTTTCGTTTTAAAATCACAAGAAATCCAAAATTAACTAATCATATTTTAAGGGGCATGAAAGATGGTTACCGGCTAGCTATAAGTCTAAGTCGTGGTTTCTTACCCGAGTATATGACGCGGAATATATAACATACTCCACCTGCCTTTAGAGTATGATTAAAACAGAACAAATTCACGTTAATTGAGAAGTAAATTAAGCATTCTGAAAGCTTCTCCAAGGGCAGGTGTTTCGCCTGGATCGATACATTTTCCCCACCCGTATGCTTACACATTTGACAGAATGAGTACCGAAGAGTTGTGTTTTCTGTCCCTATAGCAGCTTAAGTTATTTGGACATACTTGCGTTGGTTATCACTCCTTCATTAGAAAATATTCAGAGAGTCATTTTTGTTTCTATTATAAAATGTATAAAAGAATCAAAAATTATATGCAAATGAAAGGAATAAACTAAAAAAAAGAAAGAGTAATTATGACTTACAAAAATTAAAGAGAATACTAGTGTTCCACTTATACAATGATGTGCCCAGCATTCACATGGATTACGTATTGTTGTTGTTGTTGTTGTTGCATCTGCTCTAACTCTCCTGTTTTGGAAATCATATTACTTTACAATGACTATGAGTAATTAGTTTAAGTTAGATACAAAAGGAAAAAAAAATTTAATTGAGAACTAAAAATATGCAAAAGATAAGAGTTCACACTCAAGGAAATTTGTTAGTAAGGTTAAATTACGTTATATATTATTTAGTTATATTTTCTTCACTACTTTAATTGTACTGCGAGAAAATATCACTGATTAATTTAAGTATATAATTTTAATAATGATTTTTTTTTCCTTTTCTCTTCAATAATTACCAAACAATCAATGTCAGACTTTGCAGCAAAAAAATTATTAAAATAACTGCGTTATAGAATGTTCTCGAAGGTGAACCTAAAGTCATTGGAAGTATTATTATATTAACAAAAGATGTAATGAGACAAAGGTACAAGCTCTTTGAGCGTGAAACTTTAGTTTCAGCTTAAGCCTGATTAAAACTCAATGTGTGTAAAGAGCTTAGAATGCTGGAAAATACACAATTCCGTTATTGCTCATATTAATTACCTTTTGTTTTTTTTTTGTTTTTTTATGCATTGATAATTTCTCAAAAAAAAAAAAAAAATTATATAGCATGATAGAAAGATTCATGTAATACCAAAGAATGCGAATCTTTTTGTCTTTAAGAACATTACCCAGCAGAAATTGTCAACTCGTTTCAACAATACTCGTAAACAAAACTTTGATAAAAATTAAATCGCCACAGGTGTTTAGCTTATAAAATAATAAGTTTCTAGGTATCATATCAAAAGCTGAAGTGAAGTCAACGAAAAAAGCATATGTTTTCTTTTTTATACCCTTCACAAACATGTAAAGGGTATATATAAGTTTGTGATTCCATTTGTAATTTCTACAGTTTTTTTTGCGACCCTATAAAGTATATATGTATATTCTGAATCAGAATTAATGGAAAAGTCGATTAAGCGATGTCCGTCTGTCCGCTGTTGAAATACCGTTTCTGAGAAAACCATTAGACTTAGAAACTTTTTTCTTTCACCATTCTTTTACCCCATCGATTCATGGGTTTGCTATTGAAATTCAGTAATATCGGTCCACGTATAGCTGAGATATATTCACAATTCCGAAAAAAGCCATTTTTTTTTGCAGTTTTGTATGAAAATTTTTGAAAACAAAAGTTGTTCGTTTTGCTTCAAACTTCACACACTTATTAAGCATGGTGACTAAAAGGCAAAAAATTTTTTCAGATATCGGTCCATATATACCCGAGATATAGCCCAAATCGGATTTTTAATGAAAATGTCGCATAGGCGAAGCTAAATAACTTTTTTTTGCTCAAAAGCAGTTCTGGTAATAAAATTAGGTTACATAAATATGGAAAATGAAAATTTCCGATATCGGTCCATATATACCCGAGATATAGCCCAATCCGAGTTTTTCATGAAAATGTCGCGTAAGCGAACTTAAACAACTTTTTTGTGCTCAAAAGCAGTTCTGTGCCTCGTTTCTGTAAGATTGGTGAAAAGTTTCTCGCATCGAAAACTATGAAACGTAAAACTCCATCGTTTCTCGACTATCGAGAAAAACAACGTTTCTGTATATTAAATCGAAAAGAGGCAAAACTAGTTACGTCTTTATTGGAATATTTCCATTAAGCAGCTGTCAAAATGCAAAAAGTAAACAAATAAGAAGAAGAATATAGGAAAAATTTATCAAACAAAAAGAAAATTTAAGAAACAAATGTTTATTTAATTGTGTCAATCAATAACACGTGTACATAAATAAAAACACATTCAAATCATTCGAGACAGGCTAAAATTAAGATTTTGCCATTAAATTTTTAATTTATCATACTGTATGTATGTACATAAATATTAAGAAATAAAGAAAAAACCAAAAAAATTCATAATTTTTATATATTTATTATACTATATCTTTCAATTTTCTAAAATAAAAAGAAGAAATGAATAATGAACTACATTCAATATCTGCCGTATTCATAATAAATAATTTACACATAACAAAGGTTTAATTGACAAATTTTGTGTAAAAATATGTATGTGCAGTAAACTTTTACTAATTGCAAATTATTTTTTATGAATACGACAATATGTATTTTAAATATTTATAAACTTTACCTTTTCTACACTTTTTGCATTCATTATGTCAATTATATATTTTTTAAATTTATAACTTCCGCAACTCTTTTATTTGTGAAAAGTTTTGACAGTTCTAGCGAGAAACTTCTCACAAAATTTTACTACAGAAACAGGTTTACTCACAAGCTTCCAATGAATTACGTCAAAAAAGCTATTTTGACAGATATTTCTCGCTCCTCAAAGATACAGAAACATTTATGTGAAAAACTCCATTTTTTGTTTCAATTCGCATAGTTTCTCAGTCAATTCCTTTGTTTCTTGTGAGAAATTTCTCGATGCGAGTAATACAGAAACGAGGCAATAATAAAATAGGGTCATATAAATATGAAAAATGAACATTTTCGATATCGGTCCATATATACCCGAGATATAGCCTAGACCGGGGTTTTCATGAAAATGCCGCGTAAGCGAACTTTAACAATTTTTTTGTGCTCAAAAGCAGTTCTGGTAATGAAATTAGGTTACATAAATATGGAAAATGAAAATTTCCGATATCGGTCCATATATACCCGAGATATAGCCTAGACCGGGTTTTTCATGAAAATGTCGCGTAAGCGAACTTAAACAACTTTTTTGTGCTCAAAAGCAGTTCTGGTAATGAAATAGGGTCATATATATATGAAAAATGAAAATTTTCGATATCGGTCCATATATACCCGAGATATAGCCTAGAACGGGTTTTTCATTAAAATGCCGCGTCAGCGAAATTAAACAACTTTTTTTGCTTAAAAGCGGTTCTGGTAACAAAATAAGGTTATATAAATATGAAAAATGAAAATTTCTGATATCGGTCCATATATACCCGAGATATAGCCTAAATCGGGTTTTTCATGAAAATATCGCGTAAGCGAACTTAAACAATTTGTTGTGCTCAAAAGCAGTTCTGGTAATGATATAAGGTTATATAAATATGGAAAATTAAAATTTTCGATATCGGTCCATATATACCCGAGATATAGCCTAAACCGATTTTTCCATTAAAAAAAATTTTTTTTTTTTTGCTGAAAAGCAATTCTTGTTATAAAAGAAGGTTACTAAAATACAGAAAATAGAAAATTCCGATATCGGTTCATATATAACCGAGCATATTTAGGTCACATTTTTAATATACTATACATATTCGTGACTATCGTGAAGGGTATTTTAGATTCGAATATACTACACTCTTACTTGTTCGTTCTAAAATTCCGCCAGTGCTGCAACTTTCAGCTTCGTTGCGGTTTTTATCTGAAGGGTCCTATATATTTATATTTACTTTTTAACATAAAATTTACTTACATTTGTGCAAATATATAGCTCCAACACAAAAACAAAAGCGCACGAATAAAAACTGTATATATATATATATATATATATATATATATATATATATATATATATATATATATATATATATATATATATATATATATATATATATATATATATATATATATATATATATATATATATATATATATATATATATATATATATATATATATGGAATCTGAAAATTCTAATAATTTAAAATATGAGTTAATTTTTAGCGGTTTTGCCAGTAGCCAAGCGCAATATAAGATGTTTTATACAACAGACTCATCCAATAATTCTGACGCTTCGCTTTTGGCCACAACGAAGAAGAAGAAGAAGAATTGGACTTAACAAAAGAAATTGATGCTTTACAAAATTTACTTATACAGAAAAGCGGCACAAATATCGTTCAAGTTATGTCTAACATTAATATATGTTCAAGTTTTTTTTAAATATTTTGACGGAAAAGTTTTAAATATCGGCTCAAATTTGCCCTATCTGTGGATCGATGCCAATGGACTTCCTTAATATAACTGGTTATTCGCGTGAACGATATTGTGTAAAAGAATCCAATATCCAATATAATGTTGCGCCAAAAATCATTACTATGGCTTTGGAAAGGCTGAACATTCGTCAGCCGATTATAAGTCTCATATGGAGTCTACTGACTGAGAGGGTCATAACATCTAGTATGGGACGGGCCACCATATGCAGAGTGGCAAACAGGGGTACTCCGCAGGGGGGAGTTTTATCTCCCTTCCTATGGAATCTTGCCCTAAACTCATTACTGGTGGAGTTAGACTCCATGCGTTTCAAGACTGTGGCATATGCCGATGATATTGCTGTGGCGGTGTCGGGTAAATATCCGGACACCCTCTCACAGTGTTTGAATTCCGCACTGAGGATCATAGATGGGTGGAGCACCCATAGTGGTCTCAGTGTGAATCCACAAAAAACGGAGCTTGTACTTTTCACCCGAAAATACAAGACTCCTCCTTTCGATCTGCCAACCCTAAAGGGCGTTGAGCTTAGTTTGGCAGATAGTGCCAAGTACCTGGGAATCTATCTTGATTCAAAACTGTCTTGGAAGAAGAATGTCCAATTTAGAGCGGACAAGGCGGCTGTTGCCTTGTACCTGTGTCGTAAGGCCATTGGGAAGACCTGGGGTATAAATCCTTGGAATTCTTGCTGGCTATTTAACATGGTAATAAAGCCCATATTAATGTATGGGGCGCTTGTTTGGTGGACGGCTTTAGAGAAAACCACCTATTGCAGATTCATAGAAAGGATACTGCGGTCATCTGCTTTGATGGTAACTGGTGCTTCTTGTACTACGCCAACTAAAGCACTAATTACGATGATGCATTGGCTGCCAGCTGATCTCATGGTGAAGGAAGTGGCCATGTGCTCGGCAATTAGGCTAAAAGCCAGTGAGATGTGGAAAGAAGCGACAGAAGGTCACGCTTCGATAATAGAAAGTATAACGGACCTCCCGGAGTATATTGATTACTGTGCACCAGCTCTAATGCCCGACAAGAGATTTGACGTGATCTTATCAAGGACGGCCTCGGCAGCGAACCAAATGGGTCGCCAAGAGGACGTGCTTGAAATTTTCACAGATGGATCCAAGTCGGACATGGGAGTTGGTGGTGGTATCTTTATGCCCCAGTATCAGAAGAGGATCAGTTTTAAGCTATACGATGAGTGTAGCGTAATGCAGGCTGAAATTACAGCTATTTTGAGAGCAGCTAACTGGTTGAGGTACTATAGGTCCATATATACCCGAGATATAGCCTAAACCGGGTTTTTCATGAACACGCGGCGTAAGCGAACTTAAACAACTTTTTTTTACTTAAAAGCAGTTCTAATAATAAAATAAGGTTATATAGGTATGGAAAATTAAAATTTCCGATATCGGTTCATATATACCCGATATATAGCTTAACAGGTTTTTTGATGAAAATGCCGAGTAAACAACTTTTTTGTGCTCAAAAGCAGTTCTGGTAATGAAATAAGGTTATATAAATATGGAAAAAGAAAAAATCCGATATCGGTCCATGTATACTCGAGATATAGCCTGAACCGATTTTTCCAATAACATTTTATTTTTTACTGAAAAGCAGTTCTTCTTATAAAAGAAGGTTACGAAAATAGAGAAAATTAAAATTTCTGATATCGGTCCATATATACCCGAGATATAGCCTAAATCGGGGTTTTCATGAAAATATCGCGTAAGCGAACTTAAACAATTTGTTGTGCTCAAAAGCAGTTCTGGTAATGATATAAGGTTATATAAATATGGAAAATTAAAATTTTCGATATCGGTCCATATATACCCGAGATATAGCCTGAACCGATTTTTCCATTAAAAATTTTTTTTTTTTTTGCTGAAAAGCAATTCTCGTTATAAAAGAAGGTTACTAAAATACAGAAAATAGAAAATTCCGATATCGGTTCATATATAACCGAGCATATTTAGGTCACATTTTTAATATACTATACATATTCGTGACTATCGTGAAGGGTATTTTAGATTCGGCCCAGCCGAATATACTACACTCTTACTTGTTTCTTACTAAAATTAAGATTGACTATACTGGTTAGGTTAAATAAGTTATCGACAGTGGCAGAAACCCGCCTGGTATTCATTTGTGACAATCAACCTAAGCATTTATACGGTTGACAAAGAGGCCTGTAAATAATTTGTGTATAGAGTCAAGAATAGATAATCCTCTATAATTTGAAACGACATTATCGCCACCTTTTTTTAACGACGGGATAATAATAGAGCGTCGAAAGGAGTCTGGAATGTCTTCACGTAGAAAAATGCTGTTGAACAATGTCAGTATTTCGTTTAAGAAACTTTGCGGGTCATTTTTTAAAATTCGTAAGAAATTCTGTCTGGGCCTGGCGCTTTGTTCAACTTGGCTGACTTTAAGACTATTACCAGCTCCCTAAACTCGAAGGGTGAATCAAGAAATGGATCAATTATTTCGGTATTTGTCAACAAAATATTTGTATCACAATGAGCATTTGACAAAAGTGATTTAAAGTATTCATAGAATTTATCGCTGGATATATTGTTTCCTAACTTAAATTGATTTTTCTTCAATGAATTCGATAATTTCCACCATTCACTGTTATTTTTAACATTATTCAACCTTGCAATATTATCAATCTTATATTTAAGCTTTTTTATATCGCATAATTTCGTATACTTGGTCTTACAATTCACATAAGACTTTCTGTCGATATCCGAATTGGATTTGCGGTATGCAAACCCAATTATTATTTCCGGCCGTTGTGTGGACTTTCTCGTTACAAATATTGACTTTCTCTTGTATATGTAGGTTTGAATGTAAATAATCAAGATTAGAAAGATTATCAAGTGTTAACTTGTATCTATTGTGTGTTTGTGGGAGCCAGGGGAGTTTTTGGGGTAGGAATAATTCTCTAACATTTGGGTTGCTTTCAGCATACAAAGATAGAGCTTAAGGCATGTGATCAGAAAACGGTTTACTATATATCTGGAAATCTGCCAAGAGTTTTAAAATATTGGGCGAGCAACAGCAAAAGTCAATAATTGAGCTTCCCATAACACCTCAAAATGTATATTCACCTTCTACGTCGTTAGGGACCCGACCATTAATGATAATGCCACCAGCGTTTACTAAAAGTGTCAATAACTTTTTACCTTTGCTATCTAAAATTTTATCTTTTGCTGTACGATACTGCGAAACCAAGGGTGCATCTTCCAATATGTCGCTGTCTAAAGCTTGTGCATCAGAAACTCGAGCATTCAGATCACCAACAACGCACAAAGGGGAAGCATGTAGGCCGTATGCTAAGCTCTCGAATTTTTCGAAGTCATGTGACCAGTTTGTGCAATTTAAATAACTTGGTAGGAAGTGAAAAGAGGTACCATTAAAATTAGCAAATAGGGTAACACCATATGAAAACTCACAGATTTTCAGAGTTTTGCTTTTTATTGTCTTTTTGAAGCCATACAAACCACCACCCATGGCACTGCCTATACTATGATTTCTGGTAGCATCTACCCAATAAAGAGTGTAGTTTTTAAAGAAACTGGAAAATTGTATGCGTTTATCAGCTAAAATATGCGTTTCAAAAAGAAAAAATATATCAAAATTGTTAATGTATGTAAAAAAGTTAAATTTATTATTGAGGTTAGCTACACTACAGGACAACAATCGATACACCTCGGGTTGCTAATTAGGGTTTAGTACATTTGATAGTGAAGAAACAGGCTCTGCGTTTGTTGTTTGAGATCTTAATTCTATATTGCAGTCAAAATTTGTTTTGGACAATAGGCCGCGTAAAAATTCAGCATCCACCATACTTGCTGTAATGATTTTTTCCGCTGTTTATAAATACACGATGATCGCCATAGCGGACCTATATGTTGTTGTTGGCTATTTTCGCATTTTTGCTAATCTGCCGCAGAAAATATCTTTTAGATTCCTTCAGAGAACGTCTTTGAGCAATGATTGCATTTACCTCTATAGGAGACCCGAGCGAAAATAGAAAGAGCTTCTACAACATTGACATTTGTTTTAAGGGTGCGATTGCATATATTTTTAAATTTAGTCAATGCTTCGGTAACGGTATTGCTTTTGAGACCACTTATATATAATTACGTTGTTGCGTCTACTTGCTAGTCAGCAATTCTTTTTGTAGGCGGGTATTCTCAATGCGAAGCTCTTGAATTTCAGTTGACATGGGAGCTAGGTCTTCTTTTTTTACGACATTTTTCAGTTTTTCCTCTTAAGGTTTTTGTTCGAACATTGACCATGAAAAACAGTCAACAACTATTGCCAGATGTGTTTTGTTGTAGTTGCGAATATTTTTATTGCAGTTTGATGACGGAGATGTAGTATTTGTGTTGTTTATTGTGCTGGTGCGCATATTAATCCTTCTGCGAATTTTCTTTGGTGTATTATTATTTAAATTGTCCGGAGAAGTTCGTTACATAGTTCTTTTATGCATATCCATACAAATTTGTATATATGTATGTATATATTTTTTGTGGTTATGTTATTTGTACTGCTTATATGTACATATTTATATCATATACTTATGTGCACTCAGCATTAGAAAAATAAACTAAGACCAGTATTATAGTGTAAAAACAGTTATTTTTTTTTCTTCGTTTTTTTAAGAAATATGTTTTTGATAAAAATGGAGCGAAAAATAAGAAGTTTCGGTGCAGAGTTGTTCAATAAGTATTTATTTATTCATCAATAACTATCTTGTCCCCTTTAAAGTAATGGTCAGCGTTTTTGCCAATCCTCGAAAGACTTCTGAAACAGCTCCTTTACAAATTTTCTTTTATCTCCTCTATTGTAGCGAAACGTTTTCCTTTCATCGGTGTCTTCAGTTTTGGGAAGAAGAAAAAGTCAACGGGCGCCAAGTCCGGCGAATATGTTGGTTGAGGCATATAAGGTGGTTGCCCAAAAACTCACGCACAAGCATCGATGTGTGAGCTGGTGCGTTATCATGGTGCAAAATCCATGATTGTTCTTTCTACAATTCTGTGCGTTTCTGACGAATTGCTTTGCGCAAACCGCGCCTAACTTCAAGGTAGTAAGTATTCTTTATTGGCCGTACGAAATTGTGCAAGAGCTTGTGATGCACCACGCCATTGCAGTCGAAGAAAATAGTGAGCAAAACATTCGCATTTGATCGACCTTAACGGGGTTTTTTCGGTCTTGGCTTTTCTGAACGCTTCCATTGGGATGATTGGGCTTTAGTTTCAATGCCATGATTTGGCACCTTTTTGTAGAAATCTGGATCGTCGTTGACGATGTTCAACAGTTCCTGAGCGATGTCTATTAAACGTTGTTTTTCCTCAAAATTTAGTAAAAAATCGAAGAGCACACCAAAAAACACGACTAGCCTTTTTATCTATCAAAAACAAACTAACAATCCGAAATGATTGATATTGCCAACATATATAACAGACGTGTGTACCAACATAACAGAAAAAAATGCGAAAATTGAACATACGTAACTCACGAAATTTGAAAGTAACAGTTATTTCTTGATCATACCATGTATTTGCGAACAAAAATTCGTCACTCGTCGCAATTGCGTGCCTAGCATAAGTGACAGCGAAATATATTGGATGAATTCTCAAGCTCAGTCGTATCGTGTATCGATGTATTTGGAGGGACAATTTCAAACACAAACATTAAACTCACAAAAATAATATTTGAAAATTGTTTTTGCTTTAAAGTTTTCTGTTTGCATTTTCTCTCCAAATACATCGATACACGATACGACTGAGCTTGTGAATTCAGCAATTATTTTGATATAAAGAAAATAATTTTTTATTATACCCTTCACAAAAATGTAAAGGGTATTTATAAGTTTGTGATTCCGTTTGTAATTTCTACAGTTTTTTTTTTTGCGACCCTATAAAGTATATACATATATTCTGAATCAGAATTAATGGAAAAGTCGATTAAGCGATGTCCGTCTGTCCGCTGTTGAAATACCGTTTCTGAGAAAACCATTAGACTTAGAAACTTTTTTCTTTCACCATTCTTTTACCCCATCGATTCATGGGTTTGCTATTGAAATTCAGTAATATCGGTCCACGTATAGCTGAGATATATTCAAAATTCCGAAAAAAGCCATTTTTTTTGCAGTTTTGTATGAAAATTTTTGAAAACAAAAGTTGTTCGTTTTGCTTCAAACTTCACACACTTATTAAGCATGGTTATTAAAAGGCAAAAAATTTTTTTTTCAGATATCGGTCTATATATACCCGAGATATAGCCCAAATCGGATTTTTAATGAAAATGTCGCATAGGCGAAGCTAAATAACTTTTTTTTGCTCAAAAGCAGTTCTGGTAATAAAATTAGGTTACATAAATATGGAAAATGAAAATTTCCGATATCGGTCCATATATACCCGAGATATAGCCCAAACCGGGTTTTTCATGAAAATGTCGCGTAAGCGAACTTAAACAACTTTTTTGTGCTCAAAAGCAGTTCTGGTAATAAAATAGGGTCATATAAATATGAAAAATGAAAATTTTCGATATCGGTCCATACATACCCGAGATATAGCCTAGACCGGGGTTTTCATGCAAATGCCGCGTAAGCGAACTTAAACAATTTTTTTGTGCTCAAAATCAGTTCCGGTAATGAAATTAGGTTACATAAATATGGAAAATGAAAATTTCCGATATCGGTCCATATATACCCGAGATATAGCCTAGATCGGGGTTTTCATCAAAATGCCGCGTAAGTGAATTTAAACAACTTTTTTGTGCTCAAAAGCAGTTCTGGTAATGAAATAGGGTCATATAAATATGAAAAATGAAAATTTCCGATATCGGTCCATATATACCCGAGATATAGCCTAAACTGCGGTTTTAATGAAAATGTGGCGTAAGTGAACTTAAACATCTTTTTTTGCTTAAAAACAGTTCTGGTAATGAAATAGGGTCATATAAATATGAAAAATGAAAATTTTCGATATCGGTCCATATATACCCGAGATATAGCCTAGACCGGGTTTTACATAAAAGTGTCGCGTAAGCAAACTAAAACAACATTTTTGTGCTCAAAAGCAGTTCTAGTAATGAAATAAAGTTATATAAATATGAAAATTTCCAATATTGGTCCATATATACCCGAGATATAGCCTAGAACGGGATTTTCATGAACACGCGGCGTAAGCGAACTCAAACAATATTTTTTGCTTAAAAGCGGTTCTGGTAATAAAATAAGGTTATATAAATATGAAAAATGAAAATTTCCGATATCGGTCCATATATACCGCAGATATAGCCTGGAACGGGGTTTTCATGAAAATGCCGCGTAAGCGAACTTAAACAACTTTTTTTGCTTAAAAGCAGTTCTGGTAATAAAATAAGGTTATATAAGTATGGAAAATGAAAATTTTCGATATCGGTCTATATATACCCGAGATATAGCCCAAACCGGGGTTTTCCTGAAAATGTCGCGTAAGCGAACTTTAACAACTTTTTTTTTATTAAAAACAGTTCTGGTAATAAGATCAATTTATATAAATATGGAAGATAAAAATTTCCGATATCGGTCCATATATACTCGAGATATAGCCTAAACCGGGGTTTTCATGAAAATGCCGCGTAAGCGAACTTAAACAATTTTTTCGCCTTAAAGCAGTTCTGGTAATAAAATAAGGTGATATAAATATTGAAAATGAAAGTTTTCGATATCGGTCCATATATACCCGAGATATAGCCTAAACCGGGTTTTTCATGAACACGCGGCGTAAGCGAACTCAAACAATATTTTTTGCTTAAAAGCGGTTCTGGTAATAAAATAAGGTTATATAAATATGAAAAATGAAAATTTCCGATATCGGTCCATATATACCGCAGATATAGCCTGGAACGGGGTTTTCATGAAAATGCCGCTTAAGCGAACTTATACAACTTTTTTGTGCACAAAAGCAGTTCTGGTAATGAAATATAAAAAATAAAAATTTTCGATATCGGGCCATATATACCCGATATATAGCCTAACCGGTTTTTTGATGAAAATGCCGAGCAAGCGAATTTAAACAACTTTTTTGTGCTCAAAAGCAATTCTCGTAATGAAATAAGGTTGTATAAATATGGAAAAAGAAAATATCCGATGTCGGTCCGTATATACTCGAGATATAGCCTGAACCGATATTTCCAACAACATTTTTTTTTTTTTGCTGAAAAGCAGTTCTTGTTATAAAGAAGTAGAGAGAAATAGAGAAAATTAAAATTTCTGATATCGGTCCATATTTACCCGAGATATAGCCTAAACCGAGTTTTTCATGAAAATATCGCGTAAGCGAATTTAAACAACTTTTTTGTGCTCAAAAGCAGTTTTGGTAATGAAATAAAGTTATATAAATATAGAAGATAAAAATTTCCGATATCGGTCCATATATTCCCGAGATATAGCCCAAATCGGGTTTTTCATGAAAATGTCGCGTAAGCGAACTTAAGCAACTTTTTTGTGCTCAAAAGCAGGTCTGGTAATGAAATAGGGTCATATAAATATGAAAAATGAAAATTTTCGATTTCGGTCCATATATACCCGACCCATATATCGGGTTTTTCACGAATATGTCGCGTAAGCGAACTTAAACAACTTTTTTGTTCTCAAAAGCAGTTCTGGTAATGAAATAGGGTCATCTAAATATGAAAAATGAAAATTTTCAATGTCGGTCCATATATACCTGAGACATAGCCTAGACCGGGTTTTACATAAAAGTGTCGCGTAAGCAAACTAAAACAACATTTTTCTGCTCAAAAGCAGTTCTAGTAATGAAATAAGGTTATATAAATAAGAAAAATGAAAATTTCCAATATCGGTCCATATATACCGGAGATATAGCCTAAACTGCGGTTTTAATGAAAATGTCGCGTAAGTGAACTTAAACATCTTTTTTTGCTTAAAAGCAGTTCTGGTAATGAAATAGGGTCATTTAAATATGAAAAATGAAAATTTTCAATGTCGGTCCATATATACCCGAGATATAGCCTAGACCGGGTTTTACATAAAAGTGTCGCGTAAGCAAACTAAAACAACATTTTTCTGCTCAAAAGCAGTTCTAGTAATGAAATAAGGTTATATAAATATGAAAAATGAAAATTTCCAATATCGGTCCATATATACCCGAGATATAGCCTAGAACGTGTTTTTCATGAAAATGCCGCGTCAGCGAAATTAAACAACTTTTTTTGCTTAAAAGCGGCTCTGGTAATAAAATAAGGTTATATAAATATGAAAAATGAAAATTTCCGATATCGGTCCATATATACCGCAGATATAGCCTGGAACGGGGTTTTCATGAAAATGCCGCGTAAGCGAACTTAAACCACTTTTTTTGCTTAAAAGCAGTTCTGGTAATAAAATAAGGTTATATAAGTATGGAAAATGAAAATTTTCGATATCGGTCTATACTACCCGAGATATAGCCCAAACCGGGGTTTTCATGAAAATGTCGCGGAAGCGAACTTTAACAACTTTTTTTTTATTAAAAACAGTTCTGGTAATAAGATCAGTTTATATAAATATGGAAGATAAAAATTTCCGATATCGGTCCATATATACTCGAGATATAGCCTAAACCGGGGTTTTCATGAAAATGCCGCGTAAGCGAACTTAAACAATTTTTTCGCCTTAAAGCAGTTCTGGTAATAAAATAAGGTGATATAAATATTGAAAATGAAAGTTTTCGATATCGGTCCATATATACCCGAGATATAGCCTAAACCGGGTTTTTCATGAACACGCGGCGTAAGCGAACTCAAACAATATTTTTTGCTTAAAAGCAGTTCTAATAATAAAATAGGGTTATATAGATATGAAAAATGAAAATTTCCGATATCGGTCCATATATACCCGAGATATAGCGCAAACCGGGTTTTTCATGAAAATGTCGCGTAAGCGAACTTAAACAACTTTTTTTGCTTAAAAGCAGTTCTGGTAATAAGATGAGGTTATATTAATATGGAGAATGAAAATTTCCGATATCGGTCCATATATACCAGAGATATAGCCTAAACCGTAGTTTTCATGAAAATGCCGCGTAAGCGAACTTAAACAACTTTTTTGTGCTCAAAAGCAGTTCTGGTAATGAAATTAGGTGACATAAATATTGAAAATGAAAATTTCCGATATCGGTCCATATGTACCCGGTCCATATGTAGCCCAAATCGGGTTTTTCATGAAAATGTCGCGTAAGCGAACTTAAACAACTTTTTTTTTGCTCAAAAGCAGTTCTGGTAATGAAATAAGATTACATAAATATGGAAAATTAAAATTTCCGATGTCGGTCCATATATACCCGAGATATAGCCTAAACTGCGGTTTTAATGAAAATGTCGCGTAAGTGAACTTAAACATCTTTTTTTGCTTAAAAACAGTTCTGGTAATGAAATAGGGTCATATAAATATGAAAAATGAAAATTTTCGATGTCGGTCCATATATACCCGAGATATAGCCTAGACCGGGTTTTACATAAAAGTGTCGCGTAAGCAAACTAAAACAACATTTTTGTGCTCAAAAGCAGTTCTAGTAATGAAATAAAGTTATATAAATATGAAAATTTCCAATATTGGTCCATATATACCCGAGATATAGCCTAGAACGGGATTTTCATGAAAACGCCGCGTCAGCGAAATTAAACAACTTTTTTTGCTTAAAAGCGGCTCTGGTAATAAAATAAGGTTATATAAATATGAAAAATGAAAATTTCCGATATCGGTCCATATATCCCGCAGATATAGCCTGGAACGGGGTTTTCATGAAAATGCCGCGTAAGCGAACTTAAACAACTTTTTTGCTTAAAAGCAGTTCTGGTAATAAAATAAGGTTATATAAATGTGGAAAATGATAATTTCCGATATCGGTCCATATATACCCGAGATTTAGCCCAAACCGGGTTTTTCATGAAAATGTCGCGTAAGCGAACTTAAACAAATTTTTTCACCTTAAAGCAGTTCTGGTAATAAAATAAGGTTATATAAATATGGAAAATTAAAATTTCCGATATCGGTCTATATATACCCGAGATATAGCGCAAACCGGGTTTTTCATGAAAATGTCGCGTAAGCGAACTTAAACAACTTTTTTTGCTTAAAAACAGTTCTGGTAATAAGATGAGGTTATATAAATATGGAGAATGAAAATTTCCGATATCGGTCCATATATACCAGAGATATAGCCTAAACCGTGGTTTTCATGAAAATGCCGCGTAAGCGAACTTAAACAACTTTTTTCACCTTAAAGCAGTTCTGGTAATTAAATAAGGTTATATAAATGTGGAAAATGATAATTTCCGATATCGGTCCATATATACCCGAGATATAGCCCAAACCGGGTTTTTCATGAAAATGTCGCGTAAGCGAACTTAAACAAATTTTTTCACCTTAAAGCAGTTCTGGTAATAAAATAAGGTTATATAAATATGGAAAATTAAAATTTCCGATATCGGTTCATATATACCCGATGTATAGCCACAGGTTTTTTGATGAAAATGCCGAGTAAACAACTTTTTTGTGCTCAAAAGCAGTTCTGGTAATGAAATAAGGTTATATAAATATGGAAAAAGAAAATATCCGATATCGGTCCGTATATACTCGAGATATAGCCTGAACCGATTTTTCCAATAACATTTTTTTGCTGAAAAGCAGTTCTTGTTATAAAAGGAGGTTACGAAAATAGAGAAACTTAAAATTTCTGATATCGGTCCATATATACCCGAGATATAGCCTAAATCGGGTTTTTCATGAAAATATCGGGTAAGCGAACTTAAACATTTTGTTGTGCTCAAAAGCAGTTCTGGTAATGATATAAGGTTATATAAATATGGAAAATTAAAATTTTCGATATCGGTCCATATATACCCGAGATATAGCCTGAACCGATTTTTCCATTAAAAAAATTTTTTTTTTTGCTGAAAAGCAATTCTCGTTATAAAAGAAGGTTACTAAAATACAGAAAATAGAAAATTCCGATATCGGTTCATATATAACCGAGCATATTCGTGACTATCGTGAAGGGTATTTTAGATTCGGCCCAGCCGAATATACTACACTCTTACTTGTTTTTTTTTTTATTCAATTTTATATAAATTTTTTGCCAGAAGTTAAAATAACTTGTATTTTTAATTAAATCAATTCAGCCACAATGGATAATGGATAATAAAAGAACATAGTTTTAACGAAAAAAATAATACTTTGTATAAGAAGTGAAATAAATTCTGCAGATAGTCTGTACGATGTGGGTTTCTGGTCACGATTTCTAAGTGATTAATTTGTTTTTTTTTTATTGCTTTTTTCAAATAAGAGAGTTTTTATGAAAATTCTTTATTCTTGATGCCAATGTTTTTCTTTTGATTATATTTTGCTTTGAAAAATTTTTTTGCTATAGAAAAGAAGATACCAGATACCAGATACTGAAAGTAAAAAGTAATGACGACTGAATTTTTTTCTGGATGTTATTCAGAACTGAAAAGTAAAAAGAGCTGACAAGGAAAAATTATTCATGATAATGGTGAATACTCGTATGTAATTGTGAAAAAAGTTTCAAATATTTTTAGCTTGAATAGTTTACTATACGCCTGATTTTTTTGTAGCATTGTAATTTTACTCTAGCGCTGCCACCTTGTTAATGCGCCTTGTGTGCTATTATGTAAAATTAAATCTCTAAAATATTAATTTAAACAAAAATACAACAAAAAGTTTTATTGGAGTTTAAAAGAAAATTGTTTCCCTTGACTAGTGAGACAAAGAAAGAAAGCGAGAATTGTTTGGACATACACAAATTTGTGGCCCTTTTTAATGGACTAAACTGTGATGGTACTGGTACTAATTAATTTAGTCACGCCAATTTTACTGGCCAACCTTAATTGACGTTTCTTTGTTTCAGGGTTTGACAAATTTAACTATGGGTTGGTATACAATTGAGTAGCGCGTTAAGAAGGTTGAAAGTTTTAACAAAACTGGTTCCACCACCCCTTAACGCACACCAATCATTCAGTTTTTCTTCATATAACGGTGTCTCAACATACACTTCAAGATTACAATCACTCCAAATATAAAAGTTTTGTTTATTACTTCACTCGCTATTCTCATACTCGTTTTTGTGGCAGGCCCCCAGGCTTTAGCTGCTACCATGCCAATTTAGCGATTTTATCTCTGTTATTTCTACTTAGCGATTTTTCTCAAATAAATTTCGTTGTGCTAATGGAAGAACGTCGCTATTTTAGCGGATTTAGCGGTGCTACACACTGCAAAATCCGCTACGTTTTAACAACCATAGTATCATCTGGCAAGAAAATGTCAAATATCTAGGAGTTATTCTAGACAAAAAATTAAATTTTAAAAATCATATTCCATATGCTGTGGATAAACTTAAGAAGATAACACATATGGTTTACCCTTTGATATATAGAAAATCAGGCCTCTCAATTGAAAATAAAAAACTTCTAATCAAAGCAGTTTTCCACCCAATTATGTTTTATTGTGCACCAGTATGGTCTTCATCAGCTAACTGTCATAGAGAAAAGTTACAGGTGGCACAAAATAAGCTTTTAAAAATGATATTCAAGCTACCATGGCACTACTCTACGCGAAGATTGCGCTCTCTAGCCAACTTCCCAACTGTAAACGAAAAATTAAACTACCTAACGGATAGGTATATATATATGTATATATATATATATATGTAGGTATATATATACATATATATATATATATACATATATATATATATATATATATATATATATATATATATATATATATATATATATATATATATATATATATATATATATATATATATATATATATATGCTAGACGAAAAGTTCTTGCGTGTATTTTGTTGGTAAATCACCTTTCCAACAATATTTGGCGAACATGAATTCAGGCGTTTCCAATCGCTTCGAGACAGGAGATTATCCAATGATGTTTTCTCAGAAATCCAAAGGTTCTTTCCAGCGGAGCTAAGCTCTTTTTCAGAATTACATCTGCTAGGTACACTCACACCTTTTTTTTATTTACTTTAAAAAGTATATAAACATAATTGTCACAAAGTATTTCTTTTGTATAAATTCACTTTTTACTTATTCCGGTTTTCTATTTATTTCGGTTTTATTTTATAACTCTCCGTTCAAAAAAAAAAAAAAAAAAAAAAAAACACATCCGTTCACTATCGAAACTAGACTCCGAATCGAACCCAAGATTTTTGAAGACAAAAAGTACTGTCATTGAGATTTCTCAAGCATTTGATAAAGTGTGGCACGCCACTGTAATGCACAAACTACAGCTGAACTTACCTGCAATTCAATTATGGGGCACTGTCTCAACATCCAACAAATTCTTCGAAGGTTCGCAAAAAACTCACGAATTCACAAGAATATGTGTGTTCCGTTAGTAAAAGACGAATTTGCAAAGTATGGGACAAAGTATATCAGTAAACTAAAACTTCATCCATATCTTCTTGCACGCAACATACTTAATTTTAGCGGACGAAAGGTGACAAGGGTACCATCAGAGCGCTAAGTAGGTGACTATAAGTCCTTACAGACTAAAGAAAAAATATAAAGGAGTACAATTTAAGTACAAAATTATTTTTGGTTTTAGAACATTAGATTCAGAGATATCTATAATATGATAAAATTTGTTAAATATTTCACATATGCGATGAAAGGGATTATTGTTAGCATAGACGGTCCTGTGATAATCTAGACTTAGTAATTGATAGTTACGGGTTGCTCTTGTTGGTACACAGAAATTTATTTTGCTCAGCAGAAACTTTACCGATATAATTTGCTCAAAACAAAACTTTTTATCCTGCATTGGCTGCATTAATTATTTTTTGTGTGTTTAATAAAGATTCAGTAAATAAATAAAAGCTTAAAAAAATTAAAACCCCTGATTTTAGGGGATTTCCTTGCATCAATTTCCTTTTCAACAGATTCACACTTCCATATTTTAATTTAATAAGCAGCTTTCTAAGGAATTCAAACAAAGTCTTTCACATTATAATTATCCCGTTTCAGGTTGACTTACATAATTATTATAATATATATTATATTATAATTGTCATATTTTTATTTAATTTACTACTGAAAAAGGAAAATTTATCTAAATACGGTCATGCGATGCTATTTTGATTTAAATATCTTTTCGTGCTGTCGTTCAATTCAAAATTAACAAACTAATTTTCAAATATTTTCTTCAGGTAATCCCAGATAACCATGTTATGCACGCGTCGTCGACAATGGGTACGAGACCAATCACTGACGACATTTTCGTACAAAAGGCGCTTTGTCGTGCATGACAAAAAAGTAGCACTGCCCACCCATATTGACGACAATTCTAACGATAATGTCAACGACGACCAATTTAGAGACAGTAATATCAAAGTTGTCGTTAACGAGAATTAAAACCACAAAAATCGGTTCACGATGTTTTTTAACAACAACAAACTAATTCAAAACATTTCATATTGCTTCCGTATCCCCCTAAAATTCGAGGCTTTATTGTAAAACTATGGTTATATATAAAAAACAGATAATTTTTTTAAGCATTCCATATTATTATAACTACAATCCGTCAAAAAGTCTCTTACACTTACCAAATAACACATGGGCTGAAAAGTCCAGGCCTTACAAAGAAAACACATTTTTTTTTGGTTCAAAATTAGTTTTATTCATC